>OZ059825.1:61718008-63042514 GCA_964057195.1 Orthosia cruda | reverse complement strand
GCAACTAGTCGTCGGTGTTCAAGGCTCTGGAGCTTTGAGTCGACCAGCGCATCATTGCCGATAAGTAAACTACTTGACTAGACTAAAGAGACTATAGTATAGTGACTAGACTAAAGGAAATAGATCAAAGATCCTAGTGTTGAATCTCTTAATTCCTGATTATATTTTAAAAAAAGCCTATAGATAAATTGGCAAAAAAAACTAAGCTCCGCAGCATATGCTGTTAGAAAAATCGTAATGGAACTGACATAGAGACAGCCCGTTTAGTGTACTTTATAGTTTTCATAGTGTAATGTCGTACGGTATTCTATTATGGGGAAATGACGCCGACATTCACACTATCTTTATTTTGCAGAAAAGAGCTGTTCGTTTAATTTATAAATTAAGCCCGAGACACTCACTCAGAGAGAAATTTGAGGAGATGTGCGTTTATTAACATATATACAATTGAATATTCAAAAAAAAAACAAACCTATATATAAATACAAAAGGTAGACGGAAAAGTGCTCATTGTGTATCAAAAATTCGTCCACATCGATGTAAAAGATGAATGTAATGACTTGCCTACTCAGTATATTTATGAAAATCTATTATATGCCCGTACAATATAAAATTGTTTAAAATACAGTGATATCCATAACATAAATACATACTAGGAACAAACACAAATTTGTAGTACCTACAACAAGGCTCAAGAAAATAGGTGGCTCGTATGCGCTTTTTATAATAAGCTTGCAAGTCACGTACAAGATCTAAAAGCCTTAATAAATTCAAATCATTCATTAAACGTAAGTTGTGCCAGAAAGCGTTTTATACCGTTAAAGATTACGTTGAGGACAAAAAGGCTTCGGATTAAGCTGCTCCAATTAAATATTATTTTTATTTTTTGCATCCGGAAATATGTTTTTTTTTTGGTTTGCTTGCAATGACAAGAGTATTTACAAAGTATTATATAATTTTATTTTAATTATTGTGAATGTGAAGAATATGTGGATCATTCTTTTTTTTTTGTTTTAATTTTTAATTTATCTCAGTTAGTTTGTAATCATGGTCTGAGTAGTTTATGCGGCCTACTCGAATGTCCTTTTTTGGTATTGTTCGTCGAATCGTTGAGCTCCTTAAATTCTGAGTTGTGCTGCACGGTTATTGACAAAAGCGTGCACTGACTGTACAGGTCCACTCAATCTGGCTAGTTCTTTCCTCAAAAGAATATTTCAGACATCAATCTACATGGTCTACACATGATCTAACCAAGATTTTGTCTGGACTTTAAGAGACTGTAACCTCTGAGTTTGTTTCGGCCTTTCTTCTCAGAGTAGTCAGATAGGAACCACCGGCCTCATCCATTAAAAAAAAAATATGATTGACATGTAAAACTATTTGTACAAACCAACTTACAGAATTAAAATTTATAATTTAGTAATTAATGATAACATTAACCAAACATGAAAAGTAAAGCTTCAAACCACAACCTAACGCAGTTCACTTGTGGTGTTTCTTGGCCGTTCTTCTCGATAAGAATCTTCGCGAATGGATAGTAGAATCAATCAAATACAATAAATTATTATTACTTAAAAGATTTTTTTGACATTCATGTGTGCCGCTTAGTGGCGTAATTAAAATAAACGATCACATAGACCGAAATCCACATCGTGTCTTTCATCTTGCATGTGACTGTTCAAACTCTTTCATGAGGTCAAACCCTTTGCCCTGCCGAATCCACTTACGCAATTAGGCTGCAGGTCGTCCTTCCGCATACAGTCTGTTCTAGCTACCTTTAGCTGGGGCTGTGGCACAGCGCAGCGTCGCATTATAAATATTAGTACCTGGGCGACCGAGCTCTGCTCGGGTGCAAATAGAGAAAACGACGTTTTCTAAAAATTAAACCTAGCTAAGTCGATTTATCGCCCGCTAAAGCCGCTGCATACTAAAATTCATGAAAATCGTTGAAGCCGTTTCTGAGATTTAGATTATATTATTATATATGCATGAATTGCTGGATTTTAGTACTCTCGACTTTCATATAATAAAAATAAATATATCTCCGGTTTCTAGTTTTCTGGGCTAACTGTAGAATAAGAATCTTTCTTTTTAAAGCGTTGTATTTATTATATTGTGCTACTGGTGGAATTTCTTCCAAATAAATGCGAAGCATTCTTCACTTTGTGATGATCTATTCAGATTATTCTTGTCATTTGAATAATGGTAACTTGTCTGTCTTCAATTTACATTGTGTTTGTTACGCTTCGGCACATAGACCCACGGCATCGGTCGGGCTTCGCTATCCATTTCACCATCAAAACTGATCCGGAGATTGATACCGACACCAATTTGTTGATTACACCCTCGTTTATAACCCACGCGCAAACACTAATTAAATGAATAGGTAAGGAACGGAGATTTTCATATATAACAAATATAAACTAGGCTAATCTACTTTGATGACTCGTTGGCTACTTCAGTCCATCTTCAGTCGTTCTCTCAAAGTCAAAATGAATACTAATGTCACAGTTTTAATAAAAACGTGACCAAATATTTCGATAGCAGTTGTTTTTAATGACAGAAAGATGGATATCGGAATAACATTCGTTGGTGAAATAAAAATACACTACGTGGCTATTTTTAAAGGGTCGGATTAATATTGGGTGTCGGGCATCAATCATTTCGAGTTCAAAGCGAACACTACTATCGCTTTGCTGCACCCGCCTGCATTCAACGCCGGCATGACAGATTCACAGTATTGTATAACACATGAATGCACTCAATGTCGACGCCGCCCGCTTATATTGGATGGACTGCATGGAGCCTAAGCCTCCCCTCTGCGAACCCTTTTTAAGCTATTTTGTTCAGTTTTAATTTTCAGAGAGGATAAACGCTCGAGTTACGTACCTGAATCGGACTCACCACAAACCAAGCATGGATTATGCTTCCATTTATTAAGGATTATTGGTATGCTGTTAAAATATCCAAGATAGTTAAGACTTTATTATTGCTACCAGAGAAAAGTCTGAATAACAAAAAATCCTTGCTCAATATCTTTTTTAAACAACGTGGTACAAATAAGTAAACATAATTCCTTGCTCAACTTTCTTCTTTACTTACGTAAACAGTCAATCAACTGCAGTTGTTTTTAAGTGATTTCTGTCAATGTACGTTGGATCACGAAAGGTGAATCAAACATGTATGCAGCTCGCGAATTGGAGCCTCAGTAATATATGGTGCCTCCCTCACGAGCGCCTGCATCTCTTATCTATTTAACAGGCTTGATTTTCATACAAGTACTGTAATTATTTTATTTGTAGGTACATATAATGTAACAAATCATTCCACCCCGAACTTCTCGGTATAACGTTGACATCGCCCCTTAATTTCGGCCCATTCATTGAGGCGAAAGCCCAGTTGGCTGCAAAAAAATTGGGGATTCTTACAAAGGTGACACGCTACTTCACACCTGAACCGATGCTCAACTTTTACAAAGCGCAAGTTCGGTCGTGCATGGAGTACCGCTCTCACCTCTGGGATGGATCTGCCAAATACCAGCTTAATGCACTTGAGTCGATTGACAGACGGGCCAAGTGGCTGGCTGCCAATAGCAACTATGCACTGGTCGCGTCAAAGCTCCAGAGCAATCCGCGCGGTCTATAAAATGGGTCCTCGCGAGTCCCTCAGAGAAAAATTTAAAGAGGTCGATATACTGACTGTACCTTCACTTTAAATTTTAGAATGTATTTTGTATGTCCGCAAAAATCGAGGGCTTTTCAAAACTAGAAGTGACTTCCATAATTTAAATACATGCAGTAAGCACGAAATTGTCATACTTAAATTCAGATTAACTAAAACTAGCAAGTCTTTTCTTATAAACAGTATACGCTTTTATAACAAGTTGCCAAAGTCATTTATAGAACTGACCGATGGAAAGTTCAAAAACTACCTACATCAAACGTGTCCTTATTAAAAAAGCATATTATAAATAAAATCTAGGACTTCGTTGAAGATATTTTTTTTGCTTTAGCTCCTTCTGCGTATGCGGCTTCCCTGGTAACTCATAAACGGCACAAATATGTGGATGTCTCTAACTATTCTCAATCTCATTTTTTTCCTTCTTTGAATTAGACTTTTTACAATGGTTTTCAATAATCTTTATAGTCCTTTGCTAAGAATGGTTACAGCACTGATAAGAACATTTGTGCTACATGTTAGATTTAGTCTTGTTATATATTTTTTTACCTTAGTTTAGATTCTTTTATCTATTGTTTTGTGAATGTGTGAACATTTTAGGCATTCTAGATGCTAGGTCGCGGATAAATTTGAAAGAGAGTTACCGCGGCCCTGGCACAAGCAACTGAAGGAACACGGGTGGGTTTTAGTCAGTCTGACACGCGCTCCCGCTTCACCCAGAGCGGGAGAAGTCATTGGATGATTTTCAAACTAAAATAAAAATGCTTTCTAGATGCCAGTTAACATTTATTAAGTTTTCATCTCGTTTTATTTTCTTTTGTTTTCATAATATAATGTCTCTTTTTTTTTGGTTTCTTACGACTTATTATCGGGCCTACGTTGTACCCCATATCTAAGTACTAATGCTATAACATAGAAATATTGTGAAACCAAACAATTTATACCCGACTACCGAAGAAAGGTAATGTGTTTATCAGTCTATGTATGTATGTATGTTTGTTCCTATGTGGCGTTCCAGAAACCAAACGCGTTGGCCGATTTTGATGATTCATACGTTAATCGATTCGCCTTAACCTTGCGAGTGACAGTGGCAACATTAAAATAACGAAATAGAAAAATGGCGAATTTTGGGCGCCATATTGTGGGGACCCAATTTTTTTTTTCCGAACCCATCGTGTGGGGTATCAAATTAAAGGTTTTTAAGAGATGATTTCAAAAATATAAAACACTTACATATTTAAATGGACCTAATTCGAAAAAAAAAAATGTTAACTAAAAAATAATAAATAAAAAATAAATAAAACAAAACCCGACTGCTTAAAAAGCGAACTAAAAAGACGTAAACAAGAAGAAAATCATGCTGTGCAGTCGGAAGATACATCTGGTTTTGGTGAGCCAGCTGGCGAATATGGATCCTCCGACTGCACAGCATGATTTTCTTCTTGTTTACGTCTTTTTAGTTCGCTTTTTAGGCAGACGGGTATTTTGATTTTTTTAATTATTTAAAAGAGTAACCATGGAGTTTATTGCCGGTTCGTCTCCATAGGAAATGACCAACCTGAACCGTGCACCTTTTGTCGACGTTTTACAAGTGCCCAAGTAGACCTATGTGAAATAAAAAAGTTTGATTTTTTGAGCTCCGAACATCAACGCCGATTTTCCAGCCTGTCGATTTTTATCGGTTACATTTCGGGGAGTGTGTGACGGAACTGCACTATTTGATTCCGCCTAGCCCTTTCCATCATCGGACTACAAGGTGTACGGCCATGCGCCATCGGTACATGGTGGACATCCCATCCATACGCACAAAGCGTTTTGATAATACTTTCATTGTACGCACAGCTAAGGAGTGGAGTTCCCTGCCGAAGTCTTTGTTCCCTAATAGCTACAAACTTGGGGTCTTTGAGTCAAGAGTGAATAGGTTACTTCAAGGCAAGCGTGCTTCACCGTAGACTTCATCATCGCTTACCATCAGACAAAATAGTAGTCAAACCCGAGCCTATATATACTAATATTATAAAGCTGAAGAGTTTGATTGTTTATTTGTTTGATAGCGCTAATCTCAGGAACTACTGGATGGAATCGAAAAATTATTTTTGTGTTGGAAAGCCCATATATCGAGGAAGATTATAGTCTATATAACATCACGCTACGACCAATAGGAGCGGAGCATAAATGAAAATGTAGCAAAAACGGGCAAGATCATTGTTTGCGCTGCGTAAACGGTTTAAGTTACGCAACAATCATGTATGTATAGATGGTAGGGTAGATGTGTAGGTAGGTAGCCCGAAAACGGGAGCGAAGCCGCGTGGGACAGCTAGTCGATTATAAAAGCAAAAAGTTTGGATATGTTATGGTAAGGCCCCAGGTTTGTAATTTCAGTGAAACAAATTTTGGAACGGAGTTCCTTATCGCACGTTATGGTTCTGATTTGTTTACGGGCTGGGACTAGACCGAAAAAAGTGTTACAATGAAAAAAACAACGACTACAATCGACACCTTTTTGCAGTGATTTTTGAGGCACTGCCCGATCACCTAGGAAACTAAAAGCCGTAATTTTTTGACTTTTACTCGTTTGCAAAAAAATATACAATTTTAATGTTTAAATACCCTTTTTATAAATATATATAATTACTTTTGCGTGATAAATTGTGCGTGGCACAGCGTGCTGCATGCAGGATAGTACAAGCGAAGATCCGCACAAAAGGGAGACGCGGAGGAGAGAGCTGGAGGCGCACGAAGAAAACCGAAGACGTACGAGCCCGCGCTAACTAAAATTCAGAATGACACTCCTAGACAGTACCTAAAGTACAGTACTTACTCTAGCAACCGCTTTTGTGAGTTTACACTGAACATCAGCTGTGTTGTTTTTATTTCAGTTTCGTCATATTTTACGAAACTGAAAGACTTTAATGAATCGAACTCCGTTCCAACCGGGTGTCCATAAGATACCTCTCTTCTTTGTGCATAGGTAGATAAAATTATAGTGGCCTTTTGTATTTCTATCGGTTTGCAATGCTTCCACAATAGCTTATACATTCTATTCAGAAGCTGTTTAGTGATCCACGGTTCTAGAAAAATCATTTATTCCCCGTCGAAATATATTTAACTTCTAAAATCAAATGTATCAGAATATCTTGACACAGTGGCACGTTTAAGAATATCAGTTTCAAATAGAACAATAAAATTAATTCAGATATTCTCGTTAGATGCGGCATAAACTTGGGGACCCTGATATCAGAGCTTAGTAATTTATCTAGGAGCATTCACAATTACTAGTAATTAGTACAGAATTTCCTTCTAGTTAATGCTAATGAAGCAGAGAATTTCGAGAACTCCCCGTCTACATTGAATAACTGAGCAACGTTATCTAAATCGAAGTAATTCTGTCTGAATACTATCAAACCGTTCGTCAAATCAACCCGCAAACTAGACTCTATATACAAATGATTGTCATATACAAAAAGAACAGTTCCCGAATCAATTACCGTTGCATTTAGTCGATTTAGACGGAAATGTCAATTGCTTTCTGTGTGTCTGGACTATTATTGTGCTCTTTGAATGGTTATTGTGCAATAATTGCATTATCAACTAACTATTCACAAAGAGAGACACGTACGTTTGGCTTTGACAAATCGCATTGAATATTCATCATCAACCTTATAATTCTCTCACTGCTGGGACACAGGTTTCCTCTCTGTGAGAGAGGTATTGAGCCTTAATCCACCACGCGTGCCCAGTGCGTGTTGGTGAATGTCACATGTCTTGAATTTTTGGTTCTAGGTGTTGACTCACGATGTTTTCCTTCACCGTTTTAAGAGCAGTGGTGATGGTATAATTTACACAAAGTATTGCGCCTGCCTGGGATCGAACTTACTTACGAAACGTAAGTCGTAAACGTAAGTAAAGCGTAACTTATATCGAGCACGTTGCCATTGTCGTCTGTTGGGTGAGTACAAAAATTGTGATATTATAATCACTGTCAACCACATCACCGCTTACCATCAGGTGAGATATTGGTCAAGCGCGAGCCCATCTATAATAAAAAAACCGCCCAAGTGCGAGTCGGACTCGCACACGAAGGGTTCCGTACCATTATCGCAAAAAACGGCAAAAAAATCACGTTTTTTGTATGGGAGCCCCCCTTAAATATTAATTTTATCCTGTTTTTAGTATTTGTTGTTATAGCGGCAACAGACATACATCATCTGTGAAAATTCCAACTGTCTAGCTATCACGGTTCATGAGATACAGCCTGGTGACAGACAGACAGACAGACAGACGGACCGCGGAGTCTCAGTAATAGGGTCCCGTTTTTACCCTTTGGGTACGGAACCCTAAAAAACAAATAAAATCTCTACAAAGTGAAAAAAACTTCAATTTCGGCAGTCGATAACGTGTTTCTGGTTTCGTTTCTTCGTTTTTTGACACTGGCTTCCGAAATTGTTGTCAAATTTCACTTTGTAGTATTTTTATTTGGAAGTCAGTTGTAGATTTGTTTTTTTTTTCAGTTTTTAGTTGTGGTACCTAGTGGGACATTACTATAGAAAGTTCTATAGTAATCTATATATATAAAAGGCAATGTCCCGACTGACATATCAACGCCTAGCCTAAACCACTAACGATAGAAGCTTGAAATTTTGGGAGGATGTTGAGTTTATACTGGAGGCGTCATTTAAGAACGGATTTTTCTAAATTCATCCCCTAAAGGGGTAAAATAGGGGTTTAAAATTTGTATGAAACTCTGTCATTTTTAATTTGAAATCAATGAGATGTGTTATTTAGAGTCTACGTTTAAAATAATAAAATACGTCTATCAGGATTTTTTGAATTTCGTCCCTTAAAGGGTTAAAAGGGGGTGTTAAAGTTTGTATGAAAAATAAATTGTTTAGTATCAAAATGACTTGAAATTTAGTATTTATGCTCTTCAATACAATTAAAGAAACACGTATGAAAGGATTTTTTGAATTTCATCCCTTAAAGGGTTAAAAGGGGGTGCTAAAGTTTGTATGAATAATAAATTGTTTATTATCAAAATGACTTGAAATTTAGTATTTATTCTTTTCATTACATTTAAAGAAACAAGTATGAAAGGATTTTTTGAATTTCATCCCTTAAAGGGTTAAAACGGGGTTCTCAAGTTTGTATGAAAAATAAATTGTTTATTATCAAAATGACTTGAAATTTAGTATTTATGCTCTTCAATACAATTAAAGAAACACGTATGAAAGGATTTTTTGAATTTCATCCCTTAAAGGGTTAAAAGGGGGTGCTAAAGTTTGTATGAAAAATAAATTGTTTATTATCAAAATGACTTGATATTTAGTATTTATTCTTTTCATTACAATTAAAGAAACACGTATGAAAGGATTTTTTGAATTTCATCCCTTAAAGTGGTAAAAGGGGGTGTTAAAGTTTGTATGAAAAATAAATTGTTTATTATCAAAATGACTTGATAGGTATATAGTATTTATGCTCTTCAATACAATTAAAGAAAGGATTGAAAGGATGAAAGGATTTTATGAATTTCATCCCTTAAAGGGGTAAAATGGGGTTTTAAAGTATGTATGAAAAATAAATTGTTTATTATCAAAATTACTAGAAATTTAGCATTTCTGCTCTTCTATACAATTAAACAAATACGTATTCAAGGATTTCTAGAACTTCATCCCTTAAAGGGGTGTTAAATATTGATTTTTTGTTTTTTTTTTTTCAATTTACTGCACATAAATATTATAGAGGCCACTGTGATTACTGAATGTGCTCGAGGGAATCAGTTTTAATACCACGAATACCACTGGTACCCTTATATTATGTCTTTGAGTTTAAACTATTACAATCGAGGTCTGCTTTGCAATGACCATAAATGAAACTCAGATTCAGTCATTAAGGCAAAGATTTAAAAGAAATTACTTTTCACACGGGCAATTCTACTTTGCCTGTTCCAGAGTAAGTACTAATAGCAGCCTGATCATTTCGGCACTAGACAGAAAAATCATCAATGCGGTATACAAAGAAGTGCTTAATTAAATTCTAACTTCCTGATGACGAAATTGTTAGCGTGAGTAAATTGGAGTAACCATATCTAGACTGTACAGGTCGTGCAAAACTCATTACTCTATCGGCAGATGCTATAATTTTTGCATATGGTGGAAAAATTCAGTTCTGTTTCGGCACTTGTGAAGTAAACTGATGCAAATAATGTTATTACAAATAAAAAAAAAGAATGAATTGACTTCCAAATAAAAATAATACAAAATGAAAATAACTTTAATTTCGGCAGTCTTTGTGCCTGTTTTTCTTTCTTCGTTATAGGGATACCCCACTGCTTAACCCTTAAAAGCGTACTGGCGTGATGTAATGTTATGAAATGGCGTAAGCAATAAACGGTCATGCAATTTCTGCAATCCCGAGAGATTTGCCGTTGTTGAAGTTTTCATCAGATCTTCAACAAATTTGAATGGGACTCATTTGGGAATATACTATTTCAAACAAAAAAAGAATTTGCAAAATCGGTTTACAATTGGCAGAAAAATCGGTGAACATACACAAAAAAAACAAACATACAGCCGAACATAGAACCTCCTCTTTTTTTGAAAATCCGTTAAAAAAATATAGCTGGTAACCTCCAAGCACGTGTAATCTACGTCAAGCCATTCTAAATCAAGACCACGAGGAAGGAAATTTTCCATCGAAAATCATCACGAGCAAGCTCTGTGAATATGTGAATAAGCAAAATTATCACTTCTGTGGCACCGAAAATCTGCGAATAATCCAGGAAGAGTCACATCCGCTCCAAGTTACTGCATGGTGTGTTGTTTACACTGGAGGCGTCATCGGGCCACCAAACGACTACTGTGGTCGACGAGGTCACAGAGCCATGATCAACGTCTTTCTCTATCCTTAAATGGAATACATTGGATCTGGAGAACATGTGGTTCCAACAGGATTGAGCAACGGCGCTTACTGCACGAACCACAACAAAAATTCTGAGGTCTGCATTACCAGGGCGTTCAATGGCCGGTAAGATTTCATTAGTCTAAGTCCATTACCATCAGACTCTTGAAGTCCTCAAAGATAATATCCACCGGAAGTTCTGGCAAGAGTAATGGCAAATGCCAAAAATCGGGCCCGAATGCTTATCGATTATGGTTGCGGCCACTTAACCGTATCACTTTATCGATAAAATTGAAAAAAGAAAATTAAGAAACCAAATAAACATTATCCAAAAGCAGAACCAAAATTTTCCATGCTTAAAAAAATTACAGCCGAAGAACATCGGGTGATAATTTTTGCGCCACCCTATATTAATTTTCTATTGTGTCGGTAGCAGGATTCAAAAAAACTTTTTTGCAAATAATGCAACAAAATTGGTACCTACGTAAGACACCGACTTCCAAAAATAAAGTTTTTTTCACTTTCTACTACCTAATAGGCAAGTAATTAAGTAAGGTTCCTATAATGCCATAGATTATCCGAATATAAGAAACTGAACATAACCGGTGAAATGAGAGTGTACCAAGGTGAACTGTACACATTTGCTGTTATGAAATGGTATAAACAATAAACAGAAATGAGATTGCAGCAATCCCGAGAGATATGCCGTTATTTATTGAAGAGTTATGTTGTTTATCTACGAAGTTCTTCATCAGGTCTTCACTAAATTAAAATGGGACCAATTTCGGAATATACTCTTTCAAACAAATAAAGAGTTTTCAAAACCGGTCTACAATTGACGGAGATATAGGTGAACATACATAAAAAAAACATACAGAATGTCGAACATAGAACCTCCTCCTTTTTGTTAAGTCGATTAAAAATTTAAAGCAAAGTAGCTTTCGCTTTCGCTTTATTTGTAACTCCCCAAAGAAATCGATTCCACGAAACCTCCGGCATAAAAGCTCAGCGCTCTCTATTAGAACACGAAGGCAGTTCAGTTTAAGCTCATTTTATACCAATTTATTTAGATTCAGAAAATGTTGTTGTCTAATATGTTTGGATTATAATTTGCAATATCCCGCCAAAACTGGAATAAACGAAACAACCAAAATCATGTAGTCCATGCAGGCGAAGCTGCGGGCGGAAAGCTAGTATACAATAAACAGACATGCAATTGCTGTAATCTGTTCTGTTCTTCACCAAATTTATATGAGATCACTTCGAAAAGTAAGTACCCTTTCAAACACAAAAGGGCACACGGAAATCGGTGAACATACATAAGAAAAATATACGTACCTGCGTCAAACATAGAACCATCTCCTTTTTGGAAAACAAGGGTTGGTCGGTTGAAAATGAAATTGCAATGTAAAGGCAATAAACGAAGAACTTTTACGTTGTTTATTCCAAGCTGAGACTTCAGTCTAATTGCGTATCATTTGGTAACGACGCGAGCTCTTGTGCAAAACACGTCAAAAGTTGTCTATTTTTTTTTGTTTTGCATTAAGCGATCATACTAATTGGACATCAAAGGGGTACAAGCTTTGTGCGGTGGATAAGAATATCGATAATCACTGCCATTTAATTACCCGTGTGAACACCACAGTTAGTGGAAACAAGAACGCGTCAATTTAATATGAATACGTTGTCACTTCAATTAGGCTGCCCCCACGTTGACCCATTTATTCGCGCCAGCAGTGTAATGTGCCACCTGTTCATTCATTCGTAAAACGAACACCCAGACTTCTAGATTCGTGCCCAATGAGAACGTTTCCCGCCAACCTGCTAGCGGTGACGTCACACTTTGCGTCTGGGTGTTGAATGAAGAATCGGTTTGCTAGGCTTAATTAAGACACCAAACACAATTCAGCGCATACGTAGCCATTTTGGAAGAAGATTAACTTGATAATTAATTTGAAGAGCAAGACGGTACATTTTAGTTCTTAAAAGAAGTGGGTTTGATATATGGGCCACTTCTGAAGACCCAGCAGCCCGATCGTCTAACATCCTAAGCCTAGATAGACACTACTTTTAAAAACTTCGTGAAATCAATTTGTTAGATTCTAGTTCTCTTTTAGAGAACACTATGAATAACAATGCTAAACAAACGAAGTCCTCAATCATCAAAGTCGAATATTTATCATACCTCAAAGGATTGCATTCATAGCCTTGTTTTCGATTCGCATAAACGGAATGATATCGCTAATTCGCTACAAAGGTCTTTTTTTGAACTTCATGTAATCGGCAGACATGCAATCCAATATTGTGTTCAGCTTGGGCCGATGTCAAAGCAGTGCAGGGGTCGAAAATATCAGGTCCATACCACAAAGGTAAACTCTGCGCGTGACTGCGGCACTCTTCTATACGGCGGGCGATGTATTATGCACTAGGGCATGCAAACCGGATACCCGGATAACCGGAAAAACCGGATTACCGACTGTATTATAAAACGAGTTTTTTAGCGCCGCAAAACCGAGTTTTCCGGGTTTTTCGGTTATGTTACTCCTATGTTATTGATTTAATTATACTTTAATTTTCCCAAAAAAATAAATTTAATTTAACACTGACAAACGTGGACAGGACGGCGAGGCATCGTTAGTACCTATTTCAGCCACGTTAATTTAGATCTTTGACGCACTGCTATGCCACGCTGCCGCTATTTTGTTTTTCGGTCAGTCTGTGTATAGTGGACGAGTGCACGTGATGTGTTTGTCGGTGATTACATTGTAGATATTATTTTATCAATGTAAGATTGATCACATTCTTTTATATCAATGCTAATATTACATGAAGTGTATGACCAAATACTGTAATGTAATCACAGCTGGGATGTTTTGCATATTTAATTAATAGCTTTAATTAATTAGTTTGTTTTTTCATAGCAATATAGATAGTGGGGTTGAGCTCTGAAATCTATACCTCCAACAAGTGTGGCAGAGAGCCTTTTAATCAGCGGGTCTCATGTGTAATAAAATCCGTAGTACTCTAAATTATACATCCCTTGATACACTTATATCCTCACGGTCATTCTATCAAAGTACAATTCATCGCTTCCCACCAGCAGATAGTGGTCAAGCGCGATCCTATAGAAAATAAAAAAAAGGAAAAAAAAAGCAATTCTGTTTGGAAAAACTTTAATTTTGTGATTTTAATCTATATTTATAAGAATGACTGATTTATTCTGTTTTTTTTTTTAAATTAGGTAAGGAATAAGACTTATATTTTATGCGATGCTTAATTAATAATTTTCATCGCATTTTACGTACTGTTGATTTTGCCTGTTTGTATTTTATTTGGGTTAAATTTTTATTTAATATTTTGTGATTGTGACATTTGTATACCTACCAAAAGTTTCTAATTTTGTTAGGAACCTTAAGTTTCGAAGAATATGTTATTTACCTAAATAATAAGCTTTATTCTATGTTATTTATAAAGAAAATACACTTTTGTATTTTTATTTAGTAGTTGTAGCTTGTTTCAGTCCAAACAAATGCTCATTATTATAAACATAAGCGAGATAAACGTAAAACAATACATAGTTTGATTACACTTCAGCATTTTCATTTCGTTACATAGATAATACCCATTTCTTGATTAAAATAAATAAAAACGAAAATACCGAATTAACCGGTTTCTCCGGTTTTTTAAAACCAAAACCCTTAGCAACCCGGTTAATGCATGCCCTATTATGCACTTCCTTTGAGCATATCACAGCGGTGGCCATCTTATGACCCTTTTGTCTACTTTAACACATGTTTTCCAATAATGTTTTCATACCCTGCGCATACACTAGAATATTTGAGTATGCATTTTTGTGTGTTTATAGTTTTCATTTTGTATTTGTTACTGGTTGGAAACAATAGATATTCTATTCATCGAAATGGCCGATTATGTGATTAATTTTACTTTAGACAGGTACTATTTTTTATATATATTTAAAAAAAATAGCAGAATGTTAATACACTACAAAAACAATTCACTCTTTTAAACCAAAACTGAAAAGCCATACAATAAAACAACGTAAATTCTCAACCAGTGAGTTGCCTTCGTTTGTACGTTAGCAAAATTGTTGGGAACTCCTGCAGCTTTGAAACTCGTGCGGGAAATTTACAACAGTGACCAACCGCGCATTGTTGTGGAAAATTGTTCACGATTCTTTTCCATGTTTAAAATTGAGATCGTTAAAACACCTGCAAAAGTATGCGGCGAAAAGGGAGACCGGACAGTCTGTTAGTTAGAAAGTTAGTGCCCGATGTTATTGTGAAAACTACTTGAGTTTTTTTCTCTTTGATAAATGCTCATGCATACTGCGATACCATCAGCTTCGCGGCCCGCCAATTAACAAACCCATTTTGGATGAAAATGGCAATCCGAAAAGATGAATTATTATTTCTTGTGTTCATTAATTTTGATTTTGTGATCATTGATTGTATTTGTTGAGTGATATAAATAAATTAATTAGGTACCTAAATTTGATGTATTTTTTTAAATCCGGTATCTGGCCGGATAGTAATTAGGCGCTGAATAGGCCGGATACCGTATAGTTACCGGGTATCCGTTTCATCTCTATTGAAAACAAAGATGCAAGAACCTACTTTAAGTCTCAAGAAAATAAGTGTAGTAAAATGCTACGAGTATTTTTGTATATGATAATGAATAGTTTTTCCTGCTTACCAAACATATTTTCTTAATGCACATAGTAGAAGAACTGTCTACGTTAGTGATGTAATTACCTGAAAGAAAAAAAGATATCGTTAGAAAAAAATCTTAAAAGCATTAAAATATTTCACGCCGCTCATAAGATACCAATTTCATGTTCGCGTCGTAAACTAGTATATATTCGTAGAAGACTGAGCTGGGATTTGCCGGTGGGTAGATAATATGGCTTCCGACGACTTCCTGCAGGCTTGCTGCTAAATATGTATATTTTTGTGAGAAATAGTTATAACGTAAGAATCAATTTAATGTGTTTAATTCTAGCATGTTTAGGCATTCTGAAATAAAAATTAACGCAAACAGGCTTTAATGTGACGATTGTCAAACGCGCGTTAACTCTGTGATTGGTTGAATGAATTCTCGATAACCAATCGCATTAGCCTTGCGTTTAGATTTGTGACACGTTGTTAATTTCTTTCCGCTAAGTGAGTAAATCTCATCTTCCACCGAAATTAGATTGACGCAAGTGTTCCTCAAACAAAGTAAAAATGTTGTACTATTTACACATCCAACGGAGTAAATAGTAGAGCGTGTGTTGAGACCATTTATTTGTCTATAATTGTTATTCATGTGAACAAGTAAAAACGTATTCATAAAAACCGGACGTTTAATAAAATTATACATTAAAAAAACAATATTTTTTCTATCAATTTCATTTGATACCCATATCGTGGCAGAGCACATAAAATAACTATGCCGCCATCTTATTGGATTTCAAATAATGTCACTTAGCTAACCATGCATTGTCATCCAAACTAGTAGGTATGCAAAGTTTTATCTTAATCGGTTGAGGAAATTCCGTTGCAAGATTTGACCCGAACATACTTACATGCATGGCAAGTTAAATAAAATCTTGTAAAAATACAAAAGAGTGCAAAAATGGACAAAAAATTTAATAAAAAAACATGAGTTAAAAGACTTTTCTATCGGATCCGATTTGAGCATTGACGTGAAAATATTTGTGCATTTTTATGTTTGCCCAGCCAGTGTTGCCAGTAGCTACGGAATTGTAAAATGCTGAGCATTTTGTGCGTTTCTCATCCCGCGCATACCAAGGAAAAAAGCCCGCGCAAATAGTAATTAGTCTGCGGTAAAATATCCATTATTAGTATAATGTTGCATTGTTTACGTAATTAATTCAATATTTTAGAATGTGCTGTGGTTTTTCAACGAAAAGATGAAGTGAAAAGGTGTGATTTCTGAGTATTATTTAGTAAACATGAATTTGTAACTAGGTCTTATTTTTAACCACGTCAAAAAAGAAGGAGGTTATCAATACGGTTGTATTGTTTTATAGATAGCGCTTAAAAACTTATGATTATTGGATAGGTTTCTACTTCACGGCCTTCCTTGACCTATCTGTTTCATGTCAAGAAAACATTGTTCTACCAAGAAAAATATTCGGCAACAAGTTAACCCTACATTAACGGTTCACTGTCGAAGTGACCTACAAGTACAAAACAAGTGCATTTTTTCCCTACTACCTAATTACTAACAGACGAAACATTTTTATAAAAAGTACCGATTTCCTCGAATAACCGTGGAAAGCTGATTACTGACATAAGTTGTTTTTATTTTCACGAACGTTTTTTACTTCGTGTATTTTCGTGTGAGTTCGTCGTTTTTTTGAGATTGTTCGCCTTTTGTCGTCCATTCTCCAATGTATGGTGAACTTAATAAAGGGTGTTTTTTAGAGCTATAGAACTTTAAGTTGGCAACACTGTTTTAACTGGGGGCCATTTTGTCAGCTGTCAAGTGATTTGTGTTTAGATTGTTATGGCATTTCAACATGAATAGACTGACTCCTGAATAACGCTTCCAAATGGTGCAAATTTGTTGTTTTGTGCAAATTGGCCAGAAGGTTACAGTCATAGGTGACCGCTATAGAGCCCTGATTACTGACTTTTTCGTTCCTCAATTGAACAACCATGACGTGCAGGAGCTGTGGTTTCAACAGACGACGCAACATGTCACACAGCTCGTGCCACAATTGATTTACTGAAGGAAACGTTTGGTAACCACATTGTTTCACATTCCGGACTCGTGAATTGGCCTCCAAGATCGTACGATTTAACGCCGCTAGACTGGGGATATGTGAAGTCGCTAATTTACGCTGATAAGCCCGAAACGATTGACCACTTGGACGACAACATGCGCCGCGTTATTGCCGATATACGGCCACAAATGTTGCATAAAGTGATTGAAAATTGGACCTCCAGATTAGATTAAGTCTGAGCCAGCCGTAGTGGTCATATGCCAGAAATCATATTTAAATTATGATGCCAAAAGATTATCTTTTGAATAAAGTCAATTCCATGTCAATATTAATAATTCATCCTTGTTTTATTCCATTTCAAAATTCCATACCTCTAACAAAACACCCTTTAGTATGAGATCCCACTAAAAAAATCTGCATGCAATGTTATTGATAAATTTTTTTTTTTTTAATTATTCTTGATCGTAGAATAGATTGCTGCAGAGTTGCCTGAACGCAACTAGTTTGCACTAGGAATTCATCCTGTATTGTGGGTGGGTCCATATGCAACACCATCTAGCTCTCAGTTAGTTGCTATTCATGTGTTGCCAGGTTAAGCAGGTAAACTGTTAACCCACAGATTGATAACTGAGAGCGGCAACCTTATTTTATCCTATGTGCTACTCCACTTGCTTTAAAATGACTTTGGATTCACTTGAAAAACTTATTTATTGGGGGTTAACTATCCGACTTAAATTTAAAGTCATTTAATTAAAGTAAGTAATTGCGGCTACTTATTGCCAGGCAACCTTGCAGCAATATATTTTCTAACAGGTAACATTCATGAATCAAAAACAAATATGCAGTGGGATATTGGACTATGTTGATCAGTTGTTTGTCACAATTTGGTGCAAATTACGTTATCAAACAACACCTACCTCAACAGTTCGCCTCAAACGATAACCTGCACACTCTAATGAACCTTTGATTAGTTAACATTTATTAAACAGGCCGTAATTAAAGGTATGGTTGGTGTAACATCAATATCAACCATAATAGGCGTTGCAACTGGTTACACACACACACAAACACACCACACAACTATTGGGCAAAAGCCTCTATGACTTCTAGATGTTTCGTTCCAGGGCTAGTGTGGATGTAGATCCTAGAAGTGTTTTGTGATAAGACTACAGATGTGGCACTAGTAGGTAATAGGTAGTAATTTATTATTCTTAAAATCTACCTTTTGTTCGTAAAAACTCCTGAAAATTTCCAACAAATGGACTGATTAAAATGGAACTGTAGCCAGCATCGGATATTTTGCCGCGGACTAATTACAATTTGCGCAGGCTTTTCTTCTTGGTATGCGCGGGATGAGAAGCGCACAAAATGCTCAGCATTTTACAATTCCGTAGCTACAGGCAACACTGGCCGGGCAAACATAAAAATGCACAAATATTTTCACGTCAATGCTTAAATCGGATCCGTTATAGAAGTCATTTATTACAACTTTTTTAGAGATATTGTGTCCATTTTTGCAGTCTTTTGTATTTTCACAAGCTTTTATTTAACTTGCTATGTATGTATGTTATAAGTATGTTCGGGTGAAATTTTGCAAATGAATTTTAAAGCAGTTATTCTCAACCGATTAAGATGAAATTTTGCATACCTACACGTAGTTTGGATGACAATACATGGTTAGCTAAGTGACATTATTTTAAATCCAAATGAGAGAGGAATAGTGATTTTATGTCCTCTGCAAATCAAATCAAATCAAAGGGTATCAAATGAAAGGGGGTAGCTGAGAAGAATACGAAAAAGTATGTCTTTTTCTAATGAATAATATTATTAAACGTCCGGTTTTTGATTAATGCCTTTTTACTCGTTCGCAATAAAAACAATTACAGACAAATAAATGGTTTCAACACACGCTGTACTAGTGTTCTAAAATGTTGAATTAATTACGTAAACAATGCAACAAGCAAGGAAAAAGAGCCCAGTCTGCCGAACGAGGACGCAAGCTTACTTGTATGAATTAAAACACGGAACGACCAACAATTCATTTTTCCTCAGCGAATGGTAAATGTCTAGAATGAAAAGCGTTTATTTTCTTTGAGGCTCTCTAGGTAAAACTTTAACGTCAGTTGTCGGAAACGTCCACAAGCTAAAATAAAAACCTGCTATTAGGGTGCTATTCATCCGCGAGGCAACGAGGCGGTACCCGAGAAAAATCCACCAATGGGACCACTTCAATTTCTTAGCGAAGTTCTGGTGGAAAACGGCTAACAAAGCTTTAATTTTAAATACAAAAAAAACCCGGCATAAAAACATATTTTTTGTTGTTTAGAGGTTTTTATGTCGGGGTTTATTTTTTTTTTATATTATTTAAATTTTTATTTCATGCTTTAATCGACAATCTATCGAAACACGTAATTATGCCATGATATCTTGCGAAAAAACCCAGATTCAAAGAGTAATGCGAATTACTTTTGAACGGTTAAACCGATTTCAATCAAACATAGCTAAGAACACTCTCGATAAAGTCACCTTGTAACCAAATAAACTAAATCAAAATCGGTTTATCCGTTTAGGGGCTATTATGCCACAGACAGACATACAGATACACAGCAACACATGTCAAACTTATAACACCCCTATTTTTGTCGGGGGGAGTTTTTCGTAACGGATACGAGCGATTAATGTGTGTGCCGGCGCACTGATGACAAGCGTACGCTCAAAATCCTCGCACCAGTCAACTCCCCACAATTTCAGAGGGTAGCGCGGTCGCTCAGTATCCTCACTCCACGAAACCTCCTTGCACAGATTTAGTGGAAATAGTTACTCATATTCACAGCGCTTCCGCTACGCACCTCGTATTACCTCACATATCTCTGGTGACGAAACACCCTTAAAAGTTTATTTTGATTATTTTAAACTCAACCGCATGCATAACTGGCCGGAGAGAAAAAAAAGCAAGTGTCTCCAGTGTTCGACCGGTGTGTCCCATACTTTCATTACGATATTTTCCGCCGCAAAAATGAAGAGGAAAAATTAACGATAAGATGACAGTAGGATGGGAAGCCAACAAAGGAATGTGGCCAACCGTATATAATGCTTTATGATATTAGCTTTTTAATGTTGGTATTACGTAGTTGTTTTTAAGAATTTGCTTGAAGAATTCGATTGTGTGACTGTGAACAAGGTTTTTGCATTGAAACTTTGAACGTAGGTATTTATCGAATTCTTAATTAATAGAATAGCTAACAGTCAAAGGTTGAATAAGCCATTCATGCCTATTAATGCCTACATACGTGATTCCTTCTGTCTAATAAGTAAGTTTTAGTACATATATAACCACTTTGAATAAGATCAAAGTCTGTCATAAATTAAAAGTAGATATAAGTTCTGCACTATAACTTTACTTCATCCCCATTCTGTAAGTCACAAAAGTAACTATCTACATAAATATATACATATTCGTCGAATTCGACAAGATCTCAAGAACTCATGAACCACATTTTATGTACCTACGTAGTACCTAAAATTTTTTGATATTATAAGAAAATACGGTTTTTTTTTGTCTTCATGAACACTGACAGTTTATATGTTTTCTATAATTTTACATAATTTACTTTAACTACGGTTGAAAAAAGAAAATTATTGAGTTGAAAAAGGTTGTATATCATGTCGTTCTAAAAGGAATCGTAGCATATTAAAGTTCTCAATGTCCTTAATGGAAAAACCGCATGGCGTCGAAAGGAAAATGGTGTACCTACGTATTAACTGTTAATTAACACATAACGATACAAGTAAACTCGAAGTCACGAGCAAACTTTTCCATTTTCAAATAATTCAAGAAAAAAATAATTAAAAGAATACATGACGGCATCCTGAAAATTATTGTTGGCAGAGTGGACTGCCCCATCCAAAGACACTGGGTGGAAGTAGGTATAGGTTTATGTTAAATAGAGGACGCCTCGCGGTTTCACCCGCGTAGTTCCTGTTCCCGTGGGAATACAGGGATAAAAAGTAGCCTATGTCACCCGGGGATAGAGTGGCTTCACAACGGTGAAGGAATTTTTGAAATCGGTCCAGTAGTTTTGGAGCCTATTCGGTAAATACAAACAAACAATCAAACAAAAAAATCTTTTCTCTTTATAATATTGGTACAGATATAATTAAGTACTAACACATAGCATTTAAGCACAAACTGTTACTAACCACTGACAAGTTAGGGACTGATATAGGTCTGAAATAAAGATATTTTTTTTTATATATATATTCAGATGTAGTAGAAATGTTGGGCGCACGGTTGGCGCAGTGGTTGAGCGATTGACTGCTGAGCTGCGTGTCGCGGGTTCGATTCCCGCACGGAACAAATATTTGTATGACCTACAGATAGTTGTTGCGGCTCTGGGTGTTGTGTATGTGAGTTTATATGTTTGTAAACGCACCCACGATACAGGAAGAAATTTCTAGTGTGGGGCAACGTTTTTAAAAAAAAAAAAAAATATTAGCTTATTGACGACATTAAAAATGTATTCCTCGACCATATCATTAGCTTCGAAAGTAGGTCTCAAATGACATACGAAGCACCAAGTCGTGGTGTTTTATTACTGCCTTCATATATTCTGTACAAATTGTGTGTACTCATGAAGTGGTAATCGTGTACCTACGACCCTACGACGCTTGAATAAATGAAATTTCATCAACAGGTTGCTTGTAAAATGTTGCTTACGTCTTCTGACGTCACTGTATCGCACATACAACATTACTTGTATATCGCTGTCACGCAAAAACTACTGAACGGATTTTGGTGAAACTTTACAGTAATATACCAGAATAACACATAGGCTATAAAGATATTGGGAGAAGTACTTATACAACGCGGGCGGAGCCGCGGGCGGCAGCATTCAAATAATAACTACCAAATAACCGGCAAACTGCGAGTCTGACTCGCGCACACGCGCTGGTTCCGTATAAACAGCTACATTCACCAAAATACTAACGTTCATAAACAATTAAATAAACGAACGAAGCTCTAACGAAGGGACAATATTAACTTTGCCGTTCGGAAATTGTTTTCATGGTTTTATTTTAATTTTACCTCTTTGCCGGCGTGATTAAAATGTATATCCATGCCAAATATAGCTATCTAATACTATAAGTCTCTGAGCTAAGCTGCAGACGGACGGAAGGACGAACAGACGGACATGGCGAAACTTTATGGATTACTTGATGACTACGGAACCCCAAAAAGAAAAAGAAAACAGCCGTTCAGTACATTTTTACCCGCATTAACTCGGCAAAATGTATAGGGGGGCTGGTTTTATTTACTTTTTTGTGAGTTGATTTTTGCATAAATCGTCATTTTATTGAAACGCAATTCCTGCAAAAAAAATAGGTGTTCATTGTAAATTAGCCTGGTATATATTTGTAACGGTTTCGATAAAATTTGCAATATAATATGGGTTTGCCAGATATATCAAATATACAATATGTTTTGTTTTCCAGATATGAGACCTAGCTAGATCGGTTGATCTAGCTATGTCTAATATCTGGAAAATACATTTTCTCGAACATAACTGTTTTCTCTGTTTTCGCCCAGGTACTGTATTGCAAATGCGATATAAGAAGGGCGCCAAACGAAATATTTAAAAGCGTGTAACTTTCTCTAATCTAACAAAACACAATCAAACCACTCTTCTACCCAGCTTTTTCCCAACTATGTACATTATGTTGGGCATGGCTTCCAATCTAACCAAATGGAGCTGAATTACAGAATTTTACATTGAACGACTGTCTATCTGACCTCCACAACCCAGTAAGTGGGTAAGGTATTACTCCTTGGCAGGACTGGTGTTAAATTCTCTGGCTTCAGATCTGACTACCCGACTCTAACGTCAAAGTTCTACAAAGAAAAGTCAATAATATTGAACAAGAAAACTGTGTATTACGAAATTTCGTGCAGATACATGATCTATATCCAAAAGTTTACAAACAGGAGCACGTACTCATAAGAGCTTAGCAAACACACTAAGACTGGTTACACACCGACGGCTTGATAGCGGGGCTTAACGCTGCGCAAGTCAAACCTACTCTCACCACTATTGTCCGAGATTTGCATACTGAACAGTCGCTCCGACAATCAAATTCGGGAATACGTAGCTCACGTGGAGAATGGACCGATCTATGTCATCACAAAATTGACCGCTCTTTAGATAGAGATAAAGAATCTTATTTATAAAAACTTTTAACGGTACGATTAGCTTAAATACTGAAGTTCATATGGTTAAAAATGAGAGGTGTCAAGGGACACCCGGATGGAACGATTTTTTTTAAGTTAAGTTATATATATATATATATATTATACATCATATATATATATATTGATATATATAACTTCTTTCCAAAAATAATCGTCGCGACACCACACTGTTCAATGCGAAATAGAAAGTGGAAACGAAAATAACTGGCTTGCTTTCTATGAGAGAGAGAGAGAGACAGAGAAACACGCGCACGCCGCACGGCTTACAAATATAGCAAAAAGTGTCGTTACAACTTTTGGTCTTAATTTTTCCGTCTAGCACCCTTTCGCAACGCGCGATAAGGAACTTCGTTCCAAAAGTTTTTGTAAATAAGGCTGAAAGTATCTTGATGACGCCAATCGGATAAATACAACAACTGGCCGCATGATCGCTTTATACTGGCAAAGAAAGCTATGCGTGCCATCCATTCTCTATGTTTGAGGTCGCTCACTACGTCAATATGTGTACAGTGTACACACGTCGTTATGACGACAGGTCGGTTACAGGCACACGCTGTCGTTTCCGAAACACGGGGTACAATGTTATGTCACTTAGCTCGGTTGCGTGAACTGCTCAGTTACAGTGTACAGCTAGAATGTTCCTATACAGCGCTAGGTCGAGTAACAGGTTGTTAGCTAGCCAAGTATTTAGCCCGTAACCATTGATTTAAATAGTAAAGATACGGCCGTCCGAACGTTTGCTTTTGTACGTTCATCATACAAGAAAGACAGCATTTTTAATTACTGTTGCACATGACCGCTCCCGAAGATAGCCGACTACGTGACGAGTATGCTTCGGTCTAGTATAAACTAATATGTATGACCAAATTGTGCGTGAACCATAATAGTCTCTAAAGTTAGCAGTAATAGAGGCCAAGTTTGAAAATAGAAAAAGGAAAAAGACAGTAAGAAACCTTCGTGGATTTTATCTTATTCCAGAAGAGTAGCCTAGTTTGGTCTTATGGAGCAACAGGATTAATTAAGTAATGATGCCGGAGCTAATCCACAATTAAAATAACGACGAGCGTCCTTCAATCCTCAAGGGGAACTAAAACACTTCTACAGCTAAGAATCCGTACACGAAATAAAAGTATTGGGGCTATTTCGCTCCGTTTTCCCTTACAGATTTTTCCAGTGAGTAGAGCAAATTGTTGAATAAATAAATGTTAATCAACAGATTGACTGTAGGTGAAGTGTTTCTGTTGTCTGTTGCCAAACACAAGGTTAAGTACAGACTGAAGGGCCTTGACTGGAAGCACGGCTGCGAGGCCAAAAGATGGATGGGTCGCGAGGTAACGGAAATAGCAGGGACAGTTGCTGGTATTGGTAGCTTATTGACGAAATTACCTTTGACTGTCGCGGTTTCCGCACATGCTACGGAACTGAACGTGAGCGGCGACACTGGTATTCGTGGAAAGAAGGTCTTAAGCGCCGTGTATTACGCGTCCCTTACGCTATCGAGTCAAAACACTTAGATCGCAGTGGTGCGTGTCATTACGTGTCCTTTTCGCAGGTAATGTCATTACTTTACATTTTGACGTTAGCGCCCGGCGTTAACGCTACAGAATAGTTTTTTGTATGGCCTAGGCCTAGACATAAAACTTACTGAATTCAGATGCGATGTATCTTCTCTTCCAAGAAATCTTCAAGGTTTAATAACTCGCCTCACACGGATACGTCTGAATTTAATCCAGAGATTAGTAGGTCAAATTTGTTGAATAAGTGAAACTTAATCAACAGGTTGCTTGTAAAATGTGACTTATGTCCGCCTCGTCGAACGTTTGGCATTCGTTACTGCGGTAACCGGTGAAAATGTAAACCTTTGTTCAATGATGTGATCAGATACGTCTTTGTCAATTATTGATTATAGGGTAGGCAGACACTATAAAAATGCCACAATTCTCAGTTTTGAAAATGTAAGAAATGTTTAAAGTTATGTGTTCTGTAGTGAGGTTACATGGGTTATGTACCTTTCATTAATTGAAGCGTGTGCTCGAACAACGCTGTACGTTACATATTGGCGAAAGTTACCTAATAATGGAACATCGCTGTATGGCAACACTGACATAGATCGAAAAAAAATAATTAACATACAGCGTTGTTAGAGCACACGCCTCAGTTGTTGCTGGCTGAATAGGTATACTTTAAAAAGTCATTCGAATTTAGAATGATGAGATGTTAAAGCGCATAGAGTGCATAGGCGCGTCCGACTTGATAATTATGTAAAATATAGTAATCCTATATTATATAACGCAAGTTACGATTATTACTTTTTAGCCCTACGTGTTATTATAGTACCTACTATGTATTTGCTCCGAATTACATTAATATTATTTTGTGTTTGTTTTTGGGTCGTCTATTTTTTAATCTAACCAAACAAGATTTTCCGCTTTAAATTTATTTTCATACATTTTCCGCGCTACCGCAGCGTGGGACAATCCGAAGCCCTACAAATGCTCTCAGGGTGAAACAGTTTTAAGTCAATGAACTCTCAAAGTCTGAATCGTTGAAAACGTCTTAAAAAAAGACGTAAACAAGAAGAAAATCATGCTGTGCAGTCGGATCATACATCTGGTTTTGGTCAGCCAGCTCGCGTATATGTTTTGTTTTAGTTGGCTTTTTAAGCAGTCGGGTTTTTTGTTTGTATGGGTGGTCCTCTTACTAAATACTTTGGCGATCAAGGTACTTGTTGTTTTAAGTACCTAACCGAATTTTATTTATAACTATTTAGTTTTTTTATCGGATTACTACTACTCCTTCGGCAGTCGGGTAATTAGCGACCAATGCCCCAGGAATACGAACTACTCAATGTAGAGCAGAGGCTCTATACATTCGATGTCAGCGATGGCGATGGTCGAAATGCCAAAATGTAAGGGATTAGGGCTCCCACACATAACTGCGATGCGATGCGATGCGACCCGATTTATATATATTTAATACGTGCAAGCTCGCAGATATTTGCGATGCGTTGCGAATCCGCAGTTATGTGTGGAAGCCCTTAGTCACGTGACATTTCGAAAGTGCTTGACGTTCCTATACATTTTTGAAATTTTTAACCGACGAATAAAAAAGGAGGACGTTCTCAATTTGAAATGTATATTTTGAGGTATGACCACGCATAACTTTTTATAGAGAGCTCCGATTTCAATAAATATTTTTTATTGGTTAGACTATCCTCAATTTGGACCCATTTAAACTTGAAAAAAGATATCCACCCCTAATGGATAAAAAGAAAAAGAAAGGAGGAAGGAGAAAAGAAAAATTATCAATAAAAGGATTTATTGATAACTTGCCCACTAAATTTTCATTTGTGGACCGATTGTGTTGAAAATAAGTAAATTAAAAAGCGAAAAATAAATCTTTTTAACAAAAAACTTAACCGACGACATAATAACGAACTGAAAAGCAAAAAATAAAAAGTCTGTCTCTAGCATTTTGAAGCGGCGCCAAACCAACTATTACGAAGATCAACCACTACAGGTCAAACTACACTTTAGGTAGGTAATTAATAAGCATGGTATTTTTTTTTTATAATTATTTTTGTATCAATCGCTATCGCGACGCTTACGTGGATAGCATGTCACTTGTCTAAAGGTTTCACAAGTCTGTTTCGGATTCATAAAAAACATATAGTTGGAAAACGATGACGTTCACTCATATACAATAAGATTATTTACTACCATTTTTAAACCCCGCCGGAAAAAGAGGGGTATTATAAGTTTGACGTGTGTATCTGTCTGTGGCATCATAGCGTCCAAACGGTTGAACCGATTTGGATTTAGTTTTTTTTTTGTTTAAATGGTGACTTAATCGAGAGTGTTCTTAGCTATGTTTGAATAAAATCGGTTCAGCCGTTCAAAAGTTATGGGCATTTTACTGTTTGAATCGGGGTGTTTTCGCAAGATATCGTGTCATAATTACATATTCAATATTGCCGATCGAGGTAAAGTTTGTGAGTTTGTGACTTTGTAAGGGGTAATCTCAGGATCTACTAAACCGATTTTGAAAATTCTTTCACCAATAGAAAGCTAAATTATTCCTGAGTGTCAGAGGCTATAATAAATTTTAAAAAAAATTAGATATCCTTATGAAAATTGCAATAAAGATAACCCCAGGTAGCAAAATGTTGCCTGTAAAATATATTATTTGGCGTGCGCTGAGAAAACTATTGATGATAGATAAAAATTAGTAGGTAGGGTGGGCAGGATAGGCAGGGTAGGCAGGGTAGGCAGGGTAGGCAGGCTAGGTAGATAGGTAGCCAGATGACGTGAGCGAAGCCCCGAGGGTCATCTAGTACTAGGTAAATTATGTGGCATGAAATAAAAATGTGTCGGGGGTTTTTTAAATTTTGAAATTTTACTGGTTTTTCAAGCATTCATCATCAGCTTTTTAATGTTCCCACTGCTGGGACACAAGCCTGCTCTCTGTAAGAAAGAATGGGCGGTAATGTACCACACCGGCCCAGTGCGGGTTGGCGGATGTCACATGTCTTCGAATTTATGGTTCTAAGACATGCCGGTTTCCTTCACCGATTTGAGAGCCGTAACGATGAAATAATTTAAACAATACAAAGCGCCTGCCTGGGTTCGAAACCACGACCTACAACTTGTAAGTCGAGCCGTTACCACTGGGCCACCACTGCTCTACGTACTATAATTCAATCAAACCCACGATATATGAAAAAAACAGCTATCTGATCATTGACTTGTATAGCAATACAGTCTTGAGCTCGCAAATCTTGACATATTGAAGGGAACACCAGCCTTTTTAAGAGTTTTTTTTTGTTCTATATAAACTCGCCTTGTGTTAAATTTTAAACAATGGACATTTTGCTGACTTCAACAACTTATACGTACGCTATCTTAGAAGACTTAATAAAATTATATGCGGCTAACATGACCTTTAATTGTTATGCTGCTGTTTAAAATGGACAAATAATAAATTTGCCTGCTTGTCGGTTTGTTATCGGTTATGTTTTGGGGAGTGTGCGATGGAAATGCATGATCTAATTCCACCTAGCCCGTTTCGTCATCGGAATATCAGACGTATGGCGATCCGCCATCGGTACATGGTGGACAGCCCATCCATACGCGTTTTGGGAACACTTTTATCATGCGTACAGCTAATGAGTGGATCTCCCTGCCCGACTCTGTGCTTCCAGATAGCTACAATCTAGGGGTCTTCAAGTCAAGAGTGAATAGGTTTCTTCTAGGCTTGCCTAGATTTCCCCTAGATTGTAGCGATGATGAGGTCGACGGTAAACCACGCAAGCGTGCCATCAAGTGAGATAGTGGTCAAGCGTGAGCCCCTACACCTATACCCCTAAACCTATTAACAATAATCACACTTAATATTATAAAGGCGGCAGTCTGTGCGTGTGTATGCTTGTTACTTCTTCACGCTCAAACGGCTGAACGGATCTAGATGAAATTTGGCACGCAGATAGATTATAGTTTGGAATAGCAAATAGGATAGTTTTTATCCCGGGAATATGTTCCCTTGGGATAAATTTCGACATTCACGCGGGTATATATATATACTAGCTGTTGCCCGCGGCTTCATCTGCGTAGCAATAGTACTTTGAATAGCCAATTTTTTATATCGCGCAATAATATTGTAGGTGTAGGTACTTGAGAAATTATTTGATCACAATAAAAACTTCCAACCCCCTTTCCACCCCGGATGATTTCCGGGATAAAAACAATCCAATGTTCTTGCCAGGGTCTCACTCAAACTATCTCCATACCAAATTTCATCTAAATCAGTACAGCGGTATAAGCGTGAAAAGGTAAGAGACGGACAGACAGAATGAGTTACTTTCGCATTTATAATATAATGCCCGGGCATTATGAATCTAGTCAAGTCAAATCGGGCAATGTAATGAATACTGATTTAAACTTCAATATTTACAATTATGGTCAATTAATTAGTCCCCTCGCAGCGGGGCTCCGTCCATTTTGTTGCTTAAATAGTAATCGTACTTACCTCTTTATATATTAAAACCATTATCAACTTAAAATTATTAAAAAGTCACATCTTTTTATTACCCGCCCAAGTAAGTGATGAGCAGTATGCAGAAAGCCCGGTCAATTTAATTACTTCAATAGATTTTATCATATTTCCTACTCATATTGGGCATTTATCAAATTGTCCGGACATTATGAATAATGCCGTATTAATCACTTGTTCCATAATATATATATATATATATATATACGAGTATAAACCTACTACAAATCATGTTAGTTCTATTGATTTTAAAACCGAGTAGATATTTTGCACGGTTTAACGTTTTCAAATGCATAAAATAAAAAATATTTCAGTCACATTCATTTGTGTTTTATTACAATTTTAAAATGAAATCAGAAAACAAAAAATATCATAAATAATCTCGAAACAAAGCAAATCTGATAAAATTAAAGTCAAACAAAGGAAACAAGCCGAACCGATAAAATCATTTTGCAAATATACGGCCATTTGTGCGAAAGTGTTAATGTCCGCAGCGCATACAATAAACAAATATTGAAAACTCGATGTTCATAAAATTGAAAGGAATTTTTCATCAAAAGTCTTTTTTAAATAAAAATATTATTTATATAAAAAAGTATTTATTAACCTTTTTGTTAAAAAAAAACTATACTGTGACTACAATAACTGTGTTGTGTGTCTGTGTTCTGTTGTGTCTGTATGTGTTGTGTTTTTTGCCAACGTTATGCCAGAAAGATTACTCGAATAACTCAAAACTTGAACATAACCTGTGAAATGAGAGTGTACCAGAGTGAACTGTACACATCTGGGTACCTCTTTAGAGCGTACCGGCGTAATGTTCTGTTATAAAATGGCGTAAAGGCGTAAGTAAACAATAAAAAAACATACTATTGCACCAAACCCGCGATATTTACCGTTGTTTATTGAAAAGTTCTGTTGTATTTTTCCTAAGTTTATTCATCAGATATTCACTAAATTTAAATGCCGCAGCGCATACAATAAACAAATATTAAAAACTCGATGTTCATAAAATTGAAGGGAATTTTTCATCAAAAATCTTTTTTAAATAAAAATATTATTAATATAAAAAAGTATTTTTTTAACTTTTTCTTAAAAAAAAAACTATACTGTGACCACAAAAACTGTATTGTGTGTCTGTGTTCTTTTGTGTCTGTATGTGTTGTGTTTTTTGCCAACGTTATGCCAGAAAGATTACTCGAATAAGTCAAAACTTGAACATAACCTGTGAAATAAGAGTGTACCAGAGTGAACTGTACACATCTGGGTACCTCTTTAGAGCGTTATGTTATAAAATGGCGTAAAGGCGTAAGTAAACAATAAACAAACATAAGATTGCACCAATCCCGAGAGATTTACCGTTGTTTATTGAAAAGTTCTGTTGTATTTTTCCTAAGTTTATTCATCGGACATTCACCAAATTTAAATGGTACCTACCACATCAGAACCACAAGCTTTCAAATAAAAAAGAATCATCAAAATCGTTTTAGCTAATAAAAAGTTTTGAGGTGACACACATAAAATCTTATATATAAAATTCTCGTGTCACAATGTTCGTTCCCGTACTCCTCCGAAACGGCTTGACCGATTCTCATGAAATTTTGTGAGCATATTGAATAGGTCTGAGAATCGGCCAACATCTATTTTTCATACCCCTTAGACCCGGTAGGGTAGGGTAGGTTAGGTAGGGTAGGGTAGGGTAGGTTAGGTAGGGTAGGGTAGGGTAGGTTAGGGAGGGTAGGGTAGGGTAGGTGAATGTTTGGTGTTTTTATGGCAAAACAAAGTTTGCCGGGTCAGCTAGTAAATACCTAAAAATCGTTTTTGAAGTCGGTTTAAAAGAGGAAATACCTACGACAAAGTAATTTTTTCTAATAAAATGGTCGTGTATAAGCGCACTTGTTGTTTGAAAAGGTAGCCGTGACCGCGTATTTCTATTGTGCGTTATCCATGGAAACTTAGTAACAAAGCGGCATGAAAAAGCTCAAAGGAGCAGTGCAGTGGAATGTATATTTTGAATGTATCGCTCTGATAACTGGTAACATTGTGCATTGGTAGCTCGTGTGTGTCACACGTTGCCGAAAATTTCCCCTCTGGCTTCCGCTAGACAGGATTTAACAAAGGTTCCCCTGCTCCCTCTCTCCCAGCTCCGAAATATTCTGAGGGGAACATACCCGGCCGCGTATTTGATAACCACTGTGGCAATCAGTGCAGGCGTTGACTGCAAAATGCGTGCTGCAGATCACCCTGGTGATTTATTATTTAATTTACCTCGCATTATTTCTACCTTTAAATTTAATGATGTACTAACATAAAGTTTTTAAGCATCACTGATAAATATTGTGTAATGGACCAAAGTTGTCTAAGCAAATACAAAATGATAGGTCGAAGTTATGAACTAAGAATTATATATTATATTGCCCACGTGCTTATTCTGTAAGAAAGGTAGGTTTGTTACTATTAATAAAACTTTGTACATAAGTGGGAATGTTTGAACAACGTAAATTCTAAAAAAATGTGTATGTGTGTTCATGTAAAAATTCTTACCACTATCTTTATTTTATAGCAAAAGACACTCGGCGATAATTTATTTATTTATTAAAACTGCTTGCAACATACAGGTACGTACATTATACATAGCATTCTCTACCAGTAAACCAAGGGTGGTGGCGAGGTAACCTGGCAGGTGCATAAAAAATAGAAATATTTAATAAAGTTAAATTGATAAAAATATATATAGTTAAAATAAACATACATATATATTTACTATAATAAATACCTATATATATATATGTATAAAGTAGGTAAAAGAAAGTTGATTGAGACGACTCTGCTACTGCATAATGAAGATTGTTATCAATGATTGAAAATTCCATACACTTCCAGAGATTACAAACCCATACAAACAAGTAATTTTAAACAAACTCTTTAGGTTGCATTCATTTAATATTCCATGCACACCATAATACAGAGACAGGCAAGTTCACAGTGCCAGTTTCTCAATACGCGCCCCGGTCCCTGTATAGCACAATAACTAATTAGTGCGAACTCTGAACGATACTTCGTTACGCAAATTGGAAGCCTGGGTGATTATTTTTGTATTAACCGAGGCAGCAATTTTATGTTCGTCGAAGTAAATTTTAATGAAATACCGAAAGTATTATAAATACATTCATTATTTTATTTAAAGCTAGCGATCCTACCCTACTACTCAACAAAATTTCCTTTATGAATACTAATTGTATGAAAACCACGACATTTTTTTATTTGTTTTTTATTTTGCCTATCCCTGTTCAATGAAAGTGATTGGTTACTGTTTAACTGGACTATCCTGTGGAGACTAAACTAAGCCAGGCACAAATTTCTAAACATAAGCAACTGCGCTGAGGGCTACCCCAGGTGTAGTCGAATCTCGGCTCAGGGCGTCGCTGGAAGGGACAGCAAGGGGACAAGCTGGATCTTGACTATTATTGATTCTACCATCAGTTCGGCAAGCACCTACTGTGGAGAAGAACTGACAAGAATCTCCACTTTCATTGTTATTATTTTGTTCAGTATTAAACGGGCTGTTTTGAACTAGCTCGGGGCTAGTTTAACGGGGATTTCGCGATGGTCCTCGGCGGCGAGGGTAGAACGATTTTGTACTACGTTTTTTGAGTGTACTAGTTTCCCTACCACGTCAAAATTCGGCGCGTGGTTTGGAAATACAACCCAGCCCTACATACAGACACAAAAACACATTACTTTTGTATACCTACTAATAATAAGATATATGAACGTTCCGATTATTGTTAATTAATAAACACTTGAAAGGCTGACCGGAGTTGAATGAATTTTTTCCCACTGTAGATGTCCTGCATCCTAATCGAAGACATGGTGTGCCCGTGTGCTACGTTAAAAAGTTTAATGCCCGGCATTCGTACGGGCAAAATCACTAAAGTCGCGCCCAAAGGTACGCAATTGAATAAGTATTAACACCGTATTTAAACAATACATCCATCAATATTATCATCAGTCAATACATATAATAAATCTGTAGAAAAGTCGTTTTTGTACATCGAATATATTTCTAAAAAAATATCCAGGTTGAGAATAACCAACAAAACTCATTGCCAGCATTTTTGGACGTTTAGTTGCACGCATCACGTAAAACGTACGAAACCGATGTAGATAAGTTTTATACATAAAATTGTGCTTAATTTGAAGTATTACTTAGTTTTTGTTTTATCGCAATCGGTTCACTCTATCAAAAGTTAGATGAATTTAAAGTGTTCAAGAAGTAAAATACGAGTCAACACACGTCGGCCACACGGAATTCTGATACTCGGATCGTTAAACTCCATATTCGAGATGGCGTTATGAATTTGACGTCATTTTTTGAATGGCCTTTTTAAGATTCTCTGCAGAATAATGACCCTAGAAAAATAATGGAGGTAGGTAGGGTAGCAAGGTAAGTAGTAGGGTACGTATGTAGATTAGGTAGGTATGTAAGTAAGTTAGGGAGGCTAGGCAGTTGACGGGCGCGATGCCGCAGGCACAGCTAGTCAATACATATAATATCTTAACTAAAATTATAAAGAGAGAGCCTAAATTTCGTGCGTTTATTTAGACGTATAGCGTAATCTCTGGAACTACTACATCTATTTGAAGAATTCTTTAACCATTTGAAGGGTACATTATGCCAGCTGGCATAGGCTGTAAATTATTATGACCCAGGCAAAGCCGGGGTGGACAACTAGTACTTTATAATTGTCAAAGTGCTGCTTTTCTAATGCACAATTGGCTCACAAAGCAAAATCAAGGTCAGTTGCATATACCTAGGTACTTGCCGTATGGAGACATATGTAATAATGTGCTAGCTATTCACCAAAGATTCGCGAGCCAGCAGGTATGCGGTTGACCACTACTGAAATGTCACATTTCATTAGTGGTCAAACCATAGATGTAGTATGTATATGTACAGCGAAAATATACTAAATCCCCATAGATTTAGTATGTTTTCGCTTTATCAAACATTTACATGTTGGTTTTTTGACAGTAGTGACAGAATGACAAATTGTCTAGTGCCGATGGTAATGGAGGCTACCGCGTATGAATCCACCGCTAGAGGCGCTGATGTAGCATAAGGTCTCTGATATTTTAAACTCCACTGTTTGTGTTGTAAGTTTTTCCTAATTATATTATTTTTGTGAATATTTTGCGATACCTGAAATTAGTTATGGCAAATGAGAGTTACGGGTCAATGAATGTCCGTGCTTTATGGTATTAAATATGATTTAAATGTACAGCTTGGCAAAAAAGAGTGTGGAATAAATGAGGTCGCCACTATCGCACCTGTGGTAACCCGAAATACTATGACTCAAAAGTTTTTGATACTTGTTATTAATTTTTATTTACTCTAACTACTCTTAGTACTAATAGGGATTGGCGGAACAGCTTTTCTGTTCCGTATACGTAATAATAGGCAAATAATAGGTAGGTTATTTTAGTTAACTAGTTAGTTTTATTTTTAGTTCCAACTGTCACCGCATCAGACTCTTTTTTGCCAAACTGTAAACTTGGTTTTCAGGCCCGTAGTAGGTACGTAACAAACTTTGAAAGCTATACTTCTGGATCTTAGTCAACGTTCCAATTTTAAACTGACGTTATTAGTTCATCTTCATTGGAAGTGAGTCATATTTTACGGGACGTTCTAAACGTCACCGTGTCGTTTTTCTTTGGTACCGAACCCTAAATGTGCGAAATCCGACACCCAGTGGAGCGGTTTTTATTAAACGCAAATACGCCTGGCGAAAACGCAATTTAATAGGAACGTTTGTTATACCTTAGTGTCCAACCGACAGTTCGGTTTGGTTTTCGCTTTCGGTCAAGTTTCGACAAAAAATGAGTTTCGGTTTCGGCGGCAAACCTGCCGAAATTACGAATGAAACCGAAACTGCATTAGGGCGTTCTCGCGCCGTGATCGGTCATGTTCGGCGCCAAATTCCATCCAAGTGAGTTAGGCATAACACGCATTGCGATTTTTAGCCGCGCGGATTTTATTCGCGCAAATTTTCGTCGGTCTACTGAATTTAACTAACTTATTTATTATTATTAAACTACCATTTTTATATCTTTTTACCTGTTCATAGAGCTCAAAATATTCGCGCGAATTTAATCCGCGACTCGGTGCGGTGGATTCTGTGGCAAAACCCGGACTTCTTGCGGTACATTTTCGAATCTTTTACAGCAATGCGTGCAGCTTCATACAATGCCATAGATCGCAGAATGGACGGCAAAAATCGCGCGTATAAAAACCGCAGTGCGTGCTAAGTCTAAGCGACGAAGACATATAACCGCGTCCACGTGCCTAATCATGTCGTGACTGGCTTGCGTTTGCAGTACGTTTTGTTTGTTGTGAGCTTTCGTGTGATTTATTTTGAATTTGGGAAGTCTTCAATTTTTTTTTTCTTATATGACGGGTTGTTATGTTGATTATCATACCAATAAGTGAAAATGTCGAAGACTGTATAGCTATGTGATTTAAAGAAAAAAAGTAAGACTGACTAATTATAATAACGTTTTCTTTATTTTTTCCTCAAAACATGTTATTGTAAGAAAGTTTCGTTTTCGGTTTCGGCAGAAACTGAGACTGTTGGCGAAATTCGGTTTCAGTTTCAGTCGTAAAAAACAGTTTCAGTCGGAAACTATTATACCTAAGTAAATATTAGTTTAGTATGCAAATCGTCTCTTCAATCTCTCGTCCTGATTGCCTCTTAATAGCCAATCAAACAGTATATGGACCAGCCATATCTGTCCGCTGGTAAGTGTACGGAATACGGAATTACCTACAGAATCACCGGTTTCAGTTCTGCGTAGGTTACCTAACTTAATTAATGCTGGCAGTGCATAATATTGCAGGATAAAAGAAATTAAATTTATTCACCAGTTCTTTTTTTAAAGGTCTAGGAAATTGCCCGATCTCATTTGGATCCTGTCTCAAACTTGTACAAACTCAAGTAGGGATTGTTTTGACAACTACAGTAGAAGCTAGGTAGGTAAGGCATTACCTTTTTATCAGAATTTATAATTTAAACCGAAATTAACAAGGTGCAGGTTCTCAACTCCACTGAATATTTTTTATTTGTATTTATGTACAGTCAATATTAACTGTTTCTTTTTTATTTTTGTTGAATATTTTCCCGTGGTGATTCCGTTTAATTTCCGTATAATTGAATTTTAAAATAAATGCAGGCAAATCTCCTGGGATTGCTGCAATCGGATGTCTGTTTTTTGCTTACAATATTTCATAACATATATTCACGCCGGTACGCTCTGAAGGGGTACGCAGATGAGTACAGTGTCCCTGGTACACTGTTATTTTACCTGGTAAGCCTTTTTTCCAGGAGGGTACGCAGAAAGTACAGCACTGTTCGATATTATTGGGGTTATTTACTTGAAAGTGATCGCTTGAATAGTTTTGACGGGTTATGTGATCCATGATATTGCGCCTGATTCTTACCATCTTTAGGAAGCGACTAGCTTTAGACTGCGTGAAACTCAAAATGTATCATACTGTGATGAAAATAAGAGAACTGGCGACAGCTATGTTCAAGTCCTGCACTGTACAGGTGAATGTGAGAGAGAGGTAGGCGAAAAGATAACAGGCATGTGCTGTGAGTAGGTCTTTTTTTTTCCCTTTGTAATAATTCCACCAACGTTGTTCGGATAGGTAGCGAAATCATGACGAGATCAATAATATTATATCGAAAAGTTTGACCCATTGCTCGATAGATGGCGTTGGCGTCGAGTTAGATCTCGCTATCGTTTTGTTACCGACATTTGCCTAATTAAGATTGTTTTTTTTTGTTTTGTGTGAGTTTTTGGTATGTGCAGTAGAAACATACGCTATATACACCGATTATAGTGCTATATTATTTACTCCTCACCAATATACGGACCCTCGGAAAGTACAGTTTTATTCAACGTTGTTGGCTCCTATTCTGTTCGTTCTCATTTATACTAATTCCTTATTTTGTGCCTCTCGTACATTCATTCCTCATACTGATTCTTTCTTGCATTCATCTTCTCACATTCTGTGGATGGGATGCCCATTTTGAACTGAGTAGATTCGGTGATCCCCTTTTAAAACACCTTACGGAAAAAGAGGGGTAGTATAAGTTTGACCAGTGTACCGTGATGCACCGATTTTGATTTAGTTTTTATGTTTGAAAGGTGTCTTCATCGAGAGTGGTCTTAGTTATGTTTGATGAAAATTGGTCCAGTCGTTCAAAAGTTATGCGCATATTACTCTTTGAATCGGAGTATTTTCGCAAGATATCGTGTTTAGATGGATTGTCGAACAAAGCGTGTTTACTACTAAATAAATTACGTAGTTTTAAAGAGGTATTTGTGTCGGGTTTTTCTTAATTTTCAATGTTACTTGTTGCAAGCTTGTTTCTACAACAAGCAACCTGGGCGCGCAATAGGATTAATAATTTCCAGATCGCATCTTGAAGTTAGATATTCCGTCGGAGTGATGAAGTGTGGAGAGGCGGTGTATGTTCTTCCACAGTTTATGTCTTCCGTCTGGCACAATGTCTTTTCAGGAAGAGCTTTTCTCCTCAAAAAGCTGTTTCAGGTAATTTCAGCTACTCTTGATGCAGCCAGGGCTGGGTAGTATTTGAATCATCACCAAATATGTATTTGAAATACAAATATGAATATTATAGAAATATGTATTTGGTATTTGTATTTCATTGCTGCACGTTGGCATCAAAAAATGTTTATTACAAAAAAAAATACAACAGACTTCCAAATAACAGCACTACACTCAATGCATGCGTGATATTATGTTATGAAATGGTGTAAACAATAAGCAGACAAGCAATTTCAGCTATGCCGAGAGATTTTCCGTCATTGAAGAGTTCTGTTGTCTCTCCTAAGCTCCTCATCAGATCTTTATCAAATTTAAATGGGACCACATGACAAACACCAGCTTGCAAATGAAAAACAATAATCAAAATTGGTTCACCTAAAAAAATGCTCTGAGGTGACGTGACACATATAAAAAAATACAGTAAAAATACAGATAACCCTTTTTGAAGTCGGTTAGAAACAATTATATATATATCTTATTTGACAAAATTGTTTAATTTTCCATATGACTGTTTAGGAAAAAATACCAAATTGTACCCTTGTAATTTTTTCTGTACTTAGAGCTGGTGCGTTCTTAGATTAGGGCACTTAAAACAATGGTTAAAATAATGTATTTGGTATTTCAATTACATACACGACTTGAAATTATTTCGTACTAGTTCTAGCTGTTGCCGGGGCTTCGCTCCCAACTGCCTACCCTACCCTACTTGCCTTGCTACCTACCCTATGTGTACCTACCAACCAATTTTTTTCAAGTGTCTCATGTGTTCGCGGCGAATTTAAACAATTCAAAAAATTAATTCAAATACAGAACGCCATCTATCGAATATCGAGTTCAACTGTCCGACTATCTGAATTGCGTGTGTTGTGATATTTTACTTCTTGGAAACTTTAAATTCATCTAACTTTTGATAAAGAAAACCGATAGCGATGAAATAAAAACTAAATAGCTAACTAGATAGCTGAATAGCTGTGCTATTCTAGACCATAATCTAAATCAGTGCCTAATTTCATCCAGATCCATCCTTCCGTTCTAGCGTGATTGATTAACAAACATCCATCCGTATTTATAATATTAGTAGGTTTTTAATTACTAACAAACGAAAAAGTATTTTATAATTTGTATTTCAATCAAAGCGGAGCATGTAATTTGCTGAGCCCTGGCTGTAGCAGTGGCTTACAACATACTGTGAACGTAACCAGAATCTGTACGCTCCGTGATCCCGACATGCTGGGATTGGCAGCAAACACGAGGTTTGTATGTTGACCTGAGTCAACACGGCGATCAAGCGGTCTGCGATACGCACCCTACGCCAATTTAGCGTTACTTTCAGCTTTAGCTTTTTGCACACTGCACTCTTTTACACCTCTCTATGTTTTGCTCTCAACTTTTTTCACGAAAATTTCAAACATTCCTAGCTATTCGGGATGATTTTTGAAAAGTCCAGTCTTAGTGCTCCCTTACGCAATATTTAAGCAACCCTAATATAACAAATCACGCTTCTGGATCCAGTGGTCTCGATTAAGTCAGTGTTACCTTTTTTATATATATCTACTTAACCAAAGCAAGTTTTAGAAAAATACTTTCAAAATTCAAGAAATAGGTCCATTGTGCTGCCAATAGCTCTGATTAACACTTTTACATGTTTTACAGTTATCCAAAGTTAAGGTGAACTATAAGTTGTAAAGATACACCAAGAGTAGCGATAGCACCACAGACAGTAGCGAAATAAAGTTGTTTTTTATTGGGGACTAGCTGACCCGGCAAACTTTGTTTTGCCATATAAAACACAAAACATTCATCTACCCTACCTACCCTACCCTAACCTACCTACCCTACTCTACCCTACCTACCCTACCCTGATCTACCCACCCTACCCTACCTACCCTACCCTACCTACCCTACCCTCCCCCTTCCTACCCTACCTACTCCACCCTACCTACCCTACCCTACCTACCCTACCCTACCCTACCCTACCTACCCTACCCTACCTTATCTACCCTACCCTACATACCCTACCCTAGCCTACCTACTCTACCCTACCTATGTAGGTAACATTTTTTTTCTATTTCTTTTTTTCCTAAGAACCTTTTCCTATCAATAACAAACACAACAAAAAAAGAATTAGTGAAATCGGTCCAGCCGTTCACGCGTGATGCCGTGACCAAGGGAAATAGGGATTCATTTTTATATACATAGATATAAAAACACCACCGTACCGTTCCGTACCATTATCGCAAAACACGGCAAAAAAATCACGTTTGTTGTATGGGAGCCCCACTATTTTGTTTTTAGTAATTGTTGTTATAGCGGCATCAGAAATAAATCAACTGTGAAAATTTCAACTTTAACTTCTATCACTGCTTATGACTTACAGCCTGGTGACAGACCGACAGACGGACATTGGAGTTTTAGTAATAGGTTCCCGATTTAACCCTAAGGGTACGGTACCCAAAAAAAGCTACAAATAATATTTATTCAAATCCTAAACCATATGCTATATGCATATGCTTTTTTTAGATTATGCGCAGGGCACCATCTATACTATACCTCTCGTTTCGTTTACCCTGACCCATTATAGTATTAGGTATCGTTTTGCAATAAATCCACTAACTAAGCTTGTATTTGTTCCAGAAGAAACGGGGTGGAAGCCTCGGGCGTTGACCCCGCTGCAGCTGTAGTTTTACTCACGGCTACGGCTACTTGTAGAAAAAACCATGTGTATATTAAACAAAGGTATAATATGGATATGTATGATTAGGTGAAATATAAGACGGTTCAATTATTATATTATTTTTATTTAGATCATAATACAATCAATAATAATACCAGTCTATTACTGTCCCACTGCAAGGCAAAAGCCTCTTTTCATATGGAGAAGGCACGAGTACTTATAACTACCACAGATAATATAATACTAGCATACAGATGCCTCATCCCATCAAAAGAAACCGTGCCGACGTAACTAGCGTTTTTCAACTGATTATACCGATTATTTTTTGTAAATCGATCGCTTTCGGTTCCGTTCCACGGTGATAGATAGATCACCATCTATATCCGTGGAAATGAACGGAACGGAACCGAACGCGATCGATGTACAAAAAACAATCAGTATAATCAGTATAGAACGTCGGCACGGTTTCTTTGCATGGGATGAGACACCACTGTCACTACGTTTACTTAAGGTTGGCAGTTTTAAATCCAAGCCACAGCGGCTGTTTGTCAATAAACATACCAAACATGTGAAAATACTCTGTGTATGTGGAATTTAATGAAAGTCTTATCCGTGTATCCTACGGCACGGTTATGAAAAACCTATCCATGTAACAAGAGCCTACATATACGGATATCCCACAGCAGGGTTAAGAAAAGCCTATCCATGTAACAACCTATACGGATACCCCACTGCAGAACAGAGAAAAGTCTATCAATGAGACAAAGTCCGTATGTGAAACCCATTCCAGAGCTAAGAAAAGACTATCCGTGTAACAACCTATACGGATACCCTACTACAGAGCAAAGAAAAGACTATCATTGAAACAAACTCCGTATGTGATTTCTACTCCAAAGCTAAGAAAAGACTATCCGTGTAACAACCTATACGGATAGCCCACTGCATAGCAAAGAAAAGCCTATCCGTGTAACAAAGGCTTACCTATACGGATATACCACAACAGAACTAGGAAAAGCCTATCCGTGTAACAACCTATACGGATATCCCAATGCAGACCAAGGAAAATACTATGATTGAAACAAAGTCCATATAAGCTAAGAAATCTCATCCATGTGCCACAAGCCCGTACGTGTATCCCACTGCAGGACTAAGAAAAGCCTATCCGTGTAACAAAGCCTACCTATAAGGATATCCCAAGGCAGGGTTAAGAAAAGCCTTTCCGTGTAACAACCTATACGGATACCCTACTACAGAGCAAAGAAAAGACTATCCGTGTAACAACCTATACGGATACCCTACCACAGAGCAAAGAAAAGACTATCATTGAAACAAATTCCGTATGTGATTTCTACTCGAAAGCTAAGAAAAGACTATCCGTGTAACCTATACGGATAGCCCACTGCATAGCAAAGAAAAGACAATCAGTGAAACAAAATCAATTTGCGAATCCCACTCCAGAGCTTAGAAAAGACTATCCGTGTAACAACCTATACGGATACCTCACTGCATAGCAAAGAAAAGACTATCAGTGAAACAAAATCCGTATGTGAATTCCATTGCAGAGCTAAGAAAAGCCTATCCATGTGCCAAAAGCCCGTACTTGTATCCCACAGCAGAGCTAAGAAATCCTATCCATGTGTCAAAAGCCCCTACGTGTATCCCACTGCAGGACTATGTAAAGCCTATTCGTGTAATAAGAGCTTACCTGTACAAATATCCCGCATCGGTTAAGAAAAGCCTATCCGCGTAACAAAAGCCAATACGTGTATCCCACAGCAGGGTTAAGAAAAGCCAATCCTTGTAACAAGAGCCTATCCGTGCGCTAAAAGCCTGTACGTATATCCTAACCACAGCATGAGTTAAGCTAATTCTAAGAAAAGATAAGCAATGATCCAAGTAGGGGCAGGGACGTATCGTGACGTGTAAAATTATTTGTTGAACAAAATAATTATATTTAGGTTCATATTATGTCTTTGTAAATATGATTGTTTTAAACTAAGAGGTACTAAATGGTAACACTTGTCAAAATACATCCAATGACACCAAACACGATGGTGATACCTTATATGGTTGTGGAGTTGCTATGGCCACCTTCCAGTTTTGCAAGTATTTAAAAACGCAAATTAAATAAATTAATAAAATCATTCGATGAACACGTCGTATTTTAATTGAAACAACAGTAGCGAAAACCAATTAAAAAGTTTATTTTGTTAAAGCAGTTTATATAAACGCATTTTGATCACATTCATTATTTTAAATTGTGTTTGTGTTTTTAAGTGTTATTTTTTATGTATTTGTTATTTTCTTCTAATGTATAAGAATCCATGTTTATTTGTTCGTATTATACGAGTATGTATACGCTTCCATAGATACCGTTCATCCAATTGCGATAAAACTATGTCAAGTTATTGCGTGCACATCCGCGAAGGTTACAGGCATAGTACAACTGCGGCAGCAACGCGTTACGCACCTAGTACCACTTAGTATGTTAGATAAATACATTGAAATTGTTGACATTTCAACACATGTTAAAATCAAAACGTTTGTTCTGCGTATAAAAGACAGACAGAAGTAGATTATTAAACAGGCAACTGGTAACAGGACGTTTAAAGCAGTATTTTGATGAAGGCAATAATTTATTTAAACGAGCCTAATAAAACGCGAGATAATCAATAATATAGGAAGTTTAGCATAAACAACCTATAGTACTTACTCTTCAATGGCACCTTTTTCTTTTATAATTGAGGCTCGCGCTTGACCACTATCTCACCCCGGTACGTAAGCGATCATGTGGTCCACGCTTGCCTAAAAGTAACCTATCAGTAACGTTCCATGAAAGTCCGATTCAAATCACTGCAGTATCTAATACCTAAACCTCTAAAATATTGTATTCGATACCTGTTATAAGTAGTAATGTTTTCGTTATAGTCTCTCTTTCAGGAGAAGTAGAATCACTTTACAAACACACAAGAAGACATTTGATAGTTTACAACACAAATTAGTAGATACAGTTGCAATTGCAACAATTCGCCAAATAATTCGCAAAATAATACAATAACATAGAAAGAAGAATGAAAATGTAAGCAAGAAATAATGATTGAAGGAAGACATTACTGAGAATTAGCTGTCAAACATGTTAAAACTGTATACAGGGGCCGGTATGTCATCGATCGTCTTTTGTAATGTTTTGCTTGTTACTTTACTCGAGTCACGGGTAAATATCCATTGCCTTAAGCTCAACCCTTTTAAGCGGGTATATGAAAGAAGAAAGAGAAGAAATCCAATTTATAATTGCTAACGCAATTAATCGTCATTCCACCGGCGGGAACTGGAATATAAACAATATAAAATGGTTGAAGCCAGTTACGAAACGCGCGACTTTTAAACTTTTGTTGACGAGTACAATTTTTTTAAAGTTTCGGAGAAATGTCGAAAACATTTTCGCTACGGCCTGAAGCAAAGGTGAGTGTTCTTGATAAACTTACCTGAGATTCAGGGTGCCCCCATGAGTTAACAGGTGGCGTTCGCAACAAGTTCGAGGCGGTGCGCGCCACAGGTCGCGGGCGTGCGAGTCGTGCGACAACGGCGACGGCACGGCGGAGACACGAGCGCCACGGCTGGCGGACGCACGCGCGCCCGCCCCTTCCCCTGATCGATCCGCGACGTGCTGCCTAAGGCGCGGAATTTACTAATGCAGACAACAAAACCGACTGGAGTTCCCCCTCATAACACTTTTCCCTAATTCACAGAAACAAGTGTGGAGCAAGCCAGAGCGCACGGAGAGCGCCAGCCGGAGGGCGCGGCGCGCGGCACTCTTTGCGCACGCTAACGCCATGAGAGGCGCGCGAGGTGTGCGCGGAGCTGCGCGCCATACATAATAAAAAATTAAAAGTTTCAAAATTCCATCATGACATGATTGTCCAATACATAAATTCAATGTATTCGGACCACTGAAAATATAAAATAAATTTCTGAATAAAGTTTGTGTGAGTCAGCCCGAGGCGGTCAGAGCGCCGACAATCCGGCATTACTAGCGGAGGTGTCGGTAGATAGGTACGCCGAGAGGGGTACGCCCCACGTGCTCCAGATCGATACGGGACACTACCTACATAACACGGATCAAACAATGTTAACGCAAAAAAGCAACATTTTTGAACAATAGGTACATTATTTCCATAAATTACATAAAAACAATTTAACTAATCGGGGTCAATGTCGAGATTATTCGCCCTCTTTAGGAACACCTACCTGTTTGCGTCATCCCAAATATTCTACTGTAATTTTATTCGTTACAATTTTTCCTTCAATAATAAATAACTTATAAAACGCTTAAAAGGAATTTTAAAAAATCAAGCCAATTCAATAATAAAATTAAATGAAAATCTTGGTTTCACCGTACCTACAGAAGAATTCTGCGAAGGCGAGGGTTGCCCGCCAAGCGCCACCCCAACGTCATCGGTATTGTGTATGGCGACATCTTACGGAATTCTCAAACACCACAGAGGGTTCAACAACATACTGATTTATGCCAACCAACTGTAGCTGTTACGTTTAAGACCATAGATTTAGTTTTTTTTTGACATACTATATCTATGACAAAGACAGTATCTATGACAGTATCATAGAAAGAAAATGGCGCTGTTTATTGACACATTTAAATGACAATGATATATCTGTAAAAGTTAACGATCAGTTTCTGTATTGATCATTTTTGGAGTTAAGAATATATTCAAAATGGCAAAGTGTGACAATTTTTCAGTCTAATCTACCTGTTGACAAAAACACAACTTCAAATTGTTGATTCAGTAGCCGGGGATGTGACCTAGAATAGAATAGTTAGAATTATATGTTTGTAGCACAGGTAACCTCTGAAAGTTCGCCGATAACGAAACTCTTTCACCGATAAAACATAGGAACACTATCGGTACCCATAACATAACACACACAGTACGTAGTCACTGAAGAAAGTATTTTTAAAATCAACCTCTTGAAACCATAATGTCCATCCCCAGAAACGTGAGAAGAAAACATTGCCCCGTATTACTTTCAAAGTCAGCTGATCGGTTCTCCTAAGAGTAACGTTCTCCTTCCAAGGGTAAAAATACACAGGGTAAAAAAAAAAAAAATATACAGTCTGTATAAAAATACACTCTGAGTATTTTTGCCATTCTGACACGGTAACTGGAATAAAATCATGCACGTAGTTGGCATGTCATTCTGCCATAATAACGTCTGATTAGTGAATGTCACACTGGCATGCAGCATGCACACTTTTATACAAGTAACAGGCATGTGTATTTACGCCCTTAAGCTATTGAAACATTGCTGAGATACGAGGTAAACTTCTAGTAGGTATGATACAATACACTAAAAAATAAACCAGGTGCCATGTACATATGTCTATGGTATCTACGATGCAAGAAAATGTAATATATCTATAGGCAAATGTTTTTATGATATCAAAACCAGCTTTCATATTAACAAAAGTTTTTTAAACAAGCTTTTAAATTTAAACATTGATAGTCACGTGTGTGCACGATTTCAGCTCAATCGAACACTGGGAAATGAGTAACATTTAATTTGGAGGTTATGATTACAGATACCGGGACAGCTAAAAGTTAATTAGCTTGTAATGATGAAAATCGTCTTATGTAGTTTCGGTTTAATTTGCCGAATATTGTAAAAAAAAAATAGTTCTACATATCCAGATATTTTATTTGTCATAGCTTCCATTAATACCAGTATTGTTAATCTAAAACAAGATTACTACGCCAAAAAATTAGAGTTGGTGTTGGTAATTTTTTTTTAATATTATCAATATTATTTTAAAATTATTAATAGATCTAATTATTTATTGTAGACCAATGATATTCAAATAAACTGATATGTTATTAGCGTGCGCATTGTGAAGATTCGAATAGGTCACAATTGTGAACTTTAGTCTTTAGTTTGTGTCACGCATGGCGAAGAGCGATACGCTTTGTTGAAACAAAAACAAAATAAAAAAATGCTAGCGTGTGTATTTAGAAATTGTACCAATTATGATACCAAAATACATAAAACAGAAGGGATCTCATACCGTATGTAAGTACGCAATACGCCTCAATTTACTAATTTATTTCATTTTTTTCCTAATATTCTGATATTTGGAGGTTAGAAAAAGATAACAACATTGGTGGTCAGAATAATGTTTGTTTACATTCACACGCAACTGACAAACACTAGCGGTCTCTTTTTTTCTTGTTGGTTTAATCAAGCCATCCCTTTCGACTTGTATTGAAATGTCAGATGAATGAAAAGTATGAGTGCGGAACACTTTTTTCAATTGTTTTGTGAGTGTACAACGAATCTGTTTTCAATACAGTTCTCATCAGCTCAGCTTGTATTCACAGGCTTAAACCAGAAATGGGGCTTATAACAGTAAACATAAATGGCATACAACCAACAGTGCTCTACAATACCAACTTTATGTAAATCTACTTAAACATTTATTTTTTCATATTAAAGCATGTAAAAAATTGAATTTCGTACGGATCGTAAGACACTGTACACAATATCACAATATCAATCACATCCATTAACGCCCACCTCCAGGACCGTCTACAGCGTTCCAACAGGAGAAATAAATTATTGGAAAAAGAAAATAAAAATTACAATTTAAATTAAGAATGCAATTAAAAAGTAATACATACATACATACATAAAGTAGTAGTAATACATACATACATAAACTCACGCCTTTTCCCCATGGAGGTAGGCAGAAACTACAGAACGCCACCTGCTACGATCTATTAAAAAGTAATATGTATAATAAAATTTAATGTCTAAAATTAAAATCGAAAGTAAACACAAAATTAAAACGTTTGCTTAACAAAATATATATGTGTATTGCACACAATACATACAATATAATACCTTAGTATTTCTAAATATAATAGCATGAATACATCCCATGGCCCGAGACAACAATCTAGGTTACCTGTGGTATCATCGAGATTCCAGACGGGTCACACAGGCGCCCCGTCTGTTTTGCATAGTAAAAGATTTCAACGGGCACGCTGAAACTTGAACGTGTACTTGCTTTCGAGAATTTTGTTAGACAGGTAAAATACTCTCAATAAATTAACCAAAAAGTTAAACATTTTGTATATAATAATAATATTTTAAAGAGGTGACGTTTGTGAGGTTATCTAGTAGTAAATAATGAGGATACACCAAATTTTATACAAATAATTTGTATCTGTGTATTCGAATTCGGTCTTGATAATACTACGGCGTAGCTAAGGCCTACTGCGTAGCAGTGGCCTACGGCGTAGCAAAGGCCTACGACGTAGTTACGGCAGTGATAAATGTTTTAAAATAATTCATTCAATCTATTGATATTTTCTATACTACTCTTATTACGTATAACAACAACAACTGTCCCTCTGCTGGAAACCACCATGCGGGCCCAGTGTGTGATGATAGATGTCACATTTTTTTTTATTTCTCATCGTCACCTTATCTTCCTTCGTCATTGTGAGAGTATTAGCTTCGTCATCTTGCACATGCTGTAGTGACCAATGAAAAACATCCGTGCTGTAACCCCTCTCCGTGTGGGAGCCTTCTTGTCACAGTCACGACTTGGGTCTTCCCACTATTTAAGTTTCTTGCGAGCTTATACCTACGTGAGTTAATGATTTAAATGAACGTCTTCAACACAAATTAACATTTTAGATGAACACGCCATGTCCAAAGTGAAATCATTTATTTAAATTAGTCCATTAAGGCCCACTTGCCCCACCGTGGGTTATCTTACTAACCCCGAGTTAGTAGCTAACACTGCCAATTATGTATGACATATTTGTTATTGCCACTAACTCTAAGTCTTTGGCGCAAGGGGGTAAGGCCCAGTTGCGCACTAAGACTCTTTTTAATGTTGAGATTTACAGCCAAATAAAATAATATGTGTTTCTAATGACTATTCACTAAAGTAGATTCTTATAGAGAAGAACGGTGAAGAAACTCCATAGTTACTCTTTCCAAATAAAGTTGTACAGTATTTGGTATACAAGAATAACACTTCTAAATTACTCATAGGTTCAAAGTATTATGTAATAACAGTTAAATAAACTTATTTGATAGATAGGAATATTGCAACTGTAGGTTGTTAATTTATTATAAGTTTAACAACAACGAAACTGTGTGTGAGTAAACTTACATTAATAATTATTATTAATATGTAAGTTTGGATAAATGTGATTTGGATGTATGTCTCTTACTCCATCACGCTAGAACGGCTGAACGGATCTGGCTGACATTTGGCACAGAGCTAGATTATAGTCAGGAATAGCACATAGGACTTTACATAGGTACTTTTTACCCCGATAACGCGTTTCCTCGGGATAAGCTAGCTTTATTCATAAAACTATCAACTATCAATACATATAATAAATCTGTAGAAAAGTAGTTTTTGTATATCGAAAATATTTCCAAAAAAATTGCCAGGGTTTTAAAGGATAACCACAGAACACATTTTCAGCATTTTTGCCATTTTTATCAGTTTGTCAGTTTGTCTGTTTAGTTGTGCACGCATCATGTAAAATATACGAAACCAATAACCATAAAATATGTGCGTAACCTGAAGTATTATTTAGTTTTTGTTTCATCGCAATCTGTTCATTCTATTAAAAGTTAGATAAATTTAAAGTGTTCAAGAAGTAAAATTATCACAACACACGCAATTCAAATATTCGGACAGTTGAACTCCATACTCGATAGATGGCGTTGTGCATTTGAAGTTATTTTCTGAATGGCGGTGTTAAGATTATCCGCGAAAGAATTACCAAAGAAAAATTGGAAGGTAGGTAAGCTAGGCAGGAATGTAAGTAGGGTAGGGTATGTAGATATTAGACGCGAGCGATTCCGCGGGCACAGCTAGTAGCTAATATTATATATAAATGCGAAAGTTTGGATGTGTGAATGTATGTTTGTTACTCAATCACAGTCAAGTACGTCAGCACATAGGTCATAGACTATTTATCCTGGTATGATGTTAATGTTCTCTTGGGATGATAAAATATTACACCCGCGGGCAAAGCCGCTGGCAAAAACTAGTTCAATTGTAAAGTCATGTTCAGTCACATTTCTTTCCATGAGAGAGAAGTAAATTATACCTCCTATCACCTCTCACGCTAAATCTCTTTTATTCTATATTAAAGAAGATTCACGTCTATCACATGTACGTTGCTGCACGCGCAATTTATGTTTCCATGAGTTTTGATTGGCAGGCCTTAGAAGGACTGGAGCGGCGACCTGGTCAAGTTTGCGGGAATCCGGTAGATGCGAGACGTGCCGGGACCGATCAGTGTGGCGATGCTTAGGTCTTTTGGCTGTAATGGTGTTGGTTATGTGTTTTGATTCGTCTCGCATCGTAGTCGCTCCGCCCTACGTTGTTTTTTTGAGTTTCTTTGATTTCGTCTCCCACATAAATGATAAATGGTTTTATTTCTGTAAGTTGGTTTGTACAAACACTTTTACATGCCGATCATATTTTTTAAAACTAGATGAAGTCGGCGTATCCTATCTGACCACTCTGAGAAGAAAGGCTGAAACAAATTCAGAGGTCAAAGGCTCTTTTAAAGTCTAAACAAAATCTTGGTTAGATCATGTGAAGACCATGTAGATTGGTGTCTGAAATGGTCTTTTGAGGAAAGAACCAGCCAGATTGAGTGGACTTGTCCAGTCAGTGCACGCTTTTGTCAATAACCGTGAAGCTCAACTCAGAATTTAAGGAGCTCAACCATGCGACGAAAAATACCAAAGAAAGGACATTCGGGCAGGTCGCATAAATTACTCAAACTGCCAGACCATGATTAAAATTAACTTAGAATGATCCACATAGTCTTCACATTCACAATAATTAAAATAATATAATATAATAATGACCACGACCTTCTACAAACATACATAATAATACGGTTTTATCCCCCGAATGATTAGGCAGGCACATATTTCGCTAATTATATGCAAGCTCCATGTAATAGAGGAGAAATCTATTGCCATCGACAATCTTATTTTTTTTTGGAAATGTCTGGTGAGAAAGTCAATGGCACTTTGCTCGACTGGAATCGAACAGGACACATACATTTATGTACTTTATAATAATGTAAAAGCTATGGTTAATCAAAATACTCAACGCAAGGCAAAAATAATTGTATATATCGCCACCTAAGAAGTTTCACTTCTACATATGTATAAATCTTACAGCCAACACCAGCATGTATCATCATCATCATCAAACAAGTATAACACACAGTATAACATTGAAAATTGATTCGATTCCGTAAGCAATCGTGCAAATGAGTCAACCTTGTCAGAGCGAGGTGGACATTTCCGCGCGCCTGCCTTTGCCGGCGGAAATCACCTGGATTAAAACCTATGGAGAGAGCAGCGCAAGTGACTTGGGGCAAGGTCCAAGGCCCAACGTTACACGTTTCCATCATGAAACCAGCTCCTTAGTGTAAGGATGTTACGGAGGTGCGATTCCAGTTTCGAAAAGTAGAACTGCATATTGTTTTTAAACCGCCGCTTTCGATTTCGGTCCCGAAACTTTGAATCGGAGGTTATCGGAGGTCGTTGCGAAGCAGCAGCGGCGATACGCGGCCGCAGTCAATGCGTACAAACCTTTAGAGATATATATTTTAGACGCCTGGTTTGGTGTATTGTATTTGAGGTGAAATTGAACAGGCTGATTATCAATGTATTATTTTATTTTATTAAACCTGCTTAACACAACTTTCTTCAGTCGCCGCCTCCGATGCCGATTTCGGTTCCGGTTCCGATAAACCAAATTGAAAACCTCCGATTCCGACTTCGATTCCGATATTATCACTTTCGTAACAACCTTAATCCACACTATTATATTATTTCATTGTTCAGTACGCCAAGTACACATGTATATAGTTGCCGAATACACATACGAAAGCAATGTGATAAAGTTTGTAAAAAGCTTTAGCCGTGGTTGACACTACATTGATTTTTTTGCTTTATAATCCTGGGAACAAATGACAACTTACCTTAGTGATACATGTAAGGACTTGTGATCCCAGCAATATGTAAATATATCTACTGAAAAAAATGTGCAGTACAATGTAATGTGAACTCAGCCTTAGTTATAGCACAGTATAACAATCCATTCCAAATCCATTCTTAAACTGTGACTGTTAGTTTGGTGATTTATAATTTGAAGGAATTATTTTCATTGTTGAAGTGCTAGGAATTATGCAGAGTAAAAATAAATTAACTGAAGAAACTTCACAGACACAAAAATAATTTTTAAACTTCATGTAACCACTTGAGCAGTGATGTAACTGCTGCTGACTACGGGGACAACGGTCATTTGTTTAGTGGACTGTTGCATAACATTTTATATTGAGTCCACATCACAGATCATAGAAACCACTCCACATCGTTCGTTTATTTCTAAAATAACGATAGAGAATTTATTTTAATTACCACGAGTCAGAACAAGAAAATATTAATTTTATAAATCTTTTAAAAAAAAAACATTTTTGTTGGTATGCCTCGCAGCAAAACCCTTTTAATTAATTATGTCTTTGTGAGTCCCGGCATATTGGATTTAGAATGATTTCACTTATCTAATCGGGCTTTTAAAACCAAATAAAACTAGTATTCAAAATTTCGGCTCAATCTGTTAAGGAAAACCGCTTTAAAACACAATTTCACATTTTCTGAAATTGAACATATACATTTTATGTACTTGTGGTGTTTATCTGTGGTTGTCAGTTTTAAATATAATAATTATCAAAATGTCATATCTTGTGTCTGGAAAATAACTTGAAAAATAAGTGAATAAAAACCAATATTCTCTTGGTTTTTTGCTTTTGATTCGTATCAATTTTATTCACTTATCAATTACGTGCGAGTGATATAAAAACATGGAATATCTTACACGGCTTTTACGCCCAGACAAATTCGACACTGACCCGGGGTCTCCAGATGCCGAAATCAAGTACCGTTACTGGTAAGAGACGTTCAATAACTTCCTCACGGCGGAGACAGAACTATCGAAAATTTCGGATGGTGTCAAACTGAAGGTACTCCTCAATAACGTTTCTCCAAATGTATACTCACACTTACGGGATACAAACTCTTACGCAATAGCTATAAGCCTATTAGATGGCCTTTATATTAAATCTAAAAACGACGTGCATGCAAGATATATGTTGACAACAACCAAACAGAGACCAGACGAGACTGTTGCCGATTATATGCGAACACTTCAGCAGCTCGCATACAATTGCACGTTCGAAGCAGTATCAGCTGGAAAATATAGGGAGGAATATCTCCGTGACGCTTTTATTAGTGGAATACATTCTCAGAAAATACGGCAACGTCTCCTTGAGAATCAAAATATAACTTTAGAAGAGGCACGCAATCAAGCATTGTCGCTGGAAATGGCAGAAAAGAACTCGAAGGATTTTGACAGCAAACTTTCGCCGTTGGATTTCAATCAGATTCAGATTTCGGAACCTCAACTCGAAAATCCTAATAATCTTGCAGCAACCTCATCACGCAGGCGCTGTTTTTTTTGTGGTGGCAGTGTGCACCAAAGGATTAAATGCCCAGCTTTCCACGCTAAGTGTCAAAATTGCGAAAAGAAAGGTCACTTTGCTAAAGTTTGTAGAAGTCCAACGACCAAGCCAACGAACAATGCTTTGTTTGATTCGGGACCAGTGAATCAAGTAGGAGCAATCTCAGCAGCATCCCCTACAAGTTTACGTAAAACTACGGTTACTATTATGATAAATAACTACAAAGCTGATGCTTTGATTGATAGTGGAAGCTCGACTAGTTTCATTGACAGGAATTTTGCTCAGATGTTGAACCTAAAACGTTTCCCTTGGCATGAAACTGTGACATTGGCTTCCCGGAAGAATACGTCATCAGTAAATGGATATTGCTACGCAAATCTAAGCATGAACGAGCATACTTATACACGAAAACCTCTCTATATACTGGATGACCTTTGCGCTGATGTTATTATAGGTCACGATATTCTAAGGGATCATTCGAAACTAGAAATTTATTTTGGAGGCCCTAAAAAACCTCTTATGGTGTGTAATGTAATGGAAGCGACGGTTCCTGCGGTATCACTCTTTACCAACTTGTCTAGCAACTTGCGACCAGTTGCTATTAAATCAAGAAAACACTCTGAAACTGACAGTAAGTTTATACAAGAAGAGATAATAAAACTTCTGAAGGATAAAGTCATTGAGCCCAGTAACTCACCTTGGCGAGCACAAGTTCTTATTACTGGAGGCACAACGCATAGAAAACGTCTTGTTATTGACTATTCATTGACAATCAACAGATTTACTGAACTGGATGCGTACCCTTTGCCGAACATTGAATCGATTGTTTCAAAGGTAGCAGAAAACAACGTCTTCAGCCAAATTGATCTTAGAAGTGCCTATCATCAAGTGCCTATTTTGGAAAGTGAGAAGAAATATACGGCGTTTGAAGCTTGTGGAGATCTGTATCAATTTACTCGCATCCCGTTTGGCGTAACCAATGGAGTTGCTGCTTTCCAAAGGACTCTACACTACGTCATATCTAAAGAGAAACTGACAGGCACTTACGCATATCTTGATGACGTAACAATTTGTGGTAAAACAGAGGAAGAGCATGATCAGAACCTAAAACGATTCAAAGAAGCTGTTACTAAGTATAACCTTACATTGAATGAAGACAAGTGTGTATACAGGCAAAAATATATCAGCCTACTAGGATACATGATAGGGAACAGCTCCATTCAACCAGATGAAGAACGCCTTAGTCCCCTAATGAATCTACCTGTCCCAACTGACTCACAATCCCTTAAAAGGGTTTTAGGTATGTTCGCTCATTATGCGAAATGGATCAGAAACTTTTCTGGAAAAGTCCACCCTCTCACAAAAGTCTTTGAATTTCCATTAAAGGAAGATGCAATCAAAGCTTTTCAAGAGATGAAGATGGATATAAAGAAATCCGCCCTAACTGTCATAGATCAAAACGAGACATTCACTGTAGAAACAGACGCATCGGAACACTCCATAGCGGCTTCCCTCTCCCAAAACGACCGACCTGTTGTCGTCAATCCTCGATTGAAAAGGAGGCATGTGCTGCGGTGGAAGCCTTGAGAAAATGGCGACATTATCTAATTGGAAGACGTTTCCTTCTCATAACCGACCAACGATCTGTGTCATTTATGTTTAATCAATGCCACAATAGCAAGATTAAAAACGAAAAGATCGAAAGATGGCGTCTTGAACTATCAAATTTCAAATATGATATAGTAGAAAACGTTACTGCTGATACTCTTTCACGCGTCTGCTCAAACATTAACAGCAATACAAGACTGATTGAATTACATGATATCATGGGTCACCCTGGAATCGTGCGTATGGCGCACTGGGTACGATCGAAAAACTTAACATACACTGTAGATGATGTAAAGAAGATGACGTCACAGTGTCGTATTTGTGCAGAAATCAAACCCCGATTCTTGAAAAGTAAAGGTAACCTCATCAAAGCAGTTACACCATTTGAGAGACTTAACATCGATTTCAAAGGTCCCCTACCTACTAACACCCAGAATCGGTACATTTTGACCATTATAGACGAGTATTCAAGGTTCCCATTTGCTTACCCATGCAAAGATGTGTCCACCAGCAGTGTTGTAAAATGTCTTAGAGACTTGTTCTGTACTTATGGCACCCCGCAATACATACATTCTGACCGGGGAACAGCCTTCATGTCTAAAGAATTACGACGTTTCTTGGTAACACATGGCGTTGCTTGTAGTCGAACTACACCGTATAATCCACAGGGGAACGGTCAAGTGGAGCGTCTTAATGGTACGCTATGGAAGACCATCAAGCTTATACTTAGATCCAAGGAACTAGAAACATCTTGTTGGGAGCAAGTTCTGTCAGTTGCTCTGCATTCAATACGTTCCTTATTGTGTACGTCTACTAATGCTACACCCCATGAGAGATTTTTTAATCATCCACGTCGGACGGTGAATGGGGAATCTATGCCAACATGGCTTTTGGAGCCTGGTCCCATACTAATGAAAAATAATCTTAGACGTTCTAAATATGACTCAGAGGTGGAAGAAGTGGAACTATTGGAAGCTAATCCATCTTATTCATATGTAAGATTAGCTGACGGTCGTGAAGCCACCGTGTCAAACAGACAACTCGCTCCTCTCCCACCGCTACTACAGCCGAACCAGATCCATGATCCACGTCCTGAACCAGAAGATCAAGATCTCTTTGAGGACGCGGAGGGCGGAGAGGAAGTCCAGTCAACCCAGCAAACTCTTCATGAATCCCAACCATCTGAGAATGGTTTTAGCGAAGCGCTGCCCTCGCTTCCCACTCTTCGAAGATCTACGAGAGACAGACGACCTCCAGCTCGAATGTCGGACTACACAACTTAATCTAACGGGGGGCGAATGTTGTGTTTGTCTGTGGTTGTCAGTTTTAAATAATAATGTTTTAATTATCAAAATGTCATATCTTGTGTCTGGAAAATAACTTGAAAAATAAGTGAATAAAAACCAATATTCTCTTGGTTTTTTGCTTTTGATTCGTATCAGTACTTAATGTGCTTTGGAGAGTTGAAACAAGATTCAACTCCCCGAAGCACAAAATTATAGAATATTAGGCTTTTAATTCACATTTCAAACATTATTTGAACGGATCATTTAAAATTGATGCCAATAGATGGCGCGGTTTTAAATTTCTGAGCCATTCCACTCGATTGTTTAAATTTGTACACAAAATGTGTTACAATACAAATTTAAAACATGGTGCAACGAAACAGCAAAAATTTGCAAAAAAAAAATACTATACTTAAAACAAATCGTCACTTTATTTAAAGAAAAAGTATTCGCGAACCGAGTAAAACCTTTTACTTGCAAGTTGCTGCTAACACCATCTATCTATCGCCGTGGAACGGAACCGAACACGCTCAATGTACAAAAAATAATCGGATAATCAGACGAAAAATGATAGTTACGTCGACACGGTTACTTTGTATGGGATGAGGTATTTATCTGTATTAATGGTGAGGTCTTATACAAACCATCGTGGGTAAAAAAAAAATGGGACAATCACCTGCGTTGCGATGTCGTGCCTCGTCGCAACGCAGGTGTGGCATATAATGCGTTGATCCGTTGCGACGACGTAACGCACTAATGAGGCCTCAGCCTTATTCTCAACGCTTGGTCAATGCGGATTGAAGATCTCAAACCTATATTAACGATAAATCCAGGTTTCCTTACGATAATTATATACTTATACTTTCACCGTAGCGGCGCGCCGCCGCTTACGTAGTTTGTGACCGTAGTCAGCGATGTCCAAAAAGTCATGTTGACACTTCTCAAACCCACGACCTAAAGCACGAGAGGTTAGATCTTACCTACTCGACCACCACGACACATAAAATAATTAAGAATTTATAAAAAAAAACTTAAGAAACCTACTGTAACTTTATAAAAAAATAAGTTCACTCCAAGTTAAATTAATACGTTTAAGTTTGGTGATTAAATAAAAATTACACCGGAAAACATAAATTAACTGCCTTGTAAATTTAGTAAGATTAAAACTTATAATCGACTACCGAAGTCATCGAGGAGATTAAGTGTTTGTAGAAAAACGCCATCATTTCAGTCCGACTTCACGATCAGACCACGAAACCAAACCTTCTGCAGCGAGGTTTATAACAGGAAGCCGTCATATCTCCGAAACTTTTCACCGCTGCACTGGAGGATGTCTTCAAGGTTCTGGACTGGAGAGGGCTAGGCATCAACGTCAATGGCGAGTACATCACTCACCTTCGGTTTGCCGACGATATAGAGCTCATGGCTGTGGAAGACCCCAGTACAATGCTCGATGACCTCAATAGAGCTTCCGAGAGAGTGGGTCAAAAATGAACATGGACAAAACCAAGGTGATGTTGAATGGCCATGTTGCACCGACTCTTATCAAGGTCGGAGACTCTACACTCAAAGTTGAGTATGATTATATCTGCCTGGGATAAACGTTCCAGTTAGGTAGGCCCAACTCCGGGAAAGAGGTCAACCGTCGAATCAGACTCGGCTGGGCAGCCTTCGGGAAGTTGCGCGGTATCTTCTCATCCAACTTACCACACCAGCACCTTACCACTTACAGTGTCTCAAGACGAAAGTCTATGACCAGTGTGTGTTGCTATGGTTACTTACGGGGCAGAGACGTGGTCGCTCACAATGGGCTTCATCAGAAGTCACCTAAAGGCAATGGAAAGAGCTATGCTTAGAGTTTCCTTGCGTAATCGAATCAGAAATGAAGTCATCCGCAAGAGAACCAGTTTACCGACATAGCCGGAAGAATTGCCAAACTTAAGTGGCAGTGGGCTGGGAACATTAGAAGCAGAACGGATGGCCGTTAGAGCCGAAAAGTTCTGGAGTGGCGACCGCGTACCGGAAGACGCAGCGTTGGGAAGTCTCCCTCTAGGTGGAGCGACGACCTGGTCAAGACCGCGAGCCTCCGGTGGATGCGAAAAGCACAGAACCGATCAGTGTGGCGACGCTTGGGGGATGGCCTATGTCCAGCAGTGGACGTTTTTCGGCTGAAGTGATGATGTAATCTTAGAAATAAAATTTGATTAGATATTTCACTCTATGATGGACACATGTGCCTTTCCCTATGCAGTTGCAGCTTGGACAACAATGGACTTCTTTTTTCTGAAATGTTGATGATGATGTTTATTACCACTTACTTGCAACCAGTTTGTAACAAAGTATTGGTTACGTAGGAGATTGCAAGTTTTACTCGTATTTAGTTAAACCCACAAATTGAATAGGGTTGGCTTTGTTGCATTTATTACGACGATGTGCCAACCACAAACATACATAAATATAAATAAATAATGTCAATAACCTAGCTGCAGCAGGATATTGCAAGACTAGGATATTGCAACTAGGTTTGTCTAAAATTTGCCGAGAGTTCCTTCATTTGAAGACCCATATGAAGAAACTGACAATGTTGTAGTAGTCACAACTGATATTTGTGTCTCTGAAGTAGGCTCTGCGAAACATTGCGCAAGAAACAGTTTGTCATCGAGTATACTAAATAGAGTAAGCGAGATAGGGTGATAGGACAAACGTAAGCGAGTGCAAGAGACAGTTATACAATGCTATCTTCACCTTCAACATTGACACAAAAATAGCTACTGCGCACGGTCTTGCAGCCAACTTCAGAGACACAAAGATCCGCTGTGAGTATTATACCTTGGGTATCCCCTTGTTTGGTAAAAAGGCACTTTGAGATTGGAAAGTAACTTGCAATCAAAACAAATAAAATGTCCTCCTAGAATGTATACAACTTCTTGCAGTTCTTTGATAACCAATTCTTGCAGTTCTTGGATAACCAATCAACACAATGGCCACCGCATAACCATCGGTAATTGCAATCTAATGTGCCTGAGAGGATTAAAATACGACTAATATTTTATCAACAATGTTTTTTCCGAGTAAGGATTGGTTAACAACAAAAACATGACGTAGTTTGTTGACTCAAGCAACTAAGTTGACTGACTAATAATAATGTGGGGGTAATTGCACTATTCTTCTTTGAAGAGCCTACTAGGCTGGTGCAATCAATGTGGCTGGTGAACGCTGTCGTGTTGAGTATGCCTGCATATTGCTACATCAAATTAATCTGTCCAGCTTAGGAAACAAGTGGTTCCAATAATACGTACCAACACAATCAAAAGCGATGCATCCCGTCGCATACAAGGTCAGTACTATGCCCAGACAGTTTTCTTTTCAAAAGTTGCAGACTTTTTTCTGACGTACGAGTATTATCTCAAAGGATGTGCATAGCTACATCTCGAAGATTAAAGGTACAAAATTGATTTAGATACTTTAGTAATAGGTATCTGAAATGTCAATGAAAAACCCAAGAAAAAGTTATCGCATCTTAAGTAGCAAACTGTGAAGAATTTGGCAGCCATAATTATATATATCCATACAAATTTGTCCAGTCTGATTAAGTAATATAATAGTGGAAAATATACGGTAATTTCAATTGGTTATAAAACACTTAATTACTTCCTAATAGGCCACCCAGTTTTTGTTTTTTTTCCTCCCTATTTCTGTCACTATAAGCTACTTGCTATTCACGTAGGAGCGGCAACACAAAGTGTAGGTTTGTATCAATTTGCACGAGAACACAACAATACAGATCGTGAGCTGAGAACATAGACAATGTTCTCAGCTCACGAATCACCAAACACCATGGTACAAACTTTCGCTTGTTGAATGCTGCGAAGCGTTTGAAATAGAAATGGTACCTACCTGAGGGATTAACTTGAGTAAAACTGAAGCGATGGACGAAACCGTCTTCCGTGGCAATCGGAATCACCAAAACAATTTTTGAACAAGACCAATGTACAAACTTTTTAGTTTAAAACTTTTCAGCCAAAATTGTTATAATAGTACATTTTAATAAAAGCTGAAAGAAATAAACAGAAGTGTACAACAAGTTGTTTCACTACGCTGTTTCACTTGGTGTCCATAACACTGTCACCAGGCGGGAAAAAGGTAGCAACTGGTGGCAGGCGCACCAAACAGCACTAAAACTAACTCGAAGGTCCAACGACCCGAAAAAAGTTATATTAAAGAAGAAAAACGAAGAGCTTGTAGTGAATCGCAGCGAAATATAGTTCACGCAAACACTGTTTCGTATTCAGTAACAAAAGTTCGGTGAAGGCGCTGCACATGGCACGGGGGGTCGTGCTGTAATGCTACTGAGTCGCACGTTGCTCGTCCACACGTTGCATCACCTTGAGCAACACGCCGCGCGCCTGCGCCAACTCTTCTTCACTCATACACCACAGATTTCAATGTTTTTTCACAGAACTTAACCTATTTCAATTAGAAAAAAAATCGCGATTAAATTTATTTGACATCACACGTGAATATGTAAGAAATTGCATCAAGACTGCCACGTGCCTTAAAGATCTGTGTATTTATGGCCCATGGCGGTCATTTGTGGATATTTATAGAATATTTATTACCCTAAAGAAAAAGGTTTGAACTTTATATTATGCAAATATTCGATACATATCCACGAATGACTGCCATTTTATATTTCAGGAAAGTTGCCGCGCACAATACAACAGGTTGGTTAGGATACAGGTTGAATGGGAATACTATGCGTTCGATGAATGGGTCTTCTTGAGCTAATTTGGAGCGATTTTGACTCGAAATCTTCAGCTTCGTCGGTATGCTCTTGGTAGAGCGGCCGTGGTCATCATGTTGCAGTGAGACTTCGGCGTGCCTTTATTTGCCTCACTATACGACGCCATCCGTCTCTGTCGGCTGTTACTCGTGTGATCTCATGCAATGGGCCGCCTACTGCAGACCTAATCTGGTCGGTCCATCGCATAGGCGACCTGCTATGCGCTCTCGTTCCTTCTACTCTACCCTGGACAACAAGTCGCTCAATGCAGTCGTTGCCTCGTCGAAACACGTGACCAAAGAACTAGAGTATTCGAGCTTGGACTATAGTCGATAGACGCTCGCTTGATGCCGAGTTCTTTGAGAACGTATAAGTTACATAGCATTGCCATGCGTCTCTTGGTGTCATATCTGCAACCTCCGTGGTAGATTTATGACTGTACGACGTCGCATTTCGCAGTTTGAGTGACCTCAGGCGAGTTTTCGTTGGCGCGAAATCTAGTTGTCTGTTATGTACCTACAAGTATAACAGGACCCTTAGATTTACTTAATCATAATAATCAAATAAGTAAAGTAGGCGAACATGGCATGTAATATCGGATGTTTTCTAATTCTGATATTGATTTCCGATACTATAACTCAAAATCGGCATTGCACACATTCGTTAGATATCGCACATTTTTTTTGTTAAGTGCTCAAGTTTAATTCGGTATGTGGTTGGATTAGGGTACAATAAAAACCGGCCAAGTGCGAGTCGGACTCGCGCACGAAGGGTTCCGTACCATTATCGCAAAAAACGGCAAAAATAACACGTTTTTTGTATGGGAGCCCCCCTTAAATATTAATTTTATCCTGTTTTTAGTATTTGTTGTTATAGCTGCAACAGACATACATCATCTGTGAAAAACTTTCAACTGCCTAGCTATCACGGTTCATGAGATACAGCCTGGTGACAGACAGACAGACGGACCGCGGAGTCTGAGTAATAGGGTCCCGTTTTTACCCTTTGGATACGGAACCCTAAAAAACACGTTTATGCCGTGTTCGAGTGGGCCAGCGACCCGTCGGGTTTCAGCAGTGGTGGTAGTGAGGGACGGCATAAGTTCGACTCGAAAGATTTAGCCAGGGACCAAAACGCTTTACTACCTGCTGGGTAAGAAGCAAATTTGGTCCCTATTCGGCCAATGTGGTCGAACCGAGCCTCTCTCAACACCATCTTGCAGGACTTGGCAGCCCTGTTGAAGGCCTTCTTCTTCTAACCCACGTCACTCAATTTGCGCGATCGAGCGTCGGCCCAAGCCAGGTACGCCTCATGTTTAAGCGCGTCGGCGCGATAACAATCCGCGCCAAACCATGGCCGGTTCACGCTGGACATTGCTACGTCAGAGAACGGAATGCAGTACTCCATTCCCTGACGCAGCACATACGTCACGGCGTCCGTGCACGACGAAGGATCAGGCGAAGAAAAGCGAGTAGGCTGCCAAGGATAGCATGCGAAGAAAGATCGCATGCCATCCCAATCTGCTCACCTGTACCGCCATACCCGCCGGGTGCCTCTTCGGCTCGGATCGGGCGGGGAGTAGACGGACACAGACTTCACCAGACAATGGTCGGAACTACCCAAAGCTGAAGTTATCGACTCAGAGTATCGGTCTGGATCAGTTGTCAGCAGAAGGTCCAAGCAATTGGCCGTGTGAGAATCAACACCCGGCATCCTCGTTGCCCACTGGACCAGCTGGGTAAGGTTTAGCGCAAGCTAAAGCTTGCGCATCTCCCGTCCAGCAAGGTCAGTGCACTGGTATGGGAAGAGCCACTCCTGATGGTGGGCACTCCGCTGCTGTGTCGTATCAGCCGCCTCACTGAGCTACTCTGTGAGCCTGGATGTCTCCTGATCTCCGCTGTGCGAACGGTAGCCACAGGGGTAGATCATTTTATCTAGACCTGTGCCCACCAGAGCCCACAGCGTTGTGAATCTGGAGTCCTCAAGGTTACGGAGACGCCGAAAGCAAGTGTCGCCACGAACGTACACATACTCGTACCTACGCGCGGTTTAAAATTGTGCTCCAGTTTAAACCCTGGGTAAGATAGGTACGACACGTCTTACGGACTCGCTATCTGCGTCTCTGTAAGGAAAAACAGCGCTGGTTTCTCAGTCTCCAGGTGGTAGAGGACCGCAGAGAGATTTGAGTGCAGACCTCTAATGTTAGTGAGGTGCACTTTGTGGGGGGGGTGGTGCAGCCGCTGTTTAAATCTAGTATTCCTTTTCCTTGGCATTAATATTTTATAAGATTGAATGGAGGAGAGGAGTTGGAAGTGAGACGAGGTTCCACGCTACTAACCTGCAGACATGCACTGAAAGGACTGCATCATTGGGGCACTATTCCGGAGAATGCGGGGACGCCCGAGCCCCCTCCCCCCGGAACGTCCATCGGGACCTTCCCATCTGGTCGCTAACCAGCACTATGGCGCATTCCGGGCTTTTTCGACAGTTGGCCTTTCGTGTGTGGCTGGCACACTACTTGGGCCCCCAACTAGTCCGCAAACCTTTCAAAATCGCTACTCTCGTAGCGATTTTGAAAGGTTTGCGTTCGGTTTGGGTAACACCGCGTTCATCTTTACACACGAACATAGAACATATCTATCTACAGTTACCAAGCTCGGCCAAAGGTAAATTTCAACTTATTGCGGCAGTGTATATGCCACCTAGAACGCCTGAGTGTGTATATGCCGAGTTTTTTGACTCATTGCAAGCACTAATTGAGGGCAACAACTTTGAAAAATTTTATTTGATAGGGGATTTCAATTTGCCAGACATCGATTGGGTTGCTTGCACAGATAATATTTCGCAATCTGCTCAGATCTGTAGAGGTAATTCTTCCGTATGTGGTCACATGAGTGCTTTTATGTCCTTTCTGAATGCTCATCAATATAACACAACAAGAAATCTGAACGGGAAAATGTTGGACTTAGTCTTAAGTAACGATCATTGCACCAGTTCCATTCCCACAGATTATTTATTGCAGCTTGATGACCACCATCCTCCGTTCTGTGTACACGTCTCGCTGGGTTTGAGTCAGAGTTCAATGACACGCAGAGCAAGTAAAAAGTATAATTATTATAAGGCAAATTATGACAAAATTAATGACGACTTGAAAGAAATAAATTGGGGTGACGCCTTGAATTACCAATCCGTTGACACATCTCTAGATACGTTTTATAACATCATTTTTGACATTATTAAGAAACACGTGCCACTGACCAACTGCAGATCTTTGCAATTTCCTGTGTGGTTTTCAAAGCCTCTTATACACATTTATAAAAACAAGGCTAAGGCTTGGGTTAAGTGGAAATTGTATCATAATGTCTCGGATTACGAGCAGTTCTCACTGTACCGTTCTAGGTTCCAAAATGAATGCAAAATTTGCTATAAAAAATATATGGATTCGGTTGAGGACGGTATTCGGCATAATATTAAGCATTTTTGGACTTTTATCTCTAATAAAAAGACATCTACTGGTATTCCATCCACTATGACATTTAAAAATCAGACAAATAACAACCCAGAAAATATTTGTGACTTTTTTTCTGACTATTTTAATTCGGTTTATGAACCATCGACCCCTGATAATATTCCATCCACGTACGATGACTGCTCTGAAAGCTGCACTCTGTTAGATAACATACAGTTTACTATTGATGAAGTACTTAGTGCGCTCAAGGCTTTGGATCCGTCTAAAGGGCCAGGATCGGACGGTCTACCGGTCTTTTTTATTAAACAGACAGCCGATAATCTCTGTATACCATTGCAAACAATATTTAATATGTCTATTTCCCAAGGATGCTTTCCTCATGCATGGAAATTAGCAAATATAACTCCGGTTTACAAGTCGGGACCTAAGAATGATGTTGAAAATTACCGCCCTATATCCATACTGTCAACTTTGTCGAAGGTCTTCGAGAGACTAGTCCATAATAAAATATACCCTCTGTTGCACAACAATATTATCCAACAACAACATGGATTCGTCAAAAAGAGGTCTACTACAACCAATCTGGTATCTTTTGTAGACTACTTGTTTAACAACATGGACTCTCGTGTTCAAGTGGACACTATATACACCGATTTTCGTAAGGCCTTTGACAAGGTTGACCATCGGCTGCTTTTAAGAAAGATTGCATTCAATGGTATACGTGGCGATCTTTTGAGATGGTTTTCTTCCTACGTATCAAATAGGACACAGAGGGTGGTGATGAACGGTTTCACTTCCAGTACTTTAAGTGTTACTTCAGGTGTGCCTCAGGGCTCTATTTTGGGGCCACTTTTATTTATAATTTTTATTAACGACATAAACACATGTTTCCAAAATTCAAAATTGCTGCTGTATGCAGACGATCTGAAAATCTTTAGGCCTATCAGGGAATTGCATGATTGTCTTCTCTTACAAGAGGACCTAGACAGGTTCACAACATACTGTTCCGACAATAAGCTCCAACTTAGCATATCCAAATGCTGCTGCATAAGTTTTACAAAAAACAAAAATATTGTAAAACATCCCTACGCTTTAAACAATAGAATCCTTATAAGACAATCATTGGTTCGCGACCTTGGAGTTCTGTTGGATGACAAGCTACACCTGGATGCTCACATAGGAAAAATTGTCAGTAATGCATTCCGTATGTATGGTTTTGTCATGAGATCAGCCAAAGAATTTGTCCGCCCATATACATATTTGTATCTTTACAAATCGTTAATCAGGTCTCAGTTAGAGTATGCTGTTGCGGTGTGGAGTCCCTTCTACAGTAAATATTCAGACGAAATTGAAAAAGTTCAAAGGAAGTTTCTGAAAGCCATGCAGTACCGCTGTTATCGTACCTACGCATCTTATAGTGACCTTTTGAACAAATACAAGCTACAAAATTTGAAAACCAGACGTATCTTTTTGGAGACGATGTTTCTATTTCACCTCTGCAATAACTCATTTGACTGTATTAATATTGTAAGTAGGATTGGTTATGTAGTGCCTAGAAATATCCTGAGCCGTGGGGTGCGTGTGCGATCCCTGTTTGCTGTATCGTCTAGTCGTACGAACGCGGGTTTGCGGGCACCCTTACGTCGCCTTGCTGATCAGTATAATAGGATCTTCATAAATATCGACCTCTTCGCTGTTTCAGCAGGAAAATTTAGACGCCTTGTTTGTGAGAGAATGAATTCTGCTGATATTAGTTACTCGTAGTTTTTCTTATTTCGTTTAACATTTTTTTTTTTTTTCTTATTGCTTCTTTTTTTTAAATAATAATAACAAAAATGTATTAATTTATAATAATTGTTTAATAATAATTTAATTTATTTTGCTGACACCTTGTTTATATAATTAATTCTGTTGACATTTTAATTCGTAATATTTGTTTCGTATTTTTTTTTTGACTATTTATTCTTTAATTTATTTTTCTTTGACATTATAATCCGCAATAATTATTTTTGACATTTAATCCGTAATATAATTTTTTTTTGTAATAATTTAACCGTTTTAATCCAATTTTTAATATTTCAATTTGTTTTATATAACTTATTATCTTTTTATTATACATACATGCTTGTTAAGTTTTATTTATCATATTTGTAAAATTTTATTTTGTTAATTGTAAGCGCAAGTCGTATTAATTTTGTAAAATGATTTTGTATTATGTGGAAAATGTCGCTGGGTGCACATTTGTTTTTCTTCTTGCTTAAATGTTATGTACTGCTGTAGTGTGTAGTCGTTTGTTTTCCCAAATAAATAAATAAATAAAAAACTACCTGCGGTCGGCCAGCAGCGCACCGTGCCTCGGATCCCGCTACCCTCCGCGACCAGTCTCCCGATACGTCCATAGCAGCGCGCGTCAGGCTGATCAGCAGGCGGAACAGCTATCTCGACCCAACTTCTCTAGTGACTACACCGCGCATCGTACCGGAACACGGCTAAGCCACTTGGCGGTACGCCTTTCCCCGGTGGATGGTCGCAAGCCTTCGGCCGAAGCCTACCATAAGTTGGTAGGCAACTGATTTGCACCACCCGGGGACCACGTGTAGGGTATCAGAATAGGGTACTCTCCTACGGACGCGGGTGACTCAGCCCCCAAGTCGCGTCGTCCGACGCTTATGTACACTTAAACACAAAATATCTAAACATTTTCATCAAAAATTATTAAAATACTAATACTACTTTTTAATAAGTAGGTTATCTTAATATTTAGGAAGAGACTAAATGGCATGAAGTTGAAGTCAAAAAAAAAAGGATTTAAATTCGTTTAGAAAAAATAAATAAGGAAGAAATAAAAAAGAAAGAATAAAATGACATCGTCGAAAAACAAAATATAAAAATTAATAACAAAATCCAGCTTTTTTTATATTAATAATAAGGCCAACAGGCACCCAACCTCTTCTTTTTCTCATTTTGTACCTTACAGTACATTGAACAAAGCTTCGGACGAGTTGGGAAAGAGACGTATTACGGCTTGAGACAAATTGGGAAGCTGACTACATGTACAAAGTGACGTATTAGTGAAAGTGACCTATTAAGGATAGGGACGACATAGCTAGTGTGACTAGTTGTCATCACAACCGAATGGTCGTACCCACCACGCTGCCAGTGTCTCGTAATGACATATATCCATTTGTTTCAATTTTTGTTTCTTTCTAACATACGGCACCTAGAACTGACCAAAATGTGTCAAATTCGTGAAAAATAGCTCACCAAGAATCACCACATCGATCAGTCCTGTATTTCTCGCAATTAACAATTCTAATAGCAATAACGGGATACAATAATAGTTTGTTAACATATTCATATTGTTAAGGTAATTATTAATTGATCTTATAATTTTGCCAAATCGGCACTGATAATTTTAATTTATTAACAATAAATCTGCCGATCACCCTGAAGAGTAAACTCATCGATAAGTGTATTCTGCCGAATCTACGGTTCTCAGACATTTTAAAAGAGGAGTGAAAAGACACTACCTTTCATAGTTGCATATATTTCTGTATTATTATCTTTTACATATATTAGTAGGTAGGTAGTTATGTTAGTGTTATAATATTTATTTTATATGTATGTATATAACAGTAGATTTTATTAGTGTCAATTATTGTATATTATTTGGCTTTGAATTGTTTTATGTGTTTATTTTTCCCTACTTACACACGATGTCTACATCTCTTTTTTCATCTTTCCTTCCGCAGGTATGCTGGAAGAGATTTCATTAGAAATATCAAATAAGCATCATCTATGCAACTATTTTTCTATTCCTTCTTCTTGTATGTATAGTTGTGTACGTAAATGGTTAAATAAATATTAGTCTAGTTATAGAAGGATAGTCACATTTTTGTTCGGTTCATTATTTATGAAAGTTTTAGTTTGTTTGTTTTTTTTTTACTTAATTTGAAAGGTGGTGTGCGTTTGTGTGTCATTTTGGATCGTGAACGTTGGTGACAGCACCAAACACAGTCTTTGGTTTTAGTTTGTTTGTGTTTTATTTAATTTGAAAGGTGGTGTGCGTTTCTGTATCATTTAGGATCGTGAACGTTGTTGACAGCGCCAAACACAGTCTTTTGTTTCACATTCTTTGAAATCGCGCCTTTTTCTTTTGTTTGTGTGTGTTCTATTTATCAAATGGTGGCCAGTTCGATTTTCGAACAATAGTTATTTGTTATACAAGAGTGCAAAGTTGCTTTTGAACCGCGTGAGGGAATCAAAAGGGCACGAGTTGAAAAATCTTTGCACTCGAGTGCAACACGTAACTTTTCATCCCACCTCAGCAAGGAAATGACTAAATGTAAATAAAAACATTTACTATCACAATGATATTTTTATTTCAGTTTAGGTATTAATTACTGCATTATGATAGGTAAGTGTTACAGAATAATTTTTTCATCACACTTGCACGTAAACAGTATCAAAACATACAGGTTAACTTGGCCGTAATGCCCCATATAAAACCCTTGAGCTTTTTTGTTTGTCATGAAACCCAAGGGCGGTAAGTAATTTTTTTTTTAATTTCTAGCACAGCACACAGGTCATGCAAGTTCAAGCAAGGAGTTTACACGCAATTGAGAAATTGTATTAAAATGTTATCTAAACAGGAATTTCTTTGCAATCTCGCTACATGTTACTTAAATATTCAACTAATGTTCTTATTAATCGATTTTAATAGTTATTTGTATCAAAATGTCATTTTTTTTTTTACTCTCCGTCATGGCTGACTACCTACGTAAGTATTTGCCCTTAACGTTTCTGAACGAAATTTTGTATAATCTGTGGTCTGGGCAAAAATTCGCCAACCGCTTAAAAAAAGTTCACGTATTTCGTAATAACAGCTGTGCTGACTTTTGTATTAAAGCTATAATTCATAATTATTACTCGCAAATGTGATGAAAAACATTGTATCTATCACGGGCGGTACGGGAATTACGAACCTCGTCTCAGAAAGCCCTCAGTCTTCGACTTCGGGCTTCTACTAGAGCCTCGATCGTAATTCCTTACTTACCGCCCTTAATACACAATGTACTATTAAATTATAATAAATAATACTATATAATAAATTAATAATAATAAATTATAATATATAATAAATAGGTATAATTAAGAAAAATTGAAAGTAACTTTGCTACAGTTACTTAAGGTGCTATATACGCCCCAATGTTAACGCAGTACTGGCTGTGCGCCCGCTCGATGCCAAAATATCATTATTTAACCTCCATTTGTACAGTTTTTAAAATATTATTTGATTTACTTATGCTATGTTAGATAGGACGAAATTTGAGCCATACATTTTTCTGTGTTGAAATATTTTTAAACATCCAAGTCGTTTTGGAAGAGTTTCCAAAACTTACGAAATAATAATAATTTTTTAAAGTAAAACTATTAGTTACACGAAAAAACCTTGTGTTCAAAATTATGTACATGAATCAGTAATAAATATATATATTTTAAAACCTTTTAACCTAGGCGTTACTAAGGAGTATGCTTTAGAAAGTTAACTTTTTTCGGCACTAAAGGGCCAGGAGATCAGGCTCTCTAACACACTTTCCGTTGCGATATTGTAGAGAAAATCGATTGATTGGAATGTTAGGCGGGCGTAAAGCTTGATATTTCTCAACAATTGTTACGTATTCCTTGCGAATTACGAAGTTGCGGTCTCTTTTTGTCTTTGTATTAGCTAAATTAATTAATAGTAAGTGTAATGTTTCTCAATGTTTTTGACATTAAATTGTGTTAGTTCATTAGTTCGACATGCTCCGTTTATACCAATAATAAGTACAACCTGTAACGTAAAGAGTATTGTAGTAGATAAATTAATAAAATTGATATGCATGCATAATTATGCCTATCAACATTACGTATTAGATTATGTTAAATAGTTGATTAATAAACTTAAGTAGATACTGAATGTGCAACTGACTTACTTTCGCTGCCAAATATACGGAATCAGGTGCTTCGTTAAGAACCTTTCAATTTCAGATGCTGTGAAAACCTTCGATTTTTTTGGTTGATGACCAGTAGAGGCTCTTTTTAAAAATGCCTTTAATTTAGGATAGGTGTCGATATTGATGTCTCTTTTCATCTTTATTGTTGCTTTTAGCATTGAATACGTACTCCATAGAGTGCTTGATTTCTTGGTCTCGTATAATTCAATAAAAATAGTCGCCACGTGTTAAACATATCGTACTGTTTCAAATACTTCTCGCGTGATTGGTGAAGGAGAAAGCTCATTTGCGCATTATTAACAGTTTCAGTCAATTCTGTTGGCGTCAAAAAACTGCCTCGTCGCTAGAATCACTCATTTTAGGTTTTTCACTTGTTTTCAAGTTTCTTGTTTTTAACCTAGGTTTTAACAATATGACGTGAAATGAAAATGTCGCGCGCAAAGCAATTTAAAAAAAAATACACCAAAAAGGTTCCGAGTCTGAGTTTTTAACAAATACAAAAGGTTGTATAATAATTTCGGCACAATGAAGGTAGAAGTAAATAGGTTTAATGATGTTTTGAATTCACAAACTTAGTGCACACGATGATATAAATTCAATTTACTTTATCCTCTAGCGGATAAAAACGTTTTTTGCACTCTCTTTTGATATCGAAGACCAAAAATACTCTTTCCGAGATAGGGAGATGAAAACTTCTTTACAATGCCCTTTTTTTTTGCGTGGGAAATCATCCAGTGACTTCTCCCGCTCTGGGTGAAGCGGGAGGGCGTGTCAGACTGACTAAAACCCAGCCGTGTACCTTCAGTTGCTTGAGCCAGGGCGGCGGTAACTCATTTTTAAATTTATCCGCGACCCAGACAGGCACCTGCCCTAGCGGACCCCGTCAGTTTTGCTGACATATCTATGAGGCGCGCGTGGAACACAACGCGCCGTCGGTTCGGGCCTGTTCCTTATCGGACGGCGAGCAGCGGGTAGCTCGCAAACCCGCGCCTACGGTGGCCGGCAATTAGGCTCACTATCTCACCGGAGACCGTGCGGTATCCTCGGACCAGCCGAATTGCCATGACCCTTTGGGACGCGTTCAGCCGGCAGGCTGGTCGCCGCCTCAGTGAACGCGCCCACACTGGTGCCCCGTAAAGGGCCATGGACTGCATGACCCCTGCTTTTTTTCTTAGTGATTTCTATGAGTTTCCACACGAATTTGACGTTCCAAATTCAAATCACTTTACTCTCTTGGGAGTTTCTTACAACTTTACCTCCCTTATGAGATAATGCTTTACTTTACGTTGAGATTGCATGATATGTAATTGGACGTTGTGAAAAAATATGTGTTTTATTAAGTTATTTATGATAAATGATTTTATTTGTGTAATGTTGGTTAGTTCAAACACTTTTACATGTCGATCATATTTTTTAAGACTAGATGAGGTCAGCTTTTCCTATCTGACTGACCACCTGACCATCCAGATTGGGTTGACCGGTCTAGTTAGTGCACGCATTTGTGACTAACCGTGCAGCTGAACTCAGAATTCAAGGAGCTCAACGATTCGACGAACAATACCAAAGAAAGGACATTCGAGTGGGCCGCATAAACTACTCAAACTGCAAGACCATGATTAAAAACTAACTAAGATAAATTAAAACTAAAATAAAAAACAAAGAATGATCCACATACCCTGAGTTTCCCACCTTAAAATTATCGGAGAATTAATGTGACAAATTGTCAAACACGCGTTATCTTTTGTGATTGGCTGTTGAAAATTCATTCAACCAATCACAGCAGATAACGCGTGCTTGACAATTTGTCACATTAATTCTCCGATAATTTTAAGGTGGGAAACTGAGGGTTAGTCTTCACATTCACAATAATTAATATCAAATAATATAATACTTTAAAAAGTAAATATTCTTGTCATTGCAAGAAAACAAAAAAAAAAAATTAAAAATATTCACCGTGCAAAATATTAAAAATCAAAATTAATTGGAGCAGCTCAATCCCAAGCCTTTTTGTCCTCAACGTAATCTACTTTCGTTTGGGCGCATTATGTCCAATTCGCAAAATGTCGAATGGGCTCAAAATGTCCAATTCGCAAATTATCCAATTCTCAATTCGTCCAATATGCAATTTGTCCAAATCGCAAACTGTCCAATTAGCAAATGGTCCAGTAAGCAAATTGACCAATTCAAATTATAGTCGTTAATTAGGTATAGATATCCTTGTTAGGTATTTTAATTCTCCTAAATCTCTTTTATACGCAGAGAATATTGAGCTTTAGAACCGCATCGTAGTAGAATAGTTTAAGGCATTAAAAAACATTGTTTACGAAGTTTAGTAGATAGATAATAGGTACGTTTCTGTTTCCTTTTTATATATTTTTTGGTTTTCTGATATTTTTATATAAACCACAAACGTATGTATTAATATGATACTATTTATCATTAGGTACTCACTACTATTATTACTATTCAATTGCATTCTGTTCCACACGGCTAGTCACCTCATTTCCAGTAACTAAACGTAGTCATTATTTTTATGTCTTTTTTGAGTGATGTGAGTGACATTTGATTTATTAACATTTATCAGGCTTAATAAAATAACCCAACCTCACGTGGGGGTCGTCTAATAAGCCTTTCGTAATCAAGGGCGCCTGGACCAATTGCGAAATGGACCTATTACTAATTGGACCAAATGCGAACTAGACCAATTGTGAATTGGACAGCTGGACATTTTGCGAATTGGACATAATGCGCCCAAACGAACGCTTTCTGGCACAACTTGTCATTTTAATGTTGACATTCATTATTATTATAAAATGTTCCTTTTCTGTCTGCAGGCGTGGGGTCTCATCCCATACAAAGTAACTGTCCCGACGTACTGTACTGATTATTTGATTGAGATATCGATATCGATTGATTATTAGATGATGATCTATCTATCGCTGTGGAACGGAACCAAAATCTATCGATTTACAAAAAGTAATCGGTATAATCAGTTCAAAAACGCTAGTTACGTCGCCACGGTTTCTTTGTATGGGATGAGGCATCTGTATGCTATTATTATATTATCTGTGCTGCAGGGTTCAAAGTAACTTAACATAAAGGAGATGACGGGAGCTTAGATCGCTCACTTTGCTCGCTCACTTCATCATGATTTCATTAAGCCCAAGGAGCATCTTCCTCTAGATCATGAACTGCAGTGGCCTGTGTGGAAGCCTGGAAGGCACTGAATCAGTTGCTTACACAAGTAGGCCGCTGCAAATATAATTTGGCAAATGGGGAATTATTAGTCCCTTAGTCAGACAGACTATGCCCATGACTATGGAGTGTCCCAACCATAGATAATATTTCTATGGTCCGACTGTCCATTCACTTGTGCCACAGATTACATCCCAATCTGTGACTTGTGCCACAGATTACCTCCCAACTAGTACAATGCCTCTGACGCTGCAATAAAGGTGTCCACCCACAAGGCCCATATAGCTAGAACAAATACACTGTACCATCGAAAGGAAAATGAAAGATACCCATCGAATCTATATTCTATCCGTGTCGGGGTGCTCTAAGCTATGGTTACTTACGACGAATTTGCCGAAGGGCTTCGACTAATTCGTCGAAAATAGATCAAGTATAAAAAATATCTCAATTAGCAGCAACACTTACAAATATTATTCTATGCTAACCGATTGTTGCTGACACAATAATATAATTTTGTTGTGAAAACCAAATTATTTTATTGGGTCTTTTCGCAGATTTTCTATCTGACCGAATATCTATACTTATATTATAAAGCTGAAGAGTTTGATTGTTTGAACGCGCTAATCTCAGGAACTACTGGTTGGAATTGAAAAATTATTTTTGTGTCGGTTAGTCCATTTATCGAGGAAGGTTATAGGCTATATAACATCACGCTACAACCAATAAGAGCGGAGCAGAAATGAAAAATATTGCAAAACGGGCAATATTATTTGTTTTTGAGAGCTTCCGTTGCGTGCGCTGCGTAAATGGTTTAAGTTACGCAAATATCATGTATGTAGGGTAGGTAGGGTAGATGGGTGGGTAGCCAGTTGACGGGAGCGAAGCCGCGTGGGACAGCTAGTTTAAAATAAAAATCATAATAGTTATTGTACCGATTTAAATAATTATCGAATTTCCCAAATAATGAAGTTAAAATCAGTATGGTTTAGATAGTACAGATAAATAAATGTTCCTTAAATTTAATATAAGCAGAATGACTCATCCAGTTTCATCTTCAGCTATCCTGTGCAGAGTTCTTCACCTTTATTAAAGAGTAAAAGGAAATTTTAAAATAAGTTAAATCTTCACAAAAATATTGTAAATAAATATTTTTTATGAATCATTATTTTATTATTGTAACACTCACTCCCCAGACAATTGTTTGAATTACCACATTTTTCTAATGAATTAAACTTTTTGACTCTTTTTTTTATTCAGTAGGCGAAGAGGACTACCTAACGATAGGGCAATTCAATGTCTATTTTCGCTATCTATTGTCATGTAAACGTAATTTAAAACTCAAATACAAAGATAAATAATTAAAACTTCTGATTATATACCTTTTTTTACTATGTCCCGCTTTCGACGAAAGAATCCCGCTTATTATCACTCACAAAGTTAAAAAGTCCCGACTTGCCAAAAAAAACCGGCAGCGCTGGTGTGTTCTGGCCCTAAGAAATTATTATAACCCACTGACCTCTAATAAACAAGTACACTGGACTAAACATCTATACCAATATTATAAAGAGGAAAGATTTTTTTGTTTGTTTGTACCGAATAGGCTCCAAAACTACTGGACCGATTTCAAAAATTCTTTCACCGTTGGGAAGCTACTCTATCCCCGGGTGACATAGGCTACTTTTTATCCCTGTATTCCCACGGGAACGGGAACTACGCGTGTGAAACCGCGAGGCGTCCTCTAGTACTATATGAAATGAAAGTTGATTTTTGTGCTGATTCAAAGCGCCCCGCTCGAGGTTCGCAGAAACTAAATTTGACACATTTAGAGATAGGTTAATACCGATATTTCTCAAAATTAGGTAATACTAATAATAATATTCGCCTGGAAATATTATAATATAGTAACTAATATATCAGTATTAGTGATATTTTTAAATTACACTAATACAAAATAATAGACTTGGCAAGGCGTATCACTCATCTACTGTATTGACTTCTCGTAGTATGTTGGAACTAAATATCGCATATCGGTATTGGTGATGAATGTTATATGAATGCCTAATAATCAGTAATAATATGTTCAACATCAATGTGTAATACTAAATTCATCATGATCATCCACAGCCCGACTCATCATCATCATGATCATCCACAGCCCGACTTCAACCACTGCTGAGCACAGGCCTCTCTCTTATACGAATCACCACGTTCTTGAGCCTGGAATTAATTCTGGAATAATATCATGATAATTATAATTTTATTAACAAATGTTTTGAAGTTAAAAAAAATATTATCTGCTTCTGAAACAGATTTGAAAACTGATATAAGTCTTCACCTTGCTGGAATGCGATGTCACTCTTATTTGCACCAGAGCCAGGATCTCAGCGATGAGAGCGAGAAATACGTCCGTTGTAAATGATTATCCATCTCATTTATTATTATTATTGGATAAATGATGTTCCCTTCACGAATCCGATGGGCGCCAACCGAGTGAATCCGAACGATTGTAAGTATTAACTAACTAGTGTACTTGAGCGAGGAGATACTTGCTCAAATATACTAGTTTTAAGGATAAGTTTTTAGCCAATCCCCTTAGTTAAATCTCACTGATCTGACAGTAATTCGCTATAACTTTATTAGCACGTTATCCACTACAAGTAGCTTGCAATTTGCTTAACCTTTACAGCAATTATTCTATTACTTAAAAATAAATCATAATAAAAATAACTGGGTTTGTCTTTTCGCTTACTTATTAAATAATTCTCATGATCGATAAAGGCCATAAAAGTATTTTTTTACCGAATACTGTGTCCCATCTCTAATATTAGTTCCATGGACTCTCACGTTAAGTCACGTTGCTATCAGCGTCAAAATGGCAAAAATCAAATGTCTTCATTTTGTCATCGATAATATGAAGTCCAGCATACTTGTAAGATAGAGGTCAGTGTTATAACCGCTTGCGATAATACAGGGCCTACCTACTTGGTTACCAAAGAGTCCCTACCTGCCTTTGAAACAAGTATTTTTCTGGTATTAAAAAGAAGCGTCATATTCACAGACAACCTCACTAGAGTAAATTTTTCTATGGGCGCCACCAACCATAGACTACTATTTGCCACCAAATAAAAAGTCAAAAATTGGATTTGCATGTTTTTTTTTTCATTTATTTAATACATAATCCTTTATTTATATTTGTGTTCAAAGTTATATGTATATATCCAAGAAATCGGCATTGGTTGTGTTATAAAAATGGTAAAGATGAAACATAATCATAAACCCTTCAATTCAACGGTTCCGAGGTTCGGTAGATTCACTGGACATCCCAACTTGGATCCTAGCGGGCTATTCCTAGATCCTCGCCATATACCCCGGGGGTGTAACCCAGCATTGTACAGTCCTCTACCTATACAAAAATTATGCGAAGCTATCCACGGTAAAAATACTGATAAAGATCCGTGGAGGTATAAGAATGAATTAGAGGAATGGTCGAAAAACTTGGGTTACAGAAATCAAAAAATTCTAGAAAATCGAAAATGGATGCGGTCGTTATTGGGTCCTGCCTGGCATGAGGTTAAAGAACTAGCCAAGTATGAGCCGGCTTGTATGAACGTTGGATTTGGGAGAACACCTTTATTTAAACCTTCGAAACAAAGGGCACCCGACCCAGGCACGTATTACAAAGCTGTCCCTTTCAAGGCTCCGTACGGGCCGCACTCCGTCCGACCAACTTTCGAAAGAGAAGAACCCTGCAGATTCAAGGACACCACACCCAAGTGGTCGCTGGCCCCGAATCGCTATTCGATTCTCGACAAAGAACAAATCGACCAAATATCTAAGAAGGTAGTTTCCATTCGAGGTCCTTACGATTTGTTTACTGGCAAACGAGACGGAACTACTATCAAAAATCATTTTAACACTTCTCTGAAATGCTCGGCGGCCACGTGGCCGATTGCCCTGAAGGGCAGTTTCGAGAAATATAAGACATCCCAGTTTGGCAAGTTGAATAAGACTAACAGGAGTAAGCCCTACAGAGGCCGAGCTGCTCTCGTGGACCTGTCCATGTGTCCACGAAAACCGGAAGACCCTGGTCCTGGCCACTATGATATTGGTGGACCGCAAACTTTCATACAGAATAAGTATGGGTTTAATAGTTCTTATGACAAGCCCCCGGGCTACCGCAGAGTGGTTGTATGGCCTGGCGTGGGCCGGTACAAGGTGACGACCGGCCGTCCTAAAGCATGCCCTGGAATCCCAGGAAATGGTCATAAACACGTGTTCCTGAGCAAGGTAGGAAGGACGATTGGCGCCGTTATAATACCACCAATGAACTCATTCTAATTGATCTGGTACGTAAGAAATTTTATTTTACTAATAAAAAACAGTACATTTTAATAAAGTGGACATTTTAGTTTGTTTATAAAAAAACACGAAGGTAATATTACACACACCTATTTCGATACAAGAAGGCGAAATTTGTCATTTTAGGAGAGATTGGCGTTATGGAGTTGAGAGTGCAATGATTAATGCTCATTTATAAGAAATCCTATTATTTTGGACTAAATGTTTGTAACAATTGACATTTTTTTTTCGTACTTATTATCCAAAACTGCCTCTTAAGAACATAAAAATAATATTATTTATTTAAACTTCATGTACAATAGTGGTACACAGGCGGACTTAATGCCACAAGGCATTCTCTACCAGTCAACCTTTGGTTTAAAAAGGACAACGTTGTGAACGGGTACAAAATAATATTTAAACAAATTGTATACGAAAATGTATATACTTACATATATATTAATAGTACACATATACAAATAAAATAGACTAATAAATACCAATAAAAAAAACGAGAAATCTAATAATAATGAAAGCTATTTAGTCTGACTGAAATAGTGGTCACGAACTTTTATTTTAAAACTGAATTTGCTTTCAGCCTTTTTAATGCCAAAGGGTAGCGCGTTCCAGAGCTTTATTGTTGAGACAGTATGAATTAGACATAAGACCGGTGCGGTGTGAAGGAATTTGGAGAAGTAGATTTTTAAAAGCTTAAGGTAAAGCGAAGGTTACGATTGTGAGAACTGCCCAATACATTGAAATAAGTTTTTAGATAATCGGGGGCACAAGGATCATTCATAATAGTGAAGAGTAAGCACAGAGATCTGAGGGACCTCCTGAGACAGATAGTCAGCCATTTAAGCTGAGAACGATAGGAAGAAATGTGATCGTATTTACGAAGGCCAAAAACAAAGCGAATACAATTGTTGAGAAGTCGATCCAATTTATTTAGAAGTTCTTGGGATAGATCAGGATAACAAACATCAGCATAGTCGATAATGGGAAGCACAAGTGACTGGACCAGAGTGATTTTGGTGTTGGATGGGAGGAAATGCTTTAATCTATAGAGACCGCAGCGAGAACGCGACTTTCTGGTTCACCTGAGCCCCATGTTTATTCCAACTAAAACTGACGTCAATGTACAGACCTAAATCTTTTACATGAGGTGAAAGAGAAATGATGGAGTTCTCGTACATCAGTGGCATAAGTTGGCCAGTGTTCACACTTCTCAAATAGTACGAACTACCAATGAGGACAGAATATTAATTAGTTGATAAAAGTAAGTCTTTACTAAGTTTGATGAAATAATAGGTACATTGTTTCTTTAGGTAATTCTATTTAGGGTGGTCACTCTCTGCGTCTTTTTGCAGCGATACAGTCGCAAAATACACGCGATACTGTCGCGATGCTTTCTCAGGCAAGTCATATACCTACCTACCATAGCTCATGTAATTACGATTCTGTATCGCGACTAACTTTTAACTGCATCGATACAGTCGCGCAGCAGTCGTGATGCTGAATCGATACCGTCACGAATGTTCACACGACCACGTTTAAAATCCCTTTTCAATGATACACATGATGGGGTGGGGCCTGAGCCTAGCAAATGGGGAGAATGAGCAGTGTGGCCCAGTGGTAACGGCCGCGACTTACAAATTGTAGGTCGTGGGTTCATATCCAGGCAGCCGCTTTACTTTGTGTAAATTATTTCATTACCACTGCTCTCAAAACGGTCAAGAACGTCGTGACCTAACCGGCATGTCTTAGAACCACAAATTCGAAGACATGTGAGAGCTCGTGGCACAATAATAACAGCCGCACGGGTCAATCTTCAAGGGTAAGCAACTCTTGCCGAGGTCGGTCAGTGACTGGGTGACCATCTTTACATAGCGAGTTTCTACCGTGCCTCGGAAAGCACGTTAAGCCGTTGGTCCCGGATGTCATTTGAAGATCTTTAACAGTCGTTACAGGTAAACAGGAGCCTCAGATCTGACACCGGTCTAGCCAAGAGGTATCGTGTTACTCAGTTACTGGGTTGTGGAGGTCAGATAGGCAACCCATTCAAAATAAAACACTGATACTCAGTTAAATCCGGTTAGACGGGAAGCCGACCACAACATAGTTGGGAAAAAGGCTAGGCAGATGATGACATGATGGAGTGGGGCGAAAAAATATATTTTGTTATTTACTTCGTACCCCCTAGAGGGCGCCATATTCAATCTAATGTGACGTCACTAGCCTATAACCAGCGCACAAACAAGATGCTTCCAACGACACATCATTTGTCAAATTATAATATGTAGTTTAGAAGTTATGAGGGAACAGACGAACATACATACCGGTCAAAAGCATAGCCCGCCGTAGATAGGTAAAAAACATAAGCCTCCCTTTTGCTTCGTCGTAGTCTGGTAAAAAAGGCACTTCAACGTTGCCATACCCACCTCATATCACCTCTTACTCCCCAAGAGATGAACTCGTACCTCAAGGGAAAACTTCATGGCAGCGTACAAGTTGTCTAGGAAGGAAACTGTAATCGCGGTGCGGAACAGATTTTATTTCAGAAGATTACCAGGGGTGCTTCCAATTTTGGGAGCAACTTTGGAATTGTTGTGTTGAGTTAGAGGAATACTATTGTGCCGGTCTATGATATAATTTTGCTTGTAACTTAATTAGCTTTTTTTATTGACACATTCCTGGAACTTAATTGCCACACCTCGTAGGTGTATGTATGAATCTCAAATTAGGTATAGAAGGGTATAGTAAAAGAAAATAAAACCTATCCATACGGGCGGAGCTCCATTTCATGTGCCGCCCTGGGGCCTCGACAAGCTTAGTCCACCACTCACACACCAAACTGAAAACGAAATAAGTACCTACCTATCTGTTCAGTAAGTTACCGTTGTAGCTACGTATATATATATATATACTAGCTGACCCCCAGGGCTTCGCTCCCGCCAAATGGCTACCCTGCCTACCCTGTCTGCCCTGCCTACCCAGACTACTTTGCCTACCCTCACTACCCTGCCTACACTACCCATCCCTAACTACCTACCTAATAGAACCTAATAATTTGTATCTATCATCAATAGTTATCTCGGCGCACGCTTATGAATTAATTTTATCGGAAACATTTTGCTACCTTGGGTTACATTATTGCAATTTTCATAAGGATCTCTTTGAAAATATATTATAGCCTATGACACTCAGGCATAATGTAGCTTTCTACTGGTGAAAGAATTTTCAAAATCGGTTCAGTAGATCCAGAGATTACCCCTTACAACGTCACAAACTTTACCTCTTTATAATATTAGTATAGATATATAGGACAGTATAGGAAATCATAATTAGGTGCAGTTGGCATTGTCTGCAAATGGCACAAATAAAGCCTTGGAAATTCAATAAAAAAAATACGAGAGCGAGGGGAAAAAAATACTCTTTTCTGTAAGCACACACACTTATCCACTATAATGTCTCCTAGCACGTTCAAGTCATTGGTCCAAAGCCTGATCCCTCATCGGCCGTGTCGGAATAGTCCTATTGGACTATGGCAATATAGGAACAGCGAGTGTGACCGTGTGTTTGCGGTCATATCTTGTGAACTAACTTCTGCGTACTTGGCTAGTCTCCGTTAGAATTGGCAACCATAATGACGCTGTACACACTCGCGCGAGAGCCCGAGGCAACGCTGCACATGTGAGTTTTTAAACAAAATATACGCGCGAGAATGAACAGCCGGCAAAACCATTAATCGGTCGGAAGGATTACTTTTTACGCCTCCTTCGTACTCGTTATAAAAATTCGTTAGGGAAGATATTTTGTGGTAGGTAAAGGTATAGCAGTTAGAAAAAAATACGAATAGTTTTTATAATGGTAATTTTCATTGAGGAACAAATCTAAAGGTACCTACTTATTTTAGGAATCAACAAATCTTTTTTCAATAAATTTTCAACAATGTTACCTAATATTCCAAACATGCAGAGTATACAGTTAGTTTTGCTCCCCAATAATCCATTGAACATTTATTTTAATGTCCACTGCTGACAAGTGTTGGTGTACAGTAGATAATATATTTTTAAATTAGGATGACTGGTAGTAGGCATTTGGAAATATCGATTTTGAATTCGTAGCTAAAAAAATAAGTCATACTCAAATTGTTCCAAAAGCGACTACGTCATCTGGACATAATTAAATGTAACTATATATACAGCGAACAACTTAAAACCGAATCAAAACATCGTATTTTTTTAATCATCCCATGTCACATTATTTCGTCATTCAATCTACTTAATAAAAATCTTAAATATACCTACTGACAGACAACGTCTGCCTAAACCGTAGAATTGAGATATTAAAATTTCGCACAAAACCCTACACATAAGAAAATTAACGGTTTGTTTTTTTACAAATTCATCTAAAGACTTTAAATAGCAAAGTCCATACAATGGGATTCAAGAAAAACTCGCCACAAATAATACTCATAGTACCAAGACCAAGTAAATAGTTTGTGCCCAGTTTAAAAAATAGACTTTGTTTAGTGTGGACGTCCGCTTTGCAAACTTGACTTAATACTGAGATTTTGTATAGCGGGAGCATTATTAGTGTAGAGATTTTTGTGCATATTTTTGATACCCTGCAACCAGCTTTTAGCTGTTTTCGAGTTTGCCGAATACGCGCTGGCTTGACGCTTATTTATTGACCTAGGCAAGTCGGTACTATTTATTTGCTTTGAGTTATGTAATTTTTGAGACAGTAGCCAACCCGCCACGACATTAGTAATATTAGCGGGTGGGAATTCCCATTAGGCACCCGGATTGTATCGAAAATATATTCACAATCCTCGCCTGCTCGTTTGCTAAAATTGTTTTTCTTGAAGACATACCTACATCTAAACTTATTAACAAATTAAAAACTATTTTATGATTTCACTGAATGCAGCATCATCAAATAGTCGTCCCGTAACTAGTTATAACAGAACTGCCATTCGAAGACATGAGTGTAACTTTTGTGATTATAGTCTATGGACGAGTTTAAGTATCGCGTTTTGAGTTAAACAATATTTTAAGTCATTACTACATACATTTGATTCAAAATTATTACTACAAAATAGACGAGATTAAAATTATAATGATAAAATTATAAAAAATTTGGCTCACGTTTCGTAAATATCAGCAATCATAAAATAACTTAAAATTAAGGTTTTTACATTTCGCTTATATAAATATGACGTTGGCACTTAAAAGTACATTCCCAACAAATAATTTTCATTTATACCCTAGAGACAAAAGTTTGTACATAATCAAATGCGATACTAAACATGTATGTCCGTTTTACGAAATCTAAATGTGTATGGGTCATCTTAAACATAGAGTCGGTGTCTACAACTATCAGGCCATAAGACTAATTCAGGCATTGACACGTTGTGCTAGTCCCTGCGAATGACTTATCAAATTCATAACTTACGTGAAATTATCACTAGTCCTTCCTTCAGACACACAAGCTCTATTTATATTTAGCACAAGCTTTAATATCACAAGCGTAACACATTGTGTCAGTGCCTTTACATCAAGTAATTCCATTTACAAGCTACATATTTACTTTTAATTATTTCCACGGTCAACGATTGACCGTGGTACTAACTTATATCTATAATATTTTATCAATTTTGATATTGAAATTGGTATTAGAAAGACCAGCTTCCATTTTACATCCCATTGTGTTTTTGCTTCTGACGTGTTGGTAAGATTAATATTACTATATAACTATGATGATTGAATGTATCATACAGTAACATAGTAGGAATAGTTAATTCCTTTTATATTAATAGACTAATGCCTGTTTTCAGTAAAGCTATGCCAATGCACGCCATCATACACTTTTGCAGTGTTAGTGAAAACAGGCATCAATACAATATCCTAACTTTATGAAGTGAGCATACATGCAAAGGCTTTCTTGCTAGAAATTTGACATAAATAGTTATTCACTCATGAAGAAATAGTACCTGGTTATAATGTATACGAGTAAAGTTCGTAGCCGACTAAAGATCGTAGCTGACTTACACGACCCCGCAACAACACCGCCTTAAACGAGACAGACTTTGTGATCACTCACCATTGAAATAACTAGTATATTTTTGCTGTCTTGATTCACAATTCGCGATCTGGCGATCATTGCTGTTGTTTGTCAAGCTATTCTTGAGAAATTCTCTTCATCGTCAAGTGCAATAGCATTGTGAATCGAGACAAAGCGAAAAAACTAGATTTATTTCAATGTAGAATGATCTAAAACTGTTTGTCGTGAAGCACGTGGACAGTGGAGTTGACTGCTAGCTGTAAGCGCGTGGACAGCTGGTTGCCTGTTAATTGTCGGCACGTGGACAGCGAGCAGTCATCTTGGTTTAAGGCGGTGTTGGACCGAGGTCGTGTAAGCGAGCTTAAGGCTATAATACGCCTGCTACAGAATATCATATTTGACAGTTATTTAAAATATTACACCAAGCTTATAATTGTTTACTAGCCTATGACAGCATATATCAAAAATGTATGTGAAGTGTTTACGATCAAATAAAACTTTGACTCAAGTATAAGAATAGAGTTTTAAAATTAGTAACAACGTACGCATAACTTTAAATTATATTCAAAAATCGCGATGTACCTAATATTAATTTTAGGAATCAAAGAAAATGAAACTTACTTATTTACCTATAGTAGCTAAAATTTAATGAATATACAAATTCACAAGCGTATTATATCTGTAACAATTATAAGACATATTTACAATCCTTCATATTCATAGATACAAAAAAATATCGATAATTCAAAATAGTGTAATTTTCATCATATAAGTTAAGTGTCCCATATCGAGGGAAATATTTAAAGGAGTGTAGTACTCATGAAAATGAACAACTTTGTCTATGCCCTGAAATCAGAAAATAATGCCCGAAATACATTTTTCTTATTAACATTGGTCCGATAGTAAAAGTTGTTCAAATTCTCACTTAAAATATCGTAAAGACTCACTCATTTAATTCGGCAGCATTTGTTAAAAAACAAAGTCGACCCAAATCAATTACTACGGTATATTCGATCACTTCGGTGCCTACTAATACCGGTCTGAACAAAGTGTGTAGTACACCTAAAGTTGTATCTTTTAAGCAATAGCAAATTAAGTTTATCCTACTTTGATCTGCAAGCAAACTAATTTTATTAACTCGCTAAAGGTTGTAGTGTGTAGTAACGTCTGTAGTCCGTAAACATAATATGTGGCGAACGAGCTCTATACCTACTGATTCCAAAAGATCTTTCCTATTATGCAATAGTTACAAATTTTGTTGCTCTGCCCAGCAGTTTATCAGTAATCATAATAGGATAAATTAATTTAAGGGCATCATAATGATCCATTGATACTTTTCATACACTATCTACTCATATGTTATAGATTATAATATATGACAAGTCGCTTTTCGTGTGTGTCTGTGTAGCCGCTTAGTTAATGTAATAGTTTCGGAAGAAATTCTATAAAATGATGGTGAAAACCACATTAAAGACCATTGCATGGTTCAGAATAAAAACGCAGAAACACAGGCACGAAAAACGACTTTATTTAATATGTAAAGATTACACTTCTGATATTTTTCAATACATATTTCGTGTTTACAATAACATACACCTGTACACATCGATTAACCAGACCTGAATGTGAAATTTTAATAAAGTAAGTAATACAATGTACCCACACATTTGTATGATCACGAATTGTCAAATCAAAACTACGGTATTATAAAAATATACAATAATAAAAGACTTTGAACCTACTTAAAACAAAATAGCAAAAAAAGTTAAAAAAAATGACTGCTTAAATCACAAAGAAAAATTTCACAATCGGAGCTCTGGTGCAACTACCATCACAAAGTGTAAGATACAACTAACATTGTGCATTATAGTAACTTTCGCAAATATTTTTAGCAAAGTATTCTGAAATATTTGAACATATTATTGTAAATCGTTTTTATTGTATCAGCTTTTAGGTGGTTAAGTACATCCATAAGTTGGTATCCTTAAATACATTGATGAGATAACCGGCGTGCGTGTATATTTCTTGGCCAGACAGTAGAATTGTTCACTTTACGATGTGGCCGATCATTTCATGAAATGGTTGTATTTAATGAAATGGAAAATACCCGATGCCCACATCATGACAAGTTCGAGCCAGATCAATGAATAATCAGCGTTCGATATGAACAGCTAAACGCACGGCTACTTCATGATATGGTCAAATATTAGTGACCATATCGTAAAATAGTTACATTATCCACCGTTAGAGGCGCTGATATCGTTTTGTTTTTTCGATTCAGCATGGTGACGGGCAATCATTATGATAAAAAAAACTAATAATAATTCGCCAATTGAAGATAATAATGAAGTAAAATGTCGTTACGACTCAAAACTACTTGAATTTTACCTAAAAACCTTGTAGTTCGGCACATTAATGATATGGCCAAACGGTCAATGTGGCGACGGTTTGCGGAGGCCTATGTCCAGCAATGGACGTATTTCTGCTGATACCATAATGATGATGAAACATGGATTGACATACATACAAACGTTGACGTTTCAGCGATATGGTCAGTTTTACCTGGCCATATCATGAAATAGTTGGCCACATCATGAAGTGATCAATTCTAAGATCTTGGACACGTCACACATTTTTCATAACGCGCCCCTTTTTTGTCTCGGTATTGTAGATATATTAATGTGTGCGTTTCTCTGCCAGAGAGCCAAGGGTCGGCATAAATAGACAGATTATATTATTTTATTATTTGCACTAGACCAGTAAAATAATAGCATTAAATAAAATTAAGACAATCGATAGCAATCCCTTTCAGTTTGACAATTTAACATCGGATTAGGCATTAAAGCGGTAGTGATTGAAACTGCAATTTACGCGATTTGAGTGCAGTGTGCTTATTCCAAGCTTTTTAACGTACTCGATCGTGATAACGTTAACGATCTCTTATGTTAAATCGCATACAAAACAGATTTCTCCTTATCAGACGGCACTTATCCAATTTCAATACAAATTGACGTTTACGTTAACGCGATCCAGCGTGAGACAAAATCCGCACCAAGCCCTCTGGTCGCGCTTTTCACGGGCGATTGTCTTATAAGTGTCAGTTAGCACAAACCATAACTCCTAGCCAGCCCGTCTATACATAAACGTAATGTCATATGAACCTCACGGCATTTCGTCAAATCTTTCGATTGTAAATAAATCGGTGAATAATGTTCACTAAAATTTCGGCTGGCATAGAATAGAGATATGATTGCATGTTGAAATTTAGATTATTTGTTCTGTTGTTTCTGCCTACCTCGATGAGAAAAAGACGTGACTTTATGTACTCATGTGTATTATCATTTGTTTGTAACACAATTCGGAAAATAAATAGTCTGGATTAAAGGTCAAGGGCTGTGTTTCCAATAGTCAGATAAGAAAAAAGAGTTTATTTGCACCAGGCTTGGACGCATATCATTAAAAATAAATGTAAATATCAAAAAGAAACCTTAAATAAAAATAAAAGGAAAGAATGCGTCACATCCGCGCAAAACGGCCATCGTACAGCATAGCGCAGCTGGGACTCGCGTGCGAGACAGCGCTACAGCGCTTGTTTTCAGCGATAAACAATACGTTTATTTCAAGTTTTGATAGATTTCGTTTGAAGAAAAACGTGCTTTCAGTGTATTAGATCTAGCATTCACCTACATTCCTATGGTACAGCAGTTCGGTAAAAGTGTACCTCAGTAAGTTACACTTTTAAAAGCAAGATGACTCGACACTACTAATTGGATATAATGCACAATGCCACACCAACCAAATCTATTACAATTATGTACATCTAACAAAAAGTGTTATTAGCTACTTTATAGTTTAGATCCACTGGTAATGTTTATACCATGAAATCCTCATGGCTTGCACACGAACACATTTTATTTGAGGACACTTACTGGTTCCAGTCCATTTCGTGCTAAAGTCGGTGCAAGTTTCATCGTGGCGGATTCCTACGAACCGCTTTACGAACGCGTCGGCCGGCGGGATTGGCGCCCATGGTGAACTGAACTTGCAGTGCGCCGGCGGGAGCCCCACCGAAACTGTAGACGCCGGTCTGCTGCGGGCTCGCTGTTTGCTGCAATTGTTGCTGTTGTTGCTGCTGAAGTTGTTGCTGCTGCATCTGCTGCTGCTGAAGTTGTGGCTGCAAGTTTATACACTAAATAAGTAAAAGCGCTGAAAGCATTGATCAAAACTAACGATTAATAGAATGCACGCAAAGCTGCGCGATGGTGTTAGACTTCTACATAAACACTGCGTATGTCACTGATGATATATTCAACCCGTGTCACCCCAAGCATCACACGATGTGATCTAGTTTCCTTCTAGGTGCTATTCCCGCATTAGAGTTCCATGTTAGAATTCAATCATTTAAATAACAAACTGTGCTGTGAAGGGAGAACATGCTAGACAGTTGTTTATTTCAAATTCGATAGCTGCTGAAACTAGTTCTTGTCCTAATTTCAATAATGCCTTTATTTTTTTTACTTTATTATTATATAATAACATATCGCACATCCGCTAAAAAACTGTCTTGCCCCAAAATTGTCTAATTCACGTCTCATTAGTAATAAACGTAATTTTTGTTGATCTACTATAAATACACCATAATTTTTTCCCAATATGGCCGTGTAGTAAGTGTCTCTTTACATTTACGTCAAATCGTAACGTGGCAAATTTGTAATATTTTTTGTTGACTATTTTCTAACTATCGGTTAAAATCTTATTATAACACGTTTTACGCTATTTTTTTACAAAATGTATTTGTATGTTAATCTAATTATTAATTAAATAGTTATTTAACTAATAATAATATTAAAACATCTGACCAGCTCTTGAAGTTAAATGGTGAGGCATTTTAATTAAATTTGGATATCGAATATTTAGCAGTTTATAGAAAAGTGTACACTTAAATTATTTTGTACTTTTTTTTTGTTATTCACCAAAGCTCTTACTGTTTTTGTGTTCACTTAATGTTCAAGTGTTATTAAATAATAATGTGACCATATGAGGCTGTGAATAAAAATAATGATCATAAACGTAATGTTGGTGTATTTTTATCTAATTAAAATAAAAGATTAAAAAGAATCATAAAACACGAATTAATGTAAATAATAATAATATCTGTTAATTTAATCTGCCTGCCCAGCCCATTCCTGTTTCCTACCTATGGTTGGATCAGCTGCCAGTCTAACCGGTTTTAGTTGAGTCAACCGTGACCAAAGGCTTAACGTGCTTGCCGAGGCACGAAGGATTCTCGGTATGGATGAATGGTCACCCAACCACGGATCGACATCGGCATCCGTTGCTTAACCTGCCATCCATGAGCTCTTCTTTTTGTCACATTCTTCCTCTCATTACTGTCATTTAAAACCAAAAATAATCACTCCAATTAGGGTTTTTATTCTTTGTGAATATACTAAATATCATATATTTTGTTATTCGTTTGAACTTTTCATTGAAATTCTGTCTACAATATTGATTTATAATTTATTGAAAAGTTAAGACTCGTTAATTTTGGTACACAACAGTTTTTCAGCGGATATGCGATATATTTTTGTATATGTAAACGAGACCTATCAACAGTTAAAACGCGAAATCACTGTCCGAGCGTTAAAGTGATTTTGTACATAAAATCTTCGATTTTGTTTTTGTAAACGTAACTTAAAGGGAACCATATAAAGTGATTACGGTGTTCAATTATTTGTAGCTAAAAGCAATCATTGATTCTTTACAAAACAGTGATTAAAACTAAAGAGTGACACTATACAAATGTAAAAATTTCTTCTTCCACCCACTTTTTCAAAAAAAACAAACGTCAAGATGACAAAATTCCATTTGACATTTGGAAAAGTGTTGCCATTGTGAGGAAACAATTTTATTACTTACACGAGTTGCAAAAAGTTAACCAACTCGACTATAGCGAGAAATCAGGCTCAAATACAAAATAGAGACGAAAATAAAAAGAACGAAGCCTCGCCTAAAAAAGAATAATCCTTAAGATGTATGGACGAAAAACCCTAAAATCAATTATTGTCGATAACAAAGATACTTTTGCCCATTACGGAGTACTTAATAAGTTATTAAATCAGCGTAATTATCACTGGCAATGCACGGGGTGTAGGAGAAATCTAACAACGTGTCGAAATGTTATTTTTGCTTACATCACTGGCCAAATCCATGGGGTACCTAACATGTTGAAATGTTAGTTTACAGTTAGTTGCTATTTCTTATTTGGCCTGAGATACTGAGTTTATAACTCATTATTAGCTTATTACCAATCGGGACTACTTTTTTTATTGCCCGTGGATTTGGTCAGTCACTCATAACTTATACTGATTTTATAACTCATCATTACTCAGTGATCTGGACTACTTTCAGATCGATCAACAAACATTTACTCGGTATTTTTTTTTAGCATTTAAGCTTTGTTCAGCAAGTCTGTCATCCAGATCTTATCAGCACAAACCGATCCAAATCGGAAGCGAAAACTCCAAGCGAAGTTCCATCTCCGCAGTCGTTTTCTTCCGTCTATCCCAGACTCAGATGAGGCTACAGTTCCAGTGCCAGCCAAAGAATTTACGTTGCACAACTTCCGCCATGGCAGCGAGTTCCTATATCCACGAATAGGAAAATATGCGACAATTCGCCTCTTCCAATCGCGTCACAAATCCGATTCTTGAATCTGCCGATTGACCTAACAGAAGACACAGATCTTAAGCCATCAAATAACACATCCAACTTGTTTTATGAGGATAAACATCTAAATGAGCTCACCAAACTGACTAGAGTCCTTAACCTGAACGAAAAAAAAAATAAGAACCTACGCGTAATGGTCAACACTACCAAGGATTAGAAGCAAGTCATTGACGGAAAGGGCTAATTTGAGACACCTTCTCCCATAAAGATACGAAATGCATGCAATGCACAGAACAGTAACAAAAGACCTCCATCATACTACTCCACTTGATGCCATCATACAGGCGTTAGAGATATCAGATAACAAGGTCAGAGGAAAGAGCATCAACCACCACTACAGCCCAGACAAGAATCCTACCTCAACATTCTACGGAATCTTTCGAACATCTCACTTTCTTGACATTTGGAAAAACTTATTTGTTACAAAAAAGAAGCAAAAAGCTTTTGACCGTAAATAGCATAAAGGATGACTGGCTTAAGTAAAGGGAAATCTCGCACACTCAGTGTTCCTGCTCATCCAATCATACCTACCCGCCAACTGCTTACAGGTGAAACAGGGAGAGGCACGATCGAAAATGTTTGAAGAGGAAGCTGGAGTGCCACAGGGATCTGTTCTTGGCCTAGTGTTGAGTAACATATTTACATCCATATTTATACCAACGACAGAGCTTACTAACTTATCAGTCGGCGGCAACCTGGAAATGGCAAGCATTAGAAGACTTCAAGATTAGCTGAACGAGACACATAAATGGCTCTGTAAATGGCGGATACGAGCCAGTGCATCCAAGTCTAACCATATCACTTACGCGCTCAAGCATAGAAACACCCCACCTGGCAGACTAGATCCTGATATTCTGTCACACACATATTGAGTAAAGTACCAAGGCTTCTTTTTACAAAGGTGCCTAAAATGGGAGCATTACATCAACATATTCAAAAATAAATTGGTGCTCGTTAATCTAGCTAAAACTCAAAAACGGCTAGACCGATTTTAATTTTTCTATAGTTTGTTCGCTCTAATAAACAAAAAAAACACCTATTTGTCATTTCGTTAAACATAAAAGGGACGCAATAAACCACAAGTTTCGCAACCTGCATCCTAATTGCAGAAGTGAATTCGGCAAGGGAAAGGGTTTGGCCCCATACAAGAGTATGAAAAATCGACCATGAGATCCACGACTACCTATAAATGCAGTCAGTAAACTCGAGAACGGTACAAAAAAACAACACAAGGAACACCTAACCTTGCACTCAAACCCACTAGGTTACTCAACTCACCAGTCAGCGGTGGTAAAAAGGTTAAAAAATAACCACCTTATAAGAGGGAGGCGCAGCACTGGCAGCTCTACCACAACGCCATCGCTTATAGTCTGACGACCGATTGCAAATGTTGAAAAAGGAAAAGAAAACAAAAAGAACAACTAAAACATTTATATATAATTGTAGGATGGAAATACTTAGATAATTCATACAAAATTATTGTAATAGGAATTATTACAATAAGTACAATATTAGCATTAAAATAATAATTTATTAGCAATAATTAACACAAATGGCGGATTGGGCTACTTAAATGATAAATTAACACCAAAGCAAACTAACGAATTACAGTATGACTGTTTTCTTCTAATTTCAGCCATAACATTTGGAGCAGTGCCCAAAGGTTTTAACCCAGGAATCCAAATACTTTAAATGTGTCTTATTAAAATCATAATTATTATTATATTTCTTTGCCGGTATTCGGCGAATGGCTAGGCTACGAAAAATCGACTCTTTTATTTGGTTGTCATTTTGGTTAGCTCCAAAATGTATTGTGAATTGAGCTGCTTCTATTGGCCGGCAAAAATAACCTACCCTATCCATCTTGGGTTACCCCAAGTTCCCGAGCTCACTTTGCTCGCTCTTGACTAAGTATGGCACTACTTACAAAATATTATTTTATGCTTACCGATTGTATTATCCTACTGACCAAATAATAATATTGCCATCAAAATAACTCTAACGCAGATTTTTCTCCCTTACCGAATATTTAAAAAAAATACCATTTAATTACTTTCATTACTTTAAGTTCTATTTGAAAAGGCGGCGACACTAATGCCACTAACCAGAATAGAAAAAAATCCAGCTTATATTAAAATAAATGCTAAACAATAACAGTTTAATTCAATTGGCAATGCTACAATAGGAGCAACATGACCGCCTTTAAAAAAAAAGGCATTTTATGCATTTGGATTCCAAAGTTTTTGCGTCATAGACACAACAACTACATCTACTAATTTTGCAACAAGCGATGCAAGGAGCAACCCGCCTTGAATACATAATAAATACACTAATAATAACTAACTAGTTGAGAATTTAGAAACGCATAATATATTTACCTGCTGTCCAAACCCGAAAATGCCCGTTGACGGCGCAGCACCGAAGTTGAAGGCAGGCGCAGGAGCCGGCGTCTGTGACGGCGCCTCAAACGAAGCAACAGGCGGGTTCGGTGAACCGAACGCGGGAGGCGCGCCAATGTTTGGCGTGCCGAACATAGGCGTCTGCATCTGAGGCGTGGCGGTACTTGTTTGTTGCGGAGAGCCAAACAAGTTTACTGAGGGCTGACTTTGAACAGTATTTGAAAACATAGACGAGGGAGTGTTGTTGGTCTGAGTGTTCATACCGAATATATTTTGAGGAGGGGCCGCGGTGGTCCCGAAAGTCGGCGTGCTGCTAGCAGCATTGAACATTGTCGACGAGCCGAACGTGAACGCCGCAGGCTTCTGTAAACTACTCGCTGTCGAGTTAGATACGAACGGGTTGGGTGCCTGCGCGGCACTGCTTGCCGCCCACACGTTTTCCTTCTGCACGCTGGAATTGAACAAGTTAATTGCCGGACCAGACCCTGTTAACATGTTTCCAGGTTGCATGCCGCTTGCCCCTGCCAGTGGGTTTGCAGATAAACCATTGGTACCCCCTAGAGTACCTCCATTTCCCATAGTTAAAGAATTCGATGATAGCGAGTTTCCAGCCACCGAGCGAAGAGAGCTTGCTGCCATTGCATTTCCTGTGAGTCCATTAGCGCCAGTCAATCCATTGCTTCCACCTAAAGTGTTTGTTGGTAAATTATTGTTGGAGCCTAATGTGGTTCCTGCAGGTAGATTAAAGGTGCTTGTAGTGGCATTACTAGTTTCAGTCGCACCAAAAGGAGACTTGAACATAGCTGGCGGATCCGTTTTTGGGGTAGCATTACTGCCAAACGTAAACTGGAAATTAGGCTTTTCAGTAGTAGCAGTCATTGTTAATGCTGCAGGTGGGGCAGGATTACTCGGTGCATTATTGCCAAAACTAAACATTGGTACTGCAGCAGCGTTATTAGTCGGCTCACTGCTTGGAAACAATGGCGCTGGTTTGGAAGTTAAATCAGGTTGTTGAAATAACGACGTTGCGGGCGTGCTGGCCTCAGGCGTCTTGATCAATGATAAGGTAGGCGCACTGGTTGTCGGAGTAGCAGATTGCGACGGCTGACTAAATAAGTTCATTGAGGTCCCTTTATTAGCCGGCTTTTCAAACAACTTAGTATTCGGCGATACTCCAAATGAGAAAGTTGGTTTTGGTTTCTCAGCAGGTGATCCTCCTGGTAAATCTACCGAATTGAGTGGCGTATCCTTCTTCACGTCAGCTGCAAGATCAGTATTAAGTAACGTTCCAGACGTTAATATCTTATTCTCATTGTTTATCTGAGTTAGTGGAGACATAATAAGTGGTTTGCTCTGCACAGGAGCATTCAAATCAACTGATGGAACTTCTTGTAGTTTTTCTTCTTCCGAATCTTTATTGGACTCTACTTTATTTGTAACCACTGTACTTGTAGGAATTGGTTTTGGAATACCAAATGTGAAATTCATTTTAGGAGCCTCATCTGACTTTGTTTTGGAAGCATCAGTTTTGCTTTCTACCTTTTTGTTAGGTAAACTAAATGTAAATGTTGGTGTCTCAGCTAACACATTGTTATTTGTTTCGGATTGTGTTTTCAGTTTCGAGTCAAGTGTCGAAATTATTTCTGGTTTTTTAGTGATTGTAGCCTCTTGTACTTTGGGATCAATGCCGAATTTAAAAGAACTGTTTGTAGTTTTACCGAAGTTGAACTTTGAATCTGGGATTTTCTTTTTGTTTTCTTTTTCTGCACCACAGCATACACATTTATCTTTTTCACTTTCATTTCGGACTAAACAGCTGGAACATTCCCATTTCTCTGATTTTTGAGATTTTACAATATTTTTAAATTTGTCATCACTGGATCCAAAGAACGAGTTCGTGTTAGACGGCACGTCGGCGGCGCTGGTCTGCTTGGCGCCAGGCCGGGCTCCTCCGCATGCTGCACATTTCTCTACGCTGCTCTTATTTGAGATCCAACAATCACTACATTTCCAATCAGCATCTCCCTTCGGCGTGACAAGCATTGAGCTAGTCTGTAGCGTGCTAGTGCTCGTGCTGGAAGCAGCCGTGGCCGGCGCGACTGCACTGCCCAGCTTCTTTGGCCGGCTGCCGCCACAGCAGGCGCACTTGGCCGCACTGTCTTCATTGCTGACCCAGCAGTCCTCACACTTCCACTTTGACGACAAACTGATCCCTGTCGACTTGATTGTGACGGGACTAGGTACAGGTAATCCTGATATCACCTCACAGACTGCACATTTATCCTTTTGAGATTGACAATCAGCAAGCTTGCAAACAGAACATTTTGCATTCTGCACTGGCTGTTTGGAGCCGCAACAGACACATTTGTTGGCTTCTGGCTTGTTTTTAACCCAGCAGTCCGTACAAGACCATTCTTTCGACTTATTAGTTGATGGTGCAGGTTCTTTTACGATACCTACAACAACAGAACAATCATCACGTTTGCTTTCAAATTTCTGATCGATGCGGCGTTCGGGAGAGTCGAATATGAATTTCAGTGTGGAGCACACTTGTGGATTGACATTTGATATTTTCACAGGATTGGAGAATTTGAAAACACTATTAGTTACTTTTTCATGCTTACTTGCAGATGTGGCAGTATTTTTACTATCAGCAATGGGATAAACTATTTTAGGCGTAGAGGTAGCCGAAAGTTTTGCGACCGCTGGCGTACCAAATGAAAACTGTGGCATTTTATCCTCGTTTAATCGCAGCACGGCTGTGGGCAGTTTTACTGGAGTAGCCATTTCATATTGATCTGTGGTTCCTCTGTTGGTTCTTGTTACCCTTGCTTTAACTTTGGTAGTCATTTTGTGGGGCTGGTCCATCTCAGGTTCTTTCCTAAAAAACAAGAGTATAATGATTAACCTAAATTATTCAAACTATTTGAGAAAATAACATACATCGGGCTTTTAGATTAATTTGTACATCTAAGTGATTAAAATTGACTGCTGCACTCACAGACATCATTTAATCAAGGCTTAAGTTGAGCGATCTGATCTGCCGTTAAATATTTATATAGCCTACAGATAAGAGTCGTATCTGTAGGCTATATAAATATGTGTGCCGTGCGAAATCGAACCTGAGACACGCAACAAAACAGCAGTCTGAAATAGCCAAGTCATAGTCCTGTGGGGTTTCCCAGAGGCGGCTTCTGATAGGAATCTGCTGATAGGTAGCGCTTTCGAGTTTTATTTACATTGCTGTTTTTTTGTGAAAAAAGGCAGTAAATATTTCTTTTCTAAATCTAGGAAAAGACCGACGAAACATTCCAACGCTAGAGTCCAAAATCATGTACTGGTCATGGTACTCCGTTTCGCGTCGGTGTCAAAGACATCCTGTATATTAGTATTAGTTTAAAAATATCGTGTGAATTATTAGTGTAGTTCAAATGCGACTACACATACTCCATGGTAAGGTTAGTTTTGGTTTAATACTACAAAAAGTTACCCCTTCGATTCTGTTGGATAGGTAGGAAAGCCGGAAGCACTGCTATGTGAAGCAATTAGTTGACGAGCGGCATTCGTCGTGTCCATAAGACGCGATTTCTTTTTCAACCTTAGTATTGACGCGATGCTTGGCACATGGAGCTCTTGATTCTTGTAGGCTAAAACAGAAGTAGTCAACATTTAATACGAGTTTGTTAGATATAATCATCATATTTTATAAAGAAAATGTGAACACTGCCATACATCCTTCCATTCAAACAAAAATTAAAAAAATACGAGCTTGGATGTACAAACAGTATACTTACTTAAATTTTTATAGGGAGATGATCTATCGGCAGAAGTGTTATGAAATCCGTCGTTCTTGGGCTTAGTGTACAGCGGGATCCTTCTAGCTTCCATGAGTGGTGAGGAGTAACTTTCTAATAGATCCATAACCCGTCGTGCAGAACTGCTGATGGCGGAGTCATCATTGCTCTTCGACTCATTCACTACCGCCACAGCCTGCCGTTTTATATTAGGCTGGTTTATGTAGGAAGACGACGCTGCACCTCCGTACATTGTTCTGCCTGGGTAAAATGGGGAACCAAGGAGACTAGGTTTAAAGCTTGGCTGCTTTGGATCACGCATTGTATTTGTCGCTGTCTTTGCTGAAATTATAAGTTCATAATAAGTGTCTACATTCAATGGGAATAATAGTCATTAGTTAACAAAATATCAGAACACAGAATCAGTGATAAAATTAAATATTACTTGTTTATTTATAACAGATTTAATAAATATTGTGTTACCATGATTTCATGAGAGTATTATATGATTTTTTTAAAGGGTCTTTCCTTATTACTTATACCAATTAAACAACTTTTTATTCAAGAGCAGTGTTATTCTGAAAAAAGTCACTGACAAAATCACTTCTTATCTGCAGTATAGTTATATATGGCAAAAACCGAGGCTACCTGAGTGAATTCAATAACATTTTACAGAATAACACCTCAACCTATAAGAAATTCCTGTAATAACTAGAACTAACTATGTGATAATAATTTTCAGCAGTAACACAAAACAGCAAATAGGCGAGATGTCAAGTACTGTGCACTAACATGTGATTTTGAAATCCAACAAAACTACTGCCATTTACACTCTTGTAACAGTTACATGCACATAATATAGGCCTGCACAACATAATATGCATATTATCATGTGAATATATACAACACATTCAAACATAAGCTAAACAAAGCAACTTAGGACATACTTTATGGATTGTATATATATGAATCTCAAAGTAAATATTGTAATGTAAATACATAATATATAGACACATTTCATAAAACTTTGTCAAATGTTTACAAATGACGTAATTGTTTTTACAGATTGCCTTTATCAATAAATCTGAGTTGTTAGAAAATACCTCTTTGCCATACAAAACCTAATATATTTAAATCGAGCATAAGGAAAAACAGGTTTAACATAAACCATGAAAACATAATAATTTGTAATGAATTTTAATGAATCTACATTTGCCCATTACAATCAGTGTTGACATACGCAGCATTTTCACATTATAAATATTCTATTCGAGGTCCAGTAAGGATATTTTCACTAACATTAGTTACATAAAAATCAATTGCAGTTTGTATTTTACTATTATTCATCTCTTACCATTGAGAATATCTTATATTTGACATTGAGAATTAATTAAAATGAAACTTAAAATAAAACAATGTTAATATGAAAATGTCTCAAAACTATGGCAAAATAATAAATACTGAACTTACCAACTGCTCTAATAGATTCCTCTTGGGTTGTTGTGTCGAAAATAGACTTTCTTTTATTGGCAACTGATTGACCAATGCTGGACATTGTATGAGGCATTTTAAACACATGAGATGAGTCTCTGTCCATGGGCTCTGGTTCATCATTTGGAGGCCGCATTGGAGTAGTGAAAGTGTTCCGGCTTGGTTGTACATACTGTGGCCCGTGTGTGAAGGGACTGAAAGGTAGGTCTATGATATCAACCTCGCTTGATGAGCAGCCTGCCTGCAATACACATGATTTGGGGTTAAAACAAAGAATATAGAAATAAATTACGAAAGTGTCAACTTTACAATATTATTTCTTTTAGGAAGATCTCTGGAAATTCAGATCTGATTATGGAAAATCTTTCACTGATACTTGTAAAGCTAGCTATCCCTAAATGCCACAGGCCACTTTATCCCAAAAAAATGGATAGTTCTTATGGTATCAGGCCACTGGAGCAAAGCCGCGGCCAAAATTCTTGTAAGTAATATCTTACTTCTGCAGGACCATAATGGTTGTATGATCCGGGCGAGCTGAATCGCATGCGTTTTGCTGGTGGTTGGGTTATAACAGGGACATCTGATGCTTCGTCTTCTGACGAATCTGAGGCATCGGCTACAGGACCCGAACCATTTGCATTTGAAGAGCTTGGGCTACTGAACCACTTTGTGATTGTAGATGGCAGTAAGCCTGACACTCTGGAAGTTACATTCTTGACAAATGACTGAAAAGAAAAGAAACAAAACATAGTTAATGATACTGAAGAGAAATGAAACAAATATATGAGTAGATTGAAAACTCTTGGCCCTAGAAAGAAAATAATAAAATATTATTATCTACTTCGGTTTCGTTATATTCGACAGCGGTTTCATTATGATACCCATAACGACATCGGGTTGCATTATGCGAATCGTCATAAATTCTAAAACACAAGCAAAGACATTCTGAACATACAGCCAGGTACCTAGAATATTGCTTTGAAATCGAGACAATGAGAATGATGTTTTTAAAAATGGAACAAGATTAGAATAAAAGTATCGTATACTATTTGGCTGTTGCGGCTACAAGATGTTTGCCGTATACCTAATAAAGAATAAATAAAAAAATAATAAAAAATGTTGACGCGCGAAAATTTTTCTGAGTGACATTTTATTTCTTCAACATCAAGTGAAAAGTGTTAAAATACTCCACCAGACATAACGAATAGAGCAGTTGCGGCTACAAATAATTTACTACCAGAAAAATCAAGACATGTAAGAGAAATTAAATACTTAAACACACTTCCTGAAATACTTATTTGTCTATATCTGTTTTATTCCTTCCTTCGTAGATAAAATCTTGTATGCAACTGTACGTTATTGGTCTTTTAATAACTCGTGCCCACCTATTTCGGTACGCGCTACGCTTGTACCGAAAAATGGCACTCGTATTAAAAGACCGTCCATAACGTAACAGTTGCATAAATAGCTATTTAAGTACCAAGTATAGTTGCAATAATTAGCTGGTGCTTTGGTGTAGTCCTGAATATTCTGAATCCTAAATACTCCTGCAGCCTAGCCTTTTTTCTAGTATGTTCGGGTGGGGTCGGCTTCCTATCCAACCCGAACATGTAAATTGCTGGTACTCAACAAGCACCAGTATTTTACAAAAAGCGGGGCCGGATCCAGGGACCGACCTAGGACAGTGTTGCCTTATCTTTTCGAAGATCGAATGGTGCGGCTTCTATTATTAAACCACCAAATACTCAATCCATATTATTAAACAACCAAAAACTAAAAAATAAAAAAACCCGACTGCTTGAAAAGCGAACTAAAAAGACGTAAACAAGAATAAAATCATGCTGTGCAGTCGGAGGATACATCTGAATCCGTGCCGGACGATTTTAAACAAGCTCTACCTTGTGATGACGTCATTTGCATCATCATGACAGGCATAGGTATTGTTCAGATAAATACTTGATTACTTGTAATAATATTTGAGGTAAAGTAAAGATGAGGCCAAGTAAAGATCAATCACTCTGAATAGTCATATGTGAGGGATCCACACTTAAATGTACTTTTATATTTCTGTTAGATATAGGTAAGAATGCTGTTGATAATGAATCCTCAAGTTCTTCACTGTGTGAGTTGTTGTTGAAACAAAGGTGTTGTTGAAAGAAACTTCGGGAAACCTTTGACCAATCAGTCCTAGAGACAGCTTGGAAACTACCAACAACAGTCACTTTAGTCTACGTTGAATTGATCTACAGCTCAAACTGTGCTCCAGTCACCCATTCGTGCCACGGGTATAATAATAGTCTCAATAGAGACTTTTCAAAAAATGATGCCAGACAGTGTGGTACTATTATAGTCTGGGGATGCTTCTCCAGCCATGGAACTGGAAACCCATATCTATAGTTCCATGGTTTGAGAATCGAAGGGATCACGAAAAATGATGATAGTAAGAATGGTGTTAGCAGAGTTTAAATCGAAAAAAAGATAAAATTATTAATATAAAATTTCATTCTAAGGAGGCGCTTAGTTTCATAAGAGTAAAAAAAAAAGGGGAAAAAGTCTTTTCGCATTATAATATGTATGAACTTGTAATAAAATCTCTTTGGCTATACTATTTGTATCTGGCTGGTTTTGGTATCATTGAAAGTTTAAATTTTAAAGAACATATTTCTAAATTTAAATTCGGAAAATGTGTGATTTTCATTTCTTTTTCGTACCATCGAGATGAGTGAATCTAATGAAGAAATTCGATACATTTTTAAAATTTTACTACAAAAAGGTAAAAATGCAACGCAAGCCGCGAATTTATGGACCTAGTGCAGTGTCTGTGAGAGTAGCACAAATTTGGTTTATGCGTTTTCAATCCGGAAATTTTCATGTCAAAGATGCACGTCGCTCTGGTCGCCCTATTACGGATAAAATGGATGCCATTTATGAAAAAGTGGAGCAAGATGGGCATATCAGTAGTTACGACGTCGCTGAAGAACTGGGCATTGACCACAAAAAAGTTTTCGAGCATTTGAAAAAAACTGGGTACACAAAAAAACTCGATATTTGGGTACCTCACGAGCTCACTGAAAGAAACCTAATGAACCGTGTACTCATTTGTGATTTTTGTGTACTCATTTTTGAAGAAGCTGATAACTGGTGAAGAAAAGTGGATCACGTACGACAAGAACGTGCGAAAAAGGTCGTGGTCAAAGTCCGGTCAGGCTTCACAGACTGTGGCGAAACCCGGGTTAACTCGCAACAAGGTGATGTTGTGTGTGTGGTGGGATTGGAAGGGCATTATTCATTATGCTAAGCTGTTACCACCAGGCAGGACCATCGATTCTGAACAACTGTTGAGATTAAAGCAAGAAGTTGAGAGAAAGCGGCCGGAATTAATCAACAGAAGGGGTGTGGTTTTCATCATGATAACGCTAGACCTCACAAATCTTTAGCCACTCAGCAAAAATTAAGAGTTTGGCTGGAAGGTGTGAATGCATCCGTCGTATAGTCCTGACCTTGCACCTTCAGATTTCCACCTGTTTCGGTCTCTTCAGAATTCTTTAGGCAGTATCAGGTTAACATCACGAGAGGACTGCCAAAACCACTTGTCGCGGTATTTTGATCAGAAGTCCCAAAATTTCTATAGCAATGGGATCATGTCCCTATCTACAAGATGGCAAAAAGTTATTGAACGAAATGGTACCTACATACTTTAGTTAAATTTAAATAAACTATATTATAAAATGTTTTGAATTTTCTTAAAAATGTGAAGAAACATTTTCCCCAACCTATAACTTACACCCTTGAACATACGAGTAATAATTAAACAATCAAATCCAGTAAATCAATACTGTGTTAACTACTCCTAGTATAATATAGCATTAATTCAATATTTACATAAGCAACAAACTTTTCGACCACCTCAAAGCCAAACCAGCCAGTTTATTAACATTATACACTTCAGACTCTACACAAGACACTTAGGTCTGTAATACAGAATGTTTAAGTCCAGTACTTGATTCTAGCTCCAACATGGTAACCAATCAACTGTTGAATCGAGACTCAGATTGAGCATCAAGCAATGAAATGTATTATCTATGCTTCAGCCAGCTTTCTTTTTACTTTATTTTTAAATCTTTTCAATCAAAATTGTCAAGTTTTAAATAAGTCAAGTGCAAGATCTCAACCACACTTGAGAGATTATTACATTATTACATTTTAAAATTAGTTTGGAGTTGGACACTTGACTCCTTCTTCTTGACTCTTCCTACAATAATATTATGAAAGCAGGCTTTCTGCTTATTGGACATTGCTTGACTTTCATAAAATGATGTGCACACACCATCATTTATGTTTTGGGCAAATACAAAAATAATAGTCAGTTTCTGGGCTATACTTTGGGTAAACCCAGTTTCAGGAGACGTAATTAGAAGGCAGTGTAATGTCACTTGATTTAACGTCAAACTCCCTAAAACGTCGAAATTACTCAAAGCATGTATAGGCATAGGGACAAATAATAGTAATGTTTATTTGTAAATTGAATGTTATTATTAAATAAATATATTCTCCCCATATAATGACAACTCTCTATAACGCCAGAAAATACACAGGCCCTTCAGTGTCACTATATAGAGGTAATACTGTATTACATAAGGGCATAAGCTAAACGCGAGCATGTAGCATTCAGGCCTTGTTTCTAAAACGAAAACTATTGTTAAGTCACAAATTATCAAACATGCATTGGTTGCAGAAAGCAAAAACAATTTAGGCTATCTTTCCAACCGCATCACTTGATTTGTGGTTAATTTGAGGCACAACAATAATAATTACTCTCCGAAAACTAGGGAAAATAGTATTGATGCCACTGTTTTTTTTGCGACCTCTTTGTGCATTTTAATTACTGCATATAGCCAGGCATTTACAATTTTAAAACATTGTTCATTGTCATAAAACAGCACAGCTTGAACATAGAGACCATAACCACAAATTCAATGTATTGTATTAAAAATCAAATTCTTTTGAGGACAAAAGGATGAATTTCAGCATTTTTTTAACACATTTTATCAGCAGATTTCTTGTTGTTGCTAAGTTATAGGAGAATAATCTCTGGAAGTTTCATCAATTTGAAAATTGAGACAGCCTACAATAATTGCAAATGCATTTTTCACAGGTCTTCTAATAATTCTTCTCTTCATGTTGCTAACATCTCTATTATATAAATTGGATCAAAATTGGCCCACAAACTTCTTTGACTGTATTTTGTCTATTTTACAGGTTTAGATTTGGCCATTCACACTCACTTGGAAGATTCAATCTGCAGAAATAATTGAAGTCAGTGCTATTTCCTTAGGAACATTTGATTTGATAAATACCAACATAATGGTACCATATTATAATATCTAATATTTACTTAATTATAACTTAACTATGACTAACAAGCTTCAAATAATCAAATAAGGCAAGCGTCTTGCAGCAGAGCTTACAGCAGCTGCGCATAAAAAAAGACAATCGCATAAGCTTGTAACAAAGGTATTCACAAGTTACTTGTTCCACAATATTATGAAATATTAGGGATCTATTGTGTAATTTTAAAATAATTATCAATGAATCATAGCTTAAATCAAGAATTTTTGTTAAAGAGTCATTGAAATAATAGGAAAGATGCTAATTGTATTGGATGCCAGTAATTACTACATGAAAATAAATTTTAGTTAATCAATCTGAAAATAGTTCTGCTTAGTGAATGTGTTATGAATTCAGTATAGTAACACTCGCCAAATCCATGGAGTATAAGGAAATATCTAACAATATCATCAGCCCTTTAACGTTCCCACTGTTAGAACACAGGCCTACTCTCAATGAGAGGGAATTGTCCTTAATCCACCGTGCAGGCCCAGTGCGGTTTGGTGGATGTCACATGTCTTTGAATTTTTGGTTCTAGAACATGCTGGTTTCCTCATGATGTTTTTCTTCAACTTTTTTAAATCAGTGGCGATGAAATAATTTCCACAAAGTAAAATGCCAGCCTGGGTTTGAACCCAAAATCTACAAAACGTAAGTTGGCTCCGTTACCACTGGACCTGCTCTTCTTTAAATCATAACAATAAATTTGGTTGAAATGTTACTTCATTTTACTCCCATTCAATTTACATTTCAATGGTTATCAATCAATCTGGAAGTAGTCCCTAATACCAATTCATCATCAACAGCCTTCATCAGGGTCGTAACCACTAGGCCACCATTGCTGAAATCACAATTAATGAGTAATAATAAGTTATAAACTCAGTGTAAGTACTAGCCAAATATGCATGAGATACAGGAGATATCAAAATATATGTTTTGTTTCCATTTTGCTATCAGAAATCAGCCTCTCAGCTTTAATCAGATTGGTTGTTTCTTTATTTGGCAGTTTGTTATGTATCAATTATGATTAGATTGACACTATTATATATATATAGCTTTGTTTAAGTCTGTATGTAGTTTGAGGACTCCAGTAATATCACAGCTAGTTTATTTTTGTGTTGCTGGAGTTGTTGCTTATGACTTGTAGGAAAAAGTCAACAACCTCTCTCATAGTGAAGATTTATAAGGACATATTCATGTACTTCCATGTTCTTTGTGAACCAAGGAGCTCTAAATTTTTAGTGCTTTGTTTTGTAGGTGTTGCGGTATCTCTATGTTTGAGTGGCTTACCAATCTCCAGAGCTTGTAGATTTATTTGCATTTGTAGACCACTAATTTATTTTCTTCTTTCAAAAGTCAATAGATCCTGATCTCCTAGTTTCCTGATCCCTTTTGGCCTCTATGTGCTCACGTCAGATAAGTCTTCGGTAATGTGAAGGATGTTTCCATCAAGTATTCATTGGTTCAAATTATGTGACATTTTCAATTCATTTATGTACTTTCTAAGTTCATCTTAGACATTGCTGACGACAGTGAAGGAAAACATTGTGAGGAAACCTGGACTTATATAAATTAATATAAACTTGAAATTGCCAACCCACCTTCAGCAAGCATGGTGATTAATACTTGTACCTTCTCTTTAAGAAAAAAAGCCTTTGCCCTGCAGTGGGGCAGCAACAGGCTGGTATTATATAATAAAACAGTCCCAAACAATTTATAAATATCAACCCTGTTGGGTATAACAAGGGGGATTAGTTTTTATGGATAATCTCTCTCTTATCCTTTAATCTATAAACTTTTATACATTTTCGAAAATTATCCTTTGGAATTTTCACGAGAACGAAGTCCCGGGCAATAGCTAGTATGGTGTACATACTAACTCTGTTGTCTGCACTTGCACAGACAACGGTAAACACATCATGGTATAACTATATATACCACGTTGGGTTTAGTGTTTCTGTTTTCTTATAATTTATGATGGATAGGATAACAGCTAGGGCAATTTACTATCAAAGCATGGACTTCGACAGGACAGGGACTTCGCAAGAGCTTCAGAGCCGACTACTATTATGGTTCCGATTAGATAAAGATATTAATGCAGAATTTCAAAGAAACTCGCCATGCAAGATATATAAATACACAACTACGCGTGAGGCCACACATTTCATAAAATAACGCAACGACATTGTCGCCAAGAGCGGGAATTTGGTTAGTACTTACAGTGCTCGCTTCGTTCGATGAACGCGGGCGCTTTTCCTTGTTTTTCGGGAATATTTGACTCATGGTGAATTTGTTTAACACTTCACACGCAGTAACACTACTGCAAATTTATTTTTTGGCTAAATATAATCACGACTGGCAAAAACGTGACAAACATGGCGTCTGTAAAATGTGTCAAAGAAATGCTTGGTGGGAGGTCAGATCACTATCAATCGTTAAAATTTTAATCACTTTCACGGAAAAAATACGAAACGTAAAACTATACTCAGTATCACCACTGGTAACGATAGAATCACCAGATATACCAAATTATAAAACTTTAATTCGCGTAAGCGTTCAACTTTCAACACACGCAGTTTCTCTTTAGTTTTTGTAGTCTGTGGGCGCAGTGTTGCCTGTGTAATAAATAAATACCCATGCTTGCCCGCTTGTGGTTTTTTTTCTTGGGAATTTAATGCGCTTACTACTAAGGCTTTTAAATCATATAATTTAATATTTTAGATATTTATTACCAAAAAAATTTTTTTTTGATTACGCCCACATTAGCTTCGCTGAGTCATTACTATCTTCGATGAAGAATACACTAGATTCCCGGTCAGTGCTTCAAAAAGGGGCGAAAAATATAGCCACAAATACGGTTGTGGCACTATTTCAAATTAGTATGGTCCAATCATGGTATAATAAAGCTGGGAACAAACCATCGGATGCGGCTGACGGACGCGACTGACAGCCGCGACTTATTGAGTATCTGTGTAATGAATGTACATTACATTCAAACGTAATCGTTTCGTTGTGCAAACTATCGGACGTAAGTCGCGGACGTGACCTTGGGCGTTCGGACGTCCGATAGACATCTGGCCCGTTGGATGTTTTTGTCTGTGCACCACTGACCTTTGCCTCTATTATACAAATACGCTGGACTAAACATACTACACTGACTTAGAAACCTATGGACTTGCCATACCTACGAAATCAGCGTGCATACCTACAAAAATCGGGCAATTAAGATGGCTGCCTTTCGTAGGGTTGTAACTGCGAGAAATATGCGCAGCTGATATCGATATAAACATCGACCTTCATTGTGGGTCTGTTTTTCCATAGCCTGTTCTTACTTTGGTTGTCTTTCCCTTCAAACCCAAAGAGGACAAAGGATGCACCGCTGCTTTGCGGCAGAAATAGGAAAGACAGACGGGCTTCTAGGCAGAAAAGAAGATTTCGTATAGTATAATCTGTCTAAAAAAATAATTACATTTTAAAATAAAGATATAAGAATACGTTAAAATATAAATTGTCTGGTACGTTCAATACAAACCTTTAAGTTTCGCTTCAAATTTACACAGCCGTCTGCTACGATACAATAATGTAATAACAATATAATATGATCAAACCAGGCCCATAGAAACAGAAGTAGCTTAGGGTGTAGAGTATAGTATGATACTTATTAGATGTATGAGTCGACTGGCAATATACAGGTTGGGCAAAAAACTTGGATAAGGGCAAAAAAAAACCGGGCGATATTTTGGGTTAAAGGCATTTTTTTATTTTTACTTCTGGCCTACTGGAAACAGCACCAAATATATGTGTTTGTTTAAATGTTTTTCATTTCTTCCTTAAAATTTCGTTTCCAGGAAATCTGTGGATGAAAATAGCATTGCAATGTATTTTACACACTTCAATATTATCGATACTTATCATATGCGAACTTCGAACATCACTAACCTTACATACCAATTATTATTGTTGGTAAACAATGCAAGGAAATATAGAAAATAATAACATTTCATGCCATCCATACAAACATGACACAGGTTTCAATAATATGCAAAAAGACCATCTGGTAACAATACATAACACAGAATTCTACAAAATTCAACCGGATTAGTGAAAACTAGTTACTAACCTGTGCAGAGTCAAATTAGGCTGATTTATGTTTTTTCTCGCACCACACTGTTTTATACAACACGAAGGTATGATTTTCCTATTAATGTCCAAACTCAGAACACCAAAATATCTAGTTTCTATACGTATATCTCTATAAAACAACAAAAATATTTTGAGCAAGCAACTGTTTGACAGGACAACTACCCCAAAACCGCAGAATACTTCCTGCAATTAAAATGGCGACCGGTCACGCATAGGCATGATTATGACGTCACACAAAAGTGTTGCCTAGTTTAGTCCTTGACAAACATTTATATGTCTCTCTTTGCATATGCAGCTCTTGGTTAGTTAAAAAGAGACAAAATGCTTTTTGACATGCGTGTGTCGATTTGATAGATATTTCTATAACTATTCTTCATATAGTAGAATATGCCGTCTCCATAGTTAACCTACCTCATTGACATACTATATGAAATGACAGTTGATTTTTGTACTGATTCAAAGCGCCCCGCTCGAGGTTCTCAGGAACTAAAATTGACACATTTAGAGATAGGTTAGTACGTAGTAAGAAATACGTATAAGGTCTTTGGTTAGTACCGGTATTTCTCAAAATTAGGTAATACTAATATATTCACCTGGAAATATTATATTATTGTAACTAATATATCAGTATTAGTGATTTTTTAAATTACACTAATATCAATATAGTAGACTTGGCTTAACACTCATCTACTGTATTGACTTCTCGTAGTATGTAGGAACTAAATATCTCATATTGGTATTGATGATGAATGTTATATGAATGCCTAGTAATCAGTAATAATATGTTCAAAAGCAATGTGTAATACTAAATTCTGGAATCATCATCATGATCAGCCAAAGCCCGACTTTGCCCACTGCTGAGCACATGTCTCTCTCTTGTACCAATACCCACGTTCCTGAGCCTGGAATTAATTCTGGAATAATATCATAATAATTATAATTTTATTAACAAATGTTTTGAAGTCAAACAATTTATTATCTGCATCTACAACAGAGTTGAAAACTGATATAAGTCTTCATCTTGCTGGAATGCGATGTCACTCTTATTTGCACTTTAACACTACAAAGACAGGATCTCAGCGATGAGAGCGAGAAATAAGTTCGTTGTAAATGATTATTATAATTGTATAAATGATATTCCCTTCATGAATCCCATGGTCGCCAAACGAGCGAATCTGAACCATTGTAAGTATTAACTAACTAGTGTACTTGAGCGAGGAGATAATTGCTCAAATATACTAATTTTAAGGATAAGTGGTTAGCCTATCCCCATAATTAAATCTCACTGACCTGACATTAATGCGCTATAACTTTACTAGCACGCTATCCACTAGTTTATAGCTTGCAATCTGACTGAAAATACTTTTCAGCTAACCTTTACAGCTATTATTCTATTACTTAAAAATGAATCATAATAAAAATAACTAAGTTTTTTTTTCTCTTACGTATTAAATTATTCTCACGATCGATAAAGCCCATAAAAATATTTTTTTTACCGAAGGCTGTGTCCCATCTCTAATATTAATTCCATAGCAACGTGAACTCTCACTTTTTTTTTATTGTGGACAGTGCCATCTATTCGAGACGCATGGAACTTTTTGTTGCAGTGCTGCCAATTTATTTCCTTTAAATATTTGGTAGTTTACATTATAATTAATTATATATTTTTAGCTATTTTTCTTTAATTAGTCCAGTTGGAGAAAAATTTAAGATGTCATAACATAGTATAAATTATTTTTAAAAAGTTTATTAAAATGTTGTATTATTAGAGATAAGTACTTTTACGATGAGTAAATTTTTAGAGTAGATTACTGTTACCAAACGTTAGCAAAACCGAGTCTAGACGTCACATGAAAATTTTCCACCGGTATTTTTGCATGTTCGTACGCAATTTACTTGTAATTTCTGGTGTTTTTGTGTTACGAATACGGTGTTATTGTGCTTCAAAAAAGTGTGTTGCTTTTCACTATAAATTGGTGCAAAGAAGTTAACAATGTCCTCACTAGCAAGAGCTATCTTAATTTTGTTGAAAGTGTTGAAACAGAACTGAAACTGACCCATCTTCCATCTTCCTAAGGCTCGAGAATATTATAACAAAAATAAGGATGCGAAACGAGAGAGGCAAACAGGTGTAGAAATAAATGTGTAATAAAATCATAAAATAATATACCTACTTTTGTATTATTTTTCTCATTCTCTTTACCCCATTAAGCAAGATACTTAAACTTGTGTCTAAAAGCATTCATGGATAAAATTTCCATTATGGGCCGTTGATTTGGAAGTTAATTTTTTTTTTGTAGGGTGTACTCATATATAGAAAGCTTTTTACAAATTTTCAAGACTCGGAAATTTAATGTTTTTTTGTATGTTTCTCGTGAGGTAAAAATGAGAATAAGTCCAAGAGCGAGCGAAGCGAGCTCGGGAGCTTAGGGCACCCCGACACGGACAGGTTAGGTTCGAAGAGATGACGGGAGCTAAAGCGAGCGAACTCAGCTCCCTTCATCTTCTTCGTGTTAGGTTACTTTAGACCCTTCAGACAGAAATAGACATTGTTGTTAAATAGTGAATGTAAAAATTTAAACCATGGATATCTCCTTAACCATGGGGTTCCGCGGGGTGGGGATGGTACAGTGGGGTAGCCCCACTACCCCCCACTTCCCAACCCCCCTTCCCGCCCCTAAAATCGATGGACATTGATAGAAATTTTTATTCTTACCTAAAAACTTTAACCATGGATATCTCCATAACCATGGGGCTCCGAGTGGTGGGGATGGTACAGGGGGATCGAAATACATCCCCCCACCCTCCCCCCTCCCCTCCGCGCCATAATTCAGCGGCCCATAAAGGAAATTTTAACCTAAATCGATATATTTATACTTTTGTATTTTTTTACTTTGCTACTTTTTTAATTGATTGCATATTATGGTTTTATTTCGTTTCCTCTCGCGTAGATATAATGCGATGAGAATGTTAAGTTGGATTTGCGAAGTGACGAGAATGGATGAAGTGAGAAATTCAGATGGTGGCAACCCCGTCCAGGCCGCGGAAGGTAGGGAGAGTGGCGCACCGCAATACCGGCACACCTCTCCCGCTGCGGTCTCTAACCCACAGCTGCGATATCGTATGGGACGCTCCATAAGATATCGAGCGAGCCTCAGATGCGATGTCGCCTGTTGCCAAGCGGCACCGGAACCTACTTGTTGGCCGCTACGTAAGCCTTGACGAGCGGCCCCTCCTTGGGTTCCTCTTCGCTTCACCGTGGGTGACCAAGCTACGGCTACTGAGACACAGAACGAAACTACGCCTTAGTTTGTCTGTCGAGTTTTTTAACCGACTTCCCAAAAAGGAGGAGGTTATCAATTCAAAAGTTTTTTTTTTATGTTTGTTACCTCAGAACTTGTTACTGGGTGTACCGATTTTGATGATTCTTTTTTTATTTGAAAGCTGGTGCTTGTCATGTGGTCCCATATTATTTTCATAAATATCTGATGATGGATTTCGGAGATATACATCAGAACTCTTCAATAAATGACGGCAAATCATTCGGGATAGCTGCAATCGCATATTTGTTTATTGTTTACACCATTTCATAACATAACATCACACTGGTACGCTCTAAAGGGGTACGCAGGTGTCAAAAGTTCACCTTGGTGTAATTTTTTCCACCGGTTTTGATTAAGTTTCATGTTATTGGGTTAATCTATTCTGGCTTCACTTTGGGGATTATTGGTACCTAGCCTATGTAACTGGTCCATTATATACCACAACTAAAAAGTAAAAATTAAACTTTTTAGAAAAATTACAACCGACTTCCAAACAAAAACACTACAAAATGAAAAATAACTTCAATTTCGGAAGTCGGTGTTCCTGTTTTCGTTTTTTTGACACCGACTTCCGAAATTGAAGTTATTTTTCAATTTTTTAATTTTTTTTATTCTTTATTGTACACAAAAAAACAATTACATATACAACATGAGTGGTTATAAAGTTGATGTACAAAGGCGAGCTTAACTCTAAGAAGAGTTTTCTACCAGCAAACCTTAGAGTGATAGAGAGAGTTTAAAAAAAGGAAGAAGAGAAGTAGTCCAGTGTACAATTTTAGAATAATATACAATAAATATACATACATACATAAGTAAAATATATATATATATACCTATATACTACTAATATTATGTCATTCCGAAAGAAAATGATCCTTGATTTTCCTCTTGAAGACATTCAGAGAAGGGCTGTCGCGTAGGGAATGTGGTAGAGAGTTCCAGAGACGTACTGCAGTGACAGAGAAGGAGCCATCATAGCGGCTGGAAGTGTGACGTGGGGTACGAAGGAGAAGAGAAGTGGAAGTGCGACAGGGTTTACCCCTCGGGAGCGTTCACGAAGGTATTGAGGAGAATTAGGATTGTGTAGGACTGTATAGAGAAGAGACAGGATATTATGGGTATCTCGACGACGCCGAATCGGCAGCCACTTCAATCTAGCCCGAAACTCCGACACGTGATCGTATTTACGGAGGCCAAAAATAAAGCGGATGCACAAGTTCTGCAGTCGCTCGAGTTTATTTAGGAGTACCTCCGTTGCATCTAGAAAACAGACAGCCGCATAGTCAATGAGCGGTAGAAGAAGAGATTGAGCAAGAGTGACCTTAGTGTGAAATGGTAAGAATTTCTGGAGACGTTTAAGAGACTGTACACTTTGTAGTGTTTTTGTTTGGAAGTTGGTTATAATTTTTTTATTTGATCTGAGAGCTCGCCTGACAAGCTAAGGCGTAGTTTCGTTGTACTTGTAATTGTGTATGTATACGGCAAGGCGTAGTTTTAACCGTCGTCACATTGTTGTTTGCAACGTTCTATCTTGAGTTTTTATTTGATCTGAGGTCTGGGTATACAATGTCCCTGACAAAAAAAATGTTGTAAAAGTCACACGCTGCGTCTGTCTGTCTGTATGAACGTGATAAAATGGACCAACTTAATTTAGTTCGGGACGAAAACCCACAAAACTTGACTAAAATAAGTCAAAAATGCTATGCCTTAAATTACAGCATTTACATTACAACGCGTAGATAAATGAAATAATATGTAGAAAGGCCAAACCAGTTCTTTTAATTAAAGTTTGTTACAATATTGAAGCCACGCATCATAGCATCTCTTTGTTGAGAAAAGAAAAAACCTTATTACACCGCCTTTTATACTTCTGTTTTTACAGTTTATTACGGAACAATTAACATTTTTTCTTGTGGATCTTTCACAGTACACGGGTTCACCACAAATGTTTGGGAGCCACAGTATTTTGCTCACCGAGCGAAACAACGCTATAGGTGTGACCGACACGACAATAGGTATGAAATGGCGAGTTGTCAGTATGATTATATTTTTTACTTAACAAAGCAATTATAAATAGTAATTCAATATATAAATTAATTTAACAATAAATAGATGAATCACATGAGTTACTACATAGTTGAGCTAGTTAGTAATTTATTTTTCAATACACTTGCTCATAAAGTGGCTCTAATTTCACCGAAATTAGGCACATAATGACACCTGTTATCAATCTGTGACTTTTTCATTACTATTATTCACAAGTGAGATAAAGAGTTCCTTTTTTTTATTTATTGGTTGAGTTGCTTTGTTCTTAAAAAAGTTTCGATACAAAAAAGATCGTTTTCGTGTTGAATAGTACAAATGCAACACATTTCATGCAACTTCGTATTTAAATACATAATTTCAACTTCTACGTGTTTAATAAATAAAACTTTCACTTAAATATAACTTTTGATTTTGTCTGTAATAAAGAAAACTTGAAATTCCCCATTTTGTACTTGGCTAAAACGCTATCCGCGAAAAGCCAAAAAAAAGATAACTCATTATTTTTAGTCTATGGCCGATCGCCATTGATAGATGCGCGCGCATAGGAAAACTGATTAATTTCGCCCACCATTGCGAAAAAAATTCACATTTCGTTTTTACTGTTGCAAATGATTTTTAGTATTATTTTCTTCAAAGTGTGTTGTGTTGAAAAACGTCGTATGATACACGTGTGTATTGATTATTACCGTCCTCGGCTCTGTTAAGACCCTCACCTAACGGCTCGGGTCTCAATGGCACCTCAGCGGTAATCACCAACATTACACACTTGTACCATAATGTACTATTATTTTCATTAACTACATGAGAAAGTACCGAAATTTTCTGAAGAGGACAATCAATGGCAACACTTATCGTGACGTAGTCTTACTGTCTTAGGCCATCTTCGGAAGAGAATACCAGGCGAAGTAGGTATACGGAGTATATTATTGTCATAGATAAATATGCTCCTACTTTATTATCCTTTATTATACCACCAATCATATAATGATTACTATTATTGCAATCATAGCCAACATTAAAGGTGGAAACAGATTATTGAAACCCCACGCGACCCCACGCCACCCGACGTGTCGACAACCGACGCTCACCGTGCACATGTATAACACCCCACATGATGCTACAACACGTTCGCTAATGTCATAGCCAGTATTGCCAGGTCTCGTTTTTGTTTTATCCCAAGTCTGATCTCAATGTACGCTATACTCCATTTGCGATAACATTAGACGTTTAAATTAGCCCATTTTACAGCTCATTCAACCGATTTTAACTTCTATTGCGTTTGTAATACGACAAATGATAGCTGCAGTAAACAGTTGGTTTTGGTAACAGATTTATGCTTTTTATGTCATCCTTATGTTTACAGGATAGAACTCAAAATCGGTTGAACGGACTGTGAAAAGATTTGGAAACATATCTTGATTTTAAGATATATGAAAAAAAAAAAAATTTTATTAATTTGCTTTCCCTCTCCGTTCTATATATATTTGATACATTTCATGCAAGATTATAAATAAGACGAGACATTATAATCTATAATATAATTACAGACCAGTTTTATTTTATCAATAATAGAAACCATAAAAAGAAACTGGTTATTTTGGGATTTGTACGATACCAAGTACTTGACTACTTCATTGAGACTATGATAGGCGTATCGAAAAAGAAGTTTCAAGAAATTGCGGGTTCAAGGGAAATATTTAAACTTAAGTCCATATCATTGCAAATTTGACACAAATAAGTTACTAATTTCTATTATAGCATAAAGATAAAAATTACTCTCACCGATTTTGTACCTTAAAAATTACCGTGCTGATGAAACTTTACTCTAAATTAGGGTAAATTACTCTTTGTTGGCACCACTCGACTGACGGACGCGTGAGATCGGGTGTTAACTAGACACACACTGTGTCGAAACGTCGGGTGGCGTGTGTTCCCCCACTCCCGGCAACACGCTGATCCAAACCGACTGCGTGTTGACATGACACGTGGGAATGCGTGTGATCGCATGGCGTGTTGACTATGTGTCTCTGACCATACTAAATGTATGGGTTTGATTAGTACTTCAATGCGTCAGAAGGCGTCGGGTGGCGTGGAGTCGGTTGGGGTTTCAATAATCTGTTAAAAAAATATGCCACAATGTGCGTTCAAAAACTGTGCAAATAACCACTGTAACACCTTGTTTTTGTAAGGAATATCTTTTTTTCGGTAAGTTGTATCATTATGTGTCTTTCATAAAGTAAAAACCGTATTAAATATGAATCAATTACCAAATATTAAGATTGTTTGAGCAACGTTTGCGTCGAAAACCGAACGTTTCAACTATTGTAACAAACATCGACTGTTCTGGAACAGATAATGCATGGAGTAGGTTGTAAAGATTTTTTATTTTTTAGCTTTCCTAATGATCCATAGAAAACGAAATAAAGTAACCCTAAAAATGTCCGACATAGTGTTTTTAACCTTATTGCTGCAATTTTAAGTTTATTTTTATAATAAATATTTTGTACCTACATAAAACCTTTTTTTTATTATCTTTAGTCTCGCGTTTCACCTTTGACGGTTGACCACTCTCACGGCTGATGTTAAGCGATGATATTGTCTAGTCTGACTTTTAATTTTCAAGTTTTCAACAAACCCTACAACATTTGAGCGACTTATTTTCCTGATTGTTAATCTAGTATTTTTATAGAACGACTAGCTGACCCGGCAAACTTTCTTTTGCCATAAAAACACCAAACATTCATCTACTATATATCCTACCTACCCTACCCTACCTACCCTACCCTACCTACCCTACCCTACCTACCCTACCTACCCTACCTACCCTACCCTACCTACCCTACCTACCCTACCTACCCTACCCTACCTACCCTACCCTACCCTACCTACCCTACCTACCCTACCCTACCTACCCTACCCTACCTACCCTACCCTACCTACCCTACCCTATCCTATCTCTCAAGTTGGATCGAACTGCACATGGTGTGCGAATTTTATTATAATCGGTTAAGTGGTTTAGGAGTCCATTGAGGACAAACATTGTGACACGAGATTTATATATATTAAGATGATATATAAAAATAATTGAATGTTTCGACTCCACTGATTGCTTGTCCAAGCAGCGAGCTCGAACATAAAATTTTAAAATTCAAATTTCGAATTGCTTTTTTTGACACATTGTAATTTAGACTTTAAAACTTGCATGTAAGACTAAATTTGTATTGAGCTCATAATTTTTTTATTGCTTTGTACATAGTTTTGTGAATTGATTACTGATTGATATTGAATTGATACTATAATGCAAATTCAACATGATTTTCATGTTGAATTAGCATTATAGTATATTTATTTTAAGTAGAATTCTTAGAATTACCTAAACACAATTGGCGTCAGTTTTAAAGATAAGTTTTGTATGGGATCCTATATCTAGTGTATTCTTCATCGAAGATTAGTACAATATTATTCTCTTCGCCACCTAATCCACCCTACCGAGATCGCGCCTGTTTTAATGATTCCATATATTGTACACTATCATAGAAACACCAATTTTATGTCACAATATCAGCAGTGAATCAATTTAGGATTATTTAAAACATAAAAAAAGCATTTTATTATTTACACTGTATATATTTTTATCTATGTAAATAAATCCTTTTTTATTAAATCACTTTCAGTAATGCCTCTCTAAGGAGAATATCACAAAGGCTGAGAATATTGCCATAAACTGGGCAAACATCCAGACTGCTGACTGGCTACTTGGAAAGTTCCTTCAAGGTGAACGCGCACCTGCCCGCGCCGCACTCGCCGCACGCGCCGCAGTCATCGCATTTTCTCAAGGCCCCGCGCTATCCGCGCCGCACGCATTGTTTTCACTTCTTTAACATCTTGAACTATATTTTCATACGGATACGGATGATGTCTCCACGCAAGCATCGAACGCGCCGAATCTGATGACGTCATCCGCACGCGCTGGTGGAATCCGTATACCTACAGCATTTTGCTGAAATGCGGGTAGTGCGGCGCGGATAGGTGAGCGAGGCTGCATACGATTGCATATAAAGATTTATAAAATGCGATGTCGGAAAGGTGAGCGTTCACTTTTAGCAAAAACCCAGCAACCCTGACAACCGTAAGGCAACCAGAGCTATTTTGTGCGGTGGTCGGGGTCGGAATGTAGTGTAAGGCAAGGCGGGCTAACCTCGCCGACTCTCTTAACTTGTATACTGACCGTCTAATCCGTGAAGTCAGTAGCGCGTGGGCTGTTCGATTGATGGTATTCTTGTAAACAACATCAGTTAAGTAGGACGATATGGTACTGCTGAGTCGATCAATTAGTGCCCTTCGAAAACTGATTTCGATCTGCCAACGGTATGCGGTGCCCCACGGGCTCAGATATAACACCATTAAAAGCGAGCTCATGGTGTTTAAGGCGGGATTTAAAACTTATGACACAGTCCCACAGGCGTCTCTAGCAAAAGTAGCGCCCGTGTGCAATCATTACCGTAGAGCGCCCTCTAGTACGCGCGCGGTCAAAATGGAATGACTACAAATAACAGCACATTACAAAAAACTGTCAAATTGGCCCAATGGATAATAAACTCTATTGTTTGGAGATTAAATTGAAATACTATTGAAGAAATTTGACTGTTTTGGATGCCATGCTGTGCAGTTGACTGTATTTAGAATTACACAGGGTCTTTACTGTAACCAAGCCAAAAGGTACCCATGTACGTTTTGGCTTGTTAGGGTGTTTACCAAACACCTTGTGTTTTCAACAGTGCACGGAGATCCGGGTGCAAAACTGCAAATGGTGTCATTTTAAATGATGCCGGTAAACAACAGATACACACACAAACACCAACACAAATACTGGGCCTCGCATCAAGCATCCCACATCTGTAAAATTTCTTCATTCTAAGGGTTCTATCAGACAGAGAGCGGTCACGCGGACCGTTCAAGACAAGAGCGATCATTGTGCTGTATTACCTACGTTACACAGATATACCCACACAGGAAGCTAGGCAACACCCAGTATTTCCTTTTCCGTCTTGATGCTGATAATAACTACAAAATCATGAGTTCGCCTTCCGATGAAGAACTATCGTCAAAAAACATGTGACAATAGGTGGTTCCACGTAGATCGCCCAACAGCGCGAGGTTCGAGAACAACTGCACGCTCGAGTGTGACCGCTCTCTGCCTGATAGAACCCTAATTAAGACCTCATGCCATACGTACAGAGTTCAATATCAATTGGGAAGAATAGAATGGAATGAAAATTAAAACCGCCAAAGTGCGAGTCGAAATCGCGCACGAAGGATTCCGTACCATTATCGCAAAAACGGCAAAAAAAACACGTTTGTTGTATGGGAGCTTGGAAGCCCCACTTAATTATTTTTTATTATGATATTTCATACTCAATTAAATAACTCAAAAAGTACTGGCCGCATTGGGATCTTTTATATACCGATTTGTTTGTAATTTATCTCAGACTAATTCCAAATTCAAATTTTTGAAAATTCTTTTGTTTCGGTGGCTTAAAAATGTCTTGATGTGTAGGAGAGGGAATTTTCATTTGTGCGAAATTTAGAAAACAATACGAATTACGTTTAGTTACAGTTTTTTTTCATTTTTAAACGAAAGATAAAGTTAAAATTGAGGTATTGTAGCCATGCAACGCCAACATTTGACGAGGGCGGAGATGTTACGAGCTGTGGGAATGCTGGAAGCTGGGTCTGTTCAGCGTAATGTTGCTGAGGCCATAGGGACCCACCAAATGCCAACATGCCACAGGTGAAATAGCGGAGAGGCACCGGGGGCCAAGTCGCATCACTAGCCCCAGACAAGACCGATTTTTGCAAATTACTGCGCGAGCTCAACCAAATGCAACGGCGACTCAATTGGTCCAAAGGCTGCGAGTGAAACACCAAGTGCTTGTGAGTGACCAAACTGTAAGAAGGCGACTGCATGAAAGCAATCTACGCTCTCGTAGACCACTCTGGGTCCCACCTTTACGGAGAGGCAATCGTGGACGACGATTAGAATGGATTCGGAACCACGTGGACTGGGGCCGTGAGCATTGGTCCAATGTGCTGTTCACGGATGAATCCAGGTTCGGCTTCCATCCAGATTCACGAAGGACGCGTGTTTGGCGAGTTCCTGGACGATGGAGCCGTCTTCAGAACCCTCAGGAAGTTCACCCATACTTAGGAGGAACAATAATGGTTTGGGCAGGAATACGTCTTGGAGGACGGACGGATCTCGTTTGGGTGCGGGGCAATATGTCGGCAGAACGATACGTCCAACAGGTGCTGGGGCCCGTAATCTTGCCCCACAGAACACAAATGGGGCAAGATAACCTGCTCATGCACGACAATGCCCGGGCACACACGGCGAGAACGGTAGCAGCTTGGTTACATACACACAATGTTAGGGCCTTAGACTGGCCTGCTCAATCGCCAGATCTAAATCCCATTGAGCATGCGTGGGATATGCTGCAAAGAAGAGCTCTGAAGGAAGTTCCTGAAAATCTGGCTACAGAAGATCAACTTTTTGCGCACCTCAGAAGGACATGGGACAATATTCCGCAGCAAGACATTGACAACCTTGTTCTGAGCATGCCGAATCGTTGCCGATGTGTTATGAACATCATGGGCGCTTTCTCAGACTACTAACTTCAAGTTTATAAACACAAATTAAATGATTTTTCTATTTTTTTCAGTTTTTACTCATAAATTAAAAGTTAATTCATATACGGTTTCCGTCTATGCTTCATTTTTTTTTCATAAAATCCTGAAATTTTAATCGAAGTACCTTAACCATTACTAAAAAATGGTAGAATATTAAATAACGTATCTTTTAAATATATACATGTCATATAAATAATTAACACATTGATAGTAATTCGCTTTTTTAAAAATATCCCTAGACCGTGTTAATGTGTTTATTTGTTGTTATAGCGGCAACAGAAATACATCTGTGAAAATTTCAACTGCCTAGATATCACGGTTCATGAGATACAGCCTGGTGACAGACAGACGGACCGCTGAGTCTTAGTAATAAAAATAAATGGAATATTTGACAGATTTGGGAAACTTAAGGCGAGGCGCACTAACGGGTAAAAAGTATTATAAGGTAGGAAGGAGTAACAAGAATAACAAAATACTCTGTTATTTAAAAGCTCTGACCCCGGTGAAAGTCACAACAGTTGTGGCAGCTAATAACAAATCTTAAAAGAAGAGCCGATTTACTTCTTATTTAAATGTTTACTCAAATATAATACCTACTGTGAACCAGTGGTCAGGATAGGCTGGTCACAGAACAGAAACGGCACTCGTATAATTTACAAAGTGTTTATTCTCAGCTATTTTCAAAATAACAATCTGACAAGCGTTCGCCTTACAATTCGTAGTATCAACAATGGCGGTCGCCGCCAACAATTGAAACTGCCTAACACATCCGCTTTATATATTATTCCAATAAACTTATATTAATGTAATAATCAAATTGAATTACTTAATAAAATAACTAATATTAAATAACAATTATTGCCTGTAATATTTATCATGGAATCTTGCGTAATAATTAACTTTACTATTTATTTGTTACACCGAAAGATGACAAGCGGATGTTGTCCTAAGAGGTTTTAATCATTCAGAATACTTATTATGAATATATTAGAAGATTAACATTCAAAATAAAAGATGAACTATACGTATCGTAGAATTAAGTCAAGCTGGTATTATCCAAAGTCGGAGGTCGGTAACACTCGGCCATCCTGCGCTTGCCGTGACCCACGGCGATCAGCACCTCCATTTGCCTGGTCTGTCGCTGGTATTTGGCGTCTGGAATAGAAAACAGTATGGGCAGTACATTTGTTCACGTAATTAACAAATATGGTCTAAGTCAAAATTGTTTATTTCTATTAGGTCACTAAGCGGCACAGGAGAAAGTCAAAAAAAAAAAAAGTTGTAGTAGAAGTGAAACATTATATTATTTTATAAATCGTGTTGTTTAATAAATTGCTACTGTGATATAGTGGCTTTTTTCATATCACAGTCTCGTATTGTATGAATATAGTTTACTTTTCCGCGCATAATTCATTAGACCTAAACACACAGCTTTAATGACTGTTAAGTCACACAGATTTAATTACTGGTAAGTCACACAGCTTTAATGACTGTTAAGTCAAGCAGCTTTAATGACTGTTAAGTCACACAGCTTTAATGTCTGTTAAGTCACACAGCTTTAATTACTGTTAAGTCACACAGATTTAATTACTGGTAAGTCACACAGCTTTAATGTCTGTTAAGTCACACAGCTTTAATGACTGTTAAGTCAAGCAGCTTTAATGACTGTTAAGTCACACAGCTTTAATGTCTGTTAAGTCACACAGCTTTAATGACTGTTAAGTCAAGCAGCTTTAATGACTGTTAAGTCACACAGCTTTAATGACTGTTAAGTCACACAGATTTAATTACTGGTAAGTCACACAGCTTTAACGACTGTTAAGTCAAGCAGCTTTAATGACTGTTAATTCACACAGCTTTAATGTCTGTTATGTCACACAGCTTTAATGACTGTTAACTCAAGCAGCTTTAATGACTGTTAAGTCACACAGCTTTAATGTCTGTTAAGTCACACAGCTTTAATGACTGTTAAGTCACACAGATTTAATTACTGGTAAGTCACACAGCTTTAATTACTGTTAAGTCACACAGATTTAATTACTGTCGAGTCACACAGCTTTGATTTTACCTAACTCACACAGCTTTAATTTATCCTAACTCACACAGCTTTAATTTTACCTAACTCACACAGCTTTTATTTTCTCCTAACTCACACAGCTTTAATTATTGTTTACTCACACAGCTTTAATTATTGTTTACTCACACAGCTTTCATTTTCCCTAACTCACACAGCTTTTATTTTCTCCTAACTCACACAGCTTTAATTATTGTTTACTCACACAGCTTTAATTTATCCTAACTCACACAACTTTAATTTCTCCTAACTCACACAGCTTTAATTTCTCCTAACTCACATAGCAATTTATCCTAACTCACACAGCTTTAATAGCTCCCAACTCACACAGATTTAATTTATCCTGGCTCACACAGCTCTAATTATTGTTAAGTCACCCAGCTTTAATTTCTCCTAACTCACCCAGATTTAATTAATGTTAAGTCACAGCTTTAATTACTCCTAGCTCACAAAACTTTAATTATTATTAAGTGGCACAGCTTTCATTTCTGATAACTCACACAGCTTTAATTACTGTTAACTCATGCAGCTTAAATTACTGATCAATTTTACACAGCTGTAATTTTAATTATTCTACTAATTTATGCGAGTACTTTAATACGATTCAAAACGCGGCACAATTTGTACAGTATCTGGCATTCCTACGAGATGTATTCTGAACTGTTTCAGAGAGTCTACGACCCTATGTCTCCAGTTTATAGCTATTATAAAATTGTTCTTCTTTATCTACTAGTAACCCTACTAAAATACGCAATCGGTTTTAAGGCACCATCAGTTTGGTATTTCAGGAGTATCCCGCATGTCTTAGCTTTACTAGTATCAGTTTGCAACTCGGTACGTGCATTTCTGTCGTAAATTTGGCGGCCTTTCAATAAGACGTTCTTTGAGAGTATGGAAGCAGTTTCCTGTTTAGAACCCCATGTCCATCCTTTTTTTTTTACTGTTTTAAGGGGTCCTAACCATTTCTGCAAATCTACGGATAAATTTCCTAAAACACGACGACAAATCAATAAAAACTGAGTTATATTTTAATTCTGTTTTAAATTAGCTTCTGAGAAAAGTTGTAGGACGTTGCTCAAAAATCTGAGTCTACTGAAATGTTTGGAAGCATAATGTCATCAAGCTAGGTAGGAAGTCGATTAAGTTTGCAGTAAACAGGTTGCTTGGTTGTTGTCGGAATATGTGTATGCATCTACATTCTCCAATACGTCCGTACATCCATCCTCGTATTTTATTATTTTCTGCAAACAAGTGTCTGAATTTATTTAATAACTGTAGCAATCGATTGCATTCACTAAATTCTATATCGCCTACATCTAAATCTGATAACTGCAGTCTATTCCGCTGCCACTCAATAGAATCATCGCCGATCTTAATTACTTTTGAAAAGTAATCTGTCAATTTTACAAGTAAATCCTTCTTTAATGACATAAGACGTACTTCCTAACTCGAATTACGCAAAATTCACAATAAAATGTGGTTTAAATTATCATCAATATCAACATGTACAAAAGCAGAAGAACTCTGTAATGGTCACAGAATATAATACAGTGAAACTTGGTTAAGTGGGACCTGGATAAGTGAGAAAACTCCATAACTGGAACTCATGCTGAGGTCCCAACAATTTGGCACTGAATTACCCCTGTTAGTGGTACGAAGCAAACCTCTATATCTGGGATTCGTTCTTTCGATTTATCCTCACAGTTACCTCTAGAACTGAGACAGCGAGTGAATTTTATATGCATAAACCTCTGTAACTGAGATAACATCGTTTTGTTTGTTTACTTACTATTCTACCCACAAATTCCGCACTTAAATAAGTAAGTGGACCGATGATTAAAGAAAAGGCACAAGATTTCGCGCGAAGGCTCGATATTCATAATTTTTGTAGCAGCAATGGTTGGATGGAAAGGTTTAAAAAAGGAAACGGTATAGTTTTCAAAGCAATTTGTGGAGAAAGTAACGCTGTTGATGTTAACAAAAATGTAGCCAATGAGTTGAATACCTGCCAGTTCTTTTACGCAATTATTCTGTTGATGAAATTTTTTAACGCAGACGAAGCGGGTTTATTTTATAAGTGTCTATCCGATAAAACTTTCACCTTAAAAGGTGAGTCCTGTCATGGCGGAAAACTTAGTAAAGAGCGCGTTACAATACTTCTGGGTGCTGACATGTCAGGAACTGAAAAACTGCATATCCTATTAATCGGCAAATCTTTGATTAAAACTCATTTATAATGTTTACATAACACGTTATTTTATTTAATAATTGCACCTCTATAACTGAAAGAACCTGTATTCTGACCTCTATTAATGGAACCCCCTGTAAATGAGACAGATATTTATTTATACCTGGATATCTGAGACACTGGGTAAGTGGAATACCTCTATAAGTGAAACAACATTGCAGGTCCCTTGATGTCTCACTTAACCAGGTTTCACTGTACTAGCTTAAAGATGCCTCATCTCATAGACAGAATCGGTTCCGCCGTAACTAGTTTTTCGTCGGTCTATTTTACTAAACGTACATCGAACGCGGTCGGTTCCGTCCCAAGCTCAGTTCAAATAAAAAGTCAAGATGGAACGTTGCAAACAACAAGGTGTAGCCGGTTCAAACTATGCCTTACCGTATAAATACACAATTACACGCGCACACGTAACAACGAAACTACCCCTTAGCTTGTCAGTTGAGCTTTATTATTTGATCTGTAAGCTCGAATGACAAGATCTAGTTGACCGTCCAGATCGCCGAATCGGCAAAAGACAATGGTAATTTCTATTGTGTCTGCTATGTACGGATTTGTCCGTACACTTACGGAATTTGGAGAATTACGTACGGATAAAAATTACCGTTTCATGTTTCATGATTTCATTTAAGAGACTGACAAAGATAGCATGTTATAACGGTTGACGTTGATTGCAGTAGTGAATGAATTTAATTATTTGCTTAGTTGCGCAATTATACCTTGTTTTGATTTTTATGTTGACAATGAAATGATTAAAAAGAAAATACAGACATACCTATGTATGTAATTTTTGCTTTTAATATCCGGTTTCTCTTTTACGGATTTCTGATTTTTGCTCATACGGACCGGTATGGCAATATCTTATGCCCGGTTTCAGAAACTCATGTAACATCACGAAGGCGAAAGCGCTGTCAATTGCTCACAAAATACCAAGCCGGCAGTTGTCAACTGTTCTTTTTGGGTTTCTTGATAGAAGATCATTAAAAAAAACAGGAAAAATTACTCACTTGCCACAGTAATTAATAAATGGCTTAAATTTATTACTTCTGTCTACCCTAGTAGAATGCATGCATTCCGTTCATTCTCAAAAACAGCGAAATTACTGTAATCTTAAGCGTTATACAGAGTTATACGGTTTTTGTTTCTGTTCCACGGACATTTACCACGCATAATGCTGTCCCTTTCACTAGCTTATAAAAATAAAATAAAATGCTTGACATATTAAATTATCAGTTCGTAACTTGGCCCTGGAACGCGACAGCGATGTCAATGTCCAAACAATGTCATTTTCATATTTGTTGTCATAACCTATTATTTTTGTTGTTCTGTTTTGATAATCAATGAATCTATTAAAATTCACGAAAAGACAAAATTACTGTCCTACGTAAGTATCAACAAGCTACAACAAGCAAGCAAGCACAAGCTTACAAGCTTTATCTTTTTGAAAATGTTATTCAATCCAATATACAATGCGATAATGTTTTTAAAATGCAAATTTCTTTGTTTTAGGTCCAAGATAATGTACCTACTTATAAATAACTTGAAGGCTCATTCGTAAAGAAGGAAACCATGAATTACAATGCAACGCAAAGTATCAGCTCATTGAAAACAACGAGAAAAGAAAACAATGGTGTATTCCATTGGGATTTGAATTTAAACTACTATACCTAATACAGTAACTGAATGCAAAAGCTCATAAACTTTTGAACCTCAAGGCGTACGGGCTTCTCAATCAGCCAAACATGTGGAAGATCTTTTTCATTTGTGTCAGTGTTTAGTGCCAGAATAATGTAATTAATAGAGGAAAAGAAATCTGGTTTTAAGTTAGTGCAGTCCATATAAAGTCCTGAGGTATTCTGGGTGATCAGCGATAAGACTACAATTCCATCCAAGCTTAGATGTGAAATATCCCACCATTGTGTCTATCTCTTGGCCGATATTTAATAGTTAAGAACTTAATTAAATTCCTTATAAGCAAGCCTAGATTGTAATAAGATAATATGTGCATTTTTCCAAGTTATGAGATAGTTCGGTCCATAATTAGGTTGTCTCACTGTCTGGAATTTGATGATACAATTAAGTATTTATTGTATTGTAATAATTTAGGATTTAATTAATATCTTAAGGGCAAGCATAGATTTCAATAAGTTTGAAAAATAATTGTGTATGTATCCGCCGTAATTAAAATTTATGATTAAACATTGGTTCCTCAATTGTTATTGTTTTTATTTTCCTTTCTTTTTTTTGTATTGTTGCTACTTTATTTGTCTGTACAAAAAGGCCCCATAAAATCCTACATACCAGTTAATAATGTCTTGTTTGGTGCAGTATGGTAGTTTCATGAACAAATCAATAGTACGTAACTAACCTTTTGTGGTTGCTACTGTGAAGAGCTGGCTGCAACCCAGCATCCTGCAGTATTGTGACCTGGACGATGACGAACCTCGCAGCATGGAAGTCTGCAGTTTGCTTTTGCCTCGTGCCCTTGAGGTCTGGAGTTGTAGCATTTCTTCGGCAGCATTTCGTTTTCCTTTGAATCAGGAGAAATATTTCCCCTTCCCTTCTTTGTTGAAGATGGCCGCCTGGGGTTGCTTGCTTTTACTTGCTTCAGGTTGCTAGCTTCCACTTGCAATCTCGAACGGATCCACGAAGACGAATTTGCATCATGAACTGGAGACCGTTGATGTTCCAATCATAGACGTCGCCTGATTTGTCGATGTGAGCCCAACCATTGACGTTGCCATTGAGGTAATAATGTAGATACTACGACGTTGCTTGATTTTTCATACAGCTAGATCGCCTGGAACTTCGAATGACTTCAGCATCAGTTTGGGTAACACGGTGCCTTTTACGTTGATGGTATCTTCTATTTGTTTCATCGAGATCAGATGAAGAAGAAAAAAAAAATCAAATTTTCTTTTGTTTGGCGCGAACGCCACCAATAAATGGGCCAGATTTTATCATCCCACTTCTGAATGTGAACCAGTGGTCAGGATAGGCTGGTCACAGAACAGAAACGGCACTCGTATAATTTACAAAGTGTTTATTCTCAGCTATTTTCAAAATAACAATCTGACAAGCGTTCGCCTTACAATTCGTAGTATCAACAATGGCGGTCGCCGCCAACAATTGAAACTGCCTAACACATCCGCTTTATATATTATTCCAATAAACTTATATTAATGTAATAATCAAATTGAATTACTTAATAAAATAACTAATATTAAATAACAATTATTGCCTGTAATATTTATCATGGAATCTTGCGTAATAATTAACTTTACTATTTATTTGTTACACCGAAAGATGACAAGCGGATGTTGTCCTAAGAGGTTTTAATCATTCAGAATACTTATTATGAATATATTAGAAGATTAACATTCAAAATAAAAGATGAACTATACGTATCGTAGAATTAAGTCAAGCTGGTATTATCCAAAGTCGGAGGTCGGTAACACTACTTAATCCATTGCGTCAAGGCTTACTTCGCTTACGTGTAGCAGTAGAACACAAAGTGCGGCACGCGCCACGCGTGAACACGCTTTTGAGAAATACCGCGCGCGTGACGTTCGTCCATGGCAATTTGAAGTTTATTTTTTATTCTAAACAGCTGAACTCAGGATTCCCACTAACATTGTCGGCGTTTTTTCAATCGAATTAAAACAGGACGCGCCTTTGGTAGCGATGCGACACTCACTACTAAACCAATATAATCTATAATTATCTGTTTTTAGGTTTATTTCATGTTGAAATAAAAGTTACTATTTTAAAAGGCGCACGGTTGGCGCAGTGGTTGAGCGATTGACTGCTGCGCTGCGTGTCGCGGGTTCGATTCCCGCACTTAACAAATATTTGTATGACCTACAGATAGTTGTTCTGGCTCTGGGTGTTGTGTATGTGAGTTTATATGTTTGTAAACGCACCCACGATACAGGAAGTAATTCCTAGTGTGGGGCAACGTTTTAAAAAAAGAGTAAAAAAGCCGCTCGTGGCGCGCCTTGCTTTGCTTTGATTCGACATATATAAGAAGAGCTCCTAATGCCATACAAAATGTATGCAAACCGGAGCTCTTTTTACGTGGCTCTATAGCCTCCTCTGCACGTCAGCAAATGCGTCCGCGGACGCCCGCAGATGCATCCGCAGATGGATCACTACGAGCTGTCCCAACGTCTGCAGGTCTATCAATCTAGGTTCATTCTCGACAGACGCAACACGCACAGGCGGTGAGTGTGCATCGCAGTAGATTTATTAAAAATAAATGGCAAAGAAGAAGGTGTAGGATGCTAGCTATACAAAGAAACAGAACAAAATAAGTGGAATTTTGATTTATGACTTTGAAATCAAATCAAATATACTCCACAAAACCAACAAACGTTAGATATCCACTTGTATACAACAAGATTTTTTTTTTCAGGAATAGCATGTAAAACCAGCGTGGTATTTATTTTTGGCTTTCCATAAACAGTTTTCAGCTTGATATAGCTCAATAAACCTAAAAGTTTCCTCGGTGCTCATATTATTAGCCATTTCAACAAGAATTAAACCGCAAGAAGCACGCGTGCACTCTCAATCGCAACTCCGATTAAACTGATGCGTCGCCAGACGTGTGGACAGACGCCGGACGTCGGCGCCGAAACCCTTTGATCTGTGCCACAAAAACCGACAACAATCGGATTCGAGGCGGACGCGTCTGCGGACGTTAAATACCTACAACAGATGCACAAATTACCCCCTCTATACGTCTGCGGACGCATCCGCAGATGACGTCCGCGGACGCATCTGCAGACGTGTAGAGGAGGCTTTTGAAAGTGCCGCGCGCGAGTTGCGCTCTGCGCCCCCCAGGGCGCTGCGCCCGTGTGCCACGCACACCCTGCACTATAGGTAAAACCGCCCCTGTCACATTCCCACAGGTCATGCTGAATGGCAGTGTCCTAAGTCTCGCATTTCAAGTATCTGGGCCACTGGGATGCTTGTAGATGATATAGATAGGGAGCGCAGGGCTTTGTGATGTCTGGGACTCAAAAAACTACCGGGACGTTTTTTAAACTGCGGCCCACACTAGGCAAAGGCAAAAAATAAGGGTGAATGTAATAATTATATATCCGGCAGTGGACGTCTTGCAGCTGAAATGATGATGATGACGATGACTATCTTGCATACAATGTGATCCTGAGCGTTGACCTACCCGTCGGCGTTAATATCGTTATTTACTCAGATGACACCCTGGTGTTAGCCGGCAGGGACACCTTCGGCGAGACCATCCAGCTTTCAGAGCTCGGAGTGGCAAGAGTCGTGGTGTCGGTCTGCGAGCTGGGTTTGGAGATCGCGCCTCATAAAACTGAGGCTATGGTTCCATAAACTGCAGAGGGGCAGATAGCCACCCAACTCATCAGTGACAGTTGTAGATGCGCAAGCCCAGGTGGTTCGATACATTGACTGTTTTAGGTTAACCCTGGATGGTCGGTGGGGCTTCGAACTTCGAAGAGCATTTCGAGCGCCTGCAAGTCCCTCGCGTTGAATAGGCAGTGGATGCTTTGCATAGACTGCTTGCCTCTACGCGGTGTCGTGCGATCGAAGGTGCTTTATGGGACGCCTGTTCGGTCAAGCAGACTATCATGTGTCCGACGTTGCAGGACTATATAGCAGCCTGCAGCGGAAAATGGCCATTCGTATCGCACGAGGTTATGGAATCCTTTGAGGTGGCATCACTGGCACGCTTTCCTCTGCTAGATATTGATTTCTGAAATCGCGCTATCCGCCAGAACGGTGATATCGTGCCAGAAATCGCTGTACTCAGGCAGATACAGCAGGAACGGCGACACGCGCTCGAGCGGTGGAACGCAGCTACAGCAGCCGCAATTTTCACGCAAGCGCGTTGTTGAAGCCGTCCTGCCGCACTTCGAAACATGGCTGAAAAGAGAGGAGCGTATCTCCTACAGGCTCAGTCAGGTACTGACCGGGCACGGTTGCTTCGGTGGGTATCTGAATAGGATTGGGCGAGACACCACGGCAAATTGCTACCACTGCGGAGGCGACCTTGACTCTGCACAGCACGCGCTCGAGAAGTGCTCAGTGTGGGCCTCTGAGCGGCAGTTCTTAGTAGCCAGGATCGGGCGAGACCTGTCTTTTCCAGCAGTTGTGAGGGCTGTGCTGGCAGAGACAAAGAGAAAACTGAAGGGAAATGGCCTCTTTCTATGAGACCGTGATGGTCCAGGAGGTCGCCGAGCGGGCTCGTGAGAGGGCCGATCCCACTCGGAAAAGAAGGCGTCGGGGAGCCAATCGCCCCGATGCTTAAAACGTCGAAACCCTCCCTGCATTTTTATTAATCGGAAATAAATGGTGGTTTGGAAAAAAGAAAAATAGTGAAAAGAAAAAGAAAAATTAATAGTTAGTAATTAAAAATTAAAAAAAAAAATGTGGTTTTGCAACTCTATACAATTCGACATCCAGACGCATTTTCCAGGACCGGATCTAGAATAAATGCTATGCAATAGCTTTACCGCGGCAGTCCCCGAGTGCCACACGTCTTTTTTATTAAGTATTTTAATTAACATTAACTAATAAATACTTTTAAGAATACAAAGTTACTGCAGTTGTTTTATTTTCTGCTAAGCTATTGTGAACGCACCTGTACGAAACTATTAAACACAATAACAAGCTATACTGGAAATTGCATTTAAACATACACATTTACTTCTCGTTACACACTAATTATTGAATGTATTTTTTTCATCTACGTGCATAGAAAAAAAAAATGCCGCTAGGATGACGTAGATCCAGCGCAAACAGTTTTTGTTCAATAGCTCCCCAATGGTTGAATACACAAATTTGTACGTACTATAAACAATTACACGACGTCATACACTAATTATCTGCTAATGTGAAATGAAGAAATTCGACATTTTGCCGCTGCGACTACGTACCTACACGTTACATTGTAGGTACCTACCTAGTTTATAATGTGTTTATTGATGATGATGACTTTTATATTATTCATCGAACACTTTTGTAAAGGTATCTAATGATTTTAATTTCACATGTATGCTTATGGATTGGTTTCGAAATACATGTTTTTTTTAAAGCAACGTTTGTACCTACGCCAAGTTTCAGCTTGATCGGATGGCACGAAGAAAATACGAAAGCAAGGTACAAAACCTAAAACCTGTAAAAAGAGAGTGTAAGGTGTAAAAGGAAAAAAATAAACACAATTCAATATAAAACACTGGTTTTATTATATTAAATTAATTAGTCCACTCCATAACCAATTAATAAAACTTACACAGTGGGATAATTAGATAATTATATTTACATATAAAATCATTCATATTTGGAATAAGTCATCCAATTCGTATGCTCATGTGATATGATGCTGCATTTTTCCACGTTTAGATATTGTACCTACTTCAGTTAGTGTTGGGCAAAACTTAATGCGCACATGCAGCATTTTTTCGGCAGTTCCTAAAGACGGTGTTGCAGTATTGTAGGTAGCTGGTAGATATTCGATGTTTTATAATAAAACTTTTATTAGTATCATAGACGTTTACCGAGCCCAACTTCAAAAAAGAAAATATAAAAATTTCTGGGCATTTCAATTCATCTTCACGAAGTAGAATCTTCCACCCTTCGCCAACATACGACTCATGAAATTTAAGCTACATAGCTATTCTCCGTCCAGCTGTCAATTTTACATTTGACAGCTCAAAAAATAATCAGACAATAGCTTGATCTCTGTGACAAGTCAAACTGATGTATAAGCTAATGCTAACCTGTCAAGCGCTATTGTTACTGTTTTGATATGACAGCTGTCGCAGAGCTCAAACTATCTTGAAGTATAGTGATAACAATCGACTTTATCACGAACGGAACGAATAAGCGCATCGCTGCACTACTGTACGCGACCATGAAGTATTGCATTCTATTGTCTATGGTTGCCTGTGTTATTTATGAAACTTTAAAGCCGTGCATCTGTCAAATGTAAAAAGACAAGCTGGACGGAGTACAACAATCATGATTACCGATCTTTAATGTTTCATGACTAATTGATTCAATCATGGTTGAATGTTTGACAAATTTAGAAATAACTGATCAATCGATTGGAATAATTTGTTGTTTGACCCAACACTGACTTTAGTGCAACATAACTTGTACTCTCTTGGTATTGCTCATCAATAATTTCAAACTAATAGTTTGAAGCTTGTACCTACATTTCATTTTATGACATTAATTTGAACTTGACGTCCTAAATCTACAAATTCTAAAATATTCTCATATCCATACATATTACACGAATGACATAAAATTTGTTAGCACGAAAATATTCAATATTCTGAGGACATAAATAGTACAAATATAAGGCTAGTGCACACCGAGACGCGCACTTTTAAGATAGCCATACAATATAGAACTTTATTTAGAAATATGTATATATACAAAAAGGTACAAATTTCGATGCTTTTAGCGCCCCGTGGCGTTGTGCGCAATGACTGGCCTCTTCGAGCACCGTCGCGTCGCGTCTCGGTGTAAGCTGACCCTTACAAAGTAGTACAGTAAGTGGAATGATTTCGTTCTTATGATGTTACCAAGACACGGCCAAGAGCCAATCATAGCTAATTAAATTCGAAGCGACAGACATCACGCTGTAGGTCTGTGCCTTCATAAGTTTATATTTTTCAGTTAGGCTCAGCGCATACCAAAGGAAGCGGATTAATGAGGACGGAGGATTTTCTGTTGAAACTGTTAAACCAGTATTAATACTTTTGCTGTAAAGTAAAAGGTAACGCTGAGTGTTTGTACTACGCTTTAAACCACTGAAAATAAAGTGAACAGATCTTCTAAAGTATGCGCTTCGGCAATCATCCAGTCTTTCTTCAGAAATGCCTATACGCATTGCTAAGAACTAATGTGAGTTGTTACAATCTATGGCAGTGTTACGCTATTTTGTATTATTAGAAAATTATAGACAAACAACTATCAGATAAAAAAAAAACTAAGGCGTAGTTTCGTTGTACGTGTGTGCGTGTCATTAGTTTTAACCGGCGTCACCTTGTTGCGTTCAATGCGTTATTTGATCTGAGCTTTATGCAATTAAAAACAAAGTGTAAAAAAAAATGAGTGACAAATGACAGATAGATACTTTTTATCGTCCTACTCTTCATTATGAGTCACTGAACACGTCGCACACATTTTAATCGTTTCATTTTAATTCAATTCTATATTTTTATATGGCAAGCAAAGCCGATGTCGACTATTCTGCCAATGTCATAAGTAAATTGGTAAACAACACCAAATCAAGTTGACAACTTAATGTCAGTGATAGATCCATTGAGCTAGGAAAAATATTTATTAAGTCTATGGATAGATCCAACAACAGTGCTGCTAACGCACAAATGATCTTCCAGATTTTAACACCATTGAGAAACACAGATTACCGAAGTGCATACAATTTATGGTTTAACTCTACTATTGAATGCCATCAGAAGATCCTCAACGTAACAACTATTGACTATGCTTGATGCTAGTGCTGGCTATCATTGTTGTACCTCATACTAACACTCCTACCTATTACTTACAACTCCGTCACAAAAAATCATTGCTCTCACGGTTGGATATTAGCTGCCCGCTACAAGAGTAATTTGATTTACTTAAATCCAACGTAAATATATTGGAGCTTGTCTATTGCTTTTCCGTTTCAAGCTATTCGTAGAACATACGAAGTGCTCTCGGTACGTAACATAACAATTATTTTATTATACTAACATTAACTTCTCTTTAATTTACCAAACAAATTATAATTATTTTTTAATAATTTACAAACATGACGTTAGGATCAGACGGTTACAAATGCTAGGTATTAAAAATGATACTATGTATGAATAGAAAATTGCGAATTCGAAGGAAATCGACATTTTACTGAATATTCAAATGTCGATAATACTAGTCCTACCGTACCTACCTGCGTTCGTAGTGTTCACATGCTATCAATCTGTAAAACTGACATTTTGTTATGTACCCTCGGTTTGAAAAGTTTGTTTAATATATTTTAAAAACTTGTTCTTATTACAGATAATATTGCTAAGATTGTAAAAGGCAAACGGTTTCGTCCTTAAAAATAACATACATTCGTGTTCGTGGCAACAGAGTGCCCTATAGAATTGAGGATAATTTTCTTAATTTTACAATAGCTCGGGCGACACATTAATCGTAGGAAGTCTACATTACTTCATTAAACACACAATATACTCTTAAATACGTTGTGTAAGTTAACACACTACTAGGCTACTAGTTCATTTTAGTCTGAATAAAAGAGTAGGAAATCTACATTTCGTAGTTTGTAACGTTTATTTTTCTTGAAAAGGGACATTAGTTTTGGCAAACGGATTTCTTGGAACAAAAGAATAATAATTATGTAAGTATTGCTATTTAGTACACTATTTATTACAACCACGTTAAATAGTAAACTAAGTATAATGGAATATTATATCCTTCGCTGGAGCCTCAAACTAAATAAGTTGACACTGACATTCTCACCTCTAAATTATCGCAGAATTAATGTGATAATTTGTCAAGCACGCGTTATCTGCTGTGATTGGCTGTTGAAAATTCATTCAACCAATCACAGCAGTTAACGCCTGCTGCGATAATTTTGTAGTGAGAAACTCATGATGAGTGAAATAAAATATCTTAAACCGTAAGTATCGCAATATAATATACAAAAAATGTAATTTAACTAAACGACTTGTGAATAAACTCCTTGCGGCAGATTGGGACGAACCATTTAAAGTACAATATTAAGTTAATAGTCACTGTTGATATAAGTCGTTGCTTCGCAGGCGCGTAAATGTTAATCACAAAAACTACACTATTGTGTTGCGGCATTATAATCTAAAATTGTAGAAAAATATATCGATCGAACTTTAAAAAGCTATTATTAAGGGCCACTTGACGTGTATGAGACGAGTACTTATGTTAGATACCTACTTGAAACTGCACGACGCCAAATAATCGTGTTCATATAAGTTGGACGACATGGAAAAGAAATTCGAAGCATATTCGTATAAACACCGAATCACCGTAAGATGAGGTCACCAAAAGGCATTGAAGTCTAAAATTTACTGGAGCTAGTATTCAGTCTATAAGTTTTACTTGTCGACGAATTGTAGTTAACTGTTACACATCCTTACACGACGAATATATATATATATATTATTATATCAAATGTTAACAACTTAATCTTAATATACAATTAATGCGCACATGAATATTTTCTGAAAGATAATTTTCTTTTATAAACAACAAACATAATTATATTTATAAGTAAAATTAGAAGTACTTTGTCGCGAGCGTTCCCTGGCGCTAGACCATCTTAAATAAAACACAATAAATAAAACAGTTTCTCTACTATGTACCGTTACACAAAAGTATGAAATCTACGTGCTTACTTATCAAAGTCCTTACGCATATAGTAGGTCGTTGTAGTGTGTAAACACCGCTCTTTATATACAAATTCCAAATATCTTAACGTCCAAAGATTCCATGTTCGGAATAAGTAAGAAAATAGGTGCTTTACTGATGTATCAATATAATCTTAATATTCACACTGTCATCTCTTACTCAGGCCACGCGTCGACCTCTCGTACACATCACTTAATTGTATTGATATATCTAACAAAATGTTGATATAAAATGACATTTATTATGTGACGATGCGCGGTTTAAGGCCGATTTCAACAATAAAACTAATTGCGAAAAGTTCAACTAAACTTAGTTTAAGCAAATACAGCGTTCTGATTGCTAGTTTCTCAGCGGGCTCAACCAATCAGAACGCTGTATTTGCTTAAACTGAGTTTAGTTTTATTAGTTTCATTGGTGCAATCGGCCCTTAGTCGGAACGTAAACGTGTCGCATACACATAATCTTAGTTTAACAATTAGATAAAGTTACAGAAGTGCTCGTTTTAGGAAGACGTGTGTCCAAGGCCGTAGCCAGAAAAAATATCGGCAGCATGTTAAAGAGTTTCTTTATTTTTAATACTTAAGTACATTTTTTTTTTTAATTTTGTTAATGTAATATTCATACAAATAGATTTATAATTCACAACCACATGTAAATCACTGTTTGATGCATTAGTCTTAGATTGTTTATTAAGTTTAAGGGTCGATTCAAACCGACGGACAGTTAAAGCGTGTCAAAGCGACAATCTAACTTTAAAAGCCAGCATATTGACCCTTTACTTCTCAATTGCTTTTATAAGAAGAAATTTAGACGCAATGATTACCGTATCCTAGTGCTTATCGAGGCGTCAAACAAGAGTTGCATCGAATTATTCCGATCTGTTACCCTGTTTTGTCCCCTAGGGGTACAGATTGAATGAAAATATTTTTTGATCTTGCCCTCTGTTAGTTTTATAGTATTAGTTATCTGTTCTCAAACAAATGACCAAAAATAATTTCACTCGCTACAAAACGAATTGGACAATTATGTATTCTATACTAATATTATAAAGAAGAAAGATTTGTATTTTTGTATGTAACGAATAAACTTGAAAACTACTGGACCGATTTCAAAAATTCTTTCACCGTTTGGAAGCTAAACTATCCCCGGGGAACATAGGCTACATTTTATCACTGTATTCCCACGGGAACGGGAACTACGCGGGTGAACTTTTATTTTCAGTCTGTCCCCCTGGGGGACAAACAGGGTCATAAATCGTTTTATCTCGGAGTGCGACCTTGCTCGTACGCATGACGATGACGTTTCGAGTGGACTCTGTGTCAGTGTGAATCGACCTTTAACGGAAGAAGAGTGGCGCGGGCTGGGCGCGCGTCCCTCTTAGCTACGGCCTTGCATGTACCGTTCCATGATATCCGCTGATCTCAGGCTCGTAGACAAACCACGGTTTCATACAACGAGCTGCGTAGCCTATCATATTATCTTTTGGTATAGCGTCTATGTGGAAGAGAGAAGTTATAACAAACGGCAGTTTAATATACAAAATCCAACGCGGCCGCGTCAGTCGCACTTATAACTACACGATTACATTAATGAACAAACACAAATAAAACTTATAATAACAATAGCTGCGATTTAATTTCATATCACAGAAAACATAGTTTAAAAAAAATAAAAGTGCTGCTCTATTTTTCTATTATGCACAATAAAAGAAATCGGAACACTTAAAAAACAAGTTAAAATTACGTAGTTGGTAACGAAAAAATATCACTACAACTTCAAATCCATATTATGATAATATTAATTAAATGCTCCTTCAAGATATTATTACACAAATATATTCTAAGAGGTAGGGATCAGGAGTCATGCTCGTAGCTTGAAAATATAGTCCGTTCAGTAACGACGCAAAGTCCAAGTATCAAACCCTTATTTCATCCAGCTCGACATCCCTAAACATTATACAATCATTTAAACATACAAATACATAATGTGTACAATCGATTGCGAAGAAAGACAAACTGGATATGGTAGAATTTCATTGTCATTCAAACAGACGTTAGAAACTAGATCGTTTAACGTGACCAGAAGCCTAATTGCTTAAATGAGTACGGCAGGGCAAAGGGAAAAACACATTTCCTTTAAAATCTTTCGGTATTGCGTAAATAATTTAGAAAAGGTACGTCCCCCATCCTGTCCATGACCTTATACCCTTTCGAGTGTATTACGCAACACGAAAGTCGTTATTTTAAAGGTGTCGTCACCCTTACCAATATGTGTGTTTTGCCGATGTGACTTACGCAATTATACTGCTGTTCTGTTTGTCTTCCTTGAAGCATGAAGTGAGATAGCACGTAAAATACAAGAATGAGAGTGAACAGCAATCGATTTCACAAGCAATCATCATTGAATGGGATTCAAATCGTCCTCTACCGGCAAGTTCAACATGAGAGAGCTCAATGAAATAAGGCGTGTACTTTGTATTCGAGTCGCACTTACAGTTTGATGTAGTCGGGGGTGCCAATGTTGGCAAGTGTCTTCTTGATGCGGAGCGCGGTGAGTCGGGCTGCGGGGTTCTGGTACCAGCACTCCTTCATCACCTTCGATATCGAGGACAGGACCTGTCGCAGACACAACATTATGTAACAAGGAACATTCTAAAGCCCCCGTCACGAGAAGCAATAAATTTTGTAAATAAAGAACTTCTACTAAGTTACGTGAACTTGCATTTAGTCGGGTTATGTTCGCTGAGACAGACGCGTTCCAGTACCACAAAACATTAGACGACAGCGCTTATCGCTAAAATATAACCCGACCAATGGAAAATGCTCGTTAGTTTCGTATTACACATAAGTTACTTTGAGTTGATTGCATTTGGGATAAATTGTTGTGGATTGAATTGTCGCTACGTAACTTAGTAGAAGTTCTTTATTCGCAAAATTTATAGTTTCTCATGACGAGGACTTTAAAGGCACAATTCAATACATCTATCTATCCTTATCCATGGCTTCTAATCCAGCCAGATGCAGCTGAGTACAAGTATTTTATAAGGTGCGACTGCCTATCTGACCTCCACAACCCAGTAACTGGGTAACACGATACTGGGTCCTTGACAAAACTACAACCAAATTTTATGTAATGTTTTCCGACTACCATGACGACTATCAAAGATCTTTAAATGACAACCGTGTGGTTTTATTATTAATAATAAGGCCGACAGGCACCCAACCTCTTCTTTTTCTCATTTTGTACCTTACAGTACATTGAACAAAGCGTCGGACGAGTTGGGAAAGAGACGTAATACGGCTTGAGACAAATTGGGAAGCTGACTACATGTACAAAGTGACGTATTAGTGAAAGTGATCTATTAAGGATAGGGACGACATAGCTAGTGTGACGAGTTGTCATTGTCATCACAACCATTCTTTCACCGATAGAAGAAAGGTATCTTGTACACTCTCGTCGAGTGTCAAAGGCTCACTATTAATCCCATTAAGCCACGGGAGCGAAACCGCGGGTATAAGCTAGTCAACTATAAATACTTTTCAACCGACTTCAAAAAGGAGAAGGTTCTTAATGCGACTGTATGTTTTTGTATGTTTGTTACGCGATTACTCCGCAAATTTTGAACCGATTTTAATGATTATTTTATATTAGAAAGCTGGTGCTTCTCATATGGTCCTATTTAATCTGATCAAGATCTGAAGAGTAGATTTTAAGTATTGTCAAGGTAATATAAGGTACCAAAACTAAAAACAGAAATAATAATAACCAAAATTAGGCAACAAAGGCACTGACTGCCGAAAAGAAAGTTATTTTTCGCTCCGTAGTATTCTGTTATGGAATTCGGTTAATTTTTAGGGATCCGTACCTCTAAAGGTAAAAAAGGAACCCTTTTATGATCACTTTCTAGTCAGTCTGTCCGTGTGTCACCACAGATTTTTCAGGAACGAGTTGATCAAGCAAGTTGAAATTTATACCAGATACTGAGGTCTATAGTCCCTATTAGGTGTATAAAAACAAGGTCCTGAGTCAACACGATAAAATGAAATGGGCGAATTTAGATTTTCGCGAAAACTTGTAAATAGTTTTTAAATTTACCTGAATTTTCCCTTTACTTGTGCTGTAAGACCTTGCTTTTAACCAAAATTGACAATTATAGGTCAACCGGAAGTACCCTATAGGTTTTGGGTCGAAAACCTATATGGTAGTTCCCGTTGACCTAGTTACTTAATTATATTGGTGAATGTTTATACGGAACCCTCGCTGCGCGAGTCCGACTCGCCCTTGACCGGTTTTTTTTGTTAAAAGTTTTTTGTCACCCTGAGAGTCCACCCATATGTGACACACCCCGAACCCTCTTTAAATTTTGACGCAAAAAACTACAGGTACACGTCCCTTTTTTGTGTTGACTTGCTAGCTCGTATGTAGAATATTTTATCTATGCATTCCACAGTGAGGCGTGCTCAAACTCAAACACTATTAAAGTTAAAAATGGTGAAGGAGCATTAACTTTTATTCCAATTTTTCTACTCCTTTCTCATTTACAATATTTATTAGTATGTTATTAAGTAATTTGCATGTATTTTTGATAATATTACTACCAAATTATTATGCAATTATTTTTTTGCTATAAAAAACCACCAAATATTCATCTACCCTACCTTACCTACATACCTACCCTACCTATGTAGGTAAGGTACCAATTTTTTATGTTTTTGTTCTTTCTTAAGAACCTTCTCCTAACAATAACAAACACAACAAAAAAAGAATAAGCGAAATCGGCCCAGCCGTTCACGCGTGATGCCGTGACCAAGGGAAATAGGGATTAATTTTTATATAGATAAGGTTTACAATAAAGTAAATTAAGAATTAATAAACTTATATATATGTTAACCTTTAGTATATTCACAGATCATAGAAACAACAGAGTGAATTATACTCAAATTAATAGCTTACGACACGTGTTGTTTTGATGAGAAGTGCATTAGATACTAGCTCACTGGCTACCGATAAAACATTTATTATTGAATATATGTGTACGTAAATATCTTTGTCGTGTAATCATTTGTTTATGTGCGTTATGATCATGAGTCACTGATAACAGCTTTTGATAATCAGCTATCGAATCGATTTTTCACATACTTGTCATGATTTGAACTTGACTTGCCAGCACAGGAATTGGATGGTATTTCCCTTCGATCAATATTACACTAGATACACAATCCCATGCAAAACTTCTCTTTAAAACTGTTGCCAATTGTATTTACGTAATTCTAGGAATTCTAGTTTTTAACCGACTTCCCAAAAAGGAGGAGGTTCTATGTTCGACTTCAAGTTTGTTATTTTTTTTTTTTTTTTTTGTTTCTGTTCACCGATTACTCCGTCAATTGTGGACCGATTTTGAAAATTCTTTTTTTGTTTGAAAAAGTATGTTCCGAAATTGGTCCCATTTTAATTTGGTGAAGATCTGATGAAGAACTTCGGAGATATACAACAGAACTCTTTAATAAATAACGGCAAATCTCTCGGGATTGCTGCAATCGCATGTCTGTTTGTTGTTTATAATATTTCATAACATAGTTCCAGTTCGCTCTTAAAGGGTTAGCAGACCTCTCATTTCACCGGTTATGTTCAATTTTCATGAAATCTATTCTGGCGAAACAGTTCCCTTACTAACTTGCCTATTAGGTACGTACAACTAAAAAGTGAAAAATAAAAAAACTTTTTGCTAAAAAATACTACCGACTTCCAAATACAAAACTACAAAGTGAAAAATAACTTAATTTTTTGAAGTCGGTGTCCATAACGCAAAAAAATGGTACCTACGAAAGACACATGAATGACACATGACAAAATAAATATACATGAATGCAAATTCACCCTTAAATGCAATGCTTAAAGTTACATTCACAAAGCTATGTAGAGAAAGCAATAACTTTTTTACGACTTTTCTTCGCTCCTCAACATACATCATGCAAATTTAATCTTACACGCATGTTTTGAAGTCTAAATTACAAAGTGCCATTCACTGTTCCAGAATAGTCAATATTTATTACATTAGTTGGTGCGAGTCGAAGCAAAAGTTGGTCATACAATCATAGTATTTGGTAATTGATTCATATTTACTATTTAATTCGGTTTTTACTTTATGAATAACATTTAATGCTTATGCACTTACCGAAAAAAGATATTTCTTTCAAAATCCATTTATTACGGTGGTTATTTGCCAATTTCTTGAACGCATGCTGCGGCCTTTTGACGTCTTAATGTTGGCTATAATTGGACCATACTATGTGTGATTTGAAATAAGACCACAACCATTTTAGAGTTCTTATTTTTCGGACGGTTTTTGAAGCGCTTACCGAGCATCTAGTGTATTATAGATCGAAGGTATTTCCCGACTAAAATAAATAAACTATATCTAAATAAAATAACTATATCTTTTGCCAAAAGCAATCAGATTCGACTTAGTTTTTCATATTTTGTCAACATTTTAATATCAAGGTACTCAAAAAGCGCGGGAAACATGATATTCTCGGTTTCGAAGAAGGCAAAAAAAACCGGCCAAGTGCGAGTCGGACTGGCGCACGAAGGGTTCCGTACCATTACCGCAAAAAAACGAAAAAAAAAACACGTTTTTTGTATGGGAGCCCCACTTAAATATTTATTTTATTCTGTTTATAGTATTTGTTGTTATAGCGGCAACAGAAATACATCATCTGTGAAAATTTCAACTCACTAGCTATCACGGTTCATGAGTTACAGCCTGGTGACAGACAGACAGACGGACCGCGGCGTCTCAGTAATAGGGTCCCGTTTTTACCCTTTGGGTACGGAACCCTAAAAAGCAAACGTCTCTAGCTGATCCGCCGCTTGCTACTGGTACATAACGAGCTATATTATAGTGGTCCGTCTAACCATTTTCCTAACCATCAATGAGCTGAGCCACCAGATGATGAGATTCACAAGAGTGAATAGGTTGCTTCTACGCAAGCGTGCTACACCGTCGACCACATCATCGCTTACCATTACGTGAGATAATGCTCAAGGGCGAGCCGACCCATACAAAAAAACGAAAATACAAGGAGAGGAGCTCGTGGCTAAATAATAACAGCCGCAGTGGTCAATCATCCAGGTTAAGCAACGTTTGACGAGGTCGGTCCGTGGATGGGTGACCATTTTCAGAATACCGAGTTTCCTCCGTTCCTCGGAAATCACGTTAAGCCGTTGGTCCCGGCTGTCTTTTGAAGATCTTTGACAGTCGTTACGGGTAGTCAGAAGCTTGAGATCTGACACCAGTCTTGCCAAGGGGTACCGTGTTACCCAGTTACTGGGTTGTGGAGGTCAGATAGGCAGACGCTCCATGTAAAACACTAGCACTCAGCTAAATCCGGTGAGACTGGAAGCCGACCCCAATATACTTGGGAAAAGGCTAGGCAGATTGATTTTGGACGAAAATAAAACCGAATTACGAACAGAATTTGTACGGTAAAGCCTACGCGGCAGATGAGATTAAGAAAGTTACTTTTATTTTCTATGTTTCGCTCTTGACAGATCGGTCATGGTCACATGAATATTGTCCAATCGCTGGAGTTGTAACACGCCACCTGATCTCTCCATAATTTGTGCCGGATTGATGAAAGTTACAAGTGACACTTACATGGTCCGAATGCCACCTGTTCGGCACATTAGGCCTCCGCTTCTCAGTGCAGACGACCCGCCGCATGTCTTCGAGGGCCGGGTCGGGCGGCACGCAGTCGTAGTATGGAGGCTGATACTCGTCGGGCATCACGCCGCAGCGCCGGGCCATCTCCCAAAGGACCAGGCCAAACGAATACACGTCTGAACGCTTGTATGGATCAAACTGCCGAGTGTCCATAGTCTCATCGAGCACCTGGAAAATTAAAGCGCTGTAGGTAGTTTCATGCCACCTTGGCACAAATAATATCTTTACATTTTCAAAGAAAACTTTTCCTATTACTGAAAAGGCATTACAAATCTTTTCGCTGGGAACCGAGTAAATACAAACAAAGTCTGGCTTCTTCGAAACAGAAGCCTTAGGAATCTGTCTCGTCTGTGTTTATTATTTATGAGCAAGATTTTTATACCTTTTTAGCGCAAAGGAACTGGGATAAAAATCGAGCTGAATGAGGAAGGTTACATGTTGATATCGCTAATGGTTACCTCAGGAGCCATGTAGCGCTTGGTGCCAACTCTGTTGGTGGTGGGCACATCGACGGAGTCACTGGCCACGTTGTGACGAACGGCGAGCCCCAAGTCACCGATCACGCAAGTCAGGTTGCTCTTCACAAGAATGTTCTTCGATTTCAGATCCCTGTGAGCTATAGCTGGCTTACCTGTTGGACAAATTTGGTTTTATAGTGGGGTCAAACTGGACATTTCAAAGCAGGCCATCTAATTTCCAAATCGGTCAACCGGCCGAACACTCAATTTTATTTTAAGACATTTTGGAAGAATACAAATATTAAGCATTGATAGAAAGTTCCAATCCTAAAACCAAAATGACTTGCAAGCTTTTGATAGGTTGATGCACTTGAGTCGATTAATAGACGGGCCAAGGGGCTTATTGGCAACGATGGTCTGGTCGAGTCAAAGCTACAGAGCCTTGAACAGCGACGCCGAGTTGCCAGCCTGTCGGTTTTTATAGGTTACATTTCGGGGACTGTGCGATAGAACTGCACGATTTGATTCCGCCTAGCCCTTGCCATCGGGCTTCAAGATGTACGGCAATGCCCTATCGGAATATGGTGGACCACCCGCCAATTCTCACAAAGCTTTTTGAGAATACTTTCATTATGCGTACAGCTCAAGAGTGAAATTCCCTGCCGGAGTCAATTTTTCCTGATGGCTATAACAACCTAGGTGTCTTGAAGTCAAGAGTGAATAGGTTACTTCTGGGCAAGCGTGCTCTACCGTTGGCCACATCATCACTTTCCAAAAGGCGTGTAAAAAAAAAACTGGCCAAGTACGAGTCGGACTCGCGCACGCGGAGACACGCGCGGGTTCCGTACAAACAACTACATTCACCAAAATAATTAAATAACATTACTGAAGTTCATAAACCATGAACAATGCTCTAACGATATGATAAACAGAATTGAGGGACAAAATTAACTTTGCCGTTGGAAAACTGTAATGTCCATACATCGACATAAGTCGCGGTCAGTTTACCAACTGCAAATAAGTTAATAATCTTTTTTTTATGTAGGTACAAAAATTTACGGTTTTCGGATTGTTTCCTTTACTTGTACTATAAGACATTGCTTTTTGCCAAATTTCATGATTCTAGGTCAACGGGAAATACCCTGTAGATTTTGATTTCCTTGCGAGTGTAAAATATGCGTTATTAACGGCTATATCTCTAGATTGCGTTGATCTAGAAGTTTGTTTTTTTTCACAGCTGCAAGGGTTTGCAAACTTGAGTACATGATATTAATTTCAACTCGATACCTCCACGCGTTCCCGAGATAAAGGATCTTGACAGACAGACGGACAACAAAGTTATCCTATAAGGATTCCGTTATTTCCTATTGAGGTACGGAACCCTAAAAATAGCAATTATTATACTAAAATCCTATTAATAATTTTAACTATATCCAGTTATCACTATCATAAACTAAAAGATATGCATGCCGAGGAAAGCAAAACATATCTGTATGCCAAACCCCTTGGTTAATTCTAATTGAGTGGCAGACTGAAATCGGCCAGTCCGTTGAGCATTTGGGTCATCAATCATCATTATACTGTTAGCACATAAACGGTCTCTCTTGAGTGTGAAACTACATTCACAGCTGGCCAGATGTACTTACTGAGCAAGCATTAGCGTAGGTGCTTTTTAGGGTTCCGATCCTCAAAAGGAAAAAAGAATGAACGCCCAAAAAAGGTACTATCCGTTAACTGTTTACTTAGAATAATGAAATTTGACAACATGAAATGTCACACACAAGTATAATTAATAAATCCAAAGACCGTAAATTTGAACGTACATAAAAAATGTTGTTCGATGTTTCGTCTGCCTAGACAAGACCTTTTTCTCAGTAACGCAATCAAAATATAGTTACGGCCGTTTTTGCCTCATATTTGACACTCGCAAGGGCATCAAAATTTATAGGGTCCCGTTGACCTACACTCATGAAATTTGGCAAGAAGCTCGCACAAGTAAAGGAAAAAGTCTGTAAACCGTAAATTTGTAGCTACATAAAAATAAACGATTATTAACTTATTTGCAGTGGGTAAACTGAATATCGATGTAAGTTAATTTTGACCATCAATACAGTTTATATTTTCGTTGTAGCAACGTTCGGTCCTTTCATTGTCAGTAATGTTACCTAATTATTTTGGTGAACGTAGCTGTCTGTACGGGACCCTCAGTGTGCGAGTCCGACTCGCATTTCGCCGTTTTAGTTTTTGGATAAGTGTAGGGGATGGAAGTCTGTAATTTTTGGCGATCCTGTTAAAATTGCGATGTGTTATATTAACAGTTGTAATTTTTGGCGATAGGGAACCCTGTTAAAATTGCGATTTGTCATATTAACAGCTTTATGTTTGGCGATGGGAACCCTGTGAAAATTGCGATGTGTCATATTAACAGCTGTATTTTTGGCGATGGGAACCCTCTTAAAATTGCGATGTGTTATATTAACAGCCGTAATTTTTGGCGATGGGGAACCCTGTTAAAATAGCGATATGTCATATTAACAGCTGTAATTTTTGGCGATGGGGAGCGCAGTTAAAATTACGCTGTGTCATTTTAACAGCCTGGTGTATAATTTTATTATTTTCCCATAGAAATCCCCTTTCCAAAAATGTGAAATATCTCTCATTTAAACTCTTTGGAAAGGAGTAGTAGTTTCAAAAATCATCATAAGGCAAATAGAAGCCTCATAAAAATAATACTCGTCACGAAACTCGTCTCCGAACTATTAAGCCTGTGATCTTGAAAATCAGCACGTATGTTTGACTTGGTGTCTACGAGAGTGAGATTGGATAAATTGTACAAGTCTAAGTTGTTTGTAGTGATCAAGTATCCCATGGTTTATCTTCAATTCCAAGTAATTTTGTGATTTATTAGATTTTTGTTGCTATAAATGAAAATACTCATTCATATAGTCCTTCAATAGCTCATTAGACCAAAAGAAATAAGGGATACCCCCTTAACCCCCCGGCTCTAAAAGCCTCAATCGTCTCAATCTATTTTCATTATATTCTGGTAATTGTTAATGTAATCATAATCAATTTACCCTCCGTTGCCAAGTTGTCGGATACATGAATAAGTCATACCAACCGATCATAGAAGATGATTTTATATTTGAAAAGAGAGCTTTTAGTGACTTAGAAATAAACAATATTAAAAAAAAAAAACAATTCAAAAAATCAAAAACCTCGACTGCTTAAGAAGCGAACTAAAAGAAAGTAAACAAGAAAAAAATCATTCTGTGCAGTCGGAGGATAAATATTCGCGGGCTGGCTGACCAAACCCAGATGTAACCTCCAACTGCACAGCGTGATTTTCTTCTTGTTTAAGTTGTTTACGTCTTTTTTGTTCGCTTCTTAAGCAGCCGGCTTTCTTTTTCGAAAAAGGTACATTTACATTACATGTAAATTTTCGAAATCGATTGACGTAAGAATCATCAAAATCGGCGAACGCTTTTGGTCTCTAGAACGCCACATAGGAATAAACATACATATACTGATAAACACATTACCCTCCTTCGGCAGTCAGGTAAAAAGGGGAAAAGGTTAGGCTGAATGATTCAGTTATGTGCTGCGATTGGCCGAACTGATTAATCGATTGACCTTAATACGAATATAGGATATTGTCACATGCTAAACGAACATTAGCATACGACATAAATAAACAGACGGCGAGTAGCCGAATAACCACAGCAGCGACACAGATAGTTTTTCGACACATCCAGCCAGTAATAAAAACTTTTCTAACCATAAATATGATTAGTAAAGCGGAGAACAAATTATTGGACGCGGCTAACGGACGCGACTGACAGCCGCGACTTATAGAGTATCTGTGTAATGAATGTACATTACATTGTACAAACTATCGGACGTAAGTCGCGGACGAAACTTGGGCGTTCGGACATCCGATAGAGATCTGGCCCGCTGTAAGTTTTTGTCTATGCACACATCAGTCACACATTATCAGTCTCGGCCGTAAGTCGCGTCCGATAATTTGTTAATTTGCATATTTCTGCATTCAAATTTTTATTTAAATTAAGAATCTGCTAATCAACATTTAAACTGATTATATGGTCACAATTAATTTCTCATAAAAATAGCCTTATTGATATAATGGGGTACTCGCCTTTAGTGCCAACGATGTCCATGTGCAGATGGGCAAGTCCGGTGGCGATGGACAGAGACATTTTCACCAGCGTGATCGAGTCTATGGTTCGAGCACTCAGAAAGTCGAACAGCGATCCATTCTCGTGGTAATCCGTGATCAGCCACAACTGGGTCCAAGTGCCGTTATCTGCGACAAACATTCGAATCACTTAACATGCCATGACGTGCAGGGTACGGCGAATAATCTTTATAATAGAGTTGCCGCGAATACTCGCTATTATTCGGTATTCGGCATTACTCGTAATTTTTTTTATATTCGTCGAATACCGAATAATAGCTAGTATTATTCGGCATTCGGCGAATAGTCGTCGAAAATAAACTTTTAACGAACAAAAGAACTAATGAGTTAAAAATAATATTTTTTTAATTGTTTTCCTTAATAAAACAATACAAAATATCAATTATTATCTGTAATATGTGCCTGTGCCTATCATATTCATGAAATTAAATTAGTAAGGTTTTTTAATTAATATTTAAAATCCCACAGAGGCAGATTGTGGTGCAAAATAATCAATTTTTTCTGCATGTTCTGGAGCAAGTCGGTTTCGTTTTTCCTAGTAAATTAAAGAGAAAGACTTGTACAAGAAAAGGGTTGCCAGCATTTTAAAATGGAAAATTAAATTTACTACATATATGTAGGTATGTATAACATGAAACAGATTTCTTTAACTTTATTGTTTTCTTTTCTCACAACCTTAGAAGAAATTAGAAATATTTTTAATGTGTTTAATGTTTTTTTTTATGTCGAATAGTAATGTCGAGTTATTCGACTATTCGCCAAAGTGAATGGCGATTAATCGGTATTCGACTACTCGCTATTAATACTATTCGCGGCAACTCTACTTTATAATGCTTCTTCTACAGAATGTATTATGCAGTTGTGACGTAAGACGTTGATCTAGCCATTTATCAATTGATGCACTAAATAGCAATGAGATGCAACACATCATATACTCTAATTAATGGATAACAACTCATTAATCACTCTGGAGCATAGTCCAGATTGTGACGCACAGAGTGGCGCAGTTTAATCCGTATAGCTTTGTTTTCATTCCAGGAAAATATCTACTTAAGTATACGAGTCTCCGGTGTGTGTTTTGTTGCCCATATACCGTAATTTAAGTTGTACTATTTATTATTCAACTAATGTTCCTACACACAGATATTTCCTACCTTACAAACCTGCGTCTCTCTATACGACTGATGCTTGCTGTATCAATTAATTTATAAATATATATTATGTTTGCTCCTTGTTGATTAAATCCTTATCGCGTTCTAATTACAGGACTATTAAATTATAGCTTTAAATGGAAACACCCTTTTTATTCAATACTAGCTGACCCGCGGGGCTTCGCTCCCGTCAACTGGCTACCCTGCCTGCCCTGCCTACTTTGGCTACCATGCCTATCCTGGCTACCCTGGCTTCTCCGGCTACCTGGCCCCTACCCTGCCTACTCTGGTTACCCTGGCTTTCCTGGCTACATTGCCCCTACCCTGCCCAAAACCTGGCTACCCTGCCCAAAACCTGGCTACCATGGCTACCCTGCCCAAAACCTGCCAACCCTGGACACCCTGGCTACCCTGCATAACCTACCTACCCTGGCTAGCCTGCCTACCTACCTAAATATTTTTATTTATCATCAATAGCTTTCTACTGGTGAAAGAATTTTCAAAATCGGTTCAGTAGATCCAGAGATTACCCCTTACAACGTCACAAACTCACAAACTTTACCTCTTTATAATACAGGGTGGGCCATAAGGGTGTTGGCGGTTTAAATATTCGATTTAAAAAAAACTACGAAACATAACACAAATATATTTGTATTGTTAAAAAGTAGAAGCATAGGAATTTTTAAGACTTAAAAATAATGTTGTCCAAATGGCTTCCCTCGGCTGCTTGGCACTCTTGGAACCGAAGTCGCAAATTTTGGAAAACTCGTTGAAAAGTTGTTCTCGGTATTTTGTTACTTTCCTGAATAATATTCCTCTTCAGCTGCTCTAAATTGGTCGGATTATTCTCGTAAACTACCGATTTGAGGTAGCCCCATAGAAAATAATCGCATGGAGAGAGATCGGGGCTACGTGGGGGCCATTCAATATCCCCCCTTTTCGAGATGAGTTTTCCGGGAAAACATTTTTCAGCAGCTCTATGGATACCCTAGCCGTATGACATGTGGCCCCATCCTGTTGAAACCACATCCTCGAGGTATTGCCTCGAAGTTCTTGCAAAGCTGGCACCAAAAAGTCTGTTATCATGTTGCAATAATTGTTAGCTCTAACCGTCATCGCTTGCCCTCTTTCGTCCTCAAAAAAGTATGGCCCAATAATACCGGTTGACGTTATCCCAGCCCACACGACAAGCTTAGGGCTGTGAAGTGGACGTTCATGCAAGCGTCGGGGATTAGTCTCGGACCAGAACCGACAATTTTGTTTGAAAATTTCAAACTTTTCAACGAGTTTTCCAAAATTTGCGACTTCGGTTCCAAGAGTGCCAAGCAGCCGAGGGAAGCCATTTGGACAACATTATTTTTAAGTCTTAAAAATTCCTATGCTTCTACTTTTTAACAATACAAATATATTTGTGTTATGTTTCGTAGTTTTTTTTAAATCGAATATTTAAACCGCCAACACCCTTATGGCCCACCCTGTATTAGTATAGATTTTAATTACTACACATGACGCAAAAATGCGTTTAGGTAAATCCATAAATTCTAAAGTTTAGTTTTGGTTTGATGATTTGACACTTGACTTTGGTATAAATAGAGTTGATAAGTTGTTTGCAAGGCTGCCTGTCCACTTGGCTTGGAGCGGAGAAAAGAGGAGCGGAGCCAACCAATCTAATTGCATAAAAACTCCGCTCGCGGTGGACAGGCAGTCTTTTAGTCAGTCGTTATAAATAGTATTATCCTGTAAGCACGCTAGCTCTCAAGCATGTAATATGGGTTGCAGACCGCGCCTACAAAACCATGACCACCATTTGAGCACAGGGCGACATTATTTTCGTGTTATCGTAACGTCTACTTACAACTTTTTAATCTTTTATTAACTACCAATATGTTTATAATGTTGTATTGTGGTATTTTGATGTTCTGTACCTAATCTAACTAGGTATGCTTATTATTAAACCTTAATTTAAATTGTAATATTAAACTTTTTCATGGGCAATAAAGTTGTTAACCGTATCTATTGATTGTTACAATTATTTTTTTAAATGCAAGTTCCTATTTTAAGAAATGAACTATAAATGACATATCATAATGTCCTACTTTTTAAACCCCTACAGATAAAGAGGAGTGTTATAAGTTTGACGTGTGTACCTGTGTTTGTGTAGTTGTGTGTCTGTCTCTGTGGCATATCTACTAAGCGGATGAACCGATTTGATATCTTTTTTTTTTGTTTGTAAGGGTTAAGGACTTTATCGAAAGTGATCTTAGCTATGTGTGATGAAAATCGGTTCAGCCATTCAAAAGTTTACCGTTTACTGTTTGAATCAGGGTATTTTCGCAAGATATTGTGTCATAATTACGTGTTCAATAGATTGTCGATCGAAGCGTGTCTACTACTCGATAAAATATGAAGCATGAAATAAAAATGTGTCGAGGGTTTTTTTTAAATTTTACTTGTCCTGCTATTCCAATTACGCGATACTTGCTATTGCCTTAGGAGCCCAGAACTATTATTTCTCGATCCTTTGACATTGCTACATAAATTGAATGCCACGGATGAAATTAATACCGACGTTCATCCAACTTCAAAGAAGATGATATTTGCTAAGGAAGCCACTCAATATGGACAAGAGATCATTAATCCTACTTCCAAATAAGATTATAAATGTGAAATTCTGTATGCTTATATGTTGGTAACTCAATCACGCCGCGCGCCATTCCCGTGGGATAATTACGCATAGACGTTGACTAAAGCTAGTAATTTATTAAATTATAAACTTATTGCTATATGAAATGAACTTACCCTTGTTGTCAGCAGCAATGAAGCCCAGAATATTCTCGTGTCGCAACATCACCGTCTGGTATATTTCTGCTTCACGGAACCACGATGACTCTTCGCGTGATGAGAATATTTTGACGGCGACGTTCTCGCCGCGCCAACGGCCTCGCCAGACCTCTCCGAAGCGACCCTTACCGATGATATCCAATAGTTGGATCTGACGAGCGATGGAACGCTGCACCAGAAGAGGCAATCCTACAGGAACAAACATAATACGTATTGTGACCATGATATGATGTTGATTTTATCAGTCTTGCTGCACCAATCTCATATATTATGTTTTTGTATTGTTTTTGACCATAAGGCCAGCGCGAGAATTATACTTCTAAACATCGCAATTTTTCTGCTGAATTAAATTTCGTTTTTGTAGAACTTCATATTTGATAGCAATCCATTGTGGAATGGGGGTTCCACAGGGTCCCTAAGTACTTTTGTATCAAAAAGCTGTTTTATTTGAACAACCATAATTCTGCAGTATTAACTCTAGGGAGAAATAATGTGATAGAATTGTTGTAAAACGATCTTGCAAAAAATCTGGGATATTACTTAAATGACTATTGTTTTATAAAGTTTAGAAGATTTTTTTAGAAGCGTATAATAATATTTTAAGTCCAAAGATATTGCTATAGTGTGAATAATTTAAATTCGTAAACTTATTAAGAGGTGAACGCACAAGACTGATTAAAATGGGTATAATATTGTTTTTGTTTTATTTATTTTTTTATCCAAATTGATTAAAAAGAACAAAAGACAGAGAAAATAAAAAAGCGTGAATCGATCCATTATGCATCGCCTTAAAAACAAAAAACTACATTAACAGTACCACGTGTTTTTAGTCAACTTGCTCTCGTCAGGAAGCACTTAATAGGCAGATTTATCAAATCGGATCTTTTCAACCCGGGCAGGACTTAGCAGTTGCAGATATTTATTTATTTAAAGTTATGTGTGGGTCAGACGAATCTGCTGGCACAAACAGTTCTCAAGTTATCAAAGTTACAAACTGGACAACAAAAAGAGAAATCGCAGTTCATGCAGTACATATTGAAAGAGTATTTTAAACGGGAAGGCGTGCAAACAAAAACGTCTCTAAAATGTTTTCATGAGGTCCGTACATGACATGTCATGTTTTTTATTGCCTCATTCAATCCTTTTGATGCATCAATGCAGATCGATTCGAGGCAATGATCGCTCACTTTGGCACTTAGTGATGTAGTACGCATTTATGAATTCATTCATGTGTAGCAGAATGTTTATGAAGACTACAAATAGCGTAGGTACGTGAACATCAAGCGACGGGCCGGATTGTCGTTTAGAATATTGAACTGGAGTTTTCCTTCCTCAATTTAAATTGAGGATTGGAACAAGATACGAGATTTATTCAATCTTTATTTATTTTGTAAGCAATAGACCGTTAGAGCAGTGGAGGCCCAGTGGTTACGGTCCCGACTTACGAGTTGTAGGTCGTGGGTTCGAACCCGAGCAGGCGCTTTACTTTGTGTAATTTATTTCATCACCACTGCTCTCAAAACGGTGAAGGAAAACATCGTGAGGAAACCGGCATGTCCTAGAACCAAAAATTCAAAGACATGTGACATCTACCAATCCGCACTGGGCCCGCGTGGTGGATTATAGCCCACTCCCTCTATGAGAGGGGGCCTGTGTCCCAGCAGTGGGACCTTTAAAAGGCTGATGATGTGATGTGTGAATAGACCGTACTATAAAACGATTGTTGGAGCTTCCGGTCTATTTCACTAATTGTGAACCGGATTGCAAAGCCACCAGCTCTAACTGCTGAGACCAATTTTCAGTGAACGGGTGGCAAAAATAAAATCTGTTTATGTTACCGGATAATACATAGGCCAATAGGTACTGTGATATATCATATTATTAAACGTAAATATAAGTAAATAATGAAATTCTTACCAGAGCCAGACCCGGAGGTAGTGAGCTCAATCATGTCTCGTATGGTTGTGGTTCTCATCATGGGGTGCCTGGTTTCACAGATCGAGTCATCAGGCGGGTATGGCGTTCGGGACTGAACTCTCTTCTTCGGTCCATGCGATCGCTTCGCCCACCAGAAGCTGATTGCAGCGCAGACACCGAGAACCATCAATCCCATCACCCATGGCAACACTTTCCATGCTGTCGCTGTAGTGCCCGTTTCTTTATTCAGAATTTGTGCATTAGTATCTGTATCTTAAAATGGTGGATTCAGGTAAAGCAATCAGTTTTTTTTTAATTATTTGATTTCGTTTTGACTAAAAAAATTCATAATATTACCTTTCGAATGCTAAAATTATAAGCTAGCATTTAATTTTAAACCCAGTAAGAATGAGAAATGAGAGTGAGAGACTGGATACTCATACTGGTACTGGTAATGGAATACCAACCCAAACCCAGAGGATATAATGCATGCATCAAACCCCACGTTATAGCAACTTATACCTGAGAATGATGTATTGCAAATCGTATCCCGATGCTTATTGCTTATGCTAAATCCCATGATTCAATTCAGTATGCCCAAAACAAAAACCGTGAAGTATTTTAAGCTAATAACTTGTTTTAAATACCTATGTAAAATATTGTAATAAAGTCCAATTAAAGACAAGCCGTAGCTACCTAGAATTGCGACACACACTTCGACAAGGATATTATCGTTTATTTGCAAGATCTAATGATCGCCAATTTAGAGTAGTCATACAAAATATTTATAGTACGTTGACCTACATAATATCACCATTGAACACAAATGCTCAACTGGTTTCTTATAAGTCTTTTACTAATTTGAAAAATGGAATTACCACAAATGAATCTGCGATTTAATTAAATACCAATTAACCAGCAGTCACATTTAGCTCATTTTTTTAAGTTTCTGTTTATTTCTCAAAAGATTTCAGTGAGAATGGTGTGGGTGGAAGTTGTAGAACCTAAATATTAATAATAAAATATATATATTAACTATACTTACAGTAAGCAATTCTTTCAGAATCTGAAAACGTTTATTATAATATTCGGCGAAAGCTTTCGTAAAGAGAATGAACACAGCACACAAGAACACATGCAAAATCAATGTACATAAGTAAATATAATATAAGAAATAATTATATGAATCTACAAATTACTTACATGTGACACAAGTACCATTTATTGAGGTCTAATATTTCTGATATTATCATAAAATATGGTTGCATAGTAGATTAGTGGTCAATTTACCAAATTTGTTCACTAATCTACGATATAACAGAATATCATTTAATAAAGCACATTAAGAGACCACCATGTTGTATTAGTGCTTATTTTACCGCTCCTAATGAAAACATGTTACAAATAGTAATTTGTCCAAACATATCTTTATGGGTAAACGATAATACACCAAATGTTTCTAGGAGTATATGCAGAAATGTGTAAGTTTGTAGACGAGGTGTCCCACTCTTCTCATTACATTATATTTATATACTGTGCAGCGGGTTAGTTACAAGACCCATAGCCAATCGTATAACTAAAAAAGTGCTACAATGTTATTAGCGAAAATAAATAATAACAAAATTATGGTTACTGACATGCTATTAGTATAAAAATCATATCTATTATCATGCTAAAATCAAGTGGAAAAAACCGGCTTATGATCACTTACGGCCTTATTTATCGTCTCTTGTATAATGACTACACATTCCTCTGAACTTTCTGTAATCAAGACATTCAGTGGCGTATAATAAAGGCACTAATTCGATGCAACCCCCGTCATGCTTTCTGTGCAATGGAACCCCTCGTTTAATGTAATATGTAATGATGTCCCATTTAATGTTTGAACGGTACATTTCAGTTCAAAAATGAGCATTTCATTAACAAGATTTTTAACTTGCAAATGAGGAACGCGTCGAATGCCACAATAAGAACTATTGGGAAATGTCCCACTGCCAATGCTATAAATTTATGTGCATAATTCGATACTTTTGCATGCGCAATTGTAACCGAGCAGCTGTTATTATTTCAAGTTATTATTAAGAACCTCTCATGAACGTTACTGTAACATGGTAAGACTCAACAATACATTTGATGTGGACATCACAATGTAAGCTACCCAGACAGCGCGCCCCGACGACACATTCCGAATATATATACTGTACCTGCGAATAGATCACGGTTACAGTAGTCCGTGGCGCAGCAAGATATATTGGGTTCGTCATCGCGGCACCAAATAGGCATATCCCCGGGGGGGAATATGTTTTCTCGGTCCCAACATCTACGTTCATAAATTCTGAGATTAGTACAAAAAAAACGCATCCCTAAACGGTGATCAATGCCGGTCTACGGAAAAAAAACTAGTAATTAGAACAAAACAAAGAAAAAATAAAATTCTTTAGCCATGCAGTCTCGCACCATACACCAAGGCAGTCGGCGCCCACTGGAGCATGGCGCTGGGCGCTTGGCGTGTGGTACGCCGGGCGTCGAGTGTCACAGCGGGAAGCTAGAGTGCAGTAGTTAGCGGGGCACATCGAGGGCTACCTCCACGTCGTCCTACCTGGCGGCTTCGGTTGCAGGTCCAGGCGCAGGTGTTGATTGCACATGTCATGTGACTTACAACATTTTATCACCACCGATTCATTTTTAGTTTTCGTCGTAGAGCAACTGAAGGGATGCTCGATGGGTATCAGTGATTTGCGCTCGATACAGCTGCGCCGCAAGTGGAACCACCATACATTATGTTTAGTAGGTTAAAGCAAACAACGCACACTCGGAAAATAGAGTTGGTTAAGGAGTACGGCACATCATTCAAATCATACTAATTATTTCTGTCGGCACCTGCGGCCGCTCGTTCTCTTTGCTTAGTAGGTACATATTCAAATCACTAATTCAAAGCGATTGTTAGAGTATTGGCATCTCAACACAAAACTTATAGGAAATGGCAATGCAATTATATGATTCTAATAGTACATCAAACAAACTCAAAATCTGCATCATCAAAATAGATACATGACACGCCCGCAAGTGCGCAGAACAGCTTACCCATTACTGAGGCATGAAGCACTTTGGACAATTTTTCTCGTGTTATCACATCAGAATTGCAGAAATCAGTTTTACAGCAATACATTGTAGATTTTTTGCATTTTACTGGGTTTTCAGGAGGAAATGCAACGTTCAAGTTCATACAGCTTAAGACCACCGCACTACACAGGTCAATCATTTGATAGAAATAGGTTAGAATTATACCTGCGAGCCACAGCATAACAACAGGTTTGTGTTGATTTGAATTGAGTTTGCCAATTGTTTAATAATTATTATTTATTGATTGTTAGCCAACATGATGTTTTTGGAGTTGGAGGGAATGAAAATATGTACCTTTTCAGATAAACGATAAAATTAAATGCCTTTGACTACCATTTTGGTTAAATTTGGAAAAATAACATCAGTAATATACAATTTTGAATAATTTTGGAAATAATATGGTATATTTCTCATTAATATACTCACTGGTAGGTGAACTTCTGCACTTTATTCTCCAGGCTTGTGGAGGCAAAGCAGTATCCATCTGTCTCACATGTCGAGTTGGGACATCTCTCACTGTTGCAGTAACATTTCAAACCTATGACCAATATAAACATTTAGAATAGGAATTGAAACATCAGGCAGCTAGTATAAAGTGATTCTGAAAGATTTCTTTACATACTAACAAATAAGTCTGCTTACTTATTTACTTTTTTTAAATTAAAATACCAAAAAGAGCATCTTGTACAATTACAGTCAGAGAAGAATCAGATTATGTGAATGAAAAGACACATTATGTAGTCTTGTGTTACTTGGTCAATCATAATAAGGATACTTTCTAACAAAAAAATATTTTAAGTCTCCTCAGCCTATCAAAATAATATTGCTAAGACCTACGCCTTTTTCTTGTTAAACCATGATTAATGTTCGGGTGAAATAAACCATTTTACGTTTTGCCTATTGGTATCCAAGGCCTGATATACTCCTTAAATAAGAGTATTTAATCGTCCCTAAATAGTCCTACAGAGGTCTGACTCTGAAGGACTATTTAACAGAGAAAGATTTGAATAAAATTTTAAATTTGAATCATGCTAATATTATCTGAACTAACACAAAACTCCATACAAAAAATGTAATTCAATTTAAAGAAAATCTATACATTGTTGTAACACGTTTTGTAATATTTGTCATAGTAATATCTTTACAATAATGTATGTACATCGTATGTCTTGCGTATTTTGTTAGATTTTACAGCCATTTGTAATTCCATCAAAGTGTAGTCTAAGCTCAACTAAGCCAGTACACCAGAAACACGTAAACAGAACTGTATTTGTGTTTAGATAATATAAAATCGCACGCAAATGGACAAGTGATGAAAAGCACTCACCATCGACGGTGTCTAACCTCCGGTACAAAGTGAAAATCAAAAAAAGAAACCATTTGCGCCATTGAAAACTATTCATTATCACATTCCTTGATACAAACATATCAATCTACAGTTCCGGAACAGCAAAACACTTATTATTGACACTCGTACAGTACGGCCATTGAAGTGTTTCAGAAACATATGACATTGTTATTATAAAATTGCTTTTATGAGACAGCTATTGTTCTATAAACTATTTATTCCAATAAAATCTGGTTAAAAATCTTGTACTTAGACGAAATTTAAAACTAATTCAATATTAGAAACTACGAAAACCTCGTCCGAGGTACGGGAAGGCAAGTAAATAGCTTCGCGTGAGTGAACCACAGATACAGAATATTATTGAGTGCAGAGTGAGTGAACTATGATGCCGATCACAGAATATTATTTACTTTATGAAAGTTAGGGTGGAAACATACTATTAAAACAACACGGGACGCCACACCCCGCGACGTCTTCTGACGCATTGAAGTACTAATCAATTCCATATATTTAGTATGGTCAGAAACACATAGGACTCAACACGCCATGTGATCACACGCATTACCAGGCGGTAATACCCAGTCGGTTTGAATCAGCGTGTTGACGGGAGAGGGGGCACACACGCCACCCGACGCTTCGCACACAGTGTGCTTCTAGTAAACAGACGACGCCACGCGTCAGTCAAGAGCATGATCTGTGGTGCCAACCCTAATTTTGAGTAAAGTTGCACGGACATTTTTAGGGTAAAAACTCGGTGAGGGTAATTTTTATGTTTATGCTATAATAGAAATTATTAACCTATATGAGTCAAATTTGTAATGATATGGACTTGAATGTAATTGGCCTTTGGTCGTGTTATGTAAAAATAAATAAATAAATTCCCTGGACTTAAGTTTAAATATTTCCCTTGAACCCGCAATTTCTTAAAACTTCTTTTTCGACACGGCTATCATAGTCTCAGTGATGTAGTCAAGTAATTGGTATGGTACAAATCCCAAAATAGCCTATTCTTATAGTAAAACTGGTTTGTAATTATATTATAGACCAGCTGCCCCACGCGGTTCGCTTCCGTCAACTGGCTACCTACCTGCCCTACCCTACATACATGAATGTTGCGTAACTTTGTCCGCTTACTTACGCTTTCAAAAAGGAATAATTTTGGCCGTTTTTCATGTATAGTCCGTTCCTATAGGTCGTGGCGTGATGTTATATAGCCTATAACCTTCAACCAGTAGTTATCATGTTAAATTTAGTCTTGTTATACTTATTTTTATTATTTTTACCTTTGTATAGATTCTTTTACCGATTGTTTTGTGAATGTGTGAACATTGTAGGCCTTCTAGATGCTAGTTAACATTTGTTAACTTTTTTATAAAATCTTTTTCTTTTTTTTTTTTAGTTTCTTACGACTTATTGTCATAATTCGGGCCTACGTTGTCCCCCCATATCTAAGTACTAATGCTGTAACATGGAAATATTGTAAAACCAAACCTTTTTTAAAAGAGTAACTATGGAGTTTCTTGCCGGTTCTTCTCCATAGGAAACGACCAACCCGAACCGTGCACATTTTGTCGACGTTTTATAAATGCCCATGTAGGCCTATGTGAAATAAAAAAATTGATTTTGATTTTGATAAATAGACTATCCAACATAAAAAAATATTTTCAATTCCAACCAGTAGTTCCTGAGATTAGCGCGCTCAAACAAACAAACACACTCTTTAGCTTTATAATATTAAGTATAGATTGTAATGTCTCGTCTTATGTATGATCTTGCATGAAATGTATCAAATATAGATAATACGGAGAGGGAACGCAAATAAGTAAAAAATAGTATATTTTTTTTCATTTAACTTAAAATCTAGGTCAAATTGAGATCAGACTTGGGATAAAACAAAACGAGACCTGCTATGATACTAGCGAAGCGTATTGTAGCATCACGTTGCGTGTTGTATAAATATGTGCACAGTTCGCGTCGGGTGTCGACACGTGGCGTCACGTGGGGTTTTAATAGTATGTTTCCACCTTGAAATTCTGGCATGGAAGTAGATTCTCGGCACAGAGAAACTTATATATATACGGACCACAGACTACTAGAGATATACGTATCAATTCTCGGTGGCATACAACGTATCTTAGTGCTAAAAATTATATTTTACTAGCTGTCCCGGCAAACTTGGTTTTGCCATAAAACACCATACATTCATCTACCCTACCTATCCTACCCTGCCAACCCTACCTACCATATCCCACTTACCCTACCTACATACCTACCCTACCTACGTATCTACCCTACCTATGTAGGTAAGGTACCAATTTTTTTCATAAGAACATTCTCCTAACAATAACAAACTCAACAAAAAAAGAATAGGAGAAATCGGTCCAGCCGTTCACGCATGATGCCGTGACCAAGGGAAATAGGGATTAATTTTTATATATATACTAGCTGACCCGGCAAACATTGTTTTGCCATAAAAACACCAAACATTCATCTACCCTACCCTACCAACACTACCTTACCTACCCTACCCTACCTGTTTTCCTTTTTTTTCATAAGAACCTTCTCCTAACAATAACAAACACAACAAAAAAAGAATAAGCGAAATCGGTCCAGCCGTTCACGCGTGATGCCGTGACCAAGGGAAATAGGGATTAATTTTTATATATATACTAGCTGACCCAGCAAACTTTGTTTTGCCATAAAAACACCAAACATTCATCTACCCTACCGTAACCTACCTACCCTACCCTACCTTACCTACCTTAACCTACCTCCAATCTTACCTGTTTTTCTTTTTTTTCATAAGAACCTTCTCCTAACAATAACAAACACAACAAGAAAAAGAATAAGCGAAATCGATCCAGCCGTTCACGCGTGATGCCGTGACCAAGAGAAATAGGGATTCATTTTTATATAATATAGATATAAGATAGATTGAAGATATTTTTGTTTTGTTTCAGTCCCGTACTTACCCAAAAAGTGTGAGATATGGGTTTCCATCCGAGTTAAAGCCCAATACTAACCCATTTTAACGGGAGAAAACAAATTATTTCAAAAGTTTTGGTTTATAGCCTAATCATTCGGGTCGAGGGATAGCTGGGACGTGTGGGAGGAGGTAAGGCGCATACGCAATGCAACCCGCAGTTTCCCGTCCCCATCACCTCCGCTCAATCATGTTTAAATAATATTCAGTGATCTTGTTTACTCCGCTGGGAGAGAGAGAGCACGTACTGTGTGAATTTGTGATTTTTACCAACGATGACCCGATATTGTTTCACAGCGATGCAAGCAGGATCAGCTTTAACCTGATTGACCTTGGCGTGAACACACTGACTGCGATTTGCTTTTATACCCACTAGATATCTTCACAATTTCAGCAGAAAGACGTCCACTGCTAAACATAGGCCTCCCCCAAGCGCCGCCTCATTGACCGGTCCTGTGCGTCTCACATGCCCGCAACCTTCACCAGGTCATCAATCCACCTAATGGGAGGGTTCCAAAGCAACGTCTTCCAGTTCGCGGGCGCCACTCCGAAAATTTCAGCCCCATCGGCCATCCGTTCTGCAAGCAATGTGCCCTGCCTATTGCCACTTAAGTTTGACAATTCTTCGGGCTATGTGACATAGCCCGAAGAATTCGTCCGCAAGAGAACCGGGTTACCGAACGCTGGTTCTTTTGCTGATGTCTTCTTTTCTGATTCGATCACGCAAGGAAACGCCGATCATAGCCCACTCCAAGTCTCTAAGCCCTTTGGGTTACTTTAAGCCTTTAGCCGGGCGAGCACATTTTTATCACAGTTTGGGAGCAAAAACCGTGATAAAATGCGTGACGTCAAGCCTATCACAGCGACAGGTCACTGCCTACTTCACACTCTGCCAGCGTATATCGCGCCTATTCCTCCCGGCAGTCGACACAGTGATGTCACCGGGCGTCCGGCTCCCTGTTTATGCGACACAGGTAATTCCCGAAGCAACCATGCCCCGAGAGCACCTGCGTCACCCGAAACGACAAGGAGCCGTGCCTCGCTGGTCGCTGCATCGGCCCTTCGCCCCGCGCCCGTGGCGTCCGCCGGAGGCCACGAAAGACCATGGCCTCCGACTTGTTGAGGGCCACCTCCAGGCCAAGGCACCGTATGCGGCTCACCACCTGTGAGACCGCAGCCGTCGCTAGCAACGCTGCTTCCCTGTACTAACTCCCCCGGGCGGTGACCAGCGTATCGTCCGCGTAACACGTCAGGTCCACGCCCGGTTGGAGTTCGCCCCTCAGCACCCAGTCGTACCCGATGTTCCACAGAGGCAGACCCAAGACCGAGCCCTGCGGAACACCGCACGACATGTGGTGCTGGTTAGCGACGCCATCACGTCCCACGTAGGTGACACACCTCTCTGCCAATAAGCCCCGACGATGCGGCGGAGGTAGGTAGGCACTCGGTGATACCGCAGTGTCTCCCGAACACAACTCCAGGGCAGGTTGTTGAAGGCGTTGGAAATGTCCAAGGACACCAACATCGGCCCCTCTCTGTACAAGTGGCTGACGAGGCAGGCAGCGATTATCCGCTCAAACAGCTTATTCACCTCGTCTAGCAGCACTATGGGCCGGTACGCGGACGGTGAGTCCGCAGGGCGCCTCGCCTTCCTGAGCAGGACCAGACAACCAGATTGCCACAAAGTGGGAAACTGGCCCCGCTCAAGGCACGCTGTGAAGAGTCCTCTCAGCCAGGGCTCTAGCTCCTTCAGAGCGAGGGCTAATACGTGACCGTGGATCTCGTCGGGCCCCGGAGCCACTTTCTGGGCTCGGAGCCGCATCACGGCCGCCCCCATCTCTGCCTGTGTCATCTCTGGGACGCTGATGGCGTCCTCCTCTGTAAACTCTGCGGCCGTGGCCAAAGCCATCGGCGGCGGGATGTGCTCCGCTCTCGCCGGGAAGAGGGCTACGACTACCTCCTCCAGCAGCTCGGGTTGGAGACTCTCCGTAAGCGGAGGCGCGGCGGCTCGAAGTTTCCTTCGAACCGCTCGATAAGGGCGCCCCCACGGATCCCCGTGTAGAGTCTCCAATATCTCCTCCCTGGCTCGCTTCTTCGCCTCGCCGAAGGCCAGCCGCAGAGTCTCCGTCACGTCTGTGTCGCGGTACACCTCATCCCCTAGCAACAGCACAGGGTGAGGTTGGAGTCGGCCTACGACGGCGCCAAGGAAACTCTTGGAGTCGGCGAGACTCTTGTTGGGCGAAAAGTACGCGCCAGCCGTGACCTCGGGACGGGCTGACAAGAGTTTGGTGGCCATCATTGGTGGGGACCAATGATGGCCACCAAACCGTCGAGGTCTCCAAACCAGTTATCCCTGGGTGGGACGAAATACGGCTCGGCGACCACTGCCACGCGAATCGACCACTCTGCCATGCTCTGGAGCAAGAGATCCTGAGCTCTGGCAGAGTGGTTGATATTGCCTTGGAGGAAACGGTAGAGCGCCATTATGCGCAATCCATTCCCTCCGCTCCATTCCTAGGCCGGGAGTCGACCGAAGAGCAACCAGGCTGACCCCCCGGCAACCTTGGACCTCCTTCTCCTCTTCTGCTGCGTGGGTGCGCCACAGGCCTTTCCACCCGCTCTGTGCCCAGCGGGTCTTCCTGCAGCTGTACAGAGGCTGCAGTATGGCGCCGCGGAACACTGGGCCGCCTTGTGGCCGGGCTGACCGCAATGGTCTCGTGACGGAAGCCTTCTGGGCGGTAAACTGCCGCTTGAAGTCCTCCAACTCGGTTCGGAGACGGCGGTTCTCCTTCCACAATTTCACCGTCTCATTCGTGGTTGTGCGGCTGCTGAGGACCTCAACCGCCTCCTGGATGTCGCTCACCGCCTGCTTCAGGGCATAGGTGAATGTGCCCTTCAGGTTGCCCGATTTGGTGGAAACCTTCAAGACGACTTCTAGCCCATCCATCACCTGGCGATTGAGCGCCACCGCCGATATATCCTCACCTGCAGACGTCCGAGCCAAACGCCGCCATCGGGCCTGTCGGGCCAACTGGCTGACCTCGTCAGCTGCGACAGCCTCTCGCTGCACCCGCTTTGCGGCGTTTGCCTCCGCCTTATTTGCCCCTGGCAGGGACGTGGTGGTCGGCCGCTCTGGTCCGCACCCATGTGCCCAGGGTCACTCTGCACGCACTCAGCAGCGGCAGGCGTGTCGGGCCGAGGCACGCCTGCCGCTGTCGACGTTGCCCAGGGTGCGCCGATCGTTGCCCAGCCGAGTCAGATTCGATGGTTGCCTAACAGGACCGTTTGTCTCAGGTAGACATAATCGTCTACAACTTCGAGTGTAGTCTCAGATCTTGATAAGAGTTGTGTTACATGGGCATTCAACATTACCTACCTTAGTTTTGTCTATGTTAATATCCTCTCTTTCGGAAGCTCTACTGAGGTCATCATTCATCGAGAATTGTACTGACGTCCTCCATGGTCTCAGCCATGACCACTTAATCGTCGGCAAACCGAAGGTGGGTGATGTACTCGCCATCGACTTTGATGCCTAGCCCTCTCCAGTCCAGAACTTTGAAGACACCCTCCAGTGCAGAGGTGAACAGTATCGGCGATATAACGTCACCCTGTCTCACATCTCGGAGCAGAAGGACATATTCCGAGGCCTGATCCTGAAGTCGGACTGACATGGTGGCGTTTTTGTACAAACACTTCAACATCTCGATGTACCGGTAGTCGATTAGACACCGTTGGAGAGAATGCAGTACAGCCCAAGTCTAGATCTAATCGAAGGCTTTCTCGTAGTCCACAAACGCGAAGCAGAGAGGCAGGTTATACTCTTCGATCTTCTGTATAACCTGCCACAGCGTATGTATGGTTCAAGGTGCTAGAGCCTTTTCGGAATCCAGTTTGATCGGGAGGCTGAAAATCTTCGAATCTGCGCGCAAGAAGATTCGTGATGACTATTGAAAACAACTTGTAGCCATGGTTAAGAAGCGAGATCAGATAGGCCTTTAATTCTTCAACCAGGCATTGTCGCCCTTATTGAAGAAGAGTAGCATTCAAGGGCAAAATGCCACCTATCTTATCAATATGAAAAAGTTAGTTGTAAGATTACAAGCCTAATTCACCGCCAAAAAAATAGGCAGGGATAGGCACCACAGTATATTTCGCGCTACTAGTCCTCAGCCATCTAACTACGTCCGACATTAATAGCTGTTAAAATATTAACGACTATTCTTAATTTATTACTGGTATATCTATAACTATAATTAGCCAAAATACATGCTTTTAAATACAAATTACATAATACTATCTCGCATTTATTTAAAATACGAAATATAAAATGCAGTATATAACGATTTTTATTTAAAATGCAAAATATAAAATACAGTCAGGTGTTAGGTTATGTGAATAGGAAAGAAATAAATCCAGACCAGCCTATTAATCAGTAAAAGTAGAATTTCCTTTTAAGAACACTAGATTTTTAAATGTACTATCAGACAAACAACCTTCTTGTTTATCTTGGACGCTATTGATCACTGTGAAATACTTTCAAGCAATTAAAATTATCGGATATACACTTGATTCACTCCATCGCCGCCGTCGTCCGGCGTCGTAGACGTACATGTGGTGTGGAGTGAAGTTGATCATCCAGCGTGAGTTTTTTACTTATAAACTTAATTAATACGAAAATAACCATTTAATAATAATGAATAAATTAAAAAAGGGTCGAGGCTTATTAACACATGCTTTTTAAACTACACTGTAGATTGTCGATCGATACAGGTAATTATAACACGATATCTTGCGAAATACCCCTATTCAAAGACTCTAATGCGCGTAACTTTTGAACGGCTAAACCGATTTTCATCAAACATAGTTAAGAACACTCTCGACAAAGCCATCTTACAAATAAAAGCTAAACAAAATCGGTTCATCCGTTTAGGAGCTTTAATGCCACAGACAGAGACACAAAAAATGTTTTAAAATGGTAATTCCAAGTCTATTAAAGTAATTAAGCCGAGGAAGTAGAATTAATAGAAGATTTAGGTTTGATTTTTTAAATTAATCAAAGAATTAATCGTTTTTTTTTATGTACCAAATCTCCCGTAGAACCACATCACCACCAGGTTCCCTCAAATAAACATAAATAGAAAGCAAAAGAGCAGTCGGGCGGTTAAAAATCTGAATGAATATAAAGTAAACATGATTGTATAACTATGCTGATCAATCGCAGCTTGTAACGAACAGCTAAGAATTAGGTACTAAAACTGCCCATATAATAGTACATTACTGCAGAATCCAGTAAGTAAGCTTTCCTGGCCAAGTATGAGTTAACCGGACCGAACCGCAGGTGAGGTCCGGTTATATACGAGGCCAGGATGGCTTTCTTACTGGTTGAGGCTTGTATAATGCTTTTCTCAAAAATGTAAGAAAGTGTAACAACAAATTCGTTTAATTAATATTGAAGGTTACATTCATATTAGGGCAATTACTGATAGATATTGTGATCGATTTACCGGGGGCATTTATATTTGTTTTGCTAATTCGGCCTCAGCTTTTACATCAGGAGGAGTGCCATCTATTGCCGAATCAGATTCGCTTGAACAAATTTTTTGGGATTATCTATGTTCACGCGGTAAATTAAAACACAATTGAAATCCCGCCAGACGATAAAATTGCTTTTTTTTACTAAAAAGTTTGCGTTTAGTTTTGAACATTGTTCTATATTTACATGACATGAATGTACTAGTAAGAAAACAAAAAAGGGTTTTTGAATCTCCATGTTAATATTAGAATGCAAAGTTTTAATCCAACATTATTTATAAACTTATAAATTACTAAATAGAAACATAAAATCCCACACTATACTTCTACAACATTACTAAGTACAAAACGCAATGTGCGTACTTTTTCTGCGTCGCGGTAAGTGTCACAGAGTATAAAATGGATGGCTCCAAAAACATATCTATCTCTCTTTTTGGTAGAGATAAATATATATTTGGAGCCTCCCCCCTATAACCATGTTATAATGGCTAAACTCTAATCTGTGCAAAGACCTTATACTTCTTACTACTAGACTGTGCACTATGGCGCAAAAACGGTCCGAGCGAGAGGCCTCCCGTTGGTAGTGTGTCTCTTTCTAATGGGGTGACCATGACCAAACAGAACACGGAAAAAACTGATTGTAAAAACGATAGTGTATGTATCGCGATATAATTATGCTACCTAACTACGCTACCTAAACCTACCTAAATTATAGTAAAAAAAAAATGTGTGTATATTTTTTGGAATCTAAATCACTTACCGTATGGTGTCGGGCGTAAAGAATTTCAACATCCCATGTTTTCCCGTGGGTGTCGTAAGAGGCGACTAAGGGACAAACCAGAGAATGGGCAGCAGCGTTGTCTGTGCATTTGTAACAACCATACTGCGATCGCCAACCCGCCTGCAAAGCACTCCCTATGAATAGCACAAATAAAACATAGCCCCTATTGCCCGGCAGCCTGTCCCTCGACTACGGTAGCGGTCGAGGTTACGGTATGGCAAGGGGTGCTAAGAATCCCGGACGAGATCCGGCTACCCCAATAAATACCGACGACAGGACCTGGCAACGTACAAAATTACCTGACCGACGAAAATTATCACCCAACTCGATGAGGAATTGAGCAGTTTTCTATGGAATATTAAAGGGTTATCTGAAGTTCAAAGAGAGGGGAAGGACTCAATAATCCTCAAATCCCAAGTCTCTTCAAGTTTCATCCTTCAAGACCATCATATAGATTGGAACAAAAAGCTCTCTGATCCTACTCTCAAGCTCATGAAGGAGATGCGTTAGATGACCCTGCAGTCTTCTGACGGTGCTTTGAAATACCGGCAGCTAACTATACCTCAAAGGATCTCTATGATTTCACATATTGTCCAGTTGCGTAGACAATTGAGAAATAAAAGTACACCAATTGTTTTCCACTAGGAATCAATTTGCAAATAATATTAACAGCCGCTGAATTTCACTCGAACAAAGTCCGCCAAAAAATCCGCAAACTTTTTACCATCCTACATTTAGTATTAACAGACCCAAACATTTAAAAGTACTACTCTTACTCAGTATTAATGAATATTTTTTTAAATACAACGAATTGATCAAATATAGGATCTGTAGAAATATTTATATACTTTCTAGAAATATTTAAATACGTGTCAAAGTCTATGAATTGTTCGTTTTGGTATAAAATAAAAAGAAAAATATAAAATTTTCTACCATTTCTACCAAACCCAAAGATTAGTTGAGCTAGCAAGAGGTCAGACAAGGACACACTACCAGCGGAAACCCTCTCTCCAGGACCGCTTTTGGTTAGCTACTGCTTATAAGGAAATAGCTAACCTAGGTGTATGATGATAGATTTCATTTTAGCTTAACAAAAAATTTTGGTACACAGTCTAGTAGTAAGAAGTATAAGGTCTTTGAATCTGTGTCTGGTAACATGTTTTTTTTTCCAAGGAGATCTAAAGAGGATGACCAACTGTCCAGTAAGTAAATTACATACTTACTTACTGGACAGTTGTGAATAAGTCTCCAGTAAAGTTCACTTTCTGGATACTTTTTACGAGATGTTACGGCAACATTACATACCATTTTTGAGAAAAATCTTGAACGTACTTATTCTATAACGCCGCAACGGCTGAACTGATTTCTAATACGGGTAGAACCACCCAGCAGCCTTATTGAAAAACACGTTCCTAAAATTATTTTACGAAAGACGGCAATTTCATAGGAAAAGACCTAATAATAACTAGTAGTAGGTCTTTTCCTATATATATTATTAAAAATCGACCAATCACATGCGAGATGAGACGCGATGTGGATTTCCGTCTACGTGATTTGTCGATTTTTGCACTTTGCCTTACCGAATTCATTACGCAATTAAATTCTTTTTATTTTTCGCTGGGCCTGGAATAGCAATTTGAAACTTTTTATCCCGGCAGTATGTTCCCGTAGAATAATTTTGAACCTAGACTAATACTTTATTATTAGGTCTTTAAATATGAAATTACCGTTTTTTTAGGTTTCCGTACCCAAAGGGTAAAAACGGGCACCTATTACTAAGACTCCGCGGTCCGTAACAAATACTAAAAACAGAATAAAATAAATATTTATGTGGGGCTTCCATACAACAAACGTGATATATTTGGCGTTTTTTTTTTGCGATAATGGTACGGAACCCTTCGTGCGCGAATCCGATTCGCACTTGGCCGTTTTTTAAATAAGTTTACGTGTGTGTGTTTATCAGTTAATCACCCATGCAATCGATGCATATGCCAACGTAGGGGCAGTTTATTGATGGGGCTTCTTGAAGAAATCAGCTGGACGGGAGGCAACAAATTCTTCAAGAGCATTTTGTATTGCGTCTCGGGTATTGCATTTTTCCGTTTAATTCTGGAAAAAGTAGAAATCTGTAGGCGCAAGGTATGGTGACTACGGCGGATAGCTTCTAACCCCAGCTCTTGTAACTTGGAGACCGTCTGCTGTTCAGTATGAGCTCGCGCAGGAGCAGCGGCAACGAGCGATTGTCCAAGCTGGTTGGAGACGTACGAGCTTCTCCATCATTGTGTTCAATTCTTCACAGTACCTATCTGCAGTAAAGCTCATTCCGTTTGGTAAGATGCTGTCATGAATTACATCGGTCCTAGACCACCAAACAGTGACCATCACTTTTCTAGGAGCAAGTTTTCGTTTAGGGCATTGTTTAGGTGCTGAACCAGGACCCAACCAACTTGCTCAGCGCTTGCGGTTGTAAAATAGAACTGGTATTCAGAGGCAGATCCTCGGAGGGCACGGGAACCAGTGTATTAGTAGAATTTGCTACAGTCGCCCGCTGGATTATTTCGGCACTGTCATTGAATCAAGTTAAGAATGAACTATCTCCTTACTTTTCTGAACCTTTCCCACCCTCATCTGAAATGAATCCTGGATCCGCCCCTCCTAGAATTATTATATAGCCAAATAATTTTGAGTCACGGTTGTTGTATCGATCAATACGTACCACAAGTCTGTTATTATTAATTATTTTATTTCCTTATCGATAGACTAATATAACACTATGTAAAACAAGGTTTTATCATATATTTAGTTTTATTAATAAAAATAAACATAATTTATGATTTTATTAAAACTATTATTATCTTGGGCTGTTTTATAAAGAACAGGCGAAATGAAGGTGTACGATTCAAGTCTGCCTAACCCTTTAGGGTAAGGTACCCGCCGTGATGTTATTTCATAATATATAATGTAAATACATAAACTAACTAGGTACGGTACACATATACTTAGCAAGTATAATCATAAAATAAATGCACAGTGAATTCATATTCCTATTAAAAACCTAATCAGTATTTTTTTAGATTCAGATTATTCTTCAGTAAACGTAGGTACTTGAAATGTCACAGATCTACGTTAAATATTACTATGGTACCTAGGTATATATTTATAAACTATATAATATATTTATTTTATACAAACTTGTAACGTGAGTGAGTGGTGATAAACAATTTATGATTAAATTGATGTTTTTTCATAATTTTTATATTGACTAATCTAAAAGTTACGAATTCTTTACTTTGGGAATCCCAGCGCTATTTTTGGACGCCCTTATAAATAAATTACTTTTTATACATACATTATTATTGTTATTTTTAAGTTAACACTTAGATTTTGTTATACTGAACCCAACGGAATTCTAAAGTATTGTGGGCTCACTGAATCCCACATCATAATTTTTTGTTCAATCTTGAGCTTTTGTTGTAGGGATATATTATGTTCATGTCTTTCTAAATCATCGGCAACTCGGACCCTGTTCTCAAATCCATTATAATTAAAAAACTAAAAACTGTTCAAAAGAACTCACTCTCGTCACAAACGGACACAAAATCTCGATTATTACGGAAATAATATTATACTAATAATTACTAAAACAAGTATCAATTCACATAAAATATATCACTCTAGGCGATTTCCAATAATTTGATAGAACTACGTTAAACATCACTATTTAAAATTACAGATAGTAACATGTTGTTTGTGTTTACAGATATTATGCAAAATTGAAGTCTGCTATAGTCTGATTATAATGTCAAAATGTTAAAATATCTATGTTGATCTATATAAAAAAATCAATGCTCACCTATTAGGGAGAAACATCGATTATTTTCGCTGGTAATTTTATAAATAATATATGTAGTAGGTATCATTCATCAATAACAACAGTTTTAATCCCCATCTTGGGCATTACATTTTGTTCAAATCTGTCTCTTCCTTTTTATTTATTGTTAGTGTAAAATCTTGAGTTTAGATCAGTTTGTTGTCTCCCGGTTACTTACTAGAATATCAGTCTTAGTAAGCTCATATTATGCAAGTCTCAGTTTCGCTGAACACATATATATATATATAGCATGACAAAAACATGACCCTTCCTCCACTGATGTGCTTGTGGGTTGGAATCGGAAGGCTGTTTGTTGAACAAACAGTTATGTGGGGAACTGGTTGCCAAATGTGTTTGGTCTTTAAGACCGAGTTTATGACCACTTTTTTATGTTGACAAGCTCCACTCCTAGTGACTAAGGGGTCATATTTGCATTTTCTCTCATTTTCTAATAAATTATATGTTTAGGCACACACATTACACTACTAATCACTACGGGCTTGAACTTTCCTACGTAACACAAGTGTGTATAGTTTTGATAATTGGAATAAAATTTTAAACATGCAATAAGAACGCATGACTTCCCAATGTATTCATAAAGTTTGGGTAGATACGTATCATCCCGTGTTTTCAAGCACCGTCATATCACACCAATTTTCTTTCTATTTATAAGGGAGTTTAACAGGAGTCTATAAATTGCTTCCTAATAAGAATACAATTCGAATTATTATTCGCGGCAACCAGCAAGGTCTTCGAAACCCTAACTGCTCTAAAGTACAGTATAGCTGCAACAGATCATTCATTCGAGCAATTTAAAGGTCGTAGGATTATTGGAAAAATCGTTTTAAAGATAGGATTATTGGAAAATATGTTTTTTTTTCGGAATCATACGAGTTATATCAGGACAAAATCCTTACCCTTACCTAAAAATTTTCACCAAAACGATTTTTTCCAACAATTATTCGACATATACATATTATCATAATAATAAGTTTATACATAAAAATAAGCTGAGATAAGGACAAGAGAATAATAAAGATGATATAGGAATTTGATTTTTTTAAACATAATGTAGATAGAAGTAGTTATTGGAAATAAACATTATTATTATAGTCAATATATTTTGCCTCTCTAATTCATCTCTTGTAGATTTTTGGTTAGGTTTGTAGTTATTTTATTAATTGATCTATTTGCTGGTGATGAAGGATATATGAACCATCAATGAGGACAGTTCTAGTTCCTCAGAGTATGCGTTGGTGAGTGGTACGCTTCTGTAGCCGGTGCGCAGGCAGCTCAGCGGGAACACGGCCTGCCCGATGAAGTTCCTGTCGCCGAACATGTCTTCATCCTGCACGAGGAAGCGGATAAGAGCCAGGTCGGGGCTCGCCACCTCGAACTCGCAGATATCATTCCACACCGGGTTTAGTCCATTGTCAGCTAAACAAAATAACTTTGTTGTAAAATTTGCAATTGGTACTTACATTTAAATGTAGAAAATAAATTAATATACCCACCAACAGTCTTGGTGACGAGCTTGGTGCCAGAATCATAGTCAGCTCCAATAATCTCGACTTCAACCGAAGGGCTGGTGGTCCCGCGGCCCATCTTGATGAGATGCCGGGCCCCGATTAAACGCATCATCACTATCATCGGCTTCACTTTCTTCTCGATGCTCTTCTTAACGTACGGGTTATATGCGTCGTCAAACATAAAGTCGGGCTTCAACACGTAGCCACACGCACCATTTTCCTTAAACTTTCCCATATTGACCTGCATTGGCTTATCTGGAGTCTGGTAGTTCAGAGCTACCATCTGAGAGCCCGCGTTCCAGAAAGGAACAGGGCTGTAGTTGGACGAGTCGATCCTCTGCCCTTTTGGGTAAATACGACTCAGTTGCTTAGTGTGGTACTTCATGAAGAATGGAGTCTCCTGTTGGCACATCAGCCTCTCAGCTTTAGTTTCGGGGAAGGAGGACATCTCGTTGTAGATGAAGCCTTTGGTACGGATTCGCTCCTGGTTGAAGGTAACGGAGCGGCAGTAGACTATGAGGTCGGACATTTCTTTGGCGATCCTCCAGGTGCGTTCCATTTTTCTGTGCTGGAGGGAGCGAGCGCTGGCGCTGTAGGCGGCCTCCTTGATGGCGGAGAGCCACTCCAGCGCCAGCTCACGTGTTGGCGCGGCCATGTCAAAGGGCTGGCACATGGCGGGGCTCTGGATGCGCACCAGCCAGCGCGCCGCACCGCTTTCCTCACCCACCACCAGCTCCACCACGGCACCCAGCACGTCTATGCAGCCCTTCTGCAAGGCGCCCAAAGCTGCGGATTCGTTCTCGAGACCCTACGAAAGCAAACAATATTATATTTTCAATTATTACTTACATTACACCCAGTTCCATCTTTTATTCTAATGGGAAACAGGGTCACGTGCCCCGGTTCATTGAGGGACCCCAAATTACATGAGATTCCATATAAGTCTAAGCAAAAAAGGCAACAAAATGGAAAAAATAAAGTACAGATAAAAAATAAGACAGACAATTTTAAGTTATGTGCTGAAAGCACGGAGCATACTGATTTGCTTAGTAAAAAAACCGTGCTATTTTAAAAGCTCTTCGTTGAGTTGTTCTGTCGTAGCCGGATACGCATTATCATCTTTACAAAACGGCCACCATAATATTTCCCTGCCAGAGTCTGATATAACCTTAAATTTTTTCAAGTTGCGAGTGAGCATATCTTATAACCTCTAGGCAGGCATGCATTATCGTTAACCGCATGTTCATCAGAAAATAAAGTGGTAAAAGGTGAGCAAATTAATATAGAAATAAAAAACAAGCAATACTAACAGGAACATCAGATATATGCGGAACCTCAATTTCCTGAACATAGTTAGCTGGGAACCAGTGGTGTTTCTTGCCACCGTAGTCGCCGCGCCACCATCCTTCGTCGGGTTTGTCCACATTAGTGATGATGGCTTGCTTACAGAACGACAGCTCGTCATCTTGACGCGCACGGTAGTCATACAACGCCTTTACAGTCACCTGCCGAATTCACGTCGTTCGCTTTACAAGTATGTCTTTATGAAAAAGACCCAATTACACGAATAATTTGACTCTGAGTTAGTTGCTAACACGAGGTTAAATTTATAGTAAATTTTACCTCGTGTTAGTAACTAATTCTGGGTTAAACTTTTCGTGCAAGTAGCCTTGAAAAGCATCAAAAATTACACAAAAATGATCACATGACTAAGCTAATCAACCAATAGAGATTTTTTTTTAATAGCAAACTGAAATACAAAACGTTCGACTAAATACAACTACGTATCTTTGATCAAAATTGTATAGTGAACTAAACTTACAACGTAAATTTGTACTAAAACATAGACAATAAAATATAATAATTAAGTTAAAATGCAAATAATGTATAATACTAACTACACATCGACTAAAAAGGAAAACGCACAGGTTAACCTGGTCACGGATCCACAATCCTGCCCACCTGCTGTATCTATGTAAGGAAAATTTCAAGCATAGAGTAAACATCAACACAGAACACACAATGCAACATTAATTTCAAGATAGTTTATTGACATGCAGAATAGGTATTTTAAAGTTATCACAAGCAAATAGAGGATAAATTTTCTTAAAGAATATTAATGATATAAAACCATAAGCTGGCTTAGCAACTAGTGCTAAAGCAACACCAAACACCAAATAAACCCACTTATGGTCGACAAAGACCCATTTTGCTTTCGCAACCACAATCTGTGACTGCCAATAATAAATGACGTTTGTAAAAAATACAAAAATTGGTGTTAAAAGAGTTATATGCGTTAAAATTTAATTTAAGTGCGTTACAAATGCAGTGATGTAATATTTTGTAATGGTGTCTGCCTATGTATGATCTAAGGTCGGTGTAAGGAGCTGGCAAACTGCACATTGCATACTTCTTGTTTTTCATCTTCATAAAGCTTCATAGAAAAATAATAATGATGTCAACACGGTGAAATCGGTGGGTGAATAGAAATGAAGGAGTGAATTAAAACAAAACTTTGAATGGGATTTTCACGTTATTCAAAATTATTTGAAGAATTTAAGTATTAAAGGATTGCAATAAAAAAATGAATGCCTTGTTAGAAACCAATAATATGGTATCAAGATCCGGCTCGAAGGACCAACTGTAGGACTTAGCGTCAACTAAACTGGCAACGACTGTATTAAGTACTGTACTGTATTAAGTACTAAATTAAGTTGATAAAATACGAAAAAAATTAAATAACATAAGTTTTCTATTGGCAAACTTAAGTGAAGGGAAGAATTGCCAAACTTAAGTGGGCAGGGCACATTGATCGCAGAACGGATGGCCGATGGGGCAGAATGGTTCTGGAGTGGCGACCGCGAACCGCAAGACGTTGCGTTGGAATGCCTCCCGCCAGGTGGTCTTATGACCTGGTGAAGGTTGCAGGGATCCGCTGGTTGCGAGACGCACGGGACCGGTCAAAGTGGCGACGCTTGGGGGAGGCCCATGTCCAACAGTGGACGTCTTTCGGCTGATATGATGATGATGAAGTATTCTATAACCTTATAGGTGATGTTCTTTAGAAAAGCCAGGTGCGCAGTACTAGTGCAGTGCGGAGGCCTATGCCCAACAGTGGACGTCTTTCGGCTGATATGATGATGATGAATTATTCTGTGGCCTTATAGGTGATGTTCTTTAGAAAAGCCAGGTGCGCAGTCCTCATACATAACCGGCATGCGTGTATGACTAAATGTATGAACGTAAATGGGGCAAAAGGAGTACCTATGTAAGGATCAGTAATGGAAAAAGCGAAAAAGGCGTGAGTTTGTTTATGTTCTATCTATGACGACGTGTGTCAGAGAGATAATAAAATGGCGATCAAAATCGATAGTAAAAAGTATTGCGTCGCTTCAACCTCGTTTGCAGGTCTTTTTCCGTAAGAGTTTGTAGAAGCGTGGGGTTAAAACATTGAAACAACATACAAGGTGTTTTAAAACAGTGCGAGTTATCTATCATTACGTTTTATTCACATCTATTATGTTTTCAGCTACTACTTCTTTGGGTGACATTAAAGCGTGACTCATGCCATGCAATTAATTATAAAAAGTTGTCCTTATTACAGTGCTGTTATGAATAAGTTACCTGTACAGTAGTAGCAACTGTAGGTCAACCTTATTATATAAAATTAAAAACAGACATCTATCATAATTATTATTACATAATAATACGTGTTATATTATCCCATGTAGACATTACAAATATCACAGAAATATGATTTTTGTGTTGGAGAAAGATTATTTTTTATGGATCGTTGCACCTCTATTACTTCTGGTTAGGAAAAAGGCGTCAATGTTATAAATACGAGTTAGTTACATTACAAGTACAGTTTTGTGATTATTGTGTATATTGTACAAACCTTGGAAGTAAAGGCCGTTGGGTCCATGTAGCCTGGAGTGCCGTACACCGAGTTGTCGTCCGGCTCCTGAATGAATAACATGAATTAGTTAGAAACAAGCTTTTATAATTATGCACTTATATTTTTTCAAATAAGCTTTTAGTTGATAAATTTCATTGTCTCGATAAACAAACGTGTGTACAAAATTTCAGGTCAATCTAACACCGGGAAGTGGGTCAAATTTTAGTTTACAACCTTTGACTACTGAAATGGTAAAGATTAAGGCCCATTTTCCGGATGCTCATACTCGACTCAAATTCAAAAATTGGCGACACCTACCAAGCAATCATAACTCTCGAGTTTGGCATATATGATTCTTCAGCTTGATATTATGTGTACTCAATAGAGCAAGTGCCCAGACGCCCCAGACGTTACTGAAGTCTTTCTACACAAAATGTGTGGTAGGTATTGAATGAAAATTAAAGTCCTCAAGTTAGCAAGAGTATGTTCCAAGTAAATGATAACACTACTCAATTCCACTGATTTTGTGTTAAAAGAGTTCTTGAAATGTCAAAAAAAAAACATGCCAACCAATCACAACTGTCCTTTGCCAGTTTGAGTTGTTGAGTATGAGCATCTGGAATACCGGAATAAGTGTACTCAACTATTAACTTAAGAGCTATGTAGCCTAAGTTGATTTTTGATTGATTGATTTGATTTGTTTCCAACACATTCAGCTGCAATTGAATTTGAACTTTGTCTTGTATGACATTAAGATTTGGTTCTACAAAAATATTATTTGAGATTCTGAAAAGAATTAAAGGTAAGGCCATCATTAGCATCCAGGACTGGATAGGCGTACCAAGCTGCCTAATGCCGCGGTCCAACTGCCTGATTTGTCACAGGCCAGATCGCGCCAGGATAGGCGGACAAGCCGTGGGTACTGACGCGTGGCCTGTTGCCGCCCGTCCGATCCATCGGGAGCCGGTAAGTAAAAAAAAACACCTGTCACGACCAGCAAAGGTACCGCGGCATAACACTTCTACTAGTCTTTGGACTTCACTCGACACTCACACGGACTCATACTTTACCTGCCCTCACCGCGCCAGCAATGTGAGTTTCCAAATTCTTAGGCCACATAACACTCGAGATATTTCCTGATGTGTCTTACGGAATACTTACAGCAATGATACGCCTCACGATATCTTCGCTGATGGGGAACCACAGCTTAACTTTCTTGTACAAGGGGTTCTTCTCGTAATAGCTGACGAGCTCCACCAGGCTTTCGAAGCGGACAGTGCCGATCGTGTAGAGTCTGCCTTCGAGCTTGATCCTGCAATGTTTGATCTCCCTCTCGGTCCTGTAATCATGTATGATGGAAAATTTGATACAGTCCGTGGCCGATTGAGTAGAATAGAGTATCTAATAGAGTAGAGCCTTAGCTCTATTTAACACATTTCGCATAGTGAGAAATATAATAATTATTACCTATTCACGAGCAGAGTCATTTGAGAGCAGTGGTATTGGCCGCGACTTACAAGTTGTTGGTCGTGGATTCGAACCCAGGCAGGCGCTTTACCTAGTGTAAATGATTTTCATCACCACTACTCTCAAAACGGTGCAGGAAAACATCGTGAGGAAACCGGCATGTTCTCGAACCAAACATTTGAAGACATGTATGTCATCCACCAACCCGCATTGGTGGGTGTGGTGAGTTACGGCCCATTCCCTCACACAGAGAGGTGGCCTGTGTCCCAGCAGTGGGAACATTAAAATAGGCTGATGATGAATGAGCAGAGTTAGAACATTTCTTATAATTGCTTTATTAATATCTGTTTTTACTTAAAGTGACAAACAATTCTTATTTCTAAGATATTTACATTGAAACCAGGAGGGAGGTCTAACTTCCTTCTCTCTCTCTCTCTCTAATGTAACGAAATGTGAACAAACGTGCGCGTCCTTGAAATTTCACTCTCAATTCTCTTTCAATTATCGAATCACTACCTATGAAGTTTCACTTCGATAACATCCGGGTGTTAACTAGTTGTAAGTAGTAGTTAAAAAGCATACCTACTAAATTATAAGCATTTGCAATTCTAGGCTAGGAAATACTCCAGGAATAACGAGGTAAAAGGATTGATTGCGATATAAACGATATTCTTTAATAAACTATTCCCCGTTCCAACGATACACTAGAAAATTATAATTTATCGGAATGCTCCAAGTTGTTCCAAATTATTCAGAAACGAGGATAGCAAATGAAAATATTCGAAAACGTACTAATTTAATTACTGAAATTCGTTTCCAAGCTTTTATTAATTAAAGCTCGGCACAAAATAATATAGTTATTGAAAAAGCAATTAATTATTTTATTTGTACTTTGTATCTATGAAAATGAAATTAGGGAATTAATTATCCTATAAAAACTACGTACGTTGCGAGCGAACTTAAAAATTTTAGACCTTAAGGAGGCCAACAATTTTAGTCGGTAACTGAATACGTATACGGACAGTCTGATCATCTGGATATAATGCACATAATTAGTCATGATATAAGGACGATGCAACATTACGGTAAATATCGGTGATCATCCTTCTAATGTTCCCACTTCTGGGATACAGGCCGTGGTTACTCTCTGTAAGAGGGTATGGGCCGTATTTCACGATGATTTTTGGATTCTAGGACGTGCCGGTTTCCTCACGATGTTTTCCTCGGTGAAGGAAGTTTGAGATCAGTGGAGATAAAATAATTTACACAAAGTAAAGCGCCTGCCTGGATTCGAACCTATGACCTACAATTAGTCGCGGAACCGGAATAGTGATCGCAACACTTAACACACTGCATAGAATAACAAAATCTATTTAGTAAACTCGAGTTTATGTTTAGAGCATGTTTTTGTAAGATTTATAAGAAATATAAAACGAGACCTACAGCATTCTTTCGCACAAATTAAAATAAGACATTTCCGAAGGAGAATTCTCTTTTAATCTTCTAGGTGCATGTGACATGAAGCACGCAAGTTGCACGGTTTTATTAGGTCCAGCTAAGAAGTCACGCTATCCCCCTCAGTAGCAACCCATGCAAATATTCAATAACGTCTCCGAGGGCCAAGATAATCAAATAAATAACATGATAGATGCACTAGATAAAAGCAATTTAAACGCATTTTTCAATTAAATCACATCAATTTTCCTATTTGTTCTAGTGTCTACTTGATGCGGCCGAGGGGCCGGGTGCGCAAAATGTTTGATTACAGCGATTGCTCTACTGAGACCGTTCGCGATATGCAGCGGGATTATCAACGCTTTTGTACTTTTCGAATCTTACGAGAAGCCTACAAAGTCCTAAAGTGGTTCTAGCAAACATGAAAGGATTTTGAAGCAAAGAAAGTCACTTCCAAAATAAATGATGTATAACTTTGTCCTGATAACAAAAAATACAACCGTATTCATCAATTTCGCTCGTCATGCTGATAATGCTTTCGAAAACAAGATTCACAAAAAACTACACAGTACGGTACAACGAATAATGTGCGAATGAAGTGTTAATTTGTTTTACGTCAGCCTGTAATATATCGCTAGGCAAAGGCCTCTCCTTTCTCCTTTCGAAGCTCTTGCCTTTTCTGAACACTACTATCTTGCAAACATGTTCAGATTCAGATCACCACGCCACCTTCGCCACGCGGAGGAACACTACGGCGCGGCGGGGCTATCCAGTGCGTGACAATCTTTGTCCCCGTTCCAATACCTGTACATTCGCGTGTCGTCACAAGACCCCCTTATACTTCAGCAGATTTTCTCTCCTATATGCTAGTTTCCTTACAATAATATAATCAGTTTCATATCTGTGTCAATCAGATATCATTCTTTTCATTTAATTCCTATTAGAAAGCTAAACGCACCCTATTAAAATACTGTTGATAGGCCTAGATAATGGATAGTTCCTATTACCTGAAACTTATAGCAAATGACGAGTGATCTTTGTCACTGGGTCGGACCAGGAAGGCGCCGTCAGTGTTGGCTTTACGCAGCAACTCTTCTGCCTGAACCCGGGTGCAGAAGGGGTGGAACCATTCCTTGTCCTCATGTTTGTTCGGCTGGGGTACAGGTTCTCTCAGCGTTATCAGAAATTCCTAGGAAAAAGCAAATGGTTTTCGTTAAAATCTTTATAATAGCGATGAATAAATGATAACCATTAGTATTCAGAAGTTCCACAAAACACAAAAAACAAAATGTGTTCAAAGTTCGCTCACCTGGCTCCGCAATGGATGCTGCCTGTAGTGTGTGATCAGGCTGTAAAGACTATCGAAGCACACAGTGTCGATCAGATAATACTTCGTGATGCCGCGCTCCTGCTTCAACTTGATACGGCAGTGGTTCACTTTGCCCTGGCGCCAAAAAGACAAACAGTAATCGCCCACAAACGTGACGCTTTCACGGACGAGAAAGGTACCATCACCGAGATGGGCGTGACTCTTGAGAAGCTCTTCGGCCTCCTGCCGATTCCCAGCGAGCTTGCCGTGGAACCAGCACTCGCCGAAGTGCAGCTCATCCTGAGGCACCACGGGGGCCTCTGCCTCGGTCTCCCCGTCGCTCTCGGCGTCCGCCTCTGTCTGCGAGCTGTAGTGCTCCGTGTAATAAAGTTTACTCTCCGTCAACACAAAGGCGTGGGGATTCCACTCCTTATCTACTGGATCCTCAAGTAGTAGGATACCGTTTTTGATAGAATTTCGTAAATCAAGGTCTTTGCCTTCTTCTTGTAGAACTGCGAAAGAGCTATCATCGACTCCATCGGGTAGCTTCTTGTGCTTCAGTATGATTTTTCTGCGCAAGTTTTCAGGTGAGGGTAAACATGTCTCGCTTTTATCATATGGCTGAACCACTAGCATTTCGCCGAAAACTTCTTGGAAAGCGGTCGCCATGCGGCGTTGTTGCGGCAATGTGCAGTTATCCTCTATAGAGAGTATAAGAGGATAGTCAGAGGTAACGAACGCATGCTCTTTAATTGTACGCAGCACATCCATGAATTTAATTTTTGTGGTCAGTGTGTGTCCGTGGTAGATAAAAGGAGATCCATCCGGGCCGTCCCAGCAGTCCAGTTCAATGCAGCGACAGCCTGCCCTCAGACATCGAACGTAGGCTTCCAAAGATGACTCGCTCGAGAACTGATCGCCTGTTAGATATCTAAAAGTAATCCCATGGTTGTTGTAGGTACTTGTAAGGATTTAATGCTCCAGTTTGACTAGAAAGGTACTTACGTATTATGCGATGACGATATCCAGTAATGTGATAATGGTCGAGTCATATCTTGTGTTACGGTGTCATTTTTACCATCCCAAATAGTGTTTTGTTTTGAGAACAACATCTCGATGAACTGTAAGAGAAGTATGTGTTTGTGTAGCAGCTTGTACATATCTATACTAATATTATAAAGAGGTAAAGTTTGTGAGTTTGTGACGTTGTAAGGGGTAATCTCTGGATCTACTGAACCGATTTTGAAAATTCTTTCACCATTCGAAAGCTACATTATTACTGAGTGTCATAGGCTAAAATATATTTTCAAAAACATTATAGATCCTTATGAAAATTGCAATAATGTAACCCAAGGTAGCAAAATGTTGCCTATAAAATTCATTCTTTGGCGTGCGCTGAGAAAACTATTGATGATAGATAAAAATTAGGTAGGTAGGTTAGGTAGTGTAGGCAGGGTAGGCAGGGAAGGCTGGGTACGCTGGGTAGGCAGGGTAGGCAAGGTAGGCAGGATAGGCAGGATAGGCAGGGTAGGCAGGGCAGGCAGTGCAGGCAGAGTAGGCAGGGCAGACAGGGTAGGCTGGGTAGGCAGGGTAGGCACTTAACGGGAGCGAAGCCCCGGAGGTCAGATAGTAGCTTATCTTATACATTGGAAAGAAAGATAGTAGATTTGTCAGCCAAAATTACAAAAAAAAAGGTTATTTAAAATATCAAAAGGTCGTACCTCATGCAAGGTAAAATATGGTTCATAGGTATCTCTCTGTGGGTCGCGCAGGTAATCCCTTATGAACTGCGAGGCGACGGCCTCGTCATCCCCCAGCCTGTCATGCTGTTCCACGCGCAGGAAGCTTTGGAACTCCCGCAAGGTGATCGTCGATCCGTTCTTGCAGTACAGAGAGTACTTGTCGAAGATATCGTGGACATTCTGCACAAAATAAGTATTGTACGATAAAATTGTTGCCCGATTCTTTAATTGTAATGGGTATTAATACATACTTGGTAAATACAGCCCTAAATATAACTATTACTATATACCAACCACTATTTAAAAATGTATATTATGTTAAACTTATATTCGAGTTTAAATCCACTAGTGTTGACTGATGACCAAGTCCTCAACGACTCGAGTGCGACCACACGAGTCAATATCGGTTTTACTCGAGTTACAAATTTAGTTTGTTAATTCAAATGATGCGATTTCAACTTATCTATTCGAGTTCAATCAATGGATTAAATTAATGTTGAAGTTGTAAGCTTTTGTGCTCGAGCCTAGAAAAATAAAAGGTAGGTACGGGGTAGAGTTCGGGCTAGGACTTAGCCCAGCAGTGGGCATCGGCTTAAATATATATGACTTACATTTTCGTCAAAGATCAGTTTCTGGTACAAACATGAGAAGTCATCAAAGCCAATTTCACCCCTTTTGTCTGTGTCAACTTCTTGAAACAGATCTCTCAGCTTGTTTGTTGATATCTTGCAGTTTATCTTAGGCAAAAACCCCTTCACTTCCTTCAAGGTGATGCTAGAGCAACAAAACTATTATTAGTCTGATTGTTCTCTTGAGCACATAAAAGAACAGTGAACATAAATGCATAACATAAATACATACTTCAAACATGTCTCTATAACTATTTATGAAGTGGAAGATGATGAATATTTTCGATTTCTAATACATTGGTTAAAATTGTTATGTAGATTTTGTAAGGTATGTTTGTTGGATAAATAGGTTTAGTTATATAGTAATACTAGCTAACCCAGAAGCTTTGTATTGCCATAAAAACACCAAACATTCATCTATCCTACCTAACCCACCCTAGCTAACCCTACCTATCCTACCCTACCCTAACTACCCTACCCTATTGTGAATCTAAACTATCCAGGGCGCCACCCAAACGAATACAAAAAATTTCATTCAAATCGGTCCAGCCGTTTAGGAGGAGTTCAGTGACATACACACGTACAGTAGAATTATATATATAATGAAGATAAAAGAGATAAATTAAAAAAGTAACTTTTATTTCAAGAAATCACTCAAATTTCTGTTTAAGTATAGGGGAAGTCATGTAATTCTCGAATTCTATACAGTAGTTAGTACTTATACTGTGTGCAAACATTTTATTGGATGGCGAGTCATCATAAATGGACGACAGCTCCCCGATGGTAAAGTTTCTGCTACCTATGGATTCAAATACCAGGGCATCGCTAAAGCATTGTCTTCAGAAGGCAATGCTAAAAGATCTAATGTGTTACATGAATTACACCGGTTTCCATACCCTTCACACTGGAACACAGCAACTTCCCGGACAAACTCCTTCACAAAAAACCCCACTGTTACTACTACATGCTTGTTTGGATAAATTTAAGATTCATGGAGAAATAATGCTGTACACTGACAATACGATTCTATAGCCAGCCTGCCTTGACTAATACTTAGTTTCTGAGATCTACAGATTCAAATTACCTATTGATATTACAAAACAAATGACAGTTGTTTAGAAATGCGTGTCGAGAACTCGAGATATCGAACACATATCATCAAATAGATTCTGGCTTAGAACTCCTCAGAAACCATGCATTAAAGTCATCTGAAAAATAATAAAAACTCAAAGAAGCAAAAACCTGATAAATAACAAACTTTCCATATTGAAGTTTGTTTTCATGCTTCTAATAAAATCATGCTTAAGGAAATAAATCAACATCGTTTAAGGCTGCCTCCCAGCTTAACCTCACATTGCATTGGTCAGTGAATTTAAGCCGCAGCAGCTATATAAAACTGTCACAATTTGCTTCTGCTATCTGCAACGCGTTTACTAGCCAACAGGTGCCAATGCACTGCCGGGAACTCAAAACAAAAGAAAACCAGCACTACTACTACACGCCGCACTGCTAGATGTATTGAACTGCTCCTTATGTTTGTTGCAATGACATCAGTCTCAAGTCTACTTGCTTACCGCTTGTTGTATAATATGATCCTTCTGGATCTAGATGCCAAAACTGACCAAATACGACGGACCCGTGAACTAGGATGAAGGGTTAGTCATATTTAATAAAAATATCATAGACATGTTAATGCACAAGAAGGTTTATTAAAGAGTTTACCTGTAAACATACTGTATAAAGTAAGATATTCTTAGCTACATGTTTCCAGCTCCACATAATCATGTTGAAGCAGAAAAGGTGCACAACTTTAGTTGACCATGAATATGAGGATTTACTTTATTTAGATACGATTTGAATTCTTACCAAACAGATACACCAAATCTTGAAATCTACATGAAATATTATTTATTTCCAGGCACCTGCATTAAGTTCACCTATAATGCTAGTGAAACTGGATAAAAGCAACATGTCAAAAGATATTCCAACTTAGAAATACAGTAAAATTAGTTAATCATCTTTATATTTTAATATAATTTCTTTATAAGATATTTATTAATTGTTAGAGATACAATCATTACATAAATCTTAACATTAAAAAAGCTCTATAAATCAATTGTGAGAAATAAAGTACATGCCTATTACTTCTAGTATATTACTGTACAAGCAAAAATGAGCATTTCAAACATTGAATAGTTACTTACTACCAATATCAAATGCCAATAAAAAAGAAGGATATATTTTATTATTCAATATTCACTGACACTGGGTTTCCTGAAGGTTAGGAATAATTTTAATAAACATTTTATAAAATAAACAAGACATCCACTTACTTCTCGTTCGCGTTTTCTATAGCATAGAACTCTTTCCTCAGCCAGCGCTCTATTTGTAAAGGATATGATGCATTGATGGCTTCTTCTATAAGAAACCTGATCCCCTTTACCCAGGCTTCACACTCCTTGTCAGTTTGAGCTACAAAAGGTTAATTTTGCACAATGACTCAAACTCAGAAACATACACATTGCAAAATAGAATGTGTTCATGCAGCAATCATAACAATAATTTGGCAAAGCAAGTTCTATGAAACTCAAGCAACCGGCGAGGCATGTGACAATCGGCTGGGCTCGGTATAATTAGACATGTTTACAAACTTACCTGCAAGTGAAGCTGCGCGCAGTTTGAATTCTGTTCCGTAGTAGATTGTGAAACATTTGCTGTGGTCCAGCCTCTTCATCTCCTCTGGCCACCGCTCGAAGTGTTTGGATGCCTTGCCGACCCTCACTTCCTTTATGTCTCTTATATCCAGGGCACCTTCGTATGCATTCTTCAGCGACGCGCCTGTCCTACTCCAAATAATTTGATGGGTTTCTCTTCGTACGGAGAGGGAACGACGCTCGGGTCGCTTCCTTGGATAAAACTTTAGGATAGTAGAACCACGTTCAATTTGAGATATAAGTTGATCAGCCTCATGTATGAGTCTATCGTGGGCCCCCCCATTATAGCAGACCGGATTCATTGCACTGCCGCTGTCACCGCCGGGTGTAATGAAACTGGCAGCGCCACCAACTACATGGGATAAAAACCTGATCGGATGCACTTATGTTTGAGGTATTCTCAAGAGTGAGTCAAATAAACCCGTGTGGCTGTGTCTCACACACTCACACACTTTGCGCTATTTTGTTTATTAGACATATCGCCTCGACCCGAATGTGAAAGAAGACAGACTGACAGACAGAATGATTTTTTTTTTTTTTCTTTTTTTTCGCCCTTCGGGCAGGCTATAGTCTTTCAACCATACTGCCTAGTCTTTCGTAGGTATTTTTTCTTTCGTAATATGTTTAGAAATCATGTCTTTCGTTTTTCTAATCCATGTTGTAGTCATTATAAGTTTGTCTTTGATTATTAGTTAAAATCTTGTTTTTACACAATTCCGTTTTTTTTTTCCAATTCCAACTCCAGGGTAAACGTCATTTCCATTATATGTCAATGTCAATCAATTCCAGGGTAAGTGTCATTTCCATTTCATGTCATCTTATTTATGTTTATTTTCTTCTGGTTTTTTTTTTATCACACATCTTATACTAGTTTTAAATATACAAACTTTATAAATAATAATAAAACGGTAATATTTATATATACATAGGTGCATAGGAACAAGAAATAGAACCATTTAAATCTCATTTACAGTCTCCAATATGTATCTATACAAATATAAATAAGTTGAAGCGTTCTTAAGCAACTCCTGTATGCACAGCGGGACCCTATCAGGTGTTTTATAAATTTTTAGAAGCTCATCCGACAACACAAGGCGCTGAATGTTGAAAGATGAACACTCAAAGAAGATATGATGTAGTGATTGAACTTTATCTGATTGACAGTAATTGCAATACGATATGCTGACCATTTTAAGACGATGAAGATGATAATTTAATCTACAATGACCAAAGCGCATACGACAAATAATTGAATAAAACTTTCTACTTACAAATAAATTATTTTTGCAAAACCAAGGAACAGAGTTGATTTGAACATTAAGACTGTTAAACCAAGAACCTTTATTTTCAATATGTGTGCAGTGGTATGAATATTTCCCCCATGCCTCACACATGCGCCGTCTTAAGAGACTAACTGCATCTGTGTATGGTATGGGAACACTCATATCAGTGCTAGGTATTAATTCTTCCAACTCAACAATTTTTTTGGCAAGAAAATCTGCTTTTTCATTTCCTCTAACACCAATATGTGAAGGTACCCAAACAAAACAAATTTCAATATTTGACTGGGCTAATTCAACCCAGAGTTGTTTTATCAAATGAATAATGTAATTAGTGTTGGCATGTAGTTTATTATTTGCCAAATTTTTTAGAACACTCATACTGTCACTTACTACAACCCATTTGCTATGTTCAGAATTGCTATTTTTAATATGTTTTAAAGCACTCAGAATTGCAACAGCTTCAGCTGTAAAAATACTAGCATTTCTGTCAATTCTCCTACCAATACCTATGTTTGAAGACGGCTCATAGATGGCAAAAGAAACAGCTCTATCATTCTTGGAACCATCAGTATACACAAATTTATGATCTGACCACTCTGACAACATTACATATACTTCCTCTTTTGAAGGCAAATCCTTTTTCTTATTTATAATAACACTAATAGCTGGAAATTTACTGCTGAAAGTTCCCTCATAGCAAGGCAAGTTAAGCTTAGATCGGTAAATGTTAATATTTTCAATAAAGTTTTTGAATTTTCTAAGTTGCTGTAGTATATAAAAAGATTTTGTAGCAGTTTGCACAGCTAAATGCAACATATTGACTAAAAGACTATTACCCAAAACACTATAAAGCTTCAAAAAGAACCTTTCTAACAAGTAATCAAAACGAATGGCCAATGGTGGAACATTACATTCAATCTGCATTGCATTTACAGGAGTGCTTCTGAACGCCCCAGTTATAACGCGCAAACACTTGTTTTGCAAAATATTTAAACTATTTACATGTTTAGAGTCTGCAGCAAAGCAATAGAAACCATATTCAAAGTGACTACGAACTAAAGATTTGTACAATAATAACAAAATTTTAGGGTCTGCACCCCAATATGTACCACTCAAGGATCTCAAAATATTATAAGCTTTATTTGCTTTGCTAATAATATGTTTCATATAATTATTCCAGGACAAATTATGTGAAAAAATAACACCCAAAAATTTGACATCTAAAGAACTGGGTAATGCACAATTATTGTACAGCACAGCAGGCATATTATGATTATGTTTACCAAATAAAACAACTTTGGACTTCAATAGGTTGACACTAAGATCAAGGTAAGAGAAATATTTACATAGATACATTAATGCAACATTCACTATTTCAACTACTTGTGATACATTTTTTCCAGATGCATAAACCACTAAATCATCTGCAAACTGTAAGTTTTTAACCTGAGACCCTAAAATTAAATTTAATCTTCGTATATACAATATAAATATTAAAGGTGATAAAATGCCCCCTTGACAAACTCCTTTAGACGATAGCCTAGGACCATAAAGGTGTCTGTTAAATTTTACAAAGACTTTCCTATTGCTAAGAAATTGTTTTAACCAATTTATTATTTTTCCAGGGATTCCTATCTGTGATAACTCACTACATAAAATATCTATATTCACACTATTAAATGCACCTGCAATATCAAAAAACACTCCAACCAAATTTTCATTTGACGATAACGACTTGTGAATATCAAGCTGTAATTGACAAACACTTTCCCTAGCAGAACGATTCCTACGAAAACCAAATTGGTTTGATGGTAAGATATTATTTTTTTCAATATAAAACTCTAAACGCTGTTTTAAAAGTTGTTCAAATAATTTTCCAACACAAGAAGTAAGAGCTATAGGGCGGTAAGAATCAGGACACATTTTTGGCTTATCTGGTTTTAAAACAGGTACAAGGCAATCCACCTTCCAGTTAAGAGGTATAATATCATTTTGCCATAATAAGTTCAAAAGTTGTAAAAATATTTTTAAACTACTAATGCTAAGTTTTTTAAAAAGTATGTATGGCATTCCATCAAGACCATAAGTAGTATCTCTTCTGGAAGATATGGCTGATATTAATTCCTGCAATGAAAAAGGACTAAGAAGAAAATTATTGCTGGGATTAGTACTGGTTGTGAATGAAGATTTTGAGTCTTGTGATGCGAAATCTGGTGTGTATTTTTTAAGAAAATCTAAAACCCATCCATCATCTTCGAGAGCATTAAAATTGAATGTTTTATTATACTTCCGCATAAATTTCCATATGACAGATAATGGCGTAGTCCTATTGAATGTTTCACAAAGAGCAAACCAACTTTTTTGTCTTTCCAATTTTAGAACAAGTTTTTTAACCGCTCGAAGCCTTTTGAATTGTAGATAGCTTTCTTCTGATGGATTATTTTTAAAATATATGTATGCATTTTTAAAATTTAATACGGCTTCTGTGCATTTTTGATTCCACCAAGGAAGATAAGGTCTTTTAAAATTATTTACAAGACATGAATGATTCACAAAATTTGTCCTACCAGTCAAATGCTTATTATTTTCAATAGAATTTACAGCTGCTGTATGTAAAATGCTACAAAATTTAAGATATGTACCAGAAAGACTTATATTATCGACTTTAAAATCAACCAACAATTCATCAACAAGACTACTATATCTTTGCCAATCCACCAATTTATAATTTGGATAAACGGGCAAATGTTCAGCATTAGAACAATTGCTGTATGTATTACTTTTGTTAATATTACTAATCACTACTTTAATGATTATAGGAATGTGATAACTACTACCAAGAGGACAATCATGTACGTTCCATTCACAATTGAGAGCTAAAGACGAAGAGACCAGCGTCAAATCCAGCGCATTAGGACGCCAAGTTAAAGAGCCAACTGTTGTTGCATGACCATTATTGAGCAGAACCAAATCATTATCATCTATTACTTCCAAAATGTTTCGACCTCGTACAGAATCCGAGCCACAACCCCAAGACGAGTGGTGAGCGTTAAAATCACCAGCAAATATAAATGGCCCAGGAATAGATTTTATTAATAAATCAAGGTTTTCTTTTCTGAATGCTGGATTACAATTCAAAGGACTATAAAAACTGACTATGCTTATCTCCTTGTTATTTACTTTTATTTGAATACAGATGTTTTGCAATGAGTTATCAAAGAAGGTATCAATTTTAGAGTAGGTAATGGTATTGTGAATAATTATTGCAACTCCGTTATGTTTGTTACCAGTATCATTTCTCTCAATATTATAATTTTTTATTTTAAAATTTTGGTGAGGTTTAAGCCATGTTTCACTGATAATTGCTATATGTATATTGTGACTATAAAGAAAATCGATAAATAAATGTTTATTACTATTTAAACTTTGAGCATTCCACTGTACAATATTTAATTCTGAAAAATCCATCAACTGGTTGAAGAAAATTTATTACTGAACGTTGTTTTCAAGGCTTCTTTAATAGAAAGTGAATTAATAGGTTCATCTTTATTGCTTATTATTTTTGTGAGTGTTTCGACTAAAGTATTTATAAATTTATCTGATTTCATGAGATTACTAATCTGAGTGTCCAGATTGCGTGATGTTAAAGCTGGAAAAGAGTTTACATTAAAAAGATCTGAATATGTAGCATTTTTAGTTTTAATTTTATTTTCTTCTACCTTTTGCTTTTTTATTGGACATGCTGAAGAGATTGCAATATGATTGCCGTTACAATTTGCACACTTAGCATCCTTCGGGGCAACAACACACATTTTGAAATTGTGATGTTCAGTACATATTGAACAAACTTCAGTATTTCGACAAAATTTAGCTATATGCCCATAACGCAGACATTTAAGGCATTGTTTCACTGGTGGGATATATTTGTTCACCTCATGACGCCATGAGTCCAAATAAATATAAGTTGGCAAAATAGTGGATGCAAATGTCACAGCAACAGTCTGGGTAGGGGCAAAAGATATTCTACCTTCATCACCTCTGACCCTGCGCATGAAACGCCTCACCTGTATTACATTCTTTGAACTGCCGATTAATGAAAATATCTCTTTATTAGACATATCTACTGGGACTGAAGTAAGGACTCCAGTAACCTCTGTGTCACCAGCAGGGATAGATGCTTTTAGAGAAAGTTGATCAAATAATTTTTTGTTTTTTAGAAACATATTGGCGTTATTTGGTAAATCAAATGTGACACCGACCTTATATTTGTTTATTGTGCGCAAGTGCATCACACCAGACACTCCATGTTCTCGTATGCCCTTGGAAAGGGCCATACGATCTTTGTCGTTGAAAAACTTATTCTCGTCCATATGACTAAGAAAAACTATTAACTCTGCCTGCTTCGTATCTTCACTGTACTGACGCGTATACCCCTTTACCTTATATATGGCATATTTATTGTCCTTAGGTTCCTTATCAGTGGCATCTTTAAATTTAATAATCGAGTATGCTGTCGACACCGTGGACTCCGCCGTGTCAGAGTCCGAAGATTCCTGCGAATGCTGCTTCAGATCCGGAGGAATTTCCAGCTCATCCTTCCTCCGCCTCTTTTTCCCCATTTTTATGTCACATAAATATATATATACACCAAATAAGACCTAATAGTACGAATATTTACAGAATTAAATTACAATAAACACGAGAAGTTGAATTTCAAAGTAATAAATTAAAAAACGCGCCTTTCCACTTCAACCGTTTCCCGCCTTTTTTCCCAGACAGAATGAATGAATGACTGAAAGCTTTTCTAATACGGTTGCGTTCAGAACAAACGTTTTCATTTCTTCATTTTTAAAGCTGGCAATTATAAAAATAAAGCGTCCTATTCAATTATAAATTTTCAGCAGCACACTGAAAACTTGGTCCTACGTTCTCCACAGCTTTTAGACACGACATAAAGTGCCTTTCACACTCGTGTGGATATGGAGGTAAGCAGCCACCACCTATTCAATTTATTGTATTTATCTTAACGGGCTGGTCACCAGGCAAGCCTCACTGGTCGCGGGTCAGCCCCCACGAGTATCGAGAGCGACAAACGAATATTTTAAATAATTATTAAATTTGTGATTTTTTCGAGCAAGTGTGTTGAAAAACGTCTGCATCTGTCATTGCAGTCTCTTGGCTCTATAACAGCCTTGCTTTCGCCTTGGGCGTCTCCGACTAGTAGCACATCATTATATTCTTCAACCTAAACAAACATCTCTCCGCTCGGTGCAAATGATAGGTCCGTGCTCCGTGGGTGTGATGTCTTTACCGATTTTTATGTAGGACTTGTTGTTTACCGCGGCTTCGCTCCCGACAACTGGCTACCTAAATATCTACCTACCCACCGTACCTATACCTACACTCCCACGTCAACAATTTTTATTGCAACGAACAAAAACGTTTAACAACGAACGAAAACAAAACCTCGCAAACGAAGGGTTCCGTACCCAGGGTGCCGTCAACTATGTATGTATGGGGACACCCTTTAATCTTGAACCATTTTTATTTTTTGGATTTTTTCCATTATTTGTGCTGTAAGACCTTACTTTTTGCCAAATTTCGTGATTCCAGGTCAACGGGAACTACCATATAGGTTTTCGACCCAAAACCACTTCCGGTTGACTTAAATTTGCCCATATCTTTTTATCGTGTTGCCTTAGGGTCTTAATTTTTATACCCCTGATAGGGACTATAGATCTCAGTATCTGGTATAAATTTCAACTTGCTAGGTCCACTCGTTCCTGAGAAAATCGGTGGTGACACACGGACAGACGGACTAATAAGAGAATGATCTTTTAAGGGTTCCTTTTTTTACCTTTTGAGGTACGGAACCCTAAAAAGAATTATTCCAATCGGTCCATCCGTGCTTAGGGTTCCGCACCCGAAGGGTCCAAACGGACCCCTATTGCTGTCACTCACGTGTCTGTCTGTCACTCAATTTTGTTCCGAAGGATTTTTTAACTTTCCATTAACCTATGAACTTGAAATTTGTTGATAATGTTAATTATTACGTATATTTTACTCTATGTGATCTGCAGCCTTATTGCGTAAGTGAATATACGGCAACGCAAAGTGTTTGACTTAAATCAATCGACCAATCACACAGACGGAAATCCACATCGCGTCATTAATCCCGCATGTAAGGTCGATTGACAGCGGTCAAACCCTAAGCCTTGCCGAATTCACTTGCGCAATTCGGCTGCTGACTTTCCGTCTATGTGATTTTTCTATTGCTTTGGGGTCAAACCCTTTGCCTTGCCGAATTCACTTACGCAATTGGCCTGTTGGTTGTGAAGAGTCTACAAAGCACTACTAGGATCTAAAGGAAAGCTACTGAAAGTGCCCAGCGTAGGGTTGAAAAGGCTTTTAAAGATGAAATTAGCAAAATAATATCGGATGTTGTCTTATAGTGGCCGTAAATCTGTTCAGAAGTGAAAAGTGTTGGCTGCGCCTCCTCTGGCAGCAGACGCTCAGGCTCTGTGCCAACAACGGTAACGACATCGAGTAAAAAATCCCCAAGGCCTGAAGGTGAACAAAATGTGGCAGACATTGACACTTTAACAAGCCTACAGCATTTACAGGGTACCAAAATTTCAAATTAGATGGACCATTTCTCAACACATTGAATGGGCATCCGATTTGCAGTCGATTTATTTATTTATTACCTGTCTATCGTAGCCTGAATTAATCTGAATGCATTGGTAGGCGACGGTAGGTTTAGTTTACAATGTGATTGATGCTGGTGCCCAGTTAAAGAGCTGAAGCAGTCGTGGCCGTTGCATTTATTGATTATTAATTAACGATGCACCCCTAGCTTAAATATAAAAGAATGCTAAGGTCACGGCGCGGGACACAATTCAAATCTATATTTTTTTTATTTCGGCATTCGGACACTCCTCCCCCCATCTCTTGTTCATATAAATGCGTCAGAAAGAAAGCGTCTGCACTCTGAAAGCCTTTAATACCTGTTATGTTCTATCTATGTTAAGGATTTGCTTTCCGCACTTACTTAGTCCTTCAGATGGACCATTGTGCGTAGGCCATGGCGGCGGTTTGGTGGTTATTCCAACCAGCTCCCACCCTCCAGGAGTTATTTAAAGCTCTTGGTTTGCTTAGAACATTTGTGTAAGATCTGGGTGACCCGAAGGTTTGTGTTCTAATCTGGGTGACGCATGTGCATTCAAAGATTACGTGCGCAACGGTTTCCTCAGCCTCCATGCGAGCCCTGCAGAGGGCTGTCCCCGTTATGCCTATTGTGTGGAAGTGTTTGTTTAACGAGCAGTGTCCCGTGATGGTCCCGTCACCAGGCGCTGGCCGTTCCTTTCCAGGCGTAATAAACGCCTGGTTAGCCTACAATCCAAGGATTGAATTTATTTATTCATAGCTAGATTGAAGAGTTTACGAAAAATTGCTAGCTCTTGGACTATATATACCTTAAAAATTTAACTCATTCTATCTTCTAAATTAAGACCCTAGTTAATCTGTCTTGGCGAAAAATTGCGAATAATTAACGATTTAATTTGGGAGAAAACAGATCTCATTTGTATCTCAAATGATTGGCTAAGGGCCTTAGATCAGCCACATTAAAACCCTTATAACTTTTGAACCAGTCACAGACTAATTCTGATATTTGGCGACCAATAAGCGATAAATTGTTTGTTATCAAAATTAAAGTCCCTGATGGTGGTCATGCCAGTGTCAGTCATACAATTAGTAATCAAGGTATCTATTCTGTTTCATATCCACGGTGCAATGTACAAAGTCTGCACCTGAGTCATTGCACCTGAGGTGCAACTTCAAACAACGGGGCCACAAGAAAGGTGCGGAAGGCAAGGTTCGATAAGGCTTTCTTTCTTCTAAATTAACATTGGAATATTAAAACCGAACAAGTTTGCAGTCAAGTATTACGGCATGCTTTGAATTTTACTCTGAAGTAAGAGTCAATAAAGAAGTAAATATATTAATAATCCCAGATGGCCAGGAATGGATAGGATAAATAAAAACCACACAGTAATCAAAACGTTTTATTTGTTAGAAAAAAATATACACTTATAGTTATCTCAAAATATTTTATTCTCAGAGTGTCCATCTCTACATAGATCGGAATTTGCAAATTCAACGATGGGATGCCTACGTTACACTTTTATAAATAAATATCAGAACCTAATTACACCTTTATATTTAGGTTTAGTGATTTTTAAAGATTTTATTAAATCTTAATTGCCATGCATCTCATCAATTCAAGCAAAATACATATTGATTAAAAATCGATTCTTTTAATAGAATAACAATTTTTACGTAAATTAAAGTAGGAAAACAAAAAGCTTGCCCTGATTTAACATGCAAGTAACAAAAAAGTAAAGAAAAGTAGTAAAATAAAAAGTAAAACAGTAATGAGGCCTGAATTAACAAGGGAGTCTAGGACTTCCGCAGACAAATAGTACATCATTCCCAAAATACGTATTCCATATATACTTATTAACTTTATGAGTGATCACAATAAAAAGGATGGACGAATTGAGCGTGATACTTATGCACAGTGCTTAGCAACAAAAGTAAACGTTAATACATAGCAAAAGCTCTGTTCTCTGACCCTGCTTACATCTATATAATTAGCGTTGATTAATTTTACACAATTTACCATTTGATCGATAGAAACCTAATTTATTTACATAAATTCGATTAGAGTGATGAAGTGTCTGTCTGCGGGATCCAACATAAAAACAAACAACGTGCTCTATAGAGTATGTAGAGCGACATTGTTCCACACGGCGAGGGCAAATGGTAGCTGGCAAGAAAGTAGTATGTGAAACAAAACTTCAACAACGTGGTACTTGAGGGTAGGGCGGCCACTGCGCGTCGTCCGCGGCCATATAAAAAGGTATTTATTGCCATAGATTTATTATTGAGATCTTTGCGACCTTGCTAACATAACAGAGCCCGTCTCCGCCCCGCCCCGCCCCCATCACATACAAATTCAGATCTACGTGACGTAACAGTACTCTACTAACAACGTGGACGCACGTGCTTTCAGATAGTTAAACACATCAAGGCGGCATGCTTTAAACATTAACTTGTTCTAGATGAAATCACCGTTATAAAGACAATTCTGTGTCTAAAAAGTAAAAAGCTCGCGTGTCTAGTTGTTCCTCGATATTCATTAACCGGCGACACAGCAGCGAGTCCGCCGCGCCGCCCTGCATAACCAACGGCTCAATTCTGAATTCAATAAAGCCAGTCGTTCGACTGCTCTCATCATTTGTTGTTGTTAGTTTGGAATGTTTGTGGCGTTTGTTCAGGCGGCTGATCGTAACGGTACATCGATAAGGCCCTATACAAAACTAATCGGACACATAGTTTTAAAGTGGGCGTGATTGTGGTTGTAGAAATTTCCGCTCCACCTATAATAGCATAACATAAAATATGCTCCTAAGTAATTTAGATATCCATGATACGGATAATTTTTATATACATAATCATAACGCTTAATGAATGTATAAAAATATCGAATCATTTGTTATGTGGCGCAGTTATTTAGAAGCGTTCTAGGGGTCGAGACCGCTTCCGAAATGAGATCGCGTTACAACCCAGAGTTAGGAATCGTCCTAGTAAAGCAATGTGACACTGGCGGCTCTGTCGTGTCAACTAAACTACGAGAGAGCTGCTGAAGGATCAGGTAAAGCGCGTCTGGCGCCTGTTCACTAAGAACTTGCTGTTTTTGGTAATCCCACTGATGTGTTGTGCCCCAATAGGGGAAAAGTAACAATTGATATCGCCACTAGTTCAATAACTGCCATCGAAATATAGATACATACAAGTTGTACGAAATCAGCTCAAAAATCGCGATGCACCTACAAAAATATTTTATTCGCGGATGACAGAATTGAACACGAACCGACACCGCGGCTTCCCATTACAATTTATTTTAATATGTATAACTCCTACTACTGACATCCTCAAAAAATGCACATGTAACGCATACTAAGACATAAGACGGATATTCTTGACATGTGACAGACTAAAAAAGAGTGTATATTCAATAGTATTATTACTTTTATATCAGTACATAGTAAACGTTATACGCTTAGTGGTGGCATGTTAAGAACACCAGTAGTGACCACATCGAAGAAGGCAGCCATGGGACATTATTACTTGAGTTATTGCAATGTGTAGCTGCTCGGCGTGGGCTCAGTGACGGCTAGCGCCCGCCGATGGAAGCATTCATCACCTCGTCGAACGACTGCTCCAGGCAATGCTTGAGCTCGGCGTACGACACAACCAGCACGCTTTCCTCGTCGCGCGACATCAGCTCCACCTGAAACAAGTAACAATGTTCACAACAGGGAGATGTGCCCTGCAGTTGACAAGCAATACGCTTTCATTAGGGAAAATCAAGGATACTTGCATTATTAGAATAGGTTAGTTTGTAATCAAAATCAACCGCAAGTTCGTTGTTGCATGGAGTACTGTTCTAATCTCTGGGACGGGTTTGCCAAATACCAGTTATCGCACTAGAATCAAAAAACGGGCCAAGAGGCTCATCGGTAATGAGGCACTGGCCGAGTCAAAGCTCCAGAGCCTTGAGCATCGTCGCCGAGTTGCCAGCTTGTCGGTTTTTTATCGGTTACATTTCGGGGCGTGGGCATCGTTGCCAGCCTTTTGGCACGTCTGTCAATCGACTCGAGTGCATCAATCTGGTATTCGGCAGATCTGTCCCAGCGGTGAGAGCATTACTCCATGCATGACCAAACTTGCGCTTTATACAAGTTGTGCAGCTGTTCAGGCGTGAAGTACCGTCTCATTTTTGCAAGAATCCCCAACTTTTATCAGCCAATTGAGTTTTCGCCTCAATAAATGTACCTTAATTGAGGGTCGATGTCAACGTAACACCAAGAAGTTCGAGATGGCCCGTTAACGGCACGGTTACACCACGGAAAGATAAGCCGGGTGGAATTGGCTCTTTTTAGCGCAAAAAAGACACGCCTGGTCTTAGCAGAATTAAAATTGACCAGATTGGCATCGCCTCATTCGGAGACCGCCTTCAAGGACAGGTTTAAGCGTTCAAGCATGGCCTCCCGGAGAGACCAAATCTGAGGTTCAATAGCCAGTGCGCCGGACACGTATCTCTTTGCAACAGTGCTGTCGTCTGCATACCCAAAGATCGTTAATGTGCAGCAAGAACAATGTTGCCGAGAGCACTGACCCCTGAGAGACACCAGCGTTGATATCTAACTGACCGGACGAGCAGCCATCGATAACCATTCAATCCAATCACACAGACCACTAGGCAGACCGAAGGAAGGAAGCTTACCTATGAGGCTTTCGTGCCAGACCCTGTCAAAAGCCTTCGAGATGTCGCTCGAGGGAGACGGCTATCGCTACCCCGTGTCTCTCGATGGCCTCACTCCAGATGTGAATGGCATACGCTAAAATATCTCCAGTGGACCGATTGCAGATAAAGCCGTATTGGCGGTCACTGATGATGTCGTTTGCTTCTAGGTATGCCAGGAGCTTATTGTTGAGTACACTTTCTATACTCTTACATAGGATGGACGTTTCAGAGATGGGTCTGTATTTGGCCGTGTCAGCCCGAGAAGGGCTTCTTGGGCACGGGCTATACATTGACTTGCTTCCAAGCTTTCGGCACTTTTCCAGTCTCGATCGAAAGGCGATATAGGCATGTCAAGATCGGAGACTATTCAGGCGCACAGGTTTTAAGTACAAGGTAAGGTAGGTAGAGAAGGTGAGTAGGTTATAGGTAGGGAAGGTGGGGTAGATAGAGTAGGTAGGATAGGTAGGGTAGGGTAGATAGGGTAGGTAGGATAGGTAGGTAGGGTAGAGTAGGGTAGGGTAGGGTAGCGTAGGTAGGTAGGTAGCCAGTTGACGCAGTGTTACCATATGTACGGATTTGTCCGTACACGTACGGAATTTAGACCTTTACGTACGGATATGTTTTCGGCTTTCCAATAATACGTACTCTTTTTAAAATGCAATACATAAAATTCACCAATTGATATATCGATATTTTTTTGGCTCTCGACAAGAAATGTATTAAAAAATAAAGAACGAACGTGGTTTTCTATGACGGGGAATTACTCTTTTGATGTTTTATCTAAGATAGCATGTTGCACGGTTGATATTGATTGCAGTAGTGAATGAAAGAAACCTTGCTTTGATTTGAATGTTGACAATGATATGATAAAAAAAAAAAATATAGACATGTATAAGTGATTTTTGCTTTTAATTTTAGGTTTCTTATGTACGGATTTCGTACGGAGTTGCAGATTTATTGCACGTACGGACTTTGTACGGATTTTTTTGGTCTTTTGTACAAATGTTTAGTCCCTACAGTATGGCAACACTGAGTTGACGGGAGCAAAGCCGCAGTGGACAGATAGCCCATAATTAAAAAAAAATACTTATTCGAACTTTCCTGGCCGGTTAGCGTACAATAAACCTAACCGCAATCGCAAAGATGTAAGTCCATTCAATTGTAAAATATCTGAGGATAATAGCGTGACCTTAACAGGACGAGCCTCGAGATTGGACTTCGGATGAATATGTCAAAGACCAAACTCATGACCAATAGCGTCCAGCAGAAACTGTGTTTAGTGGGTGTGGAGATTGCATATGTTCCAGAATATATCTACCTGGGCCAAATAGTCTCTTTCCAGGCGAGACAAGAAAAATAAATTGCACGCCGCACCGAAAACGCCTGGAAGAGCTATTGGTCAATGAAGGCGCTCATGAAGGGAGACCTCCCAATTTGCTATAAACGCAGATTGATGGATATGTGCATTCTCTATTCTTACATATCGAGCTCAAACCTGGTCTTTGACAGCGCAGCAGAGGTTCAGGCTTGAGGTTAGCCAACGAGCAATGGAGCGCAGCATTCTGGGAGTCAGAATAACAGACCGCATCAGAAACACAATGCTGCGCTCCAAAACACAAATCGCCGACGTCACCCAGAAAGCAGCCAAGTTAAAATGGGACTGGGCCGGACACATCTGCCGCATGTCAAACGGTTCATAGGCTAAAACAACCACAATGTGGGTCCCGGAAAATTTTAGGCGACACCGCGGCAGACCCAGGCGAAGATGGCGGGATGAACTTGATGCCTATCGACAGGATTGGTCCACAATTGCCCTAAACCGAGAGGATTCGAAGGAAGAAGGGGAGGCATTAGCCCTGCAGTGGGACAGAATAGGCTAAAAATAAATAAATAATAATAGCGGGATGAAAGCTGTATTGAACAGCAATAAGTTACGCCACGGACATAATATATCATCATCCTATTGAATCAAAAAGGAAATCTCGACGAAGGACCTCCAGTGACGACGCACAAGGAGAAAAGTAGTCGTAATTTAAGATATCTAAGGAACTAAGTACAGTTGAACCAGAAAAGGTTTAATGCCTTGTGAATAGGAGAAAGTCAATGACCACTGACACTTGAAAATATGATACGATTTGCTTAGAAAGCTAATTCGCGGCATAATATATTATCTCCATAGCAAAGGCTACGCACTACATCAGATCCGTGTCGGTGAAATTTTGGTGCCGAAGTAGCCGTAGTACTTCTTGTAGGGAGGCTTACGCACTACATCCGAACTATATTCCTCATAATCTGTCCTAATTCAAAAAATTATGAACTCGGAGCTCTAATCACGGACACAGACGTGTAGTGCATAAAAAATATTATTTCACGAATCTAAATACAAATAATTAAAGATGGTCAGAAATGACAATTGCCGGCTTACCATTTTATCGTTAAATAAAAATAATCTTATATCCAAGATTTGTAAGGTCTTTTCAAGTGGCAGTTCTATGTCATTGACGTTCCTATTCTCATTTGAAACGCATTGTATGCGCTTCGGTTTCTTTGTGTTTCCAAATAAGCACGAAAATCGCGCCATATAATCACCTCCCACGAAGATTCTCAGTTTTGTAATTAATAAACATACCTTATCGTGGGTGCCACCGTCCAGTTGGTTGAGGCAGTGTGCGAGATGCGCCTGGTCGAGCCAAGGCCTTCCATCAGGAGTCACGGAGTGGAACAAGTAATCTCGGAATAACTTCAACATGTATCGGTCTCCGGTTTCAGACCAAGATGGGTCTAGATTCAACCTACAAATAATACGGAATCAATAACTTTATTTTTTACAGGCACTTGGTCATTCATATTCTTTTCAGAGAAATGATTGGTTACAATATACATACTAGAATAAAATACAGATATTTATTCATTTTGGACATAATTACGTGTAATGTAATGACTTGCATGTCAATATGGACATCACTGTTATTTGGTGGATGGATACAGCAATAGGAAAACTAGACATGAAATAAAAAAAATCTGGAGCAAGCATGGTTATCTATGCTCTTGCCTTCCATGTATAAAGAGACAGTAAAACATTTATAGGTTGGTACCATGAACTGTTTAAGTCTTTACTTTTACCATTTATCAAACTTACCTACGTGCTGTTTTTATAGACTATTTTCAGACTAGGTTTTATAATATAAGCCTTTGAAAGAAAGACGGTCAATACATATCATTGTAACAAACAATAATGCAATATATGAATCACAATGGGACAAATGTTAGTTCATCGCCACAGATCACAGTATTCGTTTCCTGTGCTTGATTGGATACACTTGAATCGCTATTCGCCTTACAATGCAGTTGGCACCTACATGTGAGACATGTGGCATCATAATATACCTTACCTACAACGCTAATATACTGCTACTTATGTGTCGAAGAGGACAGCATATCGGGCAGAGTGGAAAGCTACGAGTCACGAGTGTGACCTCTGTTAAGCATCCTACTGCTATAAATTCAATAAAGTTAGGTAACAGGAGTAGAGGAAGGTGGAAGAAGTAGGCAACACTGCTTTTGTAGCACAGTGAATTTTACTGCCATTAACTCTTTAGTGGGTTGCCACTTTATAGTTACATAAAAATTGTCTCTTATCCTCTGAGTGACCGAAAGTTGTTCGAAAATCGAAGTGGATCGAAAATGGAACTATATGACGGCAGAAAAAAAGTTTAAGAAACTAGAGGTCCTTATTTAATTTCTACTTTTTATCTGAGACTTCAATCTATCAACTCGCATTTATTTTATTGTCGATTTCTTATTTATTACAATAATAGTTTATGTTTAATTGCCGGCACGTAAGTTGGCAAAAGTTGTTAGACCCGCAATAGTCGTTTTTTAGGTCTCTTTGGTTGCGAAGCGGGGCGCGCGGAAGTTTTAGCACCGTTCCGGGCGCGCGATTGGTTGGTCATGCCCCTTTTAACTACTGAGATTTTCTATAGTGGCCACCTTCACCAACTTTACGTTATATAAGGCGGCACACTATACCAAGCAGCCCCTTACGAGGCGTCTGGGACCATCTTCGGTAGGTCACGCCTCCAAGAGTACTACTAGGGGCGATTGGTTGGTCAGTTGAGATCAACTGACCAATCGCGTCGCGTCCACGTTCCGTTCGCTCTACACGGTGGTTTGTAATTTCGCGAACTGTGCGCGAACTTATACCCACTACGCCAAAACCTTGCCAAGTTACGTGCCAGGACTATACCATTTTTATTAATACTGTTATAATTAAATACCTATAATAATAAGTTAGTTAATATTCGCAGAACAATTATTTACACCAATTATTATAATTAAATTGAGGAGTCATGTACCTACCACACCATGCTCAGCGTTTGCAACATTAAAAAAAATAAGTCTTCGAAATTTAAAATCGAATTTAGAAGTATCTATACGTTGAAGACTTGAAGGATTCGTAACCCAAATGGGTAGAAAGACTAATTAGTCCTTAGTTTGCCTAAAAGGGGGATATGTTTTTACTAAATATCCTGCCGTGTTCGTGAGCATCTTAAAGGCTACACAAGTTCACCACACTAAACTGGACTGTCACTCACTCGGGCCTCTCGTTAACAAGTCCTAACTTGATGAGTATACGAAGCAGTCTTCCATTGTCAATCTCGCGAGCCAACTGGTCCTCGAAAACATCCGCGCGACGCTCCAAGGCCTCCACCTATAATCACATAAGTATTACACAAATGAAGGGTACAGGCCAAGAACAGGGCACGTCACAAGTTAAAAAAAAACTATTTTTACTGGCATCAAATCTCTATCTATGATAGTTTTATTTTTAATCACTAACTTTTTTTAAAGTAAAGGCGCCAAAAATACGTTTTAGTTTATGGCCGAAACGAAAAGAACCAGGCATGTCCATCACATACCGGTAAAGAAAAGGATAAAAATTAAATACTTCTAAACTTTTAACTGAGTTTTTCTCAAAATCTCAGTTAAAAGTTCATTTAGGATATTCGCTGTTTTTTGACTATACCCTTCAAATATTCATTAGCAAATATATTTTCTTTCTTCTTAAGCTTGTATTACACATTTTCAGTTTTACCGCAATTTCTTATCTTTTGATCGTCGATTACACCGAAAATTACAACAAATAATAACAACAAAAAATCAAATCATCATAATACGACCATAAATAACAAAGGTTGCAACACAAAATATGTCAAACGTGACAGTAGCAGAAAGTCACCAATGTGACTAAATACGACATGAATCAAAGCAAGTACATGCTGTTTTTTACAGTTAGACTAACTACATGGAAATTAACGACTGCAGTAACACAATAATAATGTATATTTTTAAATGGTGTTATATTACCTGACAGTAAAAAATCAACTACCACAGAGAAAATGCGAAACGTACAGTATTAAGATGAAACAAATAAATTTACCTGTGTGTAGAACCTTGCACCTATCATCGGCATGAGATCAGTGACGGAGCGGCGAGCAGTCGACGACGATAATAAATACCTAAATGGAATTTAACATAATACAGAAACAACACTGTTAAGTATTGCACTCATGGTATGCACACGTATGATATTACATACAGAGGGCATGCACACAGTCGTATATGAGATTGAAACATCGAAAGCTGCTTAACAGTTCCTATCAAAGTCACGGATCAAGTATCCAACACCGACGACTAGCGAACATGTTTATTTGTTTTTTTTTTTTCAAACAAACCGTTTTCTATTTGCAAGCTAGTTCGAAATTTAAAAATTACCTTTGATAAGTAACCTCCTTTGTTGCCATGTTTCGGAGTAAATGCTCGTTCCATTTTTAAGTTACACGACAGATATGAGTTTACTATTACTAATTAATTTATTTGGACGCTAAACCACGAGAGATTTTCATACAGCTTTTGCCGGCCGCTACTCGCATTTAATTGGCCAGTATAGCAATTTCAATCTCCAAGAAGGTTGTCAACATAATGCTCAAATTTCCAAGCTCGTTTGAGAAAATACATAATATGTATTAGTGTTCTGTGTGAATGCTAAAATGTTTGTTATGGAATCTTCTTCTTCAGCATAGTCTCGAGTTGCTTTACTAAAAGCTACTACGGCTATGAAACCAGTTGTGCAGACCTCCGGCCGTCATGACCACTATCAGCTTTCTGATATTAACCCTGCAAATGTCAAATGAAAACAACCTTTCTTTTTGCCTCCACCAAAACACGGCAGGTTATCCGACCATTGTTATTTAGGGACCATGCCCAAAGCAAATATATTGTATTTTAAATAAGTCTTGTTGGTTGCTCTTCAATTGAATAGGACCACAACATAGAAACTATGACATTATTAAACTATTATTTTTATCTCTTACATAATAATCGACAAGACTTAAATAACTACCGTCCATCTAATAGTGATGATCGAAATAATATCAGTCGAAACTCTCCTTTACTATCGGATTTATTCTAAGGCTCGTTCACGACTTGTCACAAATTTTAAAATAGAGTTTCAGTCAATAGTTTAAGATTTGCAGATGCAGAGTAATCTTTACAAAGTGTTCAGCGCTTAATGATATTAGAAAAATCGTGTAAATGGGCCTCAAAATTCATAAATAGAATTAAGCAAGATAAAGAAGAAAATTATGGATTATTAGGTCAACAAGGAAAACTGAAAATAAGAGATTATTTCGCATTTTTTCTGAGTCTAATATTTTGAATGTAGGTGTAAGTTTGTAAAGTTTATTGTTGCTGGGACTGAAACTTTATTTTTCGAAATACAAAAAAAAATGCGAAGTCATCTCCGAAAATGATGATCAGAACGGAACGTGTTGCACGAAAGCTAGTATGATAATGTAGTCAGGTAACTTTTTGGTCATACAGTATCAAGTTCTTTAGGTCCGCGGAGTAGGTGCGCGCGACGAGTTCCATGGAGGCGGCGAGGTTGTCGCAGTGGATGGTGCGGCACGCCAGCGCGAGGGCCAGCCTGCCCAGCGCCGTCAGGTCATCTTGCTGAGCCTGGGATATACGATACTCATTGGAATACTTTACGAAAATGGAGCGATAGAAATGGATTGATCGGTGCCTAAAGCAGCTGCACGTTGGGAGGGGGTGTTGACGCTGACAGGTGTGCGAAGAATTGAGTTCTCGCAACAAGTCACCACATCTTTTCAGCGTGCAGCTTACTCAGACCAGACACCGTCTCAGTTAAGCAGTATAGTTCATTAGTAAAGGATATGAAAAAAAGTACCTATGAGAAAAAATCTTTTTACAAAAAAATACAACCGAATACCGTGCTCCCGTTTTCGTTTCTTCGTCTTATGACACCGATTTCTGATATTGAAGTTATTTTTCTATTGTATTTTAGAAGTCGGTTGTATTTTTTTTTGTAAAAAGATTTTTATTTTTCTATTGTTTTTTAGAAGTCGGTTGTATTTTTTTTTGTAAAAAGATTTTTATTTTTCATGTTTTAGTTGTAGTACATAATGGGCAAGTTCTATAGTAAGGTACCAATAATACCCAAAGTTTAACTTAAAACGACCGAACGTGTATCAGGGTGTACTGTATACATCTGCCGTACCGGCTGTACCGGCGTGATGTTATTTTATAAAATGGTTTAAACAATAAAAAGTTCTGTTCTAATATTGCCGAAGTTCTTCATCAGATCTTCATCAAATTTAAATAGTACCAATTTGGGAACGTACCCTTTCAATCATAAATAATTTTTAAAATCGGTACATAATTGATGGAGAAATCGGTGAACATTTTAAATTATAACAGGAACAGGTTAAAAAGAATGTCCTTGGCGTTTCTTGCGAGTTCTTCTCCACAGAGATCTACCGACGCTTGCGAATGTGCAGGCGCATTCAAAAATACGATTAAATGGTTTAATTGAAATAAATAACATTAGGTGAGCATGGTGCAACTTTAATAAAACGCCCTGTATTACTACTTCAAATTAAAATTACAGATCTTCCAAAGTTTGCTCACGTTTCCATAAAAAATATATTTACTCTAGATGAGTCAAAATGATTTTTAACTCATTCAAGCCAAAACTAGCTGACGTCCAAAACAAAAGAAGAGTCGAGGTAATATAAAATCGTGCAGTTGGATCACGCGGTTTGGCTGAACTTAAAGTTGTTCTGGATACATTGTACGAACAAATTGTAGAAATCCTATGTGCGGCGGCTAGGCTATCTAAAAGGACATACCGTGGCGGGATAGGTGGGTGTGTGGGTGGAATGAGTATGTGAGAGACGCCCACCGCAAGACCAGTAGTAGTTTTCAGACGAGTATGAAAAATCGACCAATCACATAGACTGAAATCCACATCGCGTATTTCATCTCGCGTGTAATTTTTTTTTTCTCTTATGCTCGCGTTTGACCACTATCTCGCCTGAAGTGAATTGGTCGATTTTTCAAACTATTTGCTCTTTGATTTGCCGAATTCATTACGCAATAATGCTGCTGGGTACTGAACAATAATCCCTCGTCAGGCCCGGTTTGTGATGAAATGCATGAGAAGCGAAATATTTTTAGAAGTCGACCGAAATTTTGTAAAATAACACTGAGAAAATTTTTAAACTGTCTTGGTCACTAACACTAACATTATAAGCGGGATATTTACCATGTTTCCGGAACCGGGAGGATGGGTTTCAACTGTCGAGAGCTTGGAATCCAGTGGTTTAGCTGTGTAAACCCCGAAAAAAAGCCGTAAAAAGTTCGCGAGCGGACACAGTGAGTTTCGTGTGTCGGGAACAGAATCGAGTTGTGAGTGACAATGGTAGCCGTACCGAGGGCAAAAAACGAACAAGAAAGAGGGTAGACCAATTTGTCTCCTCATAAACACCCACCCGCAATAACTTCAGTTTATCCGTGATCATGGTGCTTGCAACAGTACCGAAATATCGGCAACTCGCTACAAACAGTAAACAAAGTAAATATCTCGCTTATAATGTGAATATATCGAACTAATAAATTTTTTGGTTAATTTTGGCAGTCCACTGGTAAGTTGGATGCGAAGCTTCGCCTCTCTATTTGTGTAGAAGGGATGTGTGATAAAATGGGAATTGCGAATATGTTCAAGGAGCATTTCAAAGTTCAATCCCCACTCGGTCCCTCACCTCTCCCCCTTGGTGAATGATCGTGAGCCCAACTGTCGTGACGATTAGCGCCATACGTTTTTACGCCGCTCTTATACGTTTCTCAACCAAACAAGTATGTACAATCATTAACAGCATGAGCAGAGAAATCTCCAGGGACATCTGCCGCGGGTCTTGTATATATTTATCACAATGAGTATTAGTCACCTACCTGCTAATCTAATGAAGATCATCGTGGTTCCCATTGTGAAGAACGAAGTGAATTCGGTAAGGCAAAGGGTTTAGACTTCATCAATCGACCAATCACATAGACGGCAATCCACATCGCGTCTTTCACATCGTATGTGATTGGTCGGTTACTGGGTTCAAAAACCTTTACCTTGCTAACACTATGGATTTTGCGCCCGAAATAAAGATATTTTTCAACACACTTGCTCATAATGTGGCTCTAATTTCACCGCAATTAGGCGCATAATGACATGTTATCAAACTGTGACTTTTTCATTGCTATTATTCACAAGTGAGTTATAGTTTTTTTTTTAATTTATTGGTTGAGGTGCTTCGTTCTTAAAAAAGTATCGATACAAAAAAGATCGTGCCCAATACTACAAATGCAACACATTTCATGCAACTTCGTATTTAAATAGATAATTTCAACTTGTACGTGTTTAATAAATAAAACTTACACTCAAATATAACTTTTGTTTTTGTCTGTAATAAAGAAAACTTGAAATTTTGTACGTGGCTAATACGATATCCGGGAATACCCAAAAAAAACCTCATTATTTTTAGTCTATGGCCGATCGCCATTTTTAGATGCGCGCGCATAGGAAAACTGATTAATTTTGCCCGCTATTGTGAAAAATATTTCGCAACTCGTTTTCACTGTTGGAAATGATTTTTTTAGTATTATTTTCTTCACAAGTATGTTGAAAAACGTCGTATGATACACGTGTGTATTGATGATTACCGTCCTCGGCTCTCTTAAGACCCTCACCTAACGGCTCGGGTCTCAATGGCGCCTCACATATCACCTACATTACACACTTGTACCATAATGTACTATTATTTCTATACTAATATTATAAAGAGGTAAATTTTGTGAGGTCGTAGGGGGTAATCTCTGGATATACTCAACCGATTTCGATGAAATTTGGCATGGAGATAGTTTGAGACTGGGAATGACATAGGATAATTTGTTTTCCCTTGGGATGATAAAACACGTTTTACGTTTTAGTATTTACTAAAGCTGGACAAAGCCCGGCGAAACGTTTAAAATGAATAAGAAAGCGTCTAAAATTCTTACCTGAGCAACATCTGTCGGATTGGCGTGGAGAGCGTCCGTAGTGCCTGACCACGATATACGTGCGCGGCAGCCATTCATCACCACTTTAGTGGGATCGAGGCTGCTGAGAAATGTATTCTATTAGGCGTTTCATTTTCATAATCAGATATTGTAAACTTTTGGATCAATCAACTCAATGAGAAAGTGACTGGATGTGTTAAGGCTTTGGACCAAAATTCGGTTTGCAAGTCAATTCAATGAGTCACCAAAACTTCTCACTGATTGAACTGTCCTCGATAATATTCTAACATGAGGCTAGTCAAAATCTCCGCAAACCTCTACGTGGTAACGTAAAATGGAAGTGCTAAAGTCACCGCCAGATAACAAAAAATAAAAGTCGTTGACACCTGTTTACCAATGTATTCCAATATTTCAAAACGATGCGAAAAAAATGTAAAGGCAGTGTCGCTAACATGATCATAACAAACGTATCGCGGTAAGGGGCGTCCGTGACTCATTCACTTGGCATTCAGTAATACCTCTCACAAACGCGTGGACTGATTTACATGATTTAAAGGTGCTCCGTCACCTGGAGCATTCGCCTGCAATGTTAAATTTCAGATTCGATTATGAATATTACATGACAGTACTGCCTCCCTGACTTGACGAGCATTTGCCTGTAATGTAACATTAGATTCGATTTTGAGCATTAGTTGATTGCACAATGTTTACAAGTGGTGCGCATTGGCGTTTCATCAAAATATTGCACATTGTATCATCAAGTTGCGCACTGTAACTCGGTTATTTACCCTCACCAATATAATACTCGTATCTGTAACGTTACATTACACAAAGGCGAATGCTCCAGATGAAGGAGCACCTTAAAAGGATAAAATGGTTCTACGCCTATACCTTTCTTTTGAGACCAAAATTATCGAAATATCTCAATAAACAAAAATTATATTTTCAAATTACGTAAGGTACAAGTTGGATCAACGACTTTTATTTTTATTTATTTTTCTGGCGGAGACGTTAGTTACAAAACTAGCGTATTACCTGTGCACAAGTATTTTAGTATTCATTTCAGCCGAAAGACTGCTGGACAGAAGCCTCCCCCAAGCGACCGCACATTCATCGGTTCACCTACAGGGTGGCATTTCGTATTAATTAGTTGTAATACCTGCAAGCTAGTCCGGCAGTATGAACAGCTCTCAATGCCGCAGTCAGCTGAACTAGAAGACTCCACAGCACGGCTTCAGGCAGCAGAGCGCCGCTCGCCACCGCACGTAGCATCGCATTTTTCTGTTCATGTTCAATCATAAAATTAATCCCTCTATTTTCAAAATTGCACATACAACTGTTGTCTGTGTATCACAGTATCACCCTAATACTGACTGGTAGAAAATGTCTTTGGCATTCGTGTGCTAGATCTGTTAAATAATTGAAATAAATATTTTTTTGAGATGTTTAAAACTATCTGATTTGCGAGATGCTATTGTGATATGATACTATTCTATTTTTTCTCGATGCTTGTAAGTAATTACCATAATTATGTTTTCTTCAATCCGTCCACTTGCATTGCATATTATGCTGTAGGACTATAACTGTGATTTTTAATTTCGTAGACTAAACTGACATTTGGGGGTTTATCGTTACACAAAAATATTGTAGTACCCTAACTATCCTGAATGATCAAAATTTAATCGAAAATCGAAGCTACTATACTACTACTTTTTACTTTTTACTACTACTATATTTCAACTTAAAAAAAAAAACAACTCTTACAATGCATGTCCTCGAAAATAGCGTTTTACAAACGGCCAAACTGTGCGGAAAGTGTCACTTTTTTTCACTTTTTTTTTTCGATTTTTAACTCCAACGTCAGCCCGACGGCACGCATAGAGATTTATTATTTCAGGAAAGTTTTAAAAATTAGTTAAGTACAGATATCATTCATATAAAACATAAAATAAAACGAATACTTTATTAAAGTCGTTTTTAATTAATCTAGATTTAGATTTTGATCAATAAGTTAATTTTAAATATTCATTAAATATGTTTGGCAGGACGTATATTTTACTCGTGCCTTTTTGCATTACGACGTGACAGCCATTTGCACATGCGCAGTAGATATACCCGAGGAACTATTAGTTAATCTGTGGATATGCTGAGCGCGAGCGCGCTTGAATAAGCCCGCAATTTTATTAATTTCTTGCTTGTTACAGATATTTTTTTTATTTCCTCGCACAATGCATAGTAAAATGTTGTATGATACACGTACGTAAGATGATTCCCGACTCGTGTCGATTTATTCACTTATCGGGCATCACCTACCTTCCGCACTTGTAGCATAAATAACTATTATTAAGTTTCTACTCATTTATGTCAGACTTCATTTTATCGATCGCATTTATTATTATGTTGATTTCATATTTAACACAATAAAAGTTCATGAACTATGTCTACGAATACTGTTATAATTAAATATACGTTTATATTCATAAAACATTTATTTACACCAATTAGTAAAAATAAATTGAGGAGTTCGTTTCAATGAATCACTTATGATGGAGCCTTACCTACACCACTATTCGCCGCGCTTGCAACATTTAAAAAAAATAAGATCATTGGCAGCTGTCAGTTTAGTCTACGAAATTAAAAAGCACAGTATAGATAAAAGTCCCAAGCAGTTTTTGTGTCAAGAATTGTTTTTGTCGCCGTACGTGCTTGAAAGTCAGTCAATTCAGAAACATGATAAAATGCGAACTTTTCCTTGCTTTGAATTCAAAAAGTACAACAACATATTTGCTAAACAGCGAAGGACCTCATTAGGAGATAGGAGCAGGTAACCGTTTCGAAGTAAATACGTGTTATTTTGCTTTATAAACTGTTGACTATTTCTATTGGTCTCAAATGTAGTCGCATCAGTTCTGAAGCCGAGGCATTTATTAGGCTAAAGCCAACAAACTGGACTTTAATACGGCGTATTGAAGTTTTTTTTATTACTTCTACCCCCATGGTTAACAATTGAGGTAATAAATGTATGTAAATCTTGACGGTGCTGCGTTACAAAGTTGTATTGCTGAAATCGGCGGCAACAGCCGCATTATCTCAAGGGAGAACCACAAAGACTTTGCACCGCTTTTATGTATAACTGCACTGAGCTAAGAGTGATATTTACAAACCTGATGAGTGTATGGACGGGGAGCATCCGGGTCGGAGGAGAACGGGTCGTGGAAGGCGCCGTTAGCGTCGCTGCTGTGGCTGCCAGCAGCGCCGGACAAGTACTTGCTCATCAGAGTCGTGCAAGCGGGGTGGTAGGTATAGACTAACACCATCGCTGTTTTGGAAAGAAAACGAAATTTAAAAAAAAAACTGCATGCACAGGGATATGCCCTAATTTTGAATGTTATATTTAAGTACCAACTAATAGGCGCGAGACAATTGTCAGAAACCCGATTCCGGGTTCTTACTGAGATTTTATTTTCTAAGGAAAAATCTCATTAGTTCTGGACTCAGGAATCAATGGCGCCAGCTAACTAGGCATACAAAATAATAAGTCAGTCAATTTCAGATAAAATAATATAGATTGCCTTTTAGAACAAAAGCAAACTTTTCTAACTCAATGCAAGTGCATGAGCAAATTAAGAAAAAAACCTCTTAAAAAACCCGATCAAGTGGGAGTCTAACTCGTGCGCAGAGGGTTCCGTACCTACCCATTTTACCGCCATAACAAAATTAGTATCATTTTTATTGGTGGCTAAGTTTTAAAGATATATATTCTATCTTGTCCGTATGTCCGTGTGCCACCACCGATTTTCTCAGGAACGGGTGGACCTAGCAAGATGAATATTCCCTATTAAGTGTATAAAAATCAAAGTCCTGAGTCAACACGATAAAAAGATAAAGGCAAATTTAAAAACCCATATTCAAAGATTAAAATGCGGACAACCGATTTTAATCAATCATAACTAAGAACACTTTCGACAAAGTCACCTTTTAAACAAAACAAAAAGAAAAACAAAATCAGTTCATCCGTTCGGGAGCTAGATGCCACAGACAGACACACACACAGACACGTAAAACTTATAACACCCCGTCGTTTTTGTAAAATTGTACTAAACATAACATACTATTTATAGTGACTACACCTTCAAACTCAATTCATAAACGCAATGCCAAGGTCTATTCAAATCAGATAAATAAATCAATTCAGTGCATCTTTTTTTTTTCAGAATGTCCATGTCCATCCTGTCACTTTGCAAGGCAAAGTGACAGGAAAACAAACATATTGAAAACAATTTGAAATTGTAATAATAACAAATTTTGCATTTTTATGTGCGTCGCCTCGCGTATTGTGTTCGCAAACTATTTTTTTACCCGACTGCCGAAGGACGGTAATGTGTTTATCAGTCTATATATGTATGTTTATTCCTATGTGGCGTTCTAGAGACCAGACGCGTTGTTGGCCGATTTTGATAATTCTTACGTCAATCAATTCGTGTTAACCTTGCGAGTGTCACTGGCTACATTAAAATTGGAAAATAGAATTTTGGGCGCCATATTGTGTGGGCCCAATTTTTGTATGTCTTCCAAACCCATCGTGTGGGGTATCAAAATAAAGGGTTTTAAGAGGTAATTTCAAAAAACATATAACACTTATATGTTTATATGTAGCGGACAGATTTGACCTTAAGCCTTGTCTCCCAGTGGGGTGATGACAATCTGGTCTCCTTTAACGCCACCAAAATACAGGCGTGTCTTTTTACCGCTAAAAGGAGTCTTTTCGATCGGACGCCTACTTTTCGGGGTGCATCTGTTCCAGTGACTGATCGGCTTGAGCTCCTAGGCATGGAGTTGACATCCAGTCTTAACTTCGGCGCCTCCATTGAGTACAAGGCCCAAATTGCGGCAAAAAAACTGGGCATCCTAAATAAGGTGAAGCGATACTTTACGCCTGGACAGCTTTTAACCCTGTACAAAGCGCAAGTCCGATCCTGCATGGAGTATTGCAGCCACCTTTGGGATGGCTCAGCAAAGTATCAGCTTGCCGCGCTTGACTCGGTGGAACGCAGAGCTAAGAGGCTCATCGGTGACATTGAACTGGTGGATACCAAGCTTCACAGCTTGGCTCATCGCCGCAAGGTTGCCTGCTTGTCGGTCTTCTACAGACTGTATTTCGGTGAGTGTGCTCAAGAACTCCACGACCTCATCCCACCAGCCCCCTTCTACCATCGGACATCTAGACGCACTGCAATTTACCATCCTTACCTTGTTGCCATTCCACCAATTCGCACCAAGCGCTTCCAAACATCCTACATAATGCGCACAGCGAATGAATGGAACTCACTACCTGCGTCTGTGTTTCCGAACGCATTCAACCCGAATCTCTTCAAAGTTAGAGTAAACAGGCTCCTTCTGGGTAAGCTCACTCCATCGTCGACTCTGTCCCTGTCACCTATGACTTAGACTAGAGTCAAGAGCAAACCCATCACAATAAAAAAAAAATTAATAAAAAAAAAACGAAAAAAAATGTTAACTTAAAAGTTAAAAAGAAAAGTTAATTCAAAAATTCAAAAACTCGACTGCGTAAGAAGCCAACAAAAAAAATGTAAACAAGAAAAAGAGAAAAAGATTTTTTGAATTAACTTTTTTTTACTTTATGTGGGTACCTAAGATCAAACCATGTGTATCTTTGAGTAACGTAACACGTAATGATTTTGAACACGGTTTAAATCGGTTCAGCGGTTTTAGCGTGAAAAGGTAACAGACAGACATAGTTAATTTCGTATTTATAATATTAGTATAGTATGGATTGGATCTCCAACAATGGATACACAGATACAACATTAATTACATTTTTTTTCTTGGTTCCTTTGCAATAAAGAGTCACTCAAACAGCTATTTCAACGGCAAAATGGTAAAGAAATATCCTCTAATTGGAACCTTGTGGTAAAATAAATACAGATTTTAAATTGCACAGTACGACTCTGTAAGAATAGACGCCACGTAAAGTTAATCATCTGTTTGGTACGCAATTATCAACAACCGTTTGCATTGTCTCTTGCTTGGATCCACTGCACTGCAATTAAGAACAAAGTAGGAAGACAATGGCATATAATAATTGACTGAACTATCACAGATCCATTAAGTGTGATTGTTTTTTATATATCTGTGGGAAAACTACGTTTTCTCAAATATGCTTGGAAATTTGACCATTATTTTGACAACCTTCTTCGAGATAAATCGAAATTGCTGTACTGGCCAAATACATGCGAGAAGCGGCCGGCAAAAGTTGTATGAAAATCCATATCTGTTGTGTGTAGCAGCCAAATAAATTACATAGTAAACTCATATCTGTCGTGTAATTTAAAAATGGAACGACTCCGAAACATGGTTACCAAGGAGGTAACTTATCAAAGGTTTTATTTAAATTTCGAACTGGCTTGCAACAAATAGAAAGCTGTTTATCGAATAAAAATCGTAGTGCGTGCTAAGGCCTAACGCGGGCATAATTATTGTTTTTCCTTGTTCGTAATTGATTTTGAAAAGTTTTATATTTGACAAAATGAGTTCTAGGTACTTACTTAGTTTTAATTTCTGCGCATTTTTTGAGAAAAGTCCTATACAGCCTATGCCACAACAAGGCATTGATAGACTTACGTATGTGTGCACACATTTACACGTTCGTCCATCAATGCCTATTTTGCTGGCCGCTGCAGTAATGTACTAATTTATCTCTTAAGCCATTTATAAGGTGCATGCCGCAGGTAGGAAACCTGAAGGGCTTGATGCATAAAAGGAATTGCGGTCCGCGTTCTGGACCAATCTAAGACTACAGTCAAAGCATTGAGTAACTGACATTTATACTGACTGGTGGTAATTATAGTGTTGCCTAGTTGCCAAGATCAGATAGGAAGTTGCTCAATGTGCAACTAGGTTATATTGAAAGTGGACATCAACATAGTCTGGATAGACTAGGTTCATGATAATCAGATGATGAATAATGTGGAAGCCGGGCATCTGCTAGACACGGACAATGTAGAATTTATCGTTAAGGCAATGCTCAAGAATTGCCTGCCTGGTTTTTATGGATTGTAGGCCTTCTTTCAACTAGAATTATGAAAATTTGTACTACTTATGAATAACTAAGTAGTTAATGCCGAAAATACACCGTTGCAATGTACTACCAGGATATCCTACGTCACATTCTAGGTCACGATCTACCCATGTGCCAAATTTTATCTAAATATTTTCAGCCGTTAAAGTGTGATTGACTAACAAACCAGCCAAACATTACATTACTTTCACATTTATAACACACTAGCTTTTCCCCGCGGCGTCGCTCTCGTGGCCAACCCACAGGACCCGTTTTCGGTATAAAAAGATAAAGTAGCTTTCTACTGGTGAAATAATTGTTAAAATCGGTTAAGTATTTCTTGAGTTTATCCATTACAAACAATTCTCTCGTCTTTATAATACAGAAAATTTATAGATAGGTAAGCATTTACACACACATAAACACAATACTTATAGGATACTAGCCTCTGCCCGCGGCTTCGCCCACGTTCAAAGTTAAAAGAAACCGATCGCCTTCAAACTTTACAGGATTATCCGCTGGGCAACCTAAAGATTCTCTAAATATTTATTTAAAATCAGTCCAGCCGTTTCGGAGTCTATAAGGAACATACATACATAATTTCTCTTTTATATATGCAGATAAACTCGCTCATACTCACAATGGTCTCCAAATGCCTTTGTTGTGAACCAATCGTGCAGCCTAACGACGTTAGGATGGTCGATCTGCTTCCACATTTCAAGGCGTTTCGTGATGGAGGTGGAGTAGGAGTGCAGACGGCGCAGCGCGTAGTGCACCCCGGTCTGCCTGTGTATCGCACGGTATGACGTCGCGATGGCGTGCGGAGACGCGTTCTCGAGCGGAGTCAGTTCCGAGTACATCTCCACGTTTTCGGGTAAATCTGGACAGAAAAGTACCAACTTAGTTCAACAACATGCAACATTTCAGCTCAATCGAACATCGGCGAGTGGGTCAAATTTAACCTGCAAGATTTTATGACAGACAGACACCGCTAGAACTTATAAGGGCCGGCGCGTACTGACGGCATGGCACGGCAAGTCGTGGCAAAGGATTTTTTTTGTGAACAAAATTATTCTGAAAATCTTTTATTAACACGAATAGGACGAAACGTCTGCAGTGACAACGCGTCAACACTCGTGACGTTTGTTATGGGATTGTCACGCGCAATTTTGCCAAGCTATTTCGATTAATTTATCATCATCATTTCAGCCAAAAGAAGTCCACTGTTGGACATAGGCCTCCACCAGGCGTCGCCACAATGACCGATCCCGTGCGTCTCGCATCCAACGCCTTCCCGCAACCTTAACCAGGTCACCAGTCCACCTAGTGGGAGGCCTTCCAACGTATCGTCTTCCGGTTCGCGGTCGCCACTCCAGAACCTTTCGGCCCCATCGGCCATCCGTTCTGCGAGCAGTGTACCCTGCCCACTGCCACTTAAGTTTGGCAATTCTTCGGGCTATGTCGGTAACTTTGGTTCTCCTGCGGATATCATTTTTTTTTTTTTTTTTAACTTTTCCCCACACTAGGAATTTCTTCCTGTATCGTGGGTGCGTTTACAAACATATAAACTCACATACACAAACACCCAGAGCCGGAACAACTATCTATAGGTCATACAAATATTTGTTCCGTGCGGGAATCGAACCCGCGACACGCAGCGCAGCAGTCAATCGTTCAACCACTGCGCCAACCGTGCGCCAAATTTCTCACGTGATCACGCAAGGAAATGCCGAGCATAGCCCTCTCCATTGCCCTTTGGGTGACTTTGAGCTTTCTGATAAGGCACATTGTGAGCGACCACGTCTCGGTCTCGGTGATCACTGGCAACACACACTGGTCATAGACTTTTGTCTTGAGACACTGTGGTAAATTGGACGAGAAGATACCGCGCAACTTCACGAACACTGCCCAGCCGAGTCGGATTCGACGGTTGACCTATTTCTCGAAGTTGGCCCTACCCAACTAGATCGTTTGTCCCAGGTAGACATAGTTGCCCACAACTTCGAGTGTAAAGTCTCCGACCTTAACTAGGAATGACACATCTGTACGTTAAGTCACGTGGTCAGACCATACAAATAGAAGGCGTTAACGATTGTAGAAAGAGGTTCGACACGAAACGATTGTAACTTGGCCAGAGGGGACTGATGGTAAGCGATGATGCGGCCGACGGTGAAGCAAGCTTGCAGTAACCTATTCACTCTTGACTTAGAAGGTCCCCAGGTATGTAAAATCAAAGGTCCACCATATACCTGGATATTGGCGTAGATCAGTCTGCAGGAACACATCATTATTCCTATCATAGATCTCGGCACGGATCGTTTCTGGCGCGTAGAACGATGCGGCGAGACCTTTACAGAACAGAGAAAAGCACTTATAAACACATTTATTTATTCGACAAATCGAAAAACATGTTTTTTTTGACATGTTGGACTTAGAAACGCAAAAATTAAGAAACTACGGAATATAGTGGGAAAATAATTTAAAATAAACATATTTGTATTAACATACACTGTACTGCGTTTTATGGCCTGCGCACACTGGCGGACGGGACGGCAGAGGATTTTAAATTTATCAATTTTAATGCTCCAAGGCCGATCACCAAGCACTGAAATATATACCTTATTTCGATTGGATAACTATTAAATTCAATTGATAAATTTAAAATCATCAGCCACCCCGTCCGCCAGTGTGCACAGGCCATAAAAGTGAAATAGTCACAGTTTTATACAAAACAGGAATATCAACAGTCGCTTTTAGAAATATTAGCAGGTAGTGGAACTTACTCTTAACAGTTCGATACATAAATTTAATTACAAGTTGAGGTATGACCTTATGACCTCTATCTAGCCGAACCATTAAACAGATAGATAGATGACGAAAAGTAAATAAGACATATCCGAATTAGCACTAGCATAGAAAAATAATAGCAAATTAAATATTCTTATAAAGTAAAAATCAATAGCTAAGCGCAGTAGTAATTATACGAATCGCATTGCAATGTAAACTCTATTAACAGGTGCAATTTGATACATCGACCCATTCGTCTTACTAAAATAAAGAATTGATGCGCAAAGCATTTTAATCTTGTTTCAAAATGTAGGTCATGTTATTTTCACGCAACGCAAAACGGTACTGTTGTTTATAATCACAAAAATGGTAGCTTTAATAAACACATTACCCTCCTTCAGCAGTCGGGTAAAAAACAGCAATGGATCGACAATTTATAGCAGAACCGTTTTTTTTTTAGTTTACCTTATTCGACTCAGAAGTGCATGCAGCAACAAATACACTTATTATTTATTGTTTTATGAACGCAGACAAATAGCAGGCGGATTATTAATATTTTATTTTCGCAGTCTCAGTTAATAACACTGCTGTTATCTTACATGTTTTTGGGCATATGATTCATATGCCCAAAAACATGTAAGTATAAGCCTCTTCTAAAAGGCAGTAATTAGGGCAGATGACTTAAGAGCAAATGAAGATACGCTACTAACTCTCTTGACTGCAATCCTGCTAGCTCTAACCTAAAGTTATAATTCTGTGACATTAAAAATTTGCCATAAATTTTCGGGGATTTCCCCTTGCAAAGCTGTTACACAGATACTTAATTTGAAGAACATAGTTTTAAACGACAGCAATTACGACTTTTGCTAATGCTAAAATGCAATCATGCGTTAGGTACTAAATTTAAAAAAATCATTCGATAAATGTAAGTAGGCATCGACCTCATAACGTTCGCAGTAAGCAATATAAACCATGGCCTATCACAATGCACATAACGTTAGCCTAGACTGGCGTATGATAATGTAACTCGTTACATATCTGATTTTCAATAGCGACCGCTGGAATAGCAAATCGCGACATTGAATTTCTAAGCTTTTCAAATCGTGGAAACTCGCATTAGCTATACACTTGCGCTGTTATCCGTGTTTTTAGAAACCTCTGTCACGCCAGGCAGTTGTTACTATGTCTAGGGTATTTAGGGTTGCCCTAATCTTTACGGGCGGGCATTTTGGTGATGTGTCTTTATGCAGAATTTTGGCGTTTAAAAAAGTGCTGGCTCTCAGCCTAATTTGAATAAATAACTTTTGATTTTCCTTGTTAGAGACAACCGGAAGATCGACGTCTCTTACAACGGCTGAGTATAGAGAGTACATCGGTGTGCTAGCACATATAACACTTCTCTAATGATAACTGATATCGCCTTCCTGGAGCGCCGTGCACCGTGCCATGTAGATTGATTTGAACAATCTACTCGTAAAATAAATGCGCTTGTTAGTTAAGGGCCTACATACCCTTTAGTGCCGTAAAACGGTAACTTTCTAAAGCATACTACTTAGTAAAGGCTAGGTTAAAAGGATTGAAAAAAAAAAAAACACATGTACATAATTTAGAACACACGGTTTTGTCGTGTAACTAAAAGTTTTGCTTTAAGAAAATAATTAACAACACGATATTTTTTTGCAACTTTTGGAAACTCCTCCAAAACGACTTGGATGTTTAAAAATATTTATACACAGAAAAATGTAAATTAAATAATATATTGCAAACAAAACTGTTCAAAGTAGGTTCAATATTGATATTTTGGCATCGAGCGGGCGCACGGCCAGTACTGCGTTAACATTGGGGCGTATATAGCGCCTTAAGTGCAGCACACCACTATTCTCATGGCTCTACCATCACGTGGCGCAACGGGTGGAGACTTCTTCAGATTTGACACGTTAATGAATACTTGTTGCCGGTACACAAGACCACCACGACAATTTGCATTTGATTCCCAGCCGCTGTAATGACGGGTATCAAGAGCAATTTTCCAATTTCCGTTGGTGGAATAACAAGCTACACTGCGCTTGATTTCCTTTATCGGGTGACTGTTTATTTATTTATTAGTTTATCCTCGCACTGGAACGCCTTACAGCAATTACACAAATGGAGCACAATCTTATAATAAACTCACTATAAGTCCAGGTTTCCTCACGATGTTTTCCAAGCGCATCACTTATTATCTAATACAAGTAAAATTTCAAAATTTAAAAACCCCCGAAACATTTATCTTGCGAAAACATCACGATCTAAACAGTAAAACGCGCATAACTAGCGCCTCAACGGCTGAACCGATTTTATTCAAACATAGCTAAGAACACTCTCGATACTCACCTTTCAAACAAAAAAAAACTAAATCAAAATCGGTTCATCCGTTGAGGCGCTATGATGTCACAGACAGACACACAGATACACAGCAACACACCTCAAAATTATAACATCCCTCTTTTTCCGTCGGGGGTTAAAAATACTATGATCATTGGTGATTGTACCATCACAGATTGGCTCTAAAGCGATTACTGAATTAAATATTTGACCATAATGTACGTAGAAATATAGGCAAAAGTATTCTTGAGAAATCAATTGAAATTACACCATTATTTTGATGTATGTATGTTCTATAGACCTTGTCATTGTTTTACTATTGTTATTTCCCCAGAAGTTGCATGTGCAGTCTGTCAGAACAAAACTAATGTTTATAACAGGAAATACCTACTAAATAATTCTCGCACAGAAAATTAACGCGTAAAATATGCAAAGCATTGTCGCAGGTGAGGGCAGACTAGCAAGCGCGCCACATATACATCAATACGATTTATTCTTTAAATTAATATTATCTCGTGCACTAAAATGCATAAGGGAATGGTGATATTGTAATAACAGCGGGAAAAGTAGTACTTAACCATAGCTATAAAATATAATTATGCATTCAAATGTACATTGTAAACGGCCATTAAACTTTGATTAGATTGACGATTGGTTGTTCAGCAAATCGGAGTGCGTTATTGACCTGCCGCGCAGCGCTACTTATTTAAATTGAGCCAATTCTATTGAGAAGCCTTTTTATAACACTGCATCACTGTATTGACTGATGACACAAGTATCGCTAAGGTCAATATCGCTAGATTGGAGTAACAAGTCGCTGATTGACGATGTAACTACACCGATTGTTTGCAAGACTACATAAAAGAAATCTATTCAAAGTATAAAAATAAATAAAGTCGCTTTTCAAGTCTATGAATGAAAGTAAATATACTTTTATTTAGTACTGAATTTGCTTTTGTTGAAGGTTGGTAATTCTCTTTTGTTCAGGCAAGGTTATTTTCTTTTGTTGAACCAAGGTTATTAACTTTTGTTGAAGCAAGTTTATGTCTTTTTGTTGAAGCAAGGTTATTTTCGTTTGTTGAAGCAAGGTTATTTTCTGTTGTTGAAGAGAGATTATTTTCTTTTGTTGGAGCAAGGTTATTTTCTTCTGTTGAAGCAAGGTTATTTTAATTTTGTCAAAGCAAGAATTTGGTTTGTTGAAGCAAGTTTATTTACTTTTGTTGAAGCAAGGTTCTTTGTTTTGTAGAAACATGGTTACTTCAAGTTTTGTGAAGCTAGTCAAGACGCGGTTTTAAATTGGTAAAATATTCACGAAATATGTTTCTAATTAACAATACAATGACAATTTATATTATGTACAAATGCTTGTAAGGTGCATTGGTTCAAATGGGAGTACTATGAATTTTGGGGAATTATTATTTTATGAGCCAGGCATATCAATTACTTAAGAATTCATTAGTAGGTAATGTGACTTTAATGCTCTATTGAGGCGCGAAAACGTAGAGAATGAACAAAAGTATTTTCGGCCCTTATTCACGTTAGATAACATGATACTATTCACGTTAGATAGTATGAAGTTTTTTCGCCAACGTGTTTGGAAGACTTTACTAAACATCTGGCAAATAAAGTTTAACCAGTAACTAAATCGTCCAATACCTGATTTCGAAGTCATGGGCCCGATATGGGTTGGTGTTCCGGAGTAGATCTGTGTGGCATACGGAGACGCAGCGCCTGCTCCCACGGCTCCGCCCATGCATGACTCCGGAGACACTGAAGCAATAACACGAAATATCTAATATTACCAAAAAAACACATATAAAAGTTACTGATGTAGATTGACCATAGGGTTCAGATTGGCCATCGCTCCATGTAAAAATAGTATTCAGCAGCATCCTGTAATATTGGGAAGGCTTCCAGTATTATAGGCATAAACTTATACTCCATTTGAAATAAACATTAGAAATTTTCACAACCCCTTTTTACAGTCCGTTCAACCGATTTTGAGTTCTATCCCGTAAATATAAGGATGGCATAAAAAGCATAAACCTGTTACCAAAACCAACTTTTTAATACAGCTGCCATTTGTCCTATCACCAACGCAATAGAAGTCAAAATTGATTGAACGGTCTGTAAAATGGGATTGTTTAAAAGTCTAATGTTATCCCAAATGGAGTATAATAAATGGGAAAAGGGCATGCATACGTTGACGATTTATGTAAATAGATGATTGATAACACTAAATGCGTCGCTCGCCAGAATTTTTATATTATTATATGTGTTAAGTGGTTCTCGCCGCCAATGGAAATCTGCAATACCAGAAGCATAACAGATACCTATGTTACTATTCTATAGACAACTATAAGTTGGAAGGGCTTTCTAAAGCCTCGATATTCAAGTGATGATGGCTAATGACCGCGCTTGCCGAGAACGTTGCCGCTTATTGAATCTTTTTATTGAGTATTATATGCCACTATCAAAAGAGCAGTGGTGGCCCAGTGGTAACGGCACTGACTTACGTGCCGTGGACAGTGGGTTCGAACACAGACAGGCGCTAACCTTGGTGTAAATTATTTATCACAATTGCTCTAAAAACGATGAAGGAAAACATCGTGAGGAAACCGGCACGTCCTAGAACCATTCATTCGAAGACATTCACCAACCTGCACAGGGCTTGCGTGGTGGATTAAGGCCCATTACTTCTCTCACAGAGAGGAGGCTTGTGTACCAGTAGTGGAAACATCAAAAGGATGATGATGAACCTATCGACACCTATGAACTGTTGTCAAATTGCAGCACCACGGATTAATCGTGCCACTGCTATATATTTGTCGAACTCATGCTCGAACCCGAAAAGTTATTCTTTTTTTTTCCTAATCAAAACCTACCCCCGTTGTCATTAAAAAAATATATATACTTAGCCAAACTGTAATTGTGCAGCTATACCGTGAAAAAGATAATTTTCTGACGGAACCTTCGTCGGCAGAAACCGTTAGGTCAATGTCGGACATAGTGCACGTGCATTTTGAAATTACAACTATTGCTGTAGGCATCTCTTTGCTGTGCAGAACTTTCCGTTGTTTTTTTATACCTCCAGCAAAATTTTATAGAAAAGTCTGCTATAACAATAACAATTCGAAAGTTCTTCATTACCCCCGATTGACGAAGCGGATTAAAAGCTTTTTGTTTACTTATAATTATATATCCCCCTCTTTTGTGTCAATACTACAGGGTATCTTGCTAAGTGTCAATTTGTCGACACGATCATTGTAGTCACATTACGTGCCTTCAAGTCTAAATGCTATAAAAGCAGAAATATCAAGATTTGTCAGCTGATAAGAAGTAAGAGATAAGCAGACAATCATTGCTTGCCTCATACACTGCTGCGACTATCGATAGATTAACCTCCACATATTCTTGAACTCATACAGTGTAATCAAAATATGGTTCACGCCATTTTTAGGGTTCCGTACCCAAAGGGTAACAGCGGGACCCTATTACTAAGACTCCGCGGTCCGTCTGTCTGTCTGTCTGTCACCAGGCTGTATCTCAAGAACCGTGATAGCTAGAGAGTTGTAATTTTCACAGATGATGTATTTCTGTTGCCGCTATAACAACAAATACTAAAAACAGAATAAATGAAATATTTAAGGGGCCCCCCTTGATAACATTGCATGTTTCTGAGTATTAAGGTTTGTAAGTCTTAATGAAACCTTGTCATTTCTGAAGACTATCCTCCCATAACAGCAAACCACAGTGCTTCTGTGTCATCAAGTTTCAAGGAACCAACAGCTGTTTGGTGTAGTTGTGGTCCTGAAGAGTTTTTAGGGTTCCGTACCCAAAGGGTAAAAACGGGACCCAATTACTAAGACTCCACGATCCGTCTGTCTGTCCGTCTGTCTGTATCTCAGGAACCGTGAAAGCAAGACAGTAGAAATTTTCACAGATGATGTATTTCTGTTGCCGCTATAACAGCAAATACTAAAACAGAACTAAATGTTATAAAAAATAAATATTTAAGTGGGGCTCCCATACAAAAAACGTGATTTTTATGCCGTTTTTTGGTATAATGGTACGGAACCCTTCATGCGCGAGTCCGATTCGCACTTGGCCGGTTGTATGCGAGTCGGACTCGCGATGGGTTCCGTACCATTATCGCAAAAAACGGTTAAAAAATCACGTTTGTTGTATGGGACCCCCAATTAAATATTTATTTTATTCTGTTTTTAGTATTTGTTGTTATAGCAGAAACAGAAATACATCATCTGTCAAAATTTCAACTGTCTAGCTATCACGGTTCATGAGATACAGCCTGGTGACAGACAGACGGATCGTTAAGTCTTAGTAATAGGGTTTCGTTTTTACCGTTTGGGTAGGCAACCCTAAAAATATGGCGACTTTTAACAAGATTGCCGGGTTTGAATATATTTTTAAAGTCAAAGGAGCATTTTCAATAATGTATCGTCAAATATCGAGTATATCACCACAAAATACCAGTATATCCTTGTGGCAATGCAAGATACTGTGATATTTGGTGTACAGCCAGCAAATATGACTCCTTAGTCTGGTGGCCCAACTTGAGAATAACACAAAAAGACCTTGGTAAACTGCCGCAATTTGCTTATGTGATGATAACCAGCAGTATGAGAAATACACCAACTGCAGCCCAGCAGGTGATGCTGGGGCTGCCACCATGACATCTAATATTGCAAGAGGAAGTGGCCCCAGCGGTCTTCCGGCTTAGTACCTATACCAGGCACCCAAGGACTTTTCCATTCGAGGATCAAAAACGTACGCATAAAAGAGGGCGCATCAAGCGACAACCTATGCTGGTGTCACCCAGCGATAAGGCGCCGAAAACACCATTTCAAAAACACTACACTACACAGCTAACAGTAGAATCGTGTGGCTACTGCTGTGTGAAAGTTACTATTTTTCAGGAAGGCAGGAAGTTACTTGATTTCAAGCCACCTTTCTTCCAAATATTTATAAATTGGTTTAGGTGTTAACTAACATATAAACACGCAATTTTTTGTGGAAACTAATGTTAATTTCCCCAAAAAAATATTTGTACAAGTTTAATTCTGTAAAGAACATGGTACTGTCTTTTACTGTGGTAATGTACAAATTGCAACCGTATCTGAAACATTGGTTTGTAGATAAGAAACTCGACGTGAAAAATTATTGATAACTTACCATAGTTAATGTACACTGCAGTAACCACTACACCAACAAAGAATTATTGGTCTAGCTGTTATTTACAGATCGTGTTTATTTTTATACTTACCAAGTGAAGCCGAAGAATTCAATGCTCCTGATGTGTTCAGGCTGTCATTCGTGGAGTAAAAATATGTTGTCCCACCCACATTCTCCTGTAACAAAAAATAATTATTTACTAACATTGTCTTCATTAACATTTAACTGAGATAGTTACCTCAAATATTGAGTAATATAGAGAACTGGAGTAGTAATGTAACTTTAATTAACTTATAAATGAGGTCAAACTATGGATTATCCTTCTGTTCAGTTTTACATCAAAATAAAATATGTGATTCCATATTCTATTGTTTTATTCAAAGAGAACAAGCAGGACAGTAGTATTGTAATAAAATTGTTTTAGGATTCAGATAAAGTTTTGAAAGTCGGTCATGGATAACTGGTTTTACACATTAAAGCTGTATTTTAAAGTTATGGATATTGAGACTTTACAGTAATGCTATTGATAATGACTACACTTCAGTTTCACAAGCATTCCTGATGTTCTGTCATGTCTTAACAGACATCTTTTCAACATAGGCGCCATAGACAGCCCACTTTCCAGGGGCTGCTTTAATGCTGATGAAGCAGCTGCCCACATCATCCTGGATGAAAGGCTGTGGCTTCCCAATGTACATTTTTCCTCAAAACTGAGAGGTGGTTCCACAAAGCTTATGAAACGCCCAGGATGCTTTTATGCTTTAGAGCTAGGCTAGCTATCAAATCAAATCAAATCAAAATTTCTTTATTCGATTAGGCCTATGTTAGCCACTACTACCAGACTACCACTACACTTTCTTGTCCTGTTTACTGCATGTCTCATTATTATGATCATAAATTGCTTTTCTATTTAAAACTATATTTACTTAACTATATATATAAACATTGATGAATGTCATAATTAAATTCAAATTAGTTTTTCATTATTATTCTATTAAATATAACAACATTTTAATTTACCTGGCAGATAAAAGTTTCTGGTTTTACTAAAGTTATTTTCTATGTTTGCATCTCAAAGCAATTAATCAAATAAGTAGGTAGTTTACCTGGTGCACTTGGGATGTGTTGGGAAGACCTGACATTGTCGAGGGAGATGAACTTTCAGGGGAGTCTGGCTGCATGAGGTTTGGTGGACTGAAGTAGTTCATTGGAACAAACTCTGTTATCACAACCTAGGACAACAAGCATAAACATTGAGTTTCATGGGTTCTGTGAAAGTAATACTCCTAAAAATATACATCATTAAACTATTCTTCACCTTCTTGATGGCAGTGGGCGAGGATTCCAGACTGAGTTTCCCTAGTGCCTGGTTCAGGGATCTGGTTGGGGTCGAAGTGGATCGATTCTGAAACATCAAAACATTACTAGCCACTGACCACATGGCAAACACCAACACAAAAATAATAAAAAATATCTCACCATATAGGTCGCCAACTTCGACTCCTGTGGCAGCCCATTCGGAGGAGAGGGAGAATATTGTAAAAAGATCGAGGGATCCATCGTTTCCAGCTCACGGTGTAACCAACTCATGATGAATAACGAAAAAGGCTTGTGTTAATAAAGCGAACCGACAGTGGGTATCCGTAGCACGGTTAGAAGTCTCGGTGAAGCTATGCGATCTGAACTTCGCTCACCTGGCTGATCATCAACAACCCATCTTCCTCATCTGTTGCGCATAACTTACTGACCTCAAACATCACAAAGGCTGACCGTGATCTCGAACATTTTCGCTTTCTTTCTATTTTTCTATGTACCCACTTGATACACTATTTAACACCCGTGACAGAAGATCAAGCCATACACAAATAGGTGATTAAGATTACTAAGCTCATTGTCACAAGAATTGTATGTAAAACAGTCGTTAATCAATCGATCAATTCATGCAAGATTCAAGTCTTTTCAACAAGTTTATAACATTTAAAATTTCTAAATAAAAAACAGATCTTAGGGACACGAAGACAAATACACATTAAAATTACGCTACACATACATACGTATACAATACCGTAATGTAAACGTATTCTGAAGAACAAGAACAAAATCAGTGGTCATAGACTACAGATGTTATCCAACTAAATCAAATTGTAAAACATTTCCCAAAACACAGAGTCAGTTTGTTGTTATTATATTTAGAAAGATAGCAATTGTCTATGGAAAGACTTTTAGTTGGAGCAGGTTGAATGGGACTGTATGCATTTTAGTTTGGAGTATCCTATGCATAGACGAAAGTAATTTTATGTAATGAGAAATCTCATTGAGCCGCCAGCCATAATTCCAATCAAGCATCAAGTCAACATTGATGCTTGATTGGAATTATGCATTGTTCAGATAGAACGGCTAGTTCAAGCAGTTTTATTGTTTTATTAAGCAACTGATAAGAGTTGAAAAAAAAGCATCATTCAAGCATTACATTACTTTAAAAATGATGCTTGCCGCACTGACCTCTATCATACAAGTACACTGGACTAAACATACTATATGAAATGACAGTTGATTTTTGTGCTGATTCAAAGCGCCCCGCTCGAGCGTATCAGGAACTAAAATTGACACATTTAGAGATAGGATACTACCGATATTTCTAAAAATTAGGTAATACTAATATATTTGACTGGAAATATTATAATATTGTAACTAATATATCAGTATTAGTGATATTTTTAAATTACACTAATATAAAAATAGTAGACTTGGCAAGGCGTATCAGTCATCTACTGTATTGACTTCTCGTAGTATGTTGGAACTAAATATCTCATATTGGTGATGAATGTTAGGTATATGAATGCCTAATAATCAGTAATAATATGTTCAAAAGCGATGTGTAATACTAAATTCTGGAATCATCATCATGATCACCCACAGCCCGACTTCGCCCACTGCTGAGCACAGGCCTCTCTCTTGTACCAATCACTACGTTCCTGAACCTGAAATTAATTCTGGAACAATATCATGATAATTATAATTTTATTAACAAATGTTTTGAAGTCAAACAATTTATTATCTGCATCTGAAACAGAGCTGAAAACTGATTTCTGCGGGGTTAGGGTCATCTCGATAACTTATTTTCATTACTTTATTAAATATATATTTATATATTTATTTAGGTATGTATCATATAATATATGTATATATGTGCATGTTAAGCAATTAAAAATATATTTTGTTGTTAAATTGTTGCCACGATTTAAACAATGCACCTGCCATGTTATCTCTTCACCGCCCTTGGTTGACTGGTAGAGAATGCCTAAGGCATTAAGTCCGCCATTGTACCTTTGTGCATGAAGTTTAAAAAAATAAATATAAGTCTTCACCTTGCTGGAATGCGATGTCACTCTTATTTGCACCTTAACACTACAGAGACAAGATCTCAGCGATGAGAGCGAGAAATACGTCCGTTGTAAATGATTATCCATCTCATTTATTATTATATAAATGATGTTCCCTTCACGAATCCGATGGGCGTACAACTAGTGTACTTGAGCGAGGAGATACTTGCTCAAATGTGATAGTTTTTAGGATAAGTTGTTAGCCTAACCCCATATTTAAATCTCACTGATCTGACAGTAATGCGCTATAACTTTACTAGCTCGCTATCCACTAGTTTATAGCTTGCAATCTGACTGAAAATATTTTTTTGTAACCTTTACAGCAATTATTCTATTACTTAAAAATTAATCATAATAAAAATAACTAGTTTTTTTTTCTCTTACGTATTAAATTATTCTCACGATCGATAAAACCCATAAAAATATTTTACCGAAAGCTGTGTCCCATCTCTAATATTAGTTCCATGCGACTCTCACGTTAATTCACGTTGCTATCAGCGCCAAAATGGCGATAATCAAATGTCTTCATTTTGTCATCGTTAATATGAAGTCCAGTGTACTTGTATGATAGAGGTCAGTGGCTTGCCGGTACGCAGTTACAGTACATTTCGGTCCCATCGACCATCCATTCTGCGAGCAATGTGAAGTGGGCACTGCCACTTACGTTTGTGAATGCTTTGAGATATGTCGTTAACTTTGGTCCTCCTGAGATATGTTAATTTCGCATACGATCACACAGCCCCACAGCGATAGCCCATTCCTCTTTGCTCGTTGCTCGCAATGGGCCTCATCAGAAGGCTAAAGTCCACGTCTCATTTTTGTGTTGGTCCAAGATCCCAGAAGTTGCTGAGATCTTTCTTTCAGCATTCCAGTGACGTGCACAGTTATTTTGACTACACGGTCAATATCACAAAATAAAAAAAAAAAAGGTTGTCTGGTAGATATCGCTGTCAGCGATAAGGCCGCCTTTGTACCCTTAGAAATAAGTATAATTGTAAAAGAGATGTGTAACTTTAGTTTTTGGTGTACAATAAAGTATATTCTATAATATCACTATGCACCTCGCTGGAATGCGATCCCACTCCAACCAACCCACGCAGCACCGCGCATTCACCTCGTGCGGCAATAGCGAGAGTCGAACGTCATAGTGACGTGACAGCATCAGGTGCACAGTTATTTTCACCAACCATACAGTACACATTTTTTTTTTTGAAATTATATTAAACATAATAACCTAACTACTTACTTATAGCCAAAAGAAAGGATCTTAAAAATGTTGAGCTCTAGCTACACTCGCTCTTACATCTCGTTGGGTCTAAGTTTTTTTAAATATTTTTGCTTAGGTAGACTCAATCCTTATTTCGTTCAGAATATTGAAAGGAAAACCATTCCAAAATGCTATTTTTTTTGCAGAAAAGTAGGTACAATACAACTTCACCTATCGCCCATGCCTGTGGCGTTTTCCCCTCGTGGATTACGGAATCAAACAATTTCTGTAGGGCTTATTACGTATCTTTTGCAAGAGCAAAACGATAGCGATCAAACGCTTTAAGTCATAAAAGTTGGAATTTCCTGCAGTGTAGGTATGGTAACTATGGTAGGTCCTACAAAATCGTTTGCTAATCGCTCGCTGTTGGTCAAAAATATTTATTTAAAAAAAAAAACCGCCAACAACTCTAAAACTTCTGTATTGAAGAGCAATTATTGCGCAAAAATCGCTATAATTTTGCTCTTACAAAAGATACGTGATTAGCCCGCGGTTCTCCATCCGCCTTCACCATAGTTCATACTATAGCTTCGATTCGAAAATGGTTTACTCATTGACGTGTGTGTACCACTGCCCATTGCATAGACAGCCTTATGGACAAATTTAGTCGATTTCTTCTGACATTGGATCATGTATAGATGACCTAAATGACTAATGAATGACAGGTGCACGTATGAAAAAAAATACGCAGAATTGACTGGACTAACTTGACTGCTGTACGTTGGGGTTTTTTACGATTTATCTTGTAGTAAAGACTTCGTAAAAAGATCAAAAGGTCTCGTGTTTTTATTAGTTTGTTATAATTTCTATTCTTGTTAATTTCCCCATAAGTTCTGTGCTCTGTACCATTTTATACAGGCAGCAATAGTACTTGGACTCTTTGATTTTTTTGTGATAGGAAAAACAACGCACGTCACAATTTTATAATTTCCTAGTGTAACTCGATTAGTGGTACGCCTCGGAGCAAAATAATCTTTGTGGTGAAAGTATAGGGCGTTCAGTAGAGGCGTGTATGTTTACAGAAGTGTCCTTTTTGTAGGTATCAAAGTAAAGATGGATTCCTCATACCAGGGAGGTGTGACCAACGAAGACAATGCTAGCAACTTCCAGCGGCTATCGCAAACTATCGCCAGCAATATAAAGAAGATATCACAAAATGGTAAGTAGTTCTTTGTTTTCTTTATCAATATTTTATCACTATTATTATCTTTTGTACTTGCCTTTCGTTTGTTTATACTTCGTCATGCACGTATTTTTTGTTTCATTGTCACTTTGACGAAGCATAATCCACAGACTAAGTGGAGATGCTAATACATATAATTTCTTTTTAGCATTTCTGTGTAGCACTAAATATCATATTGCATTATGTTTATTATTCAGGTATTAATAATAGTCAGTTAAAATTTAATGAACAACTAGACTATCCTGTAGCGCGCATGTATTTATTATTTCTTACATTATTGTACAGTATCTAGACACTCTTTACATCTGTGCGATAACTAAATAGACTGGAGGAAATGTGAACAAATCAAACTTCTAAATCAATACAATCAAAAGATACGGCCGTTTATGTTTTATGGCAAGGGAACCAAACCTGTTGACCTAGAATCATTAATTTGGAAAGAAGCAATGTCTATGTTGTTTGCAAATTTAATGTTGTCCCACAATCCAGTTTATCTTTTTGTTAGAGTTATTTATCTTTTCGAGAACTATACTAATGTCACCTAATTATTTTGTATGGAACCCTCAATTTGCAAGTCCTACTTGCACTTGGCCAGTATTTTCAATATAGTTTTGGTGAAAGAGGTAAAGCTGCAGCAAAATATGTATGACAGTGTTTTATTATTCAGATGCGAATTATTTAAATTAAACCATTACTAGGCGATGATGATGCGTTGGAAGGCCTCCCACTAGGTGGACCAATGACCTAGTTAAGATTGCGGTAATCCACTGGATGCGAGAATGTGTCGACGGCCCATCAGTGGTCTTATTTCGGCTGAAATGATGATGATGATTGCTGCACTTTTTAATTGCCAAGGTGTCTTTCTTTTAATTATGGTTATTAAGAGAGTTGAAACTTTGCGCATTCCAAAATGTAGATACCTATGGAGCAAACCAAACAGGAAACTCCAGGAACACCTTTTTAAATCAAGTTATTACAAAATCTTGGTGTACACAAGCATGTAGACTACAGAGTTCAAGAATATACCTATGTTAAAATGATTTGGACAGCATTTATACATACAAAAGAACTTAATTACTGTTATGCAATACAAAACATGAAGTTTATTTGAGTAAAGATCGAAGAAAGTGTAAAACAGTTTTTGTTGTTATAAAACTCCAACCCAAAACATAAATGTAAAAGAAAGCCAAGTTCTTGATAACGACCTTGCTGATAAAAGAAGTGAGATCTAACTGTATACCAAGTTCACCTAAAGTTCCTTTAACTATACTGCTCCTGTCATGTTGAATGTTCTTCTTTTGGTTTAATAGTTTTTTTTTATGTTTTTTGCTAATCAATAGTTAGTCCTTTCAAGTTTTTTACTTATGCACTATGTCTTTTTAATAGTTTTGAAGTTATGGAGGGGTCGAAAATGGCCCAGAACGGTTCGTGTAATATATGCCTCGGCCGGTGTGTCGCCTTTCTGCTTTGCGAACTTGGCTGAAACACTCTTGTGTGTCTAGATTTACCATGTGTCATCATAAAACAAATAAAGTAGGTAGATAATACTTAATAATATAAGCCTCTCCATGCTGAATTTTTGTTTTTGATTGTTTGTTCAGTTGTAGTTCTTTCCAGTTTTTTTAAAGTATATCTCTCAATTCACTGTGGCCTCCTCTAAAAGTTTCCACTGTTTTCTGTCTCTAGCGACTCTTTTCCAATTAGAACCTGCTGTCAATGTTAAATCGTCCTCCCATCTCTTTCTCTGTCTTCCTTTTTCCACCTCAAGGATACCAGTCAGTCACAATTTTGCTCCGTTTTTCTTGTGGGTTACGTATATGGCCTGTCCATCTCCTTTTCAGTTGATCTATCTTGGCGAGCAAATGTGTTATTTTGGTCTTTGCTCTGATGAAGGTGTTTCGTTGTTTCTCTAGTTTCTTGCTAACATGCTTCATTCCATAGCTCTTTGGCAATGCTCCAACATATCTCTATGGCATCTTGAAAGTGACCATGTTTCACATCCATAAGTGATGCAAATGAGGATGCAGTTGTTGTAGACTTTCCGTTTGATTCCCATACTGAGGTCATTAGATTTCACCACTTCTTTCATTGACCAGTACCTTTTCCAGTCGTTTGCGATTCGTCTATTTATTTCCCTGGTACTCTGTTCTTTATGGTAGATGGTCTCTCCCATAAAGATAATACTAGGTTACAATAATTTTCATCCTCTTACATGATAATTATTTTTTAATAAATATGTATAAAATAAGGAATTAAATTAAACAAGATCAACTTGGACATTGAACTAAGTGTTTGCCTGTATCTTGGCGGCTTATGTTTTTCTTGTGATTTATGATCAGTTTCCGCAGTAACTATGGCCTTCTGTTGGCAGTGTCTTCAATGTCAAAGATGGTCAACCAGCTGCAGACACCGCAGGACTCACAAGAGCTCCGGAACCAGCTGTGAGTGGTTTCATGGTCATTAACAACAACAATACACTATTTACAGATTTTCCCTATATAATACATCATTACTGCCTGTTTCAAGATGGAGAATTGTTGTGTATTTATCTGCCAAGGAGAAACAGGCTCTAAATCTTAATGAATAACACAAAAAAAAAGGGAAAAGCTAATTTCCAGAATGCATTCCAATATTCAATCAGAATTGCATACTAGATAGTGACCACTTCAGTTATTATAAAAATCAGACAGTGCTCTAACAGTATCTTATTTGTAGACGTCAGATACAGAACTACACGCAGAAACTGGCCAAGGACACGTCATCGCTTATCATGGAACTGATGAAGCTACCTACGGACCAGCCTGCCAACAAACTGACGAAAGGGCGCCTCAGTGATGAATACATGATCACACTCAACTCCTTCCAGGTTTGTCTATTTATTATATTCCTAACTGATGGCCGGCTCCTGCTTTACCTGGTTCTTAATCATTTATAGCCTATAACCATCTGGAATAATTTACCTTTCAAATGTGACAGATTTTTTCGAATAGGTGTAGTGTTTCCTTGTTCCCTACTCGTGTGAACAAGCAATACAATTTCTTTAGAATTTGATTGCCTGAGTCGAAATAACGTCACGTAATAGCGTAATACAGTTTTTTGCTACTCGTATGGTACCATGAAAAGAGAGAGAGGTTTAGCACAACATCGAGAGAAATGGAAGGAATGGGGGGAGGCCTTTGGCCAGAAGTGGGACAGTAAAGGATAACGAAAAAAAAACTAATATTATAAAGGCGAAAGTTTGTGATTGTGTGTTTGTATGTTTGTTACTTCATCACGCTCAAACGGCTGGACGGATCCGGATGAAATTTGGCACAGAGATAGTTATAGTCTGGAATAGCACATGGAATACTTTTTACCCCAGGGATATGTTCCTTTGGGATTTTCGACATTCACGCGGGCGAAGCTGCTGGCAGAAGCTAGTGATACCATAAGTCTTAAGTAGCTAGCCCAATAACTAGTTTATTAAAAAATGCTTACTTACAATAATTGGGAATTAAAATTAGATGGAATTTTGCTAAGCGCTCAAATTTAGAGAGATTCTGAAGGACTTATACTTTGAAGGACTATAATTTGATTCAGTTTGACAAAGGTTTGAAAAAGATGCACGGCATTATATTTTTTTTAGTTTTTTTTGTACAGTTTGGACTTCCAATAGATTACACCTGTCATATTAACTCTTCACCACCCTTGGTTGGCCTCTACAGAAGGTTACTAGGGCATTACGTGCGCCTTTGTACTTTTTTGAATGAAGTCTAAGTAAATGGAGTCGTTTATGGAAGTCGTTCATGGGCTTTTGTTCTTTATTATTTTAAACTTAAAACTAAATAAATGGTTAGAAGTTTTTAATTCAAGATCCCTACCACGAGAACCTGGCCATTGTTGGGCAAAATTGGCCATGTAAATCTTTCTTCTTTTTGAGGGGTAATAAGATTTATGGCAAGCTTTTTTTGAAAAATTAATTCTCGTCTGGGCTTGATTCGTTAACATTTTCAGGAACTATGAAGTTAACTTTATCAAACAACTGGAGATCTGTTTATCCATCTCCCAAATGTAATTTGCAATTTTACTTAAAGAAAGTCAAGAATACTTGCATAATTTTTAAAATAGGAGTAAATTATAAAGAGAAAAGTATTTTTATACGCCGAGACCCTAAATTCTTAAACAGTTAGATTTGGAGATCAGTGCCTAATTAATTAATCTTGACATTTTAAAAATAATCTTAAATATATTGATCATCAAGCCACCTTTTAGAATAGTTTCATCAAAACCTGTTTGAAATTGTCAGGTTATGAACAAGTTATATTTGCTGATCTAGAATGTTTAACCATACCAGTGGTGTCGTATCCCATACAAAGAAACTATATATACTGATTATTTTTTGTACATCGATCGCGTTCGGTTCCGTTCCACGGGTATGGACGGTGATCTATCTATCGCCGTGGAACGGAACTGAACGCGAACGATTTACAAAAATAGGACCGGTATAATCGGATGGAAAACGCTAATTACATGTTTTCTTTGTATGGGATGAGGCATCTGTATACTAGTATTATATTATCTGTGACCGTAGTGAGTTGTGTAGTTTAAAATACAGCTTTTCCTTTGGCAACTTGGTATTCTTTTGCAATCAATGATATGATTTTTATTTTCATTCGTCATTGTAGCCTGTACTTATTTATACTGTAACTACTGTCACTGTGGCAGTAACTTATACAATGCAATGATGGTATGGTTACAGAATAAATAATAGGAATGGCATGCTTTGGTAGTTAATACTAAAATAGGTAACTGTTATGTCCTTCATAGCATAAACACTGCCTTTGTATTGCGTAATTACATTTCCACGAACATAGATATACACAGGCGCTATATTATAAAGAATAATTGACCTCATGTAATTTTTTTTGGATACAATATTCATCTGTTGGAAAAATAGAATTAGTGCTACTAATCATGTGTTCGGTCTCTCCCTCGCACTAGATTCATCATGGTGGTAATAAAATGTCATAATACGTCACCTGGACCACCGTTCTGTTTAAAAACCCCAGCAGTTCTATTAATCCTCTTGTCGTTAGGTACTCTAGAGGTCAAATGAAGTCAATAAGTATACCTACCTATTTGAGTCGCCTCTGCTAGCCGTGCCATTATTTTCATGAAAATAATATTGTACTTATTAGGCCTCGGTCTCGAATTCCGCGGGCAGCGGGGCGGCGGCGGCAGCGGAGCGGGAGCGGCAGGATCTTATGCGTATCGTCAAATGGACCGGGTCTCGAAAACAGCGGCGCGGGAGCGGCGCGGCGGGAGCTCTCCCGCGCCGTCGCCGCTGCCGCTCCGCCGCCCGCAAAATTCGAGACCGAGGCCTAAATATTAACTAGCGAACCGCCCCGGCTTTATATACACAAACCAATAATATATAATTATAGCTCCTATATCAATGATTTTATTAGTGAAAACGGTTTCAATATCCGTCGCATGGCTTAGAGTAAATTAAGGCGGTAAATACGCTTTAGTGCCGTAAAACGGTAACTTTCTAAAGCATACTCCTTAGTAACGGCTAGGTTAAAAGGTTTGAAAAAGAAATTATATTTATTATTGATTCATGTACATAATTTTGAACGCAAGGTTTTTTCGTGTGACTAATAGTTTAGCTATAAAAAAAAAATTAAGAACACGATTATATTAACAACATTGGGGCGTATATAGCGCCTTAACGCAGTACTGGCCGTGCGCCCGCTGCCCGCTTGATGCCAAAATATCAATATTGAACATCCTTTTTCATCTTCTCAACAGTTATGTTTGCAAAATATGATTTGATTTACATTTGCTATGTTAGTTATGAAGAAATTCCAGCCATAATTTTTTCTGTAACATATTTTAAACATCCAAGTCGTTTTGGAGGAGTTTCCAAAAGTTGCGAAAAAATGTCATGTTGTTATTTTTTTTTAAGCAATTCTATTAGTTAGACGAAAAAACCTTGTGTTCAAAATTATGTACATGTATATAAAATATACTAATATTATAAAGCTGAAGAGTTTGTTTGTTTGAACGCGCTAATCTCAGGAACTACTGGTTGGAAATAAAAAAATATTTTTAGGTAGAGTAGATGTGTGGGTAGGTAGCCAGTTGACGGGAGCGAAGCCGCCTGGGATAGCTAGTCAATAATAAATATATATGTTTATCAAACCTTTTAACCTAGCCATTACTAAGAAGTATGCTTTAGAAAGTTACCGTTTTACGGCACTAAAGGTTATTTAGGCCCTTAATAAGAAGATAAAAAGGTAGAGGTACACAGTGACTTTCTTTTATACTTTGTAATATTAAATGCGTCAAATCTATACTAATATCATAAAGAGTTAAAGTTTGTGACGTTGTAAGGGGCAATCTCTGGATCTACTGAACCGATTTTGAAAATTCTTTCACCAGTTGTAGCTACATTATTCCTGAGTGTCATAGGCTATAATATAATTTAAAAATAAATAGGTATCCTTATGAAACTTGCAATAAGGTAACCCAAGGTAGCAAAATGTTGCCTGTAAAATACATTATTTGGCGTGCGCTGAGAAAACTATTGATGATAGATAAAAATTAGTAGGTAGGGTAGGCGGGGTAGGGGCAGGGGAGCCAGGATATACCATGGTAGCCAGGGAAGACAGGATAGCCAGAGTAGGCAGGGTAGTCAGGGTAGCCAGGTTAGGCAGTGTATGCAGGCTAGGTAGATAGGTAGCCAGTTGACCGGAGCGAAGCCCCGAGGGTCAGCTAGTATAGTATAAATAAATAGTGATACAATTCAAATTATGAATATTATTTCGTTAATCTACCAAGAATTCCATGAAACCGCATAAAGTTGTTGTGACTCATGAATCTCATGACGTGCAATTAGTAATCACGTATTGTTTTCTTGAAAGGCTTATTTGTAAATAGATACAGATATGCGAACCATGGCCATTGGATTCACTAGAATGGAGATCGATCCAAGAAAAATGTATTGCATGTCACTTATTTCTTGTCATTTTGACTCAAACTGTCCGACCTATGTTGCCACCTGGATAGCTCTGCCATGGAAGGTGCAGGCGATTGTGCGTGGATGGACAGGAAAGGAGGCTACGAATGCCCCTCTGAAGGGATTCCAATCTGGTACTGAGTTTAGCCTGGATCAAGGATGCCCCGTTTGTTCAGATTATTCCAATTAAGGTTGCCCTAGTCGACGGTACTAACTATTTTGTCCGCGGGGTTAAAATGCATGCTATCTCATCCGAAAACACGTGCGAAAAAGACAGATGATGTGATGAGCAGTAAGATGCTAGTTCGCGTACGAATTAGCACTTTTGCAAGTTTGTAGCTAAATGGATGACGATTTAGGACGATAATGAGCGCGCGAAATTTTATAAACAGACCTTTAGGAGTCTAGATATCATGAAAAAACTACTAAATTTATATTATGAAAATAAAATTATTTGCGTTGTTGCATTACTAATATATCTCTGTATGGTGGATGTTTTGCAATTTTCCTTCTTCTTATGGTATTTATTTCCGCCCAAAGATGTTTTAAAATTAGTGTTGAAATATGCAACTGCCGACGCTCATAACTATCAAATATTTTCTTTTTTTTCCATACGGGGCTAGATAATGATGAGACAAATTGATATAATTTTTTTTTTCAAACATTGGAGTAATCGCCAGATAACGTTTGTATCAATGATATTCAAATAAACAGATTCGTTATACACTCACAAAACAATTGAAAAAAGTGTTCCGCAGTCACACTTTTCATTCTTCTGACATTTCAATACAAGTCGAAAGGGATGGCTTGATAAAACCAACAAGAAAAAAAGAGACAGCTAGTGTTTGTCACTTGCGTGTGCATGTAAACAAACATTATTCTGACCACCAATGTTGTTATCCTTTTGTAACCTCCAAATATCAGAATATTAGGAAAAAATTAAATAAATTAGTAAGTTGAGGCGTATTGCGTACATAAATACGGTATGAGATCCCTTCTGTTTTATGTACTTTGGTATCATAATTGGTACAATTTCTAAATACACACGCTGGCATTTTTTTATTTTGTTTTTGTTTCAACAAAGCGTATCGCTCTTCGCCATGCGTGACTTAAACTAAAGACTACAGTTCACAATTGTGACCTATTCGAGTCTTCACAATGCGCACGCTCATAACATATCTGTTTATTTGAATATCATTGGTTTGTATGGAAGAATGATCGACTAGTGTAACCTTAAGGTGATACATACGCCCCAATGTAACGCAGTACTGGCCGTGCGCCCGTTCGATGCCAAAATATCAAAATTGAACCTCCTTTAGAACAGTTTTGTTTGCAAAATATTATTTGATTTACATATGCTATGTTAGGTAAAAAGAAATTCCAGCCATCAATTTTTCTGTATAAAATTATTTTAAACATCCAAGTCGTTTTGGAGGAGTTTTTAAAAGTTGCGAAAAGGGTTTTTCGTGTAACTAATAGTTTTGCTTTAAAAAAATTATTAACAACACGATATTTTTCGCAAATTTTGGAAACTCCTCCAAAACGACATGGATGTTTAAAAATATTTCAAGGTTCAATTTTGATATTTTGGCACCGAGCGGGCGCACGGCCAGTACATCCAAGTCGTTTTGGTGGAGTTTTCAAAAGTTGCGAAAAATATCGTGTTGTTAATTATTTTTTTAAAGCAAAACTATTAGTTACACGAAAAAACCTTGTGTTCCAATTTATGTACATGAATCAATAATAAATATATATATTTTTTCAAACCTTTTAACCTAGCCGTTACTAAGGAGTATGCTTTAGAAAGTTACCGTTTTACGGCACTAAAGCGTATGCAGGTCCTTAAGGAAACTCTGTAAGTTCATTGCCCCTCTTACGTCAAGACTTACCTACAAGTACTGGTGTTTCAAAAAGTATCTAGAACGTATAAAAATAAATTATCCTTCTAAATAAAACAATAGTTTACCTTAATTGACTCTAAAGTTAAAAGTGAACGCACTAATTCGGTGAGTAGGTTAAACAATTAAAATAAACTTGTAAGATGAAATGCGGTTAATGAAATATATATTTGATCCTCTGGGTATGTTTATAATAATTATGAGGATTATATTATGATGTAGTATCTCAACGAGTATAAAGGCTCGTAATTTGACCGTAGGTTTAATCTAGAATTGAATTGATAGTATAGATACTGGTATCTATTATGTAAGTAATGAAATGATATTTTTTTAAACTTTTTAACCCGTTATAGTTTCAATTCTAGCAGAACATGAAACAAAACATAAAATGATTAGTTAATACAAGTAAAATTTAAAAATTTAAAAAATCGGCGCCTCATTTTTATTTCAAGCTACATAATTTATCTAGTATATAGTAGATACGCTTCGATCGCCAATCTATGAACACGTAATTATGACACGATATCTTGTAAAAATACCCCAATTAAAAACAAACACAAAAACGCCCATAACTATTGAACGGCTGAACCGATTTTATTCAAACATAGCTAAGAACACTCGACAAAATCACCTTTCAAACGAAAAAAAAAACTAAATCAAAATCGGTTCATCCGTTTAGGAGCTATGATGCCACATACAGATACACAGCAACACACGTCAAACTTATAACACCCCTCTTTTTCCGTCGGGGTTTAAAAACAAAGCCATTCAAAAAGAATATAGGTAATCATAATCCAAAGTGCTAAATAGTGTAATGAATGTTTGAAATCAAGGGCTGTTAAAATATTTATAACGAATCAATTTTAATTATTCGTTGATAACAGCATTTGATAAATTTGGACAATGATAAGGTATTCTGGGCGTCACTTTGGCATGTGGAACAATTATTTGGATAAAAATTGCTACGTGGGTTGCATATTTAGTATTTCTACTAGTTTGTAACTAATGGAATAAATGATACTTTATACTTGATGATCGAATACATTATCTCTAGCTAGTCTATGGTGCCTCAAAATTTCCAGAATGTGTATCTGTAATTTACACCTTTTGTCTCCTTTTTTGGCTTTGCAATATTCAGCAACCATATTAATAAAGCCAATATGTGTAACCGAGGTACTGAAGGTTTTTAGCCTTTTCGGCATTATCGAAAGAGGGTGAACTTTATAGAAATACAAGCTTCTGCCAGCGGCTTCATTCATTTGAAAAGTATTTTATTGTACCAAGGGATCATTATACCGGGATAAAAAACGTTTGTGCTATTCCAGACTATAATCTATCTCTGTGACAAATTTCATCCAGATCCATTCAACCGTTCTGGCGTGATTGAGTAACAAACATCTATCCATCCAGAGATTCCCATTTATAATATTAGTAGGAAAATGACGTAACAACGTGTTCTCAGAACAACGCTATGGCGTAGGTACAAATGAATGAAATTAATTATTTATTGCCTTATTTGGTTTCCCTAAAAACAAAACTATATTACCTTAGAAGGGTAGGTAGCGTAGGGTTTCAGTCGTCAAGCAATTATTTTAACTGTGGTTTACCGCTGTATTGTGTAACGGCGCTCTTTAGGTTTCTGTACGTTGGAAATGTTTACCAAAAAGAAATTATTACGTAAGGTACATTTTGTTTAAACAATTAATTTTTTATGTTATGATTGTGTTATTGTAACATGTAAAAGCAATGGATTTTGTATCAATAAGGAAGGCATAATTAAGTCATACGAAATGTACTCGTATGTACATTATTTTAAATGAGAACCAATCATTATGTTGTATTGAATCTAAACTCTAGCAATAGTACATTATTGCAAAGGCCGGGAAATAGGCAATTGCAGGTCGAGTATGAGTTTGAAGGCCGAGCCGTAGGCGAGGATTTCACTAATACTAGACAGGCAATTGCCATTTCCGCCGAGGTTATATAGTGCTTTTCTGAAAAGAATGCAGAGAAATAAAACATAATTTTATATTATACATTTAATTTATTAAAAGTTACAACAACATTGCTGGAGCGTTGTAATGTTCCAAAATCAAAAACGCTCCTGCAATGAATTTGATTAACATTGCTGGAGCGTTGTAATGTTCCAAATTCAAAAAACGTTCTTGTAATGGATTTGATTTTCTTTGTCCGTAAATTCGATACATCGCGTGTTCTTTTTTCGAAAAAAAATTACAATATTTCCATGCATGTTTGAGAAAAATAAGATTATTTGTTTCATAGTAACTTTAATGTGGTGAATTTTGGTATTGTAAAAAACCAAATAATTTGAATCAGATAAAAATAAAATTATTGTGTATGTGTATATCTTCTTAGCCTAACGACAAAACATCCCCAAACAGTATTCCTAAACAATCATTACGTGTTTAGCCAAAAGTGTGCGAAGGCATTATTTTATTGGAGTTATCGGTGGTCTAAACTAAAACCACAACTGAGTTGAATCCTTAGTAAGGATATAAATACATTTATTCAACACAGACACAACACAACAGTAACAACCATAGAGTAAAAGACAGTAATTAAGTACAAAGACAATTGCGCTGAACATACCGAAAGGTTTGCCAACTCAGCATTTGCAGGGCGTCAGACACCCAGCGCTGGTTTGCAGTCGGCCTTAATATTTTAAACAATTTCTTATATTTAATTTTATTTTATTCGCCAGGCGACGCAAAGGCTGGCCGCGCAGAAAACCAAAGAAGATGTGAAGAAGACGAAAGCGCAGTCCGTGACCATCGGGGACCCCTTCAATATGGGAAGTGAGTATTTTTATACCTAGCTTGATTCCTAATTCGAACTTAGCATGGACCACGAAAAGACCAGGGGCCGTATTATGAAGTACTCCTGCCATCATTATTCTGTAGCGGAGAAGGTATGGTACTATCGATCATTTATAGCTCCGTCTCTTTTTCACACTGAAATGCCATTAAAACGTCACAATACGACACCTCGGTACTACTACTACAGACCAGAGAATTATTACACAATAAGGCTGTCCATGATGAATAGCAAATATGGATTAAAGGCCCTAATCTAATATACTCTCGTAACACAGCTTGTAATGAATACGGTAATATCCACGTTATGTTTCTAACTGGGACCAGAGTGTATTTAGTAGGGTAAGAGCCGGATAGTTGCCACAATTTTTGAAATCACTCTATATCTCTCAGTACAAAAAGCAACATACTGCATTTGCAACTTACTTAACTGGACGGTACTTTAGTTTGTATCTTTGATTATATACTTGTCTAGGTGCCACATTGACCCTACCTGAACGGCCCAAATAAAGTCTACTAAAATTGGTAGACTCGCTTCTTATTTATGTCAGTGTCATTTGAAACACCTAAGGGTAACGTGTTCACGAAACATAACTCATTATGCCGGTTTGTGCCGTCAGACTGTATAACAATTATGTGGGCAAACCGTATAATAATACCAAGAGCACTTTTCACCGGTACGTTTTGTTATTTAACCACTAATATTATAAGAACACACGATTTTTAATTCGTTACTTTGTAGGTTAGGCTGATATAGCCAGTGTTGTCAGTTTATTACTAGGGAGATTTAACGAAACTATGGGAGACAAAATACATATAAAATTATATAATCTTTCGATCAGAAGAACATTATTATTTTAAAAATTATATTATATATTTGATAGTAAATGACAACTTATCTTAACGTAGCCCAGGCAATAAAATCAAAGAGAAAAATATGCCGAGAACAAACACAAAGAGATGGGTTTTAATCTATAAATTACTGTATATTTTTTCATTGTATTTTTTGTTGTTACTAAAATAAATGATACACTAATCTACAAAATTATTGTTTAATTTAACCTGTTTTGTTTAACTTTCATCATATTAAATAATTCAGAAAAGGTAGGTTAACAGTTTGGAGCAGGCATCCCTAAACACGCATACATTGACAGTTTGACGACAATAAGTACACGAGCGGTACTCACACATATCACGCAATTGGAGACAGTTTTAGCGCGTTGTTTGTTTGCATTGTTCTATCTAGACAAGTATATAATCAAAGGTTTGTATCTACAAATTTATGAAAGTAAATAATAATATCTTTAATATTTCCAGAATATTAGCGATTGTTGTGGATATCTATCCTACATAGGGGAATTATAATTCATGTAAATTACGTTAAGGATAGGTGCCCCGCCGAGATAAGGACATCTAACCCGCAAAACCTTTGTACGCATTTTGCCTTCCCATGCAATTGCATAGGGATATGAGACACGGTTAAGTTAGTGATAGTTGAAGAATTTTTCGATTTTCAAGAGTAATTACAATCGGGGCAACTATACCCCTGGGGCAACTATACCCCAGGGGCAACTATCTTTTTCTTACGCTATTGCTCTGTATTATCTGTATCGGCATCGGTATGCACAGTTACAGGATAGTAAAAACATAATTTTCGTCACTAAGTCGTGTCATCGCCCTATGAGGATATAACGAATAGATATATATGTAGTAATGTGCGCCTAGTCCAACCAGTGTAGTTATGCAGCCGCGGTTGCCGGTAGAAAGGAAAAATAACATAAAAATGGTTCAGGTACTATCTTTTTTACATGTTGTAGATTTGTGTGTATTCTATTTTTCGTCATGGCAATTTTGTGTTGATATCGAACATTTTGGCAATGTGAGATTTTTATATGAAAGTGTGTTATAAAACTATGAAAATACGAAAGGAGTTTTAAAGAAAGGGTTCATAGGCAACGACGGGTTTTGGTATTTCTGTCTCAACAATACATGTCAAACTCAAAAATCAATAGAGACAGCAATAAATCATTGGTGATTTCTCCAGCAGATATGAGCCACACCAAAGAGTTGATGGAGATGGGGGAGCCCAACCTGCGCAAGCAGGAACAGATCAACATGCAGACGGAGCGCTCGCTAGTGGAGCTCGAGGAGCGCGAGAGGGACGTTCGGCAACTAGAGGTAACCACCGATCAAACTTGTCCTGCCAGTATTTTTTTCCTGATAGCTACAACCTAGGAGTCTTTAAGTCAAGAGTGAATAGGTTACTTCTAGACAAGCATGCTTCGCAGTCGTCCTCATCAACGCAAGCTAGAAAGTAGTATCGTTAAATAAAAAAAAACTATTCCATGTTCAAATCTTTGCTTCATCTGCCTGCCTTGGGGTTGAAGCATTACTTCTTTCTTCCATTACGTCCTGTCAACTGGCATATAAACCACTAGAGGACGCCTCGCGGTTCCACCCGCGTATTTCCCGTTCCCGTGGAAATACAGGGATAAAAAGTAGCCTATGTCACCCGGGGATAGAGTAGCTTCCCAACGGTGAAAGAATTTTTGAAATCGGTCCAGTAGTTTTGGAGCCTATTCGGTACAAACAAACAAACAAACAAAAAAATCTTTCCTCTTTATAATATTGGTATAGATATAAAAGCACTTTTGAATTGTCAAGCAAAAGATGAAGCGAAGTTAGTTGCAGATTTGCAAGCATATTCAGATCTCTGTGGAGAAGAATGTGCATGAAACTCCACGGACTCTCTTTTCAAATTACAAAAGTATTTGGTTACATTATTTTTGTTGGAAAATTACATAATTATATGTGTGAACGATGTAAAACGACGTGCACGTTAAAAACGTCTAGAGTAAAACAAGCTATTGAAAAACACAATAATTAAATCAGGCCGAGGCAGCTCAGTTAAGACCAGACCGTTCACGAACATGATGCATAGGTTAGCACCACTCACCTCGACCATCATGAAGGGAACCATAAGACCCAACACATGCGCCACCATCAGAGAGACATCTGAGTGGGCCCTGACATACTCTCAACTGCAAAGGCATATTTAAATCAAAGACATACCCACAAAATGGTTTTAGTTTGGTAATGGTTACAGTACTCACACATGTGCTATTAATGCATGAATTTATATAACGCTAAATAGATTGAATCTATACAATGCAAACATAGTTTTACAATTTTAATGGGTTCAACAAAGTCTTGAAGTGCTATTCAATTAGTTTGTGTAACCCTGCATTGATTCGCACGCATTCCCCTAACTTATAATATGCTTGCCTGCATAGTGTTCGTCGTTTTATAAAAGACTAGAGGACGCCTCGCGGTTTCACCCGCGTAGTTCCCGTGGGAATACAGGGATAAAAAGTAGCCTATGACACCCGGGGTAGATAGAGTAGCTTTCCAACGGTGAAAGAATTTTTGAAATCGGTCCAATAGTTTTGGAGCCTATTCGGTACAAACAAACAAACAAAAAAATCTTTCCTCTTTATAATATTGGTATAGATAGCTTCTACCCGCAGCTTCGCCCGCGTAAATAGTGTTTTATCATCACAAGGGAATACAAATCCTATCCTATGTCCTTACCAGGGTCTCAAACTATCTCCATGCCAAATGTCATCTAAATCGGTTCAGTAGAACCAGAGATTATCTATCCATGAAAGATGAAGTTACTTTAGCCAGCCTGAAACAGTTTCACCAAACTAATTGTCGCCTATTTTCATTTAAAAATATGTTGATACTTTCTATCATACTTACATGATGGTGTCATAGATATTTGACAAGGTACCGGCATGATGTTAATACTCCTTTTTACCGACTTCAAAAAAAGGAGGTAATCAATTCGACACGTATATATGTCGAAATTATTCGACTGCCGAAATGAAAGTAAAATTTTTGCATCTGTTAGTGTTTTTGTTTAGAACTCGGTTAATATTTTGTGGATTTTTTTTCTTTTACATCATTCCTCACACAATTCATCCATATATTCTTTGGTCTTCCTCTCCATCTGTCCACATTATATTCATAACTCTTTTAATAACATGCGCCACCATCCTTCCTCTTCGCATGGCTATACATAATGGTGTCCTTCTAATTTTTCTGCCACTGGCCTCACATTCAAATCATTACTTCCTTATGATGTTATTTCAAAATTATTAAGTTTATATTTGTTACGGTTTTGTTGGAAATAGTGTTCAGAATGATTAGTACCAACTACAGAAATACATTAAGTTTACATTACATAATTAGACATTTAATTGCGTACACATTGTAGGTTATTTTAGGCGAGCGTGCATTAAAATGAAATTATTGGCATTCCAGTTATACTGTCCGTCTACCGTGATGGGATACGATTAGGATGGTTACTTGTAGTGATTATAAGCGCTTAGTATCAGGTTAAGCATGCGTATTTCTATCTATATAGATCAAAGGCGACACTAACTATCCATTTAAAAAACTGGCCAAGTGCGAGTCGGACTCGAGCACGAAGGGTTCCGTACCATTATCGTAAAAAACGGCAAAAAAGTCACGTTTGTTGTATGGGAGCCCCACTTAAATATTTATTTTTTATAACATTTAGTTCTGTTTTAGTATTTGCTGTTATAGCGGCAACAGAAATACATCATCTGTGAAAATTTCTACTGTCTTGCTTTCACGGTTCCTGAGAATCTCAGGAACCGTGAAAGCAAGACAGTAGAAAACGTCTGTCTGTCCGTCTGTCTGTATCTCAGGCTGAGATACAGACAGACGGACAGACAGACGGATCGTGGAGTCTTAGTAATTGGGTCCCGTTTTTACCCTTTGGGTACGGAAGCCTAAAAACTCTTCAGGACCACAACTACACCAAACAGCTGTTGGTTCCTTGAAACTTGATGACACAGAAGCACTGTGGTTTGCTGTTATGGGAGGATAGTCTTCAGAAATGACAAGGTTTCATTAAGACTTACAAACCTTAATACTCAGAAACATGCAATGTTATCAATGTTATTGTTCCAATTTCATCTCAAATAAAATTCTTTGTTTTTAACCCCCGATGGAAAAAGAGGGGTGTTATAAGTTTGACGTGTGTTGCTGTGTATCTGTGTCTCTGTCAATGGTATCATAGCTCCTAAACGGATACACCGATTTTGATTTAGTTTTTATGTTTGAAAGGTGATTTTGTCGAGAGTGTTCTTAGCTATGTTTGAACAAAATCGGCTCAGCCGTTCAAAAGTTATGGGCGTTTTACTGTTTGAATCGAGGTGTTTTTGCAAGATATCGTGTCATAATTACGTGTTCGTTGCCGATCGAAGCGTATCTACAATGTACTAGATAAATTATGTAGCATGAAATAAAAATGAGTAGGGGGTTTTTTAAATTTTGAAAATTTACTTCTAAAAACCGAATAAAATGCTTATCAAAGAACAAATTAGCAACACGAAACGTATTGATAAGATCTAACAGCTCAACTCTAAATGGTGTATTTCTATGTTGTACCTAAAGTTAAAACTATACACAATATCGGTTACGTAATTATCCTTAAACGCAATTTGTACATTTTAATTAACAACTGTTTGAGATAAAATCTCTGAAAAGGAAAACATGCATTTGTACGCTTTCATGTTATTTTTATACTGAATTATAATATCAATTACTAGTGATCAATACCAACTTGTCTAGCAGCACATTTTGTGATTCATTGCATTAGATATAATCTCCGGCACGTAAGCATGAGCACGCACTGAGATTTTTATTCGCGCGTATTTTTCCCTTGCGTTCTGCGACCTGTGGAATTGTATGAAGATGCACGCATTGTGGTAAAAAATCGCGCGGCAATAATACCGCAAGAAATCCGTGTTTTCCCACAGAACCCACCGCACCACGGCGCGGATTAAATTCGCGCGACTATTTTGAACTCTATGAACAGGTAAAAAGAGACAAAAATCGCGCGGTATTATATCCGCAGTGCGTGTTAGTTAAATTCAGTACGTGGACAAAAATTCGCACGTATAAAAATCACACATATTCCCTATCAGGATAAGGGCAGGAAGATTATGATTATGTACTGTCATCAACCTATATCACTCCACTGGCTCGATCTTTACCAACTAAACATTTTCGCTTGGTTATTTCCAGAGTGACATACTGGACGTGAACCAAATCTTCAAGGAGCTTGGCACCATGATCCACACGCAGGGCGAAGTGGTGAACTCGATCGAGACCAGCGTGGAATACGCCTCGGTGAACGTGGAGAGTGGCACACAGGAACTCAGGCAGGCAGCCAACTACAAGGTAACATATCTGCGACAGAATTAATATTTGTTTCGGGATATTTACCATGTAATAATAATAATAATAACGTTTATTGTGTCTAAAAAATTATAACAAACAATTTTGGGTTTGGAGTCTTCATTTAAGCAAATAATGCCTGTATTAAAACCGCTCCTTCACAACAGTAGGTACTTACTTAAAACACAATAAAAACGGTACATGGGAGTAGTTAAACAAAGTATAGTTATGTAAACGTGTGTGTACGTATGCATGAGTGTGCGTGTGTTGTTGAATGTACATGAGTGTTGTGGATGTGTGGTTGTATGTGTATGCGTGTGTGAATGTACGTGTGGCTATGAGAGAGTCTCAATGAGTTCGAGAGTTGGTCGTGCACTTGTATTAAGTTACGTTTGTTGTAGGAGAGTCTCAGTTTTTTCATATGTCAGTGGTTTTAACCAGTCAGTCAACATTTCTTTACATATATGATAAGATTTTGAATATACGAAAATTGCTTTATTTATTTTGTTATATAATTGAGCTGATCGTTTACTAAATTGCATAGATCCGAATTTGCATTAAGATTTAAAAAAAAACTAATGATTGTGACCATGTCAGCTTAAAAACTCTGCGACAGCTTTTCCGTTTGAACAGTTCTTTCTGGATGATTCCTTAGGGATTAATACATATGAGTTTGTAACATCATCATCAGACTTTTAATGTTCCCACTGCTGGGACACAGACTCCTCTCTGTGAGATGGAATGGACCGTAATTCACCACGCGGGCCCAGTATGGATGTGCTCTCTTGCAATTTTTTCACGATGTTTTCGTGAGGCTTCCGTTTCTTTCTTTCTTTTCTTTTTTTTAAAAACGTTGCCCCACACTAGGAATTTCTTCGTGTATCGTGGGTGCGTTTACAAACATATAAACTCACAAGCACAAACACCCAGAGCCGGAACAACTATCTGTAGGTCATACAAATATTTGTTCTGTGCGAGAATCGAACCCTCGACACGCAGCGCAGCAGTCAATCGCTCAACCACTGCGCCAACCGTGCGCCCAGTGTGTGTGTTTTGAGAACAGTGGTGATGAAATAATTTACAACAAAGTGAAGCTTGGGTTCGAACCCATGACCATAAGTCGCGGCCGTTACCATTGGGCCACCACTGCTCTATAGTTTTATTATTGAACGTACTTCACTTTGCCACTTGTTATTATTACTGTGAACGTAAAAACTTAAAAAAAAAAAAAACATTTATATCTTCAGTAGCATTGCTGTTTGATGGGTATGGTTGCCTGCAATAACAGTCGTCGAGATTTTTTTACAGTTTTGCATTTGAGATTTATTTCTTCTTTCTATTATAAACAACATTGCCCCATACTAGGAATTTCTTCCTGTATCGTGGATGCAATGCAATTGTGATTACTCTGGTATAACATATGTTAATGGGCGACAGTGATTTCTTACCATTAGTTGGACATTGTATATATACAGTTTTGTTGTTTGTTTCAGAATAATCTGAGGAAGAAGAAAGTGTACCTGTTCCTTGCCCTGATCATCATAATTTCCATCATACTTATCTTAGTATTCCGCAATTGAACGCGTCCGTTTCAAACTGTGTATCTACTTACATTATACGAAAGGGTAGAGGAACTAAGGAACTCACAGAATATATATAAAGATAATATAAAGTTGCTTCTTAGTCCTTGATTTTAAGTTCCTCTAAAATATTGAGGTAACATGTTCTAGTAATTGTATATAAAATCATGTAATATTATGTATAAAGAAGCGGCCGGTTTGTGAAAACATCGTGCAGAACCAATATAATATGAAGAGATATTATAATCACATCAGTTAATTCACTGTCGTAGCGAATTGTAATTTTAGCCGGCGACTTTTTTTCAGCATGTTTTCAATCGAAAAAAATCGTGTAACAAAAATATACGTAAAACACTGTAATCTTATTTTTGGCTTGCGTATCATGTCTTGTATTAATATTGAGAGTTGTATTTGAAAAGGTAACTGGTCATTTGGAAAATCTTTGACGCTTTCGTTTTTCGAGTGTTATTATTATACATTATAAAATATTATTCATTTTAGAATTACACTATGTATTTAACTTTACTTTCAATGTAAGTAAGGCTTTTGTGATAAAGACATTACGGATCATCATGGTATGTTTCTTTTAGCTAGCGTATGTATTTTGGCTATTTTGCTGAAGCGACAGGCAAATGTATTATATGAATTGTGTTTAGAAATAATGTAACTGATTATTTTAATACAATGTGGATGTTGTAGCCAGATCGTCAAATTTACCATTTCATAAAATATTATTTATAATAATTTATTTGATTTCAGACAAAGTTCATAATTGCACAATTTCAAACACTATATTACAAAAAAATATAAATCTATTATAATATTACTTCATTCAAAAATTTCAAATTCCATTATTTTATTAAGGGTTAAGTTGCGTGCCATAAGAAGAAACAATTCGGTATGTGAAGTATTTTTCAGGTATTATTTTAAATTTATGGATTTAATTGTTGTAACTAATTTCAATATTTCGTTTTTCCAAGCTGTAGTATTTTTTTTTTAAGTTTTGTTTGTGCTTTCATCATAAAGTAGTCTGAATGGCATTGGACTTGATGATGACATTGACTCTACACGTACTAAACAACGGCCCACTTGCACGAAAGACTTAACTCGGAGTAAAAAATTGACAATATTGTATGACGAACTGTCAATTTTACCTCGTGTTGGAGACTAGCTCTGAGTTGGGTTTTTCGTGCAAGTGAGCCTTAATTATTTCATTAAAAGCTGAAAGTTTCCTTTATAGGATACTTTATGACGTCATTTAAAGGTCAAGTTAAAATCAAGTGATTTTAAGTATTTTTGTGATAATATATAAGAACTTAAAATTTTATGAACTACAAACCTAAAATCTTGAAATGGTTTTGGAATAGGCACAGGTTAATTTTTACTTTACATACTGAATTTAGGTGATGCAACATAATTAGGTGCGAATACCTTGAAAACTACAATAACATGGACAGGAACAGTGTAGGTGTAGTACATGTCATAGGATGACTTTTTAGGGTATGTTAAAGAACTAGATGAGTAATTTTAAAGCCTTCACAATACATACAACGCTGATGCTCTATACAGTGTGACAGGCTTTTGAAAACCACGTAAGGTTTTGCTAGGCATCGGAAAGTTTGCGAAAGAAGGGAAGGGAAATAAGTACTAATATTTCAAGAAATGCCGCATTTCGCAGAATATTCGATGAAATTTTATTACGACAAAGGCCTCGTCAAATAGACAGCAAACCGCGCGCGAGCGTTTTTATTTTGTAAATCAGTTCGCCTTCGCTTTTTATGTGACTATTTTTTGTTTTTCCATTTGAGATAACATTATACATTTAAATGAGCCCATTTTATAGCCCGTTCAATTAATTTTGACTTCTATTGCGTTGGTGATATCAGCTGTATTAAACAGTTCTGGTAACAGGTTTATGCTTTTTTTGCAATCCTTATATTTACGGGATAGAACTTAAAATCGGATGAAAAGACTGTAAAAAGGGCTTGTAAAAATTGCTAATGTTATTTCAAATGGAGTATAGATTCAAACGATACCATACATTACAAAATAAAAGCGATACGCCACGCTATCGTTTTGTTGTCTATTATACGAGGCCTTAAGGGAAGTTTGTCTTGTCGTGATTACTAAAACTGTAGTGGGTCACAAGAGTGCATGGTTACGAATCCTGCTTCATATACCTACAACGTAATGTCTGAATTATATTAGTCTCAATGTACTATAATATATCGTTAATATTAGTGTTACCACGAGCCCGTAGGGCCGTTAGGATACGTTTAATAAACGTAAACTTACGCTATACTAAGATGTGTCTATTATATCCAAGTAATATTCAAACAAATAATGAAAACCATATTTAATATCTAATGCTTCCCTCTCGTGATTTGAAGTAAAACTAAATAGATATATTACCTCCAGAGATTATCCGGCTTATGTAAAATATGTTCCCATTGCTGGAGGCCTCCTGTCTGTGAGAGGGAATGGGCCGTAATCCACCACGCGGGCCCAGTGCGGGTTGGTGCATGTCACATGTCTTCGAATTTATGGTTCTAGAACATGCAGGTTTCCTCACGATGTTTTCCTTCACCGTTTTGTGAGCAGTGGTGATGAATTAATTTACTGAAGGTAAAGCGCCTGCCTGGATTTGAACCCACGACCTACAACTTGTAAGTCGCGGCCGATACCACTGGGCCACCACTGCTCCTGCTCCTCCAAGTAACTTTCGGCTTAATTGAATGTATTATTTTATAAAGTTTGGTACAATGTGCTATTTGAGATTATTTCCGAATAGTTTGAAGTTCCGTATAGTAAATCGAGTCCACACCAAGAAAAAATATTTTAGATCTTTACTCCGAAACGTGCTGGTGAGTGTAAACTTTGCGTGGACTCACTTTAGCGTTAACTCTTGGCAACAATGAAAAAGTCAAATGTCGCCCGACAATGGTGAGTTTCTGTTGTTAGGTGCGATTATATATATTTAATTATTCTTTATTTTATTTAATGTGAACAACAGCCTTATTGCGTAGGTGAATTCAGCAAGACAAAGAGCAAAGAGTTGATTAAAGACGCGATGTGGATTTCCGTCGATTGTTCATAATCTTTGCCCTTTGCCTTACCGAATTCACTGACGCAATAAGGCTGCAGGTCTGCGTTAAGTTATCAATACATACAAACTACTGACAATATATTTCATGGCGTTGGACCTTAACTTGATTATAATTACTGATAAATCGCGTCTTTCCGTTATTTGCTTAAGATATTATGCTTAACTATAAGTATTCATGTATAAATAGTTAGTAAAAATTCGCAATGTATTATATCTAAATGTAAAGTTGTCCATGTTTTGTATTAAACACAATTTGTTGATATCTTTTACTTTAAAATATATAAAATAAAGAATTATTTGTCATTTCATTTCGTTTCCCCTTCAACTGTTGCTATCAAAATGGCTAATATCTCAGAAATAAGTAGTTACCTACTAACTCATAATTGCATACGTATGGGTCGAACAGAATCTTCTTTTTCGAAGCCTGACTCTGCGGTAAATATGAAAGCGTTTGTTTATCACCAATGTACCATTAATAACTCAATTAGGCCTCAATAGTGCGTTGCGTTACGTCATCGCAACGGATCAACGCATTGTACGCCAAACTTTCGTTGCGACAACGCACGAAGTTGTAACGCATGAGGGCGACGCACGTCTTCGCAGCGCAGCGTCTCAGTGTGGATTTCAGATTCGACAATGGATCGGAACAAACACTGTCCTTCGGCGCACCGGAGCTCCGACGGAACAGCGCATCGCACTCCTCCGTAAGGCCTCGTTTCTGGAGACGCGTGCAGCGTGGCGTCTCGCGGCGTAGATTTTAGGGTTCCGTAGTCAACAAGGAACCCTTTATAGTTTCGTCATGTCCGTCTGTCTGCAGCATAGCTCAGAGACTTATTACTAGAAAGCTATAATTTGGCATGGATATAGGCATAGCTGGGCATTAACTCGTTAATCGTTAATTAACGTTTTGATTAACGGATTAACTTTTAAAAATAGCAACGGACACGTTAACTTCCGTTAATATGCAGAAGTCCGTTAATCGTTAATCCAATGCCTAATAGTTTTTAGTGTAACAAAAATAAAACTATGTATATTATTGCCGGCGTGTGCGAGTGAGAAAGAAAACTGCGAAGATATTTGTTTCGTTTGATCATTTCATTACTTAGCGCCGGTGCTTAGAGTGACGAGTGTGTTGTTTGTTGTTATTATACATTCTCGTTCAGACGAGAACTTCAACATGTTAATGTTCATGAAGCAATTTTACACATATTAACGGATTAACGATTTCTTCGTCGTTGATTCTTCGTCGTATGTGGTGTCGCAATCTTTAATGATCCATGCTCAGTCTACACTCTAAGGCATGTTATGATGTACGTTTAGACGAATCGATGTATTTGTGTTTGTAAACTTATATTACCTACTCCTTTTTAAAATTTTAATCAATATAGTAGCAACCCTAGTGAATCTTAGAGGAAGACGGGAGTGGTCCTTCTGTATACTTTCTATTTTGTGCTAATAGCCTGTACCTAAAAATATACCTATACGTTAGAAGGGAGCGGCAACGTGTAGATGAATATCACGTTAGGCATTGACCGCAAGCTGCATTGCATTTTGTTGTTTAGTTATTCGCAAGAGTCGCTGTATCTATAAATTGTTGCACGAAGTGACGCTGGACTATTATTTATTCTGTGATGTAGAAGTTACGTAACGTATAGCGATACGGGGATATCAAGTTTTGTGTAATGAATAAAACAACAAAATCTTTATAAAAACACTTTTAATAGATCCATAATAAATTCACACAAATATCATGGTGAACAAAAATGATCTAAATATAACATCATCTACTAACTAAAACAATGATTGTTGAACTCTATAAACTAAATAATGATTTGACTTTACGTCTACAAGCTTAGAGGCGAGCTCGAGCGTGTGACGCGTGACGTAGGACGCTTGACATGGGACGCGTGACGTAGGACGTTTGACATGGGGCGCGTTACGTCAGACGCTTCACATGGGACGCGTGACGTAGGACTCTTGACATGGGACGCGTTACTTCAGACGCTTGACATGGGACGCGTGACGTAGGACGCTTGACATGGGACGCGTGACGTAGGACGTTTGACATGGGGCGCGTTACGTCAGACGCTTCACATGGGACGCGTGACGTAGGACTCTTGACATGGGACGCGTTACTTCAGACGCTTGACATGGGACGCGTGACGTAGGACGCTTGACATGGGACGCGTGACGTAGGACGCTTGACATGGGACGCGTTACGTACGACGCTTGACATGGGACGCGTGACGTAGGACGCTTGACATGGGATGCGTTACGTACGACGCTTGACATGGGACGCGTGGCTCGGCCAGCCTCATGTGCGCGAGCTCGGAGGTGGGACAAACAGATCTACTGAGATTCCGCTACTGATCAAGATTCTAACTATTTAGAGAAATCTTTCAACATCGTAAACATTGATTGGAACAATATATTTATGCATGGCCGGCCTCCTTCCATTCAATCAATACAATCGGCTGGTAATTACTTTCGAATACTCCTATCTAATCAGACAATCATTTCCTAATATTCAAATAACAGTAGCCGGCCAAAAGATTACAAAATACCTATCGGCGTGTAGTCATCTATGATAAACGATAAATTCGAAGTGATTATGATATGCGCATCAGGCGCTTGATTCTTCATATTATTTGATAACTTCACGCCACAATAGCAATCTCTCCGGTTTAAAACTAAGCACAATTCCTCTAAATATACTCTTAAGTGACAATATTTTAATTAACACTAAACATAACTTAAATGAAAATACTTATAAGCTGTTGCACGATTATTATAACTTTATTGTTCTCTAACATTATTTAGGTCAACTACTAAAAGCGGTGATAATAATACCTACTTAATTTATTATTATTTAAAAAAATATTTGAACTCGTAAAAAAATAATAATACTGATTAATAGACATTAACAACAAATTAACAAAGTAATAATAATAATAATATTTAAAAAAAGAGACTGCCTCGTCGGTCGCAAGCGACTGGCAAGGTACAATAAGCCTTAGAAAAGAAAAAATAATACTGCAAATCGAAGCTAATATAGTTCCAAAAGGCCTGTCATCAAAATGATCAAGTTCAATATCTATCTTGGTCTTAGCATAGCACCCAGCGACATGTTAGCGCGCGCGGCGCCGCCGCCGGATCAGTCAGGGGCCGTCATCTACACGTAGACTCTTCCCTCACAATAACCTCGTTATCTTAACCTCGGATCTGCTATGTACTTATACTCTGATTTTTAATTTCGTAGACTAAACTGACATTTGGGGGGTTGTCACTTTATCGTTACATAAAAATAGTGTCGTATCCTGACTATCCTGAGTAATCGAAAATCAATGTAGATCGAAAATTGAACTATTTCACGGATATTTTTTTTTTATGAATCTATTTGTGGTCCTCATTTATGTCAGACTTCATTTAATCGATCGCATTTATTTTATTGTTGATTTCTTATTTAAATTAATAAAAGTTTATGTACTACGTGTGTGAATGAATACTGTTATATTTAAATAATTGATTTACATCAATTTGCTAATTAAATTGAGGAATCATGTCACATCGATTCGATGAATCACTTGTAATTGAGCCTAGATAAAATATATAATAAAATAAAGAGCCTATGCTCCGCGCTTGCAACATTTTAAATAAACACATTACCCTCCTTCGGCAGTCGGCTAAAAAATAAGGTCATTGGCATCTGTCAGATTAGTAAACGTAATTAAAAATCACATTATAGATAGCTTTTCCATGACAGTCGAGTGTTGAGTGTCGAGTTGTGCACTGCGAGTGAACAATCCACGTGTACATAAGAGCCAGTAGCGCGTTGTGCATCGCCGACCCGGCGCCGCTCTCACAGCAGCCCTCGTTTTCAATTTATTACTAAATTACAAAACAACCACGCTAACTAACTCCCTTACACAGTCGCGTAAATAAATACGTATAGTTACGTGTGATATTAGCCTAACTGAATGATATAACGCTCGACAGTGGTACATTTAATTATGTATATATCAGTGGGTTCTAATAAAATTCTCCTTAAATTATTATAAATGATATAACTTCAACAGTGCGACTCACAGGATGTGAGGAACTTAGCTAGATGTTACCGGGGCCTTGCCCCACGAAACTTGTTACAAAATATGATTTGGCCAAGTGATGTTAGAATGAGAAAGTAAGAATCGAATGTGACGCAAAGTACACATGCGATATTACTCGAAGCTTTATGTTGAAATCACTGGCTGAATAGGGAACATTACTGCCAATTTTTTCCGCTAGGTGACTGCGTTATGGATTTTAGAAAAAAATATTGGCATCTATATCATCTATGGTTAGGTGACTGATTTTGAGAAAAGCCTGTGTTAGATTTTTGTGCATGTTTTTAAACATTTGCTATTGCCATAACTTATATTTACGTTTATACATGAGTAACCGCCGAAAATGTAGAAATTGATACTTTTTGTCGCGCTTTTTTTAAACTTGTTCTGTTTTTACTCTATATTTAGGTGGGGATATCTGCTGGATCAGCTTTGCGTAATGCTCCCTATTTTTGAGGTTGTTGTTGGTGGTGTGTTGTGGGTCGTGGGACGTCCCCCTGCTGTCGGCTGGACGTTTAGCAGACCACCGCCTCCGAGATAGGGTTCTCGGTGATGCGGATGACGGGCGAGTGGCGGCATGGGCGGCGCCGGCCCGCGTCCGACAGGCGCCGGTACGCAGTGATCTTAGTCGGCGACAGCGGCGCCACTGGAACATACAAAACATTCAGATATTATGTAACTTGTCAAATATGGCCTATACCCAATTCACTGAGCACGTCAACGGCGCAAAATAAATAGTTTTGTAGCACTTTTTTAATTTTTTTATCTTAATTGTTCCGAGCTCCAGGCTTTTGAGATGCCTTTTAATGTCGGCTATTGGTTTTGCTTTTAATACTACCTATTTTTTTGTTTAAACATTATAGCTATTTATGCAACTGTTACGTTATGGACGGTCTTTTAATACGAGTACCATTTTTCAGTACAAGCTTAGCGCGAAAACGAAATAGGTGGGCACAAGTTCTTAAAAGACCAATAACGTATAGTTGCATACAAGATTGTATCTACGTAGGAAGGAATAAAACACAGATATAGACAATTAAGTATTTATAATAGAAATCAAAATTGAAATGTGGAAATTACACTCAGAATTTCTTTCCCGCGTCCACTTTTTTTAAAATTTTCTTTATTAGGTAAAAGGCAAAGATCTTGTAGCCGCAACAGCCAAATATTATACGATACTTTTGTTCTAAACTTCTTCCATTTTTAAAAACATAATTTACATTGTCTCGATTTCGAAGTAATATTATAGGTACCTGGCTGTATGTTCAGAATATCTTTGCTTGTGTTTTAGAATTTATGACGATTCGCATAATGCAACCCGATGTCGTTATGGGTATCATAATGAAACCGCTGTCAATTTTGTAATTCGAATATAACGAAACCGAAGTAGATAATAGTACATTACTGCAGCAGCCAGCAAAAGAGGCATAGCCGAGGCACACATACGCAAGTCCATCAAGGCCTAGTTGTGGCCAAGGCTTGTATAGTGCTTTTCTCAAACATGCTTGGTAATTTGAGCATTATTTTGACAACCTTCTTCGAGATAAATCGAAATTGCAGTACAGGCCAAATACATGCAAGCAGCGGCCGGCAAAAGTTGTATGAAATTCCATATCTGTCGTTTGTAGCGGCCAAATAAATTACATAGTAAACTCTATATCTGTCGTGTAATTTAAAAATGGAACGATCTTTTACTCCGAATCATGGCAACCAAGGAGGTAACTTATCAAAGGTTTTATTTAAATTTCGAACTGGCTTGCAAATAGAAAGCTGTTTATTGAAAAAAAAAAACAAATGAACACACTAAGGCTTGGCGCGGACTGCGATTTTATTTGCGCGGATTTTCGTAGTATTATTCCCGCGTGATTTTTTTACCGCAACACGTGCGGCTTTATATAATTCCATAGGCCGCAGAATGGGTGGCAAAAAATTGTGAAGACTCGAATAGGTCACAATTGTGAACTTTAGTTTATGTCACGCATGGCGAAGAGCGATACGCTTTGTTGAAACAAAAACAAAATAAAAAAATGCCAGCGTGTGTATTTAGAAATTGTACCAATTATGATACCAAAGTACATAAAACAGAAGGGATCTCATACCGTATGTAAGTACGCAATACGCCTCAATTTACTAATTTTTCCATTTTTTTCCTAATATTCTGATATTTGGAGGTTAGAAAAGGATAACAACATTGGTGGTCAGAATAATGTTTGTTTACATTCACACGCAAGTGACAAATACTAGCTGTCTCTTTTTTTCATGTTGGTTTTATCAAGCCATCCCTTTAGACTTGTATTGAAATATCAGATGAATGAAAAGTGTGAGTGCGGAACACTTTTATCAATTGGTTTGTGAGTGTGTAACGAATCTGTTTATTTGAATATCATTGACGACAGGTATGAATTTACTATATAATTTATTTGGTCGCTACAAACGACAGATTTGGATTTTCATACAACTTTTGCCGGCCGCTGCTCGCATGTATTTGGCCTGTACTGCAATTTCGATTTATCTTGAAGAAGGTTGTCAAAATAATGCTCAAATTTCCAAGCATGTTTGAGAAAAATATATATTGTTGGCAAATACAATCGAGAAAATAATAGCTTTAATGTTTGACATATGTCTATTTGCTTGTTCTATGAAATAAATATAGGTATTATTTTAGATTTTAGTGACAGCAAAGGAGACACAGTAAAAACCTTATTTATGGTTTGTTTATCTTTCGGCCAGCGAATAGAGTATAGTTATTCCCTTGATGATTATTACCGAATCCGCAGTTTTTATCTCATGACATCAGATCGTTACTGCCTCACTGCGGGCTAACACAGACTGAACGAGAATGGGGGCTACCGCGTTTGAATTTTCCGCTTGGGGGGCGCTGGTGTAGACTGAGGTCCTCAAAATGTCAAACTACATAGTTTTTTTTTGGCTTTTAGCGCGAATTTAATTAAAACTTTGAATGTTGTGAATATGGCAGATTCCAACACATACAGGATAGGATGGGTACAGTATTTACCAAACACTGCTTTAATAGAGTTTTATGTTTCGGAAAATTATATCTAAATGAAATATTTTTTTCGAAAAAAAGGAGCTGCATAAAACTGCGGCATACTCGATTTTATATTAAATCGCACTTTTACGGCATTATAAATAAAATTTAATTCAAAATTTTCTTCCGTGCGCGTTAAAACAACGTTTACCAGCTATATTTATGAGCCTTAGTCAACAGTGGCGTCAACTGATGAAAAATAAAACGTTAGTCCCCATTGGTTGACAATTGAGCTCACGTTGTATTATTGCTTCTTGCGTGAATGTATACCTACCTGTCAAAAATACACATTTTAACTGACAAAGTATTTAGTTACAAGCTAACTTATATTTTAGTTAATACCTAATCGCTAAGTGCTTCATTAAATGGAGACTATAGAAGCAATGTGAACTAAAATACCAAAATCGGTGCACCTATACAATAATATACAGTATGCTTAGAAAAACATGAATAATAATCGAAAAAACTATCACACAGAACATAAGCTATGAAGATTTAAAAATAATGCAGACAGATATGGATACTTTTGGACAGCCGAGTTATGTGTGTTAGTCCTTATAAAGATTTATAAAAGGAGCGGATGCTACCAAAGTTGATTAATAGTATGTGAAGTTAAGCGCCCTGTAAACGATCAAATTTGCTTGACAAATTTGTTGTTCAAACTTCACGTTTTCGTCAAACAATAGCATAAACGATCAAACAGATTTGTTAACCTGCCCGTACATTCGGTTTCGATCTGGAAATCTTGTTTGACAAACACGTCATCAATCAAGATTTTCGTCAAACACGTAGATTGTTTGACAAACGCTTCAAACACAGCTACACACTAACAAATATGACAAACACGTAAAATTTGTCAAGCACATTTGATCTATTACAGGTTGCTAAATTCTTGTAAGTTTTGTAAAAATTACTTTTTTATGGTTAGGTCGAGATATTATAAAAAATTATAGGAATACAATCAGATATGGTAGGTCTGTAAGAATGAACACATTATAATGTTTGGATATAATCACGAGAATTTATGGTTTTAGTCAAGTACACCAACTAAGATAGCTTTCGCGTACCAAAAAATAAATGCATTAAGAATAAACACTTACGTTGTCTACGCAATGGATATATGCAACTGCTCGAACGATCTATTAGCGCTCGACGTTGATGACGGCATGGTTTTGTTCAGTGCTAACACAGCTAAGAGTGTGAAAAATAAAAATAATTTAAAAATAAATAGTTAACACGAGCTTTGTTTATGGGCCCGCTGTATGCTGCATGTCTTAAAAACAAATGATTCATTTCTTATCATAGAAACAAGAACATTTATTTATGTAAGAAAGCATAATTAATTGTTTCATTTGCCACAAGGGTTTTTAAAAAAACCAAAAAATCTTGGTTAAGATTTCAATGTGTACACACAAGATACAGCAATCTCAATAAACAAGTCTACATCTACAAAATAAATTCTACAATCTAACATAGTATGAAATGTTATGCTGTTCAGTTGTTTATTCTTTGTAATATTTGCCTTCATTGAAACAAATTGTTTGGCTTTGAATTGACTTATGTAAACAGTCGTAGTGTAAGAAGTACAGTACTACAATTTTCTTAATAGCCCTCGGCAGTCATCGCATTTCCGAATACAAACGAATGCTAACTTCCATGTTCATCAATTATTAGATTTATCGCGTAGTAGCGGACGCCTCGCGGTTTCACCCGCGTAGTTCCCGTTCCCGTGGGAATACAGGAATAAATAGTCTATGTCACCCGGGGATAGAGTAGCTTCCCAACGGTGAAAGAATTTTTGAAATCGGTCCAGTTGTTTTTAAGTTTATTCGTTACATACAAAAATACAAATCTTTCCTCTTTACAATATTAGTCTATATAATAATTTGAATTCAGCAGTACTTTATTGTTGTTTTGATTTGATTTCCGTGTGAAATATATAGCTGTCAAAATAGCAGCTCTTCTCCCATTTATAAAATAAATTAAATTATTTTAAAAGAGTATTAACAACTCTATATACTTCCAAGTTGATTGAGAGCGTCCGGTCTGCACCAAGTGTTTTGCACTTCTTTTGTACTTTTGCGCAACTGATAGAAATCCGACGACTGACGAAATACGAAGTTTGCAGAGGAGCATTAAAAATATGTTTGTACTGTACAACTGTAATTAGCAAACATCTCATATTTTACTGAAACGATTTTCCATCATGCACATTCAATAAATGGTTATGGTGTAGTTACGTACGATTATTTTCCAATGACCAATAACAAGTATTTATTTAAAATTGTTACGTTGGTATGAAAAGTAAAGAATTTGTCTGGAAATATCTAGAGAGTTATTATCAGTAAACATAGCAAAATAGTTATTTAAAACATTTTGCATTATATTGCATAATACTCATTAATGAAATAGGACCAACGTATCAAAACTTTTTAGGCAGTTTAATGTTATTATGAACTACTGACGGGACTGGTTGGAATCTCAGATTAAAAACTATTTTATGTCAATCGTATAGTATGGATAAGTACAAATGTTTAAGCTAGCAACAACAAAATACTAACACAATCACAATGTATCAAGTTTTAATTAAAATAATGATAATAATAATTGTCTTTCAAACTACGTAAATTATGAAAATCAAGGGCCTATCTACACACGTTTCCACAATAGTACCACAGGACTGAAAGCTGATCTAGCTCTACAGGAGGAAAGCTCCCTTCAGTACATACCAATTGTTAGGGACTGCATAACGCTATCGCATATCCAGGCTCAAACATAAACAGGACAATAAAAATAAACTTTCAGGCTTCAGACGTACAATAAGTTAGCATTATCATTAGTAAAGCATATATCCATATTCATATCATATTTTTATATTATTGCACAATAAGTAGGGGGCGGCAGTTCGTTTAGAAAGTAGGGGGGCAGTATAGAATAGAGGTCTTGCGAAATAAAGTTATCTAAAAGTAAAATATATGCAATGAACTATCAATAATTAGTATTATTTGGTCAATATTTTGTTTAGAATGAATAACATTAATCGTATCAAACATATTTACATAAGCTGCAGAATAGATGCAATACCGTAGTAGCTATATTTTTGAATGTGTATATACAGACAGATTGTGACGGAAAAGTGTAATCATATTATAAAAACTGCTTCTGCATATATCTATATGTAAATAACTTTCTCCAAGTAAGGAATAGGCAAATGCCAAAATTGCATTTTCCATCAATGTTGTCGTCAGCTGACCAAAATTTGTATGGGAGATACATTTTTTTATGACTTCCTTGAAGCACGGGGTCCCGACGCAGAAAACAAAATTGGTTCAAATAAATGTCACTAGATGGCGCGATATGCAACGATTTGTTATTGAATTGTGTGTAAAATTAACATTTTCTAGAATTAGTCATAAAAATGTATGTTCTTGTTTAATCAACACTACTAAGCACAAAATTATGGAATATTGGGCTCTTAATTATCATTCCAATAGATGGTGCGGATTAAAATTTCTGAGGCATTCCGCTCGAATTTTTAAATTTGTATTGTAACTCATTTTAGTACAATGAAACTGTAACAATGTGCAAAAAATACTATAGAACAAATCCTTACTGTATTTAAATAAATAAATATTCACCAATCGAGTAAACTTTTACTTGCAAGTCGTTGCTAACACTATCTATCGCCGTGGAACAGAACCGATCGCTTTTGATGTGCTTATAGAAATAATCAGTTTTGTCAGATGACAAACGTTACGTCCGCACGGTTTCTTTGCATGGGATGAGGCATCTGTAAGCTATTATTATATTATCTGTGCTTGAAGTAAGTTTGTAGATATGCAGAAGCAATTTTTAAATAGGATCATACATTTCAGTTACACCCTATGAATAGAATCGGACACTTAGGATTTGTAGTTTTATATTTAAGGATGAAAAAAATCTACATGTTTTTTTGCTAGGGTGTTTTTGGAAGTAAAATCGTGGTATATTTTAAAATAAATTTAGCGATATTGCATTTATTGAGCGTGGCGTGTTGAGTGCGACTGTCAAACATTCGGACTGCAATGCAAAGCTAAGCTTGCATCGGTACGCCTATCGGCTACGTAGTCGGTCGGTTGGCGGCAGGCGGCTCACTTACCGTAGCCCTCGCCTTGCAAGAACAGGCGGAAGGCCTCCGATATCTTAGCCGGCTGCTCCTCCAGCACCATTCCCGAATCCGAGATCTGAAATTAACGTTTTGGAAATATTATTATACTAGCTTCTGCCAGCGGCTTCGCCCGCGTGAATGTCGAAAATTATCCCAAGGGCACATATTCCTGGGATAAAAAGTATCCTATGTGCTATTCCAGATTATAATCTATCTCTGTGCCAAATTTCATCCAGATCCATCCAGACATTTGAGCGTGAAGAACAAACATACAAACACACACACACACTCACAAAATTACACCTTCATAATATTTAGTGTGACTATGCAGATCATGTCATGTGTGTTCACTTCACTGCGAAAAAACTTAAAAGTAGCATCGGAAAACATCGTAAAACCGATCACATCCGAACTGAAAACACTTGGTAACTTTGTAATTGGCCGTATGTTGTATGTTTGTTTCAATTTGCAGGTTTCTTTTTGTATTGTTTTATCTTGGTGTACGATAAATAAATATATTATTGGTAACATTCACAACGCTGTCTGAGGCTGGATATATAGCACGAATTGCGTTGAATGGCGTGAGCAAGTTCATTGATTGTATAAATCGGAAGTTATCGTTTTTACGAATTTTGTCGATGCTACATATACGTTGTGGCGTGAGTTTATGTATGTATTTATGTATGATACAACTAAAGTTATGTTTTGTGGTCCGAACGAAAAATGATAATCATTGATGTTTTCCGATATGATCTGACAGCTCTTTTGCTTCTTATTGAGCAAGCAAAGTTTCATTACGTTGTCAGTAATACAAACTACACATTCGGAAGATCCAAATGTCTTATTTGTCGTACATCGTGCACTAAATAAATCCTCAGGAACGAAATCAGGCCATAGCGCCCAGCTTAAAATGGTCCAACACTAAGCTTCAGAATATGGGTCATGGTCTATGTCACAACTTGATTCCCGTATTTAGTATTATTTCCCTGAAGTTCACAACTATTGTGGTTGCTGACAAGCAGATTAACTTGTTCAAGTATTGCCCTCAGACTGTAATGCAGTTTAATTCCGCGGCTGGAAACTTTCGCTATGAATGCAGGTTTTGTGCAATGTATTTTTAATTCTTTTTATGAGTGCTGCTGCATTTTTAAGGAGGAAAGAAACAATTTTTTGATTTATTTAATAGACTAGATAAAATTCTATTAGATACAGACTCAATACAGGATGTCTTTATTAGAAACTAGCTGACCCCCGCGGCTTCTCTCCCGTCAACTGGCTACCTACCCTACCTGTCTTTCCTGCTCTGCCTACCCTACCTACCTACCTACTATTTTTTATATATCATCAATAATTTTCTCAGCGCACGCCAAAGAGTGAATTTTATAGGCAACTTTTTGCTACCTTGGGTTACATCATTGCTATTTTCATAAGGATCTCTATTTTTTTTTGAAAATATATTATAGCCTATGACACTCAGGAATAATGTAGCTTTCTACTGTTGAAAAAAAATCAAAATCGGTTCAGTAGATCCAGAGATTACCCCTTAAAAAGTCACAAACCCTCTTTATAATATTAGTATAGATTGAGTATTTTTTATAAAGGTCATGGGTACTTGTTGCAGTGTGCGAGAGCAACAGTTGCTCTCACACTCCAGCAAACCGACAACACAATGATTGCTAAAAATAGTAAACGTTTCCATTATGTTTATTACCTACACAAAGGGAAACACACAAGTGGCTTTTAATTGAACGTCGCACTCTCGAATGAATGCAGTGCCGAGAGCAGTTTTAAAGGGTATCCGGTGTTGAATATAAATATAAATGCAGCCCACAGATGGCGGTAGGAACTCCATTCGGTGCAAACTGTATGGCTTCCGCCTTTCGTCCGTCGTTAAAGTTTGAAAATGTTTTCACTCTCGATTTTTAAGTTCGACCTTGAAGAATGATTTAGCTAGCTTTTTGTTATTTCGAAATACTTCTTGGATCGTTACAAGGACTAACAAGTTTATACTTCAATGTTTTTATTGCAATGATTATGCCGCACGCTTAGTTATTTAAAAAAAATACGGCCAAGTGCGAGTCGGATTCGCGCACGAAGGGTTCCGTACCAATATCGCAAAAAAACGACAAAAGTATCACGTTTGTAGTTTTTTTTGTTTTACCTCATCATCTCCCTGCTCTGTTACTTGGGGTCGTTGCAACACGACCTGGAGGTCATTAAAGTTTTAAAGTATTTTTAGTATTAAATATTTATTTTATTCTGTGTTTTGTATTTGTTGTTATAGCGGCAACAGAAATACATCATCTGTGAAAATGGGCCCCGTTTTTACCCTTTGGGTACGGAACCCTAAAAACCGTAGTAAAAGAAAACTACTGTCTATTCTCGTTTTGAATTCGGTTTTGTAAAGAAAGAAATACAGAAGAAAGCAAATACTACTTATTATGACTTTAAACTTGAATACCTACTTATTGAAAACAAGCCAAAAATAGCTACACCGTTGCACGATTATTGAAAAACCACCAGCGACAGAACAGGCCCACAGAACTTTCAATGATTTACCGTACCGTGAAGAGTTGATGAGCAAGGCTTACCTTCATCCAACTAGAGTTGTTAGGATTCAGACGTCCATTGAAGGTGATGGTATCGTCCACGTGCGGGGACATGGCCCCGGTGATGTTCAGGATGGGCACCTTGATGGTGTCACTCTCGCGTGCGATGCCGAGGTCGGTGCGGCGCACGTACGACTCCATGAACAGCGACAGATTCATCGGGTTCACATTGCGCGTGAAGTACATGCGGTACATTTGAGTCAGGTCGTGGTTCCGCTCCTCAGTTATCTGCAAATGATCGTTATTCATTTAAACTTCGAACGTTCGCTCGAATTCATGATGCGATTTTGAATGGGAAGAGAACAAAGGTCCGGGAGGACGAGACCGGCGTTGCTAATTGCGTGGCTCTTTATTATGGACCTATATACCCTTTAATACCTTTCTAAAGCATAGTCCTTAGTAACGGCTAGGTTAAAAGGTTTGAAAAAAATATATATTTATTATTGATTCATGTACATAATTTTGAACACACGGTTTTTTTTTCGTGTAACTAATAGTTTTGTTTTAAAAAAAAAAATTAACCACACGATATTTTTCGCATCTTTTGGAAACTCTTCCAAAACGACTTGAATGCTTAAAAATATTTTTACCCAGAAAAATTATGGCTGGAATTTCTTCATAACTAATATAGCATATGTAAATCAAATAATATTTTGCAAACAAAACTGTTCAAAACAAGGTTCAATATTGATATTTTGGCATCTAGCGGGCGCACGGCCAGTACTGCGTTAACATTGGGGCGTATTAGCGCCTTAATTGCTTACTATGCTTTTATTGTTACAATAAAACATCATACCTATAAAGCCAATACCATAAGAGACAGAATCAATAAGTCAATAGACAGCTCCGCGGTTTGAAAGCAACCAACGAGGCCACACATTGCTAACATCACAAAATTTGCCAAAAAATAAAAGGATACCCAAATGTGTGCTCTGACCAAACATTTGTCGTGCAAGGGAAATTATGCTTTGTTCATGAGCGTTGGAGTTGATTTTCGTGTACAAGGTTGGTGGTTACATGATAATTGCTTCGTTTTGCATTCATTAGGGGTAGGGCACGGAGTATGGAGCATCGTAAAGGAATCGGTCACGGTCACAGTAACTTCTGTTTAAATATTGAACGTCGGCATCGTTTGCACGCAACACATAAAGTTCGCCACGCGATCGCAAGCGCATAGCGAGCAACTTATACACTAGAATGATTTGTTATATAAATGTCTGAGTTTTATGGGGATGCTTGATAGATGTAGGTATGAATCGTTGTTATAGTGATGTACCAGACTGCAGAATCAAAATGATGAAAATAACAATTTGAATTTTTTTGATAAGGAGAATGAGTGATTCTAATTAAAAGGTGCTTCTAGGCTTCTACATCGTCATAATTTATACAATGTAGGAACACCGTTTAGTTAGAATACGAGTGTTTCCTTTTAAAATACTGTTAATTTCGTTTAACCCTCGCGTAGCCAATTGGTCAATGTATGTATAAATATTTTTATCTAGATCTTGAGATTAACACTCAAATATATATAAACTCAGTAAGATTTAGGATGATTCGCATTGCCAGTAAAAAAAATATGAAAACAGTGTGTATGTACGTTTTCCTTAAATCGCGAATAGAAAATAACGATACACAACATTGTTAAAAAAGCTGAAATTGGATCTGAAAAGGAATTTCGTTTGAGCTATATCTCTGAAAACAATCACATATCTAAACAAAACAAAAATATATACACTATGGGACCGTTACAGTGGCACATCGATTGTTAGATTTTTTTTATCAAGCTAAGTCGTCTCTATTATTCGTACTTGTTTGAACTCACAGTCTTATTCTGAAGCTCAAAGTGTCATAGTTAACGACTGGAGCCTCTAGAAAAATTGGCATTCTATCACCGTTTAAGGAAAAGTAGAATAAAATTATTCATTAAAAAGCTTTATCGTATTCTTTTCTACAAAAAATAACTAGACCGCCATCTTGGGCCGGCCGCCATATTGGATTTAGAATGACGTCACTTAGCTGACCATGCATTGTCATCCAAACTAAACGAGTATGCAAAATGTCATGTTAATCGGTGGAGGATAACTGCTTTAAAATTCAGTTTCATGATTTGACCCGAACACACATACATACACTGCATGTTAAATAAAAACTTGTAATAAAAAAGTATGGACTTGACAAGCTCTATTGAAGTGTCACGTGGCGGTGCCCTTATATTTTACCATTTCTACCATTAGTATCTATCGGTGAATGTCAATTTTTCTAAAGCCCCGTGATACCATAGACAAGTGACTTTCTATCATCGAAAACGTGGCGATAGCGATTGTCAAAATGATATGGGAATGTCTAACGCTATCGAACTATTTCGTGATTAATCCACATTTTGGCATTTCGACCATAACCATCACCGAAACGAATGACACTTGTCTATGGCCTCTGGTCTTAGTATAAAGCATACCCGTCCGAAATGATGCCACATCAGATAGTCCAGCACACTCTGCGTCATGCCACGGTTCTTCAGGTAGCGCGAGTTCATCTTCTGGGAACCCCATTCGAGCCATCCCGCCTGAGTGGAAACACAGTTGATCAGGGCCAGAGCATCCACCTGGAATTTATTAGGACATTTGAACAATGTTACACAGTGAAATAATATAATTCTTATAGTTCTAGTAGATTGATTATAAGAGTATTCTTATTATAATTTTTATTTAATGAATTTGACTTCTATTTATATTATACTAGCGGACGCCTCGCGATTTCACCCGCGTAGTGCCCGTTTTCGTGGGAATACAGGGATAATAAGTAGACTATGTCACCCGGAGATAGTATAACTTCCCAGCGGAATTTTTGAAATCGGTCCAGCCGTTTCGGAGTCTATAAGGAACATACATACATGCTTTCTCTTTTTTTATATATATAGATTTAATTTTAGTCATTAATTACGTGAGGCAATTTTGATCACCCTTAACCTTAGTGAGATGTCGTGAGATTTGGCACCACCCTCTCCCACTCTAATAACACGTGAGATTTTTCAAAATGCGTATTTTTATTGAAAATACGTTACTCTGTTACGCCTGAGGGAGGTCTATGTCCAGCAGTGGACGTCTTTCGGCTAAAATGATGATGAATGATGACCTTACACCGTGCTTGATTTGATGGTTTTTTATTAAACTAATAATAACGCAGTCTAGAATCACAGTAAGAAAAATACTTAAACAGGAACTATATTTACTTAAATCCGTCAAAGAATATTCATTCTAATTCAGTCCACGGGGACTCATGTGTGTCAAGAGTGGAACCGACAAGTCCATGTGATTTTCAGTAAAATTAACTGCTCGTTCAACCTTGCTCTGATTTAGCCACTCTAAACCGTCGTCGCTTGCACAGAGAAGCTCAGTATAGCTCGACGTGTAACAAACCAAACCATGTTAGTCGCACATTGCGCGCTAGTGCGGCTAGTGCACTGTGGACCGCGGACAATTTTAGTAGAGAATTTATCACCGTGCACGGTACGGTAAAAAAAATTACCTACGTGGTATTTGCCGAGTCCCTCTCCTCCACGTAAGATTCAGCACGACCCCCTAAACGTCTCATGTAATTTCTGGCCTTTATCCTTTCTAATCTGTGAGATTATTTGTGTAATTGCTGAGCTGTAGTTTTCTGATTTTAGTTTACTTTTAAGGGCTTACATACGCTTTAGTACCGTAAAACGGTAACTTTCTAAAGCATACTCCTTAGTAACGGCTAGGTAAAAAGGTTTGAAAAAAATATATATTTATTATTGATTCATGTACATAATTTGGGACACAAGGTTTTTTAGTGTAACTAATAGTTTTGCTTTAAAAAAATAATTAACAACATGATATTTTTTCGCAACTTTTGGAAACGCCCCCAAAATGACTTGCATGTTTTTACACAGAAAAATTGATGGCTGGAATTTCTTCATAACTAACATAGCATATGTAAATCAAATAATATTTAGCAAACAAAACTGTTCAAACGGAGGTTCAATATTGATATTTTGGCATCGAGCGGGCGCACGGCCAGTACTGCGTTAACATTGGGGCGTATATAGCGCCTTAACGGTCGAAAAAACAAGTCTCTGTTTTGCCGAAATAAAGAAATTATTTTCGTAACCGGTGGTGACGCGCAATTTTTAGAACCCCTGCTATAATTTAGTTGATTCGTAGAAAAGCTTCCATATAATGATTAAGGTTTTCAAAAGCCATTTGAAAAAATCGCCAGAAATCTACATTACACCCAGGACGGCTATCTACAGTTTGGTGTTCAGACGTACATAATGGATTAGTATCACGCATATGTTAGTCTAGGCGTAATTTATTTACACTTAGTATTTATTGGTACGACTGTAATCGTACCGCCTGTGCGCACGTCTCTTGTTCGACACGTCCATATTCATCGTCAATTCATTAATTATTATTACTACGAGCGGACTGGACAGATATATGCACAAAAGCGCGTCTGGATTTGCATAATCCATGCTAATATAGGCTACTGTACAGGTAATCAGACAATTGCCTGTCTCACGTAAGATAAGCTAATCCCAATAGTTACCTTCTATGTGTAGGTAGCGTAGGTAGAGAACAATGAGACTTAACTAAGGAAGTAATTAAAGTTTGTACTAGCTTTTCTAGAAAAAAAAAAACCGGCCATGTGCGAGTCGGACTCGCGCACCGAGGGTTCCGTACAAACCTCAGCTTAAAGGTATTATAGACCTGAGTATTTGATATGAATTTCAATTTAATACCTCTATGCGTTCATGAGGAAAGGGTAGTAAGTTTAAAATTATTAAAATATTTTTATTATATGATGTAGCTAAAAATTTACGGTTTTCGTAATTGTTTCTTTATCTGTGCTATAAGACGTTGCTTCGTACCAAATTTCAAGATTCTGAGTTCACGGGAAGTACCCTGTAGGTTTTGATTCCCTTGCGAGTGCCGAAAATTTGCGGCAGAAACGGCTGTATCTTTGATTTGTTTTAGTATTTGATATAAATTTCAGCTTGATACCTCCATGCGTTCCTGAGAAAAAGGGGCTTGACAGACAGGCAGACGGACGGACAGACGGACAACAAAGCGATCCTACAAGAGTTCCGTTTTTTCCTTTCGAGGTACGGAACCCAAATAAACTTCGAAGGTCAACTGAAACTAAATACTAGGTAATTATAAACGCAATCTGATTTCCAAGTTCAACAATAATGATAGTTCATATCATATTGATATTGATCAGGTAATCGATACTAGTTTACTGTTTGCCACTGCGGTTGTCACCTTGATACCCCGTTCCAGAAAACCGTGATCTTCGTTGTGTATTTTTATCTACATAATTAAGTTTTACGCTTATTGCAAGTGAAGTTAGAAAATGTCTAACATGCGGACATTGATTTACATGTTGATTCAGAATAGAGGGAAAAAAATGGCAGCGAAAACTTATTTTAGCATTTTTTCCTTCTAGAAAGAAGGAAAAAATTCATGGCAATGACAATCGCTGCCGAAATGACTCGTGGTCAATCTCGATTTGGATTAATAATGACACTTTTCCTATAGCCATCGGGGATTATGCCACATATTCACTGACAACGTTCTACATAAGTTGGTTTTAGTCTCGCTGACTGTCGGCGCTGTCGGTTGGCGCGTAGCTCGTTCAGACTGCCGTCAGCGCTGAGCGGTCGGTGTTAAATCAAAAACGCTTCAAAGAATATGTACATAAATATGGTCAATATCATCAGCGTGACTCGCTCTCAGCGCCGATCACCAGTGTGAGTCATAAACCAGCCCTAGACCTACTAAACAGCGCGAAAAGATTGTATGTTACTAACGGACTATACCTACGGTAATCCACAAAACATTCCGCTTTAATATTTAATACAAACAACAGGAGCTATTAAGCTGATAAATGATGCGAAATAAACCTAGCTCTGCTACTAATATAGGCATGGTCTGAGCACATAATTTATTAGATATGTGATTAATCACGTTTCAGATAGATGTCTCGTCTAAGGGCCGATTTCACCAATGATACTACTAACGAGCTGTATTTGCATAAACTGAGTTCAGTTGGACTAACCCCGATTAGTTTCATAGGTGAAATCGGCCCTAACTGTCGTTATTATTTACTAGCGTGCCGTGAGACATGTCGCAGCGAATCTAGTACAATTGGAGTGCGGTCGGGATCAATAAGCGCTTAATGAGGACTCAAACAGTCTACATGTGATAAATAAAGAAAATAATGTGACGCACGTCTATTGATAACGTCTGTATTTTTGTGTGTGAAACGCCACCTGTACATTCGGCAACGGTAGGCCTTGATATTTGGTACCGTTATGATTAGATATAGAAGTCTAATTGCTCAATTTTCTTGAGAATAATTTGCGAGGAACATCGAAAACAAAACCAAATCAATTAAAGTGAAATCCATACTCAGAGAAACTTACATTTAAATTGACGAATCCTATTCTTGTCGACGTTCAAATCGAAAACTCATTGTAATAATATCTAACAATCAATTAGAGAAGCTGAAAAGACGAAAACTTGCCCTGAAAGTTTGATGAAGGATCGGATAAATCTGTTAGTGTCAGCCTGAGACAACTGGTTATCACCAAGATTTTCTGAAATAATAACGTACCGTCAGTTATTTATGAAGATTCTTAAAATATAAATCCAATCGGATTTAGGATTAACTCGGATAAATAATTCAGTAAGGGATTATTCCAATTTATTTATAAGTATGCTTTGTTTAGCCTGCCTTAGACTAACTGTAAGTTATAGAGGACCACGGCGGAGTAATGCGAAAATCTAAACATGATTTTTGCATTACTTCGCCGACAATCATGACAATTTGATGAGGTAGAAGAAGAAGAGAAGAAAAGGGCTAATAACTATAATCTTTTTTTATTTTTTGTATTCTTCTTAGCAAACCCTTTCATTTGACACCCATACCATGGCAGTCCACAAGTATAACTAGTCCGCCATCTTGGGCCGTCCGCCATATTATATATATATATATATATATTATTTAGAATGACGACACTAGCTAAATATGCATCGTAATCCAAACTAAACGTGTATGCAAAATTTCATCTTAATCGGTGGAGGACAACTGTTTTAAAATCCAGTTGCAAGATTTGACACGAACACACTTACATACATACATTGCAAGTTAAATAAAAGCTTGTAACAAGTAAAATGTCAAAATTTAAAAAACCTCCGACACATTTATCTTGCGAAAACACACCCAATTCAAACAGTAAAACGCCCAAAACTTTTGGACGGCTGAACCGATTTTATTCAAACATAGCTAAGAACACTCTCGAAAAAATCACCTTTCAAACAAAAACAACGAAATCAAAATCGGTTCATCCGTTTAGGAGCTATGATGGCACAGACAGACACACAGATACACAGCAACACACGTCAGACTTATAACACTCCTCTTTTTCCGGCGCGGGTTAAAAAGAAAGCTAAGTGTTTACAAAGCGGATTGGTTGGAGTTAAATGCATCCGTATCGCACTGTACACTGTGGAACAGTGCAATGTTGGAACGGAACTGCACCATAGAAGAGGAGGGCAAACAATAGCGGATTTGTGCCTCCTTTTATACCGGACGTGTTCCGTGTGCGACCTATATCTGTCTGTGTGATTAGCGATCACTCACCGCCTGTATACGTCTCAACGAGTATCACCTTGGAGCGACCATAATCCACGACGACTATAAGTGAGGCCACGTTTGTAACCTCGCACATTTGTAGCTAACCTATTTTCATCTCTTTGAGAGTAAATAGTAGTCAGAGGGAGATCTGTAGATAATTTCACATGATACTGGAACTCGCTTAGTCATTTTGGTTACAGATAGTAACAGTTACAAGTGCTAAAAGTTTGCTAGTGTGAGTAAGTGCATAGAAGAAGGTCCCTGTGAATTTAACACACAGAAGGGAACGGTTGCTTAAATTGCTTTGATGAAAAAAGCAATTTAAGGCCGCGAAATGTGTTTAACAAATTAACTTTTTCTGACGTTTGGGCAGATTTCAGCAGTCACGCTCTTGGTAAACACAGTTAACGAACATTTTTAACTAGCATCAGCGTGAAAATATTTTGTTTTCGTCTTTAACAAAGTCGGGTGTTTCAGCACAATTTAATTGAAGTTAGAGGCTTAGTGCCCACGGTGACACAGTCAGCGGATCACCACTGAGTAGCCATGGACAGTGAGTAGATGCATTGTATACAGCGAAGTGACGTATTATACACGTCCCTGTGCTTCATGATATTGATCATTCGAGCGCGTGTCCATGCATGTAGCATTTATTGCATGCAAATGTGCAGGGAGTATATGGAATGAAAGCCTTGCCTTTGAATGGCGACGCGTGACATATTACTTTCTATAACTTCAGCTCATACGTTCAAGGAGCTTAGGAACTCAACTATATTTCATTGACGTCTATCAGAAAGAATTAAAAAGAGAAATGCGAAGCTTGTTTGTAAGAAACCATAACATGTTTTCAATTCGTCGCAAATAAAGTAAACGATGACAAGTGTCGTGTAAACCATTCAGGTTCACCGCCGAGCGCCTTGTCGCCGTGTTACCGCTTTCTGTATCAGCGCTTCAATCCAATTACCGAGAGAGAGCTTTTGATTGAAGTTCTTCACACCGTTTACTGTCGCGACTATCGGAAAATCGTGGGAAACGTCTTACAATATTGGATTTTATAATGGAACATTAACTTAATGGAACAAGTTTCCACTAAACTTATAAGCATGGTGAAGTAGTTTTTAACCGACTTCCCAAAAAGGAGGAGGTTCTATGTTTTTTTTTTGTGTATGTTCACCGATTACTCCGTCAATTGTGGACCTATTTTGAAAATTCTTTTTTTGTTTGAAAAAGTATGTTCCGAAATTGGTCCCATTTTAATTTGGTGAAGATCTGATGAAGAACTTCGGAGATATACAGAACTCTTCAATAAAGAACGGCAAATCTCTCGGGATTGCTGCAAAAGCATGTCTGTTTGTTGTTTATAACATTTCATAACATAACATCACGCCAGTTCGCTCTTAAGGGGTAAGCAGATCTCTCATTTCACCGGTTATGTTCAAGTTTCATGAAATCTATTCTGGCGAAATAGTTCCCTTACTAACTTGCCTATTAGGTACGTACAACTAAAAAGTGAAAAATAAAAAAAACTTTTTGCAAAAAAATACTACCGACTTCCAAATACAAAACTACAAAGTGAAAAATAACTTAATTTTTTGAAGTCTATAACGCAAAAAAATGGTACCTACGAAAGACACCGACTTCAAAAAATTAAGTTATTTTTCACTTTGTAGTTTTGTATTTGGAAGTCGGTAGTATTTTTTTGCAATTTTTTTTTATATATTTCCATTTATAGTTCTCTGAATGATATAAAGGAAAGTGCACACTATTATGTTTTCCACCTACTTAATTCTTACTTCTATCGATGTAGTGGCGGTGAAAACTTTTCAGATATCAAGCAGTTGAACTTCCAATTACCAATTTTGAGCAGATTTGCGTCCAGCGTAGTGTTTGGCGTGCAACAAAGTATTTTCTATTCTATTCTAAATGTCTGAATAAGTTAACTGTGTGTATCTTACCTTCTGCGGGTGCACAAGAGAGAATCTAGCGAGGACGTTAGCGCCAGCGCCTACCCCGAAGCCGATGAAGGACTTGATGCCGAAGTGGCCGAGCACGTAGTTCACCTGGTTGGCCAACTCGTCCATGGTTGGGTACATGTAGCTGCAACAAATGATACGTCGTTATCATTTCAATAATTCTGTAAGGGCAAGTCTGACTTACAACATTGTGACGCGTTTTTGTTTATAACTGTTATGTATGTATCGATGGCAATTAGAATATTAATCGCGAGCCTACCGACTTAATGCCGTTGGCTTTGTCTAATTACAGCTCTCAAAATGCAGTTACCATATAACTCTATATCTGTCCATTTAAATGTCAGGATTTGAATAGTAAAAGTATGTCAGTGTCATAATTATCGGTCATAATGCATTTGCAATAAATTGAGCTTGACGGACGCAGCCTTTTCCCACACCTAGTTAATATATAACGAGCAATTCTTGTATATATATATATATGTATATAAATAATCTGAATCTCGGAAACGGCTCCAACGATTTTCATGAAATTTAGTATGCAGGGGGTTTCGGGGGCCATATATCGATCTAGCTAGGTTTCATTTTTAGAAAACGTTGATTTCTCTATGACTGAATATTAATTGACGATTATTGGTCATTATTCTGTTCAAAATATGACATTACGCGACGTAGGACGTAATACCAATTAAATCACCATTAAATAACTAATGACTAATTCAGATCGAGTTAATATAGAACCAACATTACATGATACTTAAAGCCTCAACCAGCACTGCTTAAATATTGACGATTTCTGTTATGCAATATAATAATTTAGCAAAACATTAACCTACTTTAAAAAAAATACTTTGATTTATACTGCGATAAAAATGAAAACAAAGTTCGAAAGAATATGGGGCTGACAGCAGCGTCCAATATTACATAAGACTGCGGAGGCAAATTAATGAAATATGTACGGACTGCAAGCAGGTCAACAGCCGAGGAACCAGCTCACTAAAATAAATGCTTTCCCACTGGCACACAAAGCTTCAAAGCGCAGCATTGATCGGTATCTTCGAAAATGTATTTACATCATATTTCAACAATGTAGAACCAACCACACACTATCAAAGTTATCTCGCCTAAGTTTAAGAAGGAGACAACCACGTTGCTCAAACCACTTTCAAGTAAGTTAAGCTGGCTCCATTCTGTACAGTGTTTGCAAAACGTAATCTAGGACTTGCAGACTTGGGCTTCTAGTAATAATACCTATTTGACTAAACAGCATACAATTTTCAAAAGTGGCACCGCGTTTTCGACAGAGATTGATGAGAACATATTGTGGCAACCGTAAGACACGACATATTATGCGCCAGCCGTGTGGCGTATTGTTCACCGCTATCAGGTCTAACGAATTTAAACATGTCTCGATGAGCTGTTGACTCAAGTTTCTCTAGATTTAGTCCTCCTACTGACGCTTTATTAAGTTGATTATTGGCAAGAGGTGGCATTTTATACAGCTGGGTTCTTTTTGGTTTTCATATTTATAAGTCGCTGACGATTTTACGTCACGACGCTTTTGTTGTTCTATTGAATCAATATGCAGGCCCGTGAATATACTAAACACATCAACACGGTCTAGGGATATTTTTAAAAAAGCGAATTACTATCAATGTCTTAATTATTTATATGACATGTATATATTTAAAAGATACGTTATTTAATATTCTACCATTTTTTAATAATGGTTAAGGTACAGCAGTAGTCGCCCTCTTCAAATGTTGGCGTTGCATGGCTACAATACCTCAATTCTAACTTTATCTTTCGTTTAAAAATGAAAAAAAACTGTAACTAAACGTAATTCGTATTGTTTTCTAAATTTGGCACAAATGAAAATTCCCTCTTCTACACATCGAGACATTTTTATGCCACCGAAACAAAAGAATTTTCAAAAATTTGAATTTGGAATTAGTCTGAGATAAATTACAAACAAATCGGTGTATAACAGATTCCAATGCGGCCAGTACTTTTCGAGTTATTTAATTGAGTATGAAATATCCCTAGACCGTGTTGATATGTGTATAATCATGATACCAATAGGCTGCTTTTCATGAAAATACTACAAAGAAAAACTGTATTCAAAAAAAAATACGATCGTCCAAAAAAAAACACAGCAATGTGAAATATAACTTCTTTTTCGGCAGTCGGTGTCTTTGGTACCTATTGTTTTTAGTTTTTCGACACCGACATTCGAAAAAGAAGTTATTATTCACTTGGTGTTTTATTTGGTAGTCGGTTTAGTTTTTTTGTAAAAATGTTTCATGTTTCACTTTTTTTCAATTGTAGTACCTAATAGCCAAGTTCTTTTGTAAGGTACCTAATTACCTATAATGCCAGAATAGATTACCCGAATATCATGAAACTTGAACATAACCGGTGAAATGAGAGTGTACCAAGGTGAACTGTACACATCTGCGTACCCCTTTAAAGCATATTGCCGTGATGATTATGTTATAAAATGGTATGAACAATAAACAGACATGCGATTGCAGCAATCCCGAAAAATTTGCCGTCATTTATTGATGAGTTGAGATGAGTTCTCAGATCTTCACAAAATTAAAATGGGAACATAGGTACTCTTTCAAACAAAAATAGAATCGGTCTGCAAGGGACGGAGAAATCGGTGACCGTACAAAAAAAAAACAAAGTCGAACATAGAACCTCCTCCTTTTTGGATAGTCGGTTGAAAAGTAAGTATCAAATAGAATACATTCATGATTGAAAGAACAAAGAGTATCGCTCGTAAGGACGCCAAAAAAGTTAGTTATATATTCTTTGTCGTTCGAAACAATACTGACAATATTGTTTGTTTGAATCGAATAAATTGACAAGCATGAACTTTACTACATATAACTTAGAGGCAGTCAAAAGATTGATGTTTGAAGGAATTGTAGTACTTACGAAATCGTGGCTATTACTGATGTACCAAGTTTATGATCCAAATTATAGCGCCAGTCAGTAAATGATTTCAACTCAGTGTACGGATAAAATCGCAGCGCATGCAACACTTGAGTTAAACGCTAATGGCTATTAACATTAAAAATTCACGACGTCAGTCGAGGGACGTTAATATCGTAACAGAAACATTAAGGACTGGATGATTAGAGCTTTAATACAATGTTGTACAACAGAAATTAAGCGAGTTAACGTAGTGGAGGGGTCTCGCGCTTAAAATGTCAAATTATCGTGGCGATACAATTTTCCAGTCAGTGATATCTCTATGTCCTGAAGGATAACAAGCGGCATGAGCAGACGTCGTCAGCCGGTAGCCATCGCGCCGCCGTCATGAGTAGGTACAGTCTATATCGAGCGGCAGTCTGTTACATAACACTGCGGTACGAGACCCACTGCCGCTTCTATTCCGCCTTACAAATAAACGAACCTTATTCGAATATGTCATGTGCCTGTTCATGTATAACATCACCTATGTGCTTTGCAAACTTTTTAATGCAATGTATTCACAGTTTCATTCAACCTAGTGGTTTTCAATGAAAAGTAAGAACAAAGTAATAATGTAACTTTTAGTTGAACGGTTCATATTTCACGATGAACTTGTTAATTAATTTAGCTAAGCGTAGGTTTGTTAGCGACAAACAAAGTGACTTTAACTGTGTTCCTTTCTGTGTAGTAAATTTAATTGTTCCCGAAAGGGCAGACCAATTAAGATTGACAAAAACAAAATAACGAATACTAATTAGTGCTTTGGCCAAAAAAAATGTTGAGAATTATGATTTTAGCCGAGACCCACGTTGGGCGCCAAGTAGATGTTACTTGGCGCCCGCTATTGGTTACTTGTTGGTACAAAGAAATAAACGTTTAATTAATGCGCAACTTATTGTCTTCATACATAACATTTGTTTGAGAGCAGTTGTACTATGTATACATTTGTAACGCGTTGAGTTGGCGCCGATGTGTCGCGACGCGCCATTAATGCAGTTTATTCACCTACCCTCTACGGGCAAGTCTATTCATTGTCATTTCATTACTCATTCCGGTCCCTTGTACCGGTTGCTGTCACTGTTAATCTAGTTCAGTGATTTGCCTCAAGTTATCACGCAAGCTGCGTTAGGCAATGATTACGTAAGTTCAAATGAAGTATGTAGCAGGTAAGCAACATACCAGGTTTTGTTTTTGGTTTCTGGAAGTACTGCCTTGGTTTAAAAACATCTATATAATTCCATCTGTTTATGACAAAAAAAAATAGTAAATTGAAAGAAAAAGATCTCATAGCTGCTTTACAAGGTATCTGAACAAGTTTCTAACAAATCATTTAATTCCAATACAAAACAACACGTTACTGGCGTCTACCAGTCTAGCGCTCCGTCTGGGATACATACGTTAGACTAAGCAAGGCTGCGTCTTCATCAATATCGAAGAAGTCTAAGCATATTGCGTTTTTCTTTCTTTAAAAGTAACAGAATATCAGGAGAGAAATTACACCTAGTCTGTATTACACCAACTGGAGGATGTATCAAAACAAACAGATAAGCTTTTTCTAGCCATCTTTCCAAGGTGAGATCCTGACTCCATATTCTTAATTCTTTAAATAAAAAAATGTAACAAAGTACAAACATTCTGACTTAGGAGGAATCTGCTATCGGATAATTAGCTCTCGGAGAAAATTTATTTTTTACGAATAAGCATCTAAGTAATATTTATTGCCGTTTGAGCGCTTATATATCGAGAGCTGTTAACAGATTCCGAAAAATTCACTTCGGTACTAAGCTCATACTCAGTGGCACAGTGTTGAAGGGAGTGCCATTGCCCCGGGCGGCGCGATTCTGGGGGCGGCGAACGGGGCTAGGCAGAGAGTCAGGTCATAGTCATCAAATCGGATAATTTCTAATGTCATCGGGACTTAGTAGTAAAAAGAAAGACAGCCAAGCAGTTACATATTTGCCTTACTATAAGCCACTGGACATGGACAGGGATGTCAGACTGTCTACAAACGTTATGTATGTTCTGATCTGCTATTCCGTATTTTACAGATACAAACACTATATTCGTCTAGCCTACTTTCTATAAAAAATTAAAGACAAATCTAAGCCATCCCGGGATGCTATTTTTCGGAACGGGAAATAATTAAATAAATAATATAAAAATATTTTGATTTTTCGCTACTTTTCTTGCCTAATCATAAAAAGGGGGGAGGGGGGGCGGCCAATTTCCGGTCGGCCCCGGGCGGCAAAAGCCCATACTCAAACCCACGCTACGCCACCACTCATACTGTTTTATTAGCGGGCTACGATGTGTTAATTGTGGTTTACGAGTTATCCTGTCTATAAGTAAGATGATCAAGTAAAATCACTATCATCATCGCAAAACAAGTAAAATAGTTTAATTTTTTTGCAGGGTTTGTATTAAATTACGAGTACCTACGAGGCATGTCCAGAAAGTAAGAGTACTCGGTGCCTCACGGGCAGAAGAAATTGTTTTTTGCGTTGCTGACTCGTAGTCACACCAGGTTATCACACCAGTGTGACAAACAGGATTTTTTTTTCTCGTTTGTCACACCACTGATTTTTCCACACCATGTATACAATAATTGCTAGTGCAGTACCTGTATATTCTAATAAAGTCGATCTGCTGGTGATGATGATTTTAGTTTTTTATTCCGTTTTTACCGCAATGTTTCAAGGAAGTGCTCAACCCTTCTTTTTTTTTTCGATGTCAATTTTCTTTTGATTGAATAATACTGTTAAAAATTTATTATTCATTTACTTATGCCGAATCACCATGGCAAGTTACACGATTGAACAGCAAATGATAAAAAATCTGAATGAGAGATTCGAGCGTTTGGGTTTCTCTCGCAGGGGTGATGTGAATTGGCCACAAAGGTCATGCGATTTGACACCGCTAAACCTTTTCTTGTAGGGTTTTTTGAAGTCGCAGGTCTATGCAAATAAACCACAATCGACCGATGCCCTAAAGGTGAACACACACAGGCCATTGGCCAAATTCATCCGGACCTATGCAGAAGAGTCATTGATAATTGGACCACTCGGATCCGTGCCATTGTAAACAGCCGAGGCGGGCATTTGAACGATGTCATATCATACTCGTATTCCACACTTAATGGCACAAGTGTGCTTTCCAAATAAAAAAAGAATTTTGTTAATACCACAGCTTCTTTTATTTCATTTCAACATCTAACCGCCCTTATTAAAAAAAAACGAGAGAAAATGATCCTGTTTGTCATACTGTGTGATAATCTGGTGTGACTACGAGTCAGCACTCAAAACCCTTTAGTATAACTAGGACAACACTAGTTAGGAATAAATGGTGTGGAAAAATCAGTGGTGTGACAAACGAGAAAAAAAAATCCTGTTTGTCACACTGGTGTGATAACCTGGTGTGACTACGAGTCAGCACTCGTTTTTTGCTATATTAGTCACACTGCTGGGTATGTTAGCTCTTCCATTATCAGCGAGCCAACTAAAACTTTGGTCACAGCAACGTCTCCCTTGAATCATGTTGATAGAATCTGCCGGCAGGTGCGAAATTCGCAGCAACTTTCAAAGGGTTTTTGGAGCGGTATGAACTTTAAGGTGATAATTTTCTGTACTCTATTGTTAAAGTGATCAAAACTTGGATTGTCCACTAGTATAGTGAAACCAAAAGACAATCCTCCCAAAGGCGAACGCCTTTGGGAGGATTGTCTTTTGGTTTGTGTAGTTTGGTCTGTGTTTTGTGACCAAAATTTTGGTCGAATGTTTACTTCAGGGTGAAAATATGTATGCTTCTGGTTATTGTGAGACCTTTAAAAAATGTCAAGGCCAATTCAGCATAAGAAAAGGGTACTGCTGTAGAAGAGAGTGCCTTCAGATTATCATCTCTGCACCGCCCTGAAGATGCACATGGGTTGGAAAAACAAAACAAATGTCGAGAAAGTGAAGGAGGAGTTTAACAAGTTGGAGTTGGCGGCAGAGTTCTCTGAGCAAGGCATACAAAAATATATCCCTTGTCTCACTACGTGCAATAAGAGGGGTGGCAATTACGTGGCAAAATAGGTCACATATGTACTCATGTAACCATGTAAAAGAATTTTTTGAAAGCTACATAAATCTAGCTTTTTGGACATACCTCGTATTATAGGCATACGTGGGCGGCACTGAAAATTTCGGGAATCAAGGAAGTGACACAACATTACTATTTAAAAATGTATTTATTGCTTTTCGAAGTATTCTCCGCGAAATTTGACACATTTTTCCATAAGATGGAACCAATCATTGAAGCAACCATTCCATTCGGAAGTTGGGGTCTCCAAAATGGCCGTTTTGTAGGCGTCCACAGCTTCTTCAGGTTATGAAACCACGCAATTTATTCTTTATTTTAGGGTAAGTATAGAAATCATTAGGGCTTAGGTCGGGGCTGTACGGCGGATGGTCTATTAATTCTATGTTTTCTTGCTCTAAAAACTCTTTTGTTCTTTGCGCGGTGTGAGTACTCGCATTGTCGTGATGGTGGATGATGCGGCGGTTGAAGTTCTCTTTACGGAGTTCAGAAACGACCTGTGGCAAACAAATGCTAGCATACCATTCTGCATTAACCGTTCTTTGTCCCTCAAGAGGAATAGTCGCAACATGGCCGGTTTTGGAGACAAACATGGCCACCATTTTTTTTGCAACACTCCGTGAACGAACAATTTACAAACACCCAAACTCGTGACTGGTTTTTTGTTTCGGGTTCGTACGCGTATATCCAGGACTCGTCACCTGATACGATGTTGTATACAGCATTTGAGGATCCTGCGTGGAATCTTTCGAGAGTTCTGACGCACCAAGTAACGCGAACCGCTTTTTGCTCTTCACAGAGCGAATGCGGTATCCATCGGGAAAACAATTTTTTTACACCTAATTGTTCATGCAAGATTATTTGTATTTGACTCATGCCAATGTCTAAAGTTGCCTGAATTTCGCGGTATGTCACATGTCGATCTTCCTCAATCAGCTTACGCACAGCATCAACGTTTTCTTGGGTGACTGCAGTTTTTGGACTACCTTGACGGGTATCATCACTGAGCTTGACACGTCCACGTTGAAATTAAGCAAACCAGCGATAAATTGTGGTTTTGGATGGGGCTTCATCACCAAACGCAGAAATCATCCGGTCAACACACTGTTTATGTGTTAAACCACTTCGAAAGTCATAATAAATCATCGCTCTTGAATTTTCTCGAGTCAATTCCATTTTCTCAACGACTAAACAAGTTTGACAAAACCTTGTGACAAGACCGAGAATCGTTTTTTAAATAAATAAATGGTATTCGATTTTTAAAACCAAGGAGTTTTCAATTAAAAAGATTTTAATATGACAGAAACAGTGGAAATATTCCATTACCGATACTTTTAGTGCAGCCCTCGTATCACACTATTCAGGAATCAGCTGCCTTAAGTTTCATACCCGCAAGCAGAATTTATACAATAGGCAACAATGTAGTTTAGCTAAGCCAAAGAGAATATAAAATATTGTATCATCTAACCTAAGACATTCTATTGTTGGATTAAATAAAGGAGTGAACAAGACGACGACCCCAATGCAAGAAGGGCCGCTGTTTTGTAAACCCTACTAATGTAGTCCCGACCTTTTTAAAGGTTGAACGCTCTTTTCCGGCAGAAATCGAAGTTACTTAGTTGTATTTTTTGGGAAGATGTTCGATCAAACATCGGTGGCAACGCCACAGCTAAAATTTGAGATTGATGTTTTATAACCACAAAAAGCAAAAGAGCTCATTCAGAAGATACTTTCTACAATTGATTCCACTAGAAACTAAGCCAGATATAGACGGCCTAGTGACCTGCTTCATTAATTTATTATAAACTTAGTTGGAAGTACAACGAACGGCAGCCGTATTGCAGCATGATAAAAACACAATAATGAGTACACTGTCCTTTAGTTTCCTAGCAACGCCGAAGTACACAAACCGCAAATTGAGTACATTCATACAATTTTTGCGATTTTGCGCCAAAGCTTTCCAATGTACACTTTGAGAAGTTGTTAACAGTATGGTATCACCATTGAGTTACAGTATTTCATGTAAGCAGAACACAATACTAGCAGGCGTCGGAAAACGAATCAGGAGACATCTTTGTTTTCCGATCAAAGCGTTCCGGCCTTTGTCTATATTTTGCATTTTTATAACATCCTTTCAATATGAAATATCAACAGAAGGTGTCCTTTGATGTCATGAATTTTAATGCCCGACTTTAGTGATTCATAAGTTTATATTTCAAGTTTGCCCGGATAATACTACAAGCGTAAGTTATATTCAAGGTTCTGAAAGCGAAATTAAATTCAACACGGCCCGCAGTTTCATGACATTGAGAACTGCAGTAGTTTGAAAAACTTAAACGAAGAGTTTCTCAACAGTAGCGGCTGGTATACAAGTATTCGCGTTGACCTCGAAACTTGCTTGAAGACAGCTCTGAAATACGTACTGGTACAGTTTGTGAAGGTACTCTTCTGTATTTGCATCACGATCCCAAAGGAAATTATGTCACTAAATGAAAGATTGCATGTAGTTATTAAATTTATGGTGCTTTTAAAGAAAGTGCTCTAACTTCAACGGACATCGATCTGACGCGGGGATAAAATGCTTGAGCGAGAATTGAGCATGTAAGTTTATTTTTGCAGTACAACCAATTAACTAAAATAGCCATTTGTAACCGAGGTTATTCAGGAAGGAAAATTTGAGAGAATAAAGTCGGTGTTGCAAAACGATAAGAACATGAGACCGACTTCCGAAAAGACAGATCTTAAGCACTTTTTAGTGTTTTGCTTTTGAAGTAGGTTTATTTTTTATTCGATGTCTATTTTAACAATATTTAAACGTATCCTTTGGTTATTATATTGCTAGTTAATATAATCAGTTGTCATTAGTTGGGGATAAAAAAAAACTGGGCCTGATAGTGTGGCGTAGTCGACCAAAGCAGGCAATTGACGGAGATTGGACGAAATTAAAAGGGTATAGGTAATATACTGCATTAATAAATGTATATGCCGGACACACTTTTGAAAACTGTTACTTTTCAAAAAAAAACTTTATACAGTGAAATACTGTATAAAGTTTTTTACTAAACGCTGATGTCCATAGTTTGCTCAATCAATTTCAGTCTTGAAGTTATGATTTTACATGTCTTTGAAATCACTGGTTCATTCGTACGTAATACAGTTTTGAGGTAAGAAACAAGCCTGTTAAGGTTTGAATAAGTAAATGTTTGTATAAGAATAAGCCGAAATGACCGCAAAAGGTTCATGGCTGTGGAATCTACAAAAAACTAGCCAGCCATCTAAGGCCGTAATAGTTTTGAGAGTGGCTGCCAGTTTTCACAGAACATTGAGGTGTGCTTAATTGTAATTAAAACTTGCCTTCGAATTTTAAATACGCTCTGCGTTTATATTATTTTTCGATAATATGTGGAAAACTCTAGAAAAGGACACTAGCGAGGAGCGCAGCAAGCCATCGAGACCGGATTCCCCGGCGGCGCGGGCGTCTGCGGTTTAATGACTACTCCGCCAGGCGTCCCAGTTATAATAAGTCCATTTTAGCGCTCGTGTAAAACCCTAATAGGGTCGCGATTTCTGGGTAATCATTTCCTCAATTTATGTGAACGATAAGTCTTTTTTCTAAGTGTCGTAGTGCGGCTTAAGGGGCTGAGGACGAACAGTTGACAATCGACATCTGAGGTTCTAAGCCACGCCCACTGTCATCGATAGTTTAGGGGAAACTTAAATTGGAGCGAAAAGTATTTGAAAATTAAATACACAAGGCCGACCACAGAGGCCCATATCATAAACGGACTCTTCCGATGGTTTTTTTACAAAAATATAACCGCGCAAGTTCTTATTTCAAACTGGCTAGCATCTGACATCAGATCGTTCACTGTTATTTTGCCTATGAATGCAACCTTATTACTACGAAAATAAAGATCACTAAAATAGGTAATCTGGCTAGTGTCATACGAGTCTTTGCCGTGCAAATTGAATAAATATTATAATTATGTCTGCTTCTATGCGACTGCCACATATAAGAACACAGTACGTTACATTTTTTTTTATATTTGTTTAATAGCTAGATAATTTTATTTATATTATTTTAATGAGTTTTACTATACTGAAATGGACTGTGCAATATTAAACTGGAAACTTTAAATTTGAATTGAGATTTGGTGCTTTCAGTAATCAATTTTATCATTATTTACAATAGGAAAGTCACATCAAATTGTAAAGACACCTTAAATTAGCAAATATCCAAAATTTACTAGGTTTGGAATTGTCTTTTTTAGGCATGTTTAAAATATGCAATAGAATGTATGACGCTATTAATATCATTTGTACAATTAGTAGGTTCATATTCCTTGTTTAGTATTCTCTTGAAATCTTAATATATCATTTAGTTACTAATACAAGATGACATTCCGCTCTCCTGGAATATAATAATTACAAAGCACGTACTGGGTTTTGATATACATCAGCCCTCTGTGGTGAGGTCACGTGGTGCCGCTTTTCTGTATATTAGAGTTAAAAAACAAATAGACAGGGCGCAAAAAACACGGTCATGTAAACTTTATCTATCTATATAAATAAGAAAAACCGGCCAAGTGCGAGTTGCACTCGCGCACAAAGGTTCCGTACCATTATCGCAAAAAAACGGAAAAGAACACTTATGTTGTATGGGAGCCCCACTTAAATATTGATTTTGTTCTGTTTTTAGTATTTGTTGTTATAGCGGCAACAGAAATACACCATCTGTAAAAAAAAAATTGCTTTGCTATCACGGTTCATGAGATACAGCCTCGTGACAGACGGAACCCTAAAAATGCTGTATGTGATTGTAAGCGTCTCACTAGAGAACGGCTGAAACTATTTGTTGCTATTGTTTGTTATATATCAATCAATCAATCAATCATTTATTTCCTATAAGTATTGGTACAGTGTAGGTGTTTAAAGATAATATAGAAAGAAAGAAAATGTTTATATGCGCCAGGCACAACGAATGCCATAAAAAAACCGGCTAAGTGCGAGTCGGACTCGCGCACGAAGGGTACATAACAAGTACGGTTGTTAAATTGTGGTTTACGATTTATGACGTATTTAAAAAAAACTACTTACTTGATCTCGTTCAAACCAATTTTCGGTGGAAGTTTACATGGTAATGTACATCATATATTTTTTTTAGTTTTATCATTATCTTATTTTAGAAGTTTCAGGGGGGGGGGGGCACATTTTACCACTTTGGAAGTGTCTCTCATGCAAACTATTCAGTTTAGAAAAAAATATATTAGAAACCTTAATATCTTTTTTGAAGACCTATCCATAGATATCCACATGTACAGGTAGGATGAAAAAAAAAATTGAGTTTCAGTTTTTTTCTATTTTTGTTTGAAAATCTTAATGCGGTTCACAGAATACACCTACTTACCAAATTTCAACAGCATAGTTCTTATAGTTTCGGAAAAAAGTGGCTGTGACATACGGATGGACAGACAGACAGACTGACAGACATGAAGAATCCATAAGGGTTCCGTTTTTTGCCTTTTGGCTAGGGAACCCTAAAAAAGAAAACATAAGTACTAAAAACAGTGTATGCCTCACAACCACGTATATGTTACTGTAAAATCCGAACTGTTGTTTCAGTTTAAAAAAAAAACTATGATGAAACTTATTATTTATCGGTAAAACAGATTTACTAAGTCTTACCGGTAAAAGTCTGAAATCATCATCATCATCTACCTGCCCTTGTCCCATGTTACTTGGGGTCGGCGCAACACGTTTTCTTCTTCCATATCGTTCTGTCCCGCACCACGATATAATTGACTCCCTTTTCTTTAATATCACTCCTCACACAGTCCATCTATCTTTTCTTTGGCCGTCCCCTCCCTCTTCATCCATCCCCAATTAAATTCATAAGAGTACACCTAAGTCATTCCAGACATTCTTTTCCCGCACCGTCTAGAACCAGCCCTCACGGTACGCGTCCAAATCATCTCGGTACCTATTTCTGGACCGGCCTCAACGGTGCGTTCCATCTTCAAGATTGTGGAGGCTTGCCCAGCGCTCAATTTGCATGCTACTAACGTGAGCCGTAATGGCATTGGCCCATTTGAGCCGAACAGCCTTTTTACCCACGTCTGTTATGCCCGTTTGGGAACACAGCGTGTTCCGTATTCGGTCTGTTCTTTTTACATCCAGAATGCTGCGTAAATATCTGGCAATCCCCAAGTGTAAGTCTTTGAGTTTACTCTCCAGGGCGATCGGCGGATTTTTTGTTAATAAATAAGAATTGTCAGTGCCGATTTGGCAAAATGATAAGATCAATTAATAATTAGCTTAACAATATTAATAGACTAACAAACAATATAATAATAATTAATTATTGTTCATTTTTATTTTGTACTCCTACCACCTGTTTGTCCTTTTTAACCAAAAGGTTGACTGGTAGAGAATGCCTTGCTGCATTAAGTCCGCCTATGTATCACCATTGTACATGAAGTTTAAATAAATAAATAAATAAATAAACAAACTATTATTGTTGCCCGTTATTGCAATTGGGATAGTTAATTGCGAGAAATAAAGGACTGATCAATGTGATGATTCTTGGTGTGCTTTATGTCCACATGTGGACGATTTTTTGCGATTAAGTTTTTCTTATAAAATAGATGTATAACTTTTATGGTGTACAATAAAGTATATTCTATTCTATTATATTTTTGGTTGAAACGAAAAATGTCAAATTCGTGAGAAATAGATTATCATTTCTCACGAATTTGAAATTTTTTGGTCAGTTCTAGGTGCCGTATGTTAGAAAGAAACAAAGATTGAAACAAATGGATATGAAGAATTTTATTAGTTCTGTCATTTCGAGACACTGCCAGCGTGGTTGGTACGACCATTCCATGTTCTGTGTTTTTTGCTTCTATTGTTTTCACATGAACGAAGAAGGTTAAAATAGTATTCGACCTTGCCTATATTTTAAATATTGTTTAATTCAAATTGAGATAACATTTGTTGTATTTTCAAAGAGGTTCAAATACTTTTTAGTTATGGACTTAGTAAGTAAACTAAACGACGTTAGTCGTTTATAATACAACAAAAATATAGATGCCAGTGACAGCGGTAGTGCCAAAAAATAAAAATAATACAGACTTTCACAATATTACTTGTGATTTCGTTAGTTCCAATTAAAGCCACCAGGCTACATGATCTGGCTGCATTATACCTGATATTTTTTTGACAGATTGAATTGACGAGAAATAAATAAAATATTATTTTTACTTTTTGCGGAAAAAAGCGACATACGTCCACCTAGCAACGCCGCAAAGCGGTCACTGTCGAATTGCACTGGATGGAAAGAGAAGCACCATGGAATTTGTATAGACTTTTTTACAAAACATAATAATATGAATTACTTAAAAATAATGAATGAAACTTCAATATATAAGACAATGAAGTTTTGCGTCCTTTTATGATACGTTATTGGTGTTAATTGTACAAATGTACGCTGGTCAGTATTACCGGAAAATCTTTTGAAGATCACGGTAAGAGGTTACTTTGCCATTCAATTGTATCGAGGTTTTTGTGCGTAAACGTGTTTCGGCCACAACAAAGTTTTCGGAAATATGATCAAGATTAACATATCTTTTTTCTGCTGCCACATCTTCAATAGATCTGGCTAAAAAATGTTTAAAAGAAAGCCCATTTTGAGTATTCAGCCCCTTAAGGACTACTCCGAGGCGTCTCAGATATAATAAGTCCATTTTAGCGCTCCTGTAAAACTCTAATAGGGTCGCGATTCATGGGTAATCATTTCCTCAATTTATGTGATAGACACGTCATTTTTCTAAGTACATAATAAACGAAGTGAATAGTAAAATGCAGCAGATTTTTATTCACAACATATAAGAAGTAGTAGCGATACAAGGTCTCATTTTACTCAATGAATTATCGTCATAACAGCTGGCGCAGGCTCCTGAGTACATTCTATCCATACAATCTACAATAACACTTACATGCGCTCTTTTCAAAGGTTTTTTTTTTGTCGCTCTTTGTATTTTCTATAGTCTATGCTCTATGGAATAGAACTATTACGTTGTTCGTGAAATCGTTGTTGTACTAATTGCGAGCAATAATGTTGAATGTTTTAATTATTCTAAGTATGACACAGAAAATTGACGAAACGTAAACAAGCAGCGCTACTAAAATAGTTCACAAATTGAAATCCTTACTGTATGAGTCACATTTTATGCTAAATGATCCCTATATTGCGTGCGGTAGGTATATCCGTTACAAACGAATGGAATTAAAGAAAACGTGTCCTGATTTATGAAAGATTTGTTTTACAAACTTTGTAGGGAAGGCCGTCTACGGAGAGGAGCAAACTGTGGTTAGAGAAGTACCCACCACCTCGTGACTTCATTAAGCCCAGGGAGCATCTTCCCCTCGGTCATGAACTGCAGTGGCCCGTATGGAAGGCACTGAATCGGTTGCGCACCCAGGCCGCTGCAAATTTAATTTGGCAAAATTGGGGGATTATTGGTCCATTGCACGCTGGGTGCGAGTGCGGTGCTCCTGTACAGACCATGCCCCACTTGCTGGAGTGTCCCAACTATCCATTCACTTGCACCTTGGATGACCTGTATAATGCATCTGACGCTGCAATTAACGTGGCTACCTACTGGGCTCAAATAGTTTGATCAAATGTACCATCGAAACGAAAAAGAAAGAAAGGGAAGCTAAGATAATGTTAATTTTGACTCGGAATCAAATCAAAGTATGATATTAGTTTGTTAGAGTATTGAGTAAAACTACTTATCTAGTTGGATGTGTGCTGAGTTTCCAGAATTAGGTCGATCTATTCGATGGAGTATGTTCAATATACAAATAGACGGAACAAACAAAAGGGGTTTGCTGACCTTTGTTTGCTATGTCTTGTAGGTTTAGCGGATGCCAACAAAACATTAATGGAGCAAGGAGGTCCGGAGGGGAACGAGCATCAAAGTAATTGCATCAATGGAATTCAGGGTACAATAAATAGAGCAGTACAGGCATTTACTTTGTGTAAATTATTTCATCATCTTTTGCTCTCAAAACGGTGAGGGAAAACGTTGTAGAAAACTTATTTGTCCTAGAACAAAACATTAAAACAATGTAGCATCCACCAACGAGCGCTGGGCCCGCGTGGTCAATAATAATAATCGGTCTATAAAGATCCCGCTGTGGGTACGGTTCAACCCAACATAACCTATACGTTGATAAGGCCACAGAAAACAACAGACCAAAACAATGGTCAAGCAAAATCTTTTTCCGTATGTCCAAAGAGACCAAACAGCATGCAGTTTAAATGACGGACTTTGCCCCATCTATACCTTAAAAATGACCAAACTTAAAAATGGCAATTGCTCCTAAGTAGTGCTCGATTGGCATCACTTACGAACGTGTGGTTAAAGTGACCTGAATTTGTCAATTAGCCAGGTAGGTACTCTAACCATTTGCGCGGGAGTACCAGCCAATTGATCCGCAACGCATTTTTTCGTCCACTGAACTATTTAGCTAAACATTTGGCTGGGAACTTTAAGAGTAAATAAATGTTTTAGCACCCTTTCGGTGTAGGAGCAGCACTTATGTGAATATTACTCTCGGAATCCCTCTGTAACTAATAGGAGGGCCATTACGAGCTCAAGGATGCCAAGCGTCAAGTTACGTTACACGTTCAGTGTTACATAAAAATTTAGGGGCAGAAAATTGGCAGGAGGTCGCCGGAAGGTGCACATATTTTAAATGAAGTCTATATTACACGTTGCTGGTAATCGTTGTTTGTTTTACGTCTCTAAATAGGAGGTTTCGTAACAAGTCGTGTTGGTTCGAGAATAAATTGCAAACAAAATGTTCTGTAAATGTTCAATCACGCCAGTACCGTAAGAAGAAGCATCGTAAATCGTCAAAGGCATATCCATTACAATATTTGTGTTTAGCTTTAAGTTCTTTTGAAAATTAGTGTACCTAAAAAAGTTATAGTAATTAGTGTTAATACTGTACCTAAAACAGTTTTGTTTTCTGACCTGCATCGGCGGCGAAAGAAACAGAAAAAAGAAAACCGGCCAAGTGCAAGTCAGACTCGCGCACAAAGGGTTCCGTACCATGATCGCGAAAAACGGCAAAAAAACACGTTTGTTGTATGGGAGCCCCACTTAAGTATTAATTTCATTCTGTTTTTAGTATTTGATGTTATAGCGGCAACAGAAATACATTATCAGTGAAAATTTCCACTGTCTAGCTACCACGGTTCATGTGATACAGCCTGGTGACAGACATACAGACCGACAGACCGACAGACGGACAGTGGAGTCTTAGTAATAGGGTCCCGTTTTTACCCTTTAGGTACGGAATCCTAAAAACAAAAATATTTAGAACTAACAAAAGGCCACTGCTTTCTGCAACTGTTTCAGGTATATTAATGTACAATACAACATAACATAATAGGTATTTTTAACCGACTTCCCAAAAAGGTGGAGGTTCTATGTTCGACATTATGTTTTTTTTTTTTTTTGTATGTTCACCGATATCTCCGTCATTTGTGGACCGATTTTGAAAATTCTTTTTTTGATTGAAAAAGTATGTTGCGGAATTGGTCCCATTCTAATTTTGTGAAGATCTGATAAAGAACTTCCCAGATATACAACAGAACTCTTCAATAAATAACGGCAAATCTCTCGGGATTGCTGCAATCGCATGACTGTTTATTGACACTCTTAAGGAGTAAGCAGATCTCTCATTTCACCGGTTATGTTCAAGTTTCATGAAATCTATTCTGGTGTTATAGGTACCTTACTAACTTACCTATTAGGTAGGTACAACTAAAAAGTGAAAAATAAAAAAAAATTTTTTGCAAAAAAATACTACCGACTTTCAAATACAAAACTACAAAGTGAAAAATAACTTTATTTTAGAAGTCGGTGTCCATAACGCAAAAAAATTGGTACCTACGAAAGACACCGACTTCTAAAAATAAAGTTATTTTTCACTTTGTAGTTTTGTATTTGGAAGTCGGTAGTATTTTTTTGCAAAAAAGTTTTTTTATTTCAGTCTAATTTCCAATGCTTGTCGGATTGCGTAGGTTTCGCCGCAAATCGAAATCCAAAAAGAAAGAGAAAAAGAGCTGCCTATTGTTATATCCCAGTCTTTGTTGTACCGTAATACAGATTGAAGATATGCGACGGTGCATGCATTCGCCAATTAAGCCCATCTAACATAGCTGCTGCGTTGCATACAATGCTCTATAATAATATTAAAATGATTATTGGTGCAAAAAAGGTAACAATGTTTAGTGTTCACATAAGTATACTATATTGTAGGAACTACATTGTAACCATTGGTTAAGGAACCCTGTCTCTCAACTAGGGCAACCTGTATCTTGAGAGACAGGAGCATTCAGGAAAATATTAGACAATTTCTTAGTAGTCATTAGTATATTATTACTTTCCGTCTAGCCTATAATTTTACATTTGACATAAGCACGCCTATAAAGTTCCATAATTATTAATAGACAACCATAGACAATAACATGAGATCTTTCATGGACCCTTGCATAGACAATTTCTTAGTAGTCATTAGTGATATTATTACTTTCCGTCTAGCCTATAATTTTACATTTGACATAAGCACGCCTATGAAGTTCCATAATTATTAATAGACAACCATAGACAATAACATGAGATCTTTCATGGACCCTTGCATAGACAATTTCTTAGTAGTCATTAGTGATATTATTACTTTCCGTCTAGCCTATAATTTTACATTTGACATAAGCACGCCTATGAAGTTCCATAATTATTAATAGACATCCATAGACAATAACATGAGATCCTTCATGGACCCTTGCAATAGTGAAGCGACGTGCTCTTTAACCACGATATTCCGATGATTTAAAAATTCATAAATGAACCGAATTATGTATCAGCAGTGAACATTAAATATTTTCATTTTATTATCCAAAAACATAATAATGTAATTATCAATTAGATATGTAATAAGTAAGGTTAAATATTGAAAAATGTAAAAGTTCATTTTAATACATAAAACATAGTCATTTGTCAACGTCTGGGTATGTCTATAAAACAATACAAAATATTGAGCAAAAATAAAATACTTGTGTAAAATCTATTAAAATTCCTTCCTAAATAAAATCGATTGTTGTCTGAAATCGAATCGGCAACACATTTAGTACATATTTTAATAGTATATAGGCTTGCGCTTGCCCACTATCTCACCTGAAGGTTAGTGATGATGTGGTCGAAGGTGTAGCACGCTTGCCTAGAAGTAACCTATTCACTCTTGACTTAAAGATCCCGAGATTGTAGCTATCGGGAAATACAGACTCCGGCAGGGCATTCCACTCCTTAGCTGTACTTAATCGTATGTACTCCTTAATTAAAGTATTTCCAAAACGTTTGCATCCCTAAATGATAAGTTTTTGAGCTGTCAAATGTAAAATTACAGGCTGGAAGAAATAAAGTTATCAAACGCAATTTATTATAAATAATTATCGTCGAATAGGCGGGCGATAAGTGCAAGGAGTTTGAACGTGGTCGTGATATTCAGTATGAAGTAACCTATAATCATAGCGAAACTTTTTCTTTACTTACTACACTAAAATGTCCGACGTTTTTAATTGAGGTACGGCATTGAAACAGTTCTCAAGTTGACAAGGTGTGAATCACCGCCATTGCGTACTTGCGTGGCAGCGAGCGGAAGTGCCAGCGAGACAAGTCTGTTTTACTTTTGTCGGTCTAGACGGTTTCATGTCGCTCTTTTACGGTGTCAACGTTACTACGACTAAAACACAATGAATGCTCACAGCACGAGAGTGGTGGAGATATTCTTTGCGTAGTACCTATGTACCGTGCTCGGGTAATCTATTTGAAAACTACTCGCATGTTTCTAAGGCTGAGTATTGAGTAACAAAAATTGAAATAAATAAGATTGAATATGAAACTATTTCAAGGCAAAATTTTTACATTAGTTAAGAAACTAGCGGCCCTTATTTAGTTTCTACTCGTTTATGTTAGACTTCATTATATCGATCGCATTTATTTTATTGTTGATATCATATTTAACACAATACAAATTTATGTACTATGTGTATGAATACTGTTATATTTAAATATATTACGTTTATATTCATAAAACATTTATTTACAACAATTAGTAAAATTAAATTGAGGAGTCATGTCATATCGTTTTGATGAATCACTTATGATTGAGCCTTATCTACAACACTATGCTCCGCGCTTGCAACATTAAAACATTTGTTTAGAACAATTAGTAAAATTAAATTGAGGAGTCATGTCATATCGATTCGATGAATCACTTATGATTGAGCCTTACCTAAAAAATAATCTCCGCGCTTGCAACATTCAAACATTTGTTTACAACAATTAGTAAAATTAAATTGAGGAGTCATGTCATATCGATTCGATGAATCACTTATGATTGAGCCTTACCTACAACACTATGCTCCGCGCTTGCAACATTAAAACATTTGATTACAACAATTAGTAAAATTAAACTGAGGAGACATGTCACATGGATTCGATGAATCACTTATGATTTAGCCTTACCAACAACACTATGCTCCGCGCTTGCAACATTAAAAAAATTACTTCATTGGCAGCTGTCTATTTAGTCTACGAAATTAAAAATCACAATATAGTTGATAGTTTACTCTATTCTACTTTACTCTACTTACTTTACTCTATTATTCTATTCTACACGTCCACCTTTAGACATATGTTCAATCCTCAAGTCGTCTTTAAAACTTTATTAACGTAATATTTATTTACCAGGTCATTTCTTAGCTGTGGACTGCACAGAAGGCGAGACAGTCAAAAGAAAATAAACAAGACAACATTCTAACAGCAGTTTAACGTACAAGCTCAGATAATTAGCCCCGATTTCATCAACCTACAATTTTGCCTGAAAATGCCAACAAGGTTGTATAATAATACGTGGACGAGATTTTGAAATAACTTCATGAACTATCCGAGGACCAGAAGCACTGATTTTAAATACCACTTGAGTTTAATATATATTTAAACAAACTGAAAAGCTAAAATCACAAGCTGCATAAATATGAGATGTGCTGTTTATCATATAATCACATGGGATTTGGGATATGTTTATATAGGCTCCTTTCAGTATAGGTAAGCGTGTGTTTACTTTAAACGTTGTAAATTATTCGTAGTATACCGTAGGGTCGCTGCCAACTATTGTGGCGCTAATTAGAACAATAAACTTCGCTAACGCAAAGCCGACAAGACGCGGCCGCCACCAACTTCAACTAAGTTGCGAATTGATAATGTCAGGAATGTCCGCACTTCACAAGATTCATAACATACAAACAGCACATACTCGTATTATGAGCAACACATAGTTTGCTAACTAGAAAGTATTAGCGTTCCACCGTCAAGTAAACTCGTACACAAAGCGACTATTTGGGCCACGTTAAATTTGTTTGCAAAAGTATTTTATAAACCGGCCAAGTGCGAGTCGGACTCGCGCACGAAGGGTTCCGTACCATTATCGCAAAAAAACGGCAATAAAATCACGTTTGTTGTATGGTAGCCCTACTTAAATATCTGTTGTTATAGTGGCAACAGAAATACATCATCTGTGAAAATTTCAACTGTTTAGCTATCACGGTTCATGAGATACAGCCTGGTGACAGACTGACAGACAGACAGACGGATCGCGGAGTCTTAGTAATAAGGTCCCGTTTTTACCCTTTGGATACGGAACCCTAAAATGATCCAGCTTGTAGTATTTTATGCGAGCACTCATGATCTAAATGTGATAGGTGTCAATTTCTAAGAAGGGTGCGAATGTATCGCTGGCTCATAAACAATTTATAAATCTATATGTATGTACATACATAGCTTTTATATCAGCCATTATGTCGATCTCTCACAAAATAAATAATATTAGAATAGATACACGAAACAGGCATTTGAATAAAGTATGGATGGTGTGCTTTAGACATCTTTGTGGAAATGCTAATTTTCAACACCGTGTCGAATACTAATGTAAGACCCCATATCGATTGCGAAGAGTGAACTTGAATTAGCGATCCTGGGGTAGGATTTCTTGGAAGATTTTTACTGATCTCGAACAGGGATTTTCATACATTAAAACTGAGGACCATCGATTTATCACAAATACGAGCGACCTACGAGTATCACGTAATTCCTTGCTGGCATGACGTATCTATCGTAGTCAGATATGATATAATAAAATTTGAGTTAATGAACAGTGGTGTTCTACTCGTAAATACGATATTTAGGCATACGGTAACACATCTAGGGTGGGTGGGCTGGCGAGTCCGTGCCACCCAAACTAAAGTTTAGAGTTTACTGAAGGGTCACGAAGGTTATAATTTCCACAGCATATGACATGGGAAAATGAAAAAGGCTGATAGCGGGACAAGAAGGCATTATTCAAATAGTATTACTTGGACGTAGTCGGTGGCGCGTGCCGTTCAAAAAAATCAATACAACCCGCACGCCCTGACTCGCTCGCGCTCGCAAGGTCACCGAATAAACGGTTAACTAACTAAATGTTACTACAACTTACGTCACTACATTCATTTTTATCGAATTCGGCTTTTTACATTCCTGTTAGATGAAATCGCGGCGGTCTCCTTCTGGATCTAAATTTAACGTCTGGCCGCTCATCGACGTTAAATTTATGCGTAACGGGTACGTGATATAGTCCATAACAGCTCGTATACGTCCATTGCTGAATTATAATGTTCCCCGTAGACTCGTACAATGAACTTGGGTATATTAGTGTGATTACTACGTGTGTTTGAGATTGTAGTCCATTATCATCAGCTGGTGGAGTAGCCAAGAGCTAGCCAGGAGGGGGCACTATTGTAAATCACATCTAGCAACAGCAGAGATCGTACGGGCACAGAGGTTGGCGAACTTTCGTCAAGGACGTACTATTCGTGTGTAATAGCGAATATTGAAATACAATCAAATAAGAACTAGTTCACGTTTGGGAAATAAATCTTAATCCGAAGTTTACGACGCCCACGTGGCTAAAATCTGCAGACATGGATTCGGATACATTTTCGTGTTACTATGACGTAGTTTCTCCTTTCCAGCCAGAGTACGGCAATATGACGGGGAAATATGATTTTCATATTAGGAGAGTCATGATAGCCGTTTATCTAGAGGACGGAAGGGATAGCGGTTAAGGGACGTGGACGGTATCCATTGCGAGACGTAATGCCGCACTTGTAATTGGTGCAAAAATGTAATGTTGAGCTGGTACAGTGTGGTATTATATTGTTTGTGCTTCGCGGAAGTGGGCGTCGGTAATACTTTGATCAGAAAATGGCTTTACCGACGCGGTCGCTCCTGACGTAAGAAGTCTCCGATGATTGATTAAATAAACTAAAGTTACGTGATTCTGTTTCGAAATTACGTACTGCCCTACTTCTACTACGGTACTTCTGACAAAAAAAAAATTCTTTCAAAGGCCTGTCTTCAAAAAGAAAAGTTTACTTGAGTCAAACATAAGGGCCGAAATAATTTCCTATATCTATTTCAGTTTGCAAATCTTTGCCACATAATCCTCGCTGATTGGACGTTTTAAAAGCTTTCAGGGTTTGAATTTTGAGCGGCAAATAGTAAACGAATTGCCGCACATACGACAATTCGCTTTGGGCATTGCAAATTGAGGGTACACGATTCCTTTTTAACCGACTTACCAAAAAGGAGGAGGTTCTATGTTCGACTTCAAGTTTTTTTTTTTTTGTGTATGTTCACCGATTACTCCGTCAATTATGGACCGATTTTGAAAATTCTTTTTTTGTTTGAAAAAGTAAGTTCCGAAATTGGTCCCATTTTAATTTGGTGAAGATCTGATGAAGAACTTCGGAGATATACAACAGAACTCTTCAATAAATAACGGCAAATCTCTCGGGATTGCTGCAATCGCATTTCTGTTTATTGTTTATACCATAACATCACGACAGTACGCTCTTAAGGGGTACGCAGATCTCTCATTTCACCGGATATGTTCAAGTTTCATGAAATCTATTTTGGCATTAAAGTTACCTTACTAACTTTCCTATTAGGTACGTACAACTAAAAAGTGAAAAATAAAAAAACTTTTTGCAAAAAAATACTACCGACTTCCAAATACTAAACTACAAAGTGAAAAATAACTTAATTTTTTGAAGTCGGTGTCCATAACGCAAAAAAATGGTACCTACGAAAGACACCGACTTCAAAAAATTAAGTTATTTTCACTTTGTAGTTTAGTATTTGGAAGTCGGTAGTATTTTTTTGCAAAAAGTTTTTTTATTGTTTAAAAGTTCACCAAAACCAAATTCTCCATGAAACTTGGAAAAACTGCACTTCCTCAAAAACACGAAGATTATTAAACTTTTATTCAGCGTATTTCTACGTACACAAATTAACGGTATCTCGGAAAGGACATTGGACAAAAGAACAAAAATTTATTGGCTCAGGATTTTACTAAAGGTTTTCTTGCCGCTGAAATTGCGAAATGTGCTTAATTTTATTTTAAGTTGAAATCAAAAGGTGTTCCAAAAAATATATTACGATGTTCCATATAAATTTGAATGGAATTGTGTGAGCAGCAAAGTAGGTCAACCTTTTCATATCGATTCAATTTATAGATCTACTCTAGATTTTCTATTTTCAAACATGATACTCGGAGATGAACCGATAAAAATATAACCGAGTTACGGTTAGCTGTTCAGGCTTCCCATATTAAATTATGTCGAAAAGTTTTGAACATAAAATAGAGCTATATGTTGGGGTTTGGTCACTATTTTATAAGTATTATTATAAGGATGAAATAGAGGTTAAAACCGGACAGTGTAAGCTCACGTTAAGTCTGGAAAAGGATTGCAGGCTTATTATTGAAGAACATTATACGACCTCAATGTCCGTTAGGGTCAATACTTCGGAACAGAACAGCTAATATTTCAGAACAGTTCTTTATGTTTACGGTTGGACATGATAAACTAATGTACCTCATCATAATTCAAAGAATTACCAAAATAACAACATAGTCATCACGTAATTCTATTAAAACAACCAGCTTCAAAAAGCAACGTTTATTTCGCGTTAGATATGAAGAGCGAAAGCAACACAAAGCATTGTTTCGACATTTCCAAATGCATGGGTTGTTTGTCATTTCCCGCCCGTTACCGCAGAGTTTGCTGAACGAACTTTGCGTGGAAAATTACGCGCGGTGGGCTCGCGACAAAAGAGAACGTGTGGCGATAGCTTTCGACAGTAAAACCTTGTTTGCTTTGACCGGCTAACAAAGTTGTATGCGGGCTGAGTTGTGGCCTGTCTCGCCGTATCAGTCGCCAATCAAAATTTAAAAGCTTGTTAAGTCTAAAAGTGGACAGTGGAACGCTAAATAGACAGCTTACAAAGATATATCAGTCGTCAGCTTGTAAAAAAATTCTGTCCAATTTTCCAATAGATGGTGCCTATCCGAAGAGATCCTATAGCAAGCTTAACTTTAAGATATAAACATACAGTTTTGTTGCCCAAGTTAGTAGCATCGATTTGCATTTCGCTACAGCTGTTCTGTGTATAAAGTCCCGTCCGCATCCGCATCATTTTATCATTTGGCACCGCAACGCTGTAGATTTGAAGTTCCTTCATGTACTCGTACCTATTTCGTAGTATCGTAGATCTAGGGTGTCCCGTGATGCAATTGTGTAATCGACAACAAAACAAGGATTGATGGTAGGAATCTTTCCACTGCTATTGACAGTAATAGTTCCATCGACACAATTAACTATCTGAGAAGAAAATCTTTAGAGAAGCACAGCTTTGCTCTTTCTCGTTTATTATGATTGAAGGATTCATCTATCTATATATTTATTCAGCACTGGATGCACTGATTTCTTAAGAGGTAATGCGGGCAGAGAGCTCCAACTGAACTTGCTTGGTAAAAGGCGTATTTCCTCCTCCAGTATTGGATAAATTTAAAAGATATTCCATAAATTTAATAAAAAAGATATATGTTGTGCTTCTAAGTTTTCTTTTTTCATTGATAGTTGACAAATTTGTACACTAGGCCTCCGATGACAGCGCAAGGATTCTACTGCTTCTAAAGACAATGTATCATCAAAAGGGAAAATATAGACGCACAATATATATCTTTATTTTACTGTTTATAAAATATCTTATATAATTGTAATAATAATAATATATATATATAAGATAGTGCATCGGAACGCTTTACGAGTACAGTGTCTCTGTGTTATTAATTTTAAATTATTGGTAAAAATGTCCAAATTTAACGTGGAATCGGCATTAGCCGATATATTAAAGAAGTTAGTATCGTTGACAACGAAAGTTACAGCTCAGTCATCAACAATTGAAGCTCAAACCAAAAAAATTGAGGAACAACAATGCCTAATTCAAAAATGTTCAACAACCATTTTAGAACAAAAGAAGGTAATTGAAGAACTATGCGCAAAAGTTGAGACCGTTGTTCTCACATCACAAATTGCAAAGAGCGAGACGGAGAAAACCACAGGCGTGCGTCCGAAAGAGATGAACATAGTGTCGGAGGTAGCGATGTCAACGGTGGACAATGTATCGGAACGCGCGCGGCGAGCGGAGGAGCGAACCAAAAATAAGGTGGCGTCTACGCTACATGAGCGGCAGCGAGGTGACAAGGAGACGGAGGTGGTAACAAATGATGAAGAATGGAAAGTGGTTGCAAACAGGAAGAAAAAATCTAAGACTGATCTCAAGGTGGTCGGTAAAGGTGGCAACACACAAATTTCGGCATTTCAAGCGATTGAGAAAAAGAAGTTTTTGCATGTTTGGTCTCTTCATATTGATACATCGGAGGATGCATTAATGGAACATGTTACTAAAGTTTGTGACTCAAAAGATATCAAGGTGGAGAAAGTTATTCCAAAAACTAAAAGAGACTACTCGTCATTCATGGTGGGTGTGCCCGAATCTAAGTTTGATACACTGAACAACGCTAACAGTTGGCCTTTGAATACACAATTCAGTGAATGGGTGTGGTTTCGGAACTACCGTAAGCCCTCGGAAAAGTCTAAAAACCACAAATAATTGCATCCAATTATTTTATCAAAATGTACGGGGCCTAAGAACTAAGACGAAGACTTTTTGCAATAATTTATTGGCCTCAAATTATGATATCGCGGCTATAACGGAAACTGGACTTAATACATCTATACACGATGGTGAACTAATTCCGGCCGGATTTAATGTACTAAGATGTGATCGAGCGGACGGGCGTAAGCAGGGAGGAGTATTGTTGGCAGCAACATCGCGTTTTCAACTAACGCGCCTTCCTATCGTTAATGTAGACGCGGCCTTATTCGAGCTAGTATGTGCAACAGTACGTATGAGTAATAATAGTTTGCTTCTGTGTTGTGTTGTATACATTCCACCAAGATGTAATGCTAATGAATATATGCATTTGTTTAATATATTGGAAGACGTATGTGTAAAATACAAGAATGTTTTACAACACAATTGAAGTCACCTATCAAGGTGACTTCAATTTGCATTCAGCAACATTGGAGACCAATAGTTATTTTGAATATGTCAACGCCTTTTGCGGATTTCGGCAGGCAAATGAAATACTTAATATTAATAATCGTACGTTGGATTTAGTATTGACAACATTATTACCGGATAACTTAAAGGTACGTTTGGCCGACGAGCCATTAGTTGATATAGACGTACAGCACCCACCACTGTTTGTCAGCGTGAGCACCGGTGATCAACGAAGGGGGGCGCCGCTGCTGACACCACCAAGTGACAGTCCTTTAGATACTGGTAGTGATTGTTGTCCAAGTTGGAACTTTAAAAAAGCTGACTTGTCTTATTTATATTTTAGCTTACAATTGATAAATTGGGATTCGTTATGTGAGATGCAAAGTTCTAGTTCTGCTTTGGCTTGTTTTTATAATCTTGTGAATAACACTATTGATCTATGTACACCTAGGAAGAAAAGGGTAGTAGGTAAAAATAATAATTCTAGAGTTTACCCAGAGTGGTACACGTCAGATTTAATATGGGATATCAAACGAAAGTGGAGACATCATAAATTATTTAAAGTAACGTCTTCGCCGAGTGATTACAAAGTGTTTAGTCGGTACCGGTCAATAGTTAAACGTAAAATCACTTCAGCGTATCAGGCTTACCAAAATAAATTACAACTTAATTTTAAGGATGATCCTAAATCATTCTGGAGCTTTGTTCGAGCAAAGCAATCCAGACGTAATAAGCCCCAAATCACAAAGGATGGCATAGTGTTGAGGGAGGAGGAGGCTGCTGAAGGTTTTGCTGCCTATTTCCACTCGGTGTACAGTGGGACGCGACCGACGTTAGACCCAGTCGCAGCGGAGCGCGCGGCCTGTGGAGCGGGCTCGGCGCGCGTGCATGTGGACCGCGTGAGTCAGGGGGAGTTGTGCGCGGCACTCCAGCGGCTCAAGCCCAAACAGTCGGTGGGTCCGGATGGAATACCACCTTTTATTGTCAGGGACTGTAGCTCAGTATTTTGGAAACCACTGCTACACATTTTCAATATGTGCTTACAGGAAGGACACTATCCAGATCAATGGAAAATGACGCGAGTTATCCCGGTACCAAAAGGAGGTTCAGGGTCGGACGTCGGTGGTTATCGACCTGTGGCCGTACTGTCGGCGTTCGCTAAGGTTTTTGAATCAGTGTTACACAAATCCATTTACACGCAAGTGAGCCCACTACTACATGATGCTCAACATGGTTTTCGGGTCGGTCGGGGTACGGGAAGTAACCTACTGTCGTTTGTGTCGTATTTGGCGCCAGTAGTGGACGCTGGAGGACAGGTGGACGTCGCGTACTTCGACTTTCGGAAGGCTTTTGATATGGTGGATAATGACATTCTATTGGTTAAATTTGCTGCATTAGGTTTTACACCTCATTTGCTAAAGTTCTTTGCGAGTTATCTTGGTGAGCGCCGGCAGTACGTTGAGTACGCCGGACACAAATCTAAACCATTTTATACATTTTCGGGGGTAAGCCAGGGTTGTAATTTGGGTCCACTGGAATTCATTATTATGGTTAATGATCTCCCTGAGGTCGTGAGCAGTGCAAGGTGTTTGCTATTTGCAGATGATCTTAAAGTGTTTATCTCTGTAGCGAGCGCCTCGGATTGTGAGCGGCTTCAGCGCGATCTCGACAAAGTGGTACAATGGAGTCAGGAAAACAAACTGGTCTTCAATGTGACCAAATGTTGCGTGATGACGTACAGTCGCGCGCGTGTCCCACTACAAAATCAGTATGAGATGGACGGCATAGTGATGCCGCGTGTCACGCAAATGCGGGATCTTGGTGTTCATATGGTGGTCGAGTTGATGTTTCGCAATCACATTATGGAGTTGTGTAGCAAATCCTTTAGAAATTTAGGTTTTATTTTACGACAGTGTACGGATTTTAAAAGTGTAGCAGTGGTAAAAATACTTTATAATGCTTTGGTTCGTAGTCATCTCGAAACAAGTGCCATTATATGGAATCCACATGAGGACAAATATAGTCTCATGATCGAAAAAATCCAAAATAAATTCACTAGGTATTTATATTTGAAGCAATATGGGGTTTACCCATTTTACCCGTTGATGTATCCGAGTCTGTTTGTGTTGGGCATGGTCGGGTACACTAGGCTGGCGGTTAGGAGGGACGTCGCTTTAGTAAAATACGCGGCGAGAGTGCTGCGCGGGCTGGTGCATCACCCAGATGTACTGGAGGCGCTGCGGCTGCATGTCCCGGATGGGTATGTGGGTGCGCGCCGCCGACCCACTTTGTTAGATGTGCCAAGGGCTAGGACAAATTTATTAAAGTTTGCTCCTTTGTCAAGGGCCGCGCGTATTATAAATAGTATGCCATCGGAAGATTTGTTCCATAGCCTGCCGAAATTTGTGTCAGGAGCACAAAGGTGCATTGAAGGAGGCATACATATATAAATGGTTTCTTGATTTTTGTTATTTTATTTTTATTGTTAATATTTTATGTATCTACTCGTATATAGTGTATAACATTATTTATTATGTGGTATAACATCATCTTGGGAAAACTGTAAGATGTTGTACTTATTGGTGTCAAATAAATAAATAAATAAATAAATCTTTTAAATTAGTCCAATATTGGAGGAGGACGAGAGCCAAGCTTCGAATTATGACTTTTACTTAGGATATTCAGACGGATGTCTGCGACCGCATTTCCTCTTAGCTTTCTGAAAGAGGTGCAGTTTTTAGCATAGCTTTAATATAAACTTAAGTAGTAATAACTTTTATTTTTGTTTTATTTTATTAAAGCGCTATACATAAGGAATATTTGCGCTGAATACATCACAGATTACAGAAACATTGTAGTTTTTACTGAATACCTCTGGGTACTTTCATTTATTAGATAGTGTCTACACAGCCGTCGGAATGTTGCAAGCTGGTTCCAGGCAACGTACTGTGGCTCTCGCTCTTGACACTGAGCGTCATAAGCCATCTCTGGACACGCTATTGTATCACAGGCAGCGTGGCCGAGCGAAATGGAGGACGATCTCGCATCACCACTCGCAGACAGGACCGGTACATCCAAAATACTGCCATGACCGCCATGATGTTGGCTACGAGGCTTCACAGTCTTCAGGCTTGCTGATAAGCGACCATCCGAAATTGTTTACGTGAGGTGGGTCTGCGTTCCCGAAGGCCGCTGAGAGTTCCACCTAAAGCACCCCGCAATCGTAGGGCCCGTTTACAATGGGCTCGCGACCACAGAAATTGGGAGGAAGAAGACCGGCGTTGTGTTTGCTTTTCCGATGAATCTAGTTTCGGTATGAGGCCGGGTAAAAGACGGTACTCGAGTTTGGAGGACCTCTGGACGCCAAGAACGTTTGAAATTCTGTCAGGTAGTTCATTCATATGGAGAAGGAACAATGATGGTTTGGGCCGGTATTTGGATCGGTGGCAGAACCGATCGCATTTGAATAAGTGGCAATCTCCTGCTTTGATTTATGCGGAGAAGATTGTTTCAGACGTGATCATCCCTTTGTGACGCCTTTGCACGACAAAACACGGCTAAAGTCAGTAGTCGTAACACGCTCTCTTGTCGATGCTCGCATCAACGGCAGAATGTTCCGCTCAATCGACAGACCTCAACCCAATTGAGCACGCACGGGATATGCACCACAAAGAGCTCTGTTTTGTATGGATGCCGTGCATACCCCACAGCAACTTTGTGACTTGTTAGAAAGAAAGTGGGCGGCCATTCCTCAAAGTGATTTTGATGAAATGATTATTATAAGCATGCCTAATCGCTGTGATCGTGTGGTTCGTGGCAATGGTGGAAACACAGATTATTATATTTTTATCTATACAATAAAAAAATCTTATTTTTGCCATTAATTTGACGACGTTAACCTAGGTTTAATACCCAACAAATTTGCAAAAATATAAATATATATTTTTTTTCAAATATCTTTATAATTTGTTAACTTACACACATAGGGTTTGAAGTAAGAAGCCAGTCTGGAAGACTAGATTTGGCAAATATTAATTGGATATTTTGTATAGTTAAAAATGTACTTGATCCCTAGAGACTTTTGATGTAAGTAATTAGTTTAACGAGTAATAATTATGTATAGACTACCAACTTATTTTCATTTAACATCTTAAAAGACAAGACAAGAGCTCGTGGCTAATTAATAACAGCCGCACGGGTCGATCTTCAAGGTTAAGCAACGCTTGACGAGGTCGGTTCGTGGATGGGTGACCATTTCAACATACCGAGTTTCCTCCGGTCCTCGGAAAGCACGTCAAGCCATAGGACCCGGCTGTCATTTGAAGCTCTTTGACAGTCGTTACGGGTAGTCAGAAGCCTGAGATCTGACACCAGTCTTGCCAAGAGGTATCGTGTTATGTATCCAGTTACTGGGTTGTGGAGGACAGATAGGCAGTCGCTCCATGTAAAACACTGGTACTCAGCTGAATCCGGTAAGACTGGAAGCCGACCCCAACAATAATTGGGATAAAGGCTAGGCAGATGATGATCTTAAAAGACAAGTCTAGGACGGGATCTGGCAAATGTTAGGATTGACTCAAATAGAACTCAAAACATATATAAAAAAACATGGTGCGCATGTATGTATTTCAAAGGTTCTTCCGCAGATGAATAGCGTTTGCGTACCTACTTTGCGTAAACCCAGTAATTAAAAAAATAACCAAGATTTTTACCAATGCGCGCGTAAGTATTCCCATGGGGTGCAGAAAAAGTGTTAGGATTATATTATATAAATTTTTAGACGATATTTATTATGTGATATTGTTTTTCATGAATAACCACGGGATTGAATTTAAATGCAATCTGTTTTATTAAACACACCGTGTTTATCGTTAACGATAAATGCAATAGTGCTTAAATAGAACTGACTTGAACAAACAGACTGCGTTCCACAGCTAACAAAGCAAGCTCAGAGTTCCTTCAATACACGCGCTAGACAGCTATTCGCTTCAAAGGACTTGACTGCAACTCTTCATTGAGCGTTTTCTATTGGCGGTGCGTAGCCTTCACTATAGCCGGGTATCGAGAATGCCCTGGATTCCCGACCTGTTTAGAGTGATTGCGTTCCAGGGCGCTCATTACGACGACGGTTTGCCAAGCCACTGCACGGCCGGTCGGCCCCACTGCCAACGAAAATACAAAAAAAGAAACCACTCCTAAGATCGCGCCGGGGGCGAAACTTGACCTATTCCGTCTTACCACACTTTTTAAAGTCGCATTTCATTTCCAACTTTTATTATTTCAATTTAGACGAGTCAAAGTGGATTGTTATAACGATTACGAATTCAGCGTAATCAAATCTACAGGCTGGTTGAGGTTAATTTTATTTAACTTATAACTTATTTTACCGAAACTGGAAATACCTTTTTGGGCCAACATTTTTTGTTAATGCTCTAGAATCTACTATTTCAATCTTATTCAGACTATACTAATATTAAGAAAGGGGAAAGATTTGATCATGTGTAATGGATAAACTAAAAAACTACATAACCGATTTTGAAAATTCTTTCACCAGTAGGTAGCTACATTATTCCTTAGTGTCAAAGACTATTTTTTGTATCCCGAAAACGGGTCCTATGGGGTGGGCCAGGGGAGCGAAGTCCTATATAAAATCTGTTACAGAAACTGAAGGCAGATTGAGCTCCGAGTCCCAAGAACCGAACTTATCTGACAAGAATTATAATTAGAGAGATAGTTACGTAATTTCAGCGTTGGTATCGGAAACACCCAAATAGTTTGGAAGTCTGTCTTCATTCATTGATCATTAAGGTAGTGACTGGTGATGGATGCCAACACAAAACTATTGGAAGCGAACTGACCATTCAAAGTCAGAGAGTAATATGTAAATGGCTGAATGAAAATAGTTTCTATAATATTGAGAATTTTTTTGAACATAAATTATAATGTTTGTAAATTCAAATTTGTAAGTTTGCATGCTTTAATTTTAAGCAAAACATGTATGATCTCATATGCTATAATAACACCCATGTATACCATGTTTTACGCAAATAAATGATCTTATCTTATCTTATCTATGTTAGTCCAAGGGTGGGATTAAAAATCAGAGTAATCTTTCAAAGGCTGCGAGACAAAATTGCTGTTCTCTATTTTATATTGTAATAATTTTGTCAGTTTTCTCATTAATTTTAGACTGTTGCTGTTTCTCGGCAGACGTTTGTCATTATCTGGCAACCCAACCGAGAGTCCGGAACGAGTTGATGTTTAGAAACCTTATATATTAAAACTAAATGAATGAAAATTTAAAACTTTAAAGCACACTGTGTAAACAAGCATATTACAAATTATATAATTATATTCAAGATAAGAATGAACAAAGAAGAAAATGAAGATGAAGAGATGTGTAACTTTAGTTTTTGGTGTACAATAAAGTATATTCTAATCTATTCTAAGAATACGTGGCAACATGCTGGTCCTGCTCCATAGGGCAATCTATAGTGTAGACAAAATCAAACTGGTTAATCTTTACAGGTATTCTAAATTATGGAATTGTTTTTATTATTATCTTTCTCTCCTCTTTGACTCACACACTGTTCCGTTATTGTTTAATTAGGTATTTTACCTAAGTTTGCAATATTTGTAAATATGTGAGTACCATGTTCCTATTTATCAAATTAATGAATTTACATGTTAGTGTTGGTAATACTTTATATCTATACGCAATATAGAAGTGTTAATTTGGGTGCATCGTCTTCACGTATATAAATTAATGTATGTAAATATTGACAAATATTAAAAAAAAATGTTGGTGTGGAGTTTTTTGTCCGTTCTTCTCCATAAAAAGCTTCTTTACCGAATGGACGTTAGAATCAATTATTATTACTTATAAATTAAAATTTTTGACGTTCGAAAGGCCGCTTAGTGGTCTAATTAAAATAAAGAAATTTGACTTTGACTTTACACCTACTGTTTGACTTTAACACGATTCTGTATTTGCGCGACGATAAGCTTTGTACAATAAAATGAAAAGAATATTGCCTCTTTTTTAACCGATTTCGACACATAACTTTTTACTAGGTCAACTGATTTTGATGATTCTTTTTTTATTTGATTGATTGTGCTTCTGATGTGATCCCATTATGAAGATCTAATGAGTAGTTTTTGAGTTATCCTTAATATTGCGTCTTTTCATGGTAATAAATATTGTACGATAATCAAAAAGAGAAAAAAAACCTTTCTAACAAAAACAAAATAACCGACTTCCAAAACAAAACACTACAAAGCGAAAAATAACTTTTTTTCGGAAGTCGGTGTCAACAACAAAAAAAATAGGTACCGAAGACATCGACTTTCGAAAAGAAAGTTATTTTTCGATTTGTAGTGTTTTTATTAGGTTAGGTAGGCACCCGCACCTAATAAAGAGAGCTGAGATTTTATTATTTTCGACGCCAGAATTAAGTTACGATACTGAAGTAAACTTTTTAATTTAATGTTGATCAAAGGCAGCGTTAGGTTTCCAATTGCATCTGCGGAAATCGAACCCAGACATACATGTGCACGTAATTACTGGCCTCGGGCCGTGTGACATGGTATGCAAGAACTGCATGAATAATGGAGCCCATCAATGGACCATTGCATCCCAACGACAGCCATGACACAGGGTAGGTTAGGTAGGTATGGTAGGTTAGATAGGTAGCCAGTTGAAGGGAGCGAAGCCGCGGGCACAGCTAGTCTATATATATAAAAATGAATCCCTATTTCCCTTGGTCACGGCATCACGCGTGAACGGCTGGACCGATTTCGGTTATTCTTTTTTTGTTGTTTTTGTTATTGTTAGGAGAAGGTTCTAATGAAAAAAAAATAAGGAAAAAAAAGTTGGTAGGGTAGGTAGGGTAGCGTAGAGTATGTAGGTAGAGTAGATAAATGTTTGGTGTTTTTATGGCAAAACAAAGTGTGCCGGGTCAGCTAGTGTGTAATAAAAAAACTTTTAAACAAAAAATACAACCGACTTCCAAATAAAAACACTACAAAGTGAAAAATAACTTCAATTTCGGAAGTCGGTGTTCCTGTTTTGGGATCTTCGTTTTTTGACACCGACTTCCGAAATTGAAGTTATTTTTCACTTTGTAGTGTTTTTATTTGGAAGTCGGTTGTATTTTTTGTTTAAAAGTTTTTTATTTTCACTTTTTAGTTGTGGGTACATAACGGACCAATTCTCCAAAGTGAAGCCTGAAGAATAGATTAACCCAGAAACATGAAACTTAAACAAAACGGTGGAATTAGAGTATACCAGGGTGAATCTTTCACACCTGCGTACCCCTTTAAAGCGTGCTAGTGTGATGTTATGTTATGAAATGATGTAAACAATAAACAGGCATCCGATTGCAGTTATCCCGAGTGATCTGCTGTCATTTATTGAAGAGTTCTGATGTATATTTCCGAAGTTCTTCTTCAGATCTTGACCATTTTTAAATGGGACCACATGACAAAGACCAGCTTTCAAATAAAAAAAGAATCATCAAAATCGGTTCACCCAGTAACTAGTTCTGAGGTAACACACATAAAAAAAAAAATACAGTCGAATTGAGAACCTCCTCCTTTTTTGCGAAGTCGGTTAAAAATAGGAACTACCAGTCAACAGTTTTCCTTTTGTGCAATAAACAAAGGGTATTTAGAATTTTATAACTGAATCTGGAATCACGAGATTTTCCAAGAAAGTAAAATTGTTGTTTTGTATACTCGTAACTATCTTTTTATCCTATTGTTTTTGTTGGAAACTTGGAAATATAACATTGAGCACTGTAAGGTTATTATAAAAGATGAAAGAAAGTGGTTTCAGAGCCGCTTTGCGATTAAATTGTGACACGAATACTTCCGGATCCGGATAGACACCGCATCGCAAAAATGCTCTAGCGCGTGTCATATCTGCAAATAGCCTCGTTTGATGAAAGCACGTCCTCAGTTGCCAACTCCTTACAGGAGCCTGATATTACCACTTAAAATGGTTTACGAAACTTAGGTCTTGGTCCGACGGGTGCAACCAGAATAAGTAATCAAATATACCCCTTAACAAGTTAAGTCTTGCATCTCAACGGAAAATAGTTTAAATTGCACGTATCTATTCAACGTGCTGAACGGGAGCCTTGTACCCGTATGTGTTAAATGGTGCTAACTCGCACGTTTTATATTTACTCGTTTCAGTAAACGCCTGAAAGGTAAACGCAATACCATTCACAAAATGTTTGCGTAGTTAGTTAAGGGCCTTCCACCGCTGGGTGCCATGCCACCAGAGATGTGCTATGCAGCCATGCTGCGAGGATGTGAAAGCTAAGCTACGAAACTATGTGACCGTTTCCACTGATGCTAAGCTATGTAGCGGGTTAGTAAGATACGCTGTCCCGAGGTAGCTGTGCGGGGAAGGTGCGCAGTTCGAGCTATGCGATGTATCTACAGTAGGGAAGGGACGGGGAGCGGCTCAGCGCCGGCGCGGTGAGGGGAGATGCAACCATCCAGAGCATGAATCCAGATCATGCATCCATCCATATAAAAAACAAAGCTTAGCAGAACGGTCGTTTTCACCAGTGTTATGCTATATGGACCAATGAATATTATTGGTGGATATCAAACGCATCCATAGCAATGTAGTATAGCATATCTCTGGTGGAAAGGCACCCTTAGTGCCGTAAAACTGTTAATTTCTAAAGCATTCTCCTTAGTAACGGCTAGGTTATTAAGGTTTGAAAAAATATTTATTATTGATTCATGTACATTATTTTTGAAACATGGTTGTTTTCGTGTAACTAATAGTTTTGCTTTAAAAAAATATTTAACAACATGTTTTTTTTTCGCTTGTTTTGTATACTCCTCCAAAACGACTTGGATGTTTGAAAATATTTTTACACAGATAAATTGATACCTAGAATTAGCTAGTTTTGCAAACAAAATTCATAAGGAGGTTCAATATTGATAACCTGGCACCGAGTGGGCGCACGGCCAGTACTGCTAACATTGGGGAATATACACGCCTTAAAACAAAAAAAATGTAAATGCTAAAATATTCGATAAATATCGAAATATCTGCTACGGACAGGTCATTCAGTTAATTTGCACAGTCGGTAATAGTAGGGGTGGAAAGGGTTAAAATTTTCGATTCCAACTTTCTGTCATTGAACTGTTTTTTTTTTTTGGATTGTACGTACTTTCACCGTTTTATGGTGTAGCTGAGATCAGATCACACACGAACTAAGGTTATAAACTTATAATGTTTGTATCGAACACCATTTATCTATTGTTGAAAAGAGAATCTTGTTACGAAAATGAGTTTAACGTTATGCATTTCCAAGCATCCACAATTAAATTAAATCTGAATATTTAGGATTGGAGTAGACGCTGGTGCAAAGGAATGGCAATATTATATGAATTACAAAGCAGTGTGCACTGTGAAGCACATTCCGATTCTGGGTAAACTGTGTAAACGCAATAGAATTAATGCGACGCCCGTGGGTGTATGTACAGTCACCCGTGTCGACTCGTGTTTGTGCATTTCATTTGCTGTTGACCGTCTCTGTCTATGTACTAAGTCTCCAACTATGAACTTTAGTAAAATCACAATCAAAAATACACCCTCAGATTACTCAATTAGAACACGTAGAGTCGGGCATGCCTAACATTAATTACCTCAACATTTGTAGCAAAATGTAAAGTACCCGGACAAAGGAACGTATTTTTCGTAGAAGTGGTAATTCACTGCGTCGTCATTATCGAGGTGAAATTGTAATGTTTGGGGAGAACAACTGTCATTGAGCTTGCGGATAGGCGTATCGATCTCTGTTTTGTGGGCTGGGCCACTTAATCGCGCTGAACAGACATCAATAAAGTTAACTACCGTAGGAACTGTTTTCTAGGTCTTTATACTGATGGCGGTTTATTTAAGTGTTAAATTATGGTAGGTACGCTAACATGAAAGCAAACACGACCGGTTTGCATTTCAAATAACCGTAACGTTACAGAAACATGGTACAATGTCCTGATCAAATCGTACTATTTCTCAGTTAATCAATACGAGGTTGTTTATTTTATTCTTAGGAAACTATGCTGCTGACCGTAGCTAGAGGCTAAGGTTAAGTACTCACTCTTCAGGTAGGCTCGGAGCGCCGTCCTCTTGTCCTGGAGCATTCACGTGGTAGACGCAGAAGTTTTCCAAAAGAGCCCTCATGTCCACGTAGTTGAAGAACGTTTGGAAGCAAACATCTGTGGACACAAAAAACAAATTAGACTCTTAATTCAAAGACACAAGACATAAAGTTAAGTGAGCATTGCTACTGAATGTTTTGCATTGCTTGAATCATCAATACATACAATAAATCTGGAGAAAAGTCGTTTTTGTACATCGAAAATATTGCCAAAAAATAGCCAATGTTAAAAGATAACCAAGAGAACCCATTTCCAACATTTTTGTAAATTTTGCCTGTTTGCTGGTTTGTCTTTTTAGTTGTGCACGCATCACGTAAATGTACGAAACCAATGTAGATAACTTTTATACATAAAATTGTGCGTAACTTGAAGTATTACTTAGTTTTTGTTTCATCGCAATCTATCAAAAGATATATGAATTTAAAGTGTACAAGAAGTAAGATATCACAACACACGCAATTCAGATACTCGTTCGCACACACAGTTTAAACTCCATATTCGATAGATGGTGACATCATTTTCTGAATGGCGGTGTTAAGATTCTCAGAAGAAGAGTGACCCTAGAAAAAAATTGGCATGTAGGTAGGTAAGATTGGTAGGGTAGGCAGTTGACGGAAGCGAAGCCCCGGGCACAGCTAGTAATTATTAAGTATTTTAATTTTACCACACGTTGTTGGTTTACCAGTAATTTTGCAAAATTTTATTTATTACCGCTCTGAATAGAAAGCACAAATAGATTTAGTTAGGAAACTCTTTAGACTTTGTTAAACGTTAAGCTCGCTTGTATGTATCTCATCAAGAAGTTGTGTCAGCGTTGAGATTACTTTTGTTATTTATCAAAGGGAGGTTTAACAACAACTAAAAAAATCTTGTACTGTTTGCATAGCATTTTCATTAGAAATATAATTCAAATTAAATTGCATTCGCTCAATGATAATAGACTTTTTGATAAATTTGAGCAAAGCTTATTGTTACGAAATCGCAATGCAGTATTCGTGAACTCGCCTTGTATAACAAAATGGTACGTATGTTCGCGATGCCGGTCGCAAGCAGGCTTTTAGCGGCATACTTCTATCACAATATGGTACAAATGCCATTATTTCCGATCCTATTAAGGCCACATAGAAGTGTGGAACGATGGATAGACGCTGGACATTCATTGGAATGAATAAAAGTCTCTAATCATTTTTATCTATGTTTCGCACTTCCACTTTGCAAATTAAACGCCTTTGCCTTTATAACCCCAGTGTCATAGTTTTAATGAAATAAATAATGTAGGAAATGAAAGGATCGCCTGGAAACATATCATGCAAAATTAGACAGACCAGCGACCAAAAGAGGATTACAAAGGAACGACATAATATTGTGGTCAGAGGTCTAGTGGGCGCCCAAATAAAGCAGAGGTTGCATTCGTTGAATAATAGTTCATTATTGTAAAGGCCGGGAAATAGGCAATTGCAGGTCGAGTATCAATTTAACTAATACGAGACAGGCAATTGCCATTTCCGCCGAGGCATATATACTGCTTTTCTCAAAAGTATGCAGGGAAATAAAACATATTGTTTATATTATACATTTTATTTATTAAAAGTTACAACAACATTGCTGGAGCGTTGTAATGTTCCAAATTCTAAAAACGCTCCTGCAATGGGTTTGATCAACATTGATGGAGCGTTGTAATGTTCCAAATTCAAAAAACACTCCTGCAATGGATTTGTTTTTTTTTTGTCCGTAAAGTCGATCATCGCGTGTTCTGTTTTCGAAAATAATCACAATATTTCCATGCATGTTTGAGAAAATAACTATTATCTACTCTCATATCGTAATATTCGAATTATAAACTTCAAAACGAGTTTATATTGACATACTTTATAAACAAAATAACGAAAATTAAAAATATAATCTTTTTAGAACACTTTTCTCAAACAAAATAATGATATAATACATTTTTTTTCTATTACGATACAGGGCAAATCCAAGAAGTTAATATCACCAAGTTTTGATTCCAATTTTTACTTGTCTGTGGCGCTAAAGCGGTAGCGCATGCGGTGATGTGCTGGGTTTTGGCGCCATTCATACGTTTTGCTGTACTGATTTTTTCTTACTTTTTTTAATAGTAGGTTCAATCCCAATGCATGAGTGTAGATAAAGTAGTGTATGAAACTGCACATAACTAGGTATCAAAACATTCGTGTGAAACTATTAAAAACCTCGCCTACATGTTTTAATACTCCTTACTATGCAACAGTTTCATAAACCACTATTTTAACGTAACGTGAACTAACTTGTAACAAAAATAAAAAAGAACAATCAAACTAATGACCTGACATAAACATTAAAGTAAATAATTAACTGAGAACGACGCCATGGGAAATTAAACACGTCCGCGACGTGACAGCTTTTGATTTCATCAATTATTTTCCTTTCTAAAAAGTTATTTATTTGCTTCTGAATATTTAAACTCTTATATGACGCTGCAGAACCTAAAGAACCTATGTATTGTTTCAGGTTCAAAAGCGTACCTACATATCGTAAACTAGTAAGCGCGAATATATTACCTATATATTTTTCTTACGAGTGGGAAAATTCCTACAGCGATTTTTTTATTTTTTATCTGCCCTCACAACGTAATATTACCAATATGAATTGAAAAATACTGTATAAACACATACTTCTTTTTCGTGAACAGGTCAAATTATAAAAAAAAACCATTACAGTGCCACATTTTCCTTCGATTTTCAATCAACTGCATCATAAAATAACTTTTATATTTTTATAGCACACTTTTGCTTTTTAATTTATTGGCGCGTTCATTGACGTAATATAGAAAAATAGTGTAGTTGTCTATTGCTATATAAATAGTGTCGCAGTCATGAGCAATGAGAATATAAATTGTCTAATACTTTTGTTATATTACAACTATATGAGTGAAGAAAAATTGTGAATACCACGGCATATAATTAGGTTTTAAAAAAACTCGTATGATATTTATCAGACTCGTGTTTTAATAACCTTATTATATGACCGTTGCATAAACTACTATCATTGATTACTTTGATATCTGTTGTTGTGAACCACCGTACAGACAGAAGATTTCTTTTAAAATGGTCTTGCAGCAGTCAAATCCAATTTATTTTCTAAATACAGAATAAAAAAAATAATTGAACCAGTTAGGTTCATTTATATGATATTTCAACAACGGGCAATTCCACTTGTCTGTAAGCGGCTTATGGCCTGCATTGGACTCCGTAATTGTAAGTGCATTGGAGGTTTATTACTACGATTGCAAATCGAAATGGACTCGGTCATCAATTTAATTATATCTATTGTTTGGCATCGTTAGAAAATGTGGCCAATATTTTATTGACCATAAAGCATGAATAGTCCATTTCAGCTGGGTAAGACATTTGCAGGGATAATATTTGCCGATCGCACTTGTCTAAATAATAAGTTTTAGAGTTCAATTAGGTTTATATTAAAATAACACTAACTCCATAGCTTTTGTCCGTGACTTCGTCTGCCTAGCATTTCTACATCGCGGAATAATATTGTAGGTGTGTGGACCGCCTTACTTTGGTTAACCGTACAAAGTTCTAACCCCCTTTCCTTTACCTTAAGGATGAACGATAATAGTAGTTTATGAAACTGGTGCATACTGAAGGGTATTAAAACACGAGTGTGTTCAAACATTCGTGTGAAAACTAGTAAAAAACTCGCTTTTTACTAGTTTTCACACGAATGTTTTAATATGTTAGTTGTGTGTTAGCTAGTTATGTGCAGTTTCATACACTACTTTATTTACATTCATAAATTGGGATTGAACCTAATAAATACATCTTTTTGCATTTTCCATGCCACAAAATCGTGATAGCATTTGTCATATACTTTTCTCGACTTTGCTGGTAATAAATTAAGAGTAGAAGTCTCCGTCTTGAAGTCTTAGTAGTAGTCTCCTTCGCCGCATCTAAAATATCGGGCGGAGTCAAATTTTCTTAACATTCACTGATATCCAATGATATTCAAATAAATAGATATGTTATGAGCGCGTGCATTTTGAAGACTTGAATAGGTCACAATTGTGACTTTTAATCTTTAGTTTATGTCACGCATGGCGAAGAGCGATAGGCTTTGTTGAAACAAAAACAAAATAAAATAAATGCCATCGTGTGTATTTGTAATTTATATATTTATTGATTAAAATAAATATTTTTTAATGTTAGATGAATGAAAAGTGTGTATGTATATAAGGCGGTATTCTTTCTCCATTATTATTTTCTATCTTCATTAATTTTATAACTAAGTGTCTTCGGTGTTCGTATCATCTTTATGCCGATGATCTTCAGCTGTATACGGCTGCGCGGGTGGAGGGTTTGTCGGACGCTATAGAAGAAGTAAACCGAGACTTGGACGCCATTAAAATCTGGTCTGATAGATTTGGAGTGTCTGTAAACCCCTCTAAATGTCAGGCCATTGTAATAGGAAGCTCACGTATGATGGGTAGAGTGACGGTTAGATCTCTTCCTCCTCTTATTTTCGATGGTACCGTTATTCCCATTAGCCCTAGCGTAAAAGATCTCGGTTTGCATCATGATTCGACACTTGGCTGGCATAGCCAGGTTGCTAGTGTCAGTCAAAGAGTCAACGGCACTTTGCGATACCTGTATCGTCTGAGGATTTTTTTGCCCGCAAAGACAGACTATGCTTGTGCAGACTTTAATTTTTCCTATAATTGACTATGGTGACGTGTGTTATTTTGACTTGAGCGCGGTTCTGTTGAATAAGCTTGATAGGCTTCTCAACCAGTGTATTCGGTTCATATTTAATTTGAGGAAATATGACCATGTTTCTAGCTACAGGTCTGAGCTCAAATGGATGTCCATTCGCCAGAGAAGAAGTTTGCGCGCTATAACTACGCTTTTTTCCTTACTCAACTCTCCCACCCCACCTTCTTACCTTATGTCTCATTTTCAATATTTAAGTTCTTCACACGCTAGGAATCTGCGTTCCTCCAATAATCTTCTCCTACTTTGTCCTTCTCATACTACTGATTTTGTTCACTCTTCCTTTCATATTCAGTCTATTTTTCTCTGGAACGCGCTTCCTCTCGAAATCAGGACGGCCACCAGTCAATATGCTTTCAAGCGGAAATTGCGGTTTTATATTCAACGGGGAGAGGGGACATCTCGATAACTTCTATTCATTACTTTATTAATATATATATATATATTTATTTAGGTATGTATTATATAAAATATATATGTATGTGTATTTTAAACAACGTATTATTAGTATTGTTTTTTTTCTTTTTGTTTGTCACTTTTTAAATAATGCACCTGCCATGTTATCTCTTCACCACCCTTGGTTGACTGGTAGAGAATGCCTAAGGCATTAAGTCCGCCATTGTACCTTTGTGCATGAAGTTTTAAATAAATAAATATGTCTGCTGCCGCTATGAGCGGCACACTTTTTTCAATTGTTTTGTGAGTGTATAACATATCTGTTTATTTGAATATCATTGCTGATATCAGACATTTTAAAAAAAATATTTAAATAACTCATGAAATTCAGTACAGCAAAACTTGCAAAACGTATGAATGGTGCCAAAACCCAGCACATCACCGCATTAACCGCGCATGCGCTAAGGCTTAGCACGCACTGCGATCTTTATTCGCGCGATTTTATTCCGCCCATTCTGCGACCTATGAAATTGTATGAACTTGTTCGCATTGCGGTAAAGAAATCGTGCGGAAATAATACCGCAAGAAATCCGTGTTTTGCCACAGAATCCACCGCACCACGGCGCGAATATTTTGAGCTCTATGAACAGGTAGAAGGAAACAAAATTCGCAGTGCGTGCTAAGTCTAAAGCGGGCATTGTTATAGACAATTTAAATTTGGAATCAAATCTTTTTATAATAGGTACTATAAAATGGCATTACAGAAAAAAAATATTGATGGAAACTCCTAAGTGATTAACTTCTTGGACTTGTCCTGTATCGTAATAGAAAAAAATTGTTTTATCTACTCTCATATCGTAATATTCGAATTATAAAATTCAAAACGAGTTTATATTGGCATACTTTATAAACACAATACCGAAATTTAAAAATGGAATCTTATTATAACACTATTTCTCTAACAAAATAATGCTATAAAACAATTTTTTTTCTATTACGATACAGGACAAATCCAAGAAGTTAATCACTAAGGAGTTTCCATCATTTTTTTTTGTAATGTCATTTTATAGCACCTATTAAAAAAATATTTGATTCCAATTTTAAATTGTCTATGACAATTCCCGCTTTAGCCTTAGCACGCACTGCGATTTTTATTCTCGCGAATTTTGTTTCCTTCTACCTGTTCATAGAGCTCAAAATATTCGGGCGAATAAAATTCGCGCCGTGGTGCGGTGGATTCTGTGGCAAAACACGGATTTCTTGCGGTATTATTTCCGCACGATTTCTTTACCGCAATGCGAACAACTTCATATAATTCCATAGGTCGCAGAATGGGCGGAAAAATCGCGCGTATAAAGATCGCAGTGCGTAGTAAGCCTTAGCGCATGCGCGGTTAATGCGTTGATGTGATGTGCTGGGTTTTGGCGCCATTCATACGTTTTGCAAGTTTTGCTGTACTGAATTTCATGAGTTATTTAAATTATTCTTTAAAAATGTCTGATATCAGTGAATGTGAAGAAAATTTGACTCCGCCCGATATTTTAGATGCGGCGAAGGAAATTACTCTTAATTTATTACCAGCAAAGTCGAGAAAAGTATATGACAAATGCTATCACGATTTTATGGCATGGAAAATGCAAAAAGAGGTATTTAGTAGGTTCAATCCCAATTTATGAGTGTAGATAAAGTAGTGTATGAAACTGCACATAACTAGGTATTAAAACATTCGTGTGAAAGCTATTAAAAACCTCGCCTACGGCTCGGTTTTTAAACCCACACTCATGTTTTAATACCCCTCATTATGCAACAGTTTCATAAACTACTATTATAGCAATATTTTGTTAGAGAAATAGTGTTATAATAAGATTCTATTTTTAAATTTCGGTATTGTGTTTATAAAGTATGACAATATAAACTCGTTTTGAATTATATAATTCGAATATTACGATATGAGAGTAGATAAAAAATTAAAATATCCTATGCCCTTCCCAGGGTCTCAAACTATCTCCATACCAAATTTTATCTATTTCGGTTTAGCGGTTTATTTATCTATAGGTACGAATATAATAAAGAAGAAAGATTTTTTTGTACCGAATTGACTCCGAAACTACTGGAACGATTTAAAAAATTCTTTCACCTATGGAAAGCTACATTATTCCCGAGTAACATAGGCAATAATTTTGACGGGAGCGAAGCCGCGGGGGTCAGCTAGTTAATCAGAAAATGGACAGCTCTTAAAATTATCTGAACATACTTATTGTAATATACTATTACAGTCGTGAAAAGGTAACAAACAGACAGACAGACTGACTTTCGCTTTTAAAATATTAGTATGGATGATTCAGATGGGAGAAACATATTTTGTTAAACTGAAAAGTCTTTTAATAATAAAAAAAGTTGGGTATTGTGTTTTATTAACATATCTACCGAAGGCAGCACACTTTTTACATTCGATAAAATCAGAGAGCCGTATAATTAAGAACAGCCAGAGGCAAATTCTTAAAATAAGAACTATATTTTTCTAGAGGGTTGTTTGGTAGTTTGAGCCGAATTTATGGATCATTTATTTGAACGGTTCCACATATCGTTACATACAGGCCGAACTCAGACCTCGTTATTTCGCTCAAAGGCACTTGGTACTCCAAATACATACGCGTAAGTGCACTGCTTTAATAGAGTCACTAGAAACTTAGCTCTTTGAATAGAATTCGTTTAGATTGCTATAAGTTTCTTTCAACAGGTACCTTACTACCTAGTCTTCGCTTTGATTTTGAAATTGGAAAATAACAACGTGCTCGTAACTTCAAGCCCCCACTCCTATCAAGATCGGAGATTTTACACTTGAAGTTGTGGGCGACTATGTCTACCTGGGACAAACGATCCAGTTGGGTAGGGCCAACTTCGAGAAAGAGGTTAACCGTCGAATCCGACTCGGCTGGCCAGCGTTCGGGAAGTTGCGCGGTATCTTCTCGTACAATTAACCATAGTGTCTCAAGACGAAAGTCTATGACCAGTGTGTGTTGCCAGTGATGGCTCTGAGACGTTGTCGCTTACAATGGGCCTCATCAGAAACCTTACAGTCACTCAAAGGGCAATGGAGAGGGCTATGCTCGGCGTTTTCTTGCGTGATCGAATCAGAAATGTAGAGATCCGTAAGAGAACCAGGGTTACCGACATAGCCCAAAGAATTGGCAAAATTAAGTGGCAGTGGGCAGGGCACATTGGTCGCAGAACGGATGAGGCAAGAGCTTTTCATTTATATTAAAATAACACTATTTCCACAGCATTTATTTTATATAATTAAGGTTGCGGGGATCCGCTGGTTGCGAGACGCCCGTGCGTCTCCGGTCAATGTGGCGACGCTTGGGGCCTATGTCCAGCAGTGGACGTCTTTTGGCTGAAATGATGATGATGACTCGTAGCTTCTAATTAAAGAACCATTTGCTGGTGTTGCCATGTCGACAATTAGAAAGAAACTCGCAAGTCGAACTGTTTCACAAGTTTGTCAGCTATAACTGAAAGTATTGCTGGAACTGGCGACGTTACGTCTGCGACCTATTTGCGGCGAACAGTGCAAAAATATGACTTAGAACTTGCGCTATAATGATTAACCTACAAACGTAAAACGAAAGAAATTAATTCGTGAAAATAAAGCTTATGTTACGAGAAACTCAGTAAACTGTTTTCAACGTCATTTATTCTGCCCTTATTGACATTTCACTGTTAAAATATGTTTTCAGCACTAATACCTCTAAATACTTCCCAAAATATACTCGTATTAATATTTAAGCTTTGGACACAAGCGCCATGGTAACCAAATTAGAAACTAATAAGATCGTATTTTTAATAATCATCATCATAATTTCAGCCGAAAGATGCCCACTGCTGGACATAGGCCTCCCCCAGGCATCGCCACATCGACCGATCCCGTGCGTCTCGAATCCAGCGCCTTCTCGCAACCTTAACCAGGTCATCGGTCCACCTAGTGGGAGGCCTTCCAACGTATCGTCTTCCGGTTCGCGGTCGCCATTCCAGAACTTTTCGGCCCCATCATCAATCCGTTCTGCGAGCAATGTGCCCTGCCCACTGCCACTTAAGTTTGGCAATTCTTCGGGCTATGTCGGTAACTTTGGTTCTCCTGCGGATATCCTCATTTCTGACGTGATCACGTAAGGAAACTCCTAGTATTTTTAATATCAAAAGATTATCTTTTACGTGTTTATTTTAAGATTATAATACATTAGGAATATCTTGGTGGTCGTCGTGTAGTGTCAAATGTATGGAGGCCAATGATATTCTAGTAAACAGATATGTTGTGAGCGCGCGCACTGTGAAGACTCGAATACGTCCTAATTGGAACGTATAATCTTTAGTCTATGTCACGCATGGCAAAGAGCGATACGCTTTGTTGAAACAAAAACAAAATTTAAAAAATGCCATCGTGTGTATTTAGAAAGTGTACCAATTATGATACGAAAGTACATAAAACAGAAGGGATCTCATACCATATGTAAGTACGCAATACACCTCAATTTACTAATTTATTTATTTTTTTCTAATATTCTGATATTTGGAGGTTAGAAAAAGAAAAACATTAGTGGTCAGAATAATGTTTGTTTACATTCACACGCAATTGACAAACACTAGCTGTCTCTTTTCTTCTTGTTGGTTTTATCAAACCATCACTTTCGACTTGTAGTGAAATGTAAGATGAATGAAAAGTGTGTATGTGTGCTGCCGCTGCTGTGCGGAACACTTTTTTCGGTTGTTTTGTGAGTGTATAACGTATCTGTTTACTAGAATATCATTGATGGAGGCAAAGTAAGGTGAAAATGTAAATCACTACAAATCAATATGCATACGGGGGAAATTGAAAACACGACAAAAGCTCGCCCATTTTGTAACACAATTTACGTCCCATTCCTTTTCGTTACGGCGGCGGCGACACGTTTATATTAGGAAGAGTGTAGTGATCTCACCATCTTCGATATGTAACGTATTTACATTGGTAGTAAACATAATAGAAATACTTGCTTAAATGTAGTACCTACGTTTTTAATTTTTCAGGGGGAAACTCCACTATTGCCAATTAATAGAGATGAAACTAAAAGTTCTTCCTCTAAGTTTGTAGTGTTGTGTTGAAATTGAGTTGGCAAAGCAATTTTCATTAAATAACGAAAAACAACCATCAAATCACACTTATATTATAAAGGCGAGAGTTTCAGAATGTGTGTGTGTACTCTTTCACGCATAAACTACTGAACGGATCTGGATGAATTTTGGCACAGAGATAGACTATAGTCAGGCCTTTTTATCCCGGGAATATGTTCCCTTGGGATAATTTTCGACATTCACGCAGGCGGCAATATAATTTCATGATTGAGCGAATGCAGGGAAAAGGTTATACGAATATTGTTTTTGCTAAGTTAGTTGAAAATCTGATTTTAAAACGAAGCGAATAATTATATCCTTTAAATCATCAATTTCATCGGTTACCCAGAAAAGTGAACCATCAGCCATTGGGGCGAAACCGTCGCTGCCTGTTATTTAACCAATAAATATTGAGTTGCAAATATCGATTTATCATTAAAATTAAGCCGGGCGGCCTGAACCTGGACCACGCTGCTGCCGATAGCAATGCAATCAAATTACGTAAACGAACACTAGGGAGTGCGAAATCCGGATTTTTTTAATCCGGCTTTCTCTCCTCTCGTCCGATTGAAATCCGTTTTTTTTTGTATTGATATGCTCGCGCTTGACCACTATCTAAGTTTAAGTGTTTTAAGTTGACTTGATAAAACTGAAATAAAATAGCACTAATTATTAAAATCTGCATATTTTATTCGCACAATTAATCGAATAAAATAATGTTCGTTGTAGACCACATCATCGTTTACCATCATGTGAGATAGTGGTCAAGTGCAAGCCTATAGAAAAGAAAAAAGATCCAACTAAAATAAACAACAAAACTTTGGGCAGCAGTCACTTTTTCAGTTATAAATGATTAGGTACCCTCCTTTTTTATAAAAATGCAGCCTCAAGATAAAGTTTAACGTAAGTCAGTTACAAAGAAGAAAAGAATTACTCAATAAGTTATATTTCTATTCCAACTAATCAGTCAATCCATATCATAATAGTAAGACGTATTTTAATCAGTCTTCTTTCAAACACAAGGTTTATTTTTTTTATCTTTGGCCTGGCCATTATCTATCTCACTTGACCTGATGGTAAGCGATGATGAGGTCAACGATGAAGCACACTTGCCTAGAAGAAACCTATTCACTCTTGACTTAAAGACTCCCAGGTTGTAGCTATCAGAAAATACAGACTCAGGCAGAGAATTCCACTCTTTTGCTGTGTGCATAATAAAAGTATTCCCAAAACCTTTGCGTATGGGTGGGATGTCCACCATGTACCGATGACGCATTGCCGTACGTCTTGTAGTCCGATGATGGAACGGGCCAGGAGAAATCAGTTCATGCAATTCCAACGCATACTCCCCGAGATGTAACCGATAAAAAACCGACAGGCTGGCAATTCGGCGCCGATGTACAAGGCTCTGGACCCTAGACTCGAACAGTATCTCATCGCCGATTAGCCTCTTGGCCCGTTTTTCGATCGACTCAAGTGCATCCAGCTGGTATTTGTCAGATCCAGCTGGATACACTTGAGTCGTTATGTGGAGTACTGCTCTCATCTCTGGGTTCCGTCCCAGAGATGAGAGCAGTACTCCACATAACAACAAATTGAGCAACTGTTCTGGGGTGAAGTACCGTCTCACCTTCGCAAGGATGCCCAACTTTTTGGCAGCCAGCTGAGCTTTTGCCTCAATGATTGGACTAAAGTTGAGGGTCGATTTAACGTAACGCCAAGAAACTCAAGTCGGTCCGTTATCGGCACGGTCACACCTCGGAAAGAAGGAGGCGGGTGGAACTGGCTCTTTTTAGCGGAAAAAGGACACGCCTGGGTCAGTTTTGAACTGCAGCATTGAACCTGAACAGATTGGCATCGCCCCATTCGGAGACTGCTTTCAAGGATAGATTCAATTGCCCAACAATGGCCTCTTGGAGAGACCGGATCTGATGTGCCTCAGAGCTGCGCGCGCATCGGGCGCGTATCACTCAGCAACAGTGCTGTCGTCCGCATACACAAAGGTAGGTTTTAGCAGATCGTTTATGTGACGCAAGAACAATGTTGCTGGGAGTACCGACCCCTGAGGAACCCCGCCATTAATAACCAGTTGATCAGACGAGCGGCCATCAATAACCACACGGATGGACTGGTCCCTCACGAAGTCCGCAATCCAATCGCAGACCAAATGAAGGAAGCTTACTAATAAGGCTCTCATGCCAGACCGTATCAAAAGCCTTCGAGATGTCCAGGAAGACAGCAAGCGATTCCCACATGATCGCGTCAAGTGTCTCATTGTTAAGGCGCGTTCTTATTTTATTACAGAACATGCCAGCAGTAGAAAAAACTGTTGCGGTCATCCAGTTGATCTATAGAAAAAAATAAAAACTAAGCCTACCAATTCATATTTTATTCGGATTTGCACATTAGAATAGTTAATATCGATCTACCGATTACATAAAATGAAAATTTGTGGATAAATACAAACATTATCCGTTAAAATAAGTTTTGAAATAAATCCGTCAAAACCGGATTTGAGTCTTACAAACCGGTTTTAAAATGTCTAGAAAACCCGGATTTTGCCGCCATTTTCGAAATTCGAAGAATCCGGATTGCAATCCCTAACGGACACTATGTACACAATGTGGACGGACACATACCTAAGTATACAATAAGGGCATCATGGTCAGTTTACGTCAACGCGTTTAATTAACTGTCTGTTGATTGAAAAATTGCCTCCACGGCATACGAAGATAGTTAAAGTTGTAGAAACGTTTCTACTTTAATTAAAAATCCACACGCTGTTATACAACAGGCAAAAAATATTCCTGGGACTGTGAATTGAACTTTTAATATTGAGCCACGCTGCGCGCTGTGTGTGTAAGGTGTAACTGCAGTTCGTGCCAGGCTCAATGTTATACATTGCAGTTGCTGCATAATTTTAATTACGAAAAGGTACCCAGACAATTATTGTGAGAAATGCAAATGCACCTAGCAAACAATTGTATACCTATAGTTGAAGCTGATGAAGGTATAGTACTTATATCAAGCTGTTTCCTTGTCTTCCATTCGCAACTAATCGTCAAGCCGTTAAGTGCCCTTTAGATATTTTATCCTTCGCTTTTATATATCAAATTCCCGTTTTGGAAGCTCTCGACCAGTCCCAAGTGTGACCGATTTAAATATCGATTTCCATATCATCATTATCAGCCTTTTAATGTTCCCACTGTTGGGACACAGGTATCCTCTCTTTGAGAGAGGTAATGGACCTTAATTCCAACACGCGGGTCCAGTGCAGGTTGGTGGATGTCATATGTCTTCGAATTTTTGATTCCTCACGATGTTTTCCTTCACCGTTTTGAGAGCCGTTTTGGATTTCCATATACTTTATTTTAAGTCGCGTTTGTATGAAAATTCGTTGTTATAACATTAATGCGATTTAATATTTGGTATTTTGTACAACCGATACCATGTGAAAGCTTACAATGCTGGCTGCATTAAAATTACAGCAACAACAGCGCGGTATTTTAAATTTCAATACGCGAGATCGGATAATGCCTATAATTAATCGCACAATTTTATCAAAAAGATTTTCAACAGATATCTTATTATAAACCGAAAATGAAGCCACATCTAAAGGAAATTAATAAAAAATATGTTTCTGCTTTTAAATACCTTTTCATGACACTTGCACGTAAACAGTATCAAAACATACGGGTTAACTTGGCCGTAATGCCCCATATAAAACCCTCGGGCTTTTTTGTTTGTCATGAAACCCAAGGGCGGTAAGTAATATTTTTTTAATTTACAGCACAGCACACAGGTCATGCAAGTTCAAGCAAGGAGTTTACACGCAATTGAATTTTTTTCTTAAAATGTTATCTAAACAGGAATTTCTTTGCAATCTCGCTACATGTTACTTAAATGCTCAACTAATGTTCTTAATAATCGATTTTAATAGTTATAGTATGAAAACGTCGAAATTATTTAATTCTTTTTACACTCCGTCATGGCTGCGTAAGTACTTGCCACTACGCAAGTTTCTGAACGAAACACTGTATAACCTGTGGTGTGGGCAAAAATTCGCCAACCGCTTAAAAAAGTTCACGTATTTCGTAATAACAGCTGTGCTGACTTGTGTATTAAAGCTAATATTCATAATTATTACTCGCAAATGTGATGAAAAACATTGTATGTATCACGGGCGGTACGGGAATTACGAACCTCGACTCAGAAAGCCCTCAGTCTTCGACTTCGGGCTTCTACTAGAGTCTCGATCGTAATTCCTTACCTACCGCCCTTAATACACAATGTACTATAAAGTCAGGTGAACCAACCGTTCAAACAAACGGGCTAATTCAACGATCTTTTTTTTTGTAGTATTTAAACGTGCTCAGGATACTGTAAATGCACCCTGGTACATACGAAATGACGATCTTCACCGTGACCTGAAAACGGAATTCGTCACCACCATCATCCAAAAATTTGCTGAAACCCACGAACACAGACTTCAGAAATTCAACGACTGACGCTAATATGATATGATATTAATATGGTATTTTCAGAAAGCTTTCGAAGATTCCAGAGTTATTTTACAAAAAGTTTATAAAACTGAACGCAACCCAGACACGCATGAACGGTGTGCAATGAAACAACACGGCAGCAGGAAAAATGAAAATACTGAAGCAACACTGGGTTGAACAAACACAATAACATCTAGCTTTCCTAACCATATATTGTATGAATGTATTTAAATATTTTACGCAACTTTCGTACGAGTTTTATTACAAAACTACAATAGTCATGTCGCTGTACATATTTGACGTGGTCCCATGTTACTTATTATTTCACCCTGTCACAAAACTATACTCATATCAAAGTTTTTCTTGCAACAATATGTAGATGGGAACCTATTCTTATTATTCGGTCAAAATAATGCGCGGGTCGTGTACAACTTTTTCATTTGACATAAACTCCTCCGTAAACTCAGCAAAGTGTGAATAAGTTTGATTTTCCAAAAGGGTATCTACATTTTCTATCACAAGAGTGCATGCAAAATTCATACAAGTAACGCTCGACTTGGGGTGGGCTTGGTTATACCCGGAATATGTCGTCCGAGTGCATCCGGGCGACAGCAAGAAGCTTAGTGAAACATTCCACTGTTACCTCCTCCTATAAGTAGAAACTTACTGAGCCTTCCTTATTTATGGCATCGAAGTATTGAGCCAATATCGAAACAGATGAGAATTTCGATAACAACTGAATGATAAATTTAGTATCACATTATACATATGTCGGTGTTGGATTACTTCGCTAATAAAGAATCCAGAACGTCTCAATGGAGTAAAGTTTTATGAACGAAGACGCGAACATAAAAAAGGTTTATACTTCATAAACTGCAGCGACCGACACGGCAATTAAGTGCTACAATTCGGGAAACAAAAACCCTCCACTTCAATAACGATAAAAACCATTTTCAGTAACAAACCAATAGAGGTGGTGACCCAAAAAAACAAACGACGGATGAGCATTCCGTATTCTTAACGTGTTCTAAAACTCATAATAAACTTGTCACAGAGAGTCCTTTCAACTATTCTTTGAAGTTCTTCAGAATGTGTTGAAGACGTAAATGAGTGAAAAGATCTCATTCAAGGCAGAGGTACAGGTGTCTCAGAAAACTTCGCCATTTCAATATCACACGCCGATAATAACATGTTATCCCTCCCTTATAAATACCCGTCAAATCTGTGTACGATCATGTACACAGTGATATTCAAAGAGCGTACACAATTTCCGTAAAGAAAACTGCGCGGGTTATTTTTGCTGAAGAAAAATTGTTTATCCCTGGATACACCAATGTTTCTGGAGCAAAACTAACTAACGCTGGCGTCCAGAGGACTAGTTAAATCTTGCTTGTTATCTTCGGATTTATCTGTACAGGCTATGTTTAAATCAGTCTACGTCATCAGGAGTGGCGAATGTATGTGTCAGCTTAGATTTTATGGATTTCTGGCACACATACTCGTATTTAAGTCGTTGTAACTCTTATTGTCTCCTATGATACAATAACACTATCAATTAGTTTTTTTCCTTTGCGGTCGGCATTCTTTAACAACAAAACATCTTAAGACTTACTCCGTTTTAGTACCATAAAACGGTTACTTTCTATAACATACTCCTTAATAATGACTAGGTAAAAAGGTTTGAAAAATTTTTTTTTTTCCTTTTTTATTACTCGTATGTAACACATTGCCTAAGAAATTCGTTTCGAAATAGAAAATTTAGACACAAGATTATAAAATAAAAATAAACCAAAATTACATAATAACAGTTGCGAAATGACTTTTCTATGGAGTTTTGATCATTATTTAACCGGCAGAATGATACTGAACCTGTTACCTCTCGAAAAAGCGCGCGTTGATTGTGTGTATATAGACTGTGATTTTTAGTTCGAACGTTTCTAAAAAAATGTTGTTGGCACTTATTTGCATTTAATTAAGTAAGCTAATCAGGTAGTGGAAAAAGAATCGTTCGTGTCTCGCATAAAAAGGCTTTATTTTAACACTCGCATGTAGCTTTCGACGTTCGCCTTCGACTAAGTCGAAATTGGCTACATCGCTCGTATTAAAATCTCGACTTTTTATGCTCAACATGAAAAGTTTTAATTATTGATTCATGTAGCTACATTATTTCAGTATTTGTGAAACATGTTTTTTTTTTCATATGACTAATACTTTTGCTTCACAAAATTATTAACAACATGATATCATGATATTTGTTCGCTTCTTTTGCAAACTCTTCCAAAACGACTTGGATGTTTAAAAATATTTTCACACAGAAAAATTGATGATAATAATTTCTTCTCCACCTACGAAGGATATGTACATAAAAAAATATGTTGCAAACAAAACTGCCCGAAAGGAGGACCAGTATTGATATTCTGGCACCGAGCGGGCGCACGGCCAGTACTGCGTTAACATAAGGGAATATTATACGCCTTAGGTTGAGTGTAACACTATGGTAACAGTCCATTGTTGTCCATTTTCCAACTGGAACAGTGGGACTAGTTACTTTGCTAACTTGCAAAGATGCGTCAATTTCCACACTAGGAATTTCTTCCTGTATCGTGGGTGCGTTTACAAATATATATACTCACATATAAAACACCCAGATCCGGAACAACTATCTGTAGGTCATACAAATATTTGTTCCGTGCGGGAATCGAACCCGCGCCACGCAGCGCAGCAGTCAATCGCTCAACCAAGGCGCCAACCGTGCGCAATTGATAGTTTCTAAGTCAAATGCACGAGCACTCAATTCCAAATATTTCCTAAATACCAATAATAAAAAAACTTTTTGCAAAAAAATACTACAGACTTCCAAATACAAAACTACAAAGTGAAAAATAACTTTATTTTTTGAAGTCGGTGTCTTTCCTAGGTACCATTTTTTGCGTTAAGGACACCGACTTCAAAAAATAAAGTTATTTTTCACTTTGTAGTTTTGTATTTGGAAGTCGGTAGTATTTTTTTGCAATTTTTACTTTATTTTCACTTTTTAGTGTTACCTACCTAATAGGCAAGTCAGTAAGGTAACGAACGCCAGAATAGATTTCATGAAACTTGAACATAACCGGTGAAATGAGAGATCTGCGTACCTCTTATGAGCGTACTGGCGTGATGTTATGTTATGAAATGGTATAAACAATAAACAGACATGCGATTGCAGCATTCCCGAGAGATTTGCCGTCATTTATTGAAGAGTTCTGTTGTATATCTCCGAAGTTCTTCATCAGTTCTTTCCCAATTTAAAATGGGACCAATTTCGGAACATACTTTTTCAAACAAAAAAATAATTTTCAAAATCGGTCCTCAATTGACGGATATATTGGTGAAAAAAAACTAACATAATATCGAACATAGAACCTCCTCCTTTTTGGGAAGTCGGTTAAAAAATAAGAAAGAGTCTACTTAATGACACAATGCAAGCTATCAACCGGTGTCGGGTGTATCAGCTTGATTACTTCGACCGACACCGGCCGCTATCAAGCTACAAAGGCACGCAAGAGGCGGACGCGGACGCTATACTCGCTATCAGTAATTACTTCATTCGGTGAAGCGAGCTTTGCATGTAATAATCTGATCAACATAAAATGTTTCATTACATTATGCGCGTATGATATTCATACTTATATCGTGATATCCACTTGAAAAAGACAATGTCATATTCGGAAGTATATTATTAGGTAGGCTGAAACGTTCTTATTTTACAAGCTTTTAATTAATTTGCAATTTAATTAATATGTAAGTGTGTGCGGGTCAAATCTTGCAACTGAATTTTATAGCAGTTATCTTCTACCGGTTAAGATGAAATGTTGCATACACGTTTAGTTTGGATGACAATGCATGTTTAGCTAAGTGACGTTATTCTAAATCCAATATGGCGGACGGCCCAAGATGGCGGACTAGTTATTTTTTGTGCACTGCCATGATATGGGTATCAAATGAAAGGTTTTGCTGAGAAGAATGCGAAAAAAAGGTTGTTTTGTAAAAGATTTTTTAATGAATAATTTAAATTAAAAATCTATTTGGTTATGGATACCCAATTTAATCATGGACTATTTACATAAGTATGTTACACGATTCATATATGTTATCGTGATTGTTTTTTTTGTCATACCTAAAATATTACTTAGTATTACACATCCCTTAATGTACTTTCCTACATAAGTATATGATATACGACATCGACTCATACAATAATCTTAAATACTGGCAAAAATACCTTGCTTAATATACTTAGCGACATTACCGACGTACTTACTTTGAAATAAATTTATGCACGCACCACTGACGGCGAAGTTTTGTACGTTTTTAGGGTTGCGTACCTCAAAAGGTAAAAAATGAACCCTTATAAGATCACTTTCTTGTCAGTGTGTCACCATCGATTTTCTCAGGAACAGGTGGTCAGACCTAGCAAGTTGAAATTTATACCAGATACTGATGTCAATAGTTGTATAAAAATCAAGCTCCTGAGTCTACACTATAAAAAGATATAACCAAATTTAGATTTTCGCGAAAACTTGTGAGTACCAAAATTTACCTTGTTTTTCATTTTTTTTTAATAATCCGTATTTTCCCTTTACTTGTTCTGTAAGACCTTGCTTTTAACCAAAATTTACAATTCTTGGGCAACTGGAAATACCCTATAGGTTTTGGGTTAAAAACTTACATGGTAGTGCCCGTTGACCTAGAATCACGAAATTTGCCAAAAAGTAAGGTCTTACAGCACAAATTCCAAAAAAAAAAAAAAAAATGGTAAATTTTGGTACTTACAAGTTGTCGCGAAAATCTAAATATGCCAATATCTTTAAAAATTAACCACCAATAAAAAGGATACCAATTTAATTATGGCGGTATAATGGGTAGGTACGGAACCCTCAGCGCACGAGTTCGACTCGCACATGACCGGCTTTTTTCACTATTACTGTTACGTATAAAAGCAGGAATAAAACAAAAACATGTGACCAATTTTAGAGTGGCAGGCTGTAGTGGCGGCGAGCCCGAGGTCGCAGCAAAGGAAACTTACGTAATTCCACGTCGGGATACCGAATAAAAATGAAACACGAATGGAAAATGTGGCTATTACTGATTTTCGACAGTTATTATTTAAAAAGGAGCAATTTCTATGGGGTATGGACCCAAATTAGATTTCCAAATCATATACCAACTACATAAACTAAAGTCGATGATTCTATTGTTAGGTAATGTGTTACGTAACTGAGGTACGAGCAGCAAGTTTACCAGTTGAAGAGTTATTCTAATAAAAATCAGGTTATATCTCAGGCAAGGGCGTCGCCAAGGGGGGGGGGGGGGGCAAGTAGGGGCAGTTGTCTAGAGATAAGTCAACATAAACCTAACCCAACAAATCTAGCCATTTGTTGATGTCCTAATACAGTACTAAAAGCGTTGAAAATTTTGGTCAGTCTACCAAAATCAATCGCTAAGCAGCCTCAGGAGACTAAAAACCTGGTTAAGAAGTACTATGGGGGAAAATCGTCTCAATGGTCTGGCTATGATGAATGTGCACAGAAAACTTATAAGATTAACATAATTAAGTGGTCGAGAAGTTTACCCAAAACCCCCGATGATTGAACTTGTGGATCGTTACCCATTGGACTTCATACCGTTCTTATAACAATCGCCGTAGGGGTAAGACTCGTACTACTAGTTTAAAGCTTCATATGCTTTTGACTGTACCGTATTTAACAAGTAAAATTTCAAAATTTAAAAAAACCCCCGACACATTTATCTTGCGAAAACATCCCGATTCAAACAGTAAAACGCCCATAACTTTTGAACGGCTCAACCGATTTTTTTCAAACATAGCTAAGAACACTCTCGACAAAATCACCTTTCTAACAAAAAAAAAACTAAATCTAAATCGGTTCATCCGTTGAGGCGTTATGATGCCACAGACAGACACACAGATACACAGCAACACACCTCAAACTTATAACACCCCTCTTTTTCCGTCGGGGTTAAAAATCGGCTGGCGACGCCCTTGATCTCAGGCTAGATGATCAATGATAGTACAAGAATGAGAGCATGATAAAACCGGCAAAGTATGAAAACTTTCCGTAGCTCGAAGTTTTGACACCTTGCTAGATTGAGACGAGTGTTTGTTAAAGTTGCTTTAAATGTTTTATCTACTTCGGTTTCGTTATATTCGAATTACAAAATTGACAGCGGTTTCATTATGATACCCATAACGACATCGGGTTGCATTATGCGAATCGTCATAAATTCTAAAACACAAGCAAAGACATTCAGAACATACAGCCAGGTGCCTATAATATTACTTTGAAATCAAGACAATGTAAATGATGTTTTTAAAAATGGAACAAGTTTAGAACATAAGTATCGTATACTATTTGGCTGTTGCGGCTACAAGATCTTTGCCATATACCTAATAAAGACTAAATAAAAAAATAAAAATAAAGTGGACGCGTTCAAAATTTTCTGAGTGAAATTTTATTCTAAATTTTATTAAAAATGTCTTCAATATTAAGTGATATTGAAAATACTCCACCAGATATAACAAATAGAGCAGTTGCGGCTACAAATAATTTACTACCAGAAATGAAATCAAAACATGTATAAGAGAAATGAAATAATTAATTTTTAATTTACTAATTACACTTCCTGAAATACTTATTTGTCTATTTCTGTGTTTTATTCCCTCCTTCGTAGATAAAATCTTGTATGCAACTGTACGTTATTGGTCTTTTAATAACTCGTGCCCACCTATTTCGGTACGCGCTACGCTTGTACCGAAAAATGGCACTCGTATTAAAAGACTGTCCATAACGTAACAGTTGCATAAATAGCTATAATAGCATCTTTTGCCACTAATTTGACTTATTAAAATTAAAAAAAGAACCACTATCGCGAGAGCGAGAATACTTTTTTCACTAATTAGAGGCAAAAGCCTCGGGCCACAAAAGTGTCGGGTGTTTTTAATTAAATTTTTGTTGCATGGTTTTTAATATTTCACACAGTATATAATCGACAATCTATGTAAGCACGTACTTATGACACGTAAAATGAGTAAAAGTTTTGAACGGCTGCACCGATTTTAATCAGACATAGCTAAGAACACTCTCGACTCGACCAAGTTATCTCTTAAACAAAAACAATATCTATACTAAAACAATATCGGTTCATCCTTTTAGGAGCTGTGATGCCACAGACAAACACACAGATACACACGTCAACCTTATAACACCCCTCTATTTCGGTCGGGGGTTAATAACAGTTCACAAAACAATGAATCTCGTGGATACGAAGATAGTTTTTATATAAAGGACGGACAAATTACGCTCAATGATAAGTTATTGGATGAAACTTTTGAAGGTTCTGGTTATCTCCTAAGATTGACTTTTGTTTCATCCTATGTTAAGTTTGCCCTAGTCGACGGCACGAATTATTTCGTGCGCGGGGTTAAAATGAATGCTAAATCATCCGACAACACGTGTGAAAGAGATAGATGCTGTGATGAGCAGTAAGAAGCTAGTTCGCGTACAAATACGAGAGCGCGAAATTTTATAAACAGGACCTTTGGGAATATGGATACCATGAAAAAACTACTAAATATCTGTACAAAATTAAATTATTTGCATTGTTGAAGTACTAATCTATTTATTTGAGCCCAAAGATGCGTTAAAATGAGTGTTAAAATATGGAACTATCGACGCACATAATTTTCAAACATTTTTTATTTACTATTTTGCTTCCATACAGGGCTAGATAATGATGAGGCAAATTGATATCTTTTTTATTTTGAACGTACAGTGACGCGTATAGTGGAGTAATCGCCAGACTACTGTATGGAAGAATGATCGGCTAGGGCAACCTTAAGGCCTCCCTTCTTTTCCTCTTTTATTATTAACTTCATCTTTTCACTCGTTGCTCATTCCGCAACTGGGTAATAATTTATACATAACAGAAGTTCTTCTCTAAAAAGTTCCATTAAATATTTGATCGGTCTCGGAGTTACAAGAAAGCTTTGTGAAGCCTTCCTGCCTTGTACCTACATTAATGGAGTGTTTTCTGTAATAAGAAGTAGACTTTTGTACTTAGAAAGAATCTGTACCTGAAGGTACAAGATCGTTGTCGAGGATTTTCTTTAAGTCACAGATACCCCTTAGTAGCTGATTTAAAAAACTTTTTACAAAAAAAATCTACCGACTTCCAACTAAAAACACTACAAAGTGAAAATAACTTTCTTTTTCAAAGTCGGTGTCTTTGGTAGGTACCAATTTTTTTCGTTATGGACACCGACTTCGAAAAAGAAAGTTATTTTTTGTATAAAAGTTTTTTATTTTTCACTTTTTAGTTGTACCTATTAAGCAACTTGCCTTTAGTAAGGTAGGTACTTATAATGCCAGAATAGATTACCCGAATACCATGAACATAGCCGGCGAAATGAGAGTGTACCAAGGTGAACTGTACACATCTGCGTACCTCTTATAGTGTACTGCCGTGATGTTATGTTATGAAATAGTGTAAACAATAAACAGACATGCGATTGCAGCAATCCCGAGAGATAGCGCCGTTATTTATTGAAGAGTTCTGTTGTATATCTCCGAAGTTCTCAATTTCGGACAATTGACAGAGATATCGGTGCACATACACAAAAAAAAACATACATGAAGTAGAACATAGATCCTCCTCCTATTTTGAAAGTCGGTTAAAAATGAGAATATCGTCCAAACTGCTAGTAGTAATTTGTTGGAGAAATATATGTTACATCAGACTATTTTCTTAATAATTTGACCTTAGATAAATTTAAGTTTTATTCGTATAACATGGTGTAATTAATTTGTAAAGTGTTGTACCAGGCGTAATTTAATGAAATGTGCACTATCTCAAAGACAATTTACAAAATAAAAAATATACATTTGGATCCAAGGCTTTTTTTTAAAGTCTGGAATAATAAGAAAAGTACAATAACTCCTGAAATTTGATTCGTGCGGGTGTGAAACGAGTGCGCGTTTTGTTCCCTCAACGTCGCGTCGTTAGCGACTGTCATGTATATTTTAAACTCTAAAGTTGAACAAAATTTTAAGCTTTGAAGTGTACACAATAAAATAAAAGCTAGCCATTTTATAGTAGTTTATTTCCGGCCAGCCATTGAACAGATGTGTCGCAAACTTTCAGTATATAAGAATATATAGCAATCATTAGGATAGGAATTTTAGTTACCAAAGCGCTTCTGAATTATTAAACGTGAGCTCTTATTAATAACATGAGAAGTGATGAATAAATATCAAAGTTATGATAATACAACAATTTAATTAACTTTATACTATTCCGGAGACGCATTAACCGTACGCGATTGCATACCTTTAATAAGCTAATACGAACCTAAAGTACAGTTCTATTACTTTACAAAAACCTTAATCAGGAAGAAATGAAAAATAAAATCTCTACTGTAAAGTCAACTGTCTGAGATCCCTGATTGTATAAGCTAACAATCAAAGGAAGGAATTTATTTTAAGGCGCAGATACCCCTCAGTAGCTGATTTTAAATTGAGAATAACGTCTAAACGGCTGGTAATATATTTTTGGAAAAAAATATATGTTACATGAGACCATTTGCTTAATAATTTGATCTAAGAAAATTTTGAGTTGTATTCGTATAACATAGCGTAATTAATTTGCAAAGTTATGCCTAACACGGACAAAAAAACGACAATCGCACCATAACCGCCAGGCGTATTTTAATGAATTTGTCACCATCTCAAAGACAATTTAATTATCACCACCAATCACCATTTTGATCTGAGGCTTTTGTTTTTAAAGTCATAGAATAATAAGGAAAGAACAAAACACTACAAAATTTTAGGTCGCGCGGGTGTGAAAAGAGTGCGCGTTTTGTTCCCTCAAGGTCGTTGGCGACAGTCATCGTCTTAAAGCGACTTGCTATAATATTACTTTTTCTAACCAGCCCTATTCAGCAATGTAAGTGTTTTTTTTTCCCTATGGATACGAGGCTTTTACGACCAGCCGGAGCACCATTCATTTAAGTGTCATAGACTAATAAGTAGACACTACTGGAGGGTTGCTAAGAGAAAAGCTCAACCTGTTGTCATATTTATATAGAACTAGCCATTGCCCGCGACTTCGTCTGCGTAGCATTCGTACTTTGAATATCCAAATTTTTTATATCGCGCCATAATATTATAGATATGTGAGCCGCCTTACTTGAGAAATTATTAATTCAACATACAAACTTTCACCCCCCTGTCTACCGGAGTAAAGGATGATTGTCGGGTTGAAAACTATCCTTTACCTTCCTATCCGTCCTTCCCAGGGTCTCAAACTATCACCATACCAAATGTCATCTGAATCGGTTCAGTGGTTTAAGCGTGAAAAGGTAACAGACAGACATAGTTACTTTCGCATTTATAATATTACTAGCTGACCAGGCAAACTTTGTTTTGCCATAAAAACACCAAACATTCATCTACCCTACCTACTCTACCCAACCCTACCTACCCTGCCTACTTTACCCTACCTATCCTACCCTACCTACCTACCCTACCCTACCTACTTTAACCTACCTACCCTACCAAAATACCTACCCTACCTATACAGGTAAGGTACCTTTTTTTTCATAAGAACCTTCTCCTAACAATAACAAACACAACAAAAAAAGAATTAGTGAAATCGGTCCAGCCGTTCACGCGTGATGCCGTGACCAAGGGAAATAGGCATTCATTTTTATATATATAGATACTAGCTGACCAGGCAAACTTTGTTTTGCCATAAAAACACCAAACATTCATCTACCCTACCTAACACTATCTACCCTACCCTACCGTACCTACCCTACCATACCTACCCTACCTACCCTATAAACCTCACGGAGCCCGAGACCTTTCCAACGAATGCAAAACCGTGGAAACCGGTTCGTGCGTTCTGGAGTTATAGCGTCAGGAAGGAAAACCCGACTTATTTTTATATAGTATATAGTATGGATGGATATGCTAAGTAAGCAACAGATTAAGTTACTGACCTCATTTGTACGGATCTGTGATTAAGCACCGGTACTTTTTTTAATACTTATTCCACGTTTATTAGTCGTCTGATTATTTACGAAGCAATATATTCAAATATGATTGTACACTGTCCCTTCAGTTTTATTGAAACATTTTGTCCTGGTTTCCGATGTCAATCTTGTTACAGCATCCTCAGAACCCTCTAACTTGATTGCGGCTCCAGAGATAGATAATGCAATAGTGTGCAAGTAATGGAATTTCGGTTCGGTTACACGTAGTAAACGAACTCTTCTTCCATTTTCAAACTAACAAACAAGTAATGCAAATATATATGGCATGATACTGTACGTTATTAGAAATATATATAATACTAGCTTCTGCTAGCAGCTTCGCCCGCTTGAATGTCCAAAATTATCCCAAGGGAACATATTCCCGAGTTAAAAGGCTAGGCTATAATCTATCTATGTGCCAAATTTCATCCAGATCCGTCCAGCCGTTTGAGCGTGAAGAAGTAACAAACATACAAACATACAAACACACACACTTACAAACTTTCGCCTTTATAATGTTAGTGGATAATAGCTATCCCCCGCCTCGTCAACTGTCTACATGTCTTCCCTACCCTATCCTACCTACCCTACTCTACCTATCTACCCATCCACCCTACCTACTAACCTACCAACCCTACTCTACATACCTACCTTGCCTACCCTAGAGAACAGGGGAAGGGAATAAAAAAAAAAATATGGTTAGGTAAGGAATTACCTATTTATTGTTTTGTTTCATGATGTAGCCATGCTATCTATGTATGCGATCTATCTCCTTGCCAAACTTCATTGAATTCCCTGTCAGTGGTTTAGGAGTGAAAAGGTAACCGACCGACAGACAGAGTTACATTCGAATCTATACTAATATCATATTGCTGAAGAGTTTGTTTGTTTGTTTGAACGCGCTAATCTTAGGAACCACTGGTTGGAATTGAAAAATTATATTTGTGTTGGATAGTCCATTTATCGAGGAAGGTTATAGGCTATATAACATCACGCTACGACCAATAGGAGCGGAGCATAATTGAAAAATGTTGCAAAAACGGCCAGAATTATTCCTTTATGATAGCTTCCGTAAACGGTTTAAGTTATGCAACAATCATGTACGTAGGGAAGATGGGTAGGTAGGTAGCCAGTGGACGGGAGCGAAGCCGCGTGAGACAGCTAGTTTATAATATTGGTATGGATTCGTCGCACAAGGTGGACTTTCGTTCAGTAAGAAAGCTGTCTTTTCAATCAAACGTGCTCGCCGTGTGTACTTTTTATCTTTGTGCCATGCAGTTTCCTATAAAGTACACAACACACAACGCTTACAAGCTTTGCGTCACTTTAATGTGGTCCAAGCGAAGTCTTGATTTGCTTGATAAGCTTATTGGCTTGCCAGTTCTACCACGTAAAGCATTTTGATGACTGCTATTTTAGAATGGATGGCTGTTGCCTGTTTTAGCACCTCAAGTACCTACAGTAAATTCAGAAACAAGGCAAATTTTGAAAAAAAGCCGGCCAAGTGCGAGTCGTACTCGCGCACGAAGGGTTCCGTACCATTATCGCAAAAAACGGCGTAAAAATCACGTTTGTTGTATGGATCGACCCACTTAAATATTTATTTTAATCTGTTTTTATAGAGGCAACAGAAATACATCATCTGTGAAAATTTCAACTGTCTAGCTATCACGGTTCAAGAGATACTGTCTGGTGACAGACGGACAGAAAGACAGACAGACGGACCGCGGAGTCTAAGTAGGGTCCTGTTTTTACCCTTTGGGTACGGAACCCTAAAAATATAAAAAAAGCTTTTTAGCTTAACGTGCATTGTCATCCAAACCAAACGTGTAAGCAAAATTTCAGCTCAATTGGATGGGGACAACTGTTTTAAAATTCAGTTAAATAAAAGCTTGTAATAATAAAATTATTCATTAAAATCTTTTTTTTAAATAAGCTTTTTACCCGACTGCCGAAGGAGGGTAATGTCATTTCGTATTCTTCTCAGCAAACCCTTTCATTTGATACCCATATCATGGAAGTGCACAAATTATACCTAGTCCGCCATCTTGGGCCATCCGCCATAGGAGAATAACTGCTTTAAAATTCAGTTGCAAGATTTGACCCGAACACACTATACATTACAAGTTAAATAAGAGCTTGTTGAAATGAAGTTGAGTTAGTTAGAAAATGTATTGCTTATAACGTAAGGTTGAGAATTGCACGAGCACAGTACGAACCGAGGCACTAATTAATAAAGGCTCTATCTACGGCTGCAGGCGGGACGCGACATAAGCTTCCACACAAAGTTATAATCACGTTCAATCTATCGCTGAGTATCGAAAAAAGTCACTCTTAGCGATATTTTGTAGTCAAGGGCTGTTTTAAATACACAATATGACTTTTCCGATTATATCATGACGGAAAGCCGCAGCTATGTAGAAGGATAAACATAGAACCGTAATTTCGTATTCAATATAATTCAATTTCCTGTACGGAATCACTTTTTCGCACCGGAAACGTTGAAATTAGTGGACCTTCAAAGTTCTGAGACGAAGAACTCCTTTTTGCGAAATTGAAGTGATGCTGCCAAAATGTTTTCGTTCATATTGTTTCCACTCTTTGTGGGTCAGGGTCTGATTGAATCACTTATCTTACTCTCGGAGTTCACAAAGTTTAACAACTATTTTTCATCAGCTTGAAATAATTTCACTGGGCTTTTCCAGAAAGACTGTATTACTTATTGCAAACAACAGTGTTTTATTATAATTTCAAATGGTATTTTCTGGTGGTTTATAATATTGCTATAAATAGAAAATCCTTCGCAAGGGATAGCTACATACAAAGTATAGGTTAACAGGGATAATCTGTATTCAACGAACACCGACTAGATGACAAGGAAAATTTGTTATAATTTACACGGGTACTTTAACTTTGGTGAACTTGGGACCATAGAAGTTGAAGCGAATAGACTAAATCCTAAGTTTTATATTTGTTGAATTTGTATAAATGTGACATAAGCCGACCTAACGGCTGACCGAATCAATCGAGTTATTTATTAAATTTGTACAATTTATCCTGCAAAACATTTCCCGAACGCCAAGCTGAGTGTTGTAAAAATAACGAGTGCAAAATATTAATTAATATCGTGGCGGATGGGGCGGAAGGCGGCAACAGGCTGCACTGTGAAGGATAAGCCGCGAAGCTGAAACTTTTACAATCTTTAGATATATAAATGAGACGCTCCAGCAAGCGTGCAAGATTTATCGATATTCTGTAATTTACCGTTTACTAGGAGCGTCACGGTCTACTGGACACCGGCCTCACTAACACTAAAATATCAGGACGAGGGTTGAGCGTTTGCTTCCCGAAGCGTCGGTAAATAAATTAGCGTCTGGTGGTGCAATGAAGCGCAGTGACATCAGCGCTGTCTCCGTGGAGGGTGCGCGAACAGCTGTTTACGTAACGCGGGGGTACGTTGCCTTCTGACGTCATCCGAGTACCGCGATACGCACGCGATCAAAAACAAAAATGCGCACAAAAGTACTGCGATTTATTTCACCGAAAATGTTTTTCAATCAGAACCTTAAACCTCGGAGAGGATCTTTTTAACAAAGCGGCATGTTGCTTTGTGTTTACCGAGGGACAGGCGGGATGAAGCCAAAGTAGGAACTCGTGTCGTGTCACAAAGCGAAACTGAAAAGGCTGTCGTTCAAACAAGGCGAAACGGGCGGTTACTGTGAACATTACATTCATTAGAAAGGATGCTGAGTATAAGCAGTCTTCTATCTTCAATATTTTATGCGGGGTGAGAAATCGTCTCATAGTAAATTTCTTCATCTAAGAGCAAAAGAATCACTAGTTGATTCTAAATGGTTTTGATTAGTACTTTATTACCTCAATGGTTTTGATTGGGTTTATCAATAACTAGCGAACGCCTCGCGGTTTCATCCGCGTAGTTCCCGTTCCCGCGGGAATACAGGGATAAAAAGTAGCCTATGTCACTCGGGGATAGTGTAGCTTCCCAACGGTGAAAGATTTTTTTAAATCGGTCCGGTAGTTTTGTTACATACAAATCTTTCCTCTTTATAATATTAGCAAGTATAGTACATTACTGCAGCGGCCAGCAAAAGAGGCATTGATGGACGAACGTGTAAATGTGGGCCGAGGCGAAGCCGAGGCACACATACGTAAGTCCATCAATGCCTAGTTGTGGCTAAGGCTTGTATAGTGCTTTTCTCAAATAATGCGCGGCAATTAAAACTAAGTAGTCCCTAGAACTCATTTTGTCAAATACAATTACTTTTCAAAGTCAATTACGAACAACAATAATTATTCCCGCGTTAGGCTTAGCACGCACTGCGAATTTTATTCGCGCGGTTTTTTGCCGCCCATTCTGCGGCCTATGGAATTGTATGAAGCTGCACGCATTGAGGTAAAAAAATCACGCGGGAATAATACTAAAAAAATACGCGCCAGTAAAAATCGCAGTGCGAAGTGTTCATTTGTTATTTTTTTTTCAATAAGCAGCTTTTTCTATTTGCAAGCCAATTCGAAATTTAAATCAAACCTTTGATAAGTTACCTCCTTGGTTGTCATGTTTCGGAGTAAAAGATCGTTCCATTTTTAAAAGACACGACAGATATGAGATTACTATGTAATTTATTTGGCCGCTAGACACGACAGATATGGATTTTCATACAACTTTTGCCGGCCGCTGCTCGCATGTATATCGCCAGTACTGCAATTTCGATTTATCTCGAAGAAGGTTGTCAAAATAATGCTCAAATTTCCAAGCATGTTTGAGAAATAGTACATTACTGCAGCGGCCAGCAAAAGAGGCATTGATGGACGAACGTGTAAATGTGGGCCGAGGCGAAGCCGAGGCACACATACGTAAGTCCATCAATGCCTAGTTGTGGCCAAGGCTTGTATAGTGCTTTTCTCAAATAATGCGCGGAAATTAAAACTGAGTAGTACCTATAACTCATTTTTTCAAAAACAATTACTCTTGAAAATCAATGACGAACAACAATATTTTTTTCCGTCTTAGGCTTAGCACGCACTGCGATTTTTATTCACGTGATATTGTTTCCGCCCATCCTGCGGCCTATGGAATTGTATGAAGCAGCACGCATTGCGGTAAAAAAATACCGAGGGAATAATACTACAAAAAGCCGCGCGAATAAAAATCGCAATGCGTGTTAAGCCTTAAAGTTTTCATTTGTTTTTTTTTTGTCAATAAACAGCGTTCTATTTGCAAGCTAGTTCGAAATTTAAATAAAACCTTTGATGAGTTACCTCCTTGGTTGCCATGTTTTAGAGTAAAAGATCGTTCCATTTTTAAATTACACGACAGATATGAGTTTACTATGGAATTTATTTGGCCGCTACACACGACAGATATGGATTTTCATACATCTTTTGCCGGCCGCTGCGCGCATGTATTTGGCCAGTACAGCAATTGCGATTTATCTCGACGAAGGTTGTCAAAATAATGCTCCAATTTCCAAGCATGTTTGAGAAATAGTTAAATAATAATGATGACTGATGGACAACGGATATTGAGAACCACGGCTTTGTAGAAGTTGATTGATTATATCGATTTAATGAATTCCCTTCCATAATTTAGTATCATAAACATTTTACTTTGAAATGTATTTTATACACCTTAACAAAACGTACACGTTATAATTATTCCTACACATATTTTCATATGCAGGAACTCCTTAATATTCATGCGTAAGCCAAACTTAAGTATGTAACTACGTGGAAATTTTAACAAAAACATCTTCGTTGTTTTCTTTGAAACAGTAAGTTTTCTATAAAGGGTTGATGTAATAAAGCTTGGTTATAATTTTCCGTTAATAGGCACTTGATACCGGCGGCAGCTTGCACAAGAGAAACTAACTCAATAATGTTATATTAAGTATCATTAAGGTTCAACTAGTCGACGGCACGAACTATTTTGTGCGCGAGGTTAAAATACATGCCATCTCATCCGACAACACGTGCGAATGAGATAGATGCTGTGATGAGCAGTAAGAAGCTAGTTCGCGTACGAATTAGCACTTATCAAATTTGTATCAAAATGAATGATGAATTGGGACGAAAACGAGCGCTCGAAATTTTATAAACAGATCTTTGGGAGTCTGGAAATCATGAAAAAACATGATATCTAGACTCCTGTAAATTTTCAAAATGATATTATTTGCATTGTTGAATTACTAATCTATCCCTGTATGGAGGCCGTTTTGCAATTTGCCTTCTTCTTATGGTATTTATTTCCGCCCAAAGATGCGTTAAAATTAGTGTTGATATATGGAACTTTCGACGGTGGAACTTTCAAATATTATATTTTTTTTACTTTTTTTCCATACAGGGCTAGAAAATGATGAGACAAATTTATATATATTTTTTATTTTAACGTACATCGTGAAACAGTGGAGTAATCGCTAGATTACGTTTGTATGGAAGCATGATCGACTAGTGTAACCTTAAAGACGGTCACTGCTGCAGACCGATATTTAGTACCTGTAATGTATTGCCAGGAACACCCGCCTGCAGCAGCACGTATTTTACACTGTGGCCACTAAGTACCGACCTGAATTACAGTAGCGAATTACAACGAGTGCTGGCACACGCACTGAGTGATTGCCTACCTAACTACCTATGAGTTTCAATAAACTATGATATTTGGTTTGTGGTTTCACAGATAATATAATGCTAAGCTAGTATACAGATGCCTCATCCCATACAAAGAACGAACGTGCGGACGTAACTAGCGTTTTTCATCTGAATAATTCTATAAGTACATCAATCGCGATCGGTTCTGTTCCACGGCGATAGATGGTGTTAGCAGCGACTTGCAAGTAAAAGTTTATTCGGTTCGGGAATATTTATTTCTTTATATATAAAGGTACAGTGAGGATTTGTTTTATAGTACTTTTTTTGCACGTTTTTACATTTTCGTTGTACCAAAATGTGTTTCAACACAAATTTCAAAATTACAGCGGAATGACTCAGAAATTTTAAACCACGCCATCTATTGGAATGAGAATTAAGACCCCAATATTACATACTTTTCCGCTTAGGAGTGCTGATTAAACAAGAAAATACAATTCATATGATCAATTCTAGAAAATTTCTTTCCCGTACGCAAAATACGCGCTTGGTCGTGGAGTTGCGGAAACAGCCCGTCGAAACTAAACTAAACTCTAGAAAATTTTAATTTTACACACAATTCAATAACAAATCGTTGCATATCGCGCCATCTAGTGACATTTATTTGAACCAAATTTTGTTTCTTTGCGTCGGGACCCCGTGGTAGATTTTTAAAAAACGAAGAGGTAGACACATAATTTTATTTTATAATAATATATGAAGTAACACGAGATATGGTGTCGGCTTCCTGATCACAAAAATCTGATTTTGTGTTGTTTTAATGTTGCTACGTGCGAGTCGTAAATTGTTTGTGTGTTGTTTGTCTGTTGTAAATGTAGTAATCATATAGTTATTATTGACTCTCGGCACATCTTGGGTCGCAATGGTAGTGAAGGGGGTCATTGAAATAAATACATGAAACATACCTAACAGTTTTTATTAAAAACATAATTATAAAATCACATACACAAACCGGAACAATTATCTGTAGGCCATACAAATATTTGTTCCGGGCATCGAACCCAAGACACGCAGCGCAGCAGCCGATTGCTCAGTCGGTGTCGAAAAACGGAAAACAATAGGTACCAAAGACACCGACTTCGGAACAGAAAGTTATTTTTCGCTTTTTAGTGTTTTATTTTGGAAGCCGGTTTGATATTTTAGTCAAAAAGTTTTTTTATACTAAGAATAACTGCACGTACTCGTATATCCGATATATATATATCCGATGTAATTCGACCGATTTGCACAAGATATTTTCTTAGAAAATACGTGCGCGATAATCGCCTATCGGCGCGATTTAAATTGCAGCGCACCATCAGGAAAGGGCCTAAAACTGCATTATTGGATTTTCTAAATCAAAACTTCTAGCAAGGAATCAAATCCTTTGATTATGGAAAAAAAAAACACAGTCTCATTTCACTATCCGATAGTGTCGCTAATAAGGATAAAATTTTGGGACGTAATGTCATGCGGCAAACTTGAGGAAAGACATTTTTTTTTACAAAATACGTTTTTTATGTTTGAAACTACGAAGACTCAGTATCATTTGATGACACAAAATAAAAACCTTTGGAGAATTGTCTAAACGGTATCAATACGAGTATTATCATAACGTTGAATGTAGTACAATACTTAAGTTGTCAAATCCGGTAAGTTTTTGAAAATAATAACCATAATTATATCACATAATGTTTAGTGTCACCAGTGTGTGTTGCCAGTGATCACCTATGGGACCGAGACGTGGTCGCTCTCAATGGGCCTTATCAGAAAGCTCAAAGTCACCCAAAGGGCAATGGAGAGGGCTATGCTCGGAATTTCCATGCGTGATCACGTCAGAAATGATGATATCCGCAGGAGAACTAAAGTTACCAACATAGCCCGAAGAATTGCCAAACTTAAGTGGCAGGGCACATTGCTCGCAGAACGGATGGCCGATGGGGCTGAAAAGTTCTGGAATGGCGACCGCGAACCGGAAGACGATACGTTGGAAGGCCTCCTACGAGGTGGACTGACGACCTGGTTAACGTTGCGGGAAGGCGCTGGATGCGAGACGCACGGGATCGGTCAATGTGGCGACGCCTGGGGGAGGCCTATGTCCAGCAGTGGACGTTCGTGGAGTTCAGTGGAGTTTCGGCTGAAATGATGATGATGATGATGAATTTTTAGTATTTATTATGTACCTGAGCGACCGAGGTCTGCTCGGTTGAAAATCGATTATCGCTCCCGAAAAACCCTGCCCTGCATACTAAATTTCATGAAAATCGTTGGAGCCGTTTCCGAGATTCAGATTATATATATACATATATACAAGAATTTCTCGTTTAAAGGTATTAGATAGATAGATAGATAGAGAGGTACTTACCAAAGAAAAACAAGTAACACAAATTGCAGATGTGGGCAACAAAGCCGCCAAACTAAAATGGAACTGGTCACTGGACAGGCCACATTTGCCGCATGTCCCAATTCTAGGGCAAAAGTAGCCACTAACTGGATTCCGAACAACAGGAAAGGCGACGCCGTAGACCCGCCCAGGAGATGGCGTGACGAATTAGACTCTTAACGAAAGGATTGGCCAGATTTAACAGGAGACAGGACAATTTTTTTTTTACAAACAAATACAACCGACTTCGGTGTGCCTGTTTTTGTTTCTTCGTTTTCTGTCACCGACTTCCGAAATTGAAGTTATTTTACACTCAGTAGTATTTAAAAAGGTTTTTATTTTTCAGTTTTTAGTTGTGGTAACTAAATGAGTTATGCCAGAATAGTTTACCTGAATAACATAACCGGTGAAATGAGAATGAGAGTACACATCTGTGTACCCCTTTAGAGCGTACCGGCGTGATGTTATGAAATGGCGTAAACAATAAACAGAAATGCGATTGAAGCAATCCCGAATGGTTTGCGTTATTTATTGAAGAGTTCTGTAGTATATTACTAAAGTTCTTCATCAGATCTTCAACAAATTTAAATAGACAAAATTACAAAATATTGTTTGAGAAGAGCACACATTCAACTTTTGAGCACAGTTTATCTTAAGCTATAAAAAAATAATAAACTCACCACAGTAATTGAGAACGAAGGCCATTATACAAGGAATTCTAAATAAAGTGCCATTTTTAACAATTTCCACCAAAATCCCTTAATGGCGTCGCTTTCAGTTTCAAATATAATTCTAACTTTTAAACTAGTGAACGGATTTTAATAAAATCGAAATAGCCGTCGTCATGCCAATTTCGCAAGACGGAGTAACGCCTTTTGAAATGTTTCTATAATTATAGGTACACTAGCTGACCACCGCGGTTTCGCTCCCTTCATTTGGCTACCTACCTTATCCTATCCCGCCTACCTAACAACCCACCTACCTTACCTACCAACTTGCCTACCCTACCCTACCTACCTACCAATTTGCATTTCTTTTTTGTTTGTTCTAACATCTTTTACTGCTACATAAATACCTATCCTTGATGATGAAGCTATTTATTAACCCCCGACGGAAAAAGAGGGGTGTTATAAGTTTGAGGTGTGTTGCTGTGTATCTGTGTGTCTGTGTATCTGTGTGTCTGTCTGTGGCATCATAGCGCCTCAACGGATGAACCGATTTTGATTTAGTTTTTTTTTGTTGGAAAGGTGATTGTGTCGAGAGTGTTCTTAGCTATGTTTGAAAAAATCGGTTGAGCCGTTCAAAAGTTATGGGCGTTTTACTGTTTGAATCGGGATGTTCTCGCAAGATAAATGTGTCGGGGGTTATTTCAAATTTTGAAATTTTACTTGTTTGAATAAGAGTTAATACTACGATACGAATGTAACCAACTTTTTTTCTACCGGCGCGGCGATCTAATGAGATTGTAGAACACAAAAGCTGCTATCATGACTTAACTTTGATAGTAAGATATATTCCTTTGCGGACATTTTGTAGGTAATAATGAGTACTTTAACAATGTAGTACATAATTTTTATGTACCATCCAAATAATGAATTTTATAGGCAAAACTTTGCTACTTTGGGTTACATTATTGAAATTTTCTTAATTTACTTTCTCTTTTAAAAGAATTATAACCTATGTTACTGCCTGATAATTTAGCTTTCTATTGGTGAAATTTTATTTAAATAGGTCCAGTAGTTTCTGAGCTTATTCGGTACAAACAAAATATTGAGTATAGATAAGGAAAATCATTATCCTACAATTTTATGATCGTAAATGCTCTTCAGGAACCTGAAAGAAGCATGTCGAGTTTTAGATAGATAAATGACAACTAATGATACCATAATGTAAATACCATAATAAAGTGTAAAACATTAAAAATAAATTATTCTTTGTACTCCTACTAGCATCACAATGTCTTTTGAAATAAATCACTGTTACTATTATTGAAATACTAATACTACTGTACTTTTATTAGGACAATACAATTATATCTATTGTAAATATTACCGTATGATAACCAAAATCGATGTTTCCTCAGAAATGTACCAATCAATTACTCATTAATTCATGATATTTCCAGTAGAAATACTAAACTACAACACAAAATACTGTGGTTCTAGGAATGTGCCGTTAGCAAATCGACGTGAACACGTTCACTTCGGTCTTTGGGCTTATATAAAGCACTTTACAAACGCAATGAACGAATGGACAGGGGATCGCCTTCAAATAGATAAAGTTACAGGGCAACTGACTGAACTTAATTATCTAATGCGTTACAAAGGTCTAGCGACAACGACCAGTCAACGAGCTTAACTAAATTATAACAATACAGTTATTTATAATTAAAAGGATTATGAGGGATAAATCAGGTCTCCCATTTTAGATTTTACCATTGGCGACTGCTGAGGACTGAAATAAGAGCCCGCAAAGGGCCGAGAGAGACTGGCCTTTCGGTGCCAAATAGGATCCTTATAATTAAAATGGATTGCGTATGAAATGCAATAGTAATTTAAGAGACATCTACAATGTCTATACTGAGAAAATTAAGTACATCCAAACTAATATTATAAATGCGAAAGTAACTCTGTCTGTCTGTCTTTCTGTCTGTCTGTCTGTCTGTCTTTGCTTCACGCCTAAACTACTGAACCGATTTGTGTGAAATTTGGTACAGACATAGTTTGGAACTTGAGAATGGACATAGGATAGTTTTTATTATTATTACTTTTATTTTATTTTTTTCACTATTCCACGCGAACGAAGTCGCGGGCAAAAGCTAGTGATTTATATATTTAACTAGCTGACCCGGAAAACTTTGTTTTGCCATAAAAACAACAAGCATTCATCTACCCTACCTACCCTAACAACGCTACCTTACCTACACTACCCTACCTACATACCTATGTAGGTAAGAAACCAATTTTTTTCTTATTATTTTTTTTAAGTACTTTCTCCTAACAATAACAAACACAACAAAAAAAGAATAAGCGAAATCGGTCCAGTCTTTCACGCGTGATGCCGTGACCAAGAGAAATAGGGATTAATTTATATATATATAGAAAATATAGATTATATGCTCTGTACGGGTAATTAATGGTGAAAATTAATACATTTTAACTGGCAGACAGAATAGTAAAGTGATCAGTGGACATTTAATTAATGAAATGATAGGTTTGGTGCTGCATCCGCGTTTTAATCTGAACTGACATCTGTGCCAATCTGGCTCTTTGAATGTAATTAAAATGGTGGTTGGAAATACGTAGTTTGAGTGGTACCAGGCTAATTAATTGGTTTAACTCAACAACCGCATTAATTAATTGGCCAATTAATATTACCCCGTAGAGAACTTTATGGCATTAAACTCTTTATAATCATAAAATATTGGATTCATTCATACATTTTATGATTAAGTGACTAATTCAGTTTGTCAATTTTCTATTTAATTTTAATAGATGGATATCTATACTGTGATTTTTAATTTCGTAGTCTAAACTGACAGCTGCCGATAACCTTATTTTTTTAATGTTGCAAGCGCGGAACATAGTGTTGTAGGTAAGGCTCGATCATAGGTGCAGGCCACATAGAAATTTAGGACACACGGTATGTCGTTGCTCGGACGTGGTTAAGACGCGCCATTTCGGCGCCCGCGCCTTATCAAATTGCGCTTTATTGCCATGCATTTTGTATGAAATTTGAATGGAATAGGAAGCCGCCCGTGCCTTGTCCGCGCCCGACGCCATTTCTATGTGGCCTGCGCCCACAGATTACCTTAATCTGTGCCTGCGCCATAAGTGATTCATCGAATCGGTGTGACATGACTTCTCAATTTAATTTTACTAATTGGTGTAAATAAATGTTTTATGAATATAAACGTAATATATTAAAATATAACAGTATTCATACACTTATTATATAAACTTTTATTGTGTTAAATATGAAATCAACAATAAAATAAATACGATCGATAAAATGCAGTCTAACATAAAATAAGGTCCGCTAGTTTCTTAACAAATGTAATTGTTTTGCCGTGAAATAGTTCCATTTTAGATCTACTTCAATTTTCGATCAACTTTCGAGCACTCAGGATAGTCAGGATACGACACTATTTTTATGTGAGGATAAAGTTCTTTGTTCTTTTCTCTCTACTCAACTCTCCCACACCTCCTTCTTATCTCATACCTCACTTTCAATACCTATGTAATTCACACGCGAGGAATCTGCGTTCATCTAACAATCTTCTCTTGCTCTGTCCTTCTCATACTTCTGATTTTGTTCATTCTTCCTTTCATATTCAATGCATTCTTCTCTGGAATGCGCTTCCTCTTGATATCAGGACGGCCACCAGTCAGTATGCATTTAAGCGGAAGTTGCGGTATTTTTTTCTAAACGTATAGCAGAATCGTCTCATTTTGCGCCTTTAGTATTTATTATAGGAAATATTTAAGTATATTTATTTTAACTATATACTTTTGTACTAATTTTGCGTTTATAATATTATTATTTCTATTTTTATGCACCTGCCATGCTATCTCTTCACCGCCCTTGGTTGACTGGTAGAGAATGCCTAAGGCATTAAGTCCGCCTATGTACTTTTATGTTGCATGAAGTTTTAATAAATAAATAAAGTGACAACCCCCAAATGTCAGTCTTGTCTATGAAATTAAAAATCACAGTATAGTTAATTTGCCTTCTATTCCGGAAGCAGTATCTAATGGAGTCCATAGCCGACGAACTACCGCCAGGCCAGGGGGTGACCGTGACTGGCTCTTTTGTTTAAATGTCTATTGTGCTCGCTCGACAAATGGCGAATCGGGGAATCGATATTGAAAGGAATTCAAGTAAGCAATTACAATCGTTCATTGTACAGGCAATAACAAAAACATATTGAATGTAGTCAATTTGATACGAGCCTTTAACTGAAGTGCTAATCAAAGAAGTGTTTTCACCCTGAAGTCTGTTTTACTTGAAGTTTTTCAGTGATCTCCAATTGATTGTGGAGCTGTGCGTTAGCGAAAATAAATCTAGTCATGTTTTTTTTTTTTTTGAATCTACCTTTTTGCTTATTCTTCTCAGCAAACCCTTTCATTTAATACCCATATCATGGAAGTGCACAAAAATTACTAATCCGCCATTTCTGGCCGTCCGCCATATTGGATTTAGAATGACGTCACTTAGCTAATCATGCATTATCATCCAAACAAAACGTGTATGCAAAAAAATTCATCGTAATCGGTGGAAGATAAAGGCTTTTTAATTCAGTTGCAAGATTTTACCCGAACATACTTACATTATATATACAAACATACATTGCAAGTTAATTAAAAGCTTATAAAAATAAATAAAATTTGTTTATTTGATAAGCGATTCCGTCGTCGGTTATTGCAGAAGTCTTAAAGGCTTACTTGTTATCTACTACTAGCTTCTGCCAGCGGCTTCGCCTGCGTGTGTTATACATATAAACCATCCTCTTCAATCACTATCTATTGCAAAAAACCGCATCAAAATCAGATGCGTATTTTTAAAGATCTAAGCATACATAGTGACAGACCGCGGGAAGCGACTTTGTTTTATACTATGTAAGGAAAAGGATATTGCAGCGTCTATTGTAGTTGTGCTTTTTAACGGAAACGAAACAACCGGGAAACGGCACAGCCAAGATGCCAAGCGCCTTACACAATATTACATAGTTCCTGTTTTGAATTATTATCCGGTTCAAAATGTCATAGGTGAGATCTTTATTATACTTACAAAATGTGGTACATATTTAGGTATTTAGGGTATGACAAAAAAGCAAATAAACCATTGTAAAAGGTCCCCGGAATGCAAATTCCTAACATTTGAATACATACTCATAATAAAACTGGCACTGGCAATTACGAATTTCTAGAACGTAATACTATACACAGACTGTGTATTATTACTGAAAAAAGTATCTAAATAAGTAGTACAAATAGATAATGTAATTCATATCTATTATTAAAACTCAAAGTCCCGCCAAAGCCTACGCAGCCAGTCGATGGCAAACTTAGGTGTGTGGGCGACGTACTTCGTAATATTAAGGACAGGTCCTTTATAAACGGAACAGAAATATATTCTACATATTTTTCTCATCTTTCTCAATGAATATTGCATCAAAAGCAAAGTATCATATGACTATTGTAATTGTTTATTGTATTGGTAGTCGTACCACTGAGATTTCATCTAATACCTTTAAACGAGCAATTATTGTATACATGTATATATATATATAATCTGAATCTCGGAAACGGCTCCAACGATTTTCATGAAATTTAGTATGCAGGTGGTTTCGTGGGTGATAAATCGATCTGAGACAGACTAACCACGCTCTGCTACCGAAGGATTCTCAGCTACTTTGGTCACATTTCCCGTCGGGAACCAATCTAGAAGTTGGTGGTAATGGGCAAGGTGGATGGGAAAAGACCTCGCGGCCGGTCAGCTAACCGCTGGTCAGACCAGGTAACCGCCCTCTCTGTTACAACCGCCTTAAGAGAAGCTGAGAACCGATTGAAGTGGAAGAACGTCATGCATAAAGCCACGAGGGCCTTTCAGGGACACGACCTTCAGTAATGAAGAACGCGACCAAGAAGAAGAAATCGATCTAGCTAGGTTTAATTTTTAGAAAACGTAGTTTTCTCTATTTACACCCGAGCAGAGCTCGGTCGCCCAGGTATTCCTTATTAATAAATAATTATTAATAAAGCAATTTTATTAATAATTATTTATTATAAGTACAATGAACCATGACGAAAAATACTTTACTATTTTTTTTGCATGACTGTACTTTAACTGTAGGACATTTTGCTAATAGGACCTTTTGATACGGAGTCGATTCGACGTATCCTAGATATTGGCGCACAAAGGCTATTTATTGTACTAACATAATTATATCTTTTAGTTCGAGAATTTTATTTTCTTTGTATTATAATGAGCGTTCATATTTCAAGAACGATTTGCATTCCGACAGCCAATTAACAGCTTTAATGGAAAATGTGGGCGTGTAATAGTGAGCCGATCACAAAGCACGCCAGACTCGGAACGCTCCGCTAGTTCCTTACGTAATTCGTCAAACAATACCACCTCCTCTGATATTGACCTGTACTCCGGCTAACATGATTCCTGAACACGGAAAGTCTTGCTGAATACCCAGCAATGTAAATGTAGACCACCTGAAAGCGTCGCCTTAGTTTCGAGCAGCACGCAAGTTACGTAACAAAACTTACGTAATCAATAATGCCTTGTTCCAATGAAGATCTAGATTCACATTTTCATGATTTAGCACTACATGTATTCCTACCCACTAGTTTATGTATTTCAGTCACCGATCGATGAACAAGACGATAAGGTTGTAAGGTTGTAAAATCGCCATAAAAGTCCTACGAATGGAACTGATTTTGGATGTGCCAATACATACCAGCGCAGTAACAAAATTATCGTTTATTTTCCATATGAAGATCTTATTTAAGAAAATATTGATACACTGAATGAGTGAAATGTGAATGGTGTTATCACAAAATACGTTCTCCCTTTGGCGTGAATCTATTTATAGAACGAACCTGAAAAATTCCTCGCTGACGTAAAAATGTATCTCATTTTCCGAACGCCCTCACCTGCCTTTTGTGAGGCAGACGGCAATAGCCGACATATAATAAAATCAAATATTTTCAATTTTCGTCGTGAAGGAATGATTAGAAGCCACAATTTGATAAGAGTTCCAATTAAAATTAATTTTACTTATTTTATACAAGGTGGATTATGGGTTGCTGTGCGCAAAAAATCGTTTTGATTTATATTTGATGGCATTGAAAACATCAAGTTTATACCTTGAAGGTTTTATTGTTTAATTAGTACATTGTGTATTAAGGGCGGTAGGTAAGGAAGCCCGAAGTCGGAGACTGAGGGCTTTCTGAGTCGAGGTTCGTAATTCCCGTACCGCCCGTGATACATACAATGTTTTTCATCACATTTGCGAGTAATAATTATGAATTATAGCTTTAATACACAAGTCAGTCAGCACAGCTGTTATTACGAAATACGTGAACTTTTTTTTAAGCGTTTGGCGAATTTTTGCCCACACCACAGATTATACAGTGTTTCGTTCAGAAACTTTAAGGGCAAATACTTACGTAGGTATACAGCCATGACGGAGTGTAAAAAGAATTAAATAATTTCGACGTTTTCATACTATAACTATTAAAATCGATTATTAAGAACATTAGTTGAGTATTTAAGTAACATGTAGCGAGATTGCAAAGAAATTCCTGTTTAGATAACATTTTAAGACAATTTTTGCAATTGCGTGTAAACTCCTTGCTTGAACTAGCATGACCTGTGTGCTGTGCCATAAATTAAAAAAATATTACTTACCGCCCTAGGGTTTCATGACAAAAAGAAAAGCCCGAGGGTTTTATATGGGGCTTTACGGCCAAGTTAACCTGTATGTTTAGATACTTTTTACGTGCAAGTGTGATGAAAAAAATGTTAGAATCTTGTTCTGTGAACACCATAGCAATTTCATAAAATTAATGTACTGACAAATTCAACAAACTAGCGGTGATGGGCAATTGTTGTCGTCCCGTAATTTAAACAAGCTTACAACCCTTATAACAAACTAGTTGCCGCCCGCGGTTCTGCGCGCTTAATTTTAGTACTTCTCCCAATATCTTTATAAATGATGTATAACCTATGTGTTATTCTGATGTATAAGCTATATTTCTGTAAAGTTTCATCAAAAACCGTTCAGTAGTTTTTGCGTGTATTAGTAATAAACATCCACCTAACCCCAAAACGTTCACGTTTATAATCAGCATCATCAACATATCAGCCGAAAGTCGTTCACTGCTGGACAAAAGCGTCCTCTAAGCGTCGCCCCATTGACCAGTCCCATGTCTCGCGCCCAGCGGATCCCCGCAACCTTCACCAGGTCATCGGTCCACCTTTCAACGCAACGCCTTGCGGTTCGCGGTCGCCACTCCAGAACTTTTCTGCCCCCATCGGCCATCAGTTCTGCGAGCAATGTGCCCTGCCCACTGCCACTTAAATTTGGCAATTCTTCGGGCCAAGTCGGTAACACGTCGTAAAAGTCGTTTTTGTTAATCGAAAATATTTCCTTACAATTGCCAGGGTGTTAAAGGAAAACCAGCAGAACCCATTTCCAGCATTTTTGTCTGTTTATTTGTGTGTGTGTGTGCACGCATCACGTAAAATGTACGAAACCAATGTAGAAAACTTTTATACATAAAAATTCTGCATTTCTTTAAGTACCTATTACTTAGATTTTGTTTCATCGGAATCGGTTCACTCTATCAAAAGTTAGATGAATTTAAAGCGTTCTAGAAGTAAAATATCACAACATACGCAATTCCATATTCAATAGATGGCGTTGTGCATTTCGTGTCATTTACCGAATGTCGGTGTTAATATTTTCCGCGGAAGAATGGCCAAAGAAAAATATGGTAGGTAGTTAAAACCCGCCCGCGCCCCCATGCGGGGAGGCAGCGAGCCACCGATTCTACGATATACCTTCAAGGGCTATTTCAAGTGTGGCTAGAGTAAAAATAATGCACGAGACTAAAAAAAATACGATTTTAGGTCTCTAATCATACTACTAATGTCAATGATGATGTTGACGTGCGTGCAATGTGGTTCGTTATTTCGTTGCTGCTATTGCTCGTCTGAATAGCCTAATGATTAACGTGGTGGCCTACTATACCAAAGGTTGCGAATTTGAGTCCAAGCTATGGATAGGTATTTTTTAACCGACTTTCCAGAAAGGAGACTGTAACTGTACTTGTTTTAAATGGCTAGAACTAATTTGCAACGAGTTTCACCCCGATGACTCCTTGACGGCATTCAAATAGACGAAAGCTACTGCTTTCAATCTAAAAGCATAGGTCAAAATAAAACTCAAGTTTAATAGCTTTCTGTAAAACGTGCTGATGATGAGAAGAAAAGCAAGGCAAGAAAAAAGCAATAAAGGTGCGACCGTAATTGGTAATTTTAAAATCCCAACTCGATTTAAAAAAGGACAGAAGATGGTAAATGTCAATCTCAAAATTGTCCAATTGCCCACGACGTTTTTAAGGGCAATTTTGTCATTTATTACAACATAAAATGGCTTGTTCTTTTATTTATTATGGTAGTTACGAGGCGCGGAATACATCGACGATTTCAGGTATCCCTAGTTTTATTTAACCACTACGTAGATGGCATTCTTAGACGTGGTAACGTGGTGTTTTACGAATTAACTTGGAGCTCGAAAATCTTCGGCATTTATGATAAAAAGAAAGATATATTTAATTGTTTAAGAACTCACCATTTTTAAGATCAGGCTTATTGTATGAATAGTTAGTAGTTTCTCGAGAGAAGTAGAAACCAAGTCACTATCACGCTCCTAGAAGCTTGTCATGTCACGTATCCTCCGGATCCTGCACAAACGGTGTGCAGCCACGGAGCGTCATTTGCGCAATTTCTCATCAAAGCCAATAAAACCTATTTCCTATCGCTCACACCACAAGGCTACACATTGCAATAACTTCCTCTGATGGCTGATATACATATGACATATGCACTAAATACATTGCTAAGTACAAGCCCGTATTTATCGTGAAAAACTGCGTATTTTTACCCGACTTTTTGACCTGACGGGTAAAAATACACAGTATGTGTTTATCAGTCTATGTTTGTACCTGTGTGGCGTTCTAGAGACCAAACGCGTTGACCGATTTTGATGATTCTTACGCCAATCGATTCGTCTTACCCTTGCGAGTGTCACTGACTCACTGGCTACATTTAAATTGGAAAATAGAAAACTGGCGGCTTTTGGGCGCCATATTGTGGGACATAATTGCCAGATTGCCTATTTCAAACTGAATAGAAACCAATGAAGCTATATCATGTCTTTTGTCATATTATAATTTTGGATCTGCTGCGGCATTCGCACATAAAATACTTGTAGGACAGGCCAGTCAAAAATCGGAGCCTGCCATGAAGCCAAGGTGGAATAGAGATAAATCGTTATGGAACTTACAGTTGAGCCCAATATCGTGGTAAGTGATGATGGCGGGTTTGGAGCGGTCACCCTGCACGGCCACGACGATGTCGCCGCGGTCGGTGCGCACGCGCACCTCGGTGCAGCCCGCGTCGCTGCTGATCCGAAGCGAGCTCGGGAACTGTAGCATGATGTTCTTAAGCTCGATGTCGTCCATACTGTGGAGAAAAACAACAACAACTGTAGTATTTTGTAGATCTACTTGTTGCTTTAACTAGCGTTTTAGAGTATTATTTATTATAGCATGGCTACTATCCATGTAATTAACAAGAAACAATGATTGAGCTTTAGGGATTTCTAAGGTTTTAGGGTTTTTTTTTTATTTCGCCTTCCGAGTCTGAGTGTTTCGTTTGTATGCACCTTACTATAATTATAGGTACGTCACATACAATATTTTGAAACATAGGCTCTTACTGAAATATGTACCGTGAAGACTGGCAGAAATATGAAAACGTGCACGTAGCAAAAGAGCTTATTTGTGTGTGTGTGTGTTATTTTATTTTAAATTTTAATTATTTTATGTTCCAGAAAGATTTTTATAAACAAACGTAAGTAATTTTAGATTAAAGAACTGCAAGGTACTGAGCAGAATACTTAATTTTAACCCTAGCCCTAGTTATTAATAATAATGCGCTCATATTATAACCGAAGGGCGCTTTAAAAATGTTTAAGATCAAAAAGTTAAATATAATGATCTACTTCTAATTCGCTCTACAAGAAGATTCGAAGCACTCAAGTCTAATATTTATATACCTATGTTGTGTTCGATAAATTCTCCAATCCTTCTTAAGTAATTTTGCCCGCAAAAGTTTCAAGTTAAACCGAAAGAACTTGACCACAGCGTCTTAAACTTAAGGTTTTTCCAAAGAACTTTTATAAACTGTCTTCATTTTAATCTCCCCTCGCACTTTTCTAGATAATCCCTTTTCTATTGCTCCTTTGAGAAAAAGACCCTCAATGTGAAGAATATATATTAATATAGGAGCTAATATTATTCATAAAAACTATATTATCTAAAATATACCCAGTTAATTTTATCGACTGTTCCAAGTTTATGAATTTGATATCTTATCCCGAAAATAGTTTTAATGCATTTTCGTGACGGTGTTTTTATATGCGGTATTTATGCCATAAATTAACAAACTTTATAGATTTCAGGACAAGTGGACAGGACAGGACAAGTAAGTGCCACTAATAGCTACTTATTTCATTAGAATTCTCGCAATTATAAAAAGGTAATTGATTGCAGATGTACTGTGCGTTTTTCAATGTTTCAAGATGTTCCTGGTTATGTCCGTTCTCTGTTCTATTAATAGCTGCATACTTTTTTCCTTTTAAACTTGTATAAGTGCTACTTGTATAATGATTGCTTTTTATGAATGCCGGCGTCTAAATTGTTACTACACATATAGAAGACACAGCAAAACTATATTTTATTCATTAAAAACAGAAGAGAGGTTTCAAGCATATTTTATTGTTCTCATGGAAGATTTCGATACGAGATGCAAACTACCCACTCGTGTGCATCTTGGAAAATAGATATAGATTGTTTTTCACGTGATGACTAGACCTGTCATGCTATCTCTCCACCACCCTTGGTTTTTATTGTTTGATTCGTAACTAGATCTGGACGATCAGCAGGAGAATTACACGCTAAGACCACCGAAATGGCAAGCAATTATGTTCTGTAACGAGATATTGATGGCGGCCTTTCCGGCGTATCGCAGGGCTGATCGGTTCCGATCGACGGATGCAATCTAAGTCCGACACTGATAGGCCTAGATGACATAATTCAATTCGGAACTTATTGTTCTAAGGCGCAGGATACATAGAAATGGCGTCGGGCGCGGACATGGCACGGGTGGCTTCCTATTCCATTCTATTTTCATTCAAAATCCATGGAAATAAAGCGCAATTTAGGACACACGGTTGCTCGGACGTAGTTATGACGCGCCATTTCGGCGCCCACGGCTGATCAAATTGCGCTTTATTGCCATGCATTTTGTATGAAATTTAAATGGTATAGGAAGCCAACCGTGCCATATCCGCGCCCGACGCCATTTATGTGGCCTGCGCCTGAGGGGCATTTGTACTTTCGTTCATATGTACTTTCTAAGTTTATCTTGGACATCGCTGACAACGGTGAAGGAAAGCTTCGTGAGGAAACCTGGACTTATAGTGACTCTATTATAAGATTGTGCTCCATTGGTGTAATTGTTGCAAGGCGTTCCAGTGCGAAGATAAACTAATAAATCAAATAAACCCATTACACGTGGTCAAAAGTTCTATTAATCCTAAACATCTGGGGACACGGGGTGCCCCCAAAAAGTCGAGCAAACAAAGGCACAGCCGTGCCATCCTTTTCTTGAAGCCATTCGAGCATGAATATCGAAATCTCGCATCTCGAAAAGCGATTTTCGACATTAGAAAGGAAGAAAGAAACTGTTTTTAACCAACTTCCCAAAAAGTAGGAGGTTATCAATTATGATTATTTTGTTGTTTGAAAGAGTACTCTGTAGGTGTTCCCATTGTTACCAAGTCAGAATCTGATGATGGGATCCCATGGAAATAGAAGAAACTCCTCAAATATTATAGGCAGACATACTCATACAGTATAATTTGGTAAAGTGGAACTGATAAAGAATACCACGGATGGCCACTGGAACCCCTTCATAAGTACCCATGTTGTGGGTATAAGATATGTCGAATAGTTAAGCGAATGATGAAGCATATATATATTAAAATATGGCATCGATAGAAATGGTACCATCAAAATGATATGATGATGAAGCCGGCAGCTAAGCACTGGAACTTCGTAAAAAACAATATATCCTAGTCGTGATCGGACATTTTGGAAACGTCATATGATGTACTCTGGCTGGCTATAAATAATTTCGATTGTAATATTATGTGGTACTTAATCTAAAGGTACTAAAATAAAAACATTTTAACAAAAATAATTAACCGACTTCCAAACCATAATTCAACAAACCGAAAAATAACTTTGTTTTCCGAAGTGGTGTCGAAAAACGAAAAACAATAGGTATAAAAGACATCGACTTATCTTTCGCTGTGTAGTGTTATGGTTTATTCTTCACAAAAAGATGTACATATGTATATATAAATACTTAAACAAACCCTTAACGATATAGAAGTAATTAAATTATTTTAGTAAATACAAAAAAATACATATTATATAAATGTTACTGTAAAAGCCCGAACTACGGGAAAACCTAGGATTTATCGGTAAATCCTAAGATTTACCAATACTTGCTGATAAAAGTCCGAAATGATCCATAGTAATCGCTAATTTCAGGCTTTTACTAGCAAATCATACGGTAAATATTAGGATGTGTGGCAACACACACTGGTCAAAGACTTTTGTCTTGAGACATTGCGGTAAGTTGGACGAGAAGACGCTGCCCAGCCAAGGCGGAATATTGCTTAGATACTTTATCATACTTTTGAGAGGGCTGTTTCCATTACCCTTGTTAAACTTTCTCTTAAGTTTTTAAGTGTGCTTGCTTGGAAACCTCAATAAATTAAAAACTTTCAATCTTCTGCTCGTATTAAAAACAACAAATTAGTCTATACAATCTGTTAAACAAATCAACTTCCACTAGGTACTTTACCACATCGTCTATATTAGATTCCCGAAGTGGTAAAATCGACGCCCAGGGGCAACCATATTAACCGATTGCTGGTTCTTTAAGAGACTTCAGCCCTCAACTGAAAGCCATCCCAGAATTCTTATTTATTGAATTAACCAATTTTAAATAGATTACTACGTGACGACCCGATGGTGGTTACCGCCACCATAAGAAATCATGCCAGACGATAAGATCCTTGAAATTGCACAGCTCATTTTGGGGACTTCAGACATGCAGGAAAGTTGGACGGTACCCAATATCAGGTAGGTAAACGACGTTCTGGGTTGCGGCAAGACAACCTGGGTGGAAAAACACTTCGAAGGACGTCGTAGCCACCACGACAAACGAACCTGCTAAAGATTTCATAGAGAAGTAAGCTTGCCACTTAGGAGACCGAGTAAAGTCAAAGGTGCGCACTATGGCTTCAATATTAGTCAATGGGTTCAGGAAATAAGAGAAACGCTACCGCCAAAGTCAATGACTATTAGTCAAGACAGTAAAGTTTTCAGGACCAAGCGAAATTGTCCTCATCAGAGATATAAACCAGTTAACATTCTTGGACAGAGAGAACCTATTCAAGTTTAGGTACACCTTCCGAATCTGTTGGCTGACATCACCCAGGAGCACACCGCAATCGAGCGAGATATGCGCCCGCATATACTCGTTCAAGTCGGCGCTGTCGTGAGTTCACGCCCTGGAAGATAAATGTTAATAAACAGGAGCACAAATACCGAGCACTACCCAAAATACCCTATTCTTGGACAATACGCAAGTGCACAAAGCTTCTCTCATCAGCCAAGGATATGGATCCGGCGGCGAAGGGTCTCGCACGTTAACCATACACGAGGTTCAAGGTCTGACATACGACAGAGTAATCTTTATCAACACCGGCTCTAAATCCTCGACACCATCTCCCACGCGGTAGTAGCGGAGAGTTGCGTCTATTATTCTGAAGACGCCAAGGGCTGATGTGCGAAGAGAGCGATGGATGCGCCGATTAAAATAGTCTGCGTTTACAACATGAAGATGGCCATGGAGCATCGAGACGCAGTTGTCGGCGAAGCTTTGCTCAGGCTAGCTAAGTCCCTGGTCAGCAGACCCCACCTAAATATTGCCTAACACGTTCCTATTCAAACTCTCAACAGAACCCAAACCTACCAACCCGAACCATCACCCGATCTATAACCCCTGTCATACAATTAAATATGGCAGAGCGAGTCTGTCATACGCATGTATATGTCGGCGGATGGCTGAACTGAGCTTCGCGGATGTACGGCACGTCCGTGAACGGATGCCGTTGCTCAAGAATGGTCGGCTCATACTGCGATCGCCATTATTTAGACGGTAACGTAAAAGTATAGTACCGTATTGTAATGTAATGTATGTGTCAAAAAACCGCCTAACCCGATCCATCATCAGACTACAAGACGTAAGGCGAAGCGCCATCTGAACATGGTTGAAATCCCACCCATACGCACTAAACGTTTGTTGTATGTTTGTTCCTATGTGGCGTTCTGGAGACCAAACGCGTTGGCCGATTTAGATGATTCTTAATGTCAATCGATTCGTCTTAACATTGCGAGTGTCACTGGCTACATTAAAATTGGAAAATAGAAAACTGGCGGATTTTGGGCGCCATAATATTGTGGGAGTCCAACATTTTTTTTCTTCCAACCCCATCGCGTGGGGTATCAAAATAATCTCTCCGGAAGTCCGGAAGCTTAAACTAAGCTTCCGGTTAAACTAACTAAAAACTTAGCTTAGCCGCGTACTGCACAGTCTACCAGGCGGAACTCCTGGCCATCTGTAAAGCGACGGACGTGATACTCACGCGGCAAGAGACGAGCTATGGTTTGTACAGCGACTCAATGTCAGCATTGGAAAATAAAGGGTTTTAAGAGGTGATTTCAAAAGGATTTTGATTGGAAAAAGAAATGTTAACCAAAAAGTTTTAGATAAAAAAAGTTAATTCGAAAAATTCAAAAACCCGTCTGCTTAGTTTTCAGGTTTTTTAATTTTGTGAATTAACTTTTTTTATTGTACTCGTATACATAGTCAAATCATCCGAGGCGGTGTGCTAAAATGCTCGATCGTTTACTCATGCATCCTACGTTCTTTCATTCTCAATGCTTCCTGCAATAGTCGCCAATTCAATTGAAAAACCTATAAAAGACGGATGTTATATCCTGTAACTGTAAGTAAAAAAAATTAGGATCCCTTCCTAACGTAAACTTATACCTACGAGGCAACATCATCTTGCATCTTACGTTTTCCGGTCTCTCAAAGATTTTGCAAGACGGGCCTGTTTTGTTGAGCAACCCCGGGCTTAGTCTACCACAACTGAGTCATTCAGTTTAGAAGTAAATCTATCCTTAGTCGTTACTATAGGTCTGTCTACGAGTTTGTCTTCGACGGTCACGCATTGAACAGACCGGACAGCAATATAGTAGCGAGGTCCGGAGACATAGCACGCATGCATTCCCGTCGCCGGCGCCGCCGTCTACTACGTCTGGCGAATTCCCCTCTTAAAGGATTTGCCACCTCGTTTCCCCTGCAGACGCGATAAGTCAGTTCTTAGCGGTGTGCCTTCCTAACCATTATGTTTTAAAAGGACAATCTTTTCTGTTGTTTTGTGTCTTTTGTTAATAAATAGCCAATAGCCTAAACTACAAACTTTTTCTTGATCGTAATTTGACCGTAGGCTTTACCTACTTACTTCTGACGTCACAGGCAAACATGCCAAACGAAAGATGCCACGGTACGTCATGAAGTAAAACTTTGTTTGGAGATGTATTTATAATTGGATAAAATAATAAATAAACATTTAAAACCATTAGGTACATAATCTTACTCGAACAGTTGTTGTTAGATACGCATCGGTGGCGATGGCGGCTGAAATAGGTCGACGCGACGACACCACAATTTTAAACAAAACGTCTAAGTCTTTGACCCTTCAGGTATCGAAAATATGTTATTAAAACTACAATAACCAGTTAAGTACAACTTATTTTGAAAGAAAGTTGAGTTTAAAGAACGTATCAGACTCAGGGAATGATAAAAATGTAACAGTAAAATCTCAACTATGGTCGCGCGAGGAGCCACGTTTCAGTTTTCAGAATAGTATTACCTCGGTACATATGTTATGTTCCGAGACCTTCGTCAGGGTTTAAAGCCACATTAAAAGTGAAAGTAAGAAACATCCGTTTTGAAATAAGGTCGAAACATAGGATTCGGTTGGAGCCTTACCCAGGCGATGCCCTCGCCCCGCGAGGGGGGGCACCGAATCGACCGGGGTTCTTGGCAAAGGGCCAGGACGAGAGGTCGGGGACAAAAGCGCCACTTTCAATTTGAGAACGACTACACCAGGCACGACCAATGCGACTCACCTTATCGCGTTTTCACTAATTATATAGCAAAGCCGTAAATCAAGACTTAAATCAATCAGCAAAGTCCAGAATAATGTGGCTGCCTTCTAAATTATGGAGTCAAACGATCAATCTTCTGTTTTTTTTATCTTCTCGTATAAAAACACATATAAACCAGTAACTAGAGCAATAACTCTTGGACCCGTAGTGAAGACACTTGACGGTAAAAACTTTGTTGTAAAAATATGTGACAAAATCTTGTTTTATATTCAGCTCAGTGTCGTAAAGTTAAAGGTAAAATTCGCGCTAGGTGATATGTAGGCGCGAGTTTTATCAAGGACTAGCTTCTGCCAGCGGTATCACCTGCGTGAAAGTCGAAAATTTGCCCGAGGGTTCCATATTCCTGGGATAAAAAGCATAATAAAATCAAGCGTGTTCAAGCTTCGCGTGACCACTTCAAATTGGTTCTTGGTGAAAGGGCAACGATACATTATGCAGGTGCAGGGCCATTATTTTAAACACATCGTCGACTCGTCGTGTACCCGTGTTCTTAGAACCAACATTTGCATTCCAGCAATCAATGTTATGAATAGTATCCAATTAGGTATTGAAATTTCCTCGTATGTAAGATGGTGGTTTGTTTAAAAAAAGAATTGCATTTGAAAAAATGGGGATATCAAAACGCGATCAATTAATCATTTTATGATTTTAAGTTTCTGTTGTATTTTTTTTATCAAATATTTTGTGACATTTGTGCTTTTTCGGGCAGATTTTCAAATCACTATGAACCGATTACTGAATTGAGTATTTATAGGCCCGAAGAACGTGTCAAACCTTAATTTAGTGCCAATTTTTTTTAAGTTTTACAAATACTCAACTTCAAATGCTTAAATCAGAAATTGGAGGTATGTCACATTACATGTCATTTTTATTTTTCTAGGTAGGGTAGGTTAGGTAGGTGGGGTATGATAGGTAGGTAGGTAAAGTAGGGTAGGGTAAGTAGGTTAGGTTAGGTAGGGGTAGATAGGATATTATAGGGTAGAAAGGTAGGGTAGCCAGTTGACGGGAGCGAAGACGCGGGTAAAGCTTAGTACCTTTATAAATTATAGGAGAATTTAAACACCGCCATTCAGAAAATGATGTCAAATGCACAACGCCATCTATCGAATATGGAGTTCAGCTGTCAAAATTTGTTCTATTTTTAGTGTGAGTATCTGAATTGCGTGATATTAAACTTCTTAAACACTCTAAATTCATATATCTTTTGATAGCGCAAACCGATTGCGATGAAACAAAAACTAAGTAATACTTCAAGTTACGCACAATATTTTTGTATGAATGCTATCTACATTGGTTTCGTACATTTATCGTGATGCGTGCACAACTAAACAGACAAAAAAGCCTGGAAATGGGTTCTGTTGGTTATCCTATAACACCCTGGCAATTTTTATTGGAAATACTTTCGATGTACAAAATCGACATTTCTACAGATTTATTATATGTGTAGATATAGAATAGATAATGCACGATAAGTACTATTTAGCCAATAAAGTAATGATAAAAACAGGCTCATATAACATGACAACTTTTGTGTTAATATATCAACCGAATATTTAACGCAAATAGTGTAAAGCAAAAAAAGTATTGGTACGGCCTTTGCTAACACTATCGAGTGCACTAAGTTAGTAACCCGAGAATATCTTGCGGAAACGCGCCATGCCGGCAATTGTGCCTCGTGTCCGTCTGACCAAAATATTTGCCAACCCATGATATCCCAGGTGATTCGACAAACTGTTAAATTGTCAACATTGGCATATCTGTGGTGTTACGAAACTACTCCGTGTGATTGCTTTTAAAACAATGCGGTTGTGACCAGCAAGTCGATGTCTCCAGAGGCTCGACTCGCCGTTCACAACAGCGTGCTGGTGCCTACACTTATGTATGGAAGTGAAGCTTGGGTATGGCAAAAAAGACATGAAAGTAGGATGAATGCAGTAGAAATGCGTTCCTTGCGAAGTATGTGTGGTTTATCAGAAGATGAAGTGACTAAAATTGAAAAGAGTATGTTAAGATGGTTTGGCCTTGTTGAGAGGATGAATGAAAGGCGACTAACGAAAGGTATTTACAAGGCAGACGTGAATGGAAACGCGCTCTAAAAAGACATACATAGACCTTATAGGTGATGTTCTTCAGAAAGGCCAGTTGCGCAGTACTCATAACAGGCGTGTGTGTATGACTAGATTTCATACACACGAATGTCATGTCAAGAATGTGAGTGAAGCAAAAGAAGTATGTAAGGATCGTAGCAGGTGGCGTTCTGTAGTTTCTGGGGCAAAGAATATTAAAAATCGACATATGGATTTATTACTAATCTATCAGTTACTAGATCAGTACAGACCTTATGCGGTATACAATTTCATCAAGTACGGATCTTGCTTTTTAAAAGTACTTCGCAGCTGCCGCCCCCTTGGACAAGTTCGTGTTGAAAGCAGTATTGTTTCGTAGGATATTCATATCCTACAATCGTGTACATACCTACATTAAGGACCTTTACAAGAAGTCTGACCTTAAGACCTTGACCTACTTAAATAATATTAATAGGTATTGTACTTAGTTGCTATGTTTTACATTTAAATAAGTTTAATTCAACAGTTCAGATTTGAATGTGAAAAGATTCATAGAAACATTGAACATTGTCGACGCCCCATGACACCGCATATATTAAACTTAGTTGCTATGTTTTACTTTTAAATAAGTTCAATTCTACAGTTCACATTTGAATGTGAAAAGATTCATAGAAACATTGAACATTGTCGGCGCCCCATGACACCGCTTAAATTGTACTTAGTTGCTATGTTTTACTTTTAAATAAGTATAATTCAACAGTTCAGATTTGAATCTGAAAAGATTCATAGAAAGTTCAACATTGTCGACGCCCCATGACACCTCATATGTCTTCATGATAATGTTTTGTTGCCGAGATTTCTCCACGAAAATATTTATATGATAAGGAAATGTCACAAGTAAAATACTCACAGGATGGTATTCCTTCGAGACGTGACCTTCAAGGTTCTTTCACACCACACGTTTCACATCTTTGACCAGCCAGTTCTCAATGAGTACATTAAAATGTTCAATTAACGTGGTATTATCCGGCTCGAAGGACCAAAAAGATGTAGGATCTTTACACCTTGTATTGAGAGTGATACGCAAGAATATACGTTATAATAGACTTTAATGATTAATTGAAGATAATGAGTGCACTCGCTTTGAATGATATTGGTGTACTAAAGTATAGACCACGCGTAGCAAGAAAAGTGCTGACACAATGGTGTCAAATTTGTACGTGTTTACACTGTACAGTATATTACTATCGTATTAGAAGAACTAACGATTAGCAACTTACCTACTGTTCAACATACAGCATCACATACTTCATTACAGCCACTCAATATGTGTATTTAAAGCGTTATTTCAAAAGCAGTCGAGTTTTCGCACAAGGCTATTTGCGTTGTAACTAGATGTAAGTAAACGTTGTTTCGAATCTAACTGTAATTTCTTCACAACAAGGCTGAAAATTGAGTAAATGCAACATGATACGTACAAAGTCTAGCATTGTAGCAATCGGCTTTTACAGTAAGTACAAAACGTAATGGACTATTTTACAACGGTAGAATTGCATTAACTTAATTAAGGAACAATATATTGTGTTCTTTTCAGAAGAATATAAGACATGTATGTAGGTATATTGTTTTTAGAAGAATATAAGACATGTATGTATATTGTTTTTAGAAGAATATAATACAGTGTATTTTTTATATTGATGTATCTTTTAGTGTCACTCAACGTTTTGATAGTCAGCTTAGAAATTATATGGAACTAGCTGCCGACCGCGGCTCCGCCCGTGCGGTTTTAGTACTTATCCCAATATCTTTATAAATTATAGCATAATGGATTATTTTGATGTATAAGCTATATTTCTGTTATGTTTCATCAAAATTCGTTCAGTAGTTTTTACACGAAAGAGTAACAAACATCAATCCATCCTCACAGACTTTCACGTTTATAATAGTACTAACTTCTGCCAGCGGCTTCGCCCGCGTGAAAAGTATTTTTATCCCATGGGAGCGTTATACCGGGATGAAAATGTGTAGCGTATGTGCTATTCCAGACTATAATCTATCTCTGTGCCAAATTTCATACAGATCCGGTCAGCCGTTATAGCGTGATTGAGTAATAAACATACATCCATCCATCCAAACTTTCGCATTTATAATATTAGCACGGGGACCCAGAGCTAACAAAGAAAATTTGTTCATAAAAATACCACTAGATGGCGCGATACGCACCTATTTGTTATTAAATTGTGTGTAAAATTAACATTTTCTGGATTTGAACATAAGTATTGTGTGTTCTTGTTTAATCAACTGCCCTAAGCACAAAATTATGGCATATTGGACTCTTAATTCACATTTCAAAGATTATTTAAAAGGTTCATGTATGCCAATAGATGGCGCGGTTTTAAATTGCTGAGACATGCCACTCGATTGTTTAAATTTGTACTGTAACACATTTTAGTGCAATGAAACTGTAAAAACGTACAAAAAAACTATAGTACAAATCGTCACTGTATTTAAAGAAAACAATATTCACGAACCGAGTAAACCATTTTACTTGCAAGTCGTTGCTAACACCATCTATCTATCGCCGTGGAACGGAACCGAACGCGATCGATGTACAAAAAATAATCAGTTTAATCAGACGAAAAATGCTAGTTACGTTGGCACGGTTTCTTTGTATGGAATGAGGCATCTGTATGCCAGTATTATATTATCTGTGATATTAGTAAGAAGTAAGATAGTAGGATCGTAGGGTCTCATCCCATACAAAGAAGCTGTCCCGACGTACTGTACTGATTACACTGTTTATTTGATTTGTCTATCGATATCGATTGATTATTAGATGGTGATCTATCTATCGCCGTGGAACGGAACCGAAAGCGATTGATTTACAAAAAATAATCGGTATAATCAGATGAAAAACACTAGTTCCGTGTCAAGGTTTCTTTGTATGGGATGAGGCATCTGTATGCTAGTACCTATTATATTATCTGTGGTAGGATGCAGCGAATCAACCCGAGTGAATAAAGTCGGGCTGCGGATTTTACATGCTGGCTGGAATCAGTGTAGGTTCAGTAAAATGGTCGTGTGATTGTTCTACTGGACCATGAATAACGGAAGTTACGCGGGCAGGCTGGTTTCTGTGTGTATAAATCCAGCAAATGAAACTCGCGCGCAACAGGCCGCATATGTGGGGATTAGGGTTGCCAGGTGGCCGGGATCCACCGGGATTGTCCTGGAATGCGAACATCTGCCCCGTTTCTCGGCATTCATAAAATCTAAACATGACATTATATACAACACGCTTTAAGACGACGACTAACGCCAACGACCTTGAGGGAACAAAACGCGCACTCGTTTCACACCCGCGCGTCCGAAAATTTCTTATTATTCTATGACTTAAACAAGTAAAATGTCAAAATTTAAAAAACCCCCGACAGATTTTTATTTCATGCTACATAATTCATCTAGTTGATACACTTCGATCGGCAATCTATTGAACACGTAATTATGACACGATATCTTGCGAAAACACCCCGATTCAAACAGTAAAACGCCCGTAACTTTTGAACGGCTGAACCGATTTTATTCAAACATAGCTATAAGAACACTCTCGACAAAATCACCTTTCAAACAAAAAACTAAATCATAATCGGTTCATCCGTTTAGGCGCTATGATGCCACAGACAGATACACAGCAACACATCTCAAACATATACCCCTCTTTTTCCGGCGGGGGTTAAAAAAAGCCTCAGATCAAAATGTAGATAATTAAATTGTCTTTGAGATTGTGTCGATTTCATTCAAATACGCCCAGCGGTTTTGGTGCGATTGTAGTGTTTTTGTGCATTTTAGACATATCTTTACAAATTAATTACAACATGTTATATGAATAAAATTCAAAATTTTCTTAGATCAACTTATTAAGAAAATGGTCTAATGTAACATCAAAAAATTATAACAAGCCGTTTAGAGGTGGTTTTCATTTTAAAATCAGCTATTCAGAGGTATCTGCGCCTTAAATCAATTTGAATATCGCGCGGACTGATTTCAAAGCCTGGTGCGCACTGTGCGCACGCCATCTATCTACCGAAATCGTGTTTGTCATTTGTCTAAATTGCAAGTAATTACAACGCAAGTTTAAGCAAAGTGTCTGCAGTAATTAATAATTGATCTTGATTACATTACAATGAGTGTTACTTCAACAAAGAAAAAGTGAACTTATGGGAAAAAGAAAGAAACCGCCTCTCCATGGATGGTCAAAGCGAATGTGGAATGTAGAGATGCTCTGATTTGGTATTATGTCCATAAAATAATAGAAGGACTAAAAAAAGTTTTTTTTTTGTTTTTGTCCCGGAAACGACACCAGCAAATCTGGCAACCCTAGCGGGGGATGCAGGCAAGATAATCAAATTACGTGACCAAAAAAATATGAAATAACCTGATAATAAATTGAAGGTTTCATATTTAAGCTGTATTAGTAGAGAAGGACGAAAGACTTAATAATTCCGTCGACGTGTCCAGCTGTCCTTTACAGAGCTCGATAAATATAGCACGATTTCAGACATTATCATTGATTTTATTATGTCCAACTAGCGGACGCCTCGCGGTTTCACTCGCGTAATTCCCGTTCCCGTAGGAATACGGGATAAAAAGCCTATGTCACCCGGGGATAGTGTAGCCACGTGTAGCTTCCCAACGGTGAAAGAATGTTTGAAATCGGTCCAGTAGTTTTAAGTTTATTCGTTACATACAAAAATACAAACATACAAATATTCCCTCTTTATAAAATTTGTATAGAAAATATAGATGTTTTAAAAGAAGATATAAATTGTAAATACTATATCGTGAGTCATAAGTACAAGAAAGATGACCGAAACAAAATATATTGGGTAGGCAACGTGATATTTTTTAGTAGGACCTTCTAACTAGAAAAATAAAAAATATTTTTCTACATTTTAATGTTATGACCTTCTAACAATAATACACAGTGCATTGCATTGATCGAAGACAATGATTGAATAATGAGTGTCTACTTACCCGAGAAGGGACTGCTCTTCAGCACTGATAGGCATCTTCATAAGCAGCTTTGCTGGTTCTTCAGAGGTACCTCTGAAATAGTGCAGGGTATGTAGCATACGGTATATGGGTCATGAAGTGTTGTAGTTTAGATGGTCCGAGCACATATCAAGAGAAATAGTTTTATGAATTAAAAAAACGGTCCGGTAGGCATGGGTAAAAAATATCGAAATATCGATATTTTTCCGTAAAAATATCGATATATATCGTCGATATTTTAATTCGCGAAATATCGATATTCAATATTTTTTTTGAGTATCAGAATCGTTTCAATTTCGATTTTTTTAACGCAACTTTGGTTCCGTGTTGAATGTTTTTATATTTTTGTCTTAATTTTTATTTTTTGTTTCCATACAGGGCTAGAAAATGATGCGACAAATTGATATAATTTTTTATTTTGAACGTACATTAAGCAATTTAGGAATGGCAAAAAAATATCGATATATCGTATTATTGATATTTTTCACTCGATAATTATCGATACTGTTTAAAAATATCGATACGGTATATATCGATATTTTTTTTTCATTTGCCCATCCCTACGGTCAGGCACAAAATATGAAGTTCATAGTTCTGTAAAATTTGTAGATTAACAAACTGCTATTTTACCTCAAATATTTTACTTATTTTATACATTTAAGTTATTAGGTGATTTCAGTTAACTCAGTTTACTAATAACACAATAAGCTTTAATTACATGGCTTTTATAGTTAATTAATGGTGATTTGCAAAGAGCGTTGCAATAGTAACTGCCGAATGCAGATTATAAAGCAAGCAAGGCGCCTGTTTTCGTTTAGCACAATCCAATGCGGTACGCGAATGTTATTCGAACGTACAATATGAAAGTACCTACCCTACTCAAAAAAAAAGTTTAGTTGAAGCCGACTAATGAATGCTTTACATAATTATTTTTATATTGGATAAAGAATAGGACATTGAGTACATCCCTTTTCCCCTTTTTTATACGCGCTTAGTTCCCAGAAACATGTTTTCTGTTGTGTCTGCTAATTAGCACTCATGTAAATAATTATTCTCTATCCTATCAGGTTGTAAAAACATTACAAGTAAAATTTAAAAAATTCCTCGACACATTTATCTTGCGAAAACGTCCCGATTCAAACAGTAAAACGCCCATAACTTTTGAACAGCTGAACCGATTTTATTCAAACATAGCTAAGAACACTACAAATAAACACTCTCGACACAATCAGCTTCAAACAAAAAAAACTAAATCAAAATCGGTTCATCCGTTGAGGCGCTATGATGCCACAGACGGACACACAGATACACAGCAACACACCTCAAACTTATAACACCCCTCTTTTTCCGTCGGGTGTTAAAAATAAATAATTATGATATTTTAGAGACCTATTCAAATTTTAACTATCAAATGAAGAAGTAGATTTACCCCCAGTTTCCAGAGACAATTTGTCACATTAATTCTCCGATAATTTAGAGCTGGGAAACTGTGGTTAGGGAAAAAGTTGAAAATAGTAAGCTATTTAACAATCGGACGCGGACCCTGCCGGCCATTTTGTGAGTCCTACAAAATGGCCGGCAGGGTCCGCGTCCGAGCCACTCGCACACAAGGTCGCCGGTACACTTGATGACGTAATAAACCTACCGGGTACTCTACGCGGCAACGTATGATTTCTTAGGACTTACTAAATCCTGTTTCAGCAAAAAGAGTTTTAAGGTGCCCCTAGTCAACGGCACGAACTATTTTGGGCGCGGGGTTAAAATGCATGCTGTCTCATCCGACAACACGTGCGAAAGAGATTGATGCTGTGATGAGCAGTAAGAAGCTAGTACTCGTACGAATTAGCACTTTTGCAAATTTGTAGCGATATGTATGATGATTTAGGATGAAAACGAGCGCGCGAAATTTTATGAACAAACCTTTGGGAGTCTACATATCATGAAAAAACTACTAAATGTATATTTTCAAAATAAAATTATTTGCATTGTTGAATTACTAATCTATCCCTGTATGGAGGCCGTTTTGCAATTTTCCTTCTTCTTATGGTATTTATTTCTGCCCAAAGATGCGTTAAAATTAGTGTTGAAATATGGAACTTTCGACGCTTATAACTTTAAAATATTGTATTTTTTACTTTTCTGTTTCCATACAGGGCTAGATAATGATGAGACAAATTGATATCATTTTTTATTTTGAACGTACACCGTCAAACAGTGGAGTAATCGCCAGACTACGTTTGTATGGAAGAATTTTCGACTTGTGTAACCTTATGAGCCGATTTCTCAATAGTTCATAACTTCTATCAGAGAATTAATAATGGCACTTTTACAGCTTTTTATATACACTCATCGGCACAATTAACCGACCACCAATAATTACGACCGACACCAATTAATGTCTAAAACTTTGAAAAGTACACCTTTCGCAGATTTTTTACAACCAAATTGTTTTTACCTAATTATTATTAATAGTGTAAAACAAATAATTGAACGCTATACTAGATTAATATAGTTAAAATCTATATTATATATACATAAATATAAAAAGGTATATAAATAGCGCCGAAATAGACTATAGTAAGAAAAGAAAAAGAAGAAAAAGAAGCATGTAAGGATCGTAGCAGGTGTTCTGTAGTTTCTGCCTACCCCCATGGGAAAAAGGCGTGAGTTTATGTATGTATGTATGTAGATTATAGTCTGGAATAGGGATTTTAAATTGCTACTTTGCAGAATGTATTGTATGTGGAATAAAGTCAGTACGAGTATAATGATCTTTGGAATAATAAAAATCTTTTCACGCGGGCGAAGCTAGCTAATTAATAAAATGTAATAAAAATCAACAAAATTGAAAACGATCGTTACGGTTTTTTGTTAAATTGAGTATTAAAAATTAAAATTGCTCTTGCTCACAGGACTTCCGATAAAACGATTTGGTAATCCATTCATTATGTCCTGGATCAATAGCTTAGAGATCAATAGCTTCAAGAAGTCGTTATTGAAGAGTGGCAAAACAGACCACCTGTTTTGCCACTCTTCAATAACGACTTCTTTCAGCTTTTGAATGATGTTTGGTACTGAAACTTTAGTCTGAACATGTCTTTTTAAATTGCCCCAGACATGTTCTATCAAGTTCAGGTCGGGACGACATCCGAGGCGGCAATGGTAATCTTCGACCTCGGTCACGATTCTTGCGATGTGTGGCCGAGCATTATCTTGCATTAACACAAATTATCCCCCAATAAACATCGCAACGGCAAAAGGCATCACATGAGATTATAAAATTTCCTCATTTACACCACCTCTATCAAAAATAAATAAGTCCGTAAGACCCTCATATGCTTAATGATATCCAGGATTCGTCCGAAAGAGCACATTCTTCCAATACTCGATTATCCACTGTCTATACTAACGAGCGAAAGAAAGTTATTTTCTTCGGTGGCTTTGGAGCAACTGTGGTACCCTAATAGCAGATCTAAAAACTGTTATACCACGTTTTTCAAACCTCCTTCAGACCGTACATTCACTCACATACACACATTTCTGACTTCTCGGCATTGGCTACGTGCTTGAGTTGCTGGTTATCATGAACTGATCTCTCAAGGACGTTTTCGACGATAAAACGGTCATCCCGAGCCAAAGAAGTCAAAGAACACTGTTTGCGACCTTGACCTTATCTCTGTACGTAAGACCCTGTCTTCCGGAACCGCCTAACTGCATCTCTCACACTCTTACGAGGTACTCCTAGGATTCGTGCCACGCGACGTCAGCTATAGTTCTCCGTCAATCAAAACAACAGCTTGTGCCACTTTATGAGAGCCAATTATAGGATTTCTTTAGTAAAACAATCCCGTTAAGGGTCGGTTCACATCTGACGGAAGATGCGTCGAGCGTAGTCAGCTAAGTACAGTAAACGCACTAACGTATTATCGGTTGAGTGTGAAAGTACAGTAAACGCACTAACGTATTATCGGTTGAGTGTGAACGGTCAAGTGTTTTTCTATACATTTGTCTGTTCTGGCGTTACGCGACCGATAATACGCGACGCATCTTCCGTCAGATGTGAACCGACCCTAAATCATTACAATTAAAAACACAACTAGTTTACCCTCGGAGTAATTTTGTGCTGACGCAACAAAAATCAGGTGAGATGGTAGTCAAACGCGAGCCTAAAAATAATAAAAAATAAAGAAGTAAATGCAGAATAACACAGAAGTGACTTTATTCGCATTTCTCTATCATTCATAATGGTTAAAAAAAGGGTAGTGGGCATGTATTTCGCTGTACCTACAAATATCTTTAGAACACAAATAGGCCACTTTGAAAGAATGCCAGTCAATGCCGATGAGTGTAGAAAGTATAGAAAAAGTTATCAGACGAAGGAAAAAAAAGCCTTAATAATTAAACAATCAAAACAGCCGTTTTATGAACGAAACTGGTACTGAATGAACAACAGTTGAAGGAGCAAATGAATTATAAACAATTAAACTAGAAACCTATTCTGTTGAGGATCCAAACAATTTAAATCTTATATAATATTCATTTTATACTCTAGACAATAGGATAGGAAAATAAAAAACCAAATATTTCAATGTTGCCTTATTCCAAGTTTAAATTTCTAGCATAGATTTTACTAAAAAACAATTGGAAGTATAATATACTTCCAATTGTTTTTTAGTAAAATCTGTTCTAAAATTTATGACCAACTTTTTATCCAGATATGTGCTAGACTTTATATGGGCATGATAAATGTTTTGTGAAGCTAAAAACAATTAAAAGTTCTACAATTTTACTTACCTGCTCATATAATTCATAGATATTATAACTTTGTTAATCTACTTACTAGATACCTATTTGAAAATTCTACCAGTAGATACTACTTATTCTTTCTTGAAGTAAGAAATAATTGGCAGTTCATATGATAAAAACTAATTACCTATAAATTCTAAGTGGATAGGTACTTTAAGCATGCAACACTTGTTTTGAAATGAAAATCGAGAACAAAAGAGGGTCAGGACCAAATTTTTGACGTAATCGCACAACAGAAAATGTGTCACACTGGAAAATAGAATATCCACATACCTACCTTAAATCTTACAACAATTTACACACACCCGAATAATTATATTGTGTTACATTTATTTGCCAGTGTGACACATTTTCCATTGTACGATTATATCAAAAATTTGGTCCTGACCCAAGAATAGAAAGAAGCCCTTTAAAAGCACTCACTCATTTTGCGGTAAAATCTTATCAAAATAATGAGTTAATATCCTCTTAACAGCCCTTCTCTTGCAGCAAATGGATCCTGTTGCATGTTTCTTTTTTATTGCTTTGGCGGATTTTGGTAGTCCGCATTCGTAAGTACCACTACTCAGTAAGACACGTTGATGATGCATGCCAAATTAATAACTACAAAAAATAATTAACCCTAAAAAGATAATCTACACCTTTGAGATGTTAGCGGAACACAAGTATGCCCATATACACCGTCGCAAGGTAGTTTCAGCTGTAGATATAGTTATGACGTACATCCGACATACATATTCTTCGTGCTCTTTTAGAATTTCTAGTCATAATAGTGTATTTACTGTTTTTTTATATAATTTGGCCATATTTCTCTGCAACAGCTCGATATGGCACTTTTTGCCCCAGTCAGATTGAGCCAAAATTAGAGGTTGGAAGCTGTGATGCTCAAAAGACATGTCCAATTAAATATTCAAGTGTAGCTACCAATTATTGAGACTATGAATCAAAACAGGGAATCGGTTATCAAAAAGAGAAGATATTGTGCATGATAACTATAAAAAATAAGAAAGATCTTTTAGAACTATCGAAAATAACATGTTTTAAATTTAAATAACAACGTGTAGTGCAACCCTAGGGATTTAACTTTGGTAATACATTTAAAAATATGATTATTACTGGTTTAGATCTCAAAATAAACATTATTTTTCAAAAAAGATGACTTGTAAGAGGTTTACAGGTTTATGATATTATTATTTTAGAAAATATAATTCTATGCCTTCCAATAATATTAGTTTTATTTGTAACACTGATTAATCAATTACTACTCAACTGTTTATGTATGGCAATTTGTCAAATATGCACCTTTAATGCTCACTACATCTTCAAGATATTTTAGATTATCTTTAAAAAAAAAATAAGTTTGTCTTTCCAGAGTTAAGAAAGTTATAACAAAGCAAAAATTATATTGTTGCTGCAAATAAAAATAAAGCAAAAGGCAATTATGAATAAAGAATACTTATAGTTCATGTTTCAAACATTTAAACTTGGTACCTAGTTTGCTGTGAACTTTATTGCCTAGTTAAGTTAAAATCTAAGTTTTGAAAAGTAAGAAGTGGCCTGACAATACTCAAAAACAATTAAAATAAGTCTAAGCCCTTAATTTTCCTTACCTTTTCAAAATAGTTTATGGTTTGTCGAGTATTGGCCGTCAAGAAGCTGAGTCGCGCTCCCGGTCACACTGAGCACCGCTGTAGCAAAATGCCGACAACTGAATAGTTGGTGTCTGGCTGGAACCGCCACACACTTCGCACTTATCAGACGTATAGCTCACTTCGCGGTGTACTGTAGGCGCATGCGTATGTAAATACTTCAATTATTTAATTTACAGCCCGGGAATTACAATACTTTAAGCAGAATATAGTTACGAGAATAAGTAATTTTCACCTACCTATCTTCCTTTTTTAAACTGTTACCCAGTGTCAATAACGGCTTGATTACGGCTTTATTTTATTTTTATTACCGAAATCCTTTTCTATGCATTATCAGTATTCAACGCTAAACAAAATAAGTCAATAAATCCAAAGCACTGACTAAACTCAAACAAAAATATCGGCGGTATTATGCGGTCGCTGTTTTGAAAATAATCAAATCAAGCAAGTGGAAAATTGAAATTTACAAAAATAGATGGCATGACAATGACAAATGAAATGACAGTCAATGTTTCGTTCGAATTTAGTTTTTAATGTCCTGGCTACTAAGGCTTATGTCAATTCTTTAGATTTAGTTTTACAATCGTTTTATTACTTTTACATGTGTCGGTGCCTGTAATCAAATCTTTTAAGCTAAAGGAGAATTGGCATCCAATTTTGGGAATTTGCTCCAAAGCTCAATAGCGATAAGATATACGCCATTGAAAAGAGCTTTTTAAGAAGATCATTTGCTACCTATATGACATTTCAATTTTATGTTAGTTAATAGTTTGATCGGAGATAATGACCTTTTTTTTTACGTGGAGAAATGCTCATGCATACTGCGCTACCACGGGGAGATAGCGCAGTTATGTGGGACTCTAACCCACTAAAACTCCACGGTGTCCTCCTGTGTCACTTATGGCGGGAACACGGGAACGCTTTAGCATACAACCGCGAACCCGCCGCGGCTGCCCGTCTCCGGACCTTCCTCTGGGGTTATCCCCATCACCGGCGCACCAGAACACACTGTACGCCGTGACCACCCTATGGACCAAACCAGCACATGGGCACCAGACGACCCCGTGTATGGCACCCTTGGTGGGCTAGGGAGGAACTGGGATGGAATCCATGAAGGTCGCTGTCAAGTATGAAGTAAATATAGAAGTTTTATCACGATGGGAATCAAATTTTGTTCTACCTATACAAGCCTACGTGATGTCCAAACACTTGACAATACAATTACCTGCAAATACATGGTAAATAAGCAAATGGCCACACTTGGCAGATCTAGACTTAGCAGACCCAAAGTATGGAGTGTCAGGAAACATTGATCTGCTTCTAGACGTCAAGGGATATGCGAAAATACTACAATAAGGTCTAATCAAAGGTCCACCGGGGTCACCTATAGCCCAGAGAACCAACCTCGGTTGGATAATATTTGGTGAAATAAGCATAAAAACAAACACAAAAGAAAAATGTTTAATAGCGATAAATGAACAAATAGATGTGAAAGAACTCTTGGAGGCTATGTGGGAGTTAGAAACCGAAACAAAGAGGAATTTTACTAAAGAAGAACAATTATGCGAAGAAATATATGAAAAAACACATACAAGAAACAATGAAGGACGATACGTAGTAAAATTACCCTTTAAAACCGACAACGTAAAATCACCCGACGGAAAGACAAGAGAGATAGCATTAAACAGGTTTCTGCAACTGGAGAAAAGACTAATCAGAAATCCTGACCTGAAAGAAGAATACAAAAGGGTTATTGAAGAATACATACATTTAAAACATCTAGAAAAGGTGCCACAACATGAGATAAAAACAAAAAGATCTGTCTACTTACCCCACCACGCAGTAGTCAGGAACGATAAGGAAAGCACGAAGACTCGCGTCGTTTTTGACGCCTCATGGAAGGGTTACAATGGAGTTTCCCTAAACGACGAGTTACTGGCTGGTCCTGTTTTACAAGACGACTTGCGAAGCCTAATTGTTAGATGGGGAAAACACGCAGTGTGTTTTGTTGCTGACGTACAGAAAATGTACCGAATGATTTTGGTAGCCCAGGAAGACACCGATTACCAGAGAATACTGTGGCGAAGCGATTCATCTGAAATCATTCAATATTTAAGACTCCTGACTGTTACTTTCGGTACAGCGTCAGCACCGTATTTAGCGATTAAAACACTTATGCAACTTGCTAACGATGAAGGTGCCAAGTATCCTGAAGCTGCAAGGGTATTACAACAAACAAAATAAGTAAAGACTTACAGAGTATATTACAGCTTGGCGGATTTCAGCTTAAAAAATGGTCTTCAAATAATGTGGATTTTTTAAAATCCGTAGCTCCAGAGGACAGATCTATTAATGCACATTTGGATTTAAATATAGATGGTACTATAAAGGCTTTAGGTGTACAATGGAACTTAGGCAGCGATCAATTTGAATACCAATTGAACCTAGTTCCCCTACCTACAATCGTTACAAAGCGAAGTATACTGTCAGATGTCCAAAAGCTCTTTGACCCGCTCGGTTGGATAGCGCCATGCATCGTGCAAGCAAAAATTTTGATTCAGAAGCTCTGGCAAACTAAGGTTGATTGGGATCAAGAAATAACTCCAGCTGTAAAAGAAGAATGGAAAACCATACGCGAAGATATGGGCAACGTTAATGGAATAAAAATAGATCGATGGATGGGCACATACAATTCTAACAAGAACAGCATACAACTGCATGGTTTTAGTGACGCATCGATGAGAGCATACGCAGCTGTTGTGTACTGTCGCGTACATTACTTGGATGGTACAGTCAAAACCTCGTTGATTGCAGCAAGAACTCGTGTAGCTCCGTTAAAGACCGTCTCACTACCACGACTTGAGTTGTGTGGATCTGTTCTGGTGTCAAGACTATTAAAACAAATTTCGACAGCCATGAAAGTCCCATCAGCTAATGTTTTTGCTTGGACTGATTCCTCAATAGTCCTTGCTTGGGTACAAGGAGAACCTAGCAAATGGAAGACTTTCGTTGCCAATCGAACGGTTGAAATAACTAGCCATGTCTCTAAAGAACAATGGTATCACGTACAATCGCAAGAGAATCCCGCTGATATAGCGTCTAGAGGTGCACTAGTTTCAGAGTTGAAAAGATGTGATTTGTGGTGAAAAGGACCAGAATGGCTTATGAAAGATATACATTTTACAAAACCAGAAATCATACCTACAGAACTAGAAAACCGAAAATGAAGAAGGAGAGAGAAGACTGTCAGAACAATTTGAAAAATACAGCTCACTGAAGGAATTACTTAGAAGTATTGCATTATGTAGGAGATTTTTAAAACATAAAGTGTTAAAGGAAGACATAGTTAGTTCTTTGGCAACAGAAGAATTAGAAGGTGCACTATACATATGCATAAAAAGGTGCAAAGTGAAGAATATGCAGAAGAAATTGAGTCTCTAAGAAAGGGTAAACAAGTTAAAAGAAATAGCACACTGAAGACTTTAGATCCGTTCTTAGATGAGTTACAGATGCTTCGGGTTGGCGGACGCCTAAGACACGCTAACATAGCGGATCAAAGTAAGCATCCAATCATATTGGGTCATAGAAACAAACTTACTCCTTTGATCATTGCCGATGCACACTCGAGAACTCTACACGGTGGAATCCAACTAATGTTGAGCTATTTGAGATCGAAGTATTGGATAACGAGAGCTAAAGTACAAGTGAAACAATACATACACAGATGCTTCGTATGTGCTAAACAGAATGCCACTGCTAGAACGCAAGTAATGGGTGATTTGCCAAAGGTTCGTGTGACACCAGCTCGACCATTTCTACATTCCGGCGTCGATTTTGCTGGACCCTTACAAGTTTTATGGAGCAAGGGCAGAGTAGTCAAAACACATAAGGCATACTCGTACATCTCCATATTTGTTTGTATGGCTACCAAGGCCATTCATTTGGAGTTAGTTGGAGATATGACGTCAGAGGCGTTCATCGGAGCATATTAAAGATTATGTGCACGAAGAGGCAAGTGTGCACCTTTATGGAGTGACCAGGGTAGGAACTTCATTGGTGCAAATAAAGAATTGGTAGCCATGTGGAAGGAAGCAAGTTTGGAGTTCTCTGGAGTAATCGCAGACTCGCTTGCATCTGATGGTACACAATGGCATTTTATTCCTGCGTACAGCCCAAACTTCGGTGGCCTCTGGGAGGCAGGCGTAAAATCCACGAAATACCACTTGAAACTGATACTAACAATTTAACGTACGAGGAGATGTCGACAGTGTTGTGTGAGATAGAGGCTTGTTTGAACTCTAGACCATTGTGCCCCCAAGATGATTTGGATAATGAAAATATCGAGCCTTTAACACCGGGACACTTTTTAATTGGAGAGGCACCCATTGTTATACCTAGTCCAAATTTACAAAATTTGAAATTGCAAACGTTATCACGATGGCAATACGTCCAAAAGCTGTTGCATGATTTTTGGTCTAGATGGCAACAAGAATATTTATCTAGACTGCAACAACGACCAAAATGGCTCAAACGAGGAAAGGAATTTGAAATTGGTAATATTGTTTTGATCAAGCAGGATAACCTTCCACCAGGGAAGTGGTTACTGGGACGAGTAGTAAGCAAACATCCAGGACCAGATGGCTACACAAGAGTTTATAGTGTTAAGAGTGGTGGCGATATAGTAAAGAGAACTGTGACTAAGCTCTGTCCATTGCCTGTGGACAGTAGCACTGATTGATCCAGTATTATATGAGTGTTAATCATTTGCATGTATAATTGCGCATTTTTGATTATTTTGAAAGGACTCATATAGTCCTTTGGTGGGCGGCTTATGTTGAAGCATTTAATACATTTATATTTGTACATACAGTCCACATTTGATTATAGTAAGTAGCGAGCTGCCGACCCCATTCTGTGTGATGGATGCATATTTTAAGTTTAGTTGTCAATAAACACAGTAGAAGACAGACGCTTGTTTCATTTAGAAAATCACTCACTAAAGTAATTTGAAACCTAACCTACACAACACTATGTTTGAGTTAAATTGAATTAATTAATTTATTTATTTATTATATACTTTATTGTACACCACATAATATGTACAGGAAAACATTCACAAAAACAAGTGTACAATGGGCGGTCTTATCGCACAGGGCAATCTCTTACAGACAACCTTTGGATGGACTGTACGATAGGAGAAGAATTTAGGGCTGTCAGTGTACAAAATTAAATACTTAAATAATATTACTTAGACATAATAACATACAATACATACATACAATATTATATAATATACTAATACATATCAAATATCTAAAAGAGAAAGGAGAAGAATAAAAATTATAGTGACAGGTAATGCTCTTTTACCATTTTCTTAAACGTTGGCAGTGTTTGAGCACGTCTTATTTCAATTGGTAATACATTCCACAACCGAGCCGCTTGAATGGTGAAAGATTTGTCAAAAAAGGAAGTGGAATACATACGAATATTTAATTTAAGATTTTCCGATGACCTCAAGGACCTAGAATGGGTGTCACAGAGGAACTGAAAGCGTTCTTTGAGATAAAAAGGAGTAAAAGGATTAAATAGCACGTTATAAAGCAGAGAAAGTATGTGGGCATTCCGGCGAAGGCGAATAGGAAGCCATTTGAGCTTAGTACGAAATTCAGAAACGTGATCATACTTGCGCAAGCCAAATATGAATCTGATACAGAGATTTTGAAGTCGCTCAAGCTTGTCCAATTGGTCTTGGGTTAGATCGAGATAGCTGGCATCAGCATAGTCCAGGATAGGGAGAAGAAGAGATTGTTCTATCGCAATTTAAGTGGCGATGGGAAGAAAATTACGTAGACGTCTCAGGGAGCCTGCAGAAGCAAACAGTTTGCGACTGACTTCCTGCTGTTGTTTGGTCCAGGCAAGAGTGCTGTCGATATAAATCCCCAAGTTCTTCACAGTGTTAGCTATAGGAATAATAGTGTTGTTGAAAGAAACCTGGGGAAGCATCGACCAATCAATTCTAGGGACAGTCCGGGAACTATCAACAACAGTCACCTGAGTCTTCGTCGGATTAATCTTCAACCCAAACTCAGCACTCCAGTCACCTATTCAAGCCAGGTCCATATTTATCGTCTCAATGGCTTCTCGTAACTCTCCAAGAGCGGCTTGGGTATAAATCTGGAGATCATCAGCATACAGTTGGTAGAAAGAAGAAAGTCGTTGAGTGATAGCATTAATAAAGAGCGCGAAGAGGAGAGGAGATAAAACACCACCCTGCGGCACACCGGCAGAGGTGTGACACCAAGATGAGAAATATTCATCAGTGCAAATACGCTGCCGGCGGCCAAACAGGTAACTACGAAACCAGTCAATTACCGGAGGAGATATGTTAAAAGAGCTTAGGACGCCAAGCATAATGTCGTAATCAACGGTATTGAAGGCATTGCTAAAATCAAGCAGAGCAAGTACCGTTAACTTTCCCATTTCCATGCCTGACCTAATATCGTCCGTAATGTGTACAAGTGCTGAGGTAGTGCTGTGTCCGCGTCGAAAACCAGATTGGAAAGGATTTAGCAGATTGTGTTAATTATTATATATTTAAGAGTACCTTAGTACCTTAATAGTTTATTGACATGAAATCAATATAACTGGCTAGCCTTTTTTGATGAATGTTTGGGTCGGCCTCCTGTCTAACCGGATGCAGCTGAGTACCCTTATTTTACACGAAACGACTGCCTTTCTGACATCCACAACCCAGTAACTGGGTAAAACAATGCACCTTTAGCAAGACTGGTGTCAGATTGCCTGGCTTCTGACTATGCGTAACGACTGTCAAAGACCAATGCTTAACGAGCTTTCTGAGGCACGAAAGAATCTCGCTCCATCCACCGACCAAACTTTGCAAGCATTACTTTTCTTAACCTTGAAGATCGACCCGTGTGATTTAGCCACGATCTCCTCCATGAAATCGAATGATTGAATTGACTTACTTGAACCAATGTCCTGATGAGGTTAAACACAAGGCCTACCAAGCATGGGTCGACGTTCGAATGCGCAACGCAAATGACGTCAGTCAGAACAGAAGGCCTGTAAATAGGTGTGGCAAAGGGCTCGGTTTGACCACATAAGCAGAATCAGGAATAAACGTGCTTCGTACCCCGCAAATAATCGTTTTGGGTTTGGCTAAGTCGGTCTAATCGAACTTCTGCCGCCCCTCACTACCACCACTGCTGCAATCCGATGAGGCGCTAGCCCACTCCGCTGAGGAGAAGGCATCTTCGCGTCTGAATCCTAGTGGCGGGTGACCCGCTCCTTTGCCTGAAGGATGCGAGACGAGTATTTCAGACATTCGCATCCGTCAAAAAGAGATCCGTAAGGTGTTGCGTAACCTTGATGTGAACAATGCTAGTGGCCCCAGCGGGATAAAAAATATTACTAGAAATATTAGTTGAAACTTGTGCGCCTAACTTATCTCCGATCTTGACACGCCTATATCGCCTTTCGTCAGAAACTGGAAAAGTACCGAAGTGTTGGAAGCAAGCTCACGCGCGTATAGCCTGTACCCAAGAAGGGTAGTCGCGTTGACCCGGCAAACTACAGACCCCTCTGAATACCGTCCATCCTCTGCAAGAGTATGGAACGAGTGCTCAACTTTAAGCTCCTCGCATACCTAGAAGCTAAAGACATTCTCGGTGACCGCCAATATGGCTGTCGCCAAAATCGGTCAACTGGGGATCTTCTTACGTATGCCATTCACATTCTCCAGTCCAGAATCATGAAGACATCCTCCAGTGCAGCAGAGAACAGTTTCGGAGATATGACGTCTCCCTGTCTTACACCTCGCTGCAGAAGGATAGGTTCCGACGTGTGATCCTGAAGTCGGACTGACATGGTGGCGTTTTTGTAAAAGTGTTCCGAACATTCGTACCAATTTGCAGCTCTATGCGAATTAATGCACTTTGATATGTCTAATGTGACCGGACCATATGTGGATATCGTATTAAAATAAGTCAGGTAGGTACTAAAATTGCTCTATCTTTGAGGGTGTGGTGTGCAATCATCCCATAAGTGGGGTGTTTTTTATCGATACAATTATGTGTGTTTTACAGCCTTAAAGTTTTACTTTATTATATTTTTTATACGTGTACACGTAAAGTGTTGGACGAACTCGTACTTACTTGGTACAACACTTTTGACAATAAAAAAACTTTTTGCAAAAAAATACTACCGACTTATATAAAATACTACTAGTCGGTGTCTTTCGTAGTTACCATTTTTTTGCGTTATGGACACCGATTTCAAAAAATTAAGTTATTTTTCACTTTGTAGTTTTGTATTTGGAAGTCGGTAGTATTTTTTTGCAAAAAGTTTTTTTATTTTTCAGTTTTTAGTTGTACGTACCTAATAGGCAAGTTAGTAAGGGAACTATTTCGCCAGAATAGATTTCATGAAACTTGAACATAACCGGTGAAATGAGAGATCTGCTTACCCCTTAAGAGCGAACTGGCGTGATGTTATTTTATGAAATGTTATAAACAACAAACAGACATGCGATTGCAGCAATCCCGAGAGATTTGCCGTTATTTATTGAAGAGTTCTGTTGTATATCTCCAAAGTTCTTCATCAGATCTTCACCAAATTAAAATGGGACCAATTTCGGAACATACTTTATCAAACAAAAAAAGAATTTTCAAAATCGGTCCACAATTGACGGAGTAATCGGTGAATATACACAAAAAAAAAAACAAACTTGAAGTCGAACATAGATCCTCCTCCTTTTTGGGAAGTTGGTTAAAAAGTAAATTAAAATTTCACTGATAGGTCTCAAGAAAATAATGAATTAATATTAAGGCCGTTTCGAATCAAAACAAGGCTTGTTTTTACTGGGGTTCCGTAGTCAACAAGGAACCCTTATAGTTTCGCTATGTCCGTCTGTCCGTCCGCTTAGCTCAGAAACTCTTAGTACCTATTAGAAAGCTAGATTTTGGCATGACTATACATAATTTATCACTTCGATAAAGTGGTAAAACAAAACCATGTTTTTTTTTTGTTTTCCTCCTGTACCTACACGTAAAGTGGGGATGGTTTTTTTCTTGTCTATCTCATGGTGGGGATATATTGCCGGTCTGTTAAAACCATTTTTCAATTCGGGGATCCGTTTGTGGCATTTTATCGGAATGCCGCAAACCTTCGTTAAATATCACACATATGTGTTTGTTAATTGCACAAATTCGGTATGAGGTTGGATTGGTTGGAAAAAAACAGGTTTATGCCGCGACCTATTAGGATTTTCTTTTGTGTCTCTCTCTAATCACCAATGACTGGGTAATCGGGCGCTTATTTACCTGGTATTTTTTTCCCAAGAAAGAATATAAGTCATGTCGTCCTGAAAAAGACAATGCAAAATAAACCAGAAAATAAATGTTTTACGATCAATCTAAAAGTAGGTAGTCCCGATAAGTGTAGTGAGTAATAATGATTTATAAACACAGTTTAAGTATTAGTCAATGTGGCGACGCCTCCTGGGGTAGGCCTATGTTCAGCAGTGGACGTCTTTTGGCTGAAATAATGATGATGACGTGAGACAATGTAGTCAAGTAGTGGAAGTTGATTTACCCAAAAGATTAGTGATCGGATAGATAAATTTATTGTATTCAATACAAGCAGAAGACTGAAAAATATGAAGCTTTAATGTATTGAGGTTTCCAAGCCAGTAACACATTGCAAATAAAAAAAACATTATTTACTTCAGTTGTACAAGAAAACACTATATAATAAACACGTTGCGTTACAACTAGGGAAAAGAGTGTTTACGATGAACTCAGGCACCCAATGTAAGATTTAACTTGTGTTTAGGGTGCCAGCGTCCTCGCCTGAAATTTGAACATGTAACAGCAGTTGTAAAAAAATTGAAATAAAGTTTGCTCGTTCTAAAACAGTCCTGTCAAAAGTATGAATAAAAAACCGGCCAAGTACAAGTCGGACTGGCGCACGAATGGTTCCGTACCAATATCGCAAAAAAACGGCAAACATATCACGTTTGTTGTATGGGTGCCCCACTTAAATATTTATTTTATTCTGGTTTTAGTACCTATTTCTTGTTATAGCGGCAACAGAAATACATCATCTGCGAAAATTTCAACTGTCTAGCTATCACAGTTCATGAGATACAGCCTGGTGACAGACAGACAGACGGACCGCGGAGTCTTAGTAATAGGGTCCCGTTTTTACCCTTTGGGTACGGAACCCTAGAAACTATCTTAGCATATCATTGTCATTTCAGCCGAAAGACGTCCACTCATTTTACTCTTTGCGTCCACTTCTAAACATAAGCCTCCCCCAAGTGGCATCACATTAGCCGATCCCGTGCGTCTCAAAGCTAGTGGATTCCCGTAACCACAGCATTCATCAATGAAAATATAATTGTTACAATGGGTTGTATGAAACTGTGTATTTACTTGTATTCTTAAAGGTATCATTTTTAGCAATCTCGGGCCTTATGAATTATAATATACCTTGATGAATTCCGTAATCCGTATTAATAGAATATGGAATTCATCAAGGCACATATTATCTTTTCATGAAGTAAAGTTTAAGTAAATAAGCGCCCGATTAGTATACTGATTATCCGAACACGGCTAATCACCGTAGTGAACAGTTTAACTGCGGTTTTGTGTGCTCAGCGCACGCTGCCGCTATCTGTACAATGACAAACGCAACCCGAAATAACCATGTCATGAATTGTTAGAGTAGTACATAATACAGATAGCAGATGGCGCAAAATGAAGTTCCTTACTATAAGCTCTGTTGGCAGTAGATGGCACTAGATGGTACTACTTACATCTTATTAAGTAGTTTTTTATTTATTGATTTTTCTCATAATACGCAATAAAAACCGATCAAATGACACTAACTCGCAATAACGTCCTGTACAAAAAAAATACTATTACTATTATAACTAAAGTAAAAAATGAATGTACTTGTTATGAGATTATCAAATATTAGAAGTTATTTGAGAAAATAGGTTAAGGTAAATAGTAAATAGGTAAGGTTTCTGCCTTAGATCAAGTACCTATATATAGAGCCATAAAATGAGCTTGATTGATAGAGCGAGATCCCTAATTGGCAGCCCCATGTAAATAATAAAGACAACATAATAATCTTTTTAGGATTCCGTAGCCAAATGGCAAAAAACGAACCCTTATGGATTCGTCATGTCTGTCTGTCTGTCCGTCCTTATGTCACAGCCACTTTTTTCCGAAACTATAAGAACTGCTGTTGAAACTTGGTAAGTAGATGTATTCTGTGAACCGCATTAAGATTTTCACACAAAAATGGTAAATATAAATAAATCTTGGGGGTTCCCCATACTTAGAACTAAAACTCAATATTTTTTGTTGTGGGGTATGTATGGATAATAGGTCTTCAAAAATGAAATTGAGTTTTCTAATATAATTTTTTCTAAACTGAATAGTTTGCGCGGGAGACACTTCGAAAGTGGTAACATGTGTTCTAAAATAAGAGAATGATAAAACTAAAAAAATATATGATGTACATTACCATGTGAACTTCCACCAAAAATTGGTTTGAACGAGATTTAGTAATATAGTAGTAATACATCATAAATCGTAAACCGCAATTTACCAAGTACGGAAACCTTCGTCATAGTCATAGTCATAGTCATTTATTCATGAACAATCATTTGTATCTGAATTTACACATTTCAAAATAATATTAATAATAAAAAATATAGAACACAAAAAAAAAAAAAAAAAAAAAAGAAAACGTTAAACGAGATAAATAAATGATTCAATCATTCAGAAAACTGAGACTGAAAATATCTTAAAAACAAAAACAACAAAACATATTTAAAAACAAACACAATTTTCAATAAATAAAATTACATTTAAGATGTCAAGAAATAAAAACTTACTTAATAAAAATATAAAAAATTACATGTCATCGAATAAAAAAATAAAAAATAATAATAATAATCCAATTTTAAATAATAAACAAAATGTCTTTAAACCCAATAAACAAAATTTACAATTACAATTAAATAGAATTAGCATGTCAAAAAAATAAATAAAAATAAGAAACAATACAATACATCTAAAACAAAAATACATTTAGACAAATAATAAGACATGTCAATATTATAATTCTTCTACAGCATATAGACACTTACTCAATAGGAAATTCTTTAATTTTATTTTAAAAGAGCTATTATAAACTAAACCTTTTATGTCTAAAGGCAACTTGTTGAATAATTTTACAGATTGGTAACGTGGACTATGCTTCACAATTCTGAGGTTATGATTGGTCATGTTATTTTTTAAATCCAGTCTACGGGTGGCTTCCCTTATCAACCGCTCCTCCCCTGTTTCATATTCATGCATGTTTTTGGCCATATTACTTAGAAGTACATGAACATATATACCTGGTACTGTAAGTATGCCCAAGTTTACAAAATGTGGACGGCAACTTTCTCTTTGAGAAATGCGGATCATAGTACGAATTGCGCGTTTTTGTAGTATGAAAGCCCTTTTGCAATTATAATCGTAGCTGTTACCCCAAAGAAGTATGCTATATCTAATTCTGGACTCCACTAATGCAAAATATACCATTTTCAGCTGTTCTAAACTAATTTCATTCCTCAGCGCTCTCAGGGCGTAACACGCAGAAGATATCGATGCATCAATTGCCTTTAGCTCTGGTTTCCAATTTAAGAGTTGGTCTATAAGAATACCTAAAAATTTAACCTCGCTAGCGACTTCAATTTTGTCTTCATTCAAGCATACATTCAAAATATCATTGTTCCGTGATGTTGTTTTAAATAGCATTACTTGAGTTTTTTTACTGTTTATTAATAATTTATTTGCTGTGAACCACGTATGAAAAGCTTGTAATGCAGCATTTACTATTTTAGTTAATTCAACCATGTCATTAGCAGCTACTATAGCATTTGTGTCATCCGCGAAAATTACAATTCCAATGTCCGGTAAAATAAAATTTAAATAATTGATTAAGTCATTAATGAATAATAAAAATAAAATAGGTCCCAAAATAGATCCCTGTGGAACGCCCGTAGATATGCTAACAATTTTAGATTTAAAGATTTTTTTGTAAGTTTTCTGTGTCTTGCCCATCTCAACAAACATCTTCCTGTTTTTTAAATATGACGAAAAAAGCTGGAGACTTTTACCTCTTACTCCGTAATGACTCATTTTAGTAAGAAGTAACTCATGGTCAATGGTGTCAAAAGCTGAGCTCAAGTCTAGGAAAATCCCTGCAACTCTCATTTTTTTGTTAATCTTAGTTATTACGTCATCCAGTAAAGTATATATGGCGTCAGAAGTGCCAACACCCTTTTGATACCCAAACTGTCTCTTATTTAATACATTATTTATTCGCAAGTGAACTAGGAGTCGTTTTTTAAGGATATTTTCAAATATTTTAGACAGCACTGGTAATAGAGAGATAGGTCTATAATTTTTAGGATCGATCCTACTGCCCTTCTTATAGATTGGTATTACTTTTGCAATTTTTAATTGTTCCGGGAAAATAGCTTCGTCTATACATTTATTAAAGAAATCGGATAGCGGTTCAGCCAGTATTGAAATATGGTCCTTGATCAGACAAATAGGAATTTCGTCATTTCCACAAGACTGTTTGCTTTCCATGCTCTTAACAAGATTAAATACCTCATTTGGAGTGGTAGGAGAAATGCACATTGTACTACTTACCTCTTCAGTATACTGGTTAAGAAAACCCACAGCAAGGTCTCCATCCTTAACCGTAGAAATACTTTTATGATCAAATTGTTGAACTAATATGTCACATATCTCCTCGGGATCCACTATAATTCTTTCATTGACTTTGAGTTTTAGTTCCGGTTGAAAGATTTTGTCCCTATTAGTGCATTTATTCACCACTTTCCAAATTTCTTTACTTATGTTTTTAGAACCATTTATTTGTGTCATTATAGCTTGCTTTTTAGCTTTGGAAACAATTTTTCTGTATAGCCTTATATACATCTTTTTATATTTTAGAACACTGGGCTCAAGGTCATTACCATTACGTGCACATAAAAAACGTTTCATTTTGCTAGATGTACGTATTCCTTTAGTGATCCACTTTAATTGGGATTTATTTGTTATATTAATTTTGCACTCTCTCTTCTTATAGCTATTACGAAACACTTTATTGATATTTTTGAGAAAAGAATTTATTCCCATACTAGTCCAAGCTTCATTTGAAATACCCTGAGCGAATGTTTGGGCATTTTTGCTGTTAAAAACTCTTCTATTTATGACAATAAAGGGATTATTATTTGAGGTGACTCGACTTTTTAACAGAAGGTCAGCAAAAATACCAGCATGCCCGTCCGCCAAACCATTATGATCTATCTCACATCCTACAACATATGAATCAGGCAGATTAGTTAAGATATTGTCGATACAAGACTTACTATTATTACGGATGAAAGTAGCGGAAGAGATTAGATGCCTGAAATTGTAACACCTTAGCAAACTAAGAAATTCCCTTTGTTGTTTACTGTCAACAAGCAGATTAATATTAAAATCACCGCAAATTATGCATTTCCTATTGAATAAGTAATCCAACAATTTTTCCAATCTTTCCAGGAACTGTTCAAAATTCTTATCAACAGGATTTCGATAGCAACAACATATATATAGACCAGTATTTATATCTTTAGCACCACATATTTCGTGCGCGAGTCCGGCGCGCACTTGGCCGGTTTTGTTGTCTTTGTCTCCATGGCCGGTTTTTTTTGTTTGGCAAGATAATGTCATGATAGGTTTGACAAACAAATTCGGTGGTGTTAGATTTTCTGTGATTTCGTAGTATAAAGTGTTTGGTACCTGGGCGACCGAGCTCTGAAAATAGAGAAAACGATGTTTTCTAAAAATGAAACCTTGCTAGATCGATTTAGCGCCCCCGAAAGGTCCTGCATACTAAATTTCATGATGTCGGTAACTATTCAGGCAAGTGCCTGAGTAAGTAAGTACTCACCGAAGCAACGGTGCCCGGTGAATGAGCCGGTAGGGGTTGCGCTCCGTTCTTTTCAGCCAGCCACGTGCTATTCGAATAACCATTTTCCGATGCAGGCTGTTGATTTTAGTCTTGCAGCGTCTGACAACTGACCGTCTGTTTGACCTAAAGGCGCTCCTTAAAGTATCATCGATCGCACAAAACCCGCGTAGAGACGGTGAACTTCTTCCCGAGATCCTCCGAGATTGGGCAGCAGTCTACATATGCAAAGCACCAACTGACCTACCGCTGCGGGGCAACAGGCACTCGAAATGCTCTACGGAGCCCCACCGTCCAGGGTTAAACCAAGACTGGACATGCGCAACTCCAATTGTCACTAAACTGCTGAGTGACTCCTCGGCAGCGCCTCAATTTTATGAGGCACTATCTGTAATCCCAGCTCGCGGATCGAAGTCGAACGAATGACTCGTTCCTCTCCGAGCTCGGAAAGTCGAAGGTAGAAGTCGAAGGTAGAAGTCGAAGGTGTCCCCAGCATTGAAGTATGTGTGGTTTTGGAAAGTGTGATCAAATTACCTTTTATAGTTTAGTTAAAGCATATTTCTGTTTGCCCATTATATTTGGCTTATTATACCTCATTATTATATTTAGAATTTCGAAACTGTCGAGTCCAATTTCGTAAGGTAATTTCGAAATTGAAAATGTACGAAACTGCATGCCTTACCATGTAATTTATTGTCAATAGGGTAGTGCTGCTACATATACCTATAAAAGACGACATGGTGTTTAAACTTATGCCTAGGGAAGCTGGCCTAGTCATAATGAATTTTCTGCGTAATTAAACTATTTTAAGGACGCTATTACATTTTTCTACAAATAACAGTGCTATTCAGGTACAATTTTAATGTATATGTAATCACAAATGTAAGGATATTATGGTCTTAATTTATGGATAATATATTCAGCTCCAGATTGGCATCAGAAAAATTGCATGACATCATACAAAATTTTCGCACAAATACGTTTTGCCCATCACAGTAATCGCAAAAATATTAAAAAAGTAGGGTCCGAATAGGTCCCAGTTTAGGTAATTTTACAGCATATTTTATCTTCAAAATTATGAGAAATTGCGGTATATATAGTCCTTTACAGATTCAGCTAATTATTTTTTACCCAAATCAATATATTTTTTAATTATTAGCTAAAATAAAAACACTTGCCGACTTCTTCATACATTTTGCACTCGAAGCTCATTTTAGCTCATCATTCCGCGCTCAGAAGCGCTCGTGGGAGGACGAGCGTATCGCTTTTTCGCAAAAAATAAATACGATAAAAGTAATAGAAAAGATTGTAGTGTGCATGCGTGAGTCGTTTGTCGTGATCGAAAGGAGTTGATATTTTATCGGACCGAAATAAAAGTATGTTAGAGTTTCCTATTATTAGGATGTGATTTAGAAATTATGTTGGGTAAGATCGGGATTTGGATAGGTTAAGCAGTTGTTGACAAGGTTGAGAAAAGGATGGGTGGGTTTAAGCAGCTCTTAGTAAGGTTAGGATTTGGATGGGTAAGGTTAAGCTGTCGGCGGTGAAGGTTAGAAGTGGATGGGTGGGAGGAGATTTATGATTTGAACCGGTTTGTATGTATGTATGTATGACGAATACGGGGTCAAAATAAAATACAAGATGGCGCCGACGAGGCCGCTTTTCGACATGGGTGTCATTGTCATGGTTTTTGGGGTCGCTTATATAGAATATGGGGTCAAAACCAAAATAGAAGCAGGCGCCGACAAAAATCAAACATATTTTCGTCATTTTCATGTTGTTTTGGGTTTCCAGTAATGAATATGGAGTCATAACCAAAACCCAAGATGCCACCGATAAAAAAATTACAACTTTTCGTCATGGATGTCATTTTCATGGATATTGGGGTCGCTTATATCGAATACGGGGTCAAAACCAAAATACAAGATGGCGCCAACGAAAATTTTACATTTTTTCGTCATGGGTGTCATTTTCATTTTTTTTTTTGTCATTTTTTGATGTTGGGTAATATGTCATTAACTGCTGCTCATTATGTAATGCACCAAAAATTTTAGATAGTAATATTTTATATGTTCCATGTAATGCAAAATGTTCAAGTAATTTTTTAATCCTTGTGACCAAACATTATTTCGTTTTAAGTACCTATCTACTTATTTCACGTACCTAACATTTTTTTTTAAATACCTACTTACTACAACAAAGTCAAAAATAATTTTCTTTTCGGAAGTCGATGTCGGTACCTATTGTTTTTTGGTTTTTCGTCACAGTAAAGTTATTATTTATCTCTTTTTAGTTTTTGTGGGTACCCCATAGTAGGTATACTAAATACATCTGGTTTCCCCCTAAAACCACATAAGCGTGATTTTATATTATGGTATGGTAAAACAAAACATAAACATACGATCACACTAATCGTAGGTCATTTGTTATTGAAGAGTTCCATTGTCTATCTCCGAAGATCTTTATCAGATCCTAATAAATTATACAATAAAACCTTCCCTGAAAACACATACATTTATCGAAGAAAACCCGATCAGTATCGGATCAGTAGTTTTTAAGAAAATTGCGGATACTTACGGGTCGAATAGATAGAGTACCTCCTTTTTTTGAAGTCGGTTAAAAATAATAAGCTACTTTTTACGACGACGGTTTGTAACAGTTTACCAAATGCATATTCAAAGTGCCAACTAACCTTCCTGAATCAACTTCGATAAAATTAAAAAATAATATCAAGGACCAATATTATTTGAGTGATGTATAAAATCGAGCGCTCAGTAGTTTCAATGAGTGCGTGCGCGTAATGTTGCTGTGTGCGAGCACAGCATAGCTTATTATTTTTAACCGACTTCAAAAAAAAGAGGTACTCTATTTATTCGATCCGTATGTATCCGCAGTTTTCTTAAAAACTACTGATCCGATACTGAACGGGTTTTCGTCGATAAATGTATGTGTTTTCAGGGAAGGTTTTATTGTATAATTTATTACGATCTGATGAAGATCTTCGGAGATAGACAATGGAACTCTTCAATAACAAACATCAAATGACCTGCGATTACTGTGATCGTTTGTTTATGTTTTGTTTTCACCATACCCTAATATAACATCACGCTCGTACAGTTTAACAGGGTAAACAGATGTATTTAGTATACCCAATATGGGGTACCAACAAAAACTAAAACATGAAAAATAATAACTTTCCTGTGTCGAAAAACGAAACACAGTAGGTACCGACACCGACTTCCAAAAAGAAAATTAGTTTTCACTGTATTGTAGTAAGTAGGTATTTTTAAAAAAACGCTACTTGAAATAAGTACCTAAAACGAAATAATTTCCGGTCACAAGGATTAAAAAATTACTTGAACATTTTGCATTACATGGAACATATAAAATATTGCCATCTAAAATTTTTGGAGCATTACATATTGAGCAGCAGTTAATGACATATTACCCAACATCCATGAAAATGACACCCATGACGAAAAGACGTAAATTTTTGAAAAAAAATTCGTCGGCGCCATCTTGTATTGTGGTTTTGACCCCGTATTCGATATAAGCGACCCCAAAATCCATGAAAATGACATCCATGACGAAAAGTTGTAATTTTTTTATCGGCGGCCATCTTGGGTTTTGGTCATAACCAAAGCCCATATTCATTACTAGAAACCCTAAAAATCATGAAAATGACACCCATCACGAAAATATGTAAAATTTTCGTCGGCGCCATCTTGTATTTTGGTTTTGACCCCGTATTCGATATAAGCGACCCCAATATCCATGAAAATGACATCCATGACGAAAAGTTGTAATTTTTTTATCGGTGGCATCTTGGGTTTTGGTTATCACCCCATAATCATTACTGGAAACCCAAAAAATTATGAAAATGACACCCATGACGAAAATATGTTTGATTTTTGTCGGCGCCATCTTGTATTTTGGTTTTGACCCCATATTCTATATAAGCGACCCCAAAAACCATGACAATGACACCCATGTCGAAAAGCGGCCTCGTCGGCGCCATCTTGTATTTTATTTTGACCCCGTATTCGTCATACATACGTACATTCAAACCGGTTCAAATCATAAATCTCCTCCCACCCATCCACTTCTAACCTTCACCGCCGACAGCTTGACCCTACCCATCCAAATCCTAACCTTTCTAAGAGCTGCTTAAACCCACCCATCCTTGTCTCAACCTTGTCAACAACTGCTTAACCTATCCAAAGCCCGATCTTAACCAATATAATTTCTAAATCACATCCTAATAATAGGAAACTCTAACATACTTTTATTTCGGTCCGATAAAATATCAACTCCTTTCGATCACGACAAACAACTCACGCATGCACACTACAATCTTTTCTATTACTTTTATCGTATTTATTTTTTGCGAAAAAGCGATACGCTCCTCCTTCCACGAGCGCTTCTGAGCGCGGAGTGATGAGCTTCGAGTCGACTGGCTTCGAGTGCAAAATGTATGAAGAAGTCGGCAAGTGTTTTTATTTTAGCTAATAATTAAAAAATATTTTGATTTGGGTAAAAAATAATTCGCTGAACCTGTAAAGGACTATATATACCGCAATTTCTCATAATTTTGAAGATAAAATATCCTGTAAAATTACCTAAACTGGGACCTATTCGGACCCTACTTTTTTAATATTTTTGCGATTATTGTGATGGGCAAAACGTATTTGTGCGAAAATTTTGTATGATGTCATGCAATTTTTTTGATGCCAATCTGGAGCTGAATATATAATCCATAAATTAAGACCATGATATCCTCACATCTGTGATTGCATATACATTAAAATTGTACCTGAAAAGCACTGTTATTTGTATAAAAATGTAATAGCGTCCTTAAATGGATCGACGGCACTTTTATATAAACAAAAAAATCTCGAGATATGGTCCACTAAACCCTAAAGTGTAGCTTTGCCGAACTATTTGGAGACAAAGTTATATATGACAAACACATTAACCGTCTAATTATTAAGGTACCTACTCCATTCATAACCTAATTATTAAGGTACCTACTGAATAAATTATCCTACTTGGTTTTTCCATTCGATTTCACTACTTTTTGCGGAAGAAGAATTGCGCCGTGAGATTTGTGTTTTTACATGTTATGTTTTTGATGGGTCACTATTTCAGGGAGCCCGCTCCAATGTCGCCATGTGATCACTAGCCTTTCATAAACGGAGGTTAATGTTGGCTGTCATCTCATTTTTGTGTTTACTCACAAACCATTAGCAGGTATTCCAGCGCTCCAGTACCCGCTGCAGGGACACAGCTCATGGTCGTTCCTGTGTCCGCTCCTGTACACGGCCACGCCACCATCCTTATGTTCGTTCACTACACTTTCCACTGCCAAGCTCTCATCCACTACAAAACCAATATTGTCCATTTTTACGGCAGGAACTATATGAAAACAAAACACTGTGTTGCCAAAGCCACTACCTACTTACAATACATCAAAAAATCATCATAGATGGCGAAACAGTTAGTACTTTTTGGTCGTAGTTATTTTGTCTAAGCACTCCGAAATGTTCCGTTTTTGCGGATGACAGCGAACGCGAATGCAATGGACTGAATAGTTGTTAGTGATGAAGGCTCGTTTTATAGTCTTGCATTGTTAATCCATCATTCGGCAGTCATGTGGAAAATGCTCGCCGATCTCGATAATACCTATTATAGTACGCCGTAACAATAAGTGTATCGGCATCAGGTTGAATTACGAAATACCTACCCACCCAAGTTTTATCTGTTGCTCTGATATCTGCTTAATTGGCTCTGTGTTTTGCTGCTCTGCTCAATGATAACTAAAATGAAGAATTAAGAACGTGTTTTATAATTTATTATAAGGTACAAGGTACCTATCTTGCAGAATCTTAAGAATAGTAAAATCCAATCACTAACCCATATTTTTTAAAGTAACCTGCAATGAACAACAGTTTCTTGTTCTGTGTTCAGCTTCACAGAGTAGATGAATAGGAAACGTCATCTTCCATCTAGTTTAGAATACCTACTTATATTGGTTAAATATTATTTTACTCCACTTAAATATTTATTTTATTCTGTTTTTAGTATTCGCGCCTGTCTGGGTTCGAATTCACAACCCAAGAAACGTAAGTCGGGGGCGTTACCAGTGGGCCATCACTGCTCTCTATTGCTATTGATGTAAAAAAATGTACAGGATTGCCAAGCACCATTATAAATTCTCGTGACTTATGCTTTCATCATCATCATCAGCCTATAACAGTTCACTGCACACCATTTGCTTCGATTTTCGGCAGCTCTCATCCACCAGCCACCCTGCGAAGATCGTCGCTCCACCTAGCCTGAGGGCATTCTACCTTATGTTTTGACACAGTTTTCACTCAAGAACACCGCAACGGTCATCGGTTCTACGGCTTATATGGCCGGCACATTGCCACTTCAGCTTGCTTATTCTGTGAGCTATTTTGGCAAATTTGGGTCTTTGCCGGACCACCTCGTTTCGGATTCGATCCCTTAGAGAGACGCTGATCATAGCCCTTTCCATAGCTCGCTGAGCGACTTTAATTTGATGCACCAGCTGTCGAGAGTCCACGTCTCAGTCCCGTAAATCATAACGGGTAGGATGATGCCGTACATTTTGGCATTTCGACAATCTCTCGCTGATAGACTGACACTTTATCTCGGGCCTCTGCAGAGCAAATATGTAAATCGATGCCGAGGAAAGTTGTGTTTTTCGTTACTTTAAAATGTCAACAGCACCTGTATTAAAAACGTATTAGACATTAGCTGTGGGAAGTATTCATTGGGTCGATCGGGATCCCTGATCACGTGCTGGCCAAGCGTTTCGATACACTTCTAAACCGGGATCGGCTGCGGGGCAAAGTGATTGAGGTTGACCCGCCGACGCAACCGACACTTGTGGGAATGCGATAGAAGCGGCAGCGAATGAAGATCATGAGATCTAAGATACAGTTAACTTTGTACTTGAGGTCAGTCGAAATAGAGTCTTAACCGTTTTTGATAGTAATTACAAAATCTCTAATATTTACAACTGTATTTATAATTTGATTTGATACAATGATCTGTTAATATAGTAAATGATTGAATAATTAAAAATAACTCTTTTTTTTTAAGCTTAACATACATTGAATATTCAATCGTTAGATATACCACTCAAAAGACATAAAACCTATTTAGTATAATAATCATATTACTTATTTAATCTATAAACACATAATACTAATCTGACATTTGGAGGGTTGCCACTTTATCGTTACACAAAAATAGTGTCGTATCCTGAGTGATCGAAAACCGAAGTAGATCAATAATGGAACTATATTTCACGGCAAAAAAATTGGTTAAGAAACTAGCGGCCCTAATTTATTTTAATTCTCATTTATGTATGACTTCATTATATCGATAGCATACCTATATTTTATTATTGAATTCATATTTATTACAATAAAAGTTTATGTATTTTGTGTATTAATACTGTTATACCTAAATATAGGTATTAAATTTATATTCATAAAACATGTATTTAAACCAATTAGTAAAATTAAATTGAGGAATCAGGTCACATCGATTCGATGAATATGCAAAAACAAATAATATGTTTTTAAAAGTTGTGTAATGATGAAATGACAAATCATGTTTTTGCCAATTGAGGCTTGTCAAGTAAAAATTTGTAAATAAATATTTGGTGAACTGACAGGACACCGTTGTCAATATATATTTTAAACGATAGACCTAATGATTTTCGTTTAAATAAACATTATATCCATTAAAGTTATACAAAATAAGTTTTAGAGCATATACATTTTATATGTAAAGAAATTAAATTGTATACAGTTGGTATATCTCACTTTTATTATGTTTTGTGAATGTTATTGTAATGAAAATATACCAAATAACTTTATATGATACTGAGTAGTATTAGTATTTACTTTAAACTTACGCATACTTGCAAGATTGGGCCGACAGCATATTTGCTGGTCGCAAACTTTTCGCCCTGAATATGGTTCCTCAAAATCCTTATGAGCTCCCCCTCCATTACGGAAAGCCCATTATTTTCAGGTACCCCGTCAAGCTAACCTCTGGGCACCTAAGATCCTGTCCTGGGGCGATAACTAAGAAATTCCTAACTTTTAGCAGTCACACTTGCAACCTTTACTTTTGCTTGGTACTCATATACCTACCTACCTACTGAATTTAGATTGAGCGTATTATTTCATCAACTATCGCAATTTTTATCGTCTGGTTTTGGGTTTACATTAACAAAATTTTCAGCCAGTGGACTAAGTTTCTATTTACGTGATTGAAGCAGCTGGCACAGCTAGTACCTAATAATATCAGACTGTTACTCAATCAGACCCAATGCAAAGCAAAGGCATCTTCTCGTCAGAGAAAGCACGAGCATCAATTATCACGGCATGTTGGCAATTTCAAACTTTTATTTCTTAAGGCGAATAATATATTTCCCAATGTTAACGCAGTACAGGCCGTGCGCCCGCTCGGAACCAGAATATCAATATTTAACCTCCTTTTCGACAGTTTTTTTTGCAAAATATTCTTAAATCTACAAATGCTATTTCAGTTATGAAGAAATTCTAGCCATAAAATTTTCTGTGTACAAATATTTTTAAACATTTTGGAGGAGAATCCAAAAGTAGCGAAATATATCGCGTTGTTAATTTTTTTTTAAACAAATCTATTTGCTATACGAAAAAACCATGTTTCACAAATAATGTACATGAAACAATAATAAATATATATTTTATTCAAATCTTTTAACCTAGCCGTTACAAAGGAGTATGCTTTAGAAAGTTACCGTTTTACGGCACTAAAGCGATTGTAGGCCCTTAAGTAAGTCCAGATTTACTCACGATGTTTAATCGATGTTACGATGACGTTATCGATGCTTGCCTACACCAATGTCATCTGTCTATATTGACACTTGCCCGAATTTGAACCCACGACCACGAGCACGAGAGGTGAGGTCTTAGCCATTGCACACCATTACATTTTCACAATTTTTTAATGCTATTCTGAATTCAGGTGCAATTCTATCAAAAAGACAATCGCTACAGCTCATCTCCTGCATCGCTCAGCACCCGCCCGTTTATCCGGCCCAAGGAGTCGTTTGATCCATTTCATAAATTCGCTTCATAACTTTCCTCCTCGCCTATTTACTGAATACGTTACACTGAAATATTGTTTACAACACTACTCTGGAATTTATCACACATGTTGTTTACGTACCCATGTGGTCCAGTATGTTGCCGTGCTCCCTTGTGGAGTAAGCAGATGCCTATTAAGTGGACAGCTGTTTGGTACACGCTGGTCTAACGGTAGCGTAATTAATATCTAGTGTAACCTACATTTTACGTGATTGTTTTCGCGTAAATGAGTAGTTTTTATTAAAAGCAGAATTTGTTCATGTTCCTTGAAGGCGTTTTTTCCTGTTCTGTGTTCCTTGCGATGGGAATCGTTGATAGTATTTCCGCTGAAAGTATAGAACAGAAAACAGTACTGACCGCTGCGGAAAATTGTGGTTCTCACCGCCTATGAAAGTTAGCAGTAGTACCTAATAGTATGTTATTATATCAGCTTAAGGTATTTTTTAACATTCGCAAAAACATATTTACCGAGACATACCACTCTTTCTATTTATTTAAATCAAAGCCTGAAAAGCGCCATCTAGCGGCGAGTAGCGAGTTTAACACAGAACAGAGAAAAGTTCTGTAAAATGAGGCAGTCGACACTTAAATAAACAGTTTCAAGTTCTAGGATTGTATATTATGTACTTCTAAACATATGTATTACCGTCCTCTACTTAATTTAAATACGAGTATGGTAGGTACTTAATAGGTAAACAAAGTTAAACACGAGACACGTTTTTGTTGCACTGATCCATTCAAAGCGTTTGAACATCGACGGAGTATTTGCCAAACTATGTTGGAATAGTATTTCAGTCTAATCGGATACTGCTGAATACGAGCATTTTACATGAAAAGACTCATTGGTTGCACTAAGGTTTCAATTTAGATGTGTGGTGTCGGTGCTGGCGTCTGCTGCGGAACCGCACGCACGACAGCTGCAGGACGAGTATATGTGATTATGTGTGGCTGTGTGCATAAATTGTATGGAAAAATCAACTGGCCGAACCGTCTAAATTGGAAGAGCCCTAAATACTGGCACCATGCTAATACTTTAACATACTTGTGGTTTATGAAGCAAGTTAAGATAATTTTGCAAATTTTCTGCAGTACTGTTCGTGTTGTGTCTTTCTCAGGGATTTTACAAAGTCAAGATGAAATATAAATAACTGAAAACCCGAAAAGGGTCATGGAACACATCATTATGAACAACTTTACACCTAGGAAACTCTGAAATAACCAAAAATAACAGATGCACTTAGGCCGGTATTCCGGGTATTCATGCTCATGCTCAACTCAAATCAAACTGGAAATGGACAGTTGAGATTGATTGGCTTGTTTTTTTGACATTACCGTGCTCAAATCCAAGATCCTAGAGACCCCAAACGTTACCGAACTCTTTTAATACAAAATCTGTGGAATTGAGCAGTGTTAGCATGTACTTAGAACGTAATCGTACTTGTCAACTTGGACTTTAATTTTCATTGAATTCCTACCACACATTTTATGTAGAAAGAATTCAGTAACGTCTGGGGCGTCTGGGCTCTTGCTCTATTGAGTACACATAATGTGAGACTGAAAAATCATATGCCAAACTCGAGAGTTGTGATTGGTTGGCAGTTGATTGGTAGATGCGGCCATTTTTTTTGAGTTTGAGTTGAGTATGAGCATCAGGCTAATCTAGAATATGGGCCATCAGTGATAACAATTGTCTAAATCCAAAATGTTTGGCATTGGTAACGTGACGTTAGGGTAGCGTATAATCAACCCTACATTGAACTTTCTGACTGATTCAAAGTTTCCTAATTCAAATTCTTTGTGACTGAAAGGAGTATGCTATACATAAAAAACCGGACGAAGTAAAAAACAAATGAATAAGGAGAAAAACAAAATTAACAGATGTAACGCAAACAATTTAGGTTATTAAAATGGAACTGGGCAGGGCACTTGTGTAGATTGGAATGTTATAGATGGGCAAATTGGGTAACAGAATGGATCCAATTAGAAGGTAAAAGAAAGCAAGGGAGACTAAGAAAGAGATGGAGAGACCTTTTTATCCAACGTGGTGGACCGGACTGTATGCAAAAAGCGCGCGATAGAAGCGTGTAAAGCAATTTAAGACGACGAAATGCCAACGATCTTAAGGGGCTTGAGGGAACAAAACGCACACCGGTTTAACACCCGCGTGATCCAAAATTTTGTAGTATTTTTATACTTTCCTTATTATTCTATGACTTTAAAAAAAAAGTCTCGGATCAAAATGTAGGTAGTAAAATTGTCTTTGAGATGGTGTCGATTTAATTAAAATACGCCCAGCGGTTTTGGTGTCGATTTCATTAAAATACGCCTAGCGGTTTTGGTGCGATTGTCGTGTTTTCGTCCGTTTTAGACATAACTTTACAAATTTATTACACCATGTTATACAAATAAAAGACAAAATTTTCTTAGATCAAATTATTAAAAAATAGGTCTAATGTAACATATATATTTTATTTTAAATTACGAATAGCCGTTTAGACGTGATTCTGATTTTAAAATCAGCTACTCAGGGGTATCTGCGCCTCAAGGGAGGCCTACGCCGTAGAGGCGACCGCTACGAATAGTGATGGCAAACACTTATATAAGAAAGGAAAATAAAGAAGCAATACGGGTTGATAAGAAGAGCTAAAGATTTATTGTAGAAGTATTTGTATTATATATAATGTGTTTGTGTACTTAGTAAAATTTAAAATTGTGTGTAGTGTCCTAGAGGGCATTTTTATTTTATTTATTAATTTTTATTAATTGAAATTCTCTATAGGTTTAAACATCTGGGAGATGTAAGCTCTTGGTGCAAGATTATTGTAAGTGTGCGTGAGGAATAGATGTATATGACTTGTATACATCTGTCCCTTTTCCACAGTCGAACCTACATTGTTTTGACTCGTCATGATACGAGGGCTGCTAATCAATTGTTATGCAGCATCGGAATTTTTGTAAATAAGGGTATTTGCCTGCCATGTAGAAGCGCGGCCAATAACGGTTACCTACTTTATTCATACACCGTGTCCAGCGATCGCAGCGCCTGCATTAAGTAACGAAATAAATGCGAACCGAGCCGTGACCACCGCGCACATTGCGACTACAGTACAACACTAGAGCGTGTTACTAGTGCGGGGCAAATGGACTATGGATTAAGCGAGAGAGATAAAAAAAAAAAGGAATATATAAACTACTACATTGTTTGTTTGTTTAAGATAATTTCTGGAAAGACTGATCTAATAACGAAAATAATTCACTGATAAAAAGCTATGAGTATTAAAACTTTATGTGTTTGTGCTTCATTTCGGAAACGTTACAAAATTGCATTCGAAGCTCGACGTGCGCAGACCAAACGCATCCCCGTGTAGCACAATAGTGAAACCTTTATTTCTAGTTTGAGTACATGACTATAATATATCCGGCTCCATTCCAATCAAATCGGTTCCAATAACAACATCAGCAAAAACAATTTTGCATCCACAAAGCAAAAACCATAATTTGTGAAGTTAATTAATAGTTTATTTACGCTATTCGTTTATTAATTGTATATTACCACTAGATTGTGGTGTAGCCGGGTTTCAGGATTCAGTTCATTAAATAGTTAATAAAATAGATTACAAAATATTTGAGGCATACAGGAGAATAATTCACACGGAACTTTAGTGTCTACAGCTTGCTACGCAACACATTAGGGTGCGTAGCAGGGATGCTACGACGCGTAGCGGATACGTAGCATCCCTACGCATCTTCTGCCACGGCTATTCGTAGATGCCTACGAAAGGGCAGCTCCGTTCCAGGGTGTGCTACGTATTTGCTACGCGTGTGCTACGGTCTGTTGATGGAGCTTAGCTCGTTTGATGAAACACCATATAAATAGACGGATATTATTTATTGTAAATGATATCTTGTTCAGATAAAAAAGAAAATTGTACCATCCCGAATTCAGAACTGAAATCGGAGACTTTTATATGTAAAGTTAATTTAGGCTGATAAAACGCTATAAAGCATTTCCATTACTAATGAGATAGGCTATGAAACCAATCTCTTTATATTTAACAACATAGAGTATGAAATTATGTCAGATTGTCGGTGCTCGCCGGTTGCAGCCAATTCTATGCTCAGTGTTTTTTAAAGTCGCCGAATTATAGCAACCAAAAATGTAAATTAAAGACTTAAGTGCTTGCTTTTATCTTGGTCAGAGATTAAGCATTGCCATACAACGTGGCAATGCTGCCAGCCTTTTGGGTACATTACCAGTGGGCAACGATGTGGAAGAGTTTTTCGACGCCATATTTTAGTTGTGTATATTTTTAGTTTTAGTTAGTAAGAAGTTTTTGGTTAAAGTGTATATGTTTGTAGTCTTAGTTATTTAAGTATTTTATACACTGTATATACTTTTATCTATGTAAATAAACAATGTCAGTTGTATAGTCTTAAAAAAAAAAAAATTGAACAATATTTATTATTTTTGTGTCCTCAGAACTTTTTGAACTAGTGCTTGCAATGCACTAATGAAAAATGTATCTCGGCTCTCTTCTCTCACGTAATAGTCAGGGCAGTGTTAGACCCAAACTTTTCACTTTACGGGGTTAATACAGGAAATGGGATGTTTGCATTGAAAGCGCGCCAATGAAGGCCTTTGAGTAGCAAAACCTGCTCAGTAGCCGAAGAGTCGGTATCGATGGCGGCCATAGATTATAAAGAAAGCTGTACCCAATGATATTCAAATAAACAGATATGTTATGAGCGCGCGCATTTTGAAGACTCGAATAGGTCACAATTGTGACCTTTAATCTTTAGTTTATGTCACGCATGGCGAAGAGCGATAGGCTTTGTTGAAACAAAAACAAAATAAAATAAATGCCATCGTGTGTATTTGTAATTTATTTATTTATTGATTAAAATAATTATTTTTTAATGTTAGATGAATGAAAAGTGTGTATGTGTGCTGCCGCTATTTGCGGCACACTTTTTTCAATTGTTTTGTGAGTGTATAACGTATCTGTTTATTTGAATATCATTGGCTGTACCTGTGTCACTTTGACAAAGAGAAGCGTCGAGGCCAAACAGCGCTTTGTTTGTATGGCTATTGAGACAAAGTACGTAAGCGGCGGTGCGTTGTGATAATTCAGTCAAGCAATCATAGTGGTTGCACCCGCTTTTGACGTTTTCGCAGCTACTTTAGTGTTGATTACAGTTACAGAAATCAAGCGTACTAAAACCATTGAGATGTGCGTAGTACATTATTACCTCAATGACTAAAACTTTTAAAACAAAAACCCAAGGGGCTTGTTTAACAAAAGCGAAAGGCAGCAAGCCATAATCCGGCAAGTTTATTTTTGGTTTTTCTGTCTTATTTAGTAGCACATCTATATTGTAAATTGTTGATTAATAAGTATCTAGTAGTAGTCAAATAGTCAGTAATATTAAACCACAGAATAATTAATAGTACAAATTAAACAAGGCACTGAACGCTGGGTTTTAGACCATTGAATAACATCAAAGGCTATTCCTCGCAGATCGCGCGCCTCGGGCGCTTATTAAAACTAGTATTATTAATTAGTGTATTAAAGCTTAATAACTTAATATTCGTATATTTTTGTATTAGCCTGTAAATGAAACAGATTTGAGAAACGCATGTAAATGATGAGATGTCATTGAATTAGAATTTATTGTTAGCCCAGTCCTGACCACCTAAAGAGCGCTGGTGCAGTGCACTCCCACAAAAACTGAATAATCTATATTTCAATAAAATCCTATACATACATTATTTCTACAATGCCTATACAATACACTCAGTTACTAGCAGTTTACTAGAAACGTAGTAGAAACTAACTATTACCTACGCGCACATTTGGCGTCAAGTTGTATGTGCCTAACGTGTGGAGTGGAGCGCCAGCGATTGCGCTCCTATGAAACAAAATACAGTAAAATTTCTAGCACTGTATTCAATGAGTGCGAAAGAGAAACATCGACACGGTCCGACGCGTGAAACAGAAGATTTAGTATGGGAAATTAGCCTAATCTGGAGCGCCGCTCCCGCGCGACGTTGCCAAATCGCGCAAGGCGGCGCGGGAGACTTATGCCTGTGCGCCGTTGTCAAACTTATGTAAACAATAAAACAAACACTCGAAATCAGTTACTTTACGGTAGAATGTAGATTCTTCGCAGTTTTTCTTTTAATTATGTATTAAATATAGTTTTGCGCGATATTTGTGTTAAAAATAGAACAATACAGTGTGCCTTTTATAAAAAAATATGAAAAGACTCTTGAAATGCGTCTCGAACTTAAAGCTAAGGGGCCACCACGTCCTGAATTTTTTTTATGATTTTTTATGGCCTGGTTGCTAGGGTCCTAAAATTGCTCTTACTCAAAATTTCGTAAAGCGCTCGATTCTGCGTATCGAAAATCTATTAGAGAGTTCAATGAACGTGTTGATGAAAATCGATATATTTTACGGCGTTTGTGTGGTATTTTGTGGTGCATTTTAAGTTGCTTTACGAGGTTAGGATGAATCTACGGCATTCCGGAATCTATAGAGGTTTGGAAGATTTCGTGTCAGAGATCGATTTGGCTATGAAACAGCATTTATCCAGCAGGTCCGTTTTTAAAAGTACGTCTAAAACCATTCAGAATGACATTTTAGATGCTATTTATGAAGTTTCCAGAACAGAAATACTGAACAGAACAGATCAGAATGAATTTTCTGTACAAAAAATAAATGGTAAGCTCTAGTTTTACGTTTTTTTTTTTTGTGTACTCCCATAAATAAATGTCACGAGCCGCCTCTGACCACTTGTAACGTGGTTTATTACTATAAAAGGTTCGTTAGTACTATCACAATAGTAACTATAGGTTCGGTGCGGTGGCTTGGCGTTGATGGTCAAAGTTCAGAAGTGCGAAAACCACTCTTAAAGGCGCGCGTCACTCTCCACGAGATAAAGGTGCTGTCCTTGCCACTTTTTTCCATAGACAAGACGTATATCGTACGGTTGACTGTGTATGAAATAAGGTTGATTTTATAGCATACAATAATAAATTAGTACCCTTTTAATCTACTAAAACTTCGCTGCAATACTGACGAAGATAGGAAAGTTCTAGACTTCTAGTTTAAAACGATACCGGTCCGTAAAAGTTTCTGAAGCCAGGCATTTATCGGCGAACTAAACATATAATAATAGACTGACTAGTCTGATCCTATTTCAAAACTCGGATTGGTAAAGCAGCTCTTTTAAAAGAAAAGTGCATAAAGTAGTGTTTGTATGACTTCATTTAGAGAAAACGAATTACGGGGAGCGAAGTTTCGCTCAAAACGGATCAGCGTTTTATATTTCAAGTATCTGGTGTTTAGCTATTTTTATTATTACGGGGTATTAATCCATACCTATACAAGATAATACATATTAGAGCAAAACCTATTTAATAGAATAGATAGAATTTATGGTAGGTACACCAGTACGCACTCTCAAGTCTTTTACAAAATTCTTAAATCTGTGGGTACCTACCTACAATTTGGCAAATCCGTTATTCGAAATATCCGGCTAGCCGCGGTATTTATTAGTTTTAGATATCCGGATTTTGAAAGCAAATCTGAATATATTGAACATTTTTAATGACGCTTCCAAAACAGAAAATAAATTGCACAGAGCACTCCGTTCATAATTCATAAGCTCGCGCGCAGAGCGAGTTCGATTAAGAACACGTAGTTTCTCAGGAGTCGGTGCTCTAGGCAACTTTGTTTTTGCTACACATAATGATCTGCTTAAACCCGGAACCTTAGGGTATGCAGACAACAGCACTGTTGCTGAGAGATACGTGTCCGGCGCACGGACTACTGGGCTCCAGATCCGGTCTCTCCGGGAGGCCATGGTTGAGCGCTTGATCCTGTACTTGAAGGCAGTTTACGAAAGGGGCGATAACAATCTGGTCAACAGGCGTGTCCTTTTCCTAAAATGAGCCAATTCCTCTCAGCTTCATCTTTCTAAGGTGTAAACCGTGCCGATAATGGACCGTTTTGGGCTTCTTGCTATTAGTTTGACATCAACCCTTAATTTTGGTCCATTTCTAGAGGCGAAGACTCAACTGGCTGCAAAAATTTGAGGATCCTTGCAAAGGGGAAACGGTACTTCAGGTCTGAACAGTTGCTCAAGTTGTGCATGCATTTTATTTTAGCTTACACTAATCTATTGAACACTTAAAAAGTCAAACAAAAATACGAAAAATCCGACTTATCCGGATTGGGTTACGAAATCCGATTTAGAAATCCAGATTCCAATTAAGGTACGGATTTGCATTCCCTAGTTACAAGTATATATTTTTTGTTTTCTAAATTTTATAACCCGCGACTTCCCCGGTGTCTGCGTACCCGTCTGTCTGTCTCAAGACGAATTAGGGTCATCTCTAGCTCCCCGAACATCAGCTGTCGCTCATCTCAGCTCCGCTTACTAATATTATGATTATTACTGTATTTTTTTACCTTCCACATTTTATCTTTGCATTAAACCCGAATAATTTTGTTTGCAGTAAACGGGGAAAATAAATGATCTACACAGTTAAAGTACTTACTTTAAATACTGAGACTCCCGCCTATTGGTTTGTTTATCATCATTCATCTATCTCGATTGATCCAGCTGAAAAACCTGCCAGTATATTTTACTTGTGTCAACTGATTGACTATTTAAGCACTAGCGAACGCCTTGCGGTTTCACCCGCGTAGTACCCGTTCCCGTGGGAATACAGCGATGAAAAGTAGCCCATGTCACCCGGAGATAGTGTAGCTTCCCAACGGTGAAAGAATTTTTGAAATCGGTCCAGTAGTTTTTAAGTTTATTCGTTACATACAAAAATACTGGTAGTCAGAAGCTTGAGATCTGACACCAGTCTTGCCAGTTACTGGGTTGTGGAGGTCAGATAGGCAGTCGCTTCATGTAAAACACTGGTACTCAGCTATATCCGGTAAGACTGGAAGCCGACCCCAATATAGTTGGGAAAAGGCTAGGCAGATTGATTGTTACATACAAAAATACAAATCTTTCCTCTTTACAATATTAGTACGAGTATAGGAGTATAGATAATATTTTGGTTCAACATTATTTGATTATCATTATTATTAAAACATTAATTACGTTTAGTAGCCCTCCGTATCATTCAAAAAGATTTCATATGTCGTAACGAGTCGGCCGATTCGCCCAGCCGGCGTTTCCAACTCCGGCGCGCTCGTACATCACCGGAACAGTTTCTGCACACTGTCGCCGCAATGAAGGAAGTTTCCACAAAATTTAGGTGTCCTAGCGCCCGAGACGTTGCAGACAGCTAACACAACCCACTTCTAAACAATTTACGATTCCATAAAAGTTCTGTTATAAGTGGGGAGGCGTTAGTGGTTGTAATTTCATGGACGGGCTTTAGAATGGGTGCAGGGAGGCGCTCTGTGCACGAGCCAGCGATTTGTGGCCATTCGTTGGATTCAAGTCAACCATCATATTTTAAAGCACGGCAATTTCCATCTCAAACTGCTTTTTTATACTGTCTATTGATGGCTATAATTAAATTATATATGTTATGGATCAAGTGATTGACAGCATTATTCATAATGCACGGGCAATTTGCAAAATCTATACTATCTATACTTAATATTATAAAGTTTGTTTGTTTGTTTGTTTGTTTGCACGCGCTAATCTCAGAAACTACTGGTTGGAATTGAAAAATTCTTTTTGTGTTGGATAGTCCATTTATTGAGGAAGGTTATAGGCTATATAACATCACGCTACGACCAACAGGAGCAGAGCATAAATGAAAAATGTTGCAAAAACGGGCAAAATTATTCCTTTTTGAGAGCTTCCGTTGCGTGCGCTGCGTAAACGGTTTAATTACACAACAATCATGTATGTAGAGTAGGTAGGGTTGATGGGTAGGTAGGTAGCCAGTTGACGGGAGCGAAGCCGCGTGGGACAGCTAGTGTCCAATATGAGTAGGCAATATGATAAAAACTATTCGCATAATTAAATTGGCCGGGCGTTCTGAATAATGCCCACCACTTATTGGGCCAGGTAATCAAAATACGTGTTTTTTATTATTGTAATGTTGATATTGGTTTTAATATAGAATAGCTCGTATATAAATGGCGATCATAATAAAGGTTCAATCTTAGCTTGGGTGTCAGAAGTGTTTAACTCTGTGTTATGTAGAAATCGCAACTTAAATCTTCGTTTTTAGGGTTCTGTACCCAAAGGGTAAAAACGGGACCCTATTACTGAGACTCCACGGTCCGTCTGTCTGTCTGTCACCAGCCTGTATCTCATGAACCGTGATAGCTCGACAGTTGAAATTTTCACAGATGTTGTATGTCTGTTGCCGCTATAACAACAAATACTAACAACAGGATAAAATTAATATTTAAGGGGGGCTCCCATACAAAAAACGTGATTTTTTTGCCGTTTTTGCGATAATGGTACGGAGCCCTTCGTGCGCGAGTCCGACTCGCACTTGGCCGGTTTTTTTTTAAACCACGTAGTGACATTGAAATTGTAATCTGGAAATATTTTTTATTATATGTTATTATTATAATATGAATAGAACTCCTATTTCTGTCTGCAGGGACCAAGTCAACAATTCTTTTTTGAACCCATTGAACGTCACGAATTTAAATTTAATAGTTTTGATAACTGATTCTACCGTCTAAAGTGGTTTGACATGAAGGAGATGACAGGAACTGAGTTTGATCGCTTTGCTCGGTCACTTCATCTGCCGTCATCTCCTTCGAACCTAACCTAACCGTGTCGGGGTGCCCAAAGCTCCCGAGCTCGCTACCATTATGTAGCAATATTCATAATGACCGGACAATGTAATAAATATAGAAGTTTAAACCAGTATTCATTACATTGCCCGATTTGAATTCAGTAGATTCATAATGCCCGGGCATTATTCATAGTGCCCTGATTAATATCTTGGTCCATGACATCTATATCAGGTATTCAAGTTGACGTTAAGCTCAGACATCACAAAGGTCTTGCAATACCACATCAATTAGCAGCTAATATGGTTAGACGTGCCGCCAAATGTAACCCCTCCCAGTAACCACAGAGTAACTACCATAGCTTTGTGTAATATGGCTTAACTACCATAGATTAAATTATCAATATCTGTCACATACCTACTTATATGTACCAAGGTAGTCAAGCCGCAGATTAGCTACCGTCTGTTATATTGCTTACACACGTTCGGATTTGGACCACGGATTTGTGGGCGGAGTTAGTCCGGCCTGGACCATATCCGAGCGTGTGTAGAGTGGTCCGCCGGACATTATTATTATAAATTGAGTCTGTCTCGCTCGACACAAGCGTGTGTAAGCGAGAAAGGATTTGTGGGCGGAGTTAGTCCGGCCTGGACCATATCCGAGCGTGTGTAGAGTGGTCCGCCGGACATTATTATTATCAATTGAGTCTGTCTCGCTCGACACAAGCGTGTGTAAGCGAGAAAGGATTTGTGGGCGGAGTTAGTCCGGCCTGGACCATATCCGAGCGTGTGTAGAGTGGTCCACCGGGCATTATTATAATTAATTGAGTCTGTCTCACTCGACACAAGCGTGTGTAAACGAGACAGGATTTGTGGGCGGAGTTAGTCCGGCCGGACCAAATCCGGACGTGTGTTAGCACTATTATATTACTATGTGTTCATGGCAAATGCAATGGTTTAGGCAAAACCTGACATTTCTATAAATAGATAGTTAAAAGCACAGATAATATAATACTACAGGTTAAAAGCAAGCGCTCAACACAACTTCCAACTTTTTAATCCATCGTATTTGCGTCAACTCAAACAGAATTACTTTATTTTTAGCATGAACTGATTGTTTTCCCACTGTTTCGCATTTTTCCAATCAGGTATGCAGTGATTACAGGTTACTGTAGATACAAACATCTTTCGGAGCGGGAGTGTGTGTCAATTCCGCCCGTCTACCACTTAGTTCCACCCCAAGATGTTGCAAGTGGCAAGCGGTTCCTCTATTATTCAAATATTAGTCTTCGTGCACGGCATCATCTTACGAACGTTTTCATCAGATGGTAGGTGTCTCCCTATTCGCCCTTTTGCTAAAACATTAGAACTTTGTATATAACGATCTCCTTATTACATTTATTAGCCCTGTTTCAGAAGCTATTGTTAACGGATGTTGTTGTGTACCCATTAAGGCATTTAGCGTGTAACTGAAGTTCGTTTGCAATGCTTTTCACTGAAAGCTGCTACGTTTACAGCTAGGGGAGCTTTGCATTATACTGACGTCTAGTACATTGATAGTTGCGGATTAACCAGCTTTGTTATGTAATTACCAATTGTAAACTGTAACCCGAAATAAGGTTATACAAGTGGCAAAATGGCATAAAAGTAGAATAAATGCTATAGAAATACGTTATTTGCGAATTATGTGTGGTTTAACTTTTAAGGAATAGTGTGATGAGACAACGTTGTAGTTTAAAAGAAGATTTTGTGACAAAAATTGAAAAGAGTATACTTAGATAGTTTGGACATGTTAAGAGAATGAATGAAAGGAGATTAATAAAGGGTATTTATAAGGCAGATAGGCAGAAAGTTTCGGCAGTGTCTGCTTACCCCATGGGAAATAGGCGTGAGCTTATGTATGTGTATCTATGTTTTCATCTGCATATAAAATTTATTAATTAACTGTTTATCGATGGCTCTAAAGAGTTATAACGTTTTATAACACGTCATACAATTTTTAACCCCCGACAGGAAAAATGGGGTGTTATAAGTTTGACGTGAGTATATCTATCAGCGGCATCACAGCTCCTAAACGGATGAACCGTATCCGTATTTTTTTTGGCATATCGAAAATTGCAATCGCTGGCATTAAATGACACATTTCCCGAGCCTCTGGTAACGAATAAATATTATAACAATTAACATAAAGCAATCCACGCATATTTTCAATTTATTTTGCTGATTTTCACTCTATTCTTAATTTAAAATTATTTTCTACTTTTTGGTTTGTTTTTAGTTTTTTTTAACTACACACATCAACTCGGTCTAGGGATATTTCATAATCAATTAAATAACTCGAAAAGTACTGGCCGCATTGGAATCTTTTATACACCGATTTGTTTGTAATTTATCTCAGACTAATTCTAAAATCAAATGTTTGAAAATTCTTTTGTTTCGGTGGCATAAAAATGTCTTGATGTGTAGGAGAGGGAATTTTCATTTGTGCGAAATTTAGAAAACAATACGAATTACGTTTAGTTACAGTTTTTTTTCATTTTTAAACGAAAGATAAAGTTAAAATTGAGGTATTGTAGCCATGCAACGCCAACATTTGACGAGGGCGGAGATGTTACGAGCTGTGGGAATGCTGGAAGCTGGGTCTGTTCAGCGTAATGTTGCTGAGGCCATAGGGACCCACCAAAATGTAATTTCAAGATTGTGGACACGCTATCGTGCCACAGGTGAAGTAGCGGAGAGGCACCGGGGGCCAAGTCGCTTCACTACCCCCAGACAAGACCGATTTTTGCAAATTACTGCGCGAGCTCAACCAAATGCAACGGCGACTCAATTGGTCCAAAGGCTGCGAGTGGAACACCAAGTGCTTGTGAGTGACCAAACTGTATGAAGGCGACTGCATGAAAGCAATCTAGGCTCTCGTAGACCACTCCGGGTCCCACCTTTACGGAGAGGCAATCGTGGACGACGATTAGAATGGGTTCGGAACCACGTGGACTGGGGCCGTGAGTAATGGTCCAATGTGCTGTTCACGGATGAATCCAGGTTCGGCTTCCATCCAGATTCACGAAGGACGCGTGTTTGGCGAGTTCCTGGACGATGGAGCCGTCTTCAGAACCCTCAGGAAGTTCACCTATACCAAGGAGGAACAATTATGGTTTGATAAGGAATTCGTCTTGGAGGACGGACGGATCTCGTTTGGGTGCGGGACAATATGACGGCAGAACGATACGTCCAACAGGTGCTGGGGCCCGTAATCTTGCCCCACAGAACACAAATGGGGCAAGATTTCCTGCCATGCACGACAACGGTAGCAGCTTGGTTACATACACACAATGTTAGGGCCTTAGACTGGCCTGCTCAATCGCCAGATCTAAATCCCATTGAGCATGCGTGGGATATGCTGCAAAGAAGAGCTCTGAAGGAAGTTCCTGAAAATCTGGCTACAGAAGATCAACTTTTTGCGCACCTCTGAAGGACATGGGACAATATTCCGCAGCAAAACATTGACAACCTTGTTCTGAGCATGCCGAATCGTTGCCGATGTGTTATGAACATCATGGGCGCTTTCTCAGACTACTAACTTCAAGTTTATAAACACAAATTAAATGATTTTTCTATTTTTTCAATTTTTACTCATAAATTAAAAGTTAATTCATATACGGTTTCCGTCTATGCTTCATTTTTTTTCCATAAAATCCTGAAATTTTAATCGAAGTACCTTAACCATTATTAAAAAATGGTAGAATATTAAATAACGTATCTTTTAAATATATACATGTCATATAAATAATTAACACATTGATAGTAATTCGCTTTTTTTTAAATATCCCTAGACCGTGTTGATGTGTTTATTATTTATTTTTTACTTCAATCGCTAATCCTGAAGATCCTGGTATAAGGATAATGGGACAAACTATTACATTACTGCATTGTCATCGCATAATGTGCAAATATTCAAATTAATCTGACATTTTGTAGGGACTGAAAGTCACGTTCAAATTTTCCGTGGCAGAGATACATACATACCAAGCTAATAAAAGTGTGTTAATAAGGGCAATATTCTGAATCAGTAGAAAGGGCGGCCGTGCCTTTTTTTTTTTAAATGTCTTCATTGTCAACAGAAATAATGTTAAGCTCAAAGGGCAAATCTGACATCCAAATTCATATCTGCTTACTTAAAAAGGCACATTTTATTGACGTCGATCAAGTTGAAAAGGAAGGAATCATAGATGTCAATTTTATTTCATAAGAATTTTGATGTCTTGCTAAGTTTAAAAGGCTTCTTTGATAGGTGGTCGATTAAAAAGGCCTATTTGATGGACAAATATGTTCCATGAACAAGTCCAGTCCAGTCCATGATTCGGTGCCTACCTATTATACTTTGCTTTGGGATTGACTTATCTATACTAATATTATAAAGCTGAAGAGTTTGTTTGTTTGTTTGTTTGTTTGTTTGTTTGAACGCGCTAATCTCAGAAACTACTGGTTGGAATTGAAAAATTCTTTTTGTGTTGGATAGTCCATTTATTGAGGAAGGTTATAGGCTATATAACATCACGCTACGACCAACAGGAGCAGAGCATAAATGAAAAATGTTGCAAAAACGGGCAAAATTATTCCTTTTTGAGAGCTTCCGTTGCGTGCGCTGCGTAAACGGTTTAATTACACAACAATCATGTATGTAGAGTAGGTAGGGTTGATGGGTAGGTAGGTAGCCAGTTGACGGGAGCGAAGCCGCGTGGGACAGCTAGTAAGTTATAACTAGGGTTGCCATCTCTAAAATCTGCCAACTAGGACAAGGACCGTGAAAACCCCGAATTTTGAAGCTTACAACTCAGACATACAAAACAGATTTTATTTTCATAACCTTTTTTAAACTAAATGTAGTTTTAACATTTTTTTTTCCAAAAAAATACTACCGACAGATGGATTATATATAGTCAGGCATACTACATTATATGCTATTTTTATCTCGGTATAATGTTCCCTTGGGATGATAAAACACTTTTGACGCGAGCGAAGCCGTTGGCAGAAGCTATAATAGTGTACAATAAACAGACTTGAAGAATATCTCCGAATTTCTTCATTAGATCTTCTCCAAATTTAAATGGGACCAATTCGGGATCATACCCTTCCAAACAAAAATCTTTTTCAAAATCAGTCTACAATTGATGGAGAAATCAGTGAAAAATTTCCTTTGGGGATTTGAAGACGTTAAACCCTGACTACAAATAAAACCCCGCCAGACGCTCCCAGAACGCCTTCTAAACTAGGACAAATCCGGGGAAACCCGGACGAATAGCAACCCTAGTTATAACTATGTGTATCTCAGTTATTAATAGCTATTTATGCAACTGTTACGTTATGGACGGTCTTTTAATACGAGTGCCATTTTTCGGTACAAGCGTAGCGCGTACCGAAATAGGTGGGCACGAGTTATTAAAAGGCCAATAACGTATCAAGATTTTATCTACGAAGGAAGGAATAAAACACAAATATAGACAAATAAGTATTTCAGGAAGTGTGTTTAAGTATTTCATTTCTCATATACATGTCTTAATTTTTCTGGTAGTAAATTATTTGTAGCCGCAACTGCTCTATTTGTTATATCTGGTGGAGTATTTTCAATATCAATTGATGTTGAAAACATTTATAATAAAATTTGGAATAAAATTTCACTCAAAAACTTTTTCCCGTGTCAACTTTTTATTTTATTTTTTTATTTAGTCTTTATTAGGTATAAGGCAAAGATCTTGTAGCCGCAACATCCAAATAGTATACGATACTTTTGTTCTAAACTTGTTCCATTTTTTAAAATATCATTCACATTGTCTCGATTTCGAAGTAATATTATAGGTACCTGGCTGTATGTTCAGAATGTCTTTGCGTGTGTTTTAGAATTTATGACGATTCGCATAATGCAACCTGATGTCGTTATGGGTATCATAATGAAACCGCTGTCAATTTTGTAATTCGAATATAACGAAACCGAAGTAGATAAACATTTTTATAAGTAAAATATTGAGTTTTGTATTGTGGAATTGCTAATAATTGAAGGTACAATGGAAACGTAATAATGGGGCAATCACATCATCAGCCTTTTTTAATGTTTCCACTGCTGGGACATAGGCGTCCTCTCATAGAGGGAGTGGGCTATAATCCACCACGCATCATGGAACAATAACTTTAAACCAAACACTATAATAGATAAACCCAATAACAAGGACCTTGAAAACAACTGGTGAAATGACAGCAGTGTACCAGGGTTAACTGTACACATCTGCATACCCATACAGAGTGTACCGGCGTGATATTATGTCATGAAATTGTGTAAATAATATACAGTGATGCGATTAATGTTAATAAAAAATAAATATTAAAAAAATATAAACTTTTCCCCACACTAGGAATTTCTTAGTGTCGTCGATTGCAGCAATCCCGGGTGGTTTGTCGTCATTTATTGAAGAGTTCCATTGAATATCTCCGAAGGTCTTCATCGGATCTTTACCAAATTTAAATGGGTATTATCCGAGAATATAACTCTTTCAAAAAAAAAGAACGATCATAATTTGTAAATCTTTGACGTTTCTTTTTCGTTTGACAGTTTGGGTAGTCAGAAGCCAGTAAATATGACACCAGTCTTGCAAAGGGATATCGTTTTACTACCCAGTTACTGGGTTGTGGAGGTCAGTCGCTCCCTGTAAGATACTGATATTCAGCTGTATCGGTTAGACTAGAAGCGGACTTTAACATATTTGGGAAAAGGCTAGGCAGATATTAATTGGATAAAAAAACTTTTTAACAAAATTTAACCGACGAAATAACAAACCGAAAAGTAAATAACAAAAAATTCAAACCGACTCCCAAAACAAAAACTACAAAGCGAAAAATAACTTTCTATTCCGAAGTCGATGTCATTGGTACGTTTACGTTTTTCGCTGTTTTGGAAGTCGGTTGGATTTTTTGTTAAAAAGTTTTTATTTATTTCTTTTTAATTTTGATATTTACCTCCGATTACCATGAAAATCCATGGAAATTATTTATAGCCAAAGTACATCTCATGACGATTCGAAACACGACTAGAATACATTGTTTTATTTCGTAGTTCCAATGCATATCTTCCGGCTTCATCATCAGATCAGTTCGATGTGACGTTCATTTTCATCAGCACCATTTATTTATAAGTAGTTGCTTCATCATAGTCGGTTAACTATTCGAGATATCTTGTACCCGTGACATACTTAACATTACGGAGTTCCAGTGGCTATATGTGGTCTTCTTCATCAGTTCTACTTCACCAATTGATACTTTCTGAGTGCAAATGATTGCATTGCTGATGAAAATACCAAAATCGCTGCTTGTATGACTATAACGTTTGAAGAATTCCCTCGATTTCTCCAGAATCCTATCATCAGATCCTGACTATGGAACCACCTGGGATGCAAACAAAAGAAGAATTTTCCTAATCGGTACAGGCATCTTTGAGTAATCGGTGAACATTAAAAAAAACCGACGAATTGTGAACCTCCTCCTTGTTTGTAGTTAGTTAAAATTAAGAAAAACATTTAGTCTAGCATTTTGAGTTGGCGCCTAACAAACAAATATGCAAATTAATTACCTTTGTAGAATGATTGTATCTAGGTTGATTTTCGTTGATTGTTTGTTTGGTGCCGCCTTAAAATTTTAATATTTTTTGCTGTTCAGTTCGTTATTTCGTCGATAAATATTTTTGTTAAAAGGATTTTTTTTTCGCTTTTCAGTTTATTTAATTTCAACAGAATCGGTTCACAATAGAAAATTAAGTTGGAAAAATTATTAATCATTCCTTTTTTTAGTAGTCGGTGTCTTTGGTAGGTACCAAGTTTTTGCGTTATGGACACCGATTTCCAAAAATAAAGTTATTTTTCACTTTGTTGTTTTCTTATTTGGAAATCGGTAGTATTTTTTAAAAAAGTTTTTTTTTTCACTTTTTCGTCGTAACTATATATATGCTAGAATAGATTACCCGAATATCATGAATCTTGAACATAACCGGTGAAATGAAAGTGTACCAAGTTAAACTGTACACACAGCGATTGCAGCAATTCCGAGAGATTTGCCGTTATTTATTGAAGAGTTCTGTTGTATATCTTTGAAGTTCTTCATCAGATCTTCACAGAAAAAAAGGTTTTTCAAAATCGGTAAAAATATACAAAACACAAAAAAAAAACATTCATAAAGTCGAAAACAGAACCTCCTCCTTTTTGGTAAGTCGGTAAAAAAAATAAAGTATACATGGCGAATTGAGAACCCCTTCTTTTTGTTTCGTTGGTTAAATTTTCCGCTATATGTCCATACAACCATAACAGAACGAAATGCCGATAAGGCAAAGAGCCAATGAAATTATGATGGACGGCCGCTTCAATCGGCTGTCGAGCGTAACACACTTCAAATTAATTGAATAAAGTAGTCAATGAAAACTATTTTGGGTACGAGGTATTAACAATAAGTTAGGTAATTAAAAAAAAAACAAATTTGACAAAAAAAAACAATTTTTACAAAAAAAACCATTTTTACAAAAAATAACAATTTTTACAAAAAAAAACAATTTTTACAAAAAAAACAATATTTACAAAAAAAAATATTTTTCAAAAAAAAAACAACAGACTTTCAAAAAAAAAGCTAGAAAGTGAATGAATCTCTCGGGATTGCTGCAATAGATGACTATTTATTGTTTATAACATTTCATAACATAAAATCACGGCAGTATGCTATGCACAGTTCACCTTGGTACGCCCTCATTTTCTCAGCCCAATTTCAAGTTACATGATATTCGGGTAATCTATTATGGCATTACAGGTACACCACCCAAAACTAAAAAAAGAAAAATATAAACTTACCGTAAGTCGGAGTCAAAAAACGAAGAAAAGAAAACAGTAATATCGACTTCCGAAAAAGCGGTAATTTTTCACTTTGTAGTGTTTTTATTTGGAAGTCGTTTGTTTTTTTTTTTCATCTAAGCATCATAAATACTTTTATTTTTGCCGACACCTCAATAGTAACTTCTTTACTAGCCATACAATATTCTTCTTTGGTCTTCCTGTACCCATAATCCACACTAATTGCCGATTCAGTGAGGTCCATAATATTTTGAAATATTACAAACATGTCAACGAATTCATATATTGGCAAAGAAATCCGCATTTATGCGAAAGCGTAACTTTCACAACCGTGATGACTTTTATGCGTAAGCGTAACTCAAATTAGTAAGTAAACTCATATATATGCATGAAAATGCTTTGCTACATTCCAAATAAACTACGGCGAAGCGTCAAAGTGTTCATGGCTGTCATGCAGTGCTTTGAAAAGGACAGATTAGGCGCAGGCACTGTACTAGTGGACACGAGGTTTAAACTGAATATAGCATAAAATCACCTCGCTTACTGGCAAATAGGCTTATGACAAAAATAACTAATTTCTGGAGCATTACTATATTTACTATAATTAGGTAGGTACCTCCACAAAGTCCTCCTTGCATCGCATACCTCATTATTGAGGGTATAGATTACCCGTCGGTCGTCGCCGGTCGTCGTGGTAACAACGTTTCCTTCACCAACTTGCGCCATTTGCTTCAGTCTTTGGTGTCGTGGAGAGCATCGTGCAGCTTGGTATTTAACTATGTGCGGGCTTGGTCTAACCATCTGATTGGACTACGTTATAGGAATACACTATGGTGTATCTGTCACCTTGTCGGAACTCTGACACGAATTTACTCTGGCCTCATCTCTGTGAGAGAGGGTAAAGGCTTTAATTCTACACGCGGGCCCAGTACGCAATGTCACATGCCTTTGAATTTTTGGTTCTAGGACATGCCGGTTTCCTCACGATGTTTACCTTCACATTTTCTAGAGCAGTGGTGATGAAATAATTTACATAAGTAAAGCGCCTGCCTGACTTCGAACCTACGACCCTTAAGTCGGAGCCGTTACCACTGGGCTACCACTGCTCACCAATTTACATACACATGTCTAAAGTGACACGTGGAGCGAAAATAAGTAGTTGCTCTTAATATCTAGTTATTATTCGCTTAACGAACATAAATATCGATGGAAGAACCTTTGAGTGATTGTGTCGGGTACGCAATTATCCCACTGTTAGAACTCTCCTCGTGTAGTGTGGGCTGTAATCCACCACACGAGCCAGGCAGAGTAGGAGGCTATAACAATACTTTCACGAAGGTCGGTTTCTAATGATAAAAAACTTAACTAGTTCTTTCAGAAATTACAGAAAATGTTCTATAGTATATGGCTCGTTATGGAATATTTTCTGTGCTTGTTGAAAGAGTATGTATGAAAAATAGAGAGGCTGTAGATATACAATATGTTAAAAATAATGATGTACGTAACCTCTATTTATACTTGCTTCAGGTTAAGTTACAAAAAAACATTTAGTATAATCATATAGTATCAGTGTGATGACTGTGTGAGCGTTCGATTGTATTGTAGTGAGATCGGATATTCGTGTCAAACAGCCTTAAGGTTGCACTAGTCGATCATTCTTCCATACAAACGTAGTCTGGCGATTACTGCACTGTTTACGATGTACGTTCAAAATAAAAAAAATATCAGTTTGTGTCATCATTATCTGAGACCTGTATGGAAACAAAAAGTAAAAAATAAAATGATTTTAAAGTTATGAGCGTTGAAAGTTCCATATTTACCCGGCTGTTTTAACACTAATTTTAACGCATATTTGGGCGGAAATAAATACCATAAGAAGAAGGAAAATTGCAAAACAGCCACTATACAGGGATAGATGAACTTTTCAACAATGCAAATAATTTTATTTTTTAAATATACATTTTGTCGTTTTTGCATAATATCCATACTGCCAAAAGTACCTAAGTTTATAAAATTTCGCGCACTCGTTTTCGTCCTAAATCATCATCCATTTCGCTACAAATTTGCAAAAGTGCTAATTCGTACGCGAACTAGCTTCTTACTGGTCATCACAGCATCTATCTCTTTCGCACGTGTTGTCGGATGAGATAGCATGCATTTTAACCCCGCGCACAAAATAGTTCGTGCCGTCGACTAGGGCAACCTTGAGAAAATCTTCTACAATCTACATAATCTTTTACCTATTACAAGATTGCAAGCAAGGCCATGTTTGAGCACAGAAGCCTGTCCTAGAGGCTATCTCCGAAAGGGGCGATGCCAACTTGGTCAGATTCAATGCTGCTAAAACCCAGTCGTGTCTTTTTCCACCAAAAGGAGCAAATTTCACCTGACTCATTTGTTTTTATAATTAAAAAGCGATGGGAAGCGAAAAACCAGGACTTCATTGCAATTAGTTACCATCGGTGAGATAGTGGTCAAGCCTATAAAAAATAAATAGTTCAATATATATAATATTTTTTTCAAACCCAGGCAGGCGCTTTACTTTGTGCAAATTATTTCATCACCACTGCTCTCAAAACGGTGAAGAAAAACATCGTGAGAAAACCGGCATGTCCTAGAACCAAATATTCGAACTATGTGTCATCCACCAACTAGCATTGGGCTCGCGTGGTGGATTACGGCCCATTCCATCTAACAGAAAGGAGGCCTGTGTCCCAGCAGTGGGAACATTAAAAGGCTGATGATGAGATAGTAAAAGAATGTGGTTTAGTGCAATCAGTAAAATAGCTTTCGGAATTGAATCAGTTCCTACTTCCAGATCGACCTTTATAAACAACTAGAGGACGCCTCGCGGTTTCACCCGCGTAGTTCCCGTTCCCGTGGGAATACAGGGATAAAAAGTAGCCTATGTCACTCGGGGATAGAGTAGCTTCCCAACGGTGAAAGAATTTTTGAAATCGGTCCAGTAGTATTGGAGCCTATTCGGTACAAACAAACAAAAAAATATTTCCTATTTATAATATTGGTATAGACTAGCTGACCCGGCAAACCTTGTTTTGCCATAAAAACACTAAACATTCATCTACCCTACCTAACCCTATCTACCCTATCCTACCTACCCCTCCCTACCTAGCCTTTCTACCCTACCCTACCTACATACCTACCCTACTTATGTAGGTAAGGTACCATTATTTTTATTCTTATTTTTTTTTTCATAAGAACCTTCTCCTAACAATAACAAACACAACAAAAAAAGAATGAGCAAAATCGGTCCAACCGTTCACGCGTGATGTCGTGACCAAGGGAAATAGGGATTCATTTTTAAATATATATATATATAAACAATTTCACTTCTTAATAGTAGTTCAGAACAGCCTCCGACGAAGATTCAGAAATTAAAACTCAAATGAAACAGACAGCTCAATGCGGGCTCGACCTGAAATAGTTATTTCGGTAAATAGTTGACATAAAAGCTGCCAAGACCACTTGCATTGGATAATGACACCTCTGACCCCAAAGCCATTATCACCAGTTCACAACTGATGTTCCAATTCTACAAAATTCTTATTTTTTATGCAAAACTAGCTGATAAAAATATTATCTATCCATCTTGACATTGTAACTGTTCATTTACATAACGTATTGTGATTATTTAATTGTTCAGATAGGGGTATCAAATTAACTAGTTATCATTGCTGGGTAGGTATAGGTATCACCTGAATATTGGTTACTTTAGTAATTAAATCTAAGCCACCCGCACGGTCAACGGGTAGTAATTTTTAACCGACTAACCAAAAAGGAGGAGGTGTTTTTGTATTTTCAATTGTAGACCGATTTTGAAAATTCTGTTTGAAAGAATATGTTCGAAAATTGGTCCCATTTTAATTTGGTGAAGATCTGATGAAGAATTTCGGAGATATACAACAGAACTCTTCAATAAATAACGGCAAATCTCTCGGGTTTGCAGCATTCGCATGTCTGTTTATTGTTTTTACCATTTCATATCATAAAATCACGCCAGTACGCTCTAAAGGGGTACGCAGGGGTTCACCTTGGTACACTCTCATTTCACGGGCTATGTTCAGTTTCATGATATTTTTGTAATCTATTCTGGCATTATAGGTACCTTACTAAACTATTTGCCTATTATGTAGGTACAACTAAAAAGTGAAAAATAAAAAAAATACTTTTTTACAAAAAAATGCTACCGACTTCCAAATAAGAAAAGTACAAAGTGAAAAATAACTTAACTTTTTTTTTTTTGTAATAAAGTTTATTATTATTTAATTAAATTCGTTAAAACTCAAGTTAATTATACTTGTAGTTGGACAGGGCTGATGATGGTGACGTTGCTTTGTACCTACATAGCGTTACGAGACGGACGTGTAAGTTCGTACCCGATACTAAATAATTAAAAATAATAGCTATTTATGCAACTGTTACGTTATGGACGGTCTTTTAATACGAGTGCCATTTTTCGGTACAAGCGTAGCGCGTACCGAAATAGGTGGGCACGAGTTATCTACGAAAGAAGGAATAAAACACAGATATAGACAAATAAGTATTTCAGGCAGTGTGTTTAAGTATTTCATTTCTCTTACATGTCTTGAGTTTTCTGGTAGTATTTATTAATTATTTGTAGCCGTAACTGCTCTATTTGTTATATCTGGTGGAGTATTTTCACACTTTTCACTTGATGTTGAAGACATTATTAGTAAATTTGAAATAAAATTTCACTCCCAAAATTTTTCGCGCGTCCACTTTATTTTTTATTTATTTTTTATTAGGTATAAGGCAAAGATCTTGTAGCCGCAACAGCCAAATAGTATACGATACTTTTGTTCCAAACTTGTTCCATTTTTAAAATCATCATTTACATTGTCTCGATTTCGAAGTAATATTATAGGTACCTGGCTGTATGTTCAGAATGTCTTTGCTTGTGTTTTAGAATTTATGACGATTCGCATAATGCAACCCGATGTCGTTATGGGAATCATAATGAAACCGCTGTCAATTGTGTAATTCGAATATAACGAAACCGAAGTAGATAAAAATATTTTTAAAACAAGCTTTTAATGGACTAAAGATTACGAAATGTAATATCACTTGTGAATGCCTATTAAATGAGCACAATGATTGAGGCGTTGCTTTGACCACCCTCCGGCTCCACCATGAGACCAGCTCAATTGAACCATATTTTACTTTCATTGTGCGCACAGCTACTCCCTTCCGGGGTATTTGTTCCCTGATACCTTGACCTTGGGGTCTTTAAGTCAAGATTGAATAGGTTTCTTCTAAGCAAGCGTGCTTCACCGTAGACCACATCATCGCTTAACATCAGGCGAGATAGTGGTCAAACGCGAGCCTACAGATTATAAAACAAAATACAATTTTTCCAGCTTGACACATGTACTGCTTCACCGTAGACCACATCATCGCTTAACATCAAGCTAGATAGTGGTCAAACGCGAGCCTATAGATTATAAAAAAAAAACAATGTTTTCCAGCTTGACACAATCACTGCTTCACCGTAGACCACATCATCGCTTAACATCAGGCGAGATAGTGGTCAAACGCGAGCCTACAGATTATAAAACAAAATACAATTTTTCCAGCTTGACACAAGTACTGCTTCACCGTAGACCACATCATCGCTTAACATCAGGCGAGATAGTGGTCAAACGCGAGCCTACAGATTATAAAACAAAATACAATTTTTCCAGCTTGACACAAGTACTGCTTCACCGTAGACCACATCATCGCTTAACATCAGGCGAGATAGTGGTCAAACGCGAGCCTATAGATTATAAAAAAAATACAATGCTTCCAGCTTGACACAATCACTGCTTCACCGTAGACCACATCATCGCTTAACATCAGGCGAGATAGTGGTCAAACGCGAGCCTATAGATTATAAAAAAATACAATGCTTCCAGCTTGACACAATCACTGCTTCACCGTAGACCACATCATCGCTTAACATCAGGCGAGATAGTGGTCAAACGCGAGCCTATAGATTATAAAAAAATACAATGCTTCCAGCTTGACACAATCACTGCTTCACCGTAGACCACATCATCGCTTAACATCAGGCGAGATAGTGGTCAAACGCGAACATGAAGATTATAAAAAACAAATACAATTTTTTCAGCTTGACACAAGCACTGCTTCACCGTAGACCACATCATCGCTTAACATCAGGCGAGATAGTGGTCAAACGCGAGCCTAAAGATTATAAAAAAAAAACCAGCTTGACACAAGTACGCCAAATTTCGGCTTAATCGGATGCCAGGAAGTGCTCGAAAATCGATTTCTAATTACACATACCATTACACATACCAACTATTAATAAATATTTATTTAATGAATTACAATTTGTCCCATTATAAGTTAACCAGAACCTATTCGGGTGTGGTTCAATAGGCCACATATTTAATTCATAGTCATTTTCTGTTTTTTTTTTATTATTACTTAATTTTCGTCGCTTATAATTATTGTAATTAAAACAATTTTTGTCATGCACGTGACGTTACTAAGATTGCCTATAGGCCTTGCATCAAAATAAACCAGTTTAACTTTTATCATCGTTAAGTACTAATTAATGACTATTTAACAGCTACTCATAAAAGCTAAATACCCAAACAACCATCATTTATGAATTACTAGCTTCTACCAGCGGCTTCGCCCGCGTGAATATTGTAAATCCCAAGGGAACATAGTCCCGGGATGAAAATAATGCTATTCCTGACTATAATCTATCTCTGTGCCAAAATTAATCCAGATCCGTTCAGTATTTTGTGCGAGAAAGAGTTGCACAAACATATGCACTCACAATCTTTCGACTTTATTATATTAGTTGGATAATAATCCAGTCTAATACCAGCTTAATCCGGTTAGACTGGAAACTGACCCCAATATATTTAGTTGAAAAAAGGCAAATTTAAAAATTACCAAGAAATAAATATTTGAAATACCTACGTACAAATCTTGGTCGATAAAATAATGCCACTTATATAATTAATAAGTATGGTAACACTTCAGTAAAATAAATCAAGAGTAACTTATCTAAAACCTGTCAGTATTTAGGGACCACAGAAACAACAACTCAGATCTGATTAAAAAAATATCCTTTCTGCGTCATTTTATTACAATAATTTATTAAAAATGTTTTCACAAGTTGGCAAGTTTTGAGTAAAATTGGTACACGGCGCGAATGACGATCACGTCATCGCTAGCGTGGCAAACACAGTGAGGCGCCGCGTCATCTAGCCCGCGCCCTGATAAAACACCATCTTTCTCGTTTTATTGCTCCGCGAGCTCTACGATAAAGCGAGACGGCGAACGCCTCGCTCCGGTGTAGCGGTAAACAGCAAACTTTATCCAAATTCCAAGTTGCCGGAGCCGTCAGCCGCTCAGTTATACTCCGGCCGCAGACGACGACGCACGCGTTTTCTCTCTTGAATCTGATATAACTTTTCGTAAGTTCGTCATGACGTTGCCATGCGTTTTCGCGGTTCTGGCGCTGGTCGGGGCCACCTTCGCGGGCCCTGAGGTCACCGAACTCAAGGTCGACGTGGTCAGCGTTCCTGAAGAATGCGCGGTGAAGTCCAAACACGGCGACATGCTTACCATGCACTACACCGGCACCCTAGACGATGGCCACAAGTTTGACTCCAGGTATGTGAATATTTGAACGCGACTATTTTAGGCTGAATAGAAACCCAACATCTAACATTATGGCCAGTAAGCAAGAAGCAGTTCCGTGACCCCGATATTAGTAGTTAGTCAGGTGAGTTCTAGGTTGCTGTGTCCTTAACTTTTTAACCGGCTTCTGAAGTTCCGATTAATTTAAGCATGTCGAAACTAAGAAAACGTATGACAATGTGTTAATATAGTAAGAATGAGACGATTAATATTATCGCGCCGACAGTTCCGGTTAGTTTCTGCTATGAACGACTGTCGAACGTCATCGGTGCGATGACCCGTTTAAGTGTAAAAAACTATGAGGTAAATATGAGCGCATCACTAGTCCAATAATGTTAATTTTAGCGCCGCTATTCGCCATTATCGAGAACATTTTACGGTTATTTGTTACCAAGTTTTGAAAAATTCGCCATAAAACAGAAGATAACGGCTCTTGTTAACAAAGCAAGAATTAGGTCACTTTTAAACGCACTGTTAATATCTTATATTGTGAATATAGTTTTTCCATTTGTTTAAACCTGCATTAAATTAAAACTATCTCCTGAAAAGACGATTTATTTAACTTTAATCATTGTCAAGTATAAGTAAAGACGATCAAAAATGTTTCCTGTTTTAACCGTGAAATACCATTCCATGTTCTTCATAGGAGGAAATTTATTAGATGATAAGTTTTCCTATAAACAAGTATACATGTCGGTTTTTCATATTATTTTTATGCTGCACTTTACCAGTTTTCCCTCGTAAAAGTTTCTACGATTTTACTCTCCCGTCGGCACCACTTCGGCTTCTTGACTGCCGGTGCCCATTTCACTTTAAAAAAGAAAGGATATAAAGAAAGTAGCTTCGAAATAATGCGCTTATAAAGTGCAGGAAAGCTTATGTTTGGGCGCAGACTCTTTGGGTATCAGCATAATTAGTGAGCTAAATTAAGCTATAGGCGAGCTAGAAGTTGAAAACTCTGATTGAGAAGCCGTGCTTGCCATACCGAACCTACTTTCATAATACGAAGTTCAATTAACACTACTGCGAAATGGATATGGCTATGTCAATGTTTGCAAAGCACACATTCTGTTTGGGCACTTTCGAATATATTTAAATGCTTGACTATATGTCGCACAGCAGGTGTGCATCGAATTGATTTATGAGCCATTGTTTTATCTTGATTAAAATCCTTTCACACGTTATACAGAAATAATATAGCCCTGGTTGTTGGGCCAAACGTTGACGCTTTATTAAGGCGAATATCCCGTAGTAATAATAATTTACTTTTCTCAAACATGCAAGGAAATTTGACATTATTTTCAAAAACAGAACACGCGAAGTATCGAATTTACGGACAAAGAAAATCAAATCCATTGCAGGAGCGTTTTTAAATTTGGTACATTATAAGTAATTACAACGCTCCAGCAATGTTGTTGTAACTTTTAATAAATTAAATGTATAATATTAAAACTATGTAACTTTCCCTGCATTCTTTTGAGAAAAGCACTATATATGTCTCGGCGGAAATGGCAATTGCCTGTCTCGTATTAGTTAAACTCGTACTCGACCTGCAAGGGAATTTATGAATTCTCAATATTGGTGCAGTGCACTATTAGTAAATGATAATGAATACAAATCTTTAAAAATAAGCGTGTCTTGTAAATGAGAAAATAACAGTGAGAAAGTTGAGGTTGAACCAACACGAACTGATTGATCCCAAGAAAATGAAGATTGTAGTAAAAAATAGACAAAGCGATCTTGTCATCCAGATTTTGGGACATTTATAAATTCTACCAAGTATATATATAAAAAAGGAAACATTCGAATAAGTAGAAAAACTACAAACATTTTGCAAATGCTTAAACAAAGCCAATTAGAAAAATAGTAATCTAGTAAAGTTGCCAGTAGTTCAGTGGTTGGTTTGAAAAAAATGGATGAAATCGGAATACCATGTTATATTTTCACGAAATCCTGAAAGTTACTAACTAACGTTGAAGGAGATGCATCCAATACTATTCAATCCACCTATCTTTATCCCCCTTTTATCCATCCTACTGTTCACAAATACAAAACTACTTACTGTTCGTTTAAAATTAGCAATATAACACTTCGGATTGTGTAAAACGTGTATTATTTGAAACATTTTGTATTTCTTTTGTTTGCGAAGGTACTTTTGCTTAAACCTTGACAAATCTCTTAAATAATACGCTAGAATTATTTTAACAAAAAATATGCTTGACATTCATGTTGTCTTAGTAGATTGTAGCGAGTAATTCGTGGCTGCAGAGGGCAACCTTAATAAACATAATAGAGTTAATAGAAATATGTTAATCAGCTCGTCCAACTTTCTTAAATCTGGGTCTTTTGCGCTTCTCGTGTGCTCTTACATCGTTGTACAAATAGAAATCTTGTTAGTGACATGACTTGAGATGTTTAGCGAAATATGACTTGTCTCCTGTCTTTGTCATACATCTGACGGAACAGTGCCATCAAATGCTTCCCAAAATTCTAATTTTCTGCAGGGATCAAGAGCATTAATTCACCGGCGCAGTAGTATTTCCAGTGTGCGGTGGCTACGAGCAAGCTGCAGATTGTTCGCACTCGCAGAACATCCTCAGATATCTCGTACAAATGTGAATTTCAGGCGTGCGATGTGATTAACTAACAAAACTTGGGCTTGTTTCATGAACAGCGCCAAACTTTTGTTATTACCGTTTATGGGTGTGCGTGTAAAATTTAGCGTTTAATTATATACAATCTTAACTTATTCGCGTTTCATGTAAAGATTTTACTTATTTCAATTATGCTCAGTGGAAAGTAAGACTGTTTCCTACGGAAATGCCTGCGGTTTTCCGATGCCGCTACCAGTTCCTGGCATTCATGTTGAAATCGATATTTTAGTTTCACTTCCAAGCATTATAAAGAATACATTGGAGTCGTCCACATTACGTTCTCTGTCGCCGTAAGAGCACATTACAGCGGCTCCATCAGGCGTGTTGCTCGCTTCAACCGTAATGAAGGAATCTTGTACGCGATTAGGATTGTTTTAACTATTCACGTTTTCGTAGCGTTTTTCCTGTTACGGACAATTTCGTGAAGCGTTCTTAATACATTAATAACTACTTCTTCTTTCAGAAGTGAATTGTAAAATCGAAGCTGTTTTATAGTTATATATTTCAATTCACCGACTTTCGGTTTTATAGTGTAATCTAATAAAGACATTCCAGTGAGTTAGTCCGTTATTTTAAAGTTTAGTAAAAAGTTGGACTATCTCTCAGATTATCATGCAATATGGAGAAGCGTGTTCCGGTGCGTCCGAGAGTGTCGGCCGTACGCTAACTTTTTTAATTGTCTCCGTGGAACACACTACAGGGGAGGGCTTACTAACGCTAATCTGTGCTGTTTTACCGCAACAGGATCGCACCTGGTTTTCCAGATTTACAAAACCTTACGTCTCTTACATTACATATGTATGCAAATATAAAATGATTGTTAGTCTACGAAGCTTCTACTTGACACCGTTGCAAGAGAAAGCGCATCTGATTATCTACTAAAACAATGGTGTAACAGCGCGCAAACGGCATTAATCTCGATATAAAAAAAACGTAGTAAACACTACGCAGTGCATGAACACAAAAACCGCTATTGTGCTGTGTTTACGAAAAACTCTTAATAAGCAGTAACCTTGTTTGATTCCGTACGATACGTTGTTTGGAAGAGTTTAAACAGGTAAATTAATAAATTTGGATAGTGAGACATTTCATAGTAAACTGTCTTATGTATCTATAAAAAACCAGGATATTTATTATGTACCTACTCGTACATTATCATTCTTCTTCATCTTAGTCGGGAACTCTTGGCTAATGCATGATGGCACTTGCCATGAGTCTTCTATTGGACGCAATGTGCTTTGTGGGCTTTGGTGACGTTTAGATTTGCCCATCTGATTGGAAAGCGACCCAGGGATGTCTTGCCCTCCATTCTACCTTGGATTACAAGAGGCTACATTGAGTCTTCATTGAGAGTTATATGCCCAGTAGTATTCGTATTTGAACAGTCGACGATAATCTCAAACATTATCATTGGTATGTTTGAATTTTTGCATCCGGCGACGGACGGTAGATCGTTTGTTTCATATAATAAGACTGCACTGCAGACCTCTATACTAATTTTATCTGTGCTGACAGCGTGAAAGCTACCGCTGTTATCACGTCATATCATTACCTCGTGCGTTACTATGTGGTACTACAATTTTGCCTCGTCGGAGTTCATCCATCGCGAGTAACGAGCGTCATTCCAAGTGAGCCAAACTACGATACAGTTAATAATAGGGATTATGACGAGCCTCTCGCCCTCAAGCTCTTTACGAACTTTGAAGTTCAAAATGATATGCATAGGCATACCTCTCCACCTTGTCTTACACCTTAGAAAGAATTTACCGATAGTCGACCCTTCGAAAAAGTCTTACTTGTCTGATCAAAGGATTTGGGCCACAATTACACTGAAGTTTTTTTTAATACATAGTTGATTTTGCTACGGTATCAAAAGTTTTATCCTTATCATAAAAATCATAATACTTGAGCCGATAATAAAACTATTTAAATCGTTTTCCTTTCTGGTCTTAATACTTTAGTTATTGGCCTTCAGAGAACCAGCTGTTATTGAAATGGAAAGTTGAATAACTTGTATGATATCCATACATCGAAAGTTTTAACCAGGAAACCCTTCTTGAAGTATTAACCCTTTAACATCATCTGTATTTATTGCATACAGATTGGACATATCTAATCAGTCCCTTCAAAAAAAAGGAGGTTCGAAATTCGTCGCAATCTTTTTTTTAAATGTTTTTGCCCCAATTACTCAATGACACCTGGACCGATTTGGAAAGTTCTTCTTTTGTTTAAAAGGGTATTCGCAGGTGGTCCCATGGTCATCACGTCAGGATCTGATGATGGGATCCTGGCGAAATCGAGGAAACTCCCCAAATATTATAGACATACACATAGTGATTTATGTATTTTCATCAACATGCATTTGCATTCAGAAAGTATAATTTGTTGTAGTGGATGACTGATGAAGAATACCACAGATGGCCAATTTTTTGCGTTATGGACACCGACTTAAAAAAATTAAAATTATTTTTCACTTTGTAGTTTTGTTAATTGGAAGTCGGTAGATTTTTTTGTAAAAAAGTACTTTTCTCTTTTTAGCTGTACCCACCACCTAATCAAGTAGTTACGTAAGGTGTCTATAATTCCAGAATAGATTAGCCCAATATCATGAAACTGAACATAACCGGTGAAATGAGAGTGTACCAAGGTAAACTGTACACATCTGCGTACCCCTTTAGAGCGTACTGGCGTGATGTTATGTTATGAAATGGTATAAACAATAAACAGACATGCGATTGCAGCAATTCCGAGAGATTTGCCGTTATTTATTGAAGAGTTCTGTTGTATATCTCCGAAGTTCTTCATCAAATCTTCACCAAATTAAAATGGGACCAATTTCGAAACATACTCTTTCAAACAAAAAAGGAATTTTCATAATTAACGGAGATATCGGTGAACATACATAAGAAAAAGAAAAAAAGTCGAATATCCGTCAGTCCTCCTCCGTTTTGATAAGTCGGTTAAAAATACAGACGTTAGCATGTACCTACAGCTTATTGCTTCTAGGATTCATAATATTGAAATGAAATGAATAATTTTAATTAGATTGGTAGGTGACTAGACTTAAAAATTAGTGACAAATCCCGCGCAACGGACCATTTGGTTCTGCGGCGGTTTCATTATCAATTTTAATTACTTTGTATTTGTGTTGACCGATCGCCGGCGCATCGATAGAAATTTAAATGGAAACTTCCAATCGCCTCAAAGAAAATTAAGTTCCCGAATGTGGAGGGATTGTCGGAAGCCGTCCAAGTAATTAATTGAGTAAACACGAATAGACATTCCGACTAAATCCCTCTTACGAGAAATGGAAATTTTGCATTCGTTCAAACTTCACGGGATTCGTCGGAAACGGATACAGTGTTCGTTCGTTATTAAACATAGGATTTGGACTTTTATTGACACTGGGAGTAATCTCATTCTACTTCCTCATCGGGTGGTGTATTTTTGTGAGTTTTATACTTTCTCATAATTATACTAGCTTCAGCATTACTCTTAATGGCTCTTCTTTCAAAGGTGTTAGCAGATCTAAAAAGAGACAATTCAATTCACAGCAAACTCTTACTCTTGAGTCTGCAGATATTGTCGGAAACATACGAAACGCATGAAGCACCTTCTATGCACATGAGATGCACTGGCTGGTAAGCGAATGAATCTCCTAGGGGTTGGATATCCAAGAACAGAAGACTTTTGGCTTATATGTCCTATTCTCGTTGTAAAACTGATGAAGAAGGTTTTCAACGAGATTGGGCAGGAGTAGGTTATAAAGGGGATCACAAAAGATTGCAATGGGTCGATGTGTCCAAGTTATTTTTCTGCCCCTCCACAAGATAAGATACTCTTGAACTTATCGTTAGTCTAGTATTCATTCCTATCTCGCCACACAAACACCGCAGCATCTTATTTTCGTCGATCAACTCCAGTTTCGTGCAATTCCGTCGATCTGCTAGTTAAAGCTAATTGTGGTGGATGCAGGCGACGCCACAACACCGCACGGCACCGCCTGCTCCGGCTTGCAACGATCCCGCATTAAGTGCGGTCCAGTGTTCGCTTTTCAACATATTTGTCACAATTTGCTCAACTTGCCGGACAAAGCCTATCTGCACGTCAGTTTTGATAACCATAGCGCCAAATTCAGGCAGTTATTCTAATAATTTTACCCAGTTTTAAATGACAGTTTGTGGTCACTAAAAATAAAATTCATGTTCATGCAAGTTGATAAAAGCTTGTAAAATTGAACAAGCTTTTTCAATTCCGTAATCTGCATACACTGGACCCTAATGGATTACAAAACGGATTGCTAAACTGAAATATTTCAATATTGTTTTATATTTAAATCATTATTAAATAGTTCTTTTATTGCCGGTATTCAATGATATTATAAAGGGTTTCTCTTTTTATTTATAATATCATTGCCGGTATTATAAAAACGTGGCGAATATCACTTTAGCGCCAAGTTTTTTTGTAAGAATTAATGATGCGGTGTGTTTCGTTGAATACGCTCATTATGTTAACGTGTGAAGCAGATTTCGGCCTTTATTTAAAATATATTCGGTTGCATTGTGCGGTAGATATATTGCGTCCATAGCATTGTTGGCTAGTGAAACAAAAGCCAGTGTTCTCTCAAGGTGTTTGATAAGTGCAATTATGATTCTGCAAATTCAAATTTATCTGATCCGAAACACCGTTCACCGCATTGTTGTAACAACGCACTAACGAGTTGCCTATCTGTAGAATATAACTGATTGGCATCTATTTGTTTTTTTTATTGATGGTTGGTACGTCCTATATTTTCTATACTCTAAATATTTATTCCAAATGGACTGCAAGTTATTTTAGGTCAGATATCAATGATATCATATTTGCAACACTTATGGACATATTCCTTACTTTCATAACGGTATTTTGAAGTAGCTTCAGAAAGTATGACCTAGCGACCGGCCATGATAAAAATACAAACTCACGTTTCGACAGAAAGTAGGTAAGTATCAAGAAAAAAATGGTCAAATTAATCACTCAAATTGCCATATCAGCTAAATGTGGGTTTTAACGGCTATTCCAAATGCATTCGCGTTTCTTATTTGGCACAGTCGTGTGTCGTCATTTGGTTAGGTATAATTTACAAACATGGCCACAGGTGAAACTTTTATAAGGAAGTGCATATTGGTCGTGATCTCATGCTTTCAAGCTGGAGTCATTAAACTGTAAAGGTTGAATACACGACAAAAACATTCAAGTCTTAAGAGACAATTACAAATAAACAAGTATACAACTTGCCAGTTATCAAAGCGGAATCCCTGCAGCGGAAAATACTCAGATTACCGATAAATAACAAACAAAGTAATGTTCTCAACGTATTGTCAAAAGCAGTCGCTGAGACAGAGGCGGCCAGGAAATAATGCTTTATAGACCGACCACAGACTACGGTGTTTGAGGCTTTCAAAAAAAGAACATCGAAGGCAAAGCTGGATTTAAAAAAAATGGCTGGGTTTAGAGCCAAGTGATTTTGTATTGCAGATACATTATTACTTCTCGACTGCTTTGCTTCTTTTAATAGCGTAGTTTACTGAAATTTAGTTTATTGTCCGTCAGGTGGATTAATAAAAAATATTGGACATGTATACATAAAATGACGACGATATAATGCGTTCAAATATCGTGAAACGTTACGCCGCTATTACACTTTATACTGCCTTAGTGACGTCACAAGCTCCCACTACTGAACTTTGATGCGCTTTAAATTTGCAAAATTTTATTGATTTGGTATAGCAAACAATACGTGTCCAATATTATTTGATAATCTCACTGACGTACTAAATAGAATTAATATTTCTCTAACCAGCAAAAAACATCCCTATTCAATTTGTTATGATTCCGTTGTTACGTATACCTGCGTTTTTTTTTTTTTTTTAAAACAGAGATTAAATGCCAGAATTTTAGTATATGTAGGCGCCCTAAATGGCATACGCTGACAGACACAATACTGCACGGTTGGACGTTTAGTTGAGAAGGACACATGCTAGCTCAGATGCTGTGGCACGGTTTCTATTTTTAAAATTGGGATTGGATTGACAAAATATCCATAATAAGTTAATTTACACATTCGTGCTGTGTCTCGCTAAGGAGTTCGGTTGTATGCCACATATCTTGAAAACTGCTTGACCGATTTTGATGAAACTTGCATTATTCCCTAAGATGAGAGATACTCAATCCAACACAATATTACCACGATCCAATAAGTAGTTTCGGAGAAATGCGTGGACAAACATACAAATACTTATGAAATTTGCCACACGTGTTTAGAAGCTCATACCACAGTAACATATGCGAATATTGTGCAATTTCAACAATATTACATACATACGTGTCAAATTCATTACCTTCTTTTTTTGAAGTCGGTTAAAATAAAGAAGACTTTATTTGAACTCCATATAGCTATAGGTATGGCCATTGAAAAGTAGAAACGCGGTTTCTAGTTCTAGATAACACAATAGTTATTGTTAATAATACCGTACTAAGAGAACTCTCGCGTGTAAATTATCTCGCCCATCTTTTCTCACCTTGTTACGTGCAACCATTTCACTACATAAACGTGTGTCCCTTACACTCGTAACTTTCACAATTCACAATCGTAAACGCGCTGGAACCGTACCACATGACCCAAGAGAAAGTACCATTATATGTGGATATAAAGAGTTTATATGTATGAACAAGTGTACCATGAACAAGATGCCTCTATTGCCTGCTTCAATTGATTTTACTCTGTGGCCGGTGACGGCTGCACGGAACGCAGTAATACTGTTCTTGTTACAAGTGTTTATTCCTAGCATATAAAGGAGTAAAACGGCCGGTTTAGTGGCTCGAGTTTAAATTGAGAATACGGTATCTATTTGTACTTGTGGAATCCAGCTTTTGAAGTGTTTTGTAGGAATTTTGCACACCGCATTAAAACAGATAGATAACGCATTTAAAAATATACCTTTAATCTAAATGTCTTTTGAGACTCGATTTAATCTAGAACAACACCAACAACAACAACAACTGGACACCAACTTAAAATAAACATATTCATCAAAAAATATTTTTTAAGACAAGCTTTTTTCGTATTCTACTAAGCAAACCCTTTCAATTGATACCCATATCATGACAGTACACAACAAATAACTAGTCCGCCATCTTGGGTTGTCCGCCATCTTGGGCCGTCCGCCATATTAGATTTAGAATGACGTCACTTAGCTAACCATGCATTGTCATCCAAATTAAACGTGTATGCAAAATTCAGTTGCAAGATTTGACCCGACCACACTTACTTACATATATACATAAATTGCAAGATAAATAAAACTTTAAAGAATAAAAAAAAAAGATTGCATCTTAGATGAAACGGCAAAAAGCTTAAAGTGATCGTTTGAAAGACGATGGTTTGCTTTTTCTCTGAATAAAAACCCTGTCAACAAATAGATAACTGAACGACAGCTGGCTCTATTCAAGTTCTGAGAGCAAAGGATGATATTTTGTATTCATATTTTAAAATATATATTAAAAATATAAGTGCAATTTTATTATACCTCAAGGGTCATAAACAACGTTTATGTAACCTATAATTAAAGGAATAGTGTAGCAGTGTGACATTGATTCGCCGCAGGCGCATGCAATACGCGTTCGGTACGATAACTACACCGTAACGGAATTATTAATTTTAGAAAAACTGACGTGGTGTTAGAGCCGCTGTCGTAAAACGTGTTAGGAAAACCCAGTAGGTAGATACTGTGTAGTCATTCGTAACAACGATTTGTATCGGCTACGTGTACCTTACCGTCGCAGTGACTCACAAATATTGACATATATATTGAATTGCGAAATAACACTGCTGGTCCAGTAACACGCTGTATTATTTAGTTATCGAGTGCCTTGACATTTGTGTCCAGATAAGTACAGAACGTATGACAAGGAGCATTTCACAGACGTTCGACACACCTTCCTCGCAATAAAAATGTTATATAGGGGACTGGAGAAGCTAGTTTCATTGCAGGGGTCTTATTACTAAGCTATGAATAATACTTTGCAACTAAGTTTTATTTTTCTTTCTGTTAGGTAATGGCATATTCATTTTTTCCTTGTATTCTTGGTCGGTGTCAATGTCAGGTTTTCGCTATCAAATGAAGTTGTTATTTACTATTTTACCTACGAATATTATGAAAGTTAATTGAGTACATTTTACCTGAGTACACGTTGCAACGACTGACGTGGTCGGAGTTGAAAACAGTGAATGAATACTTACGTAACCATGTCAACAATTATGAATCAAATTAAATACTTATTTCTGAATTATCAAGTAGGAAGTCAACGCGTACTTATGCATAATGCAAAGTACATTTTTGTACTTATTTAAGTTTTAACATACTTTAAGTGGATAAAATATTTTAATTGCCTATTGTGTTTATTTCCAATTATGCCAAAGATCTTAAATAAATACCAAGAATGTTTATATAGGCGTCGTAAATAGTTTTAGTAGGTATATAAAATTCTTATTCAGCATTTTTGTCGATTACAATTCGACATATTTATTAACTTAGGCCAGCTCTTGAATCCAACTTCCTCGTATTACAATGAGCTAAAAGGTAAAATTCACAAAAAAAAACAAACAGTTGATTTATCAATTCGATTCAGTGTGTGATTGAGTTGCGAACCACTAAAAATCTTTCCAATTGCCACATTGTTTTACTCAACCATACGGAACGGATCGAGACGTGGACACAGACTACAACATAGTATTTTTTCATGTGTGGGTAAAAACGCTTGGAAAAATCGTAGTTTTATAAACCAATAAACTGGAAGTACATTTTTAATTGAGCACAATATGTTTTAATGAATATAAAGAATGTTATCGTGTTACCAAGCCCCTCTAACGATATAACCGGGCTATTGTAATGAGGCGCATTGCAGAGCGCGTGTACATGACGGCTGCCTCCGACACTATTATCTAGAAAGGAGTTCTAATTAATTGTATAATTATAATAATAGTTACACTATATTAATTAGATGAATCTCTTGAATACATTTGCACATCTAGCATTTATTGATTTTACCCAATGATTTAAAAGAAATAAATAAAAGCGTTTATTTGGGCCAGGTATAAACAATATATCTTATTACTCTCAACTACTAAAAGTTTAAAAACTTTCATATTCAAAAAAATTACAATAAATTATTGTATTTTTTTTTACTAACTTTTTTCAGCAAATCCTTTCATTTGATGCACATATCATGGCCGTGCAAAAAAAAAATAGTACGCCATCTTGGGCCGTCTGCCATATTGGATTTAGAATGACGTCACTTAGCTAACCATGCATTGTCATCCAAACTAAACGTGTATGCAAAATTTCATCTTAATCGGTGGAGGACAACTGCTTTAAAATTCAGTTGCAAGATTTGACCCGAACGCACTCAAATTTAATAAAAGAATATTATAATAAACATATTTGGAATGTTCTGTGCTTTTAGTCATGTTCTCAAAACAGATTATGGTACAAATACCTAATACCTAGTTAGAAAGTAACTATGGAAATGTCTCTTTCGACACTTATTACATTATTTTCTTATCAGTATCTTGCTTAGTGAGTGAAATTCGAAGGTATCTTGTAATAAAAGATCTTTGTAAAAACTTAATGGACCTACATAAGTACGTCGGTATTGTTCATCCTTATACATCTTATCTCTCTTTGAGAAAAGCTCTCTTGAAGAGGAGACTCCATAACAATTCAAAAACATGTAACATCGTCCATGGAATAAAACGTGTAAATGAAATAAAATAAACTAAGTAGTGTTAAATTGTTTATCGCAGCGAGTGTTACCAAGCCCATTTCCGTTATTGACTTTGTTAACTTGGAAACAAAATAGCGGTCATGTTCTACAACACAATTGCGTTGTTTGGTCATAGTTACTATGGTCCATTCAATGCTTCCACTCAAGTTCAAGCTAGAGGACATCTTAATTGATTAAACTGACATCATAAATATGACTACCGTACAATATAGCACATTATTCTGGTCGCTTATCAAACAGATGCAACTTTTTAATAAACTGTAATTGACCGTATCGAAATAAAAATGATGTTTTTATAAACTTTCGTAGCGATGACGATAATGCACCCACCCTTATCGCGAACTGGCTCGCTGAGAATGAGACCACTTACGTGGTTTTATATGAATGGCTGAAGGAATAACTTTTGCTAAACATACGCGACTTTGCGACTCAAGACACAACGCGTCTATTTTTTTTTTGTTACTCGTCCGCCATATATTTCCAACCACTGCAACTCCTGAAAGCCAGAATCAAACTTGGAAGATATCAGAAAAGTTTAAAAATCTTTTGACAGACGTGATGCTAATTGCACGATTGCGTTTGTCCCAAACTAAATCTCAATTCTTTATTGCGTACCATAATGTATACTGTTGGTAGGGATTTAATTATATTTGTCACAATTATGGACCCTGTCGGGCACAGCATAGACCAAGTAGGAGAGCGGAGGAAGAACACTGAGTGTTTAATGTGATAAATTTTATTATTGGTTAAGTATTATTAAGTTATACTGTTTTATTAAAATGTATACAGACAGAATTGAATTTAAGAATTATAATTATTGTACACTCCCAACAAACACATGAGAGTTTATGTCGCGTTTGGCATACATCCTTACAGAAACAGTCAGGCGTGCGTGGGCCCCTAAAGTGGAATGTGCGATCCTCTGGCCAGCACATACGGCTATGAGAACATTAACATACTTTTACTTATATTCGAAACGTTTAATTACTGTGCGGCTGTAACCGTCGTTCATTGGTGTTGAAATAAAACGTCTAATTCGAAGAGGTCCGTTATGTGAATCCAATTTTACACAGTTAAATATTTGGGGCTTGCCCAATAACTTGGCTGTATTTAAACTTGGCAAACTATTGAGGGATTTGGTAGGATAGTGGTATCTCATTTTGACAGAGCGTTCGAATATATCGGTATGTCAGAAACGAACCCATGCGAGATAACAGTTGATAAGTAGGTATCTACACTTACAATGCGTATATTTATCGGTTGTCGACGAAGTTTTTATTATTAGTCTTTAGTTCTCTGACGTGTCTAATACCGACAGGCTATTTTTTTATCAAGATAGACTTAAAAATGAAAATAAAAGCATGCATACAAACACATATTGCATTATCACTATAGCATAGTAGGTAGGAGTAGGCTATTACCTACTATGCTCCTCCTGAAGACTAAAATATAAAAAAAATCAACTGTAAAAAATCGATACTTCATAAAATATATACCTACCTATTAGTAACTATTTATCACAATCACAACACGTTAATTCGATACATTCGCCAAGAAACGATAAGGGTTTTTTAATGTTTTTTAGCGATAACATGGAGGTTGAGTGCCGATAAACTATTGGTCTTGAATATAAAGATGCAGAATTACGATGAATAGAGTAGGTAAGCGAGTAATTAGCAACACAAGTTCAATATCAAAAGGACGTTGAATAATCAACAATGAAGCTGTGATTACGTACTTTTCAATTTATACATATAAAAAAGAAAAAGTAGTGATATCCTCCGGCTATTACGATTACGAACGATTACGCGAATATTAAAAATTAGCTTCGCCGAAAATATGAATAAATTGCTTGACAATTGATTGTCAAAGTGAAGTTGGCTTCATCGAAATTAAAAAGAGTTGTCAGTAAAAAAAAAAAAATCTAAATAATAGATTTATATAGGAACAAACATTTTCTTTTGTGTTAAGACGTTGCTTTGTTTTATTTTTAAGCATTTGCGATTTAATTTGTGTTCTTTTTTCAGTTAGTATTAAGCCTAGTTAGCGTTAGTTTTAAACATCGTATGGAACGCAGTTTTTTGTACATAAATAATTCTTTTTATATTTATTAGTTAAGAGCCTTCTACCAAAAAGCATACACGAACGCTGGCACTGCGAAAGGCTGCTATTGCGATTTGAATGGCTGTGCGTTTTGATGTTAAATAAAAATTCAGATGTATGCTTTTTGTTAGATGGCGTCTGGTCGTTGCCGGCGGCGGACCGAGGGCACGTTAAGCCCAGGTACGTGTTTATTAATAGACTTCAAAAAGATTCGCTAGCGTTAATTATTTTTCTAAGACCCAGCGCCGCTTGCCAAGCGCGTTTCTCTCACTATTCCGTTTGTACATGAAACCACGTGCAAACAAATTAATCTCGCACACGGACTCACAATTATATTGCAGTTAAGTAGTTGAACAAAGCACAGAATATTGACAGATTTTTTATAATAACTGGATCAATATACTCTTCCATGATTATCTGGCAAGCAACACATCCCATCTCTTAAATATAAATTCACTTGATTTGAGCTGTGAAGTTTAAAAAAAGAACAATTGAAGATCAATGAATTTTATAGATACTTACACTTTCTTGAAAGCTTTTGTGCCTAACAAAAGTAAAAAAATCGATAAAAGTAATTCGCTCATATTTTCAAACGATTGATCTTGTTTCAGTTCAAGTGTATTAATTTCTTATTTATTATTCGATTTGCTAATACTCATAACCGAGACCCAATTATTGACCTCTTTATGAGTTATGGTTTGAAATGGTCTAATATTGTCTCTTCATTAGAGTCACGAAGTGGCGTGATAGGTCAGGTCTGTCACCGAGTACCCCTCATGGCCTCTCAGACGTTTGAGACACAATACAGATTGGCCCGATTTACGTTGTTGTTCGCGGATATGAGGTGAATCTACGACGGAGTAGGGCTGTAGGCTGTGCAACTTCGTAACGTTTGCCGCGGATACGAGTCATTCTGCGAATTGCACACATTCAAGTATGTAGGGAATGGGCGCCGAAATGTATTGCCTGTTCGCCGCGCTAGGGATGTGACTCTCTTGTTTGCCTCCACGTGGGATTCTTAATTTTTTACCCGATTTCATTTCCATATTCATGAAGCGTTTCATTTTAATTGGATGCTTTGCATCGCGCCAAGTGGCCATTTTATTCCTCTCTGTTATCAAATAATAATTATGTATGTATTTGAAACATACAGTTTATCGATTGCAATCAGTTGCCACATTATTAATTATTTTTATGGCACATTACTAACAATGTGATTATTTCACAGTAACGTGAGTTGCCAATTCGTGTCGATATATTATTGAATCCCGTAACCCAGCACTAGCCAATAAAATAAGATTGTCGGTTGCGGGTAGATGCGAAGGCCCAGGTGATACATAGGGGCCAAACTTTATAGCTCGGGCGAGGTTTGCCGCCCTTTAATATTTAATATTGAAAAAAAAACATACAAGCTATCCATCGCGGTTTGGAATCGAAACTTGTTTATTGCTGTACATAGGCGCGTCCGAAGTAACGGCCCGAAAGAAAGACGCCGCGTTCAAACTCGAGCGGGAAGTAATACGCTTGCTGAGACAAGAAAAATTATGTTGTAACTTCGCCTAGCTCTATTCTCGCCGGAGTTCATATTCATATTATATTATTTTGTAAAACTGTTGTGCAATTTGCACATATTAGCGGTTATTTTTTACTTACTTAATAGGTTTAATTTTCAATGTGAAAATCAAGAAGAAACAACCAGACGTTTTCCAATAAAATAAAATTTTGAGCGTCAAGTTACTTCACAGGGCAGAAACCGTATCTGTAACAAAGGAAAAAAACTAGATTTGCTATATTCGCTCCAAATCGCATATTTGTCGCTAACGTTCAGAATTTCATTGAGAGCATCGCCAGGCGACTTCAACTCTGAGCGCAACGTTCAAAAATGCAGCGCTGTTTATTACATTCAAAAAAATGTTTGTTTCACAAAGGTATTTCGTTTAAAAATTCATTATTCAGTAAGAGGAGTCCAGACTTTTATAACTATGCATAAGAAAAGGGACAAGCATTGAAATGTTGCTTTGCTGTCCGTCAAAATCAATCTAGTGAACTCCATTTACGAGAGCAAGGAAATTGATCTCTGGTTTAATCACTTGAAACAGTTGGCTCTGAGACAGACTCCAACAAAAAACCACCGACTCAACGCCATCCATATTTCAACATCCATCAGCTTATCGAGAACCCAACGAACGTATCAAATGGCCCATCCTAGCGTCCTAGGTACAGGAGCCACTACATCTAAATTTAGCTCGGCAAAGTGGATACACGGAGTAAAACGGTCCCTGTTTACCGAGTGAACAGAAAGCGCGTTGGGTAATCGACGTGTGTTCACGTGCGATCGTACTCTGTAGCGCAGAAGTTGCGAGCAACAGTCGTAAACCGTGCCGTATACAGCCGGCGACCGCACCAATACCTCGCCGAACTGGAAGCGCCTAAGAGAAAACGTCTGAAGAGTCGCTATTAGCGAAGAGAGAACTTAGCGACTCGCTAAGTTCTCTGGACCTAAAACAGCTGAAAGTCCCAATCATGCTGCCCAACATTAAGTCAATCTACTAAGTGAAAGAAAGAAAGAAAGACAAATATTTATTTGTGACCCGCACAGGAGACACGAGATAAGTATAACACAAAAAATAATAAAAAAAAACCCCGTGCGTTACCAAAAAGGCTCCTATCTCATCATGTGCAACGATATTAAAAAGAAAATAACGCTGCGTAATTTATATAATAAGTACCAAGACCGTTCTTTCAATCGACGACGATGTTTGTAAGCAATATGTTACAGTCATACCAGCTATTAAAACCGCATTAGAAACTTCCTATTGACGTCACGTTTTATAATACAATGAAATATTCATTGCACAGTTAGAACACCGATCAGGTATGAACTTAGCACAAAATAGGTTTACGTAATCGATACAAATAACTTAAAATTATCTCGTAAATGCAATGCTCGGTGCGATTAAAAATCGGAAGTAATACTATGAACCTGTGCTACACAAGGTACTACTGCTATGCTATAAAAAAACTTTGTGATAAATTCTTGAAAGCTAAAACCTGAAAAATAAAACGTTAAGCACAGTTCTGCTAAATGATCATTGTCAAAGTAAATGCTCAAAAATGTATGAGTTGATGTAACCCTTTCCAGCGCTGTACATCTGCGAGAGCGTAACCTCCTGGCGTACCAGTAACGATGCGGTCTCCCCCACCACTCCCTGAATTATTAACACGTGCCATCCAAGAAGTTGAATCGACAGAATTAAAACTTACCGACCTCTTTCTTATTTCACCTACTTACTTTGTTTTCCAGCCCTGCATTTTCGCAAGGCATTCGGCATTTAACGTCACCAAAGCGACACACTATCGACTGTGTGTGAAGGCACTGTGTACTAAATGTCAACGTTACTTCGCTAACCTTGGCACCGCATTAATTATGACCGACTAGCACCGTTCGCTTAATATTTTATTTGTTAGCTACGGTTATGGTCACTTCAGAAAAGTTTGCTGTTGCATCCTTAGGGACAGGTTCCTTGGCGAGTAAACTTTTAAGAAGTACTTACAACACTTTTATAATTACTGCAATATTTGATAACAGATACAAGGATTCGGCAAAACTTCTAAACTTAGTTGCTTCTCGCTATGTTACGATATAAAACTCGTCCCACTGGAGCATTAAATAAAAAATCTGCATGTCTATAGATTCACATTCCACAGCCTTCCATCTGAATGCGTAAGGGGTAATATCTTACACTTCGATATCTTAAATGCAAGGATGTTTTACGTGCCTCACATTACTCACCAATGTGCGCCTCCAAGATCGTACTCACCTGAATCTGCAAAATACTTGGGTAATATCGCAGCTCAATGTCCGTATACCCGGGTATTTTATAAAGAAATAAACATGGTGTTTTACATATTGCTACACTAATGTAAAAGCGAAAAACATAGTGCCGCGGTCGGTGGATTGTCAGTGGACACATGTGGCCGCCTCTACCCTCGCTGAATAATACACGAACGTTGTTTGAGGCTGCGATCTTCGCCTGTTTTATTGCGGACGATTGGCTACAGAATTTCGGGTCCTTGTGGGCCTTGATTTAAAAAATAACGGTCCGTAAAAATAAAAGTTAGAGTGGAAGTGAAAATGCAAAGGTATCTTTGAGAAGGCGGCGTTTACTGTTGGCTTGCGACGTTATCCGGCTTGGTGAGTAGCGGCACGTTTACTAAGTGCGGTGGCTGCGTAAATAATTAAGAACACTTTTCCACGCCGGTGCGGGCTCGGCAGCGTCGTCGCGGTGTGCCGCACGCCGCACGCCGCACGGGTTCCTTGCACCACAAACACGACCACGGACCGGCAGACGATACCTGACTTTTTAACTGTAAATACAGTAAAGTACACGCCATATATACGCAGCATTGACGGCCTGCTTGCCAATTAAGTCAAAATTACGACATAGTAACGCACTATAAGCATGATTTAAAGTCAAGGCACGATGTCTTTATTTATAATCGTATTAGACAGATCAATCCAACCGATTGCCGAAGTCAGAGTCAGTGTTTCTTTCAGGTACTACTCCGGGGAGGCTTTTTGTTTTTGCCCCCCCGGAGTAGCCTTTCTGCCCCCCCGGGGCGTTTGGAACTTAATCAATAGTAATAGGTTGCCGCTAGCTCACTTTCGCGCGTCTACAGCAGATTTACGTATATTCGCGACGAATATCCCTACAATTTGACAAATTATTTAAATTTGGTATCATTTTAGAGCTGGAAACCCTTTATTGACGTGAAGTGTTACTCAATCAGCCAATCAGGAATTGATTAGTGCATGACATATTAAAGTAGCCAATCAGATACCAGAATAGCGCCTAGATAGAACGACACACTTTCGAGAATATCGCCATCCCTTTTCCTCTAAAGACATCCCACTCTAAACAGCTGTTTATAGATAGTTATTACGCAAAATTTATAGAATGAAAATTATAAAATTATAGCTGTGTCCTTACCGTTATGTTTACGCAAGAAAAAAGCCACGAAGAATAAGATTTTTGTAAAGAATATTATTCTTCGTGGGTTTTTACAATGTTACTTTGACAATTTTGGTTAATTAAAATAATAATAATAATTGGAATTGATTTTAAATATTACTTTGTTTCCTTTATTTACTCCGCCCCCCCAGATCTCTTAACCGCCCCCCTGGAGAATTTTGCCTGACAGAAACACTGGTCAGAGTTGGCCGATAGTCCCGTATGACACAGTAGGATAATCTTAAAGACACTCAATGATTCTTGATAGCTGTAAGGGTTGACGCTCTGTGGATTTTCCACTTTAACAAATATAAACGTCTCGTGTTTTCTCGAGCCGCAATAAAAAGTATGCATATTCTTAAACAGGTGAATATCTCAACGTACACGTAAGGTTAAGGGTCGACATTTTTTCAACGTTACGAGTTTCCCTAGCCCTACTAAGTTAACATAAGCCTCTCTTGACAAATGTTTAAGATGAACGGTTATTTTGCACTCTGTTTATGTTGTGCATATTTTTTTTAAGAAAAGGAATGTTCTCTGTTACACGTTGGGCTTCAAGAAAGATGTATAGCGTTAGCGTAGAGACAGAAGCTGTTTCTGTAATGAGAACCGATTTGTCATCCGTTACCTGGTTTTATTACCATTGTTGTTTGTACCGATGTTTGGTACACGGAGTCGAAGCGCCACCGTGCGACGTATCATTGATGAAGTTGTTTTTAAAACACTCATTGTTATCATTAATATGAATTCTACTGTCTGTACGATTTGTAACATCAATAGACAACGTGATAGTTTACATTTTCAGCCTAGTTAATAGTCTACAGACATGGCGGTATTGATGTGTAAGACCAAGAGGTGGCCGAGCCAATACACGCTTCGACTCTTGTAGACTACAAATTTTTGCTTATACACCTCTAATGTTGGGTGAGACTTAAGTAAAACATGACGGAAATATAAAATGTAAACCCATATATCATGTATATATACACATACCATATATATATATGTAAAACGTTAATAGGTCACTGTGACTTCAGTGCTTACGGTCAGAGGAAAAAACCATAATTTTTTAGGGACTATCCCACCGCATTATTCCCGAACCACTGCAACTCCTGACAGAATCAACAGTGGCGACCAACAGAAAAACGCCGAGGCAATGAAGCTCCACGAAGTCCCGGAGAATGAATTTAACTGTCTTGAATCCTGGTAGGAAAAAAACAAACCATACTTATCAAGGGCGGATTTAAGGGGGGGGCACGGGGGCACGTTCCCTCCCCCCCCCAGTCGATATTTATGTGTACTGTGGAGATTCCATCACAGTATATACTAAGAAGCAAATCAAATTATCAGAGTTGTTAAAATAAATGAATAAAATAACAGAAAGAACATGAGTGAAACTCTTGTCTTTTTTTGGCTGGAATTACGTTTCCAGTGAATACTAGCACTGGCGAGCGATCTTTCTCCAACTTACGCCGATTAAAGTCATAACAATCTTCGCAACAGCATGACAGAAGAGCGTTTGAATGGATTGGCTTTAATGCATATCCATCAAGACGTTGCGACAAAAATGGACGCTGATGAAGTGCTAGACATCTTTAGTAGGAAACATAAAAGAAAACTGTCTTTACTATAAGTTCAAGTATGTACTTGAACTTATAGAAATAAACTTTAAGTATGATACTTCAAGTTTATTTCTAACAGTTATTGTTGATTTTTTTGCCCGTCCGCCTCTTGTGCCCCTCCCAGAAAAAAATCCTGGGTCCGCCCTTGATACTTATCACATATCTAATAAGCCCATCGTAACACGTAAGGCTGAACTATCATACATCACTCCATAATTAGGTAAAATTGTAAACCTTTGCAGTAAAATGCCTTAAAATCTTTAAAAGTTTCAGTCATCCTATGCACAAAAAAGCTTCATAACGCTAAGTGCTGAAACAATAACTAGCGCGTCAGATGTTGAACTCATATGCGTTTAAAAACATTCAACATTCGATCCAACACTTCTCATTTATATTTCACAAGACCAGACCACATCTGGAACTTTAAAATTAATATTTTAAAACTGGAATGTATCTAGACAAGTTTTCGCCTTTCAGATCTTCGGTTGATTGATCGGGCACCCTTCTGTCCAATAAATATTAAATAAAGTAGTGAGCAATTTGTCTGTCTTACTTAGTTACGACGAAATGATATATTAACAGCGAGGAAGATGCATCGCTGCTGAAGTTATAGCCCGGTCGTACGTGTTGATGTCGTACTTGTGCTGCTAGCCGGTAGTCAGTAGCCACACCGACCGCTAGTCTAGACTTTTCACGATATTCTCAACGCCAACGTTGAATCATGTTTATATGCAATGCAAGCGACAAAAGCATTCACATGTTTTCTGGAAATTGGTGACCTTACTTAATAAGAATCAAGCTAAACTTACAAACGCTTCTGTAAGTAAAACTCTTGCAGCAAGAGTAGAACTCACAAACTTATGAGGACTTCACTGCGTTCGATACAACAATTTTGGCATTCTCAATTCTGTTTTGTTCGGCAACTTTTATAATATCAACGGAGATATTTTCTAGTTGTCGTGCAAATGCATCTATTGGAGCAATGCACCGGCTGCTTCCGTCCCGGATGTCCTTTACATAAAACCTTACATCTCTTGATACTTCTGCCAGTTTGCAAAATGTATTTGCTAATAAAATTTGTTTAATACTTGCGGGTGTAATATCTCTTTTATTTTATTTGTGGAAAACTACAAGTCAAAGTTGAAGTCGCAAAGGTAGCAATTTAAGTGATTTTCTTCTCTACTGAGTTTCATACAGCAAAGCTAGTGTGAATTCAAAGTTAATCGGTTATTATTTGTAGTAAGTAAAATGAGATGGGATGCCATTACTTACTTTTCAGAATCAGTCATGTTTGCAGCTTCTGTTATGTTATTTCTTCACTTGTGTCCTGAAACACAAGAGGGTAAGAGTAGGTACACGTTTCTTGTTATTCAATTTATTGCCACAACTTGTCGGAAAAGCAGCAGCATGCAAACCTGGCTTTGAATCTTGTGGCTGATAAACCAATCTCGTATCTACATCGTGTAGTAGCCGTAGAGATGTAGCATCTTTTGAAAACTAATTCATGTAAGAGCAAAGAGCAGCCTTTATCAGATTTGCCTCAATGTTAACAAACTTCATCAAAAATGTGGATAATTTACGAATTGCCATAAAATATTAATATCATGCACATATTAAGCTGTCGCAAAATATTTGAGAAGCGAAAACTTGGGTCTTGTTTTATTTCTGTGGGCCTGCAGAGCGGCTATCGACAGTCTTATGAAGTCTTTTGACGTCGCCGTAACGCTGTTAGTGGCTAGGGGTGGACAAACGGACGACGCGGGATGGAGACGGACCCACCGCGCCACACACTGTGCCAAGTTACGAACTCTAGCGGAACTTGTGGCGTCGCGTCGTGAGCATTCATTAGCTCAGCCATTCGCCTCGGAAAATATTTCGTACCACTATGAATTCTAGCAAACATAAAATGTGTGGGACCCGTTTTGTTCTTTAATTTTTAATCCGTTTCGTTTTATACTGTACGTTGTATTGTGGCGTCGGATTACGCCACGCTGCTTTTTATTTTAGAATTTGACTATTAAGACGTGGTAGAAAAATTGTATAGCTAGAAATAGTTACAAAATAATAATGACATTTACTAAGGGGAAAATGTTGATAATTCAGCAAAGCCTTATTAGATCCAATTTAAATTTATTACAAGTTCTATTAAGTGCCCAAAGTCATCGCGAAACAAGTTATTTTTCTGTATTAGCATAAATATAAGCCGATAACGTCTAACGTGACGAGCTAGACGCTGGCAGGCTGGCACTTCCTCATTGTTCCTCAAATTGCTATCGGGAACTCACTTCAATTTTCCAACGATGTGTTCATTTCACGGCTATTTGCCGTCTCTTCGAAATATTGCACAAACTCTGGCGTGATGATTCAGCCTGCGTTATTGTTCTGCTTAGGTTCAACTCCTGGGTACGTGACAATAAGTCTTGATACTCATAAAGGCAGTTTTAATTAAACAGAAAGAGGAAGGTCAAAAGTTAAAACCGTGAGAAAATAAAAACGCCCAGAGGTGCTCGCAAAACTGTTAGCAGTAGAAATATAGTTTGGCAGTAACCGAGCACTGAATAGCTCCATACGTTAAAGAATTCAATTACAAGTGGCGTAGCGGTCGGCGTCCCCGTCAAACGGAGACGTCTCCAGAAAAATTGTAGCCCAATGCCGCAATGTCTCATAACGTGGCAAAAACAAGGTGTGTTGCCGACTATAAATATTAAATTTTCCGTATTCTGCGAGTTTGTCGGATACCACATCTGGTTCACTAACCGCGCTTTTAAAAATTCAACGCAACGTTATCGTTGTCTCCGGCGTTGTCTTCAAACCGATCGCTGCAAGTTCTTGATCATTTTAATGTTCGTGTTTTCTCGTTCGGGATGTCAGGCAAGAATGTCTCAACATTGTCATTGTTTAAGCAAATTGGCTCGTTTCAACTAGCACCAATTTATACGAAAATCTTATTCTCTTTGTATCGCTTAATTCTAGAACGTGTGAAGTGCATTCAGTCAGCTCCACCTGCTTGTCTGCTATAGTGTTCCAGTCCGTTTTGAAACTTGTTGCATGAATAAATACTAGATGCAAGTTAAAATGTAAATTTAGTCGTCTGAATTTTGTAAAATTTCTAGCAAAACGTTCCAACTAACATATGAATACGGTGTAATTTAAACAAAAGTTATTTAATAGCGACGTATGATCTAGATTTAACGTGAAACCCAGTGTAATTGTGCCTGTACATAGTGACGTAGACACATAATGTACACTAATAATGGTGGCTACATTATCGCCTTTACATAAACTCTATTGTTGTCCGTTATATCATTATAGTGAGGGTAATTTAATAGCACAAGGATACATCGTGTTTGCTGTAACTATGTGAAACTTTCAACATTTGTATTATCTGGCTGATAGGAAACTAGCGGGTTACGACAAGTTACAGATATACTAAACGTGGAAATTAATTTTGACTACATATCATAAGTAGTAAGTAAGTTTTCTAAGTGGGCGTGGATGGCCAAATCCGAGATTACAAGGCGTAGTGAAAAACACTCGATTTTTATGAAAATTATAACTGCATCATTGGATTTATGAAAAATCAATATTCCTGGATAGGAATTGAACCGGATGATTTAAAAAAAAAACTCGCTCTTGTTGAAAACTAGCTCGTTCCTTAAGCTTGTCGTATGTCATTACTACCCAGAATTTGATTCTTATTAGCAATACTATCGAATAACACAGCACATTATTGTTTTCGAAATCAACAAGTTCGATACCTGGCTAGGAACGCAGATTTTTCAAAAATCTTATGATGAAGTATTGGTTTTCAAAATCAAGACCCCTTTGATTGTTTTTCGCTATTGTCCGTGGTTTCGGATTAGGCCATCCACGCCCACTTGTAAATCGCCCCTGTATAGTTGAAGATAAAATAAATACCGTTGGCAACAGCAAGTTTAGAGCACTTGAGATTATATTAGTATAGCGGGCAGTGTCACGGACGACTTTCGATGCTATCTGTGTTTAGTCGTGAACTTTCTACCAACAATAACCTAGATTATTTATATTGGATAGTCATGGCCTTGTTGTTTGCGATTAAACGGGTTGAACGTAGTTGTACAACTGTTGGACGGGAACAGTTTCATTGTTAGCTGGATCTTGTGTCTCATTGAAGTTTTTGCTGAACTTGGTCTCATTGAAGTTTGTTTATTTCATTTACAGTTGCACTTATTTTTTATTTACAGTTGCTATGTTACTTTACGTGAGATCTTGAATTATAGATATTAGAAAATGTTAATTCAACTATTTGGTATGCACGATATCACCGTGTACTGCCGGTTGGTTCTGTGGGCTTATTCCCAGTTTTTAGGGACCCTTTTACTAACACACCACTGTCTGTCTGTCACCAGGCTGTATCTCATGAACCGTGATAGCTAGACAGTTGAAATTTTCACAGATGATGTATTTCTGTTGCCGCTATAACAACAAATACTAAAATCAGAATAAAATAAATATTTAAGTGGGGCTCCCATACAACAAACGTGTTTTTTTGAAGTTTTTTTGTGATAATGGTACGGAACCCTTCGTGCGCGAGTCCGACTTGTTTATTATAAAAAAAGTTCAAAGAGTGAGAAAACACGTCGAAATTGAATTTAATTCTTTAATAAGATCCTGTCTTTGAACCATGCAAGTATCTAGTAGATATAATACTAGTAGCACATGAGTAAGATCAATAAGTATTCATGTGATTAAGTATAGCATACCAGTTAAATACGCCTAAATCAAATTTCTCGTTATATCGCTCCAATATACAGAGCGCAACATTGTCCTCCTGTACGGAATCTATGCAATGTACATGGTTAACGATCCCATTGGAAATGCTTATCCCTAGTAGGGAATGTAGGGATGTTACGGAGTTTCGATTCCGATTCCAAAAGTCGGAACTTCCGATTGTTTTTTTTACAAGGTTTTAATTAACTTGCAATTTATGTATGTGTTCGGGTCAAATCTTCCAACTGAATTTTAAAGCATTTATCCTGCACCGATTAAGATGAAATTTTGCATACACGTTAAGTTTGGATGACAATACATGGTTAGATAAGTGACGTTATTCTAAATCCAATATGGCGGAAGGTTCAAGATGGTGGACTAGTTATTTTTTGTGCACTGCCAGAGTATGGGTATCAAATGAAAGGGTTGGTTGAGAAAAAATATAGATTGTTTTTTTTTATTTATAAATTATTAACCCTCCGATTTCGATTTCGCTGCGAAGCTTCTATTCATTATGTAAAAGTACTTTACTTCTTTTGTAGTCGCTGATTTGATGTAATTAACTGCTACACACATTTTATTTAATTTACTGTTTAATTTTAATTTAATATAAAAATATTAAATATAATGTCAAATTGATAAATTTTATCAAAAACTTATTAATTAGAATATCGATTCATTCCAATATATCTCACATGCAAATAAAATGTCAAATCAATCAATATTTACATATTGATTGATTTGACACTGAATAATTGGAATGTCAAATCAATCCAAAAATATGTTAGTAAAAAATTAGACTACTACTACAAATTACAATTTGTTAGTCAAATTAAGTCAATATTTATATCACATACAACATATACAATATAAGTATCGCCCTAAGTAGCAGTGTTATTACTGGGTTACCGCTATTTCGCTGTTTTGTTTATGAGCCTCATCCTACCAAGCTAGAAAGTTATAATAAATCAACTTTACCTTCAGTGAGGTTCCGCCCGCTTGACATTTTAGATTACCTGCATGCAAATTGTTGAATTTCACAGCAGTTTTGATTATATCATAACTATAAAAAATATTGAACACTCGTCAAGTTAAGTCTGAAATTATCAACTCTCAAATCAAGCCGGAGATAAGAGGTAAATGATAAATGATTAAATTCAGTAAAATATATATAATAGTAATGTTCCAACAAAATAAATAAACTAGCAATAATACTTATTACAGCAATGCACAATGTAAGAAAATATGAAACACGATATTGCGTTGCGTTTGTCTGCAAACTTGAACGGCAGAGATATTGATACTTTGTTTAGTTTGCATTTACAATATTGTTTAAAACATTTTTCTATTCGCTTGTTAAATTTCGCATCAGTTTTAAGCATATTCACATTACCGTAAACGCTTTTTAATTAAATGTAAAAAAGACAATATTAAGCACAACATTTTCCGAGTCCGCCGAAAACAAACCGATTACATTCGGTTCGGAGCTAAGCAAACACACAGACATTTTACGCAAATAATCACGGTAAATTCGTGTCCCAGTATCGGCTGCAGTTAACTTTGTGTGCAGATCTACTGATCCGCATCACAAAATGGCAGGCCGTCGCCACAAATGGCATATTAACCCCGATTTTCAAGTTTAGGTGCTGCAGCGATATCGGAGAGCTTAAATAGAGAATTTGTTAACCTGAATAGGCAATAGAAGTGGATAATCGATAGCGGACAAGCTTTCTGATGGTAAATAAAATACTAGTTACAACGACACAGGCGCTATTGTTTGCAGAAAACGAAACAAGAATCTAAATAGACTGAATGAAAGAATCCTGGGCTAGACCAAGTAAAATTATAACAGTAATAACAATTGTCGAAATACCAAATATAAATTGAACTAGATGTAAATCCTAATTCTAAACGGCTCTCGCCTATTTCCTCCTCTAGTATCGGACAAATTTAAAAGATATTCCATACATTGAATAAAAAAGATATTTTTTGTGCTTCTAGGTTTTTCTTTTTTTCATCGCCGTCCGATAAGGACAGTTTATGGCGCGTAGTGTTCCACGCGTGCCTCAAAGAGATGTCAGCAAAAGTGACGGGGTCCGCTAGGGCCGATGTCTGTCTGGGTCGCGGATAAATTCGAAAGAGAGTTACCGCGGCCCTGGCTCAAGTAAATGAAGGAACAAGGGTGGGTTTTAGTCATTGGATTATTACACAAACAAAAAAAAGGCCTCTGTTGACAGCGCTATTTTGAGCATCTTTTGAGGGTTGTAGTTCTTTAAAGATAATATATCATCAAAAAAGATAACATAGGGCCACAGTATATATATTTTCTTTCAGTTTATGGACTATCTTTTAAATTGACCCAATATTGGAGGAGGAAATAGGTGAGAAACAAACCACAAATTATGACATTTCACTTAGGATATTAAGTCGGACGTCAGCGACCGCATTTCCACTTAACAATATCGTACTTATTAGAATAACTAAAAGAATGTCCACTAGCAGTGATATTAATGGAGCCTCGCACATTTCCATCAGCTTCACGTATCAAAGTGTTCAGTCAAAGGACGAACCTCTTTTTTCAACACGCTGCTTTTTCATTAAAGCCCTAGGGGTGAAGGCGGCAAACAAAAGGAAAAATCGGATAATATCAATTTAGTTACGTTCGTCTGCCGTTATCGCGTTTGCTAATATTATTTTCTTGTGGCTACGTAAAAGGTTGGCAAATGTCCGGTTTTTTTTCCCTTTTAATTTTTAACAATATTGCAACGTTACCTGATTAAAGCATGCAAGCAGAATTTACTCAAAACTAGCTTTTCCTCGCATTTCGACGCGTTTTCGGGATAATAAAAATCGCCTACGTTACTCAGGAATAGTGCAGATTTCTACTAGTGAAAGAATTTTCAAAATCGGTTAAGTCGTTTTTGAGTTTATCCATTACAAACAAATCTTTCCTCTTTATAATGTTATAAGTGTAGATTATTCCATTATTTTTCTTTTGACTAAATATAAAGTTGGCAGATGTGTTTGTAACGTTTGCTGATTAAATCATGCAAGCAGAATTTATTCATAATTATTCCATTAAATAAAGTCATATTGTCAAATAAAAGTTTTGTTGAAATCTTTACTAAAGTTGTCAGTATTTTCCTTATGCACTTTTGCAAAGGCAAATTGTAGTTTTGCTTTCCAAATATTTATGACAGAAATGAATCGACGTTTTGTAAAATGTTTAAGTATTACTTCTCATTTTGAAATTGCCAAATATTAAATCACCTCTAAAAAAATTGTGTAACATTTTTTTAAAGTGAAAGGCTTCATCGAACTCCAAAATTTATAATAAAATGTGAGAGTTGTCAGACGATTCTAAGTTGACAGTATTTTCCGCCATCCAATTGTGCATTTGTCGCAACAGCAAATTGTTGATTTGCTTTCCAAATTCAAATGACAGAAATGAATCGACGTATTTTGAAATGCATAAGAATTACTAGGTATTACATTTTGAAATTGGCAAATTATAAATCACCTTTGAGATTTCTCAAAATATTGTGAAACTTTTTTTAAAAGTGAAAGGCTTCATCGAACTCCAAAATCATAATAAAATGTCAGACGACAATAATCCTCTAATATATTTGTTTGAAACAGGTTTATTCGCCAACATCTACCGTTACATATTTGTAGCCAAGACTTTCAAGTCACGAATCACGTTATTGTCATAAAAAAATTCATAACTATTAATTTCTGCAAAAATGCATGATTAATTTCAAATTACATCTACGTAACTATTTTTGAAACAGTTAACATATAAGTTGTAAAGATTTAGTGTCGATTTCTATTTGATGATCAAGAAATGACCAACAACAAGATTGGTTATAACAACAATTTGTCAAGAATTTGATAGCAAGAAGGAGTAAAGTTTCCACTTTTGAGATGTGACGAAGTCTACCCTGATAATATTTTATTAAGTGCGGGGTGACGGCGCACTGCAGGGGTGGCACGGGGGTGTGAAAAATTCAACATCGCCAGCCGCGCTTCGGATGCTCTCGTGTACGACGTGGTATAGGCTTTTTAATATGTATTTTTATGCCTCGACCTATTCAATATATTTAAGGATTCGTTACATTCCGTCAACTTGCCTGAGTGTTCGTAATAAGAGCATTGAATAAAAGATACAACACCCACAATCGCTTATTGTTAACGATGTACAGGGAACTGGTTTGCCTCAATTACGAAGCTCTTTATGTTTACAAATTCGTATATTTAATTGTTATGGCGACATCGTGTCAGCTTTGGTTGGCACGAGGCTATACGCATGGCAGCTATTCAATAGAACCGAACCGTCCTTTCCATAAGGGCTTGTGAAATATAATGAAGTATGGCTCGCTAGCCATTTCCAGTGTTTGCGAACGTACTGTTAATTGAATGCGTTTGGTGACATTAGAATTAGTCTATAAAGGGAAATAAAAAAAATTATATGAATGCTTTTGATGTGTACTATTTTGCCACATTTGTGTTGTACCCAGATAGCAAGTATCTAAACTGGAAGTAAGAATGGACAGTTATACGTACTTAATCGTTTACGCTCATACCTAGTTTCGTAGGTTACCTACGTTATAATAAAAAGATATATCGTACAAAAAACTTCACTCAGATTCCGCATAAAAACGTCCCGATTGCATTTAAGCCATTTTTGTGGCGATAGGAATTTCTATGAATAAAATCGCGTCTTGAACTCGGGACAATCTTTGGGGAATACAAAATGGTGCGTAACAGAAACCGGGTATAATTGGCAATTTGAAAAAGGAATGCATCGATTAAAACTGGCTTACGGAATGTTGCCAGTTCTTTTTATGTTTAAATAGGTTTTATTGCATGGAATTACTATGTACTAAGCGTTATATCGAAAGGAGGATATACTTTGGAAGGTAGCAATGACATTAAGTGTATGTAGCGTCATCAGGTACCCGTTAGTCTAGACGGGTCACTTTCACCAGAGAAGCATGTGGTTACGGTACAGCGCGATTTAACGCACAACGCGTGTGAAGGGTTAATAAACGCAGACCCCGGCGTCGCGCTTTTCTTTGCTCCACGTATCTAATAAAGGTTTTAATTTCATCCACCTGTAAAGCTGATGGAACATTATTTAATTAAAATTGTATCTTATTAACAAATATAATTATTATCTAATGTTGCACTGAATTAAAGAATTAGCAGCTGTAAGACTACTTACAAATCATGCAATTATAAATCACACTTATCACTTAAACTTTGAAAGAATAAGTAATTTGTAAGTTGTACTTATTTTTCTCGTATTAACTCTTCGATCAATTTCCTAATAATAATCTATCATAACGTTCATAAAAACAACGTAAACACTTAATTGCTTTGAACCTTTAAACTTTGAACACTATTACGTTTCGCAACAATATAAACTAGCAACACACATCAAATTACAACGATGACACATATTTCTCTGTATGCAAACGCTGTCCAAGAATGTATGTTAATTATTTATTTACGTTACATAATTTAGCTGCACGTAAGTTGCATAATATGGCTGTGCACGTCAGAAAGCGTAGATCTCCATAGTCGCAGGTTAAGGCTCGCGTGCTCACACAGACACTAACAATTTTGTTCACGCTAATCATGTTCACAAACGCGTACGCTACAGGTGTGGAGTATTCAGCATTTTCATGTAAATTGATAGACAGGGTGAAGTTTAATGAAGTTCGACACGAGCAAGATAATTATTAATATAAAATTAATGACGCAGTCTAGACAGGTACCCCGTGAGTGGTGATCGAAGCAATCAAATGCTTACCGGGAAACGACCGCGCAACCCTTTGTCGCACAACATTTTCGGTGTCACACGGTTTAAAAGCGTCATAAAATATTACTAGAGCAAGGACTTAATGTTACAAAGTTACAAGTGCCAAACTTCGCGGCAGCAGTGTATTTCCACAAATTAGGTGGGCTCTAAAGGATTACGACAATTTTTATTGATCATTTTACGAATCGAGTGCAGCCTTTAATAAATTAATGAAGGTTTAGCATTCGTTCTTTCCTTACTCAATCGATTACAAAAACGCTTCCATGAAATTGTTTTATGTGGAAGGCTTATACGTTTCTTTATTTCTATGATTGTTACGGATTATTCTGTTGGTTTTAGTTCCATAAAAGCAATACATATAATAAATCTGTAGACAAGTCGTTTTTATACATCGAAGGAAGTAACATGACAGGGAGCGAACCGTTAAGATGTGTTTAGCCTTGTGACGGGAAGTGTGTAGGAGTAATTTCTAGATCGCTTAATTGGCTTCCTCTCATTAGAAATAACGCTGTAAGATATCTAGTGCACAATTCCAATAATATCTATTTATAGGTAATAAGAACTCATAGCAAAAAATAAAGCTGCATTGAGAGATTCTTTTCATAGAAAACGGCAAGTACCGTTTATTTATAAACTGGCTGACCCCCGGGGCTTTGCTACCGTCAACTGGCTACCTACCTACCCTGCCTACCCTGCCTTGCCTACCCTGCCTACAAATTTTTATCTATCATCAATAGTTTTCTCAGCGCACGCCAAAGAATGAATTTTGTAGGCTACATTTGCTACCTTGGGTTACATTATCTCAATTTTCATAAGGATCTCTAATTTTTTGACAATATTTTATAGCCTATGACACTCAGGAATAATGTAGCTTTCTACTGGTGAAAGAATTTTCAAAATCTGTTCAGTAGATACAGAGATTACCCCTTACAACATCACAAACTTACAAACACACATACTTTACCTCTTTATAATATTAGTATAGATAGAAATTACTTAGCTAATGTTTCTGTCTGAAGTACAAAACAAAAAAACTGTCAGTTATAGACAAGTCCTAAACTACCTACTACAAATTAATTTCATAACGTTTCTGGCCTACCAAACTATATGTGACATATTTAGTAGTATTTTCAGCATGCTCTGACCACACCTTGTATGAAAAGTCTATACAGGCAAGGTTTACTTAAACTGGAAAACTTTAGCTTTCAAATGTGTACGATATAAAATTCTAAGGAAAGTTTTGACACAGGCAACATCGCGGTCTATTGTTAACTAAACTAACATTTTTATCTACCGCGAAGTCTTCGCCACAATGAGGTTTTCACACAACATCGGAGGTGATGTCTCTGTTGTACTTTCACAATAGATTAATGTTGATAGCTCTTGTTAGATGGGTGAGACATCTAGTTGCATTCATGGCCCGATGACCTTTCACGACAGGCTATACCTTAGACTGACTTCCATACAGGTCGTGGGTGGGTTCATTTGGAATTGAACCGTACAAATATGAAATAAACACATTACCGTTCGCGTCGCGCAGTCGGGTAAAAAATTACCTACTTGTGCCTTGTGCTTATGGATGGCCTAAAGATTCTTTTTTTTCTGTTTTGGCAGTCTCTTGACATATCGCACTTCTGATAACAAAGACGTTCCTATAAATTGAAAATGGCCAAGACAAACTGACATTCGCCCAGTGATACCGATAGCCAAAATGGAGGTGGAGCGCGTGTCAATCTCACACATTTTGGACTTTTTAACAAACACTATAACAGATACTGTCTAGAGCCACAGGTCTCTTCAAAAGACAAAGAAAATAGGTAGGTTATTTTATCCGGTTGTCGCTTCTGAGCATCAAATAGCAAAAGCAAACGACACGCGACATTGCCATCGACTGGGCACTCAAATATTTGCCTCAGTAAACTTGCGCATAACATAATTAGGCCAGCAATCTATGTATATATTATCCAAGATAGTGAATCGATGCACGTGTCGTCTAACTAAAAGTAAATTTAATTTAAATTCGCCTGCATTTTCTAAGTTATTTCCACGAAAAGTTAACACCGTAAATATATTTACGATCTGAATGGGTGACGTAGGCCTAGGTGCAACAAAATTTCGGTCGATGGAAGACATCACTTGTTTTGATAAATCCAGAGTGAATCGATGTGGTCGTTTTGTTTTTGCACAAACACAACAGATTTGAAAAAGAGAATATCATTTCATTGACCGTCTTTTAGGTAGGTATGGCAAAATTTACAATGATTTAGTTTTTGGTTGATAATAAACACTTACACTCTAGAGATATTACCATAGAGGCAGATTGTTTACGGTACAGATCATAATGAGGATTTTTCTTCACGAGCTTTAAGATCAGTTCCTTTTCCTATGTAAATGTGAGTGACGTCATTTCGTGAAATGTCTCAAATCTTGCCCGGATGACGTGACGTCTCCCGACCCGTACTCGTATAAATACGTTCACCAGTATACGTGATATGGGTGCAAACAGACCGTACGCAAACAAGCGATGGATTTCTTTCGTACACACATTTGCATGGAAAAGCAATCATTATTATATATTAATGGTTTGATACAATATTCCTCTTTACTATCGAGGTAATTTCATAATTACTTTTTAAACTTTCTTGACCACTACGTTTGGTAGTGTTCTTAAGGTTACACTAGTCGATCTTTCTTCTATACAAACGTAGTCTGGCGATTACTACCCTGTTTAACAAAGTGCGTTCAAAATAAAAAATTATATAAATTTGTCTTATCATTATGTAGCCCTGTATGGAAACAATAAAGTAAAAACATTAAATAATTGAAAGTTATTCAGAGCGTCAAAAGTTTTATATTTCAAAACTAATTTTAACGCATCTTTGGGCAGAAATAAATTCCATAAGAAGAACGAAAATTGCAAAACAGCCACCATACATGGATAGATTAGTAGTTCAACAATGCAAATAATTTTATTTTTTAAATGTACATTTAATAGTTTTTTCATGATATCTAGACTCCCAAAGGTCTGTTTATATAATTTCGCGCGCTCATTTTCGTCCTAAATCATCATCCATTTCGCTAAATACTTACAAAAGTGCTAATTCGTACGCGAACTAGCTTCCTACTACTCATCACAGCATCTATATCTTTCGCACGTATGATAGCATGCATCGATGAGATAGCATGCATTTTAACACCGCGCACAAAATAGCTCGTGGCGTCGACTAGGGCAACCTTACGACTTCCTACACTAATGTGTGTAGAAATTATTAATGCACCTAGTTATTAAATCGATAACCCACTGCTTTCACAAAGTTTACCTGAAGAGTTGATAAGTTTGTATAAAAACAACACAAAAACAGAGTGTCTTAAATTAATCAAAGATTTGATCAGTGAGTCATGCGGAATACATGATAATGACCGGTCTTTTATTCCGGAACGTATGCAACCATCATGCATATGAAATAAAGGTATATATTGAAGCTTTTATTTGCGAATATCTGCAATTAACCGTTGAAAAGTATGTAATCAACTCCTGTATTTGTCGTCGGGCGAAAGAGTTGTTCGGAATGCTTTATATCTGAATAGATTCATAATAATAAATTCATTTTCTTATTTTTGCTTATTAGTGCAGCTTGTGGAATTTGTTTTGTCCGCGTAATATTGTTCCTATTGCGCAATTTTGTTCGAATGCGTTTCATATTTCGAATATTTCGAGGTAGTTATGCTAATATGCCAACCACAGAAATTGTGATGGCTATTTACCTAACTGGATCAAATTAATTAAAAAAAAAGGCGACGTAATAAATCATTGTATATTTCTACTAGTTTGTACTACGATCGGCTCTTTATGGATTTATATTTTTGTACGACACTAACCCTCAGTTTCCCACCTTAAAATTATCGCAGAATTAATGTGACGAATTGTCAAGCACGCGTTAGCTGCTGTGATTGGCTGTCGAAAATTCATTCATCTTAATAATATGGTGCAACAATACTGAATAATATTCCATAAGCAAATCAAAGCAAACCTACTCGTATCTAGATATTATCATTGGTCGTTTTATATGTCCAGCAGTCGCCATGATTGCTCGAGGCAAAGTTCTCGGCGATATCTCATTATAAATCCAATGAGATCAGTTAACACTTTAAAATCTTACGAGACTAAGGGCTCCTTGTGTGTTAACAGCTAACTCAGGGTTAATCAGATAAGGCAGGGTTAAGTCGACGTCGAAATTACGTAAATTGAAAACATATACTTTTGTTTATTATTTCCCCATAGACCAATTGGTCAAATTTCAATTGGTCCAGGACCACCGACGGTTTATTAAACGTTTAAATAATATAAATCGGTCCACGCGTTTAAGAGATATTCGCTTATCAGTGTAAATATTGCTTTTTGTAGATGACGAAGAACAATTTATATGACATGTCTATGTTTTATGAACATAGAATTAAAATATCACCAGATGTAAAATTAGAGGCATGAAAACGCGATTACGCGAACGATTTCTTTCCTATTTTAAACAAAACAACTTAAATATACAACAAAAAATAATAGCGTTGCGGATGGAAAAGCCAATAAAAGTTTACCCTACTCAGGAAACGAACCCAAGACCCGCAGTAGTAGCAGTAGCGCTTGCGACTACTAGAACACAGAGGCAGTTATTATATTTTTGATTATTATTGTATTTAATTAATGATGACAATGTTTCCCACGTCAAGCGGCGTTTGAAATCAAATTCATTATTATAGATATAGTTAGATAGTACAACTCATCTTTGCGCGCGGCGCCATGTGTGGGTAAGCATGTGTGGGTGGTTCTTTGCTCGGACGACGACTGCTGCGTCACTGCCACACAAATGCATTATAATTACAACTAATAAAGACTAATTCGCCTTAACCACAACGCATTCGAATTTCAAAATCGTAACAGTGTTGCTAGTAAACGAAAACTAAAAATCAGTTGCCGAGTTGTGTCATACTGGGGCCTTATTAAGCCGCGCACACACGATTCCCGCCGTGTATGAGCCAGCGAGTGTTTCCTTTATCGCTAAATGCACCGGTACCCCATTCGTTAAAATCGGCTTAGCTGTTTTGGATTTGGGTAGTTAGTGTTGTGGGCTCATCATAATACCTGTACCTATGTTGTTATTGTATTGAAGTAAAAATCGAAATTGTTCTGTTTTGGCACTTGGTAGTGTTCGAGTATGAGGTTAAATTGAGATTCATTTGTTAGCGCATACTGAATTTTAAAATCTGGTCCCCGTTTACTAGAATGATAGGTACTCAAGAATAGCTGTACTGCTTAAATAACTGTTAAAGGATCGTTAAAAATACTGCAAGCAAGTGAAAACGATTAGCCTACTTTGAGAAGCCTAATAGAAAACATACAGACATGTTTTAAATTTTTCTGGTACATATGCTTTCTTCTGTTCGCATACGCATGGCCTGAACTGCTTACTCACATTTGAATGCAGAACACCGACTGGCTTTTGTTTTTAACGGACTTCAGTGGCCAGTTACCTACTCAACAAGCAATGACACTCGCCAACGTGCTGTAAAAAAACAAGATTCATTCGACAAGGAGAAGTCTTTTTAAAAGGACTTGCAGAAATAAATCCTTTAGAAACTTATCATCCCTGGAGGTTTACGTAAATATGCTGAAAACTACCGCGAGGTGGATTAAAAGTTGTAAAAGTTACAGTGAATAGTGACAGTACAGACAGTTTGCCGCTTACCCGTCGGCTAACCGCGTAGCTTACCTATAAGTACAGAGGCTGAGAAAAATAATTGAATTTTACTTGCATGCCACTAAGTTAACTATACCTGGTCACTGATAATCGATTTTGTACTCACGAGGAAAATGCATCTCAAAATAAAGTAATTAAGTGGTAAAGCCTTGTAAATTTATTCATTGTAAATAATAATTATACAAGAATACCTTTAAGCTGTCTTCGATTGCTTGCTGTTTAAAGAAAGCGATCTAGGGTATAAATACTATAATTGTCATGCGAAACCTATAATTATACTTTCACAAATCATTGTGATTCAAATAAAATAACGTGGGAATGCGTAAACATTGCCGGTTAAGTTGGATGCGACGCGAACGATTTCACTAACATGTCCATGACGCAACGTAGGTATGTAATTCATTCTAAGTACGATAAATACATAGAATCTCGAGACTCTTCCCGAGATATAACTGGATATAATCTAGGTATCCATAATTTTTATTGAGTTGCTACATGAACATCATCGTTGTTGTGATCTCGTGATGGTCTTTTTTCTACTACTAGCTGTCCCACGCGGTTTCGCTCCCCTCAACTGGCTACCTACCCATCTACCCTACCTACCCTACATACATGACTGTTGCGTAACTTTAACCGTTTACGCAGCGCAAGCAACGGAAACTCTCAAAAAGAATAAATTTGCCCCGTTTTTAGAACATTTTTCATTGATGCTCCGCTCCTATTGGTCGTAGCGTGATGTTACATAGCCTATAACCTTCCTCGATAAATGGAGTACCCAACACAAAAATAATTTTTCAATTACAACCAGTAGTTCCTGAGATTAGCGCGTTCAAACAAACTCATCAGCTTTATAATATTAGTATAGATATAACAACATAGCCTTAAGGAATGATTTGTAGAGTACATGAATTTTCAAAACAACAGCTTCGTATTAGATATAGGAAGTTATTAGTAGTTACGTAGACAAAAGTTTGTGTGACACCTACACCCGCGGGCATAGAGATCGTGAGATCGTCAACTGTTTTTGCTAGGAGCACATCAAGTTTCAAGTTTCATTGCATTACCTAATGAAGCCTAAGAGAAGTCAGTCTGCAGGAAATGTCGGGTTATTATTAGAAGCGAGTAGGCGATGGGTCAGCTCTTGTGTCAAGTGTCAACGTACCGGCTGTTAGCTCATCGCTTCTCGTGCATCCTACGTGTTCTGAGTACTATAATTTCAGCAAAATACTATAGGTTGGTACCTACTATGAAAGGAATTTTCTTTTATTTTATCACAGATTCCCATCATGTCTGTTGGATTAGCAAGTGAATTTAATTTCCATTTTTTTTTTAGAACTTACATATTTTGCAATGATCTGGCAAACGTTATTAATTTCCAATATCACTTAGTTAGCCGCACGATTTACGTTCAGATAATAATAGTTACCTCCATATTTGTATTTTTTGGCATCAAGACTGCATTCCGCAGATAATATAATACTAGTATACAGATGCCTCATCCCATACAAAGAAACCGTGCCGACTTAACTAGCGTTTTTCGTCTGATTAAACTGATTTTTTTTTCTACATCGATCGCGTTCCAAGGCGATAGGTAGATAGTTTACTCGGTTCGTGATTTTTTTTCCATAAATACATTTACGATTTGTTTTATAGTATTTTTTTGCACATCTTTACAGTTTCATTGGACCAAAATCTCTTACAATACAAATTTAAACAATCGAGTTGAATGCCTCAAAAATTTAAAACCGCGCCATCTATTGGCATCAATTTTATATGATCAGTTCAAATAATCTTTGAAATGTGAATTAAGCGCCCAATATACCATAATTTTGTGCTTAGGAGAATTGATTAAACGAGAAATAACAATTTTTATGTTCAATTCCAGAAAATGTAAATTTTACACACAATTCAATAAGAATTCGGTGCATATCGCGCCATCTAGTGATATTTATTTCAACCAAATTTTATTTCTTAACGCTGGGACCCCGTCCGCATACAAAATTAATGATGACTCATTGGTTGTAACGGAACCACAGGATAAGTTGTTCCGTGAAAGTGCAACTGGACAGGTCACTGGAGAACGTGTCTTCATAAACGTGTTCATTTGATGATATGAATAACGGGCAGACCGGCGAGCACGGCCTACGGTGTTAGACTTGAGTCAGACATTTTTATCACAGTTTGGGAGCTAAAGCCGTGATAAAATGCGTGACACAAAAAAGCCTATCACAGAGGCCGTGCTCGCCCCGCTGGTGTCCGTAACTCCACGTCCAAGGGCGTTTTTTATAAATAAATGTTGACCTTTCGGGATAAACTATTTCTTTATGAAAATACATAAGTTTTTTTTAAACGACAACCATCCTCTATTCTTAAGAACTAAACAATTAAGTAATTAAAAATAATAGTAGATTATTAACCAAGGGGATAAAGCAGTGTCTTCTGTCGCGGGTGACGATTTAAATCGGTCCTGAGGATAGCGAGGGATTTAAGTTCACCCAAGACTAAGACAGCTTTATCACCGAGGAAAATACTCTACTTTTCGTACCATTTGCGAAAAAATTTACACAATAATAATATGAGATAAGCATTTATTAAAAATAAAAACAAATAAAAGTATAAATAAATTAAAATAAACTTAACGTTTATTTATGTATTTGAAGAAAACAAAAACGCAGCAAATTCCTAGACTAATATTTTTTGTCGGAAAAGCAAAGGCATCAAGCTCATACGGCCTCGTCGGTTTTCGTAATTTTATTTAATAATCATAACTGCATAATAAATGCGTATTCCTTTTTAAAAATGATGTGTAATGCTTTATATACAAACTCAATGGTGTAAACACAGATGTAGTTCAGTATAAATTTCGGTAAGTATTCCAAATTTAAATCACATTCTCCCCCTAGAGGTGAATGAAATTCAGTACAATTTTCTTTCCCTGTTTTTAACAGATTAATAATGATGTTATGTTCGCTTTTTGTGGCATAGAATGTCACTTTTTTAAGCAAGTGGTACGAAAATGTAGCTTTTCCATGAATTCCAGCCAAGAATTGCATTCCAGGTAAATATATTACGTAACCACAGCTGCAACTATTTGCAATATGAACGGAAGATAAACGGCTAAATCATATTAACTCTTACTGCTTCCATATTGTTCTCCGCGAGACATCAAGTACCTTCCTACGCTTAGAATTATTATTATGACCTGCGAAGTTGCAGCTTGTCAGATGCATAAAAGAATAATCTGTAAGAAAGTTAAGACCTACTCGTACCTAATAATAAATTTAGATAGAGTAATGGGTAAGATATTGAATATGTGATTTATTTATAATAACTGCTGTGAGAAAGAGGATGGCCTGTAAATTAGCGTTGACCAGCGTAGTAGCCATGCTGCACACTGTTCAATATCTGCTAATCTCGCTCCTTTTGCCATACTGTCAAAATATTGTGCTTTGGAACTAAAATTGTGTCTGTCTAAGGCTTAGCACGCACTGCAATTTTTTTCCGCGCGTTCTGTGGCCTATGGAGTTGTATGAAGCTGCACGCACTGCGGAAAAAAAATCGCGCTCAAATAGTACTAAAAAATTCGCGCGGAAAATAATTCGCGCGAATCAAAATCGCAGTGCGTGCTAAGCCTAAAACAAATTTTGTTACAGTTTGGCAATAAATGTTTTTCTTTCGTTCGTTCTAAATAGGTAAGAATCTATCAGCCCTAACGAATGTGAAATCATTAAAAATGTCTCGGTGTCGATCGCTTACATTTCGACTTTTCTTTTCTCTATATTCCATCCGCTCATACTGGTGTCTATCTACTCTTAAAATCTCAATGGTTGAGACTATAGTTTGGGTTAACCGACACGAAAGAATAATAATTCGTTCTCCGTTTTGCGATAGTTTAACTGTTTCATACCGTAAGTTGTTCGTCCCATCATCCTCGACGAGACCACAAAAAAATTTGCCTTTATTGCTTTAACATGCAGTGTAACAATTAATTTCTTGATTATATTTAAAATATTCAACAAATTGTATCGGTAACCGGTTTTTCTTTTACAGTTTGTTCTTCAACAAAGGCCTCCTCTAAAGCCTTCCATTTTGTCCTGTCTTTTGCAGTTCGTATCCATTCCGGACCATCTTTTTCATGTTGTCTTTCCAGCGTTTAGTTTGTCTCTTTTTTGCTATCTCGCGTGTACCATTCCGTTACCAGTTTCGACCACTTCTCTTTTCCTTCTCTTAACATATATCCTGTCCATCTCCATTTCAGGCGTTTGTAGACGGTCTGTATGTTTTTTGCTCTTTATATCTTGTAGTCTCATTTTATCTATTCTTGTTACTCGAATTACGATTATTTCCATTCCATTTTGACATACTTATATTTCTTTGAGTTGTTGCTTACATATTTTAGAAACAACATGGCTTAACTAAAACGTTGTAAAACCTGCTCATATCTATTTATAAACACACATCTTTAGCTTTCCGAGTCGAATGAACTTTGATTGATTCTACGGCAACCACCGTTGGAAAGTTTCGCAGAAGTTCAAGAACTAAAACTATAGACGCTGAGTCAGATATTCACAAAAAGTGTATAATGAAAAAACAATGAATAAACAGTGACAAAAACTAAGAATTTCTTGCGGAAAACCGAAGTATTCACAATCGCAATCAATGAAGAATGTTTAATAACAATGAAGAAACAGCACCTTGAGAACCAAAACATTCGTATGAGTGTTGTCCGATACTTTTTATATCCGTAAACATATTCCGTTGTATAACAAGTAGACACTTCGCCTCTAAACAACAACCTAGGAAAATATATTTTAAAGCGTACTCTAAAATTGGCTGTTATGCAGTCAGTCAACGGTTACTTGAAATTCAGTCATAAGTAATGTATATTCGTACGGGGAAACTAAGTGGGATAAGCCTGAAAGTGGATTATATATTCTGATCGTCTAGAACAGGGATGGCGAACCTATGGCACGCGTGCCTGTGGTAGCACATGACACAATATTTTGGGCACGCTAAAATGAGGTTATTTAGAATCTAAGTAATTTGCAACAGCAGAAATTACACCAAAAAAATAAATATTAGGATTGCTGAATTTCTGGGTGCAAAGCATAAAGAATTGATTAATTCATAGCATTTAGAGTTTTATTTTTTGTCAATTCAGACAAAGTGATTTTTTTTTGGTATCCCTTCATTGCCACATAAAAACAATATACAATTTAAAGGGCACGTTTTCTAATAAAGGTTCGCCATTCCTGGTCTAGAAGGTAGTTTAAAAGCTCAGACGCAGATCGTTCAAAAATATGGTTTGTGTCATTCCGTTGTGCTAAATTACCTGCTAAGCGTTGACATTTGGTATTATCATCAAGCTTTGGTCGCAATATGGAATACAGTACGTCCAATATAACCTGTCCCGTGACGCGATTGGTAGCACTGTTACTATTAATATTAGTAGTTTCAATATTGAAACTAAGGTGTCAAACAGACTAGCAGCACTTCGCTGTCGACAGAGCGAACTTCAACTGTCGAATGAGGCAACAGCAGCTGTCGACAGAAGCAACTGCTACTGTCGACAAAAGCACCTGCTGTAAAAGCACCATAGCTTGCCAAAGCTTGGCAAGCTATGGTGCCAACATGACGGCAAGGGATAAATTATAGTGAACGGTCTGTAATAAAAATAATATATAAATAAATTGTTAATAACAAGCTTCCACATATCGCTGTTATCGCCTTTAGCGTTCTTTTTTTATATATAGCACATAAATAAACATACTAATAGACTCACGATAGCACAAGTTTAAACCTTAGTGGTTTTGGTTGCTATCTAATACGAATAAACCTGTAACTTTTTGTATAATTGATTAAAAAAAAAAAAAGATATAAAATATTGCGATGATTGAGTACGTCAAAGAGGCTTATTACTTCAGGGTTCATTATCGAAATGACGTTTACAGGCTTATTGGAATTGAGCCTTTGTGATGCACTCCTGCATCATTTTAATTACCTGACAAAGTAAAATATGTTAACTATATGCTGAAAAACGAAAGTTGGTTGAGTAATAAGGAAACCTGCAAATTGGTGAATTGTTGCGAAATACATGTATAGCGAATAGGTGAAGAGTCATTCGAGAATTATGTAGTATTGAACTATCACTTGGAAGTGGAAGAGGGTCAAGCGATGCTCAGTGATAGTCATTGACCGCAAACGCTATACATATATGTGTATTTATTTAGGTGGCTAAACGGTATGACTGTCAAGATTTCGTTACGTGGTAGTGTAGAAGTGACCCCGATAGATCTTAGACAAACCACTATAGATTTCTTTCTAACTTTCAGGTTTGAAATATCCTAAACTTATCTTACATACCCAACCTTTGCGAGGATAGGACCCAGGCTTTCAGAGTGGAAAATGGCTCTTTGCTGTAGACATTGCGGACTCCGAATTGCTCTAGACCAGTTAGACAATCCAACTGGTGATAAACAATCGGTTTAACCGTTTAGCCTTTGTCATGGAAAGAAAAAGAAAGAAAGAAAAAATATTTATTTGTGACCCGCACAGGAGACACGAGAAATATGCATAAATTTAAACAATAATAAAAAATTAAAATAAAATCCCCGTGCGAGACCAAAAAGGCTCCTACCTCAGCATGTGCAGCCTTATCCAAAAAGAAAATAACGCCGCGCTGATATTCTGATAGGACCCACTGTTGATGCCACGGACACATGGCGTGAGTATGCAATACGACGACCTCCATTTTAGGTGCATAGCAGGATAACGAATTCCCAAATGGCATTTCGTTGAAGCTCGCTGAAACTGGAATGAAATAAGATAACGCAAACAGATTGCCTTCACTTTGACATTACACGCATGCTCCGTGCTCGTTCTACACTCGAAGCTGGAAATGCAATTAAGTACAATTCATCGACGAGTCTAAGCTTGCTCCTACAAGCATACAAAATGTGTTTATAGATCGTAAGCATTTTATAGTAGATATTAGTTTTGTATTCAGTTTTACGAATATGGCTAACTATCGCGAAATGATAAGTCATGGACGCTGTATAACTTTCACTCATAAGAATAAGGAAGTAAGAATTAATAAAGTTATCGCATTACTATGCAAACGTTCAAAAATACCAATTAATCGAAAACTATAAAGACTAATTTGAACTTTCGAAACTAATTAAAACTGAGATGTAAAGAGAATAGATGTAACAAAACAATATCGAACCGAATAATGTAGCATTTTATATTTTTACAAAATATCCTTTCAAATATGTAACAATGTGAGATGAAGATTTAGTTCAAAGATCAGGGGGGTGACCATAAGCTCTTAGAGTAAGGTTATTTTGAGTGTGTGTAAGAGACAGATGTGTAGGACTTGTATACATCTGTCCCTTACGCGCACTCAAAATAACCTTACTCTTAAGCTTATGGTCACCCCCCAGACAGCGGTTGTCCGTTTATTTATCAAACAAAACACAATACAATGTATTTGTAAGAAGTCAATACATTTGAAATTCGTATACATATTATTTCCTCACATTAAGTAAATGGCACTTATACCTACAAGTATTATTCCTATGAAATTCATAAGGTATTAATTACATCACATACACTCAATAGTAAACGTCTGAAATTGCATATTTCGAGAAGGGTTTGTAGCAAAATTATTGATAAGCCGATACGTCACTGGACTGCATTCGCAATACTAGTTAAAAATATTGCAATTTTCACTGTAAAACATTTTATGATGGATTTTAATTGGTAAAGGTTTAATACATACGAAAAATATCGGATGCAGATATACCTAGTTTGTTAAGGCTGCTAACTGGATGAATCTATCTGCAATTGATTTTTTTGTTCTAGTGTGTACGAAAACTTTATCTAGGTATCTATAGGTAAATGTTATACGTAGGTCAATTTATTTAGTAAAATTTGAGTAAATCTATACTAATATTATAAAGAGATAAAGTTTGTGAGTTTGTGACGTTGTAAGGGGTAATCTCTGGATCTACTGAACCGATTTTGAAAATTCTTTCACCAGTAGAAAGCTACATTATTCCTGCGTGTCATAGGCTATAATATAATTCCAAAAATTAGAGATCCTTATGAAAATTACAATAATGTAACCCAAGGTAGAAAAATGTTGCCTGTAAAATACATTATTGGGCGTGCGCTGAGAAAACTATTGATGATAGATAAAAAATTGTAGGTAGGTAGGTAGGGTAGGCAGGGTAGACAGGGTAGGCAGGATAGGCAGGGTAGTCAGGTTAGCCAGGGTAGGCAGGGTAGGCAGGGTAGTCAGGTTAGCCAGGGTAGCCAGGGTAGACTGGGTACGCAGGGTAGGGGCAGGGCAGCCAGGGTAGCCATGGTAGCCAGGGTAGGCAGGGTAAGCAGGGTAGGGACAGAGTAGGCAGGGTAGGTAGATAGGTAGCCAGTTGACGGTAGCGAAGCCCCGAGGGTCAGCTAGTACCAAAATAAGACCAACGCCGGTTTTCTAGAGTTTCCATCCATGCATTTAATTTTCTTGAACAACTTTCTTTGCCAGCAATTGGTAATCTTTAAACTTATTTATACCTACCGTCTGCTGGGTTCTCGTCCTAATCATAATCATACGCCTAAGATCGTTTCGACACTCAATTTAACTTCAGTATCCAATCATTTAGGTGATGCAAATGAAAGCACCCTCGACGGATATTGAAAATATATGAATTTTATAGCGTATTACCCGCAAAAATAATCTTCAGTAAGATGGATTTCATTTTCATACATGCAATAAAAGACAAGTAGGTAAATAAAAAAATGGCAATAAAAAGCTTTTTACAAAAAAAATGCTACCGACTTCCAAATAAAAAAGTGAAAAATAACTTTCTTTTTGGACGTCGGTGCCTTTGGACATCGACTTCCGAAAACAAAGTTATTTTTCACTTTCTAGTGTTTTTATTTTTATTTGGAAGTCTGTAGCATTTTCTTGTAAAAAGTTTGTTTGTTTTTCACTTTTTAGCTGTAGGTACCTAATAGGCAAGTTCTTTTTAGTAAGGCACCTATAATGCCAGAATAGATTACCCGAATATCATGAAATTTTAACGTAACCGGTGAAATGAGAGTTTACCAAGGTGTACACATCTGCGTACCTATTTAGAGCGTACTGGCGTGATGTTATGTTATGAAATGGACAATATAAATAGAATAAACAATAAGCAGACATGCGATTGCAGCAATCCCGAGAGATTTGCCGTCATTTATTGAAGACATCTGTTGTGCATCACAAAATTAAAATGGGACCAATTAGGGTACATACTCTAACAAACAAAAAAAAGAATTTTCAAAATCGGTCCACAATTGACAGAGAAATCGGTGAAAGTCCAAAAAAAAAATGTTTGAAGTCGAACATAGAACCTCCTCCTTCGGTTAAAAAGTATGGAATAAGTACTGGCCACAAGACGGATACAGGCTTTGGTCTTCTATTTTTAAATTAGTACATGTCTTTTTTAAGCTCAAAACGGACCTATCAAAGTTTAGTCAAATCTTCATTCAAAATAACTTCGTAAGAATCATGATTAATTTCACAGATCCCAGAGTCGTTTTCAAACATAATATGTAGCTTTAGCAGATGCACTAATTAAAATCATTTTGTAATGAAAACCGTTGCATGATGTAGTAGCTTTGCTTGTACACCATGATAAACCGTAATGGATACAGCAAACTGGACTTGGGAACAAAGGCCTATGGAATAGTGTTGTTCTACGGGCCGATTTATCTGATATATTGGCCAAATATATGGACAATTCGCTTCGGCAACGTTAAATATAATACGTGTTGCACGAACCTAGACTGTGGTCTTTAAATTATGTATGTATGAAAGTACTAGTACCAGTTACTGAACTATGTACAGTCAAGGGTCAAAAGTGCAGTCATACTCTCCCAAAACTCAAATGGCTAGTTTTTGTAGAAGAAGTTAAATTATCCACAACTGATTTAATATTTTAAATGATAAATGATAAATGATTTTATTTCTGTAAGTTGGTTTATACAAACACTTTTACATGTCGAACATATTTTTTAAAACTAGATGAGGTCGGCGTTTCCTATCTGACTACTCTGAGAAGAAAGGCCGAAACAAACTCAGAGGTCACAGTCTCTTTTAAAGTCCAGACAAAATATTGGTTAGATCATGTGAAGACCATGTAGACTGATGTCTGAAATGGACTTTTGAGGAAAGAACCAGCCAGATTGAGTGGACCTGTCCAGTCAGTATAGAAATTAAAGCAAAGATTATTCCTACTAAACGCGAAAAGTTGAAATTCTGCTGCCTGCAAATAAAATGCCTTTTCTGTTTTGGTAGAGTGTTACTGCACTTTTGACCCTTATAGTACATGTGGTAAATAAAATAGGTAGGTAGTAGGTACTATATCTTTAAGTGCACAAGTTCTAAATTATATCTTCTGAAATTATACACCGTTAAGTTTTGGTCGTTTAAATCCCGCAGCGGTCCGTGTATCGATTTGTAAAGATAAAATTAAAAATTAATAAATACACAAAAAAATAACGGACTTCCAAAGATATCACTAAAAAGCGCAAAAATAGCTGTCGTTTCGGCAGTTGGTGTTGCAAAATGAGAAAACAGAGGTAATTATTACACAGACTTCCGAAACAATTTTTGCACTTTTTGTGGTTTTGCTATGGAAGTCGGTTTATTTTTTTGTTTTTGAACGACCAAAACTTAACGGTGTATTTCTAAATATTAAGTATATTAGTAGTTAGAATTTAATATTACCTACAAATTCATAACAGATAAGCTGATATCCGTGGTTTCGCTTCAGGTGGCCTATCTTAAGGGGCGAGCACAGCCTACTGTGACAGGCTTGACTCAAATTTTTATCACAGTATGGGAGCAAAAACCGTGATAAAATGAGTGACTGAAGCATATCACAGAGGCCGTGCTCGCCCGGCTGTACTTAGCAATAGTGTACCTTTCCATTAGTGCAAGAAATTTCGTAATTGTGTAGGTACCATCATTTGCAAAAAAAAAAAATATGAACCTGTTTATCATATTCATAGGTATAAGTTATACTCGTATAGTAACTACTTAGTAGAGTTGTATAAAACAAAGTCAGTGTCTGCATCTGCCTGTTTCACCGCTTAGTTCTTCTAAACAACGCAACCGAGTTTGATATATAGTTTTCACAAAACGATAAATGAGACAGGTTATAATTATGAAATTCCCCTTCATTCCCTCCCCACCTCAGTGGTAGATTATGGCCCATTCCCTGAGGAGGCCTGTATCTTAACAGTGGCAAGATTAAGGCGATATATACGCCCCAATGTAACGCAGTACTGACCGTGCGCCCGCTCGATGCCAAAATATCAAAATTGAACCTCCTTTTGAACAGTTTTGTTTGCAAAATATTATTTGATTTACATATGCTATGTTAGGTATGAAGAAATTCCAGCCATAATTTTTTCTGTATAAAAATATTTTTAAACATCCAAGTCGTTTTGGAGGAGTTTCCAAAAGTTGCGAAAAAATATAGTGTTGTTAATTATTTTTTTAAAGATAAACTGTTACACGAAAAAACCTTGTGTTCAAAATTATGTACATGAATCAATAATAAATATATATATTTTTTTCAAACCTATTAACCTAGCTGTTACTGAGGAGTATGCTTTAGAAAGTTACCGTTTTACGGCACCAAGCCTCAGTTTCCCACCTTAAAATTATCGGAGAATTAATGTGACAAATTGTCAAGCACGCGTTTTCTGCTGTGATTGGTTGAATGAATTTTCAACAGCCAATAACAGAAGATAACGCTTGTTTGACAATTTGTCACATTAATTCTCCGATAATTTTAAGGTGGGAAACTGAGAGTAAAGCGTATGTAGGCCCTTAAATGGCTAATTTTGTCGTGCACGGTTGCAAGCGTAGTTATAAGCTACTTGCATTAACTAATTGTCTATGAGATTATCAAAAAGGTCATGATGCTTAAATTCAGCTTGGGTGCTAATAGTCTTAAGTGAATTACGAGTACCTGCCATTGATCAAATTAAAGCATGTTTGCCATTGCAGGCATCGTGCGGAAAAGGACTCTAACCTGATTGATTAAGGATAAATTAGCCATCTACGTGAACCATAACTTGTTTCGTAATTAATATTAGAGAAGACCAATAAGCGCTTCTGACACCGACTTAGATAAATATAAAGACGGTTTGTAAATTGAGAAATTACAGTTAAGAACTTGACACATTCGATTTTAATGCAAAAGTTTGGCAAGTTTTTAGACTCAAGTTGTAATTGACAAATACTCAATTTCAAATTATTAAAGAAATCGCTTAGATTTATCCAGTTGTGCCTCGTAGTACACAACTCGTAGGTACTGCTCTGCCGCGCTAGCGATATTAGCAGTAAGTGAAATTTTTGATAAAATGAGTTAAAAATTGATCCCGAATCAGCGCAATGAGCCCTACCAGATGTGCTGACACCTGTTTTAATAGCTTATCGGGAAGCAGTAAATTTCGTTTAGGATAAAGGCAGTAAGTCCAATAAATGACAAATCTTCCTTAACATAACAACAGTAAGTATAGTTACCCCGGATTAGTAAGTAAAGCTCTATCATTTAGGTTTTACTTTTACTTAAATTATGTGCAGTAACTGTGTATACTGTCGATATAATAAGTAAAGCATGTTTTTTATTTTGCCTTAATGACTTAGGAGATCAGCAGTAACTAAATATACTGTGGATATAATAAGTAGAGTTTGTTTTTAATTAGGTCTTAATTGATTAGAATATCGGCAGTAACTAAACATACTGTGGATATATTATGTAATGTATGTTTTTTTATTCTTCTTTGAATACTTAGAATATCTGCAGTAACTCATCATTCTGTGGTTATATTAAGCAAGGTCTACTTCACATTCGGTCTTGATCACTTACACTGTAAGCAGTAATAATCATAATTATATTAAACTGTGACTAAAATAAGAAAAATATATTATTGAATTTGAGAGTTCAATTTACTTTAAGTATCAGCTTTTTAATTCGACATACCATTGCCGCTGATATACTGCCGCACTAGCGATAAGAGCAGTAAGTATGTTTTGCGTAGTTTTGAGTAAATTGGCGCGCAAAGTTTTTGTTACAATTTTGTTTTTCCGGACTTCTTTTTTTAAGTTATATTAATTGTGATGGTTGAAACGTGTAGCCCAAATAAAGCGCTTTTATATTCTTCACTCAATAAAATTGTATATATATTAGAATAGTTTTAAATGACGAAAATCCTTTTATATCTAGTGTTAGTTGAAGCAAGTGAAATATCAATTGCTTAGAATAATAGCAGTAAGTAGTAAGTTACTGCTGTTATTATAAGTAACTCATAATAGGTTTAGATTATAGCTTAGAAATAAAAACAAAGTGTTAGATTAAAAACGTTTATGTTTATTAATATTTCTTTACTTACGTATTATTATTATATTAAATAACGAGGTTTCACTAGTTTCACTATCTGAGAACAATAAAATTTTAAGAAAATAAACTATTATACAAATTTAAATCAGTCTTTCTTACTTTGAAAGTCTTATAAAATAATTATATTTTTTTTTGAGCTCCATTCTACTCTCGTATATTATTATAATACAAAAAACTTTAAAAAATATATAAACATTGGCAAGTTAGCCATATTTCAAAGTAACAAACAAAAAAATCAGCCTTTCTACGTTTACAATTTGAGATCAAACTAAGTTAAAATACTAGAATAAAAAAAATCAAACATAATGTAAGAAATAAAATAACAGAACCTTTTTTTGGGGTGTCATGATATAACAAAACACATAAAACTATCTAGCAAAACTTAATCTATATCACTGACTTTATCTGAAACCGGTAAATTTAACCAAAACCCCTTTCTGTTATCTGGCATTAATTCTAACAGTTTCTTTAAAATCTCAGTCTTCGTATATTCTGGAATCCCTCTGGGTGTCAATTTTGAACTGAATTCAGGAAATGTTCTTGATTTCAGATACTTCCTCTAGAAAATAAAAACTGGGCTATTTTGAGTTATCTGGTGTATATTATTAACAGCAATGAAATAAATGCGAAAACAATCACCTTGAAGTATTTTGAACCTGGTCATACTTTTATGTCCGCAGACAGCTTTCACCATCAGGTGGAACAGGCTTTACAAAGAAAAAATAAGGTCTATGATTTTAACGACTTCGTTGATGCAGTGCAGCAAGCGAACTCAAGAAAAACCATTGTAAAAATAATGGAAGTCGATAATTTTTACAATTATATCGACCTATCTTCGCAACATAAAATGAGGAAAGTACAACCTAGAGTGTACCTTAAAGATATTATGGTTTTAGTCGCAAATCGAGGCGAGTTCACACTGCAATACAAAACTAACCATGCTGACGAACAAGTACAAAGTTTAAACTTTTTACAGTTGAAGTATCTGAAATCAAGAACATTTCCTGAATTCAGTTCAAAATTGACACCCAGAGGGATTCCAGAATATACGAAGACTGAGATTTTAAAGAAACTGTTAGAATTAATGCCAGATAACAGAAAGGGGTTTTGGTTAAATTTACCGGTTTCAGATAAAGTCAGTGATATAGATTAAGTTTTGCTAGATAGTTTTATGTGTTTTGTTATATCATGACACCCCAAAAAAAGGTTCTGTTATTTTATTTCTTACATTATGTTTGATTTTTTTTATTCTAGTATTTTAACTTAGTTTGATCTCAAATTGTAAACGTAGAAAGGCTGATTTTTTTGTTTGTTACTTTGAAATATGGCTAACTTGCCAATGTTTATATATTTTTTAAAGTTTTTTGTATTATAATAATATACGAGAGTAGAATGGAGCTCAAAAAAAAATATAATTATTTTATAAGACTTTCAAAGTAAGAAAGACTGATTTAAATTTGTATAATAGTTTATTTTCTTAAAATTTTATTGTTCTCAGATAGTGAAACTAGTGAAACCTCGTTATTTAATATAATAATAATACGTAAGTAAAGAAATATTAATAAACATAAACGTTTTTAATCTAACACTTTGTTTTTATTTCTAAGCTATAATCTAAACCTATTATGAGTTACTTATAATAACAGCAGTAACTTACTACTTACTGCTATTATTCTAAGCAATTGATATTTCACTTGCTTCAACTAACACTAGATATAAAAGGATTTTCGTCATTTAAAACTATTCTAATATATATACAATTTTATTGAGTGAAGAATATAAAAGCGCTTTATTTGGGCTACACGTTTCAACCATCACAATTAATATAACTTAAAAAAAGAAGTCCGGAAAAACAAAATTGTAACAAAAACTTTGCGCGCCAATTTACTCAAAACTACGCAAAACATACTTACTGCTCTTATCGCTAGTGCGGCAGTGCTCTTGGATTGAGTAACTAAAAAACAATAACTTATGTTACTAGTTTAACACGTTACTCAAATGAAAAATCTTTTATTTGAGTAACGTGTTAACCAAGGCCCCAACGCACAACGGACCGAAAGAGTCTACTCTAGTTCAACATTCAATAAGGCACAATGTATTTTGATATAACAAGTATTTTTTAAATTGTATAAAGTCAAAATGCTACTTGAACCTTCTTTGCAAAGCTTCTTTGTGCAACTAGCGCCACCTAGCGTCGGATAGCGGCACTTTATGTACATCCAAGTTACGCTACCCAACATGAGAGGGCACCGTATCCGCTTGATTGTTAACATGAAAAGTGCATAATAATAATTCTGCTAATTCAACTTTTCTTTACATTGACTACTGTTGATGGAAATAGCTTATAAGTACTTAACAATTTTATTTTTGATATTTCTACCTAACTGTAACTTGTGTCTGTAATTGAATTTTTTTAATGTGCTTCGAAGTGCTACGAATCTCTACGAACCGCTACGAATCACTACGAGGCGTAGCCAAATTCATATGGCTTTATCAGTCTTCAGTACACTTCAATGTGCTGATGTTTACCATCAGTTCACATTGGACTTACACCGGCACTTACGTTAATATTATAGAATGTATTACGTAAGCTACATACCTCTCAGGAGCTTAGAGTTTACCCCCGCACTATATACCCCACCAAATTACATGCGTTAGATCCTAACATCAAACTTTATAATTGAGCTTTATATATATATGAAACCTGATACTTATTATTACTTATATTTTAGTAAACTGTACTCATATCAATTAAATCGATCAAACAAGAAGTTAAGAACTAAATTACAAACAAATTTCAATTATGTATCTAAAAAAACTTTACAGGTTAACAAGATACGTCAGAATGAAGTTGTCCTTTTTACAAACGCTCCCGTGGCCTTCCCGAGGGCCCTAGAACTTTTAACTCCTAAATTTTTCGGTATAAAAAAACTAGAACTCCAAAAAGGAATAATGTAACTTTCGACTGGTAAAAGAATTTTCAAAATTGGTTCAGAAGTTCCAGAGATTACTTCCTACAAACCAACTCACAAACTTACAAACTTTACCTCTTTATAATATTAGTGTAGATATTTAAAACTTATACAATTATAGTATGGTGATGACTGATGACTAGGTAAGCTTGTCAGAATGTAGTGCGAGCATAACTTCGCAAATTAACTAAAGTTAATCAAATTTATGGCAAACTAACAGAAAGTTATTGTTTGTTTCAGCTACGACCGTGATCAGCCCTTCACCTTCCAGATCGGCGTCGGCCAAGTAATCAAGGGATGGGACCAGGGACTTCTCGACATGTGTGTTGGTAAGTCACAGTTTACACCTCTTTTCAACGTGCTTGTTTTTAGCGCTAAGCAAAATATAAACTCATTCTACAACAAAATATAATAAAAAAGGTCTGCGCACCATTCGGACATATGTAGGTAGGAGACGTCGTCGACTGTTCTACTTCTAAATCACGTCATACATCGCAGCGTACATTGGCAACAAGCGCTGCTCGTCTTTCACAGCAGGAACAGTACGACCAGTATATCACACAAGACTTTGCTTGGCTTTTAGTTTACACACAATTTTCCCGCCAACGAATTTTATACAAGGCACACTGTATTTGGGTGTGTAAGCCCCGAGCATGCGCAGTGTGTCTTTGCGACTGAGGGTGAGGTGGGTTCATTAGTGTGAGGTCGACAACGACGCGCAACTCAGACCGCGGTCCGCGCAGCAGTCTCGATGTGATCGCTCATCTTCGATACATGCGTAAATGCATAAAGCGATATTTTCTAAAAAACCTGGCCAGCCAACTAATTTTACATATTTTTTGATGGAACGTTCAGGACTTGTGTATCATTTATGATTGATCCGTGAAGTGCGTTTGTGCTGTGAATAAAAATATACTCGCACCTGTGAACATTGTTGTTTATTTTGGTTTCTTATCATTGCCTGGCTAGACACGCTCTCGTTACATAAAATGGCGTCAGCAAAAATAACAAATATTGACTTCTTCGAGGATGGTGATATCCATGATTATATTTTAGAAGCAATGAGAAAGGCTTATTACACGAAACTTCCTACTATGTTTATCAATGAACACTGCGAGGAATATTATAATAATATTGCAAGCAAAGGTTTTGTAAATGTCGTGATGCAAAGATTAAAAGACAATGATAATGACGATGATGCTGATCTGCATGATTATAAAATAGCTGTTATAGATGAGAAAGAACAGCTTGTTAAAAACGTTAGTGGTAAAGACATAATTGTTGTACCTTGGGAGGATTCATTTGATATTGTTTGGGCAGGCCATAAGAAGTACTGCCATCCAGGTGCACAAAAGCTTATGCATTTATTGCAAGAGAAGTACTTACTGAACCGTAATGCAATCGAGTGTATATCTGAAATTTGCCCGGTTTGTGTCGGAGAAAACCAACCAAACGTTACATTCAGTCTAGATTATGTACCCATAACTGTCGCTCCGGGTTTCAAATTTAACCACATATTAGCTTACCAGGACACGTACACTAAATTCATCCGATTAAAACCAATAAAGAAGGGCCTGACAAGACTACAGCTATCAAGGAAACTGCTTGATATGTTTACAGATTTTGGGCCACCTAGAAACTTGCTCATAAGTCATCCTATTCTTAAACTAACCTTCAGAGACTTTAAAGAATTCATACAAGTTTTTGATTTCGACGTTATTATTAAAATAGTCGATATAGACCCGATTAAAATTAATCGCGTAAGATCAGCAACTAATAAATGGATGGAGGATAAAAGGAGTAAAGATTTCGGAAAATATATTTCAGATATTGAGCAGGATCTAAATAAGAATATCTGCTCTGATCACGTTACAGTTGCGAACGCAAGAGTGCGTAATACTATAGTAAAAGAGACAGCTATTGAAAAAACCGCTGCTATGTTCAAAAAAATGAATAAAGCAAATGCTACATTAACTAATTATTTCTTTAGCACAAAGAATCCAGTTCTATCTACTACTATAATTGATGACCCTGGCGATAAATACATATTACCCACTTCCAAACAGAACGACATTATGGGGACAGGACGACAAGATTACATATTACCCACTTTCATACAGGACAACATTATGGCGACAGGACGACATAATTACATATTACCCACTTCTATACAGGATGACATTATGGGTCTGTCAGGGGATTTCATATTTGGTGACAATGATCCACTTCCGCGTGAATTCCATCAAAACATATTCGAACAGGTTTTGGAAGATAGTGGTCTGTTACAATCCAACAACCAATTTAATAATATTGAAATCGAAGAGGGGCCGTCTCGACAAATATTAGATGCACAGATTTTGCAATCACAATACCCAGAAGTATACACAGAAGATACCGCAATTGTTACTAATGCAAGGGCATGCAACCAGGGGTTTACACCTTACACGATAGCTCCCATGGAGGTAGAACAGCAGCCGCAAAAGCAGATGCAGGCGAAGCCGAAGTTGAAGGCGAAGCAGAAGTCGAAGGTTAAGCCGAAGGCGAAGCCGCCAGCGTGGCCATCAGACTGTCTTTTTGAAGCACTCCCGGAAGCGTTTCCTGATGGATCTGAATATTTTTGATTAAATAATAATGAAGAAGCTGGTCCTGCTTCAGAAGTTGATATGAGAATGATCAAAGGTTGCGATTACAATGTTTTTAATTGTGAAAACAGTGAGGGGTGTGGCGATTTAATTACATTTAAGTGGAACGAAGATTTAATTGTCGAAACAATGGCAGTTGAATGTAAGCAAATCCAGTTCTGATTACATCTGCATTTTGGCTTTTCTAGAGCCTCTGATTAAGCTCTAGAAATATTACACAGAAACAATTAAATAACGCTTGTCAATCCCATAACACAGATTTGATCTTTTTAGCAATCGTTATTACTTAGAAAATGCCTAGAGCGGGAGCTCTATCCATGTGGTTATCCTTCAAGTTTGCCCGATGAATTGCCAATTTCAAATGATCTAATAACCTAATGCAAAGGTAATTTAATCTTACCTTAGGCCCAGTATTTTGATACGTAGTTAACTCAACTAATGGTTAAAAATAGCAACCAATGGTTTCGAATTACAGTAAAACGCGTTATGTCATCAACTGTTAGCTTATCAAATGGTCAAATAAATAATTCTCCAACACCAAAGCATATCAAATGGTCAAATAAATAATTCTCCAACACCAAAGCATATCACATTGGAATGTAAAAGCCATAAGTAAAATTACTTACTTTTAAAACGATGCTGAAAAAAACGTTTTACTACAATTTATGTCGGTAATAAGCCACTTCTCATTGTCTTTCGGGGTGGTATGCCAATATTTTGCGTTGCCATTTAGTAGAGACAAAAGAAAACTCACTTTTCACTCTCCACCAAACAAGATAATTCGTTACTATAGTTACTAACTACTATAGTTACTATCTATAGTAACAAAATAGTTCAAACGAAATTCATTTTGAACTTAGTTTGAACATCGAATCCTAACTTACAAATAATAATAAGCAATAACAAACCAAAATCAAGCATCCCATCGTTGCACACCTTGTTCACGATGACCTTTTATATTTCCAGGTGAGAAACGTAAGCTGACGATCCCATCCTCTCTGGGCTACGGAGAACGCGGAGCCGGCAACGTGATCCCACCCCACGCCACCCTTCACTTTGACGTGGAGCTCGTCAACATCGGTGACTCGCCCCCAACCACCAACGTCTTCAAAGAAATCGATGCTGACGCCGACAACATGCTTTCGCGTGAAGAAGTGAGTATAGAGTTAGCGTTCCAGGCGATGGATACAGATGGAGACAAAGAACTGTCGCGCGAGGAGGTCAGTGCCGAGGCTTCGGGTGGCGGTGGATGGGAGTGGACTTAACTCAGTGTCCCGCTAACAGCGAGGCCGTTTGCGATGCACGTTCACTAAATTTCCCTGTAGCAGTAGTGGTATTATATAACTAAACTCTCCGCCAGACAACAAAAAAGTCATTGATCTGACATGTACTTACGTATCTTGAAAACATTGATTTATTGAAATATTTTGATAATTTTGGTCTTAAGGCCTATATATTTCCCAATGTTAACACAGTACTGTCCGTGCACCCGCTCGGAGCCAGAATATTGAATCTCCTTTTGGACAGTTTTGTTTGTAAAATATTCTTTGATTAATATAGGCTATTTCAATTATGAAGAAATTCTAGCCATCAATTTATCTCTGTATAATATTTTTAAACATCCAAATCATTTTGGAGGAGTATCCAAAAGTAACGAAAAAATATCGTGTTGTTAATTATTTTTTTAAAGCTTAAAGTTATACGAAAGCTAGTTACACGCAAAAAAACATATTTCACAAATAATTTATATGAATAAATAATATTATTCTGCAAATCTTTTAACCTAGCCGTTGTTACTAAGGAGTATGCTTTAGAAAGTAACCGTTTTACGACACTAAAGCTGTGGAAAACCCTTTAATGAAAGGTAGGCGTAACACCATTTTATCCGTTTAAATCATGTAAATCGGTTCACGTGTTTATGAGATATGAACTCATTAGTAAATGCCTAGTGTAAGGGTCACGGACACTCCTTACCGCGATATATGTTTGTTTTGATCGTGTTAGCGACACTGCCTTTACATTTCTTTCGTATCGTTTTGAAATATTGGAATACATTGATAGACAGGTGTTGACGACTTTTATTTTTTTGTTATCTGGCGGTGACTAAATGCCTTTTTCTTTTAGAACTCCTCTCCTTTGTAATATATCGACGTATCAGCCTAATTTCCCTTCTAATACCTGTCTGCTTCTCATATTTCTATATTCATGGATTATATTTCTTCAATTGTTTAATTCTCTATACAGAGGTTCTTCAGAAGTGGATATCTAACAAATATATTTCTTCAATTGTTTAGTGCTCTATACAGAGGTTCTTCAGAAGTGGGTATCTAACAGATATATTTCTTCAATTGTTTAGTGCTCTATACAGAGGTTCTTCAGAAGTGGGTATCTAACAAATATATTTCTTCAATTGTTTAGTGCTCTATACAGAGGTTCTTGAGAAGTGGGTATCTAACAAATGCTATTTTCTAGGTGGGTGGTACATAGTTGTAAATTAAATTAAGCAAAGCAAATGGTAAATTATAAAACACCAGTCTTTTTAAAAATACTCACAAACTATAAGTAACTAACTACTATAGCTTCAAAAAATTAATCATACTTAATTAGGTTTTCTTGCATATATATATATATATATATGTTTAGTTACCTATGTCTGTTTAGTACATGATAATGTCCTCACCGCATATTATAACAACAAAGAGCGGATAGGTACAGAACGTAAAAATAGAATGGTTGGTCGGTATAACATTCAAGTTTGTAAAAAATCCTTGTAAGCCTATTTGTCCTTTCTAACAGCATGCTTTGTACTAAAAACAGGATTAAATGTGATTTCGTCTGCGTTTATAGATACAGCAATAATATCGGATCCAATAGTATCTTCTATTCAATATATTATATTACAATATACATTATTGCTGTATTTGATAATTACCTTTGTATTTTTTTTAATGAATTCCAAGATTTCCTTCGTTTGAATTATAGACAGATCAGTGTTCCTATTGACAAAATCAGTATAAATAACAAAACAATGATGTTGTAGACAAGTAAAATTTAAAAACCCCCGACACATTTATCTTGCGAAAACCCCGATTCAAACAGTAAAATGCTCATAACTTTTGAACGGCTGAACCGATTTTATTCAAACATAGCTACGAAAACTCTCGATTAAGTCACCTTTAAAACAAAAAAAAACTAAATCAAAATCGATTCATCCGTTTGGACGCTATGATGCCACAGACAGACACACAGCAACACACGTCAAACTTATAACACCCCTCTTTTTGTGTCGGGGGTTAAAAATCAACATTGATTACTTAATAAAAACCTTACTAATTAGTAACTGTACGGAAAGGCCAAACGAAACTTATCTGTAACGCATAATGAGGTGACTTCTACGCCCATAATTATAGGTAGCACTTGTAAATAATTCTATAATATGTTAATTGTCGTGCAGGTCAGCGAATACTTGAAGAAGCAGATGGTCCCTTCGGACGGCGCCGAGATGAGCGAAGACGTCAAACAAATGCTGGAAAGCCACGACAAACTCGTCGAGGAAATTTTCCAACATGAAGATAAGGACAAGAACGGGTTTATTAGCCATGAAGAGTTTTCAGGACCCAAGCATGACGAACTGTAAATGCATGACTTATTAAAAAAACTCGCTCCTTGTTCAATACTAATTTCATACATACCTTTGTACTTGAAGCACTCGGGAGACGAGTCTTATGTGCGTCTATTATAAATGTTAGAAAACAATTACTTAAATTATATACACTACACAAACAAAAAACAGTCCCGCATTTTAATGAAATCGAAGTGTTTAGATTTATAAGAGTTTTTCAGTCATAAAGTTTTTGTTGAGTCTTTTGTACTTAGTTCTTTACTTATGTTGTTGGTGTAATGGAGTTTTGTTATTTAGAATATGATAAGAAATAAAAATTTACTTTTATATTATTATATTTTTAGCATAATACTGAGTGTCTATATCTGTCTGTTTTGCATATAACGGAACAGCTAACAGCTGTCAATAGTCAACATAAGAATTAAAAACAACAATTTAAAATAACATTTTCAACAAAAATATCTATAGATATTATGTTAGCACTTAATTCATAATAAAATATTAAACACGATAATAATAATAATATACTACAGTCGAGGAATCTCCTGTGTTTAATTAGTACTTTTTATCAAAATCTATGTGTTAGCAGTTAATTCATAATAAAATATTATACCCGAAGTAATATACACTACAGTCGAGTAATCTCTGTTATTTAATTATTCGATAATTACAGCACTGGATTTTTTCTGTTTATGTTGACTATCCAAATTATTCTTTTAACTGTCCACATCTTTAGATAATACCGACCTTCTCAAGTTGGTACATCATTGCATGTATAAATTAACACATCTGATCTGACTCTTGTGACCGGCAATTTTGCAGTCCAGTACCTTCATGATATTGTCTACCTTACTTGACGATTTTGTTTTAACTTATTCTTCTATTCTTCTTAAGTTGAATGAGATACTTATGTACTTTAAGTTACATGTAAATATTACATCGTTTACAACGATTACCCTGTTTTTTAAACAACCATTCCGCTGCTGTGGACTTTAGAAATTAAATGTATTTATACCATTAACTTTGTTTTATTTACGCACCTACAGATACCAATACCTTGTAGTCTATTATTATTACATATTAGTTAGAGTATATAGTACATTACTGCAGCGGCCAGCAAAAGATGCATTGATGGACGAACGTGTAAATGTGGGCCGAGGCGAAGCCGAGGCACACATACGTAAGTCCATCAATGCCTAGTTGTGGCCAAGGCTTGTTTAGTGCTTTTCTCAAATAATGCGCGGAAATTAAAACTAAGTAGTACCTAGAATTCATTTTGTCAAATACAATTATTACTTTTCAAAATCAATGACGAACAACGAACAACAATAATGATTCTTGCTTTAGGTTTAGTACGCACTGCGACTTTTATTCGCGTGATTTTTATTCGTCCATTCTGCGGCCTATGGAATTGTATGCACGCGTTGCGGTAAAAAAATCACGCGGGCGTAATACTACAAAAATTCGCGCACATAAAAATCGCAGTGCGTGCTAAGCCTAAGCCATAAGTGTTCATTTGTTTTTTTTTCAGTAAACAGCTGTCTATTTGCAAGCCAGTTCGAAATTTAAATAAAACCTTTGATAAGTTACCTCCTTGGTTGCCATGATTCGGAGTAAAAGATCGTTCCATTTTTAAATTACACGACAGATATGAGTTTACTATGGAATTTATTTGGCCGCTGCACACGACAGATATGGATTTTCATACAAATTTTGCCGGCCGCTGCGCGCATGTATTTGGCCAGTACAGCAATTGCGATTTATCTCGAAGAAGGTTGTCAAAATAATGCTCATATTTCCAAGCATGTTTGAGAAAATATTATTACTTACCCTCAGTTTCCCACCAAAAAATTATCGCAGGATTAATGTGACAAATTGTCAAGCATGCGTTAGCTGCTGTGATTGATTGAATGAAATTTCAACAGCCAATCACAGAAGATAACGCGTGTTTGACAATTTGTCGCATTAATTCTCCAATAATTTTAAGGTGGGAAACTGAGGGTTAATAGGGTCTGTTTTTTAATCTCAGAGACAAAATTGGCACATACAAATGTCAAAGTTCTTCTTTTAGGACTTTATAAGACTCCTGAGATATATAATGCGGACTCCTCGCGGCTCGTGGCCCGCGTAGTTCCCGTTCCCGTGGGAATAGGTACAAGTATAAAAAGTATATGTGCCTATGTCACCCGGGGATAGTGAAGCTTCCCAACGGTGAAAGAATTTTTGAAGTTTATTCGTTACATACAAATCTATCCTCTTTATAATATTAGTATAGAAGTATAAATAACTCTTTTTCGCCCTCACTTACCTCAGAAGGCCCTAAAAGTAGAAATTTGACATTTGCATTTGTCAATTTTGTCTCCGAGATTAAAAAACAGACTTTAGAGCTCGACTTACTGTCACCACATCACTATTTAAAGTCTATTGTGTTAAAAACTAAGTCCCATTCAATGGGGAATGCCCATTTTTGGCCATAAACCGCCCAACAATTTGCTTTTGTTAAAAAAAAACATCTTGATTTATGTTTATTAATCGCGGTATTTATTTATCCAAACAAGATTGCAACATTTTTGCAAAAAATAAAAAGTACCGGAAAGATAAAATGAAATTAGGTAAATCCGGCATCCATTGGTTTGTGGATTAAATAAAAAGTGTTGCCAAATTATTAATTTCGTTCAAAATATAATCGATTCTCTTTTCTCCAATCGATTTTTTATGATGTAATAATTATTATAATGGCAATATTATTCGTTTATTTTCGATAATAAAAACGTGTTATCGTTAAACGTGTGTTGTGCTATATTATGATAATAAAACAAGCGAATTCCTAGTTGATTTACCATAAATTCTTATCATAACAAAAATGCTACTACACAATTCACAGCTGTCATTCTTATTTGTTCTTCAAAATACATTTAAAATTGAATTCGAAAAACTAAAAGAAACAAAATAATATTCTTTTTGGCGCTTTAATTAATTTGTTCGTATTGAATTATAATTCGAACAAAAACTCGATATAGATTTTTATGTCTGATATGTGGCAACATCGAATTTGACATTATAACAGCATGGCGGCTGTCTGTCATAAGTTGGTAATTCAAAATGCGCCATCGTTTGCATTTGTATTATTTTGTATTGTTTTCTTGCGGATTTGTTATCTCACCAACGAATAAGCTTTTAAATGGACTCCGACAACTTTGTTTGTAGGTTTGTATTACAGTAAAATGATAGTTAAAGAACTGTAATTGTGAAAAAAAAACATTTGATATCTTATCAATCCGGACTTTTTTCTGAACCAATTCCTATACCATTTCATTCATTAGATTACATATAATAATTTCCGTATGCTTTAATTTGTGGGCACCCCGGGCCAAAGTGTCTATGGGCGGTGGGCATTGCCCTTTTAGAGTTTGTATGGGTACCTAGGTATTCAATCGACACGCAAAGACGATAGTAGAAGAACCTGAAGGGTTTACATAATAAGTTCTTATTGGAGCAAGAGAGTAGTGGATAGGTATCTTTATCATTACAACTACATATTATAAATGTGAAAGTAACTTTTTCTGTCTGTCTGTTATCTTTTCACGCTTAAACTACTGATACTGACCCACACACCTATAATATTATGGCGCGATATGAAAAATAGGCTGTTCAAAGTACTAATGCTACGCAGACGAAGTCGCGGGCAACAGCTAGTAATCAAATAAGCAGACTTTGATTAGGTAATTGTGAAAATTACAAGGCATGAACAAGTGGTGTACCTAGCCTGTCGAGGGCACAGGGCGGCAAAACCAAATGGGGCGCCTGCCTCGGTACCCAGTAGAGCTTAAGAAATAGTAGAATATAGGTATAGTTCTCGCCAAACTTCTTGCCCGCCATGAAGTTGGCTATAAATGCTGCGCAGTAGTAAATCTCATACAAAAACAGTACCGATCCGTGCATTGCGCATCGAAAAGCCAACTTCAGCGTTTTACCTTCATTGTTCGATTTTTATAAATGAACACAGCAGCCCCGGATCTACGTATTTTTCGAACCGGGGCAAAACCTTGATAGTGGCGCCCCCTCCTTTCAGTGTTTGAGAAAAACTGTTAAAACTGCCAATGAGTAGCATTTTTGTGACCATTTGTTAAAATAATTTTCCTTTAATAAATTTTAACTTTTTATTATCTAATAACTTTCATTTGTGATATAAAACAGAAACACTGAAAAATATATAACCAGGAAAGACCACAACTTTTTACAGCGTGCTTTTTTTTCTGCGAAAGAATCTATTAGCTCCTCAAAGTCCTTCAGGCAGTTTTGTTTTCAATGGCTAGGATCGCGGGGCCAGATAGACGATCCTGACTCGTTGTAGAACATATATAAGTTTTAATTATTTTCAGTTTGCTGAAGCTTCGCTCACAGCTTGCAGATGTTGTTGGTAATGTGCAATAAATTCTTAAAGCTATACTAACATTGGGGAACGCTATAATTACTTGATAAAAACCTATGAGATTGTAGGAAAAGGCTTAATTTGTTCGATATTTCGAATTCTTGTCTCAAGGATTTGGCGCCCCCATGAAACTGCCGCCCGGGGAAAGTGCCCCGGTTTTCCCCCCCTTGGATCCGGGGCTGGAACACAGGCACAGAATCCGCTACCTACCGCCCGTATATGGCTCGAATGGTAAATTGACATCCTTTAGTTTGTATTTAAGTACCTACTTATATACCAATCTGTTATAAAATCTGTTGTTTAATTTGGACCAATATTCCTGTTCCTGTTTTGCGAAAAAGACTTAAAATTTTCAGTGCTGTGGACCGACGACAGGAATGGGCGTAGGCTTACACTAGGGATTTTACGGATGCCCAGCTCACCAAAGCTAATGGGTACCAAGTGTGCTTGCAGCTGCGCTCGGTCAGCCAGGGCAAATTTTTTGTGTGCATCGAATGATTTGATTATTTTTTCCATAAGTTTTTGTGACTGCTTCCATACTGGAAAAGCGCGAATAAACTAAATATTTTTTTGTCCAAAACAACAATATCAACTGAGAGGGTCTATGGTTCTCGCCAAACTTCTTGGCCGCCCTGAACTTGGCTACAATAGCTGCGGTGTAGTAAATGTCATACAAAAACAGCACCGTTTCGTGCCTTGGGCATCGGAAAGCCCACTTCAGGGCGGCCCAGAAATTTGGCGAATGTATTTATTTTAGAGTCTGTCCGAAATATCGTTAAAATTTGTTATTTTGTCGTCAATGAATGCAGAAAATTTGCCTTTCAAAATGGTGATCCTAGGAGGTGGAGGGACTATTTTTTTGTTGTATTTTTTCATTGAAATTTATTCAAGATACTTAAATAATAAAAATCTATTGCTTGATTATTTTTAAAACAAAAATTGTTCTTCCATCTTCCATGCAATAATATAGATTTATATACTCTAAGTCACTGACCTCTATTACAAGTACGCTGGACTAAACATAAGAGATAGGTTAATACCGATATTTCTCAAAAATCGGTAAAACTAATATATTCGCCTGGAAATATTATAATAATAGTGTAAGTTATTATAATATATCAGTATTAGTGATATTTTTAAATTATACCTACTAATATCAAAATAGTAGACTTGGCAAGGCGTATCTGCACTTACCTACTGTATTGACTTCTCGTAGTATGTTGGAACTAAATATCTCATATTGGTATTGGTGATGAATGTTCTATGAATGCCTAATAATCATTAATAATATGTTCTAAAGCAATGTGTAATACTAAATTCTGGAATCATCATCATGATCATCCACAGCCCGACTTCGCCCACTACTGAGCACAGGCCTCTCTCTTGTACCAATCACCACGTTCCTGAGCCTGGAATTAATTCTGGAATAATATCACAATAAATATAATTTTATTATTAAATATTTTGAAGTCAAACAATTTATATCTGCATCGCTGCTCGCTGGAATGCGATGTCACTTAACTCTTATTTGCACCTTAACACTATAGAGATAGGCTGATAGGAATCTCAGCGATGAGAGCGAGAAATACGTCCGTTGTAAATGATTATCCATCTCATTTATTATTATTATTGTATAAATGATGTTCCCTTGAGGAATCCGATGGTCGCCAACCGAGTGAATCCGAACGATTGTAAGTATTAACTAACTAGTGTTCAAGTTGAGCGAGGAGATACTTGCTTAAATGTACTAGTTTTAAGGATAAGTTGTTAGCCTATCCCCATATTTAAATCTCACTGCTCTGACAGTAATGCGCTATAACTTTTCTAGCACGCTATCCACTAGTTTATAGCTTGCAATCTGACTGAAAATATTTTTCAGTTAACCTTTACAGCATTTATTCTATTATTTAAAAATGAATCATAATAAAAATAACTAGGATTTTCTCTTACGTTTTAAATTATTCTCACTATCGATAAAGCCCATAAAAGTATTTTTTTACCGAAGGCTGTGTCCCATCTCTAATATTAGTTCCATGGACTCTCACGTTAAGTCACGTTGCTATCAGCGCCAAAATGGCGATTTTGTCATCGATAATATGAATTCCAGCGTACTTGTATGATAGAGGTCAGTGCTGTAAGTAGATTAACGTTTGTTTAACGATTTAAATCTTAATTTAACATGATGGTCTTAAAGCCCGTGCATAGGATTCTCAGAAAGACATCTCGCGGAAACCTGACAACTCATTATATCTTGCCATAAGAAAAATAAAGTCATTGTCTTTGACTTCAATTGTCAAGGCCAAGCTGTTGACAAGCAAACGAGATGGGAAGATGCATAGACCTAATAAATAGTATGGACTCGAAATACCTAAAAAAAAATCGTGCCTACCTAAACCTTAAAATGGCACTTAAAATGGCTGCCGATGCTACGGTTGTGTTAATCACGGAACACACACACATTATTAATACAAAAAGTAAACAATCATTTGACAGCAGGACTACCACGAACACATAGACCTTATGAATAGTATGGACTCGAAATACCTACAAAAATAACGTGCCTACCTAAACCTTAAAATGGCACTTAAAATGGCTGCCGATGCTATGGTTGTGTTAATCACGGAACACACACACATTAATAATACAAAAAGTAAACAACCATTTGACAGCAGGACTATCACGAACACAACCACAAATTTGGGCAATTAATATGGCGAATATGGCACGTACTGACAGCTGTCACTACGTCATAACAAAATGTTGCCATAATGAGCAACAACTGAAATATTGTTGTCTCTTTTGTCAAATACGATTACTACATTAGAAGAAATGAGACAAAATGATGTTTCACATTCTGTATCGTATTTCACTCATATTTGTATAAGCTAATGTATGTATAGAATAATAGGGCGCCTCCATATTTTTCCTAGTTCAATGCACGAACACAACCACAAATTTCGGCAACTAATATGGCGAATATGGCACGTACTGACAGCTGTTACTACGTCGTAACAAAATTTTGCCATAATGAGCAACAACTGAAATATTGTTGTCTCTTTTGTCAAATACGATTACTACATTAGAAGAAATGAGACAAAATGATGTTTCACATTTTGTATCGTATTTCACTCATATTTGTATAAGCTAATGTATGTATAGAATAATAGGGCGCCTCCATGTATTTCCTTGCTCAATGGGAAGATGACAGCCATATGACAGCAGTGACAGTAGACGTCAGACTATGAGAGTGTGTTGTGCAGTTTGCTGCTGAGCTGCTGTGGTGTTTATTGCTGAAACAGTTGGACCGATTCTGCAAATCGTGTGAGTGGCTCTCTAAAATTTTCATGTCAATAATGTTAATGTAATTTGTCCAAAATGCTATCCAACAAAAGTCTGGTGGCTGCCTGTGCCATTGCGTTCTGCTGTAACGTGGCCTTAATGGTCTTATTTGTGAAGTACAACTCTGGAGAAAAATGCTACATTACAATTGAAGAGAACCAGGTGGTAACTACAATCATACCAGATGATTTCCTGAGTATGGGTATTGACACTTCCGAAATTGAGCACTATAATAGAATAGACTTTAGCAAGCCGAAACTGCGACAACTGGCTGCAGCGTTAGCGCCGGCGCGTCTACGGCTGGGCGGCACCATGTCTGACCGGCTCATCTTCAGCGAGAGCGACATCGTCGCGACGTGCGAGCACTGCCCCAAAGACCACTCCAATCACACCAAGTCAGTCTGCCCTGCTGTAAGAAAACTATGCAAACACAAATTCTTGCCCTTCTTCATAATGACTGGTAAGAAATGGACAGAAATTAATGAATTTTGCAAAGCTACAAAAAATAAATTATTATTTACTTTTAATGTGCTGCTCCGTGATGATCATGGCTGGAGTGAACTAAATGCAAGAGATCTATTGGAGTACAGTAAAAGTAAACATTTTGATGTGGACTGGCAGCTTGGTAATGAGCCCAACTCTTTTGAACATGTGTTTAATATGAGTCTGACCCCTGAAATGTTGGCTCATGATTTCCAGAAACTGCGGAAACTTCTCAATCATTCTGGTTACAAACATTCCCTATTAGTCGGTCCAGACACAACTAGACCTCAGTCCAAAAGACCTTATTGCCTAGAGTACATGAGGGAGTTTTTGGGCAATGGTTCAAAGCAGGTAAATGCAGTGTCCTGGCATCAATATTATTTAAACAGCCGCATTGCTACTCTTGAAGAATTCTGGGACCCTAAAACATTTGATTTGTTAAAAGAGCAAATAGAAACTATGCGAAATCACACCAAAAAATACAGGCATATGCCTATGTGGTTGACTGAGACAAGCAGCTCATACGGAGGAGGGGCACCTGGACTATCTAATTCTTTTGCTGGAAGTCCTCTATGGCTAGACAAGCTTGGCCTCGCCGCCAAATACAACATCACCACTGTAGTGAGACAAAGTTTTATTGGTGGAAATTATAGTATGGTTGATAAAAACTTAGAACCTTTGCCAGATTGGTGGTTGAGTGTTCTATACAAGAAGCTTGTGGGAAACAGAGTATTACACATTGATTGTAAATGCTCTCCCTTGCAAAGAATGTATGTGCACTGTGCAAATAAAAAATATACCAATGATACTTCAGCTGTCACTGTTTATGCCATCAATTTGGAGATGGCCAAAGCAAGGTTTCTGTTAAATGGCACTGCATTGCATGGAGATAATTTGATTATTGATGAGTACATTCTGAGTGCTCCATCGAATAACAGGAGATCTAAGACGTTGCTGTTGAATGGATGGCCACTTTATTATGAATCTTCATTACCAGATCTGGAACCAGTACATTTAAAATATGGTAATCATATTTCTATGCCTCCATACTCTATGGCATTTTGGGTAATCAAAAATACCTCTATAAAAGCTTGCAAATAAATGTTGTCTTTGATGTATTGTAAAACAATTTTGTACTTAACATTCCAGTGATATGAATATTGCTAACCACCAATACAGATCTGTCTTATTATTATAAACCATAGATATAAGTTTCCAGTTACTGTTTACCTTAGAAATCACATTAAAGCTAATTGCAAAATCTTATAACAATTATTTGAAAAATATTGCAAAAATAACTGCACCATTTGCTACAATTTAACAATCTGTTCTAAAATCGGTTTGAATTTATTATGTTGCTTAAGCAATGTATAAGAATTCCTCTTGTTCCCTAATGGGTGGGTAGCAATCAAATGTTTTTTTACAGTGATCACTTCACCCAGTTCCATTAATCTATGAATGGAACTTGGTAATATAAGCCAATGATTTAATATTCTGAATTTTTGTAGTCTATGCAATTATAAATAATGTAAACTCGAATAGTTGCTTTTTATGTAACAATGTATATCTATCTTTAAAAAACAGATTATGTACCAAGGTCAATGTTTCCCCTGAACCATTTATCTAACTTATTGCAAAGTATATACGAGAAAAATGGGATAAATTGGGTACTTTGCAGATTAAAAGACAACAAAAGGAACCTGTTAAAATATAAACTAAAAGCGAAAAAATTGTAACAAAAGAGTTACCAATTACTTTTAATTGTAACTCTTTTGTAATAATATCTTTGCTTGCCTTGAAAATCGTCCAGGCTGTTGACTCATTTTAATATCAGTTTCCATTTTGCATCGTCTTATAATTATCTTTAAGTGTTGACAATACCGAGCCTTGTCCACTAGTCAAGGAGAATTGTTCTTCATTTGACATTGAACTACTGTCACCATTTGATAAGACTTCTTTCTGAATGCATAATGCTATGCCTAAATAGTTTCATATAACTTAGCAAACAAAGATATGTCTGTGTACGTATCTGTTTTCATCTAACAATTAGTGGAGGCAATTTGCTTTAGTCATGTGACTTAGAATGTAGTATTTTTTAGATCTCTTCATACGCTAAGCTTGAACTTCATGTAAAAATGATGTCATCTTCTACAACTGTTATCTATTATTCTAATAACTACAAATAATGTACATATATCAAAATATGTGAACGAATCTTTGGTTTGTACTATTTAACATAGTACCTACCTATTTTAATGTTTGTGTTGTACATGCAGGTACGCACTTGACGTTATGAAATAATATTATTTCTTTATCAATTGTATTTAACGGTGTATAATCCTAGTGCCATGCCTATGAAGTGCTATTACTACTAATATAAAGGTGCTTAATTATATGCCTATACATAAAGTAGTTCTTAGTAATCTTTATAAAGTTTACCGCCTTTACAGCACATTTTCTCAACAGAATAATATTTTGTAAAATGCTTTGCAAATAATATTACGCATTTAATACTTTGCATGACTTGTGTCCAGCATAAAATATAAGGACCATCGTGAGTTTTGTCCAGTTACACAATCAAAGTGTCTTATTCAATTTGAATAATTAACAAAATTAAAAATAGGTACTTGAATATAAAGCCCAAACATTTGTGATAGTTGCTTATCTCGTATTAAATTTAGATTTCATACAATTCATTTCGATGTGTGTCGTTCATAAATTAATTTGAAAAGTATTTATGTTTCTTTGATTTCATTTGGGTGAAGCCAATAAATTGCTGCCCCACCTAAGCTAATTGACTACTGGATTGACACGTCTTGGACATAAAATAGAGACCATGTTGAAATCATAATGATTTTCCACAATTTAAAATAAAATATTAGAATAGCTTTTCTCCTTATCTTCAAAGTAGGTAAGTTTGTTTTGTTTTGGTTCACAAGTACCTATTGAGGAATAAATAGCATACGTCTATAATAGGTAGACGTATTGCACACGGAATTTTTGTCCAGGTGACGTCAGAAGAGAAGTGTGTAGAAAGAGTACTGTTATCAGCCCCGGATCTACGTATTTTTCGAACCGGGGCAAAACCTTGATAGTGGCGCCCCCTCCTTTCAGTGTTTGAGAAAAACACTGAAAGGAGGGGGCATTTTGGGTAGCATTTTTGTGACCATTTGTTAAAATAAATTTCCTTTAATAAATTTTAACTTTTTATTATCTAATAACTTTCATTTGTGATATAAAACAGAAACACTGAAAAATATATAACCAGAAAAGACCACAACTTTTCACAGCGTGCTTTTTTTTCTGCGAAAGAATCTATTAGCTCCTCAAAGTCCTTCGCATAGGCAGTTTTGTTTTCAATGGCTAGGATCGCGGGGCCAGATAGACGATCCTGACTCGTTGTAGAACATAGATAAGTTTTAATTATTTTCAGTTTGCTGAAGCTTCGCTCACAGCTTGCAGATGTTGTTGGTAATGTGCAATAAATTCTTAAAGCTATACTAACATTGGGGAACGCTATAATTACTTGATAAAAACCTATGAGATTGTAGGAAAAGGCTTCATTTGTTCGATATTTCGAATTCTTGTCTCAAGGATTTGGCGCCCCCATGAAACTGCCGTCCGGGGCAAGTGCACCCGGTTTGCCCCCCCTTGGATCCGGGGCGGACTGTTATCGTCTTTAACATAATACAAACAATATACAAAATGCATTGCACGTGCGTGTTCCATTATTCATACTCGTATGTATCATTGGATCTGTACCTATGTTATTAATAAAAGTGTATATATAGTTAAGTGATATTTCTCCACATCCATACATCATACTAAGCGTTTTGTGTCCTTCACTTATATACGGGATTTGGACTATTTTTTGTAACCGGACGTTATTCTATTTTTGGAATTTATCAGACCAGGCATTAGATAATATATTATACTGGACATCAAGTTTTGCAAATTTAATTACTTATATTATACCTATAATTAAACAAGTGTAAAATTAAATTATGATTATTTATCTATTTTATATTTGTTTCAGTGATGTTAACTATAGATGTTTTAATTTACTTAGTAAGAGAATGAGTGTTTTATAATATGTTAAGTATCTCAAGTATGGTGTTTAAGATAAACTTATATTTTTCCTTAAATCCTTATTCGTCTATGGACGAATGTTGAAGATTATAGTAATCCACAATCTTTTTGCCTAGGCTGAATGCAGGCGTATGACATGGCGCGCTGTTTTTTTTAATTCAGTATTTACTAGGTACCTACTGCAAAGCCATTCATTTGTACTTAACCAACTTCAGATTAGCCAAAAAGATTGGAGATGTACATAAACTCAGCCAATAATAATTATATCCCTGTCTCCCTGTTAGTGCCACAACGTGTTTTCAATATATAATTAATAGAGATTAAGGGTCGTTATCTGAATTAAGTAGGTATTTGGAGTTAGGAACGTGTCAAACCTGCTTTGATCCCAAAATTAGACAGATTTTCAGGGTAGAGTTTGACAAATAGGCCTCAACTTCAAATTCTTAATTCAAAAATCGGAGGTTAGTTCAAAACTTCTACGTTACAATAATACATGTTGCAATTACATATGTTGACACCTACTTATCTAATAATAGTTACCATATGTAATTTATTATAAAACTAGCGATCCGTCCCGGCTTCGCGCTTGACAAATTATACACAAAAACCAGCAGGTTTTTTTTTAAATAATATGTATAGTGATATACATATAGATTATTCTGAACAAATATGTATGTAATTGTTAAGTATTATTATTACACTGTCTAACTTACCTACCTGTTCTTATTAAGGTATTGTTATACTAAACATGCTGCTTATTAAACAAAGTTTTAGGCAAAGTTTAAAGCAGAACAATTTAAATATGCCTTATATTTACAGTGGTAGCTTCAATGTATTCTATTGCAAATTATTTTTCTATGTTGTTGTGAATATGCGGTGCCTAAGTGTAAGACTGATTAGTATTACAATAGTATTTATTTTCCAATTGTGCCTGTTTGTTGTTGCAAATGACAATGAGCAATTCATTGGGCAATGTCTCGCTACCCGGCGGACATAGTTGCACTGATGTGCTACTATGTTGTGCTTTCAATTTGATAGTTGCACTGATGCAAGCACAAACAAGTCTGCATGTATGTGAACTCCCTGTTTAGTGCAATCAATATATATCTACGTACTAATAAATTCTCAAAATCGCTCTATTGGAAAGTAAAATAAAACAATGTATATATATGTCTCTAATTTCCAATATTATTACTGCTATCTGAAACAATTTATGTTCGTTCAATATCGATTTTATTATTGGTATTAATTACCTTTTTAATTATGTTTCAGTAGTTGTTGTGATAATGAATAGATTGTATAATACCATAGCGTTAAATAATTATATTATTTACAATCGAATCCATTATAATGCTTCGATAACATTGCGATACGTATTTAGTTAATTAAATATGCTTAATTTGATCCAGTTTTATAGGAAGAAACTGAAGGTACTTATTTTTAATGTATCGGTGGTAGTCAATTAAAATTAATTAGTGAAACTCCGCAGACGGGTTGGATAGCGATATCTAGCACAAGCAATATCTCTAGCCTATCTTTTTAAAACTTACTGCACTACGTGCGACGGTAACCCCCGTAGTCAACTGAAAGAATGCTGTAGCTACTTGAAAATAAAGTTTAATTTGATATATGGATTTCTTTACCGTTACACTTGTGGAGTTTCCTGGCTAATTTTATTTAAATTATCCAGACCAGAACACTTATAGTATAAGTTCAAAGAGTAGTACGGATTGTTACCCTTGCATTCATTGCTCTATAAATATTCAAAAAACACGCAACGAATATTTTTGAGTTGCCAAAATTAAAGGGAAGGATTGCTCCGTGCTATTAAAACAGATACGCAATTAGGGTCTGAAACTGCCTTCATAAGCATTCGTGTTTTGTGCCTTGTTATCAGTAAACCCACGTACCTACAATGATCGCTGTGCCTAAGTATTTCTTGTGACGTAGATAATTTATATATAATGCGCGTAATTTAGACGTAAAGCATCATCGAAAACAAACATACGATGAAGTCATCAGGTTCTATAAGTAAACAGTTCTTCCAGTACTTTAATGGTTCCTGAACGTTCTTCTGAAGCGTGTATTGTGCTGCCACAGATAAATTAAGCGATAACGAAAGGTCAAAAATGTTTGTATGATTTTTGACTTTCTGACAATCGATAGATATTGTTGATAGACATTTTAATCTAGGTCTTCTTTTTTTGAATTGACTCTAAAATTCTGACGGATTGGCCATAGTCAATTACTTTCACATTTTGTGTTGTTGTATTACTTAAGAGCCGTCACATAGGTGTTCTATTATACTATAGGGATTTACTTAAAAATACCTAACCGATGCAAGATGAAAACATATTTTTTTAATAGTTCATTTCATAATTGCTTTAAAAGAACCAACAAATTAATTCTACCGAATCCAAATGGGTAAATAGTAATAAAAATATTAATTTCTTAAAATAAGAGCACATTGTAGATTATAAATTTTACTATCGTCACACTATAAGCACAATTATATAGACTATCTCATATACTAGGTCTAGCCTGTATCTTAAAAGATAGGGTTTAGCCGTGTGGGTGCAGTAAATAAATGGCATTACAAATTATCGTTAAAAACATAACACTGAGTTATTCTCAAAGTTACCTTCTCTGTCAATGCTATTAATAAAAGTGGAACATTAAAAACAAACAATTCCTCATCATTAGTGTTCAATTAGCACAAATACAGGCAGATTGAATGACTACCCAGGTAATTTTAGATGTGCTTTGCGATTTACCCATAATTTTTCAAAAAAAGTCTTAGAAAACATTACCAATCACATAGAAGGATAACCACATGACGTCTTTCATCTCGCATGTGATTGGTCGATTTCATTACGCATTATGACAGCTGTAGATACCTTACAAGCGGACCTACTCTTACTTTTGAGTTGAACAAAAGAGAATAGAGCTATAAAATGAGCCTCGGTTTTAAGCATAATAGTCACAACGAATCTTTGTGTCTCTGAAGTTGGCTCTGCCAATCATTGCGCAAGAAACAGTTTGTCATCGAGTATACTGCATAGAGTAAACGAGATAGGACGATGCGACAAACGTAAGCGAGTGAAAGAGACAGTCATACAATGCTATCTTCAACTTCAACATTCACACCAAAAAATTGCTACTGAGCCGGGTCTTGCATTAAATTCAGAGACACAAAGATACGCTGTGTGAATTATATCATGGCCTTGCATTATAAATAATCTGGCTAGCCATTATTATCCTTCCTTGTTTAACTCATTTTATCTGTAAACCATTAATGCATTATATAAAAATGTTCTCGCCAAGCTTCTTGCTTGGCCGCCCTGAAGTTGGCTTTCCGATGCGCAACGGACGGATCGGTGCTGTTTTTGTATGAGATTTACTAGGTACTGCGCAGCCATTGTAGCCAACTTCAGTACGGCCAAGAAGTTTAGCGAGGAATGAAAATATCTAGCTAGAATTTAAAAGCTGTAAATCGTCTATTTTTAATAAACAATATTGATTGGTGTCAATTGATATGGGTTGTTGTGTTTTTGCGATTGATAAATGGGTGCCAATCAATTAATTGGTTGCATCCAGGCATCCCCGCGATCGATATAAAAACAATAAACAGATAGGCAAAGATATTATCTATCACAATTATTAATAATTATTTTCAAGGGGATCGTCTACGTCAGGAAATCAGTATGTCCATTTAATATTAATATCAAATCATTCTGTACTTATGTATTCATATGTCTATTTACTCGAATTTGAATATGTGTCGCGCTATTTCTAAAGGTGTTCCCTCACCTGGAGCATTCGCCTGTAATGTAATATTTCTGATTCGATTTTGAGCATTACATTACAGTTGGGCTTCCTGAATTGCCGAGAATTCGCCTTTAATGTAACATTAGATTCGATTTTGAGCATTGAGTTGAATCCACAATGTTTACTAGTGGTGTGCGCATTGATGTTACAAGTTATATCAAAATATTACACACTAGCAGACGCATCGCGGTTTCACCCGCGTAGTCCCCGTTCGGGAATATAGGGATAAAAAGTAGCCTATGTCACCCGGGGATAGTGTAGATCTGTCCAGTAGTTTTTAAGTTTATTCGTTACATACAAAAATACAAATCTTTCCTCTTTATAATATTAGTATATAGATGTATCATCAATTGGCGCACTGTAATGCTCGGTTTTCTTCCCTTACCAATGTAATGCTCGAATCTGTAACATTACAGGTTGCGCACTTTAATGCTCGGTTCTCCTCCTCCCTCACCAATGTAATGCTCGACTCTGTAACGTTACATTACAGGCGAATGCTTCAGGTGAGGGAGCACCTTAAGATGAATCTTGATCTTAGAACGGTTTTCTGAGTTTTTTATTTATGCAAGTAGGTACAGTAATCCCCAATCATTTTGGTAGGGCTGAACGTAAGCTTTCCGATGCACATCTTGTTTTAATATAAGATTTACTAAAGCGCAGCCATTTGTAGCCAACCCAAGACCGGTCAAATAGAATGGGGATTATTGTAATTAAGTAGTTACCATCTCAATTTTATTCTAGTTAGCCTAAGTTTTTTTTTAATAAGGGTGTATCACGCATACCTCCCTGTGGTTGTTGTCATGTCATGCTTAAACTCGCTTTTATATAGCGTGTTTCGCACTACATTTTGAACAATAATAAACCTACCTACCTTATGAAAAAAATGAATTAATTAAGCTTTGTCTATCGGTATGGTACGTTACTAGCGTTGTGTATCTTCTACGTACAAAAATTGCATAAAATTTCGTGCCTACCTAATTTATACCTACATAATAAATTCTGTATGTTATACTTGAGAATTATTGTTTTTTTTTTTTATACCTTTCCTTTTACACACATAGCATAACATGACGCCTGTATTGCCGGAAAGGTTGGGCAGAGGTGCCCTAAATTACAAACTTTTTTTATAATCTATAATAGCTTTCTTTTTATGCCTACACATTTGCCGCATCTTTGAGAGAGTAACTAGGTATCTATTAGTTACCTGCAGGCAGAGCTAGGCAAAATACATGCTTCACTTTAATTAAAATACAAATGATATAAAACTTTTTTACAAAAAAATACAACCGGCTTCAAAAAAACAAGTTAATTTTCACTGTGTTAGGCATAGCACGCACAGCGATTTTTGATTCGCGCGAATTATTTTCCGCGCGAATTTTTTAGTACTATTTGAGCGCGATTTTTTTTCCGCAGTGCGTGCAGCTTCATACAACTCGTGTCCGTTTCGATGGCGCGGCCACGGCGTTTTTTTTTAAAAAAAACTATGCCAAGATTATGTAAAAATTTGTAAAACTTGATTCCCAAAACCATAAATTTGTCAAAGTTATGGTTAAAAAGTTTTAAGGGTTTGAACGTGGCCGCGCCATTGAAACGCGGCGAACCGCGCGGCCACGGAGATCTTTAAAATTAAGCGTTGCAGAGACCTGAAATTTTGGCAGATAACAGATTGAATTTGTAAAAAAATTGTAAAAATATAGAAAAAATTCCTAGGTTTATATTTTAGGAGCTGTAAGACTAAAAGCCCATGGCCGCGCCATTGAAACGGTGAAAAACACGTTATCGACGATATCTCGCTGAAAAAGCATCGCAGCGGTCTGAAGTTTTTTGTAAATCCTAGATTTGAATTTGTCAAAATATGTAAAAATACACAAAAAAATCCTATGTTTATATTTTAGGAGCTGTAAGACTAAAACCCCATGGCCGCGCCATTGAAACGGTGAAAAACACGTTATCGACGATATCTCACTGAAAAAGCATCGCAGAGGTCTGAAGTTTTTTGTAAAACCTAGATTTGAATTTGTCAAAACATGTAAAAATACACAAAAAATACCTAGGTTTATATTTCAGGAGCTGTAAGACCAAAACCCTATGGCCGCGCCATTGAAACGGTGAAAAACACGTTATCGCCGATATCTCGCTGAAAAAGCAACGTAGAGGACTGCATTTTTTTGTAAAACCTAGATTTGAATTTGTCAAAACATGTAAAAATACAAAGAAAAATCCTAGGTTTGTATTTCAGGAGCTGTCAGACCAAAACCCTATGGCCGCGCCATTGAAACGGTAAAAAACACGTTATCACCGATATCTCACTGAAAAAGCATCGCAGAGGTCTGAAGTTATTTGTAAAACCTAGATTCGAATTTGTCAACATAATTAAAAATACACCAAAAATCCTAGGTTTATATTTCAGGAGCTGAGTACTTTATCGCGTAGAAAAGTAGTATATGTAGTAAGTATTAGTGGTGTATTTACAAAAAAATACACCACTAATACTTTCTTTCTTCGACAGATAACCACAACTTATTTCTACGCGATAAAGTACTACAAATATAAACCTAGGCTCCTGAAATATAAACCTAGGATTTTTTGATGTATTTTTAATTATGTTGACAAATTCGAATCTAGGTTTTACAAAAAACTTCAGACCTCTGCGATTCTTTTTCAGCGAGATATCGGTGATAACGTGTTTTTTACCGTTTCAATGGCGCGGCCATAGGGTTTTGGTCTTACAGCTCCTGAAATACAAACCTAGGATTTTTCTTTGTATTTTTACATGTTTTGACAAATTCAAATCAAGGTTTTACAAAAAAATTCAGTCCTCTACGTTGTTTTTTCAGCGAGATATCGGCGATAACGTGTTTTTCACCGTTTCAATGGCGCGGCCATAGGGTTTTGGTCTTACAGCTCCTGAAATACAAACCTAGGATTTTTCTTTGTATTTTTATATATTTTGACAAATTCAAATCTAGGTTTTACAAAAAACTTCAGTCCTCTGCGATGATTTTTCAGCGAGATATCGGCGATTACGTGTTTTTCACCGTTTCAATGGCGCGGCCATAGGGTTTTGGTCTTACAGCTCCTGAAATATAAACCTAGGAATTTTTTGTGTATTTTTACATGTTTTGACAAATTCAAATCTAAGTTTTACAAAAAACTTCAGTCCTCTGCGATGATTTTTCAGCGAGATATCGGCGATTACGTGTTTTTCACCGTTTCAATGGCGCGGCCATGGGGTTTTAGTCTTACAGCTCCTAAAACATAAACCTAGGATTTTTTTATGTATTTTTACATATTTTGACAGATTCAAATCTAGGATTTACAAAAAACTTCAGACCGCTGCGATGCTTTTTCAGCGAGATATCGTCGATAACGTGTTTTTCACCGTTTCAATGGCGCGGCCATGGGGTTTTAGTCTTACAGCTCGTAAAATATAAACCTAGGATTTTTTTCTATATTTTTACAAATTCAATCTGTTATCTGCCAAAATTTCAGGTCTCTGCAACGCTCAGTTTTAAAGATCTCCGTGGCCGCGCGGTTCGCCGCGTTTCAATGGCGCGGCCACGTTCAAACCCTTAAAACTTTTTAACCATAACTTTGACAAATTTATGGTTTTGGGAATCAAGTTTTACAAATTTTTACATAATCCTGGCATAGTTTTTTTTTAAAAAAAACGCCGTGGCCGCGCCATCGAAACGAACACTACAACTCGAAAGCGCGGAAAAAATTTCGCGCGAAAAAATAAAAATCGCAGTGCGTGCTAAGCTTTAGTAGTTATTTTTTTTTGGCATTAGGTCGTATTTTTTTATAAAAGTTTTTGAATTTTTGGTTGTGGCACATAGTTAATGGGCAAGTTCTATAGTAAGGTAACTCAAGTACTTAATGCACAACTGTATGACATGAATAACATAAAACTTGAACAACACCGTTGAAATGAGAGTGTACTGTAGGTACCAGAGTGAACTGTACACATCTGTGTACCCCTTTATAGCGTACCGGCGTGATGTTAGGTTATGAAAAGGAGTAAACAATAAACAGACATGCGATTGCAGCAATCCCGAGAGTATATTGCCTTTGTTTATTGAAGACATCTTTTGTACCTATATATCGCCGATGTTCATCATCAGATCTTTACCAAATTTAAATGGGAAGCACCAGCTTTCAAATACAAAATAAAGTTTTATAACAATATTTATTTAAAAAAACAGGCAATCATCCATTGTGACATTCGTAGGTACTTACTAATAAACTTAATCAATAAACAAAGGTTTCGTGTAAATAACCGTTTGGAATGAAAATTACAATATGACCTACCTACGCGGTCGCCATTTTGCTTCTAAAGCTATAGAGCGCTATTTTCTGCAGAACGCACCCATTAATAAGATCGCTGAATGTATTTTGAAGCCTTAAGTATTTGTAATACATAGTGAAATACCTGCCAATCAATTACAAATTCTCATTACCAATCAAACTTCATTTTTAAGATTTATGTAATTGAATTACAAATATGAAATAATTAGGTATTTGTATTATAATTTATTACAAGTAATTCAAATACTGCCCAACCCTGCCTGCAGAGGCTGCAGGCCGACCAAGCCAATTAGACCATTCGTTGGACTACTGTGTGGTCGATGGACTACTGCAATCTCCTCGCTCTCTACTATACCCAAATATTTGCGGGCAAGTTCACGGCTGCCATTAGTCTAATTAATTTGGTGGTTTAGAAAGTAATAAAATAACATGAATTAACCTACCTACTAAAATACCCATCCAACCAGCCAGTCTACCAAACGAAACAACTAAAGTTCACCTTTAGTTCACCTTAAGGCGCGGATAGTTGCGCGTTCACCTTAAAGCGCCCTTGCATCTCTAAAGTTCTAAACTACAACCGACGTGTTATTATAGGTGCGGAGTGCACTCCTGCTTCGCTAACTGAATAGCCCTCTCCAATAGACAGTCAGCCAACTGCACGGAGAAGAGACAAGAAAAGATTGGCCCTGGCCTTGATATTCTATTGATGCTCTGGAGAGACCTAAGTGATTTTAACTAGAATAAAATGCCTAGTAAAGCTTTTATTTGTCCGATGCAGGCTGACGTCCAGTCCAAACATGCTGGTAGTTATATGTTTAAATTCAAGGTCTTGTTTGCCGCGTTATAATAAAATCTCAAACTTATCGATCTTTGACGGAGGGTAACCATCCCCTTCTATCACCAATCACCCCCTCCTTCAATTAAGTATCTAAACATAATTATGTATCCAAATAGGTACCTACTTATAAACAGTTATATCACAGCCTTATCGTGGCTTTATTGCGTAAGTGAATACGGCAACGCAAAGGGTTTGACACAGACGAAAATCCACATCGCGTCATTCATCTCGCATGTGATTGGTCGATTTGATAGCGGTCAAACCCTTCGCCTTGCCGAATTCACTTGCGCAATTCGGCTGCTGTTCTCTAGAAAGAAATTTATACAGGTGTGGCATGTTTGTCGAATTTTGTCAATATTACTGCCACACGGGGACAAGCCGGGAATCAGGCGTTCCTGGTACATTCAACGATTCAATTTGACATGTTAATATTCCGTTTTAGACCGTGTCTGATGATCTGATCATGATGTTGACATCTTTTCTTGATCCAGTAGGTATTGCAAACATGGTTGTCATTTTGTGGTGATGGGGAATTCTCTAAAATGAGGAGCATTCCATTCTGATTGGGTTATATGTAGGGTGAACGTTGATACGGGAAATTCAGGCGTTTTTAATAATTAAGCTAGCCACAAGATACTCCTTTTTAACCCCCGCCGAAGTTTGACGTGTGTTGCTGTGTATCTGTGTGTCTGTCTGTGGCATCATAGCGTCCAAACGGGTGAACCGATTTTGATTTAGTTTTTTTTTTGTTTAAAATGTGATTTAATCGAGATTGTTCTTAACTATGTTTGAATAAAATCGGTTCAGGCGTTCAAAAGTTATGGGCGTTTTACTGTTTGAATCGGGGTTCAATAATCTATTGCTGATCGAAGCGTACAGCGAACCTACTACGAGTATGTAGTTATAGTTCTGGCCAAACTTCTTGGCCGCCCTGAAGTTGGCTACAATGGCTGCGCAGTAGGAAATCTCATACAAAAACAGTACCGTTTCGTGCCTCGCGCATGCGGTAAACCAACTTCAGGGCGGCCATTAAGTTTGGCGAGGGCTATAGTTACTAGATAAATTATTTAGCATGAAATCAAAATGTGCCGGGGGTTTTTTAAATTTTGATATTTTTCTTGATATTTCTACCTTTTCCTTTGAGTACTAATTTTTTTTCATTCATATAGGAAAAGGTAATTTAGAAAAGGAGTATCTTGTGGCGTAGCGTGAGTTTTAGCCGATCGGAAATTTGCCGCCCCTTATATTTTTAGAAAATATTATAATTACCTACCTATTAAAAAATATGTTACTTCTGGATACTCCTCTTACTTTTTTTAGCAAAGCTAAATCTTACTATTTACAAATATAGAAAAGGCTAGATTATCAAGGTTGTAAGGACAAGCGAAGCAAGCTTTTCTCTCCTACAAGTATGCATTTTGAAATAAACAAGGGATGTAAGAGCGAGTTTAGCTAGCTAGAAAGTTTTAGCATCCCGGACAGCTTAGATTTTCTTTTTACAATTAAAAAAATGAAAATACGGAGCAGCAAACCAGAAATACCGGCTTGTATGAAAGGATGGCTCCTGCCTGCCCTTGCAGTCTGTCGTCGTCACTCGTCCCTAGTCATGTCCAGTGGCGTAGTAAAAGTAAGGAAAATATGTAACTGCTTGGTTGTTTTTCTTTTTATTACTAGGTAGTCCGGATGGCAATAGAAATTATCTGATCTGATGACTATGACCTAACACTAGCGCCTATCCCCGTTCACCGCCTCCTAGCTCTGCTCGCTGCCGCCTACAATACTGCCGGTTGGTAACACTGGCTGGACCCCCAATGGAGCAATTGACCACAGAGTACATTGGGAGAGAATCCTTAGGTAATCCTGAGGTGTACAATGGTACAATGGACCTACCGACAAAATAATACTATATCACTGACCTCTATCATACTAGTACGCTGGACTTCATATTATCGATGACAAAATGAAGACATTTGATTTTCGCCATTTTGGCGCTGATAGCAACGTGACTTAACGTGAGAGTACTTGGAACTAATATTAGAGATGGAACACAGCTTTCGTTAAAAAAATACTTTCATGGGCTTTATCGATCGTGAGAATAATTAAATACGTAAGAGAAAAAAACATCCCAGTTATTTTTATTATGATTCATTTTTAAGTAATAGAATAATTGCTGTAAAGGTTAACTGAAAAATATTTTCATTCAGATTGCAAGCAACTAGTGGTGCTAGTAAAGTTATAGCGCATTACTGTCAGATCAGTGAGATTTAAATATGGGGATAGGCTAACAACTTATCCTTAAAACTAGTATATTTGAGCAAGTATCTCCTCGCTCAAGTACACTAGTTAGATTAATACTTACAATCGTTCAGATTCACTCGGTTGGCGCTCATCGGATTCGTGAAGGGAACATCATTTACACAATAATAATAATAAATGAGATGGATAATCATTTACAACGGTCGTATTTCTCGCTCTCATCGCTGAGATCCTGTCCCTGTAGTGTTAAAGTGCAAATAATAGTGACATCGCATTCCAGCAAGATGAAGACTTATATCAGTTTTCAACTCTGTTTCAGATGCAGATAATAAATTGTTTGTCTTCAAAACATTTGTTAATAAAATTATAATTATCATAATATTAATTCCTCCATATTCTAATACTCCATATTAATCTATCCAGAATTAATTCCAGGCTCAGGAACATTGAGTTATATGTACTATGAGAAAGAAGAATAGAAGCTATTTCAAACAAAAGATTGCGCGTAATTCGGTGACAGGGAGGCAAGCAGGGGGGAGAGGGGGGGGGGAGGGATTATGTTCTCACACATAGACAATCAAGCGCGCAGATGAACTTTTTCTTACTCTTTGAAATTTACACAAACATGGCCGCCCTCCCGCCTCCGCGGTGGCGCAACGTCACGAGATACAATAAATTGATAAAATATAATTAAATTAAGCGTGTTTTCAACTTACTGTTGAAAACTCATTCCTTGACTTTTATTTATATTTCTCAAGTTGTTTGGACAGTATCTCAATACACACGAAGGCATTTTATAAGAAACAAAACTTAGTACTCTAACGTGTCACGTTGCAGCGAGCGGTTTCCACAGACTAAGTGAGTTGGGGTACGCGCGCTCTAAAGCGTGTTACACTTACAAACAATTGAGTTGAGGAGTCTCCTCTAGTACGTAGTATATTTAACTCAATGCTCAGAAACGTGGTAATTGGTACAAGAGTGAGGCCTGTGCTCAGCGGTTGGCGAAGTCGGGCTGTGGATGAACATGATGATGATTCCAGAATTTAGATGATTACACATTGCTTTTGATCATATTATTACTGATTATTAGGCATTCATATAACATTCATCACCAATACCAATATGAGATATTTAGTTCCAACATACTACGAGAAGTCAATACAGTAGATGAGTGATACGCCTTGCCAAGTCTACTATTTTGATATTTTAGTGTAATTTAAAAATATCACTAATACTGATATATTAGTTACAATATTATAATATTTCCAGGCGAATATATTAGTATTACCTAATTTTGAGAAATATCGGTATTAACCTAACTCTAAATGTGTCAATTTTAGTTCCTAATACGCTCGAGCGGGGCGCTTTGAATCAGCACAAAAATCAACTGTCATTTCATATAGTATGTTTGGTCCAGCGTACTTGTATAATAGAGGTCAGTGTACTATATTATAATCTACCGACTACCGACTGCCGAAGTGCCAACGGCAATCTTAAATTGCCACACTGTGCCGACCGATTGTTTGACGTATGGGTTTGACTGAGTGTTTTTAGTATTTTGACATTTGGTCCACTCCACAGAGAAATTTGGTCTTTTGCTGGCTGGCTTCGGACTTCGGAGAATAGTGAATAGTCTAATTCAGCGGTTTTATTTCTTTAGCAACTATTAAAGGACAAAGGTTCAAGCAACTACAGAAGAATAAAATGAATACGTGACCACTTTACTGTCGGACGATATGGTATTGTGAAGCGGTAACTTGATTCAGAACAATGTTTTTGCCTTTTTTGATAGTATTATTTACTCCGTGGGGCTTCTGTGAAGACGAGGAAAACGTGACCTACCCGCAAGGTAATAAATTAATGTACACTTTACTTTTTTTCTGCCTAGCTGCAAGTAGATTGAAAAGGATGTCAGTCATGATCATTATCTTTATTTCAGATGATTATAAGTGTTCTCTGCCAGATGTACAGAGTTTAGATGCTAATCTGGATATCACAAGATTCAGATCAGATTTCTCTAAAATTTCTGAGGTATGTCGTAATTTAGATGAAAGTAGGTAGGTAATTTGTAATCACTTGTAAATAGAATTGATGATACAGATCCAATAAACAGTTATTTTATAAACTTCGTGCACCTATTCTAAGCCTAATTAATTAATCTAAAATATTGTTTTGTTAAGGTAAAATTTCCTGGGCTGATAGGACCCCTGAATGAGAGGTTAATATGCAAGATTAAATGTATTGATGGCAACTGGGTGGGGCCACTTTGCTCCAGCACTCCAGGTATGTAAGGCTCAGCTGGGCTGGTTCAGCATCTCTGTATATCGAAGTATTTACAGAAGACTTAGGGTGTTTGTAGAAGAGTTATTATCATAGAAAATAGGGACGCCATGCGCTTTCATCCGCGTAGTTCCCCTATCTGTGGGCATACAGGGATAATAAGTAGCCTATGTCACCAGGGTATAGTGTAGCTTCCCAACGGTGAAAGTATGAAAACTTTTGAAATTGGTCTAGTAGTTTTTAAGTTTATTCGTTACATACAAAAATACAAATCTTTCCTCTTTTTATTTTAGTATAGATCAATACCTATGATAATATCAACTATTGTGTATTCTTTGAGAAACAACCCGGAGCCAAGTATGCTCTTTCTATTTAGGTGTCCAATATATTTCACTCTGATAAAGTGACATAAATATTTATGATCATCTTGAGTAAATGTATAAACCTTATTACATTTGTTATAATTAACAACACTAATGTGAGTGAGAAGAGTTTCTGCTCTACTAATTGAATTGCAATCAAGGGCCATTACCAACAAGCTTCTATTCAAGAAGCTTTCTTATTGTTAATCTGTGTTAGTCACAGCGGATCTTTGTGTCTCTGAAATTGGCTCTGCCAAACATTGCGCAAGAAACAGTTTGTCATTGAGTATACTGCATACAGTAAGCAAGATAAACATAAGCAAGTGAAAGAGACAGTTATACAATGCTATCTTCACCTTCAACATTGACGCAAAAATAGCTACTGCGCAGAGTCTTTCAGCCAATTCAGACAGGGTTTGCCGGGATTTTTTAATTTTTTTATTTAAATTTCGCTCTACACCGGTGTAATTTATTTTGTTGTGTTTACAAACATATAAACTCACATGCACAGACACCCAGAGCCGGAACAATTATCTGTAGGTCTTAAAAATATTTGTTCAGTGCAGGAATCGAACCCACGACATGCACCGCAGCAGTCAATCGCTCAACCACTGCGCCAACCGTGCGCCCAATGATGAGTATTATATGTACATTTAAATAAATTTCAGATGGGAGATTCCAACCAATACTAAGGGAATGTCTGTATCGGAATGAACATCCACTCCTTGCGATATCATTTAAGAATTCCTCAATAAATGTGAGTATTCAAAAATATAAAAATATTGCCAGGAATGACTGTACTCACATTCTGAGAATTGGCCATATTGTTGTTTTAAGGAAAACTATTATTGAATGGTGCATAACAAGCTTTTGCGTTCAATGATTTATCATAATTTACACTAACAATAACCTGTTATTTGGCTAAATTCAGTTTTCCTTATGTATATCGGGTTATTAAATCATCTCTCCAGAGCCAGGTGGTTTGTAAATAAAATCTTCCTACCACAGACAATTTTCTCTTTTTAGGGTTCCGTACGCAAGGGTAAAACCGGGACCCTATCATTATGACTCCATGGTCCATCTGTCTGTCTGTCACCAGGCTGTATCTCATGAACCATGATAGCTAGACAGTTGATATATTTCTGTTGCCGCTACAACAAATACTAAAAACAGAATTAAATAAATATTTAAGTGGGTCTCCCATACAACAAATGTGTTTTGAAGCCGTTTTTTTTGCGATAATGATACGGAATTCTTCGCACTTGTCTGGTTTTTAAAATAGATAAGAGCATATGTCAAAATAATTAATTTATAGTGTAACCAAACATGGCCATCTAATCAGAATATCTATATGCCTGCCACTATTAACATATTAGAAATTAAACTTACCTGACTCACAAGTGTATCTGATGAGTACAAGTGCCTAAGGCCCGCTTGTGCCACCCTGGGTAATCTTACTAAGTGCGAGTTAGTAGCTAACCCTGTGTTATTTATGACATATATTAATTTAACCTAGTGTTAGCAACTAATTCTGGGTTAAGTTTTCACGCACGTGGGCCTAAGTATATAATGGACAAGTTCTAAAGTAAGGTACCTGTAATACCCACAGTGATGCCAGAATAGATTACCCTAATAACATGTAACTTGAACATAACCAGATGAATGAGAGTGTACCAGGGTGAACTGTGCACATCTGCATACCCGTTTAGAGCATACTGGCATGATGGTATGTTATGAAATGGTGTAAACAATAAACAGTCGTGCGATTACAGCAATCCCGAGAGATTTGCCGTCATTTATTGAAGAGTTCTATTGTTATCTCCGAAGTTCTTCATCAGAATTTTACCAAATTGAAATGGGACCATTTCGGCATAAACACCCTTGGTAAAAAAATAATTTTTCAAATCCTTTTATATATGACGGAGTTATTCCCGAAAATACATAAAAACCGACCAAGTGCGAGTCGGACTCGCGCATGAAGGATTCCGTACGATTATCGCAAAAAAATACGTTTGTTTTATGGGAGCCCCACTTAAATATTTATTTTATTCTGTTTTTATTGTGCACCTTTTCTCGACGTTTTATATGTGCCATATATAGGCCCATGTGAAATTAAAAAAAATGATTTTGATTTTAGTAATTGTTGTTATAGCGTCAACAGAGTATTTCTGTCATCTGTGAAAATTTCAACTGTCTAGCTATCACGGTTCATGAGATACAGCCTGGTGATAGACGGACCGTGGAGTCTTTGTAATAGGGTCCCGTTTTTACCCCCTGGGTACGGAACCTTAAAAAGAGAAACGCAATATACCTATATGTATTTAAACATCCGAATTGAGAACCTCCTCCTTTTTGGCAAGTCTGTTAAAAAGTCCTTTTTCTTTTCACTTGACAGAATAAGTTTACAACACTCATGGGCTGTTCTCTACACTTACTCTTGCTCAAATTACTCTTGTTGATTATTATCTTTTGATGTTACTTAGTATTTCAACCTTTTTCCAGAAAGACACGCATTTCCCCCATGGCTCTGTATTGCTGTCTCGTTGCAAGCACTTTGGCTTGTACAAGATGAAGGGAGACAACATGCTACACTGTGAGAATGGAGAATGGACCCCCAAGCTGCCTGAATGTGTACCCACTACTGTTGTCACAAACTTTACAGGTACTGCCATTCAAATATAATAATTTCATGTAGGCATTTCGAGAGCAGTGGTGGCCCATTGGTAACGGCCGCGACTTAGTTGTAGCTAGTTGCTTTACTTTGTGTAAATTATTTTTAACCGACTTCCCAAAAAGGAGGAGGTTCTATGTTCGACATTATGTTAGTTTCATTTTTTTATTTTTTTGTATCTTCACCGATATCTCCGTCAATTCTGGACCGATTTTGAAATTTCTTTTATTGTGTGAAAAAGTATGTTCCGAAATTGGTCCCATTTTAGTTCGGTGAAGATCTGATGAAGAACTTCGGAGATATACAACAGAACTCTTCAATAAATAACGGCAAATCTCTCGGGATTGCTGCAATCGCATGTCTGTTTATTGTTTATACCATTTCATAACATAACATCACGCCAGTACGCTCTTAAGGGGTACCCAGATCTCTCATTTCACCAGTTATGTTCGAGTTTCATGAAATCTATTCTGGCGCTATAGTTACCTTACTAACTTGCCTATTAGGTAGGTACAACTAAAAAGTGAAAGAAAAAACTTTTTTGCAAAAAAATACTACCGAATGCCAAATACAAAACTACAAAGTGAAAAATAACTTTATTTTTTGAAGTCGGTGTCTTTCGTAGATACAATTTTTATTGCGTTATGGACACCGACTTCAAAAAATAAAGTTATTTTGTATTTGGAAGTCGGTAGTATTTTTTTGCAAAAATAGCTATTTATGCAACTGTTACGTTATGGACGGTCTTTTAATACGAGTGCCATTTTTCGGTACAAGCGTAGCGCGTACCGAAATAGGTGGGCACGAGTTATTAAAAGACCAATAACGTACAGTTGCATACAAGATTTTATCTACGAAGGAAGGAATAAAACACAGATATAGACAAATAAGTATTTCAGGAAGTGTGTTTAAGTATTTAATTTCTCTTACATGTCTTGATTTTTCTGGTAGTAAATTATTTGTAGCCGCAACCTCTCGTTATATCTGGTGGAGTATTTTAACACTTTTCATTTGATGTTGAAGACATTTTTAATAAAATTTGAAATAAATTTTCACTCAGAAAATTTTTCGCGCGTCCACTTTATTTTTTTATTTATTCTTTATTAGGTATAAGGCAAACATCTTGTAGCCGCAACAGCCAAATAGTATACGATACTTTTGTTCTAACCTTGTTCCATTTTTAAAAACATCATTTACATTGTCTCGATTTCAAAGTAATATTCTAGGTACCTGGCTGTATGTTCAGAATGCCTTTGCTTGTGTTTTGGAATTTATGACGATTTGCATAAAGCAACCCGATGTCGTTATGGGTATCATAATAAAACCGCTGTCAGGGAATAACCGATTTTTTTATTGTCAGAAAAGCGCGGGAACCTTGAAAAGAACAAGGCGCCAAATCTCTTAAAATTTAAAATTAATTAGTTATTTATTGTTGAATACCTTGAAATTAGTTATAATTATAAATAGGAGTTGTATATATATGTAAATAGTGTTATAAACAATGGGGGGAAGTGTTAAAAAAAGAAAAAAAGCGAAGCCCCCTGATGGTCGAGCAGTACGGGACATCATGGAGACTTCTTCCGACTCCGATGAGTCAGCCGACAACAGCAGGAAGTATCAAGTATTTAAAGTCCCCGGATACTCAAGGAAGTATCCCGAAAACAGCAAAAAAACAGAATACATCGTATTTCTATCGCATCAGACTGATCGCCAATTTTCTGACAAAGACAGACTGGCTATTTCGCATGCTATACGCAAATATTGCGTCACTGGCATATTACATTTAAAGTCCATAAATAAGTACAAAATAGGTATAACATTTGACCTATCCAACAATGCCAATGTATTCCTACAAAATAAAAAACTTTTAGACGAATTGGGCTTAAACGCATCAATACCTGCTGTCGACACCGAGGTGACCGGGGTTCTTACTTCAGTCCCCACAGATTTATCTAATAAAAGAATATCTGCTTTGATTGGAAGTTCTAGAAATGTCATACAGGTGAGGCGCTTCATGCGCCGCGTACAAAGTGAGGGTGGCGCGATCAGGTATGACCCCACTCAAACTGTTGCGGTTACTTTCGCCTCTACTGAATTGCCGCAATACGTGTACCTTGACTCCTGGAGGCACGAGGTAAGCTGTTACGTTCCTCCTGTCAAACAGTGTTTGCAATGTATGAAGTTTGGACATATTGCAAAATATTGTAAGAATGAAGTTGTATGCTCCATATGTACAGACAAGCATAGTTTTAAAATTTGTAAAGAAGACCCCAAAAACGCAAAATGTGTAAATTGTGGTGGTAACCATGTTTCCATCTCAAACACTTGCCCACAGAAAAAAATGAAAATAGAAGAAAATAAAGTCAAGTCCAGAGCCGCTAAGTATTCCGATTAATTTAATGAACATTCTTTTCCAAAATTAACACATAAAAACATTGAAACGCAGATTATTAATTTGACTAAATCAGATTTTTTTATGAATACTTTAACAAATGCTATTACTAAAATTATATTAAATCAAAAAGATAATCCCATTAATTCAACTTCCATAAAAGAAATTCTGCAACAAACTTTCTGTACCAGTACTTCTGCATCTAATAATGGATCTTAATATAATGCAGTGGAATGCACAAAGTATCATAAGTAACAAACTTTTATTAACTCAATTTCTTTATGAGCATAACATACATGTTGCAATTATATCAGAAACCTGGTTAACACCCATTAAACATGTTAACATTAGAGGATACAAAATAGAAAGACATGATATTGGAAATAAACATAATGGTGTAGCTATTTTAATTCGCAATAATATAAATTACAGGAAAATAATTACATATTCTGATAATTCCCTACAAAATATTTGTGTAAGAATTACTGTAAATAATACAGAAATAAGTATTGTAAGTTTCTACTGTCCAACAAATTGCAATCCACCTTTTGACAAACATAAATTTGAATCTTTAATAAAATCTGTGCCTGAACCAATGATATTTGCTGGTGATTTCAATGCCCATCACATATCATGGGGATGTAATTCTACAAATATAAGAGGTAGGGATATTTTAGAGATTGTTGATGATAATAATTTGGTGTTAATGAATAATAGTGAAGTGACAACAGTCGGTTCTTTAACGTGGCGTCCAAATGCCTTGGATTTGTCCATAGTTTCCCCATCATTGGCTCTTTCTTGTGATTGGTCTGTTCATTGTGATCCTCTTGGCAGCTACCACCTTCCTGTAATTATGAAAGTTTTTATTAATAATAGTAATATAGAAAACACTAGTATTAACACAAATTTGCCCACCTATCCTAACTTTAAAATGGTAGATTGGAAGATGTATGAACAAAATGTAGATTTACAACTATCTACTTTTCAGGATCAACATGTTGCTTCATTGGAAAGGTATACAGAATTTTGTACAATTTTGCACTCTGCAATTAATAAGTGCCTTCTTTATCATAATATGTCTAACTTCTTCCTCGGCTGATTATTCTATTCGAAACTCTTATAGGAATTTGATAAAAGCCCCTTCTCTCCCTTGGTGGAATAAAAAATGTTCAGAAGCAGTTCAAAAGTCTAAGTCAGCTTATATACATTTTAAAAACAATCCGTCAGATGAAACATTCATCGAGTTTAAAAGATTACAAGCCCTCAAAAAACTTACTTTGAAAACAGAAAGATCAAATAGTTGGGTTGAACTTTGCAGCTCCTTTAATCGATGTACACCTCTGTCCAGAATCTGGAAATATATGAGAAAATTTAACAAAACATATTCTTGCAACAATAATGATGTCAATTGGATTCAGGATTTTCTGGAAAAATTTACCCCAGATTATGTAAATAATAAGCCAAATTTCCCCATTGCTAGTGAGTCATACTCTGAAAATATCTTTTTAGTAAAACCTTTTTCGATACAAGAATTGAAGTCTGCTGTTAATTCTAGAAAAGATAGTGCTTTTGGACTGGATGGTATTCCATACATTATGATAAAAAAGCTAAGTGATAAGGGTCTGCACACTTTTCTCAAAATATTGAATAATTTGTGGTTGAATAATGAAATACCTCAAAGACAAAGACAAAGATATTTTTATTTCAACTAGGCCACAAAGCGGCACTTTTGAACGTTAGAATACATTAAAATTTACAGGGAATAAAAATTGATTCTACCGTGCATTCGGAAAGTAGCTTGTTATGGAGAAGAACGCACAAGAAACTCCATACTTACTCTTTTAAAAAAATATATGTTTTTTTTACAAAATTTAGGTACATAAGTACATACATTAATAAATTTATATGTGTGAGGACAATGCACCCAGAATCACTACATACTATACTACGTACAAAGTATTAAAAGTACTCACACATGTACTGTGCAGTTACATAATAAGCACTAGAAAAACACTAGCATCCGAAGCAGTTAAGTTAAGACCAATCCCAACTGACGGCGCCCGTTCACGAACATGACGCATGAATCGGCACCACCCAGCTCAACCATCATGAAGGGAACCGAATGATCCAACACACACGCCACCATCAGAGAGACATTTGAGAGAGCATGACACACTCAACTGCCAGGGCAAACACAAGTCAACGAACGACACCAAGGTACAGCAAATGGTAGATTTACAGTTGGGTACATAGTACTCACACACGTGCTGCGCAGTTATACTATACTAAAAGAAATTGAGTCTATATAATACAAATATATTCATACAGTCTTCAGCAGGTCCAACAATTCTACAGAACAATAATGTTCTGCATATCACTTGTTTTTGCGCCCTAGTGGTTGTGGAGCAAGACTAGCATTGAGCCAAGCATTTTTATCAGTGATGTAATCCCCCAACTTATAATATGCCTGCCTGCATAGTGTGCGTTTTATACAAGTTTTAAATTTCGTCTCATTCAGTTCTAGAATGTGGGGAGGAATTTTATTGTAACATTTTGTACAGTACCCCATGAAAGAAGAGGCTACTTTAGCCAGTCTGAAACCTGGTTGAACTAATTGGTCCCTATTTCTAGTAATGTAATTATGTCTATCTCCGTTTTTACTAAAAAGATGTAAATTCTTTCTCACGTACATGATATTTTCATAAATATATTGACAAGGAACCGTCATGATGTTAATGCCCTTAAACAGTTCCCTTAGAGAATCGCGCCGGCGAAGATTGTATATCGCTCTGATGGCTCGTTTTTGCAGAATAAAAATTGACTCAATGTCTGCAGCCCTTCCCCATAGTAAAATACCGTAAGACATTATACTATGAAAGTAACTAAAATAGACCAGCCTCGCGGTATCTACATCACTAAATTGACGAATCTTTCTAACAGCATAAGCTGCCGAACTTAGCCGCCCTGCAAGTGATATTAAATGAGGACCCCATTGTAACTTTGAGTCTAGCGTGATCCCCAGGAAAACCGTTTTATCGACGAATTCTAGCTTCTCCTTGTTTAAGATAATGTCACAATCAGTACTTTTTACATTCGGCAAGGAAAATTTTACGCACTTGGTTTTTTTACCATTTAAAACTAAATTATTTGCAGTGAACCAATCCTGAACCTGCCGTAGCGCGTTATTTACGTCGTCAACCTGACAAGTACGTCTATTTATTTAAAAAATTAAAGATGTGTCATCAGCAAATAACACCATGTTTAGTTTGTTTTCGGGGGGGTAAATCGTTTATGTATATTAAAAATAAGAAAGGACCTAATATTGAGCCCTGGGGTACCCCCATTTTCACGTTTAACCCCGACGAATTCACACCGTTTATTTGAACTAATTGCTGTCTATCACTTAAATAAGATTCAACCAAACTTAACGCTGATTGACCTAGCCCGTAATGCTCAAGTTTCAGAAGTAATGTTTCATGATTAACGCAATCAAACGCCTTCGACAGGTCGCAGAAGATACCTATGGCATCCTGCGACTCTTCCCACGCATTAAAGATGTGTTTTAATAGGGTGACACCAGCGTCAGTTGTACAACGTCCTTTGGTGAAACCATACTGTTTATCATGCAAGATGTTATTCGTATTAAAATGAATGAGCATTTGATTAAGCATTATCTTCTCAAATACCTTGCTGAAAACCGGCAACACGGATACTGGTCTATAATTATTTGTGTCTTTACTGTCCCCGGATTTAAAAAGTGGTATAACCTTACTATATTTCATTAGATCCGGAAAGACTCCTTGATCCACACACAAATTGAAAATCACAGCTAAGTACGGCGCTATAGTCTGAATAATGGAGGTACAAGCTTTGATGGACATTCCCCACAGATCTTCAGTCGGTTTGATCTTGATTTGCTTAAAAGCTTTTATTACTGTTATGGGGTTTATATGTGAAAAGTTAAATTCATTCGGGCAGGCTGAAACGTTCGCGTTTAATAATCCAAAAGCAAGCGCGGGCGAAGAATTTAAGGTTTCAGTAGTTTTAATTGGGATGTTGGTAAAGAAATTTACAAATTCTTGCGCAACTTTTTTGTTATCTCTAATAAGTCCGTGTGTGGTCTCAAGCGTGTAATCAGGATTATTTCTTTTATTCCTGTTCGTTTCATTATTTATAATTTTCCAAACCGTCTTGATTTTATTTTCTGCTAATTTAACCTTATTTCTAATATACAAGGCCTTAGCTGCCTTACATGTATTTTTAAAAATTCTCGAGTAAGTAGCAACATACTTACTAAACGTTTCAGTGTTCATACAAGGCTTAAGGCCATATAGCTCGTAAAGTCTTTCACTACTTTTTCTAAGTCCTGTAGTCGCCCAGTCACTGAATAAAAACTTAGGGCATACAGTTTTAGTTATCTTCTTAAAAGTGTTATTGAACTCTTTTTGAACCACTGAAAAAACTTCATCATACAAAATATTACCATCATTCACTGTGAGGTCCTGATCGCTTAACTTAGCGATTAAAGTGCTGTTAAATTTATTTAATTTACCGGATGTTATTGGTCTGGATTGAATCTGCACTTGTTTAATTAGCATATTGGACTCAAATGTCACAAGTAGCCCACTATGATCCGAAGGCAGATAATTTATAATGGCATTGTCCAAGTAGTTGCAGCAACAAAAAACATTATCAATACATGTAGCAGAAGTCAGCGTAGTTCGGGTTGGTTCCGTAAACACATGTGACAAATTAAATGATTTAAAGAGATTTAATAACCTACTTCTATCTGAATTATCTTCTAGAATATTAATATTAAAGTCACCACAGACAATTACTAGTTTATTACCCATTGCGAGTTTTGCCAAAACATCTTCCATCACTGACTCGAATATAGAGTAGTTCTTATAATTAGGGGGTCTGTAGACGCACACTATGACATGCTTATCCAGCTCAACACAGGACAGTTCAACACTATGTTCAACTGAGAGGTCTACTATATCTTTACGAGGTTTTGATTTAATACCATTTTTAATTAATATAAGTGAACCCCCACGCAACATAATATTTCTGTTAAAACAACTGCCCACAGTATAATTTTCATAATTGATTAGCATTGCGTAATCTTTCAGCCAATGCTCAGTGAAACAAACAATATCAAACATTGTTTTTTCTAAAAACAGTTCGATTTCTAATTCCTTTGAAGAATAACCCTGAATATTTTGGTGAAATAATTTCAGAGAATTCTGCTCAGACCTTTTTTTTAAATTATTTTTTTGCGAGCAAGAAGGTACCTTTTTGATGGTGGATATACTCGTAACTATTCCGTTATTGATACCCTCCCTTGTCCTATCAACTAGTTTAAAGAATAAATATTAATAGCATTTTTGCTAACGTTATTCAAGGTACTGACCATCTTTAAATTAGTACTATTACTAATATCAATAATAACTGGATACTTCGACATACTACTTATGTCTGAGTTTATTGTATAAGATAATAGCCGAGCTATTTGATGTCTTACCCTAAGAGGCAGATACAAAGTATCGCCTGTCGACTTTAATTTATCAACAAAAATGTTGATGTCAAAAAAAACAAGTTTGTCACTATAGTGACTCACAAGAAAGTGCAGATGCTTATTAAGCATGTGAATGTGATTATTTTGTCTATTTGACAATTTATCCAAGTAAGGGAAGGCACACAAAATAATTTTACTGCAATTTAACTTTAACATCTCTTTTACACACTCAGTGATGTCATCTTTTTTTACTTTTTTACTATTACCTACAACTACAGTTAAATTGGTATCTGGTTTATAAATATTCTTTGTCACAGATTCCATTATTTGCTTGTAAGATGACCCGGGCATGCAATAATTAAAAGTGGAATGACTCTGAATGCCATTTAGTAATTTACCGAAACCTTTTCCAATACCGGAAGTCTGATTCTTTTTTCATGAGATCTCACTCATGGAAGTCTGATTGTTTGGTGCCCATTTTGAAGCCAGATAAGCCTCGGTCTAGTCCAGATTCCTATCGTCCTATTGCCCTAACATCATGTGTTGGCAAAATTTTTGAACAATTAATAAAACAACGGTTGGAATTTTATATAGAACAAAACAATATTTTACCTGCTAATCAATTTGGTTTTCGTAGGGGTACATCAGCTCGTGAAAGTATTTGTCAGTTACAGTTTGATATCCAAAATAGTTTAACTAACAAGGATTGTTTAATGTCAGTATTCTTTGATGTTGCTGGAGCTTTTAACAGTGTAAATATAGATGTTCTTTGTTCTGAATTACTTCTTATTGGAATTCCAAACAAAATTGTCCACTGGGTCCATGAATTCTTAACTGAAAGGAAAGTTTATGTTAAATATAATAATAAATTACATGGCCCAAGATTTGCTTCGGTAGGAGTTTGTCAAGGAGGAATTCTGTCTCCATTAATATTCATTTTGTACATACGTCGTTTAAATTTGATTCTAGGATCCAAAGTCAAAAACCTTCAGTTTGCTGATGATTTAGTTGTGTATTTGTCTGGCAAAAATTTCAAAAATATGACACAGTGCCTTAATAAGGCATTGGAAGGATTGTGCATGTACTTTTCTTATTTAAATCTAGATATAAATGCACTTAAATCTAAACTAGTAGTATTTGGTAGAACTAGCAATTTCAGTCCTTCTGTTTATTACAATCAAGTTTTTATACCAATTTCTCACGAAGCTAAGTTTTTAGGTGTTACCTTCACTCATAATTTAACTTGGAAAAAATATGTTGAATTGATAAGTTCTAGAGCTAACAGAGTTTTTAATATTTTGAAGACATTGTGTAGAACCTCCTGGGGAGCTGACCCAAAAATATTGTTGTTATTATATAAATCTTTGATTCGAAGTCATTTTGAATATGGTTTTCTTTGTTTTGCTGGTGATAGAAGGTTAGTAGATATTCTTGATAAAATACAAAATAAAAGTTTGAGACTCATTACCGGGGCATTTAAAAGTACTCCAATCAATGCAATGCAAGTTGAGTGTAAACTTCCTCCATTAAGTATAAGATTCTCTTACTTAAAGGAAAGGTTCCTATTAAAACTATATAGTAAAAATAATAATCACTTGTTTTCTAATTTGAAACAATCATGCACATCATTCATTACATACAGTAATGCAACATATATACTTCAAGACTTACCTCAATATGTAAATTTTCTTGATACTCTGCAAATTCATAAGTCATCTATTCTTTCATGTTATCAGGGGGATTTTGACAGCAAATTTCCTGCAATTGACATCATTATTGATCACAATTTATCCACTAAAGAAGATGTACAGGGTGTCCCAGAAATCGACGTCAAGCCGTAAATGGGTGATAGACCAAGTTATAACAGTTCTCAGAAAAATACGAAAAAAAATCTATCTCATGTTTAAAAAAATTTATGGTCACTTTAAACATTTACTAAAAAAATCAATCCCTGTAATGGTTCTTTAACTCCAATTGCTACAAATCCCATAATTTATCTAATTTTTTTATTATTATGTAATCTTGAATAATGCTTGTGTAGATTTTTGCCTAAAATTCAAAGCCAACTCCTCCTACTTGGAAGAAAATTAAACTTTTTCAAAACCAAATTATTCAAATTTACTATTTCGCCCAACTTTAACTGACTGTACTGAAAAAAAATGTACTACGCTAGTTTGGCAAGTAACATGAAAAATTGGCGCATTTAATAAGGATTCAAAAATGGTGTAACACTTGCTAGATTACGTTTTCAATAAATGGTCAATTTTTTTTTTGTAAATAGTATCGGTTTTTACCCAAAATGTCCATACTTCCTTAAAATGACTTTAGCTTACCTAAAGCTTTGCTAAACTCCGTTTCTAGTTCGATAGAGACGGAGAGAGTCATTTTACGAAGTGTGAGCGAGACAGAGAGTGACGCCACCTTTATCAGTGACACAACCTTTATCATGAAACGGAGATACAGTTTACCGATGAGTGCGAATGAGACAGCAGTAGTTATTGTTCTGTTTTGTAAGCGCAGACGCACACACAATTACAAATCAGTACGTAAAATTAGAAAAATTGAATTTAATTAATTTTTTTTTTTTTTTTTAATTGCTCTTAAATTACGTAAAATTTCGATTTCTTATCTCGCTCACACTTCGTAAAATGACTCTCTCCGTCTCTATCGAATTAGAAACGGAGTTTAGCAAAGCTTTAGGTAAGCTAAAGTCATTTTAAGGAAGTATGGACATTTTGGGTAAAAACCGATACCATTTACAAAAAAAAATTTGACCAATTATTGAAAACGTAATCTAGCAAGTGTTACACCATTTTTGAATCCTTATTAAATGCGCCAATTTTTCATGTTACTTGCCAAACTAGCGTAGTACATTTTTTTTTCAGTACAGTCAGTTAAAGTTGGGCGAAACAGTAAATTTGAATAATTTGGTTTTGAAAAAGTTTAATTTTCTTCTAAGTAGGAGGAGTTGGCTTTAAATTTTAGGCAAAAATCTACACAAGCATTATTCAAGATTACATAATAATAAAAAAAAATTATAAATTATGGGATTTGTAGCAATTGGAGTTAAAGAACCATTACAGGGATTGATTTTTTTAGTAAATTTTTAATGTGAACATAATTTTTTAAAAACATGAGATAGATTTTTTTTCGTATTTTTCTGAGAACTGTTATAACTTGGTCTATCACCCATTTACGGCTTGACGTCGATTTCTGGGACACCCTGTATATAGTAAATTTCATGACTTTACTGATCATAGATTTGTGTATACTGATGGGTCTAAAACTGAGTCAGCAGTGTCATTTGCTATTTTTGATGAGCTAATGAATTCTGGTACTGGTTATAAAATAAACTTAAACACAAGTATATTCACAGCTGAGGCTGTGGCTATACTTGCTGCCCTAAAGCATATTAGGCATACAAATGATGGATGTCGTCAATGGGTAATAGCTAGTGACAGCATGAGTGTTCTTGAAAATCTCAGAAATAATAGGTTGAATGCTAACACAAACTATTTTATATCATTAATAAAAGAATCTTGGTTGTATTTGTCTTTACATAACATTAAGGTTTTGTTCATGTGGGTCCCTTCGCACGTTGGTGTAATGGGCAACGAAAGAGTTGATTTTTTAGCTAGAGCTATAACAAATTCTGATGATGTCCCAGATTCAAGTAGTTTCCTTAACATATCTGTTCCTTGTACAGATATAGTTCCTCTGTTGAAAAAAAGGTCCATTGATATATGGAAAAGGCACTGGAATCATACAGTTCAAATTGAAAATAAAGGTATGTGGTATGCAGTATACAATATTCCCATAGGGACCATGCCTTGGTTCTGTAAAACCAATACTTACATGAACAGAAAGTTTTACTCCACCATACTCAGGCTTCGTTTTGGTCATTGTCGACTAAATTATCATTTGTCTCGTTTGAAAATTGTACACAGTCCTCTCTGTGATCATTGTGACTCTCAAGCAGAGCAATCTCTTGCTCACATTTTCTTTGAGTGCTCATCCTTTGGCATCCAGCGCCTTGTGCTGATGGATGAGCTAATTGAAATTTATGGCAGCCCTGATTTGGTACCGCGCACTATTCAGGCTCTTCTTGTAAATAGCTCGACGTATTTACCTTTGTTTAATTTTATTATTAATACAGTTGGACAAATTTAACTCATGGTGTGCGTAGTACATTATTACCTCAATGCTCATGGTGTCTAAAGAACTGTCATGTGTATATAATATGTATATTACTTAAATATCTTTTCATTAACTTTCTTAAATATAATTTGTAATTTAAAATGATTGATAATAATATATTTAGGTTAGGTTAGGTTACTGATAACGTTTAAACGTTATCAGTTGATTCCCGTCAGTTAGGATTTAAAAAAAAGGACTTGACACTCGGCTCTTACAAAATAACATAAACTTTGAATGAAAATTACTTGGACTTGACTCAAGATTTTGTGGAATAACAAATCTTAAACATGGATTTTATTGAAATAAACTGAAGACTGGAAAATAAGAAACTAATGAATTAACCTGGATTTGATGACCTATGGATGAATACTAATGACTTAAACTGGAATTACTCACCTATGGATAAATATAAAACTAATGAATTTTATTGGATTTCCCTATATTATGGATTTGAATACTGATGAATTGAACTGGATCTACCTACTCAAGAAAAATACTAACTGATGCCTAGGCAGCATGGTCTCAGACCTTAGCCTGTTCCGATAGGAACGAAAAAAAAAAAAAAAAAAAACCGCTGTCAATTTTGTAATTCGAATATAACGAAACCGAAGTAGATAAAGTAGTGTATGAAACTGCACATAACTAGGTATTAAAACATGAGTGTGTGTTTAAAAACCGAGCCGTAGGCGAGGTTTTTAATAGCTTTCACACGAATACACTCATAAATTGGGATTGAACCTACTAAATACCTCTTTTTGCATTTTCCATGCCATAAAATCGTGATAGCATTTGTCATATACTTTTCTCGACTTTGCTGGTAATAAATTAAGAGTAATTTCCTTCGCCGCATCTAAAATATCGGGCGGTGTCAAATTTTCTTCACATTCACTGATATCAGACATTTCACACACAATAATTTAAATAACTCATGAAATTCAGTACAGCAAAACTTGCAAAACGTATGAATGGCGCCAAAACCCAGCACATCACCGCATTAACCGCGCATGCGCTAAGGCTTAGCACGCACTGCGATCTTTATTCGAGCGATTTTTTTCCCCCCATTCTGCGACCTATGTAATTGTATAAAGTTGTTCGCATCGGTAACGAAATCGTGCGGAAATAATTCCGCAAGAAATCCGTGTTTTGCCACAGAATCCACCGCACCGCACGCACGGCGCGAATTTTATTCGCCCGAATATTTTGAGCTCTATGAACAGGTAGAAACTAGAAGGAAACAAAATTCGCGCGAATAAAAATCACAGTGCGTGCTATGTCTAAAGCGGGCATTGTCATAGACAATTTAAAATTGGAATCAAATCTTTTTATAATAGGTACTATAAAATGGCATTACAAAAAAAATATTCATGGAAACTCCTTAGTGATTAACTTCTTGGATTTGTTCTGTATCGTAATAGAAAAAAAAATGTTTTATAGCATTATTTTGTTAGAAAAATAGTGTTATAATAAGATTCTATTTTTAAATTTTGGTATTGTGTTTATAAAGTATGCCAATATAAACTCGTTTTGAATTTTATAATTCGAATATTACGATATGAGAGTAGATAAAGATTTTTTATAACATCACTGCTCTCAAAAACGGTGAAGGAAAACATCGTGAGGAAACTGACATGTCCTAGAAAAAAAAATCCAAGATATGTGACATCCACCAAACCGCACTGGGCCCGCGTGGTGGATTACGGCCCATTCCCTTTCACAGAGAGGAGACCTGTGGCCCAGCTGTGGGCACTTTAAAAAAGGCTGATGACGATGTAGGGGAAGAGTTGTACTATAAGGAAGCTCAAATAGAAATGGACAGGACATACAATCAGAGGTATAGTTCTCCCCAACTTCTTGGCCAGCCTGAAGTTGGCTACAATGGCTGCGCAGTAGAAAATCTCATACATAAACTGCACTGTTTCGTGCCTCGCGCATCCGGCAAACCAACTTCAGGGCGGCCCAGAAGTTTGGCGAGAACTATAAAGAAAAATGGTCGAAAACAATAATGTATTACAAGACACAAGAAATCTCATGTTATGGACAATGGATTTGCAAAGAAAATTGACAAGACGTACAAGTTAATTGATAAAATGGCGACACGATTAGCGCAGTGGATCAGTTGCTGCCTATAGCTTAAATATAGATGTTTCGGGTCTGGCAAAATGTTTGTAAATGGACCCACGAAACAGGAAGTTTTTCTAGTGTAACAGAAGGCAATATTGTTTTGGATGTGCTTTCGGCGAAAATAGGCAACGGTAAAAGATTATTTAGTTCAAGCGTGTTCCGGCGAACCCTGACATCGGCAAATCTTGGTATCGGTTAATCATTCATTCTTTGTAGCATTTTTCGGCGAAACGTGTTGTCTGTAAATAATAGTATCAACTAATAGTTTTTTCGTATTACCATGCTTTCTGTAGACAATTATATCGTTCAAGGGTAACTTTATATACCGTACGGGACTCAACTAACAATTTGAATAATATGTTCTCATAAAAGAGGGTTGATTCAAAAAAAAGACATGCATTTTCGTATTATACCAATAAATTGTATGAATTTTAGTAATATGTACCATGTCCCCATGAGTCCATGAATATAAAATATTCAGCTGCATGGTTGGACTGAAAGCAGATCCTAACAAAGTTGGGCAAAGATTAGGCTGATTGATTGTACCTTTGTAGGTATGTGACAATCCATAAGTTATAATTGTAAGTACGTAGCACTCTTAGCTTGCGCTTAATAATTCTGAATCAGCTGTCCCACCATGCTTCTATATAACATATCTGAGAAGTGTTACTAAGAAGCTGTTACATAAAGCGATTCTCACTTAACCCAATGTGAAAGGAAAAAACACTAGGTCTCTTCTCTGAGAGAGATACCTACTACTCTAGTGCTAGTATCTCGTTTTTTATTTTTATTATTCGTATGCTTTCTCAAAGAAGGTATTAGTGGTATTTTCAGCGAAATGCATAAGAAGGCACGAAGGACAGGCCAGGTTCAAGGGTGGGGCAACCGGGTGCACAATTTTAATAATATAAGCCTTTATTCAGACACATTTTGACACACTTTTCTAAAATTATGATTCTTGACATTTGACTAGTCCACATCGACAACTTGGTCTGTTTGGCCATCTTTGGCAAAGGAGGAGGCCTTTGCCTTTCCATTCCTTTCCAATCTCTTCTATTTAATGCTATCCTGGTCCACGTTTTCCCTGCAGTTGCTGTAATGTCATCTTCTCTTCCGTGTTTCCTTTTTGCTTGCCAATACCAGAAAACTAAGGTTTTGTTTCACTTTTTTAGGGTTCCGTACCTCGAAAGGAAAAAGCCTGAACCCTTATAGGATCACTTTGTTGTCCGTCCGTCTGTCTGTCTGTCTGTCAATACCCTTTTTCTCAGGAACGCGTAGAGGTATCAAGCTGAAATTTATATCAAATACGCAGGTCCCTTAAAGCTGTGAAAAAATTTAAATTCTAAGACAACGCGATTAAAAGATACAGCCGTTTAGGTCGCAAATTTCCGCAGATTTTCGACACTCGCAAATTTCCGCAGATTTTCGACAATCGCAAGGGAATCAAAACCTACAGGGTACTTCCCGTGAGCTCAGAATTTTGAAATTTGGTACGAAGCAACGTCTTGTAGCACAGATAAAGGCATTTTTTTTTATAGAACGAACCTTAATATTTGAAGGTGGAACGTTGCAGGTGATGCTCCACCAACGATTCAGTACAGCATAGTGAGCGGCTCGGCCGTGGTGGAGCATACAGGCGAATTGTATGTGTTCCCGGACAGCACCGTGCGCCTGGACTGCGTTTCGCGCCGCGCGCTCGGTGACCCCGATTGGAGCTGGACGCAGGCCGTGGGGCAGCATAGCTCTGGTAATACTTTATTTGAATTATATAATAGGTTTCTTATAGAAGCATTTATTAGTATGTGTATACGAGAGCAGTGGTGGCTTTGTGATCAAGGCCCCGGCTTACGTGTTGTAGGTTGTGGGTTCAATCCCAGCGCTTAAAAACGCTAAAGGCTTATTAAAAATTTATCATTCTCGTTAGGACGAAGTTTTATGTTGAGCCTTGTGTCGCGAGCGAACGCTTCCTCTTTTTTAACCAACTTTCCAAAAAGGAGACGGTTATATGTTCGACTTTATGTTTGATTTTTTATTTTTTTAGCTTTTGTGTGTTTCCGGCAGCTAGTAATCGATTTTTCAAGGACATCCAATTAAGCTGAATCTTTGTGTACTTTTGGAAACATTGAAATAATATTGTACTCTGGAGCTGGTCTCATTATGTAACCGGAAGGTGGCCATAATAGCAACTCGTCAACCAGACCAGATAATACCATCGTATTTGGACTCATTGGATATAAGATTGTTTTAAAAAGATTTTTACTCTAAATTATTATTACCTAGCCATGCCATTGAATGTTTTTCTTTTCTTTTGCCTATTACGACTATTCTAATAAACATGTTTGTAAACAAGATGGCTGTGCGCCCGGCGCTTATGCAAAGTATGTAAATATTTATAATTGCCGGCAATTAACTTGGCAAGAGTCGTTAGATGCGCACAAGTCGTTTTTCAGGTCTCTTTGGTTACCAAGCGGGAGGAGGGAACGTTTCGCAACGTTCCGAGCGCACGATTGGATGGTTAGTTGACACAAGGATCGACTAACTAATCGTGTCGGTCGCGACTATGCGCGAACTTACCCCCTCTAAGCCAAAACCTTGCCAAGTTACACGCCGAGGGCTATAACATTGTTGTGTTAACACCAGTCGCCACGTGGCCAGCATGAGATCTTCTTATGTAATGTTTCTTCTCTACTAGGAGAATATTTCGCTGCATATGTGTTCTCCTTATAAATCTACTTGTTTATTTTATTGCTGTGCTCAAGCGTTGCGTTATGCGAAAAGGCCAACCAGATTGGTTGAAGCCGTGTATTGTATGGTTTGTCGGTGTATTAATACATTTTAGATTTTATTGAGTAGATTCTTTAGATTTAGATCCTTTCGCGAGATATTCATCGTGTAACCTATTAACCCTTTGCTTATTTTCTCAAGAGTAGTCTCGCCACGCTTAGATTGCCTCATTGTTATTTTGTTTGTCGGCTTTTCGATTTTTATTGAAGATGCTCTTCTATAAGCTATTACGCGATTATTTATTTTATATACTACAGCGACGTGCTCCTGATTGGGATGCAATGGCAACTTGTCTAAACATCAAGATTGCTGTGCGATATATAAGTAATTTTAATTGATCAATGCTCGTGCCTTCTCTGTATGAGAAGAGGTTTTTGCTCTCCTGTAATACAGTAACAGGCTGGTATTATTAATAAAATTTATAGAATCGAGCTACAGGTCTGAACTCAAATGGATGCCCATTCGCCAGAGAAGAAGTTTTCGCGCTCTAACTACGCTTTTCTCTTTACTCAACTCTCCCATCCCACCTTCTTACCTTATGTCTCACTTTCAATATTTAAGTTCTTCACACGCTAGAAATCTGCGTTCCTCCAATAATATTCTCCTACTCTGTCCTTCACATACTACTGATTTTGTTCATTCTTCCTTTCATATACAGTCTATTCTTCTCTGGAACGTGCTTCCTCTCAAAATCAGGACAGCCACCATTCGGTATGCTTTCAAGCGGTTACTGCGGTTTTACTTTCAGCAGGGATAGGGCTCATCTCTATAACTTATTTTCGTTACTTTTTAATATATGTTTGTATATATATTTATATAGGTATGTATTATAATATGTATAAGATATATTTGTAATATATGTATTTAAACGGCTTATTATTGTTATTTTTTGTTTTGTTGTTTGCATTCCACGTTTAAAATATAAATGCACCTGCCATGTTATCTCTTCACCACCCTCGGTTGACTGGTAGAGAATGCCTAAGGCATTAAGTCCGCCTATGTACCTTTGTGCATGAAGTTTAAATAAATAAATAAATAACACTGTAAATGATGTTGAAAAACGCATCAAAATCCACACGACTATAATTATGTGAGTGGAGATTTCTGAAGCGAATTATTCCTACCACAGTGAAAGGTATAGCTATTGCAGGCAAGGCTGTGCGTCATATGTCAATTAATTAATCAATATTAGTCTTTTATTAAGCCCCACTTGCCCCAAAGAGAGTTTAAATAACAAATATGTCGTACATTATTGGTCGGGTTATATAGTTACTACCTCGGAGTTAGTAAGATAACCTAAACTCCATTTGCGATAACATTAGACATTTAAATAAGCCCGTTCAACCGATTTTGACATCTATTGCATTGGTGTAGTAAACAGTTGGTTTTGGTAACAGGTTTATGCTTTTTATGTCATCCTTATGTTTACGGGATAGAACTCAAAATCGGACTGTGAAAAGATTTGTTAACATGTGTAATGTTATTTCAAATGGAGTATAGGGTACCAAGCAGGCCTTAGTATATCAGAGGCACTAGTCTCTAGTAGATCAGGGGCTCTGTAGATTAGTAGACCAGAGGCTCTAGTCTGACTATGACCGTGTTTGTTCCAGCGTGGTCGAGTGAAGAGGGCGAAAAGGAGTTGCTCTACCGGCTGACGCTGAGCAAGATGTCGGTGCGACACAGCGACCAGTACACGTGCACCTCGCCCGGCGGACACACCAACACTGTGCTCATTAAAGTTGTTAGTGAGTCGTGTTCTTGATAACGTAAATAGTAAGGCTGTCATTAAATATGTCACAGAGCAACCCGAACAACGGGGGTCAAAATCTCACAGCAGCCAGCGGCTAAACTAAGCACGTGGTTTGCCTTGAGCTTTGCTTTTCAAAGAAAGATACGCTCTGATGTACAGTCAAACGAGGTGAATAGGAACGCAGGGGTGAATAGAAACAAAACTATTGAAAAGAATTTTCACGTTATTTAAAAATTGTTTGTAGCATTTTAGTGGGTACTCCAATATATTAAATACTAGCTGTCCCACGCGGCTTCGCTACCGTCAACTGGCTACCTACCCACCCATCTACCCTACCTACCCTACATACATGATTGTTGCGTAAAATAAACCGTTTACACAGCGCACGCAACGGAAGCTCTCAAAAGGAATATTTTTTCCGTTTTTGCAACATTTTTCATTTATGCTTCGCTCTATTGGTCGTAGTGTGGTGTTATGTAGCCTATAACCTTCCTCGATAAATGGACTTTCTTTTTGTGTTGGTTACACAAAAAGAATTTCTCAATGCCAACCTGTATTGCCTGAGATTAGAACGTTCAAAGAAATAAACAAACTCTTCAGCTTTATAATATTAGCATAGATTAATAAAGTTTTAAAAATCGATATTTGTTTGAAACCAATAAAGTGGTATCACAGTTAAAATTCCCTTCAAAGTTTTGTTTCTATTCACCCCTGCGCTCCTATTCACCCCTTTTGATGGTAGAACGAATCCGATGGACAGGCTGGAGCACTCATGGAGCCGAAAAGTTATTTAGTAGCGACCGCGAACTGGAAGACGCTGCGTTGGAAGCCCTATGACTGGGTTATGATTGTGCGAATCCGCTGTATGCGAGACACACGGGATCGGTCAATGTCGGCGACGCTTGGCGGTGTCCTATGTTCAGCAGTGGACGTATTTCGGCTGAAATGTTAATATGTAGATGTGTGGTTAGGAAACAAATTAATCCTGCAGCTAACGCGATAAACCTCTCCCCGTGTAAGCAATAGTTTTGTTGCCTCAAGGTCGTTGGGGACAGTCGTCGTTTTAATTACCCGATTTGGGCAAGTTTAGTTATTGGAGTGTTCGTGCCATTAGGTACTTCGCAAGGCCTACGTCCAGCAAGGGACTGGGAAAATCAGAATCTTTCCTCTTACCAGAACACTCCTTTAGATACAATTCTGGGTACATAAGGTTTACGAAGGAATGTTTACTTTGAGGAATATATATTCAACTAGCAGACACCGGTCGGTATAATGATTTCTCAGTGACATTTATCCTCGTTTTCCTCAGACGTAGTGTGTCCACCGGTAGTTGTATCTTCGCAGCGCATCCGCCAGTTCACTCAGGGCACGAAGCTCGGCAACTCAGCGCACTTCAGCTGCCAGCCCGGCTTTCACCTCAACGGATCTGCCATACTCACCTGCATGGGCAATGGTAAGCATCACGCGTGGATGGTGGTTTTTTTATTTATATTTACCCGACTGCCGAAGGTGGGTAGCGTGTTTATCAGTCTATGTATGTATGTTTGTTCCTATGTGGCGTTCCAGAGACCAAACGTGTTGCCCGATTTTGATGATTCGTACGTCAATCGATTCGTCTTAACCTTGCGAGTGTCACTGGCTACACTAAAATTGGTAAATAAAAAAAGTCCCGGCTTTTGGGCGCCATATTGTGGGGGCCCATTTTTATTTGGTTCCAAACCCGTCGTGTGGGGTATCAAAATGAAGAGTTTTAAGAGGTGATATCAAAAACATATAACACTTTTATTTTAAAATGTACATAATTTAAAAAAAAAACTAAAAAGTTATAAATAAAAAAAATTAATTCAAAAAATCAAAAACCCGACTGTTTAAATAGCGAACTAAAAAGACGTAAACAAGAAGAAACTCATGTTGTGCAGTCGGCGGATACATATTCGCGAGCTGGCTGACCAAAACCAGATCTTTCCTCCGACTGCACAGCATGATTTTCTTGCATGTTTTTTGTTTTTTATATAGATTGGTACACGTTTGGCCACTATCTCACCTGATTGGTTAGCGATGATGTGGTTGATGGTGAAGCACGCTTGTCTAGAAACCAGCGTCAGGCAATAGTTCTCTTGCGTTTTTGCTGAACTGGGCCATTTTTGCGCAGCCGTGATGCACACTTTCCTGCTAACTTCTTACGTCAGACTTTACACTTTTATTTTATCTTTTGTATAATATTATGAATCTAGTACCTATATTGTGTGTCTCTTAGTCTGTGCTAGATAAATGTATTTTCTTTCTTTTTATTTTTTTATAACTAGGTACCCCACTTATGTATATATGAAGGTACATATCCCTAGGTTGTAGCACAGTTTAAAAATCATTTAGTTATTGAAAAATGTATTTAATTTTTACTTACGCCACCGTTAATACAATACTTCGCGTGATTCTTTTGGCGGGCTAACAGTTACCTCCAGCTGATTATGTTGACTACTGTAAAGAACTAGAAAACCATTTTAGGCAGGAAAACATTATTTTCGAGAAATTATTTATCGTATTAAGTAAAGTAGAATTTGAATTACGGCCATGCTCATGTTTCCCTCAAACATTTGAGATAAGTTTACATCTATATATATAAAAACCGGCCAAGTGCGAGTCGGACTCGCGCACGAAGGGTTCCGTACCATTATCGCAAAAAAACGGCAAAAAAATCACGTTTATTGTATGGCAGCCTCACTTAAAAATTTATTTTATTCTGTTTTTAGTATTTGTTGTTATAGCGGCAACAGAAATAGTTCATCTGTGAAAATTTCAACTGTATAGCTATCACGGCTCATGAGATACAGCCTGGTGACAGACAGACAGACGGACAGCAGAGTCTTAGTAATAGGGTCCCGTTTTTACCCTTTGGGTTCGGAACCCTAAAAATGAATCCCTATTTGCCTTGGTCACGGCATCACGCGTAACTGATGGCTGGCTGGACCGATTTCGCTTACTCTTTTTTGTTGTGTTTGTTATTGTTAGGAGAAGGTTCTTATGAAAAAAAAAATGGCACCTCACCTAGGTAAGTAGTTTAAGTAGGGTAGGGTAGGTTGGGTAGATGAATTGTGATGAATGGTTTTTATAGCAAAACAAAGTTTGCCCGGTCAGCTACTAATTAATAAAAACCTCAAAAAAGAAGCGTGTCACGTAAATATCTTGCACTGCAACACATGAAAATGAAACCTAGCTAGATCGATTTATCGACCCACGAAATCCTAAATACCCTGCATACTAAATTTCATGAAAGTCGTTGGAGCCGCTGCCGAGATTCAGATTATATATATACAAGAAATGCTCGTTTAAAGGTATTAGATTAGATAAGGTACATACGTACTTGTAAATAAATGATTACATAATAAAATCCTTTTTTTTTTTGCAAACATTGCATATTTGTACCTACACGGCGGCTGTGTCGTCAGCCATCAAAGATGTTTCCCAACTCTATGATTGTTAACCTGTGGTTGTACTTATCAGAAAACAGACTCCGGCAGGGAATTACAATCCTTACTGTACGCACAATGATAGTATTCCGAAATGTTTTGTGCTTATGGCTGGGATGTCCACCATGTACCGATGGCACATTGCCCTACGTTTTGTAGTCCGATGATGGATAGGGGTAGGTGGAATCAAATTGTGGAATTCCATCGCACACTCCCTTAAAATTTACCGATGAAAAACCGTGGTGGACAGTTCGATAGTTTTTCTAACATTAGATATTTCAGATAGTCGTTTGGTTGTTCATTTATATAGGTACTTTCTTTATTTTCAAATATCTCGTAAGTATTTATATAGCTCTGAGGTTTGCTATTAGGTCTGTGTTTAAAGGGTGACCGATAATTTGACCAATGAGAAATGGGCTGTAGAGCATATACTGAGATAGTTACTTACCTGTTTATAGTCTTATATTATCTTAGTTTTTAGTATTTTATTTTAAACCACTTTCACGAAAGAATGAGATTCTATATTAACTTTTAATTCTATGTTCGACTGTATATATTTTATTTTTATGGATGTTAACCGATTTCTCTGTCAATTCTCGATCATTTTGCCTCTATTAATTGACGTCAACATAACAGATTTTGGGCTATTCCAGCCATTCTTTCTAAAATTAACTTACATTCGGCTATCACCCTCATCAGATATTGCTGTTTTGGTCCAAGTTTCATGTAATTTCTTCGCGGTTCTTCCTCTTTCTTCTTGTGGAACCAGTCACAGTCTCCTGGCAAAAAAATAACATATCATTAGTTACTCGCTTTCATATTTTAAATGTGGCCTTGGATGACCGCGCGTGGCTGCAATAAGCACACTACCCGTTCGCATTGGTGGGCTCGGCATCAAAAAAATTAATGAACTACTAGGAGTAGTACATTAGAAATTTAAGAGCCACATCACTGGAAAGTTAACCGCAGAAATTCTAGCTTCATCACTAGTTAACTGCGAAATGCCGTGTTTGACTGATACGGTGAGCGCCGGAAAAGTGGCTTGCTTGGATACGGCGTTGCACGTGAGCCCATCTGTCCACAGAAAGTGGGCTGCTCTGCTCTATCGTACCCGCCTGGCCCGGCTATGGGTGAATGGGAGCCAGCCTCTGGCCACAGGCACTACCGTCCCCCAACATGGCAAATATAAAAAGGCCACAAAATTACGTTATAGATGTAACGGTTGTGGTGCTCCCACACCGCTGTTATGTTTCCACGATAGGTAATGTTAGTAAACACAAAATTGTTAGTTAACAAATTGTAACAAATAAAACTTTTGTTACATACTAGTATTTTCGTGTAGACGCCTTGGCAAGTAAATTCAAACTGCGAGCCGATGTCATGTTTTCAAATGTTAAAAATGTTTGTATAGTCCTCGCCAAAATTCTGGGCCGCCCTGAAGTTAGTTAACAGGATGCGCGAGGCACGAAACGGTGCTGTTTTTGTATGAGATTTACTAGTGTGCAGCCAGTGTAGCCAACTTCAGAGCGGCCAAGAAGTTTGGCGGGAACTATAAACATTTTCCATCAGTGTAGGTGAACTCAAAACATTTAACAATTCCTTACATTTGTTAATAAATGCAGTAAATGTATTAGTGTTAGAATATGTTTGCAAACATGTTTAACAGCGGTGTGGGAGCATCATAAGGAATTACTGTCAAACTGTTCTTCACCGCTACTGTTGCATCATCATGGCACATGAGGGCAAAGTAACATGGTATTCCAGGAATTCTAGATATGTGAACCTTACGATCAGAATAATAAAGCCTTTTTTTGATTAACATACATTAAGATTTTCACATTTATAATTTTTAGTCTGAGTATAGGATAGGCAGAATAAGTTTTAAATTTTGTTTTTCAGGCCGTTGGTCATCATTGCCGCCGACGTGCGAGGAGACGTTTTGTCCAATGCTGAAGACATTGGGGCCGCACCTGAGCCTGGTGGAGTACAACTCATCGTTCGGCGGCCGTGCCATGTTCCAGTGCAGCTGGGGCTACCGGCTGGTCGGCGCGCCCGGCCTCGAGTGCGAGATGGACGGCACCTGGTCTGGAGAAGTGCCGCATTGCATCCGTGAGTACTTGTTTAAAATAACATTTTTTTTTAAATAAATGTTTCTTGCATGCTCCTTTCTATACACATTTAAATAGGGTCAATGGTTCACGACTGATTTAATCTCTAGCATAGAATCTAATAGATTAAAATTGGCGTAGGCCATTAACTGCTTTTACAAAGGACTCCCTGGCTTTGGCAACTACTCTTTGGACCCCTGACTACAAATCATCAAAATACCAAAATATTTACTTAATATTAACAGTGCCTCTGCTCGGGTGAAAATAGAGAAAACAACGTTTTCTAATAATTTAATTAGCTAGAATGATTTATCGCCCCCGAAACACCCTGCATACAAAATTTTATGAAAATCGTTGAAGCTGTTTCCGAGAGATTCAGATTATACATATACAGGGTGTCCCAGAAATCGACGCCAAGCCGTAAATGGGTGATAGACCAAGTTATAACAGTTCTCAGAAAAATACGAAAAAAAATCTATCTCATGTTTAAAAAAAATTATGTTCACTTTAAAAATTTACTAAAAAAATCAATCCCTGTAATGGTTCTTTAACTCCAATTGCTACAAATCCCATAATTTATCTAATTTTTTTATTATTATGTAATCTTGAATAATGCTTGTGTAGATTTTTGCCTAAAATTCAAAGCCAACTCCTCCTACTTAGAAGAAAATTAAACTTTTTCAAAACCAAATTATTCAAATTTACTATTTCGCCCAACTTTAACTGACTGTACTGAAAAACAAATGTACTACGCTAGTTTGGCAAGTAACATGAAAAATTGGCGCATTTAATAAGGATTCAAAAATGGTGTAACACTTGCTAGATTACGTTTTCAATAATTGGTCAAATTTTTTTTTGTAAATTGTATCGGTTTTTACCCAAAATGTCCATACTTCCTTAAAATGACTTTAGCTTACCTAAAGCTTTGCTAAACTCCGTTTCTAATTCGATAGAGACGTATTTTATTATTATGTAATCTTGAATAAAGATTACATAATAATAATTTTTTTTGATAAATTATGGGATTTGTAGCAATTGGAGTTAAAGAACCATTACAGGGATTGATTTTTTTAGTAAATTTTTAAAGTGAACATAATTTTTTAAAAACATGAGATAGATTTTTTTTCGTATTTTTCTGAGAACTGTTATAACTTGTTCTATCACCCATTTACGGCTTGACGTCGATTTCTGGGACACCCTGTATATACAAGAATTGCTTTTTAGATTGTGTGTCGGGTTGATGTCCGTAACTCACATCCAAGCGCGTGTTTTGCGTAGGTATAGGTGGAAAAGTTAGTTATTCGACACACTCCACATCCTCAAGAAAGGCCAGAACCGCCCTAGTGTTACTGACTATCTCATAGATGGTTCCGGGGTTTCCGAAGTACTTTGCCTTGTATCTAGCGACTACTGGGCAACTCGGAGCAGCAGTACTAGTAGTAGTGGGACTCCTTTTTCCACACTTAGACTGTCATTTGGTCCGTTCTAGCCAGCCTAGGTCCGTCCAAAAGCAGAGAAGCTTCATAGGCTTAGAGGTGCGATCTCAATGTGCCGAGGATTTCTGCACGTTGAAAGGCCATGGTCTCACATTCCAGGATGACGTGGTCGGCTGATTCAGCCGAGCTGAGGAATCAGCCGAATCATAACGCCCAGCAAAGTGGGCTGTCTGTGGTGACTATGTTGAAAAGATGTTTGTTAATGTTATTGGCCCGTAAGTCCCTATGATTATTCTAAGGTTATGTTATTTCTACTAAGGCTGAGAAGTTCTTTGGTTAATCGCGGGTAAACTCGTACATTAGGTAAAGCCTTTTTTTACTGTCTATGGTCTGTTGCCCGTGACCATCTTTATAATGAAGTTAGATTGGTCACTGGGGTGTCTACGCACGAATTTGTAAGCAAGGCAGGGGAGAAGTGGGTAAAGGCCTAGCATTATCATTTCCGCACCTCTTTTCGCGAGTTCATCTGCGGCATCATTGCCTAAGGATCCACTATGCCCCTTGATCCACTGGAGGGTGATTCGACAGGATAACTATGTTAGTGCTTATTAAGTTGAGCTTTTCATCATTTGCAACAGTGACGTTGTATTTTTATTAAAACTTTATAGCTTACTTTTCTTTTTCAGCAATCTATTGCCCCGACCCTCTGGTGCCGGCGAATGGTCGCTTGTTAACGGAGCCTTCATTGAAGCACGGGAAGTACCCGGTGGGAGACCTGATGATATACTCCTGCGACGAGGGCTATGACATCGTCGGCGAGTCCTCAATAGTGTGCACAGAAAACGGCTTTTGGTCCCACCCTCCTCCATTTTGTCTACCACCTTCTGAGATTCGCAAAACAGACACAATTTATGTAGAAAACACCACAATGATTCACGTAGAAGACTAAGTATATGTTTTTAGTTTCATATTAATTGTTGTATCAGAAGTTAGTTTTTAAGCATGTTATCTAGTAAGTCTATAATGTTGACAGACAGTACAAAGTACAAACACATCAGTTACATATTAGTAATGCGATTTAAATATTTGAAATACTGTATACATACTCATGGATTATGCTCGAAAGCTTTAAAGGTAAATAACACACATAAATTATACAATATCTGGTTAAAAATATCTACAATGTAATATAGTTTTAAAGCCTTGAATTACCTATCTCGATAATACGTTTTATTAAACAACATAGAAAAAAAAAAGAAAATAAATAGACCGAGATGCCGAAAGTTGTTGTGTTCGTCGTGATGCCAAAGATATAGATAATAATAATAAAGCCATTTATTTCCAAAATTTGGGTACATATGCACATTGTTTACTAATAAGAAGTGCTTAGATCAATTAATTATAGGATGTCCCGCAGTTCGGCGTGCCTGTTGGCATAGGCCTCCTCCAACTCCCGCCATTGTGCTCTGTCCTCTGCAACTCTAGTCCAACAAGTCCCCAAAGTTATGCGGATGTCGTCTTCCCATCTTGTTTTTGGACGTCCCTTTTTTCTAGTTCTCTCTTGGGTACCAATAGTGTCACTTGTTTGCTCCATTTATTTATTTTACTTCGAAGCATGTGTCCTGTCCAGCCCCATTTCAAATGATTGATGCGAGTTAATATATCCGTGACTTTAGATATAGATAGCTTTTCGTTTATTGAAATCTCTGTATTTAGTCCGCAAGATTTATAGTTTTAAGATACCTATTTCACATTTGTATGCAGTCTTTTAAGTGTGTATTACATTTATAAAAAAACTATAGTCTTAGTTATTTTTATTTGTTGTTAAAAACTTTTTATTTAAGTAATTAAGTATGGTTAAACTGACTATCAGTATTAATATTCAGTATTATAAATAGAGAATATGTGTATGGGAGGGGTTTGAATATGGAATATACAGTTGTTAGGTATATATAATTTTCAAAATGTTGATAAATTGTTTTTTATGACAATTACAGAGTATCTGCTATTTTGATTAATGGGGGTTTCAAATTTATATCATATTAGATATACCCCGAGTTTCTCAGCTCAAAATTGCCGCAGAATTAATGTGATAAATTGTCAAGCACGCGTTATGTGATGTGATTGATTGAATGAATTTTCAACAGCCAATTACAGCAGATAACGCATGCTTGACAATTTGTCACATTAATTGGTTTATTCCCATCGGCCACCCTCGATTGGCCACCCCGGTGGCCGATGGGAATTATTTAGTGAAATTTGCCACCTTCCTTTATTCCCATCTGCCACCGGGGTGGCGGATGGCACTAACTAGTGGCGTTTGCCACCCCGGTGGTCGATGGGACATATTTAGTGAAATCTGCCACCATCCTTTATTCCCATCTGCCACCGGGGTGGTGGTCGATTCTCATGACATTAGTCACATAAAAGGGAATGTTGATGCTGTGACCGGTTTACTTTGTTACTTGGACCCAACTAAAGATGCTGTCCCTGATAACATAATACGTATAATATCATCTAAATTTCTAATTAAATGCGCGCCTTGCATTGCTCTACCTATTTCAATTTTGTTTTTTGGAAGTCTGACTCAAAGTGTTGTCCCCAAATTAAAGAAATCTGTTTTTATTTCGCCCGTACATAAGAAGGGGTCTAAAAAAGTGATTACTAATCATAGGCCTATATCCAAGCTGTGCATTATAGCAAAACATTTGAGAGGATTGTCTATAATCAGTTATATTCGCCCTTGCTAGCTCTTTCAGCACGGATTTTTAAAAGGACGGTCTACCACTTCTAATTTGATTTTATTTAATGATTTTATTACGGATGCTATGGATAATGTTAAGCAGGTCGATGTGGTCAATGTCAATTTTGATATTTATTATTTACTGCACAAATATACTAATAAGGTAATATACTAACAAGACGCACGGCTATGCACCATCGGTACATTGTGGACACCCCACTCATACGCACAAAGCGATTTAAATACTTTCATTGTGCGCACTGCTAACGAGTGGAATTTCCTGCCGGAGTCTTATTCCCTGATAGCTACAACCTTTGGGTTAAGTTAAGTAAATAGGTTACTTCTAGCAAGAGTGCTTCATCGTGGACCACATAATCGCTTACCATCAGGCGAGATGTTGGTCATACGCGTTTAATTTAATAGTTAAAAAACAGAAAATACATTTATGAAGTAACAGAAAAGAAGAGAGTGCGTGCAGGACTGACCACCCGAGCGAATGGTGCGAGTAATCGCCCGTCGCACAAAAACACTAGCTCATAGCCGAGCGGTAAAACTAACGGAACTACACACTCGCTTCTTGCCAACTCGTATCTAGGTTCTAAGTCTACTCGCTGCTGGCTGATCGTCGGCGATGGGACAAGCACCTTAGTTGTGAAAATAAATCCGTAATTTCCGCTTGGATGCAATGCGACTTGTAACCGTCCTGATCACGAAAGGTGATCAGGACGTGAAAACGTGCTTCGTTCCAGAGAAGAATGGACTGAATATAGAAGGAAGAATGGACTAGTTAATATGGAAGGAAGAGTGAACAAAATCAGTAGTATGAGAAGGACAGAGCAAGAGGAGATTATTAAAAGAACGCAGAAAAAAATTACATGAAATTGTTGCCAACGCAAAGAAAAAATGTTGATGTGTAATGGTTTAAAATTCTACCAAAATCATTCAATGAAAAATAGTCAAATATGAACCTTGAAAACTTTCTTGATATTTTTCTATTCACATCGTTTTACGGTCATGAGAATCGACCACCCGACTAAACTAATGAAGGTGGAAGATGGGAATAAACCGGCAAACGCCACTAGTTAGTACCATCCGCCACCCCGGTGGCAGATGGGAATAAATGAAGGTGGCAAATTTCACTAAATAATTCCCATCGGCCACCGGGGTGGCCAATCGAGGGTGGCCGATGGGAATAAACCCATTAATTCTGCGATTATTTTGAGCTGAGAAACTCGGGGATAGTAATGCTATCTATTAACCCTAATACTGCTATACTATATAATACAAATGTTTTGAAGGTAGCAGGTGGCTGTCTGTAGTTTCTGCCTACCCCCATGGGAAAAAGGCGTGAGGTTATGTATGTATGATATGAAGGTGTGTTGTTAGAAGAATAAAAAATATCATTTGTTTGTTCTTTCCAGAAAACTTGTGTTTGATTTATAACGCTATTTTCTAAAAGGAACCGAGCAGTTAATCATGACCTGTAAGAACGGCTATTTTATTTAAATGTAAGAACTCTATAACACTGTCTGACCTGAGAATCAGACCTAGGTCTTCAGGTTCAGCAGTAGCTCTTACGATCTACTTGTGATATATCCTGATGAATTAAGAGATAATTGATAAATGGCTGTACCTATGGTAATAAACATGTTGAATACAAATATAAAAAGCTAAAATACTAACTTTTATTTTACCATCCATTTTAAAGCACCCTAAAATCATAAAAATAACACATACATTTTCACTTACGTTCAGACCAAAGTGTAAACTTTATCTGTCTTATCAAAAAAGTACTTTTTACTTGACCTCTATGTAACGGGACGGAAACAAAATATCAGTGGCACATCTCTCACATCGAAGAGAGCTTGAACTTTTCAGAACCCTGTCTCGGATGGGATATATTTACTGCTGTTTTCTTTTTATTGGTTTTGCTCATGACTCTATTCTAGGTCAGAGTCGACGATGCAGCGATGGAGGGAGCTTACTCAGAAGGAGCCTGTTCACTCTAACTTTGTAGAGATTCGGGTTACATGCGTTCGGAAACAGACGCAGGCAGTGAGTTCCACTCTATTGCTGTGCGCATTATGAAGGATGTTTGGAAGCGCTTGCTACGAACTGGTGGAATGGCAACTATATGAGGATGGTAACTTGCAGTGCGTCTAGATGTCCGATAGTAGAAGGGGCCAGTGGGATGAGGTCGTGGAGTTCATGAGCACACTCGCCGAAGTACAGTCTGAGGCCTTAGTGCGAGTTTTTACTCACACTCACTCGTGATACGTAAACGATCTCTTATGTCAAAATGTATACAAAAAAAGTGGTTTCTCCTCACCGTCACCAGACGGCGCTTATCCAGTTTCAATACAAAATGATGTTTACGTATCACGAGTGAGCGTGAGTAAAAACTCGCACTAAGGCCTCTGTAGAAGCCGACAAGCAGGCAAACTTACGGCGACGAGCCAAGCTGTGAAGATTGGCATCCACCAGTTTAACGTCGCCAACGAATCTCTTAGCTCTGCTTTCCACCGAGTCAAGCCGGATATGGCCATCGGGTCCTCCCATCCAGTCGCCAGCTGGCATGGTGGAGCATATCGGGCTTTTTCGCGGGTTGATGGGGCAGCCTTTGGCACGTTAAATATATTTTCGTGCCAAAGTTTGATAGATAAGAATTTCAGGAACTGTTTTAATTATTCGCAATTTAATTTGTGGCTGCTTCCACACTTCTGCTAAAAATGTTTACAAACAATAGTAAACATTTTCTAAACAAACATTTCATCACAATGTTAAGGAAATATTTTCATGTTAGGTAATGTTAGTAAACACAAAATTGTAAGTTAAAAATTATAACAAGTGCTTGCATGGATGCAAGCTAGAGCGCCTTTTTTTGTAAATATTTGACATCAGTGTCAGTCAAAACATCTAACAATGTCTAACAGAATGTAACAATTCCTAAGATTTGTTAGTAAACGTTGATTTTTTCATTTTTAACCAGCAGTGTGGGGGTACCAATAGGGGGTACCATTATACTGTGACAAACATTTTTAACAGCAGTGTGGAGTACCATTAAACTGTGATACACATTTTTTCAGCAGACCTAGAACATAACGTGAAAACATAGATTCTTGTGGTAGGTAATAACATCAATGGTGCCTACTGCCTACCTGTGTCACATAAGATTTGCAGATGACTTAGTGCTTTTCGCTGAAAACCTCGACGATCTCGGAAAATGCTTCAAAACCTTTGTGATGTTTCTTTTAAGGTAAGCTTTAGGATGAATATGGCCAAGACGAAGGTTATGGCAACCCTTCGTAACGATTCAAATCCTCTTAATCCTCCTCCTCCGTAAGTCTGAAATGAAACTGAGATGGTTGACCGATATGTCTACCTTGGTCATATTCTTTATTTTAGCAAAGAATATTAACAAACGGAGGTAACAAGAAGCATACAGCTCGGGTGGGCTGCTTTTAGCAAATTGGACGTTTACTCGTCAGTCAAGATTCCACAATGTCTCAAGAGTCGCCTTTATAACCATTGCTTTCTGCCTACCATGACTTACGGTGTCGAGACATGGACGCTCTCGCAGGAGGTTTTGTACAGGCTTCGTGTTGTACAGAGAGCCATGGAGCGTTCTATGCTTGGCAATTGGCATACCTACGGCTATTATATATGGCAGGAATTATCTATGGGGCAGAACACCTGTAAAGGAGCTGTGATGATAGGTGAAGTAAGGCGGAGAGCGAGTGGCGTCCAAGGACTACAAGAAGAAGTATCGATAGTTCAGCGGTGAGATTGGTAGATTACATTGTTGCGGGTAGAACCTGGATGAGACTGGCACAGGAACGTGAGGATTGTCATAAGAAAACAGAGGCCCATGCGCAGTAGTGGGCAAAGTCAGGCTGTGGACACAAACCTACATAAATTTTACATCACAATATCTCAATATCATTGAGATATTGTGATGTAAAATTTATGTAGGTTTGTGTGACAAGTGTCTGCGCAAATCATTGTGGTAATAATGTACTAACATATTATCTCAATGGCGCAAATGGACAATATTGTAGTCATTGAAACAGGCGCGTTCTTGGTAAAGCTGCTGAGCTATGAATATTATTGTAGTATTGACCACCTCGGCGAAGCTTACCTAAAAGGCTGACTCGATATATTTGCTGGCGACTACTCATATAAATTTGTTAATAGGCATTCTAATGCAAAATTAAGCTTTTGCTAAGTTGGCTTTATCAATAAAAGAAATAACTTTAAAGCTTCAGTAGCCAGGTCATTTAATTATCAAAAAACAGGTGACTTATCTTTGACATATCTGCCATTTTTTGACATTTGACAAGTCATTTTTTTCAGTTGTCGTGGTCTTGCTGCCAGTATCTTTAGGTAGTCTGTGTTGCTGCCACTGTCAGAGTTTTTTTTAATTTGATTCGGGATTATTTGAATTGATTTTGAGGATATTTTTTGATTGTAACACGCTTGTGGTTGTGGATGAAAATCGAAAAGTTATATGTGGGATAAACTACAAGGCTACTTTTAAAATGCGATTATTAGTGTTAGCACTGCTTGTGAACTTTTATAGCGGCAGTTTGTATTCGTGTTATGGTGAGGATGTCAAAAAAGTTGCTTATAAATTGCCGACAGTTGGAATATCGGTGCTTGTACGAAATAAAGCCCATACTTTACCTTATTTTTTAACTTGCATACGAGACTTAGATTATCCTAAGAAACGTTTATACTTATGGTAAGTGGTTTTGTATTACTTCACTTGCCTGTTTACGCGGCATCCACCACGGCCAGTAGCCAGTGGCAGCACCGCCGACCAACTCCTAAAAATAAATAGCCCTAAGATCAAGATGAAATAGCCCTAAATAGCCCTAAATGCAATATTCAAAAGCCCCAAAAAAAACCCTGTATTGGGTACATATTCAGTTTATTTTTTTAATTTTTTGTCTCTTTTTTACTAAGGTAAATAAAATATTACTTAGTTTTAATTACTTTGTATTAGAACTTAATATAACGAATTAAAGATCCATATTGTTAATAATTGTAAATAAATCGTTTACGTTCCAACTTGGCGTTTCATTTGAGCTTTCGGAGTTCTTTGGGTCATACATTATACAATGTTTATAATAAACAAACTGTAACATTTTCGGCAATGGAGTAAATGTAACGAATGATCTATCATCTCTTTTAAAATGAATCGTGTCATCATTAAACTTTGCAGCATTTCAAGGAATAATTGGTTTCTTTAGTAATGCATGAAATATTATTTATGGCCCTAAAAAAAGCCCTAAATATTTTTGGGCCCTAAAAAGAGCCCTACGTGGAAATTTTCGCCCTAAATTTGGGGCCAAAAGCCCTAAGTTGGCAAGCCTGGCACCGCGGCACATACCGGGTTCAACTACAAACACGCTTCGTTGACTTAGTCGTATCGTAGTTTGAGCTGTAGCTGAGATTGCTAATACCTATGTCACATTAAATTGTACATTCTAACTTAACTACAAGCCAAACTTAGGTCGGTGGGTCATACATAAATAAAAAATGATAGTTTTTACTATGAAAACATATCATCCCTGTAATCCGCAAAGGTTGAGGTAGAGTTGTACCCATGGTACCATATTTAACCAATTATGTTTTAGTTCCGTGTAATCGGGACTTATGGTTCTGTGTAACTTGAGGAGCTCTTGGCTAAATAATAACAGCCGCACGGGTCGATCTTCAAGGATTAGCAATGCTTGCTGAGGTTAGCCCGTGGATGGGTGACCATCTTAACACACTGAGATTCCCCTGTGCTTCGGAAAGCATGTTCGGCCTTTGGTCCTGGCTGTCATTTGTAGATCTTTGACAGTCCTTAAGCTTAGTAAGAAGCTTGAAACCTAACACCAGTCTTACCAAGAGGTATCATGTTACCCAGCTACTGGATTGTGGAAATCAGATAGGTAGTCACTCCATGTCAAATACTCAGATGAATCCGGTTTCACTGGAAGCTGAACCCAACATATTTGGAAAAAGGTGGAGACGTACGCATAATACACGGTGGATGTGAGGTTGCGGAAACAGCCTGTTGAAACTATGTCTATGTCTGTGTCATATAAAAAAAAAGTAATGGACGACTCATTGTTATGTTTAAGGATTCATAGTGATTTCAATGAAGACAAAAGCATAGAAATAATAAAGAAGTGGGCTGAAAAATATGCATCACAATACAATGGAGTGCATATCACAACAAACAGTTCCAGTGGACGTCTACACCGAGATGAAAAGAGCTCCATACATTGGAGTTCTGAGCACTTCAAACATGTCATACGCTTGAGAGAAAATGCTCTGGAATTTGCTCGTAAAATGTGGGCCGATTATCTCTTTGTAAGTTCTATGATATTCTTTTTTTAAAGAATAGTTTGGTTACCCTAAGCGACCTTCCTGATGGCTCGATGCAATTCGATTTATATCACACTGATAAGCAATTGTTACCAAGTAAAATTACAAGTTTGTTCACATTGGTGGCATGGAATGCATTTCAACCGATTTGCTTTTTTTCTTTCTTAGAAAATATGAATGCTATATTGCCTATCGATGCAATTTAAATTGCACTTATTAAAAAGGAAATTATATAATATCTGTGTTCTTAAATAACAATAAAATCTGAAATCATGTCAGTAATCACTTATCACAACCCAAATGTGTTACTAAGCTTATAATATGACAGACGTTATCAAGTTAATATGTAAGAGTAGGTTATTTTTTAGATAACGAATATTCAATTTACTTAAAACATTATAATTTTTTAATTTGTCATTGAGTTAATCTTCAAGGTTATGCAAATCTTCCTGAGGCCAAGGTTACATACTGAGAATCCTCTGTGCCTCGGCAAGCATATTAAGCATTTGTAGATCTTTAAAGGAAATTATGTTAATCAGAAGCCATTAGATCTAACACTAGTCTGACCAAGGGGTATGATGTTACCCAGTTACTGGGTTGTGGAGGTCAGATAGTTTGCTCCTTGTAAAACATTGGTGTTCAACTGAATCTGATAAGGCAGGCAGCTGATACCAACATAGTTTTGAAAAGCCTGGCCAGATTGATTAATGTTATTTATTTGTATTTATTCCTATTCTGAATTTCTGGTTAGCGTAAATGAAGAAAATTAATGCTTATATTATACAGTTTTTTATTGGCTAAGTATTGAAGAGAAGTTAACACTCGCCATGCAATAAAAATCTGATTTATTGAAACAAAATTGATTTTTCCAATAACAAAATATCCATTTTTGTCCAGTTCGAAATTTTCAAAAATGAAGTGCACTATTTTTTGTAATGATACCTCCCTGTAAGTAGATTAAGTAAATAGTAATGCTTTTAGAGCAATTAGATAATAATATGCACTGGAAATTGTGTAATTTATTAAAACCATTTTATCAGTAGCAAATATGATAACTGATAAGCCACTAGCGGCACTAGTTTTACTAGACAATCATTCATATTTGAGTTTGAATGATTTGTTTTATTCGGCTCAAATTACTGGCGTTTTGATGTTTTTTTTAATCCAATCCAATAAGTATTTTGTTTGTGGTAATTACACTGATACAAAAGCCATATCATCGCTGACTGTTACAAGATTTTTTTTATGTTTAAACAACTAATTTTACTTGTATATAATTGAAGCCGGAAACTAGTTGTTTATATTTTACTCGTTTTTTTTTATTTTACAGATGATAGATGCTGATGTGTTTCTCACGAATCCTTCTACTCTAAAAGAACTAGTGTTGAAAGGGCTTCCAATAGCCGCTCCAATGCTTGTATCGGATGGATTGTATTCAAACTTCTGGTTAGCAACGATTTGACAAGCTAGTGCATGACAGAGCATGTGCAATGTTTTACAAGGTGCTTTTCTAGTGCTTTATTTTTTTTTGCGATTTTTGTCATTCATTTTTTTACTTGAATTGCAGCCTTTAAAAAAAAAAAGGGTCAATGCCTTTGTTTAAGTTCTTATCTCTAATTTGGCGGTATTAAGGCCATACCCTGACCAAAACACTGCCGTGAACATTACTAGTGCCCTAGCCGCACACTGTGGCGCATGAGTTAAACCTAGATTTTAGAAAAATATCTTTATAAAATCGAATTTTGGTCATTTGAAAAAAAAAATACTTACAATGTGTTCGTAAATTAATTGTCTAAGGTGATGCATGCTATCAATAATTATTTCACATTTTGATGGTTTTGTTGGCAGGAGATTAGTGAAACATATACTTCATAAAAAAAAAAATGGAATCTACCATTTCGGAATCAATAAAATGTAGAAATTAAATGTATATTTATTAGTTGATATTTCTTTTTAAATAACGAGTAGATAGCTCCTAAAAACTGCACGAAAAACAGCTAGTGCGGGGTTTCGCTCGGGGTAGCGCCATAATTATCCACGATGCTTAATATTATTAATTTCAAGTGGTCATTGAAATCATGTGCTTTACCAGCTGCACACAAGCTATTACCCAGCTTATGACTAGTTATTACAATCCCGAGCATGTCTTTCAATCCCGGGATTACGGGATTTTTGTTGCGTAATCTCGGGATCCTGGGACTGTCACGTGATTAGACTATGTGGTTCATATTGTGCTTATGAAAAAAACCATTTAAAAAATTCTTAAAAAATGTGTATTAATATTGTTGTGCCACAATATACTAAAATAAGAAAGATGAAGACAAAACATAAAACTATGGAGTTTCAAAAATACAATCTCAGAAATATCCCGCGACTTCGTCTGCGTAGCATTACTTCCAATAGCCAATATTTTATATCACGCACTAAAATAATCGCCCTTGTTGAAAAAATATTGGTTTATTTTATTAATTATTATTGGTCCTTTATTTCACAAACCTCCACCCTCCCTTTTCACCCGCTTATGGATGATTGCCGGGATTTATATAAACTATCTCCATACCAAATTTCATCTAAATTTGTTTAGCGGTCTAAGCGTTAAATGGTAACAGATAGACAGACCGAGTTACCCTGTACCTGTGTAGTTCTTTCATCGTGCGGCGTCCCTAATGTTGATTTAATATCATTACACATTAAAGTGCTCTTAATGTAATCTAGGCAACATCATTGTCAAGGCGCAATGGATTATGGAATGCAAATTAGACCTGATTGTGGCAATACCGAAAAGCCCGAAATTAACCAAGTACAGTCCCGGGATTTTTGGGGTCCAAAAACGGCCGGGAGCCCGCCATTGTATTCTCTACCACTGTCATTGTATTCATTGATTCAACCACCAGATTCCAATTACTGCTCCCTTTGTAGCATTGTATGTGCTATGCCGCCAGTTTTGTATTGGAGATAAAATCAAAATTCAAAGATTTTGTACACTACAAATAATTTTGCTTTTCGTTCACTGACTGAACTGAATAAAAAGCATGTTATTTTAAGAAAATAATATAACTCTTGCTGGACTGTTCACGTGATAGAAGTGAAACTCCTTAAATAATAAGAGAAATACTAGAACTACTTCCTGCTTACCGATCTTACACTAAATAGGAGTAGTAAGTAGAAAGTACCACTTCCCTCTCATGTAAGGATATGTGCTTAAACGTTAGGCGTTCTTGAAATTGCCTTCTCAATTCTCGTCCAATTATCAAATCGCTGCCAAAAAAACCCTTCAAAAAGCTTTGCAAAAGATCTCATGAAAGCTGATTAACTCGTAAGCTAGCTTAAATATTTAACTTAAACGAATATTAAATCATTCTTTCAAAAAATATTTTGGTTTGATTATTTTTATCCACGACGGAACGGAGACGGTATATGCGTTTGGGGTGAGAGGATGTTTGTTTGTGCAAACCCATATTGCCATTTTCTCCAAAACTACTAGTCCCATGTTGATGTAGTGTCAGTTATGGGTTCGGGTTTTGAATGAACAGTTTTGATGTTATTGCTATACTAATATAATATACACATAGATCATAAGGTCACGAGCTACGACCATTGCATAACCATCTGTCGCGTTGCTGCAAATAACCAAACCAAGCGAAAAATCAATTAATAATTAAGTGTACCTTGCAGGTGTGGTATGACGGATAACTACTACTACAAGAGAACAGATGATTATAAGCCTATACAGAGGATGGAAAAGCAGGGCTGCTTTGAGGTACCCATGGTGCATACAGCTGTGTTAGTAGACCTTAAGACTAGGGTCTCCGACCAACTGACGTATAACCCTGATAAAATTAGTTACTATGACGGCCCTCAAGATGACATCATAGCGTTTGCAGTGAATGCTAAGAAATATGGTAAGTTTTATTTGATACTAGCTTCTGAAAGCGGCTTTGTCCGCGTGAAAGTCGATAATTATCTCGAGGTATCGTATTCCCGGGATAAAAAGTATCCTATGTGCTAATCCTGACTATAATCAATCTCTGAACCAAATTTCATCCAGATCCGTCCAGCCGTTTGAGCGTGAAGAATTAACAAACATACAAACACACACTCTCAAATTTTCGCCATTATTATGTTAAGTGTGAAGTGTAACTAGCGACCCGCCCCGTCTTCTTCGCATGGGAGCGATTTAATTGCCGATTTATTTTGGAAAAATGTATCATACAAATCTTTTTATAAAAATCAGCCAAAACGGTCGAGCCGTTCACAAGTAAAAAAAAAATATGCATGGTGGTATTCATACATGCGATGCGGCTATTTATTTTTTATTATTTTAACAGATATAACCCTGCACATTTGCAACGACGACCTGTACGGGTTTGCTCCAGTTCCTTTAGAAGACAACCACGATCCAAAAAGTGATTTTGAGCAGCTATTGAACATAAAAACTGAAGCCATCGGTCGCGGGAGTCCCTTGCCTCTCGACGAACACCTGCAGGACTATGTGGAATACCCAGAGCTTTGGAAGTTTGGCTGTAGCGAAATCTACATGATAAACTTAGAGAGACGGAACGAAAGGAGAGAGCTAATGGAACAAGGCTTCAAGGAATTAGGCATGGATGTCAAGCTTACCAAAGCTGTGGATGGAAGGTAATTTAATTATTATTTACTAGTGGACGCCTCGCGGTTTTTCCCTTTCCCGTGGGAATACAGGGATAAAAAGTAGCCTATGTCACCCGGGGATAGTGCAGCTCCAAAACGGTAAAAGAATTTTTGAAATCGGTCCAGTGGTTTTTAAGCTTATTTGTTACGTACAAAATTACAAATCTTTCCTCTTTATAATATTATTATAGAAGTACAGATTGTGAACTAGGTTTTTTCACCAGTGTGACAATCGATAATAGGTTACTTCTAGGCAAGCGTGTTTCACCGTCGACCACATCATCGCTTACCATCAGGTGAAATAGTGGTCAAACGCGAGAATACAGATATAAATAAATATCCCTGGATAAAATATGCATGCCATGATCTACTTATATTCCATAACACTCATATTCATTAACACAGATTCATTATGTAAGCAGCTTTGAAAGCGTTTTATTACCCCAGGGGTACTGTACGCACTAGTGATATAGAAAATAAAATAGGTTATGAGATAACCGCTTACTAAGTTTTAGAAAAAGCCTATCAGAAAGAAAAATGTTAATTAAAAAAAAACCCGGCTTCTTAAGAAGCTAACTAAAAAGAGGTGAATATGAAGAAAATCATGCTGTGTTGCAGTCGGAGGATACATATTCGCGAGCTGGCTGACCAAAACCAGATGTATCGTCGACTACACAACATGATTTTCCTCCTTCGGCAGTCGGGTAAAAAAAGGCCAAGACCGTGTCGGACTTCGCACATTTAGGGCTCCGTACCAATTTATCAATATATTGGTATTTGTTAATAAAATATACGTAATAATAAACAAATCAATCAAAATCAATCTGCCTAGCCTTTTCCCAACTATGTTGGGGTCGGCTTCCAGTCTAACCGTATTCAGCTGAGTACCAGTGTTTTACATGGAGCGACTGCTTAACAGACCACCACAACCCAGTAACTGCGTAACACGGTACCCCTTGGCTAGACTGGTGTCAGATCTCAAACTTCTTACTACTTGTAACGACTGTCACCAACGGCTTAACGTGCTTTCCGAGGCACGGAGGAAACTAAAATAATTGGGCAATTGGAAACTAAAAAATTCTTCGGCACAAAATGTGTGATAGACGACGTAAAGACGGACGGACGCGTGAGTGACAGCAATAGGGCTCCGTTTGGACCCTTGGTACAGAACCCTAAAAAAGAATGTTGGTCTTTTGTGTGTAGACCCCTTAATAATTTCTATCCTTTTCACCTGGTTCTTTCCCCATTACAATGCCAATGAATGAATCTTTAAATCAACTAACGTTTATTTTCAGAAACTTGGACATGAACAACCTAAACGATTTATCTATTAAATTAATGCCAAACTACGAAGATCCTTACCATAAAAGGTACATTTTATTTATGTATTTCTCATTATTTTATTACTAAAATATTATAGATAACGCCATGTCTATATTTGATTTTGACACGTGGGTTCATTATATTTCCAGACCAATGAAGGCAGGCGAAGTGGGGTGCTTTTTGAGTCATTATTACATATGGGAAGAGGTTTGTTTTAATTTTATCCAATTTAATGTAAATATTTGTATGATCTTCAGATAGTTGTTCCGGCTCTGGGTGTTGTGTATGTGAGTTTATATGTTTGTAAACGGATACCCACGATACAGGAAGAAATTCATAGTGGGGCAAAAGATTTTTTTTTTTATAAAATCTCTTTTTTTTTCGTTTTGACTACTCGATGTTGTACTTATCTTCAAGTTAGTCCCGATTCGTCACTACAGATTCGTCACCAAAATTTTACTCCATACAAAACTTCTTTAATATGTCCGATATATAATATGAAGAACTCTCATATAAGTAAATGTAATTCTTTTTGAGAAATAAAATTCTTAAACGAAGTGCCGATCGCTCATTGTTGGAAAAAAAAAATGAAGTGCTTGTTCAAAACTACAATTAACATGGATGATTTAGTACCTATGTCAATTTAAATACAATGTATGCTTATGAAACGTAAATTAAACGCACAATACACACAGTAGTGATAGTACATTTGCCGGTTCAAAAATTCGTTCCGTACTTTTTCGATCTAAGGAGGCTAGCATATCTTTATGTAGTAGTTGCTTTCTATACCTCGCGGTCATGCCCAAAAATGTAATCTTTTTCCTCAATAAAAATGATCTAAAAAGAAAAACGTAATAGAAATAAAATTCGTTTAAATCAGATTATTTATATGCCCATATTTTGTTGTATATTATGTTTAGTCATGAGGATATAAGTAGGTACAATAAATTAATGATAATAAAATAAATTAAAATGAAATAAATAATGTAAAATTAAATTGAAATAATGCCTGGCTTCTTCAACCAGTCATCCAGGATTAAGAGAAAGGAAGAATAAAGTTTATTTTTTGCCTTTTAGATCGTGGAGAAGCGTCACGCCATCACCCTGGTGCTGGAAGATGACATCCACTTTGTGCCGTACTTCCGCAACCGTTTTCTGCGCCTCATGCGTGAACTCGAGACTCTGGACTGGGACTTAGTGTAAGTTACATTACATACTTGGCTTGACCATAGATAATATAATACTAGCATCTGATTATACTGATTCTTTTTTTGTGAATTGATCGCGTTCGGTTCCGTTCCACGGCGATAGATATCCGTGGAACGGAACCGAACGCCATCGATTTACAAAAAATAATCAGTACAGTACGTCGGCACTGTTTATTTGTATGGGATAAGACACTACTGGCTTGGCCCATCGCTGCAAGGTTGCCTGCTTGTCGGTCTTCTACAGACTGTACTTCGGTGAGTGTGCTCTAGTACTCCACGACCTGATCCCACCGGCCCCTTCTACCATCCTGACCTAGTTGCCATTCCACCAATTCGCACCAAGCGCTTCCAAACATCCTTCATAATGCGCTCAGCAAAGAGTGGAACTCATTGCCTGCTTCTGTGTTTCCGAACGCATTCAACCCGAATCTTTTCAAAGTTAGAGTAAACAGGTTTCTACCATACCTGAGGGTTTGGGCAGAGTGTATCTATATTACACCCACTTTTCTCCGTAAAATTTCATCTTTTGTCCGCCTTAAAATAACAATCGCCGGCGTAATCATCGGTGAACCACGCTAAAAATTCAGTGATCATATAAAAATATATTTCGTCGATTAACGATGTGTGAAAAATTTGCATATATGTACTACGCTGGCAAATGTTTGCCTTCTATAGTTGATCGTAGCGTGCAATGGGTTAAGAGCCTTTGCACACGGGCGTTATTTTTTACGCGCTGCAACAGAAACTAATGCGGTTTCACTAATAAAACACATTGCAGATCTACAGAATAGTGCAATACTATCACGGTCAAAATGTAGACCACTTGATTGGTTTTTTCATAATATTCTTGTAAGTTCTATAGTTAAAAGTTCATCTTCATGAGCGGGAAATGTGGTGCTGAACAGAGCCACATCTTTTAAACCCCCGCCGGAAAAAGAGGGGTGTTATAAGTTTGACGTTCTGTGTGGCATCATAGCGCCTAAACGGATGAACCGAATTGTATTTAGTTTCTTTTTGTTTGAAAGGTGATTTTGTCGAGAGTGTTCTTAGCTATATTTGAATAAAATCGGTTCAGCCGTTCAAAAGAAAGGGGCGTTTTTTTAAATTTTGAAATTTTACCTGAATTTTACTTACGTTCTATAACACGCTATACAAACCACCTTCATATCTTTTATATAATGCTTATCGTATACTACCATCAGTTCCCATCATCCATACGTGTTATTAATAAAACTTGCAATTACTGACCCCTCAGCTCGGTCGATATTAAGTCACCCCGTGCCGGAAATGCGACAACAAGCTCTAATAGGTCACTTGTGGGTCATTGTGATGGGGGATATGCACACGTCATACGTGTGTAACTTTTAAACAAAATGAAACCGTCTTCCAAAGCAAAACACTACAAAGCGAAAAATAACTTTATTTTCAGAAGTCGGTGTCGAAAAACGTTAAACAATAGGTAAAATAATTTAGTTTTCGCTTTGTAGTGTTTTGCTTTGGAAGACGGTTTGTTTTTTTTGTTAAATAGCTATTTATGCAACTGTTACGTTATGGACGGTCTTTTAATACGAGTGCCATTTTTCGGTACAAACGTAGCGCGTACCGAAATAGGTGGGCACGAGTTATTAAAAGACCAATAACGTATAGTTGCATACAATATTTTATCTACGAAGGAAGGAATAAAACATAGATATAGACAAATAAGTATTTCAGGAAGTGTGTTTAAGTATTTCATTTCTCATATACATGTCTTGATTTTCCTGGTAGTAAATTATTTGTAGCCGCAACTGCTCATTTTGTTATATCTGGTGGAGTATTTTCAATATCATTTGATTTTGAAGACATTTTTAATAAAATTTGGAATAAAATTTCACTCAGAAGTTTTTCCCGCGTCCACTTCTTTTTTTTTTTAATTAGTCTTTATTAGGTATAAGGCAAAGATCTTGTAGCCGCAACAGCCAAATAGTATACGATACTTTTGTTCTAAACTTGTTCCATTTTTAAAAACATCATTTACATTGTCTCGATTTCGAAGTAATCAACAGGTACCTGGCTGTATGTTCAGAATGTCTTTGCTTGTGTTTTAGAATTTATGACGATTCGCATAATGCAACCCGATGTCGTTATGGGTATCATAATGAAACCGCTGTCAATTTTATAATTCGAATATAACGAAACCGAAGTAGATAAATGTTTTTTATATCACATCACATCACACATCATCAGCCTATTAATGTTCCCACTGCTGGGACACAGGCCTCCTCTCTGTGAGAGGGGATGGGCCATAATCCACCACGCGGGCCCAGTGCGGGTTGATGGATATCCTTCACCGTTTTTGAGAGCAGTGGTGATGAAATAATTTACACAAAGTAAAGCGCCTGCGTGGGTTCGAACCCACGACCTACAACTTGTAAGTCGCGGCCGATACCACTGGGCCACCACTGCTCTCTCTTTGTTTTATATACTATCGTAAAATATGGAGACAAAATGTATTGGGCTATGGGTTTGGAAGGTTTGGGATTAGATAAAAAACTATAGGACTTTTGGGTGCTCCTTGGCCACTGTTATTACACGGCTTTAAAATGGCAAGAGGGTGAATTGCACATTCAATTAATAGGCCCCCATAAACGATCACTAGCACTTTAGTGACGTTAGCGCCAAAGTGGCTACATATCCGGATATGCTTGAGGAGTGCTGTCAAGACAATCCCGGCAATTACGGTCCTTTACATTATTATTTCTTTTATTTAACTTTTTCTTATTGATTACATTTTTAAATATTTTTACAAAACACACACAAAAAAGAAAAACTTTTAAAATATAAAAAATAGAGGCCCACCGGTATCGGGAACAGTGTCCAAGCTACCGGCGGTCAGGGCTCCAGAGAGAGGAACCTCCTAACAATACGAGCCGTGTCCAGCAGTACTGCTTTCTGGATCAGGCCCTTGACCCAGCCGCCTAACGAGAGCCTCCTAAGGTGTTGGTTGAGGCTCGTGGCTATTAAGCCATGGGCTGACACGACTATCGGTACAATGATTGCTGTATCCACATCCCACATGTCATGTCATTATTATTATTATTATATATGGTTATACAATTTTGCAGCTACATTGGTCGCAAGATCCTGATGGACGACGAGGAGCAGTACGTGACCCAGCACACGACGCGGCCGCTGTACTCGTACTGGACGCTCGGCTACTTGCTGAGCGAGCGCGGCGCACGCAAGCTGCTCAGTGCGCGCCCGCTTGACCGCATGCTGCCCGTCGACGAGTTCCTGCCCATCATGTTCGACCAGCACCCCAAGTATGTAATCATCACCATTATCAGTCTACAGCTGTCCACTGCTGTACATAGGCCTCTACAATAGGGATGATGACGAAAAAAATATTTTTAGTCCGTCAGATATACATATTTCCAAAAAGTATTGGACACGTGTATTTCTTTTGTCACTTTATCAAAAAAAAATATAACGATACAGTGCGTTAAAATATCGCATGACGTCATGCCTTGGTAAATTTTTTACATAGAAGTGACGTCATAAGCCCCCACTCCTGAATTTTGATGCGCTTTATCATGGTGATTTTTTATTGATTTGAATAAGCAAAGAATACATGTCCAATAGTTTTTGGAAATCTATCTGTCTGACTAAAATAATTTGCTGTTTCTTACCCTGCCATCATCCCTATTGCACGACATTTGCATCGATTTTCGAAAATTTCATCCATCTGCCACCATGAGAGGATAGTCGTTTCACCTAGCTTGAGGGCATCCTACTTTACTTTTAACAAGTCTATCCCAACGGTTATCGGTTCCACTGCTGATTGCCCTTTGCTACTTCAGCATTAATGTAATGTTTTAAATACTTCCAGCAAACACACACAATCAAAGCTGCTGACTAGTCAGTAGACATTCATTATGTACTGGTATGCCAGTAGCTTGGCTTGCCTTGGCTGTTTTCATGATGAGAGTAATTGCCTATACTGTTTAATTTCGTAGCTGCCAATGACCATATCTTTTTAAATGTTGCAAGCGCAACATTGTTGTTGGTAAGGCTCAATCATAAGTGATTCATCGAATCGATGTGACAAGACTCCTCAATTTAATTTTACTAATTGGTTAAAATAAATGATTTATGAAAATAAACGTAATATATTTAAATATAACATTATTCATACACAGTACATAAACTTTCATTGTGTTAAATAAGAAATCACCGATTAAATAAATGCTTTCGATAAAATGAAATCTGACATAAATTAGTAGAAACTAAATAAGGGCCGCTAGTTTCTTAACTAATATTTTTTTTTGCCGTTCCATTTTCGATCTATTTCGATTTTCGATTACTCAGGATAGTCAGGATACGACACTATTTTTATGCAACGATAAAGTGACAACCCCCCAAATGTCAGTTTAGTCTACGAAATTAAAAATCAGAGTATAGTCTCTTATGAGCTGTGAGCTCGAGTAGTATAAAAATTGATCCTACAGAATCTACTAGTAACTGAATGGCGAGCTACTGCAGATCGCGTCCCAACAATGCCAGTGATGTGTGAGCTATTGCGAGTGAAAAGAAGCAATGTAGAAGTTACTTGGATGCGAGTGCGCCAGTAGGTCGTCCCATACGAGTCTCGACGCGATTAACTCGTATGAAACATTCGCTCAATGCAATTTGCTGCACAACATCTATTCGATAGACCGACTCGTTCGCTACCTCGCACTGTGTAAATCAGCCATAACACTCGGCCACTGTAAAGACACAATAGTACATTGTGTATTAAGGGCGGTAAGTAAGGAATTACGGTCGAGACTAGTAGAAACCCGAAGTCGAAGACTGAGGGCTTTCTGAGTAGAGGTTCGTAATTCCCGTACCGCCCGTGATACATACAATGTTTTTCATCACATTTGCGAGTAATAATAATGAATTATAGCTTTAATACACAAGTCAGCATAGCTGTTATTACGAAATACGTAAACTTTTTTTTAAGCGGTTGGCGAATTTTTGCCCACACCACAGATTATACAGTGTTTCGTTCAGAAACTTTAAGGGCAAATAGTTACGTAGGTATACAGCCATGACGGAGTGTAAAAAGAATTAAATAATTTCGCCGTTTTCATACTATAACTATTAAAATCGATTATTAAGAACATTAGTTGAGTATTTAAGTAACATGTAGCGAGATTGCAAAGAAATTCCTGTTTAGATAACATTTTAAGACAATTTTTCAATTGCGTGTAAACTCCTTGCTTTAACTTGCATGCTGTGTGCTTGCACCTGTGTGCTGTGCCATAAATTAAAAAAATATTACTTACCGCCCTATGGTTTCATGACAAAAAGAAAGCCCGAGGGTTTTATATGGGGCATTACGGCCAAGTTAACCTGTATGTTTAGATACTTTTTACGTGCAAGTGTGATGAAAAAGCCATTCTGTTCTCAACGATGAAATTTCCGATATCTGACTGGCTCGAATTAGTCTGCTACTACTACTAGTAGTATATTTTTCAACACGTACTCTAAAATTGGCTCTTAACCCACCGCTTTTAGGCACGTTATGTATTTTGTACTCGTGCGGATATGGCTGCGGCCAGTCCCCATCTATTCAATTCATACCTTACATCTTTAGAAGTATTTTCTTTTGGGCTACTACTCCAATGTTGTCCAATTCCTATTTTTACCAGACTACGGCGAAGCCGAAGGGTTATAAGTTTAGCAGTCTATGTATGTATGTTTGTATTTACATATGCTCCTCCGTAGCGCGTAAACTATGGCCCGGGTAACATAGGCTAAACATATAAAAATCCGTAGTCGGGTTGTAGTTTATAAACTTTTTGCTTGTTTTATTGTAAATTTATTTGCTAGTCAGTTATGTCCCCACTCCTGGGCACTCCACTCCTCCCACTCGAAAGCCCGCGCTGCCACGTAAATCTGTCTTTTGGCGAAAACTGTCGTCTAATGTCGTGGTGGCCCAGTAGCTAAGACCTCGCCTGTCGTGCTTGAGGTCGTGGGTTCAAATCCGGGCAAGTACCAATGTGAATTTTTCAAATCATATGTACTTTCTAAGTTTATTTTGGGCATCACAGGCAACGGTGAAGGAAAACATCGTCAGGAAACCTAGACTTATATAGTTAATGTAAGTCTGAATTAGTCATGTCAGAGGCCTGTGGTATTTTCAGTGGCGGCTTATTTAACTCTGACACCAGAGGTGGCCACACCTCACACGAAAAGTAGAAGGTGAAAACTGTAACATGTGTACATAAAATAAATACGTTGCCTATTTCAATTGACAGTGAGACATGGAAGGCGCACTTCCAGACGCGCAACATCGAGGCGTACTCTGCCGCGCCGCTGCTCGTCCACCCGACGCACTACACCGGCCAGGAGGGCTACGTCAGCGACACCGAAGACTCCGACCTCGTCACCGACGCGCCCTTCCACTACAAGAACGAACTTTAAACGGAACCACTCCATTTTGTGACTTTTTCACTCAAATACACTCGGCATCACATAAATCGCTGCCTTTTCTCCTAATCTTCTTCAAAATAATTTTAATCTTATTAAATTCATGGTAAGACTATCACTTATGGTACACCATTAAAAATGTGTTTAAAACCGGGCAAGTACCAATGTGACTTTTTAAATTTAAGTACTGTCTAAGTTTATTTTGGACATCACAGGCAACGGTGAAGGAAAACATCGTGAGGAAACCTAGACTTATATAGTTAATGTAAGTCTGAAATAGCCAAGTCGGGGGCCTGTTCCCAAAGGCGGCTTAATTAACTCTGAAACCAGAGAAGGCCACAACTTCACACGAAAAGAGGAAACCTCGACTTATATAGTTAATATAAGTCTGAAATAGCCAAGTCGGGGGCCTGTTCCCAAAGGCGGCTTAATTAACTCTGAAACCAGAGAAGGCCACAACTTCACACGAAAAGAAGAAGACCATTTGAAAGAATTTATTGAGCTTTCAAAAAAGTTAAGAGTTTTTGGTTTTATTGACCAAGGCATGAAATAAAACGCATTAACTTAATGCAAGACAATCAATCAATCTGCCTAGCCTTTTCCCAACTATGTTGAGGTCGGATTCCATTCTAACCGGATTCAGCTGAGTACCAGTGTTTTACATGGAGCGATTGCCTATCTGATCTCATCAACCCAGTAACTGGGTAACACGGTACCCCTTGGCTAGACTGGTGTTAGATTTCCAGCTTCTGACTACTCGTAACGACTGTCAAAGATCTTCAAATGACAGCCGGGACTAACGGCTTAATGTGCTTTCCGAGGCACGGAGGAAACTCGGTATATTGAAATGGTCACCGAAGGAAAGACACATCAGTTTATGATTTGTTTTTCTTCCTGAAGTTGTTAAATCTTGTACAATTCAAAGTCTGGATGGTGAAATACTTCATCTCATTTGACTTAGTTCGGCTGTTTTATACCCTTTTAGGATGGTGCAATTAAGCAGCTCATGTAATGCGTATTTTAATAACAGTTGTTTAACGGCTCGTGCTCTGAAGACTTATTGTGTTATTGATGAAATCTGTTTTTAATTTAAGGTCAATAAACATACTTTCAAGAGATACCAATATTAAAGCCAGTTACATGCGTTTATGGCATGACAGGTTTGAGGTGCGATTTTTGTGACGCTGAGTATATATTATTAGTCAAATTAATTGCCAAAGTTATGTATGTGTGTTCTTTATTTGTGATGAAATTTAATGATAATGTTTAGTCGACGTCTGTTTCTGATGAAATCATAGCCAAGTTCGTCAGTTTAAAATGCCGTTGTGATTGTAATGTAATTGCTTATTTGTATTAACTCAAGCTCCACGGGATATTTGTATAATTTACAGTGGCTAACAAATTAGTCGGATAACAAATTAGTTTCTTAATTTCGGGATACTACGTCATTTCTAATCTCTAAGGTTCGGCGCAAACGGGGCACCGACCACTGCCACCGGTGGCCAGCAACAGCGTCTTAACACACTTTTCTATATATTTTGTATAGACGCACCGCACACATGGCACATGGTGGCGGCCACTCGCTACAGCAGTGTCCTTGACTCGCCACATGTCGCTGCACATAAGACGCCGACACCAAACACTGTGGCTCTGCTCCACCCTCGCGCAGTTAGGCGTTAGGCATTACATTGTACGCGTCACCATTCAAGCACGACGACGCCTCAATGGATATCGATACTTTCATATCAGCAGTCCAATTACGTCCCGCTATTTGGGATTCACATTATGATCTATACAGTAATAGAAACGTGGCTGCTTCCGAACACTGGAGGCTGTCTCGCACTTCTGCCACTGCTACAAATGTGGCGGCAGCGCGCGACAGCCACCGGATGTGGTGGCCCGTTTGCACCGAACCTAAATAGTATAAAACAAACTCGCTGTGTGCATCTGTCTGTTTCTCCACTAACTTCTTCTAAACTACGCAACAGATTTTGATACGGATTTAGAGAAAGGACGATTAACGAGAAAGTTTGTGTTATTTATAATTGGTCACGTGCGGCGCCGGGGCTGGTGGGTTGTGCGATTTTAAGTTCCTTTCCGTTACTAGAAATTACCCAAGTTACTTAGTCGTACCACACATAATATAATACTAGCATACAGATGCCTCATACCATACAAAGAAACCGTGCCGACGTAACTAGCGTTTTTGGTGTGATTAAACTGATTATTTGTTTTACCTCGATCGTGTTCGGTTCCGTTCCACGGCGATAGATAGATGGTGTTAGCAGCGACTTGCAAGAAACAGGGTTTACTCGGTTCGTGAATATTTATTTCCATAAATACATTGACGATTTGTTTTATAGAATTTTTTTGCACGTTACAGTTTTGTTGCACTAAAATCTGTTACAATACAAATTTAAATTATCGAGTGGAATGCCTCAGAAATTCAAAACCGCGCCATCTGTTGATATCAATTTTAAATGATCCGTTCAAATAATCTTTGAAATGTGCATTAAGCGCCCAATATCCCATAATTTTGTGCTTAGGAGAGTTAATTAAATAAGAACATATTTTTTTTATGTTGAAGTCTAGAAAACTTTAATTTTACATACAATTTAATAAGAAATCGGTGCATATCGCGCCATCTAGTGATATTTATTTGAACCAAATTTTCTTTCTTAGCGTTGGGACCCCGTGGTCGTATTTAAAAATGATTATTTTAGATTGTTGATGGATCTTTTAAACGCAAGATGCAGTCGAGGATTTTTTTATCACACTATGTCCTTTAGGCTCACTTGCAGGGAAAAACTTAACTCAGAGTAAGTTGCTAACACGAGATTAAATTAACAATATTGTATGACAAGCTGTAAGATTATCTGTGAAGAATTTAAGTATCCTAATACAATAGGTAGGACTAAAAAAAATCAGTCATAAATAAAAAAATAAAAAAACTATCTTGTTAATGTGCCACTGCAGGGCAATGGCCACTTCTCATTCAGAGAAGGTACGATCATTAATCACTACCCCTGGCTAAGGGTTAGCGTTATAAAACTAAGTCCAGGCATAATATTAGATACTAGCTGTCCCACGCGGCTTCGCTCCGCTATATATGATTCTTGCGTAACTTAAACTGTTTACGCAGCGCACGCAACGGAAGCTCTTTAAAAGGAATAACTGCCCGTTTTTGGAACATTTTTAATTTATGCTCCGCTCCTATTGATCGTAGCGTGATGCTATATAGCCTATAACCTTCCTCGGTATAGGGACTACCCAACACAAAAAAAAAACAATTCCAACCAGTTGTTGCTGAGATTAGCGCGTTCAAACAAACAAACAAACTCTTCAGCTTTATAATATTAGTATAGATTTATGAAAACTTTTCAAAATTTATTCTATTAATAAAATCATCCCGATAAAGGGATGACTCGTGATTTAAGAAACTTGAACTCTACGACCTCATCCCACCGGCCCCCTTCTGCCATCGGACTTCTAGATGCACTGCAAGTTCGTACCAGGCGTATCCAAACATCCTTCATAATGCGCTCAGCAAAAGAGTGGAACTCACTGTCTGCATCTGTGTTTCCGAACGCATTCAATCCGAATCTCTTCAAAGTTAGAGTGAACAGGCTTCTTCTGGGTAAGCTCACTCCATCGTCGACTTTGTCCCTGTCACCTCACACCTGCACTAGACTCAAGAGCAAATCCAACAAAAAAAAAAAAATATCTTAAAAAAAGTTAATAATCATAATCAAGATACCTTTAAGTGGGTGGAAAAAACGAAACCCAGTGTGTGTTGCCGTGATCCAGTCGTTATATTGTGTTCAAGATTATTTTAATAGGTATACCAGCAGGTGATTTATTTGTCCTAAAGAGGCTATTAAAATATAAGAGATTTAGTGAGAAGCACTGGTGGTACTCTGCAAAACACAAACATTCCGTAACTTAAAAAGAAATGTGGGCAGAGAGCGCCGACTGAATTGCCTTAGTAAAAAGTCATAATTCGATGTTTGGCTCTCGCCTATTTCCTCCTCCAATATTGGACTAATTTAAAAGATATTCCATAAACTGGAAAGGAAAGATATAAGATATACTATGCTCCTATGTTTCTAACCGACTTCCCAAAAGGGAGGAGGTTCTCAATTTGGATGAATCTATATATAAATATTTTTTTTGTTCAGACATAACTCCGTCATGAATCACTGTGGGCATTTTAGGTACCTTACTATAGAACTTGTCCCTTATGTACCACTGAAAGTTAAAAATAAAAACTTTTTAACAAAAAAATAAAACCGACTTCTAAAGCAAAACACTACAATACGAAAAATATTCTTTTTTCCGAAGTCTGTGTTTAAAAAAACGAAATATCGTTTTTTATTTTTTTACTTAAGTTTTTTTATGTTGTCAAATTTGTATTATTTTTTCATTTATAATTGCCAAATTTGTACACTAGGCCTCTGTTGAAAGCGCATTTTTTAAGGGTTCTACAGATAATGTATCCTCAAAAAGGAAAACATAGGGTCACACAGTATATATATCTCTTTTTTTCAGTTTATGGAATAGCTTTTAAATTGGTCCAATATTGGAGGTGGAAATAGGCGAAAGCCGAAGCTCGAATTACGACTTTTTACTTAGGGTATTCAGTCGGTCTACAACCGCATTTCCTCTTTCCATTTAGTGCCTAGAAAAGAATTAGCTAAAACATTCGTGTGTAATCAATCCGAGCATACATTCCCGCGTTTCCTTGCAGATCACGTGATATCTAAAAGCAACGGTTTGTCCACTTTCACATACAATCGCATATGAGTAAAATTTTTGCGCGGCATACGTCAGATGGTATCGTTTGGACATTCATTAACGTGGAAAGTGCGTTCGTCACGGCTCGGTATCGCTCATCTGTAACATAGCTTGGCACCGAGCACGCACCGCACTATTCATCACCTCAATTCAAACGTCCGATGGCCAGATTTCTAGCACATTTCGCTCCAATGGCATTTGGTAATTGACAATGATGTCTGTCAATCTATTTAGTAAATAATTAGACTTGGCTGTGAGTTTCGACTGAAAGTATTTTATGGCGAGACATTTTTACTATTGTGTCAACAGTTGAAGTTCGTGTGATGTGCTAATATCTAATTGTACCAAACAGAAATATCCGACGGAAAATTACTATGAATGTTTACATGTTACTTATAACTTTCTTTGAGGCGTACGATTCCATGGTATCTATAAGTAATACCATTTTTTTTTTATTAGTTTCGACAAGTGGATACATAATATTTACTGTAGTACTAAGGACTTATGAGGTAGGACGATGCTCTAACATGGATCTCGAGTACTCAATGTATCTGTCACTTTATATTTGAATCCGAGACTCATGCTTGATAATCGTAAAATAGAGTAGGGATCTAAACTAATATTTTTACTGTGCAATAGCTAACCTACTTTACATTGCCTGTGTAATAATAATAAAATATAACGTAACTCGGTACCGCTGAGCGATTTACGAGTTAGCCTTTAATTTTTGGCTCGTATCACCATGTCATTCAGATCTGAGGCATACGTCGTCATATATTACGTTACGTATATACTGCATACCTGAATTTGTATTGTACTGCAGTATCTTTTTGTTTTAGATAATGTGAATACAATATGAATATTGGTCGTGTCATAATTTTAGCAAGTAGTCAAATTAACTTTTAAAACAAGATGATTTTCGTAATAATACCTAACATGAACATTTTGTCTGGCATTGTTTCAGTTGAAATGAATAATTGTAATTCACTGTGGTAAGACACAGCAAGTTTAGACGAAATAATAAACTTTATTAATTAATTAATCCTACTTTTTATGGACTCAAAAGCATTTATTAGGTATCAGATGTAAGTTATATTTTTTTTTATGTGTGCTTCAAATAGACCAATTATGCAATATTATTATTTTAAAATTGTTGATCAATAAACAATGAATGATTGTAAGTGATAATAAATAACATATCGTGCAGCCACCATAGTTATGTAAACCTTTACATATTTAGCTACTGTCATAATATGTTACTATAAAGTTTTCGATACAATAAATAAGGAGATTTATGTTTTTTTTATAAGTTTATGGATCTGTATAGATTTTTAAATCTAATAATATATTTTTATTATGTGCCATAAAATGTTCCTAAATATTTTTATTAATCTTGTAAGTAATAAACGAGCATAAACAACACATTCGTTTTATTTTAGCAACATGCAACCATAGTGATTTGTTAACAATATTATGATTCCGTCATCTGAATATTTATTTTTATTACTTAGTCGCAATTTTGAACTGTTTAATTGTAAGTGCCATGAGAGAGATAATGAAGTTCATGTTTCCGCGGCAGTATGTCGCCGGGCGTTTAGTTCTGGTGCTAATGAAGAAGTGATGCGGGAGGTGGCTGCGATGATGATACACAACTCCGCGGAGCTGAACGAGTGCTGCGCGGCGTTGCAGCGGGTTGCGGATGCACTGGGTGCTCCGCCACACCGTGCGCCCCCCGCGCCCTGCGCCGAGCTGCAGCACGCGCTGCTCGCTTGCTACACGGCGCACGCGCAGCAGCCGCTCAAGTGCTACAACCTCGTCACGGAATTCATGCAATGCGCCCGCGACCATGCGCTCGCGCCGCACTCATAATGTGCCTCATACATTATACATGACTGCATAATAAATGTAATCATTATAACCAGATAACCACACAATTACGTGATGCTGTTGTCATTTTACACACTAGTGACCCATTTCTGTTGTTTTTTACATTAGACCCGTTTTGTCAATACAGAATAAAACCATCAAATGTTAAAGGGTTTATTATTTGCCAAAATGATTAAAAATCAAAATCTTACGCACGAGAGAATACACAAAATGTTATCTATAAGCGAATAATACTTGTATTATAATTTAGCCGTTGCTATCATTTGGTGTAGGAGCTCAATGATTGTCCTGGTGGGCCGGCCAGTCATGCCGCGCGCCAGGTACGGGTAGTCGTTTCCCTTGGAGTAGCTGACGCCGTAGGTGTCGAGGTGCACCCACTGGCAGTCGTGCACGAACTGCTTGAGGAAGGCGGCGCAATTGGCTGAGTCGCCGTACCACTCGCGCCCAGTGTTTGCGACGTCCGCAGTCCCACAATTCCTTACGCGATTATCATAGAATTTCCAAAGTGGCATCCTCCAGACTCGGTCGCCCGATTCACCACTTGCCAGCTCGAGCCATTGGTACAACTCGTCGGAATTGCTGTAACAAGCACACGCTGCTCCGCCGAGGTAGTGTATCAATTCTTTTGACATGGTGCCTATGTCGATTATAAATTTAGGCCAGTAGTTGCGAGCGTAAATTAAACTATCTGCGATGAGTAGTCGTCCCTCGCGTGATGGCATCCTTATGCGGATCGTTTTATTGTTTGCACAGGAAATAACATCCCCGAATTTGGGACTACTTCCGTTAGGCATCAGTTCACACAGCGGCAGTATACCTCTGATGTTGACGGGGAGTTTAAGTCTCGCCGCGGCTCTGGTGATAGCTAATACACATGCAGCGCCGGCCATGTCGCCTTTCATATATTTTAAGTCTTTGCTCGATTTCAAGTCTAAGCTTCCACTGTCAAAAGTAACTCCTTTACCGATCATGACTATGGGTCGGGTGCATTCGTCAGCTCCGTAATAACTGATTTCGACGTACAGTGGTGGCTGTATCGAGGACTTTCCAACCGACACAAAACCACCCATCTCATGACTAGCTGCCCAACCCTTTGTTTTCACTTCTACATTTACATCTAACTCACATAAAAGATCCACAGCTACTTTGGCAAACTTTGTAGGATTTAATACATTTGCTGGTAATTCTTGTAAGTATCTTGCTAAATTTTGAGCTTCTGCTTTTAATGTGCCTATTTTCCAACCTTCCTTGTCACAATCATCGTATAAGTCGAGATTAGGTTTGGGAATAACTGTTTTTTTTGTTCTACTTCTATATTCGTTGAATTCCCAGCATGCGAGGTTCGCTCCTTCGGCAGCAGCCTCGGCATTCCCGAACGACTCAACATCTATTGTTTTAGGATTTAAAGGCCGAAGTGTTTTTGCCCCAGCACCAGCTGCTATTCTTATTGCTTCCTTATTTTCGTCCATTTTCTCGATTCCATTGTAAGTAAAACATTCGGTGCCCAGTCCAGCGACTGCGACAAACGCATACTTCGGGTCGATGTCATAAAACACCCTAGTTTCACCAAGTCTCGGTATAGGAGCCAGATTTAACATTGACCATAGTCTTCCACATACTTGCTCATTATATCTCCGGCCCGTGGCGGTGAGTATCGCTGGCTCATTCACTACATTTTCATTGTAATATACGCCTAGCACAAGTCCTGTATTTTTTTTAGCGCATTTTTTAGGGTTCACTTTCCGAGGCGGTATTAAAGGAACACAGTCTGAGACTGGCAGCTTGAACTGAGATACGAGACGCACGCGTTTGGGAACTGATAAAGAACTGTGGCGTAAATACAACATTTTAATTTAGATAAGCAATTTTTTTTGAATAAAAAATTTTGTAGGTACGAAGTCGTTGCCAACTAGTTTTAGTTATCTTACTTTTTAGTATGAGTTTGTATTATAATTTAATTATATTATAAGACATAATATGTAAGTTTAATTATTAATAAAACAAATAAATGTTCACAAAAACACTCAACATACATTGCTCACAATTCAATCAGATTATCGCACAACATGTCTTTTGGGAAAGGTCAAGAAGTTTTCTTCTTGAGCCAGCTGGGAGTATAAAGTTCATACCACTCGGGAATATTCTGCAGGAGAGTTTCTTTTAACTGTCGATATATAATAAGTATGACAAAGGGAATGGCAAGCTTCTCGTCTTTAAAGAAATATAACCAAAAAGCTAAAATAAGAAGGCAAAAGTCTACTGTATAACCGATCGCTGATTTCACATTAATCTTGGCTTTCTCTTCAAGTTCTTGATAATTGATTGGTATGACGATGGTTGCTCGCTCTGCTTTCAACACTACCTGTTGAGTGCACTTCTTAGGCATACTGTTTTGGGTTTCTAGAGGACTAGGAACAGTTGCTTTACCTTTCTTTTCCAATTGATTTTTATCGGTAGTGGTTGGCGGCTTTGACTTTACAGATTTATTAATAGAATTTAATGTTTTTCCTTTCCCAGATGTCATCTTACTGTTGTTGGTTTTATTGGTTGCCTTCTTTGGTTTTGTTATTTTGTTTTCCTCGACATTCTCAGGCTTCATCTCAAGTTGCTGCTTCTCAGCAACAGCTTTCAAGTCTTCTGTTTTAAGGTACATAGGTGCAGCCGATTTCTTTTGGCTGCCGTACTCTTTAACTATACTACCGTAATAATCAATCACTGTTCTGCCTTCATCACTGACTTTATCTTGTGTTTTATCAAGTTTATTATGTGTTTTAATAGTATCGTTGGGTAAGATTTCTTCTTTGGGCTTTTCTGGTTCCTTTTTGTGAAGCAATTTGGGAAACTTTGTGTTAGTTATTTTCTTAAATATAGTAATCTTCTCCTCTTTCTTTGGTTTTTCCGGTGGTTTAGGTTTTTCTGTCACTTTAGTTTTTTCTATACTTTTAGGTTTATTTGCACTTTTCACTTTTTCTGTGATTTTCGGTTTTTCCACGGTTTTAAGTTTTCGTTCTATCTTTGGATGTTCAGGTTCAGGGATTGGTTTTGTGTCTACCATATCTGATTCCCTCCGCTTCAATATCGGTTTTGGTACAAAGTTTGGATCGGGTAGAGGCAAAGGCTTGAGAGGTTCATTTTCCGATAGCTCTTCCTCTTCTTCTTCAATAAAATCTTTTAGAGGCGAAGGACGAGCCATTTTATCTCTTGGGTTGTATGTTTCCTCTTCGTTCGAATACTGACTTCGTCTATCAACATCTCCATCAAGACTTCCATCATCTGTATACTCCCCATCAGAGGAAACAGTGCTAGCCGTGTAGTCTTCATCAAAAGACATATGTTGCCATTTCGGATCTGATATTTCAGAATCCAGTGACACTTGGCGCGGACCAAACTTGAGCTGTGTGCTGTCAACAGAGTCTGGTTTCGTAAATATTTCTGGGGTCTTCGGTTTTGCTCCAGAGACGTCTTCGTGCAGTTTAGACATATCTCGGTCATTATTTACGCTGTCGCGATCAAAGCTAGTATTATACGGAATGTCAGTTTTGTGATTAGGGGGTCTATCGTCTTTGTTTTGGTTTTGTTCTTCTTTCATAGCCACAGCTTTGTGTACGCGTGCCATCGCTAGTTCATGCAGGAGTTGCGACGAGCTGACGGCGTTGCGTAGTGACTTGAATGGCATCATGCAGCGCGAGCTCAGCTCCGGCGCAGAGAACGACATGGGAGGCGGCGTCAGATAGTCCAGGTCCAGTTGAATGGATTGTCTCTTTTCTGAAATAAAAAGGTTTTTCTGTATTCGTAGGATTAGATGGCAATACTCAAACACAAAGTTTTGCTGCCTATTCTCATAAAACTAGAAATACATTATCGCCATTGCAAGTTGTTTTTGTCGCTAGGTGAAACGAAGTTTGAAATTGCATATTGGTTTTACTCTAATAACATCGAATACAAGCATAACTGTACTGTTTGATTCACCGGTAAAGCTTTAATAATAGCTGCAAACTTCGTTTAGGTACGCTGCAAATAGATTTGATTTCGCAAATGCTGTTGTAGATATGTTAATTTCGCAGAAGCTGCGATGCGGTCAGCATCTCGCGTTAATGTTTGTTTGAGTTATGATGTTAGGCTAGCGCGTAACTAAGTAGGTACCGTTGTGTTAAACTTGTTGCTGACTTTGGTGGACGCCTATTTTTAGACGCACCATGCGTCGAAACAACCCATGTCTTTATTTGAACTGCATGCCTGTTATTATGATCATAATCAAGTTAAGTATACATGGGTGTAATCATGTAATGAAACAGTCGCATAATTGCAATATATTTTTCGTGGCATTACATGAAAAACAGGCAAAACAACTAATATGGATGCTGATAGCAGTTTTCACTGTGTCTACCATTTTTCTGTCAATATGCAGTTACGATGATGCTGATGACGATGCTGTCTAGTCGTTTTCGGCGTCATAGCGACGGAGCCAAGGAATGCCTTGGCTCCTCAATAATTATGCTATAATATATGTGGTTCTATCGTTTCTGCCTGCGGCGTCAGTACAAGTATGCACATACTTTGTCATGTTTAAGCGTTTAGCAACCTTGTCATTTCCTCTCATTGTCACTCTTGGTTTCCTTTCGCTACCTAAACCGAATGACAAACATAAAACTTTACTTTTAAACACGAATATATTTAAAAAATGTGATGCATTTGTAAATGAATTCGCATGTAGCAGTATGATTATAATAAGTTTGTCCGCAAAACAATCCTAGAATAACAGACAAAACTGGTTAAAATTTTGTGGTCATTAGGAATTTGACAGCTCTACAGTTTTATTTGTAGGTAATAAGTATTGGTCGTGATTCTGTTATGATTCTCTCTTGATATTTATTTTTAAGTTTTTCTATATGATTTGATAACATGATTTCATTAGATTTAAGGGTCAGTTATATCTATTATCAAATATTAGCGTGATGCAATCCAGGACAGTCTAGGCACCATCTAAACACAGTTGACATTATAATAATAAGTAGTCTAAAATAATACTAGCATTTGCAATGTACTAATTGTACTAGTCAGTACGATGTCGAGAGATTGAACCAAGCAGTTTAGTTTACCACTGCCAGCAGGTACATAAATAAAGCCTCAACAAGGTCTTAAATTAAACAGATAAATATTAGAAACGAAAATATGCTTACCGGATTTTTCCATTTGTTTCTGCGAATCTGGGTAGAGCACCAGCATGAACTCGCTGCTGCCGGACGGGTCGCGCTGTGGAGAGCGCCGGCGCGCATGGCGGGCCGGCGGTGGCGCCTCAGCCGGCGCCGTCTGCGCACGCTTGCGGCGCGGCGCCGGCGACACGCGCGCCTCTCTGCCGTCCTCCCGCGTTAGCACCTCGTTTATTATCTTCGACTCCACCGCCAAAAACTCCATATCCACCGGCCGGCCCGGTATTCTCACTGGCGCTGACTCCACACTCGGCGAGCTCATTCCATAAGGACTCTCCGCTTTTACACGGAACCGGTACTCGCTCCCTTCGATGAGATCGAAGAGAGTGACGTTCGTCTTGCGGCTGGTGGTCGCCTTGAGCCAGACGTTCCAGCCGTTGCGGTAGTACTCCACGACATAGTTGCCGATGCGGCAGCCGCCGTCGTCGTCGGGCGGCTCCCAGTCCAGCGTGACGGACTTGTCAACCTGGCGCGCCACCGCCACGCGTTGTGGTGGCTCGGGCGGCGCCGTGATCGTCACAAGGAACGCGGCCGTATCCTCCCCGATCCTGTTCCTGGCGTGAATCTGATACTCCCCACGGTCGCTTCTTCGTGCTGAGTGTATTTTGAGCACCGAGAATTTTGAAGTATTCGAGATCTCCACTCGATCGTCTACCACTATGGGATGGCCATCGTGTCGCCATTCTACTGTCGGTGTCGGTTTGCCGACTATTGTCGTTTTCAGGAAAACGGTTTCGTTAATTTCATATAACAAGCCGTCCTCGTATTGTCGCGGGTAGCGTAATTTCGGTGCGGCTTCGAGTGACAATCGAGCTTTGGTGATCGCGTGTCCACTACGGTTAGTTGCTGTGCATTTGATCTCTCCTTCGTCACTCGGTAACGTTTGATGGAAGACCAGGACACTTGTGGAGTCGCTTGTAGTGATCGCCGTCCTTCGGCTGCTAAAAATTTCATAATCATCCTTGAACCACGCTATCGTAGGTGGCGGTATACCAGAGAAAGCTACACGGAATTCTGTTTTATCATTTTCAAGAGCCGTCAAATCATCTAAATGTTGAAGAAATAGAGGCGCCTCATGGGGGAGGCGGTCGGAGCTGACCGTGAGCACGTCGGACAGGTCGCTATAGTCAGAGCGGCCCACGGCGTTGAGCGCGGCCACGCGGAATTGGTAGCGATGCGGCGGCTCCAGCCCCGTTAGCACCAGCTCGGGGCGCAGAACAACGGGCGGCGCCGTGCGGATCCAGTCGGGCGCGCCCAGCCGGTTGCACTCCACCTGGTAGCCCATGAGCGGCGCGCCGCCATCGTGTGCCGCCGGCGCCCATTTCAGCGTGATCGAGTTCGGCTCCTCATCCGATAGTATCGGTATAATATCCGGCTTCCCTGGCGTTGCAGGCCGTCCTGGAAATCGAGACAAGTCAGGGCGTTACTCAATGCATTTGGATGATTTAAGTTAAAATTAAATGTCTAGTCGGGCGTTAACCTTTGTTCGGTAACGACAGTGCTGCCGGTATAAGCCATTTGGCATAAAACTCCTTTCAAAATTAGACGCGTGATAATCGTTACATGAACGCGGACGGTCTTACGATTTGTTTTGTTGTGCCACGCTTTAGGAATCGCAGCGCGCAGTCTTTTTAAAAATAGAAATGAAGGCAGGGGGCTCAGACCAGCCGCACACGTGTTGCTGTGGGGGTGGCTGAGTGCACGGCGCGAGGGTGCGGGTTGGGGTTACCTGCGGTCTTCCAGCGCACGTTCTTGCTGGGCTTGTGCACGTAGTGTGAGGCGGAGTGCTGGTTGCCCATGGCGGCGGCGGCGCGCGCCGACACACTGAGCGAGCGCCCGCGCCCCCCGTCCCCGCTTCGTGCGCCGTTCCCCGCGCGCGCCCCGCTCTGGGAATAACTCTGCGCAAGCCGCGCCCGTGCGTCCGCGCGCCCAAGCGCCCGGATGCGATCTTGATCTGTTTGATTGATAGCTTTTCATTAACGATCTACAGGCTACGACCTTTGGCGCAACTATTGATGATGTTCATCCATTTCAATCGTCTGACGACATTGCCAATTAGTAGGTACACAAATGAAGATAGTCATCATAAACCAGAAGACTAAACAGTAGCCCCCAACAGGTATATGACTTACAGTTTACATCCGACAGGCACATTCTATGTAATTAATTGCGATGCTAGTATTGTTTGTTCCTGAAACATTTCGTCATTGTGAGGACATCTCGTGCCTCAAGTCGGCATTACATAGTGAGAGCGGCGCCGAAAATTACAGGTTATTTTGGTGATCACCATTCAGCAGTAGGCCAGTAGAGTATCAAACCCCACCTGTTGGACAATCTTTGAACAAATCAGCGGGTAAGCTCGCTAGAAAGTGAACGAGGGTGTGAGCCTAAAATAAAATTTCTCAGACTGTTCATGAACTTTATTTCGAGTCGCCAGTACAGATGGCAGCGTTGTCCCAAAATTTTCATGAAGTGTGTAAAATATCAACGCATACTTTTGTGACTTGATTACCTGTGACAGGTTTTGCTTTCCTTGAGGACAAATTAATTTCTAATTTAGATTTTCTCTGATAGATACTGACTCTTCATATTATAAGCATATTTTTTATAACGCACAGGTACATTTGACATTGCATTTTCAGTTGAATTACGTTTACAAACACTTGTAAGAAAAAAATATCTAGCTCAATTTATTTCTCACAAAAAATAGGTACAAAAAACAGAAATTTTGATAATCATTCCGATGGTATGGTATTTGTTTCCTGTATCCGCCGCTGGTTGGTAGATCTCGCAGTCTGTGTTTCAGCGAGCGCCTACGCGTATCCCCGTTACGTACTTTTCACCACTTGAACATAAGAATATATTTTAGGAAACTGTTTCAACAAAACTGTAATCTTATCTGCATCTGGAGCTGAAATAATTACACGGTTTTCTTTTTTTAGCCACTGCTCGCTTTGAGATAATTAGGTTACATGAATCAGCTCTGAATAAAATTCGAATGAATTCGTCAGTACCAGGGGGTCATAAAAGAGAAGAACTAATCAAAGAAACGAATACAAGGCAAGTTGTAATCTTCAGTAATGCTGTTTTTTCCTTCCTATAGGCCGAAAATACATTGTTACATTTACCAATCAGAAGTTATTATGGCCAATGACATGCAAGCTACTTGCAGGAATATGTAATTTCGCCCTTATAGAGACTACTAGCGTCTGTCTGCCAGCTTCTGCGATCGCGTTGTCTCACAAATTATCACAAGGGAACTTAGTCCCGGGCTTTCGGGATGTTAGTACCTTTCTAAGTGGTCCTATTCCAGGGTCCAATCTATCTTGAAACCAAAATTCATCAAAATCGGTTCATCGGTTATAGCGTAAAAACGTGACAGACGGAAAGAGTTAGATACTTTCACATTTATAATACTTACTAGCTGTTACCCGCAGCTTCGCCCGTGTTAATATAGATATTGTCAATCAATTGTGGTTGTGGAAATACAGGATGAGAAATATCCAATATTGCAGTTTTAGTTTTAATCAAAATCCTTGACTCCTTTGATTGTTTTGTGCTATTCTTCGTATTGATGATTTGGCCATCCACGACCACTTGGAAAACTCAGCCTGTGCAGGTACAGGAAGCATTAACGTAAATACTTCATAACTTATTTAATTGAAAACGTTGGTCAATACAGGTAAAGGTTAAATAGTTACCGTTATGGTTAAAGGTAACAAATAAACTACAGAGTCATAGGTTCTGCTTTGCTTTGAATTAAAGATACCACTCTATCACAATTTTTGTCTACAGTTAACTGATATTCCTTAATTATGTCGTTAATCATGGATACAACATTTTAGGACGCTGCTATATACTATGTTGTATATACTTTCATTTGGTGCTAATACATACACATTCTGGGCCCGAGACATACGCGAACATCAGCAGCTACATGTAGCTGGCCGTAGATGAAGCATGGCTTTCCCAAATGCGCCCCTGCTACCCTTGAGCTTTGTTAATAGTAATAGAAAATCTATGTTTGATTTAAACTGGAGTCTTTTGAATTGAACTCATAGTTCAGTGGGGATTATTGGGATTCGACGTATAAACACGCTTTCCCCTTTTCTCATACCTGTTAATATATTGGAACCTATTATATTTTGCCCTTATTGTTTAATACGAAGCCTCACCCCATTACATAATCAAAATCAAAATGCAGATCTCAATCATTTGTTATCAAAAACATGCCTGTAAAGTTTCAACCAAATCGGAAGCCGCAATTAAAATTTCAAACAAAGATCAGTTTTTTCTATTTCATCATCATCATATCAGCCGAAAGACGTCCACCGTTGGACATAGGCTTCCCCCAAGCGTCGTCACATTGACCCATTTCCCATTTACCCCCTTAAAATTCGAATTTACAAAAATCCTTTCTTAGCTAACGTTTACTATCTTTATAGCTAACGTTTACCATCTGACAAAATTTAGCTGTATGAAGAAAATTTGTACATCTTATCTTTACGAACCCAACCCCCTTTTAGGGGTAATTAAAACAAAGAATACGCTTTAATTATTTGTGGAAATATTTCCGCAAACTTTGAAGCATATCGATCCCCATACTAAGAAAATTCATACAAAACTAACCCCTGCCATTTCTACTCCTTCCATTTTTATGCACAAAGAAGTAGCCTCTGTCCTTTTCAGGGTCTCTCTAACTCTATACCAAATGTCATTTAAATCGATTCATAATAAGAAGAAGTTGCATGATAAGAATTTTAATACAAAATAAAGCCTCCCCCATCTCTCCCCCTTCGTGTTTTAACACAAAAAATAACCTGTGTCCTTCTCATGGTCTCAAACAATCTCCTTATCTGTTCATAATAAGGAGTTGATTGATAAAAAGTTACATACAAAATTAATCCACATCCCCTTTTCTCCTTCTTTGTGTTTTATGAAAAAAGTAGCCTATGTCCTTGCCCGGGTCTCAAACTATCTCCATATCAACCTTCATGTAAGTCGGTTCAGAGGTTTAAGCCATAATAAGAAATTTCATACAGAATTGACCCTACCCATTTCTACCCCTTTGTGTTTTATGAAATAATGTAACACGAGTTATTCGGACTTTAAAAGAGACTTCAACTTCTGAGTTTGTTTCGGTGTTTCTTCTGGGAGTAGTCAGTGAGGAAACACCGGCCTCATCTAGTTTAAATTGGTGGGCAGGTGACATTGCTCGAAGATTTTATGGTCGATGAAGATAAAAAGTTCTGGAGTGGTGGTTGCGTACCGGAGGACGTAGCGTTTGAAGGCCTCCCACTAGATGGACCGATGGGAACCTGCTGGATGTGAGACGCACTGGCCCGGCCGATGTGGCGACGCATGGGGTAGTTCTGTGCTCAGGAGTGGTTTTTTACGGTCATATATTGATGATGAGCTTTTAAAAACCGGCCAAGTGCGAGTCGGACTCGCGCACGAAGGGTTCCGTACCATTATCTCAAAAAAAGGGCAAAAATATCACGTTTGTTGTATTAGACCCCCGCACCCCTACTTAAATATTTATTTTATTCTGTTTTTAGTATTTGTTGTTATAGCGGCAACAGAAATACATCATCCGTGAAAATTTCAACTGTCTAGCTATCACGATTCATGAGACAGACAGATGGATCGTGGAGTCTTAGTAATAAGGTCCCATTTTTAACCTTTGGGTACGGAACCCTAAAAAGCACCGATTGGATATATTTTATTACCTAATAAAAGATACTCGTACGTGTCACCTTAACCACGATGACTCATAATATATCTACTGGTTTAGATAAGGCCACCATCAAGTATCATTTAGGCAATGTCTTGTACACAATGTATCTTCAATATATCTAGGATGAATATAAACAGGCTAAAGGCGTTAATAACTAATTACTAACCCTATCTAAACCAGTCTATTAACGGCTGGGGCTTAGTTTAACTGATTGGTATATCGAGGAGGAATATCTTGATAGGTACCGCAACAAGAGCTCCGTTAAGACTGGACTGGAATCACTTTGAGATAGACAGAGCCACTGTCTTACTGGGCCGTTGAACATCCAATCACTTTAGTGGTCTTGACTGATGAGATTGGGCTTGCTGTTAGAGGGGCGTTTGTTTTAAGGTTAGTTTAGGTTTACACGTACCTAACTATCTAAGATAGATACCCTTGCTGATGGGTATCTATCGGATAGTTTTCATATAAATGGGGGCAAAACGAGGTCGAGGGGCACAACGAGGCCAACATAGACAAACAAGTAATGAGACGCACTAGACTCATAGGCAGCCATTTTATTATATTTTATAGCAGTCTTCAAACTGACTGTGACCGGCGGCCAGTCTGCACTTATTTGTTTTTTACTACAAACATCTTTTTTTCGGCGTGATTTCACGTAATTTTGAGTGATTACGGTGAATCACATAAAAATGTGAGTGTTTACATTATTATTATTGTTTTTTTTTGTACAGTCATTAATTATTTATATATTTAAACGAAATCAGTCTAACTATCAATTCGTTTTTTATTCATTATTATTAATAATGATATTTTAAATGTGGGTACCCTGGGTCACGATGGAGTTTTCATAAAATTAAAACTTTATTTTATTACTTACTGCACCAAATTCTATGCCAATAATGTTAATTTACTAAGTAAAGAAATTGTTATAATTGTTTTTAATTAATAAATATATCTATATATCTACTTTTATTGTTTATTTCCCTTAACGTAACCCTTCCTCTACTTATAAGGAGCATGTTACGATATCAGCTTAGCCGACCTTTCAGATGACTGTATGCGATTCGATATATCACACCGATAGCCGATATTACTAAGTGAATTTGCAAGTACATTCACATGGAAACGATACGACGCAATTCGACCGATTTGGTTTGCAATTTTCTTAGAAAATACGTGCGCCTAACGTCGCAATTCAAATTGCGTTCAACAGGAAGGGCTCTTGGACTACAACTCTTAATAGGCAATCATAATCTTTCTCTTCTATTTAATGTGCTCTTTACTCCTTCCACCACTCTTTACCTAAAGGATCGCTTTCAGTTTATCTGCGATTCCCACACGAAATCACTTAGGTCATCGGATAACTTGCGACTTAAAATTCCAATGCATTCCACCACTTTCTTGGATAAAGCTTTTACTGTCCAAGCTTCTCGTCTGTGGAATGCATTGCCCGACCCAATAAAACGCACTCAGTCATAGCCTGTATTTAAAAGACTCGTAAAAGAACATTACCTGTCACTGTGATTGTCGTTAGTCAACATTTACTTTCATTGTCTATATATATTGAGTATGTATGTATTTATATATCTATATGTGTATCTATAATAATATTATTGTATATTTAAATAAATATTCGAAATGTTATGTGTTACACCAATGTCAACTCCATTTCATGTCCAGGCTATCACTGTCCATTTCAGGTTGCCTGAAAGAGATCGCGGTAAGCGATAAGGCCGCCCGTTGTCTGTATTTTAGTTTTAAAATTCCTTTTCTATGTTTTACCTTAATTGGTGTACCTACAACAAAGCATATAAAATAAATCATAATCCCGTAAAGTTTTTAAGCGCGTCTGTGTTTATGTCGGGCGGTGTAAAGCAATTATAATGGAGTACCTACATGTAATGGAGTACCACCTACATATAATTGCGTAATAGATGTGGTGTGTGGTGTGTGCTCCTGTGTGTCGCGTCGCGTCAAACCGTGGCTGCCTGGATGACATCGGAAACTGCATTAATTTTCCATTGCCCTGGTTATGTTAAATCGACTGCCGCTTTAACCGACTCATCTGCCATCATTGGTAGATTTACACTACCAATTAACTTAGGAATATTTTTAGCTGCATTTCTGTCATAAATGGTGGCATCAAGGTAGCGCGTGAACGTTGCTTGTAAGTGTCCGTTTGTAAAAAACGCACGCAAGTACGCGCATAGGTGCGTTTGCACGCAACATGCAGCGTGATGCGTGGCAGTGTGATAATCGCCTAATAGTCAGAACTGAAGGTTTATTAACTCAATGCTAATTCAATGTATGAAGGTTTCAAGATGAGGACTCAATATTCACTCATGCAAAGAATAATAGGTAAAGTCACCGTCACGAGAAGGGGAACACCGAAATACTCCGAAATATTTTATGCCGAATTTCAATTCCGATTTTCAAAAATCCGAATTTCATAATACCTAAGAATTATAATGTTATTAAAAATCACGAAATTTATTTTACCGAAAGTCGTAAATGTGAGGCTGGCTGGCGAAGCCGGCTAGCAAGCCGAAGCTGCGGTGGTGAGCGTTAAAACCATCTGCGATGATAAGCTCGCGTGGGGCCGCCCAAAGCCCGCAGCGCCGGATCCGTGACAGAAACAATGCTGTTGCGTGTCAGCTTGCACGCTGCATGCCTGCTTGCATGCTGTATGCCTGCTTGCATGCTGCTTGCTTGCTTGCATGCTGTAAATCCCCTGTAAGGCGGTTTTATTTCGGAATTGTATTAATCGGTATTTTAATAATCGGAATTCGTATTTTCGACTTTTTGTTATTCGATCTATTGAAACTCGGTATTTTGAGAATATTAATTATAAACGTTAGGAATATTGAAATTTAGGTAGGAATTATAAAAATAGGAGTTATGATAAGTCGGAGTTGTTATATTCGGAATTTTGAACCATTCGGAATTATGAAAAAAAATCGGTATTTTGAAATTCGTATTTGTGACTGACTTAAAAAAGATTTTCGTATTTATGTAGTGTACCCCACGAGAAGCTATCATCTGCCTAGCCTTTTCCCAACTATGTTGGGGTCGGCTTCCAGTCTAACCGGATTCAGCTGAGTACCAGTATTTTACATGGAGCGACTGCCTATCTGACCTCCACAACCCAGTAACTGAGTAGCACGGTACCTAAGGCGTAAAGTCTAGCCAGACTGGTGTCAGATTTCAAGCTTCTGACTACCCGTAACGACTGTCAAAGATCTTCAAATGACAGCCGGGACCAACGGCTTCACGTGCTTTCCGAGGCACGGAGGAAACTCGGTATGTTGAAATGGTCACCCATCCACGGCCCGACCTCGTCAAGCGTTGCTTAACCTTAAGATCGACCCGTACGGCTGTTATTATTTAGCCACGAGCTCCTCTCCCTCCACCTCACCCCCACGAGAAGCTATAAATTTTGTAAATAAAGAATTTCTACTTAGTTACATAGCGACAATTAAATATGAACCGACCAAATGAAATTGCTCGTTAGTTTCTTATTACACGTATGTTCCTTTGAGTTGATTGAATTTGGGATTATTTGTTGTTGATTGAATTGTCGCTACGTAAATTAGTAGAAGTTCTTTATTTACAAAATTTGTAGCTTCTCGTGCCCCATCACGGAAAACTACAAATTTTGATACCTTTCAACGAGCAATTCTTGTATATAGATAGATATATACATATATAATCTGAATCTTGACAACGGCTCCAACGATTTTCATGAAATTTTTTATTCAGGGGCTTCGGGGGCGATAAATCGACCTAGCTAGGATTTTTAGAAAACGTCGTTTTCTCTATTTTCACCCGAGCAGAGCTCGGTCGCCCAGGTACTAGATACTTATACAACATAGGACCTAGGCTGAAAAAACAATAATTATTAGCAATAACAACTTCCGCTATGCAATACAGAGAACATAATAAGTTGACGTAAAGTAGAATTGCATGTAACAGCGAACACATCGAATTTCCGTCGTCTTGTCGTTTTGCATGGAATAGTGTCCTACATGCGTCTATTCGCCATAACACATCCCGTGCATTGTGCCCAGTTCCGACGGAACTGTCAGCGGAACTAACGAGGGATAGGATGACAGAAACGCGCTATTGTTACTGAGAACATGCACAAATCAATTTCTGTGTTAGGTTTAATTAAGTGTGTGGGCTCGCAGGCACGGCAGCCTGTGATGACGTTGATAGCCAGCGGATTATCGGCATTGTCCGACATAGAGCGTTCCTGCTCGCAACCCTTTGTGCGCTTTGGAGCCCTTGAATAGTTGGAACTTTTGCATAATCAAGGCCCTGCACCTCTGTTGTTTCAGTGTGTATTATGTAAGTGACAGATATACATAAAACTGCCGTTTCATAATAAAACGAAACAAGTTTTACCACGGCACCAAATAACCATAGTAGATATTGCCACAGAATGAACACACTCCTTACTATATGTCTGACCTAATCTTTAGATTGTAAAATGGTATTTAGTTAAAGGCTAACTGTTACCCGCGACTTTATCTGCGTCAAACTCGTAAAACTAAAATAAATATTGTTTTTATTTTTTTCTCTAATTCTTTCTATAAAATAAAATTAGCTTAGCATTGGACATCAGCTATCTGCCAGTGAAAGTCAGGTTAAAATCGGTCCAGTCAACTGATGGTGAAAACCGCGTCGAAATCGGTTGCGTGGTTTAGGAGGAATTAGCGGATGTACACATACGCGGCAAGCGGCTTTGTTTGTAGTCTCAAAACATTTATTTTGGTGCTGTAAAAATCTGTTATTTTGACACTACAAACAGACACTTCATTATTATTTATTTGTTTAGATGATAGGTATAATAAAATTTTAATTTCAGATGAAAAACAATCGAGAAAGCATACAGTTATATTTGTCAGTAATGAAAGCGCGATTAATGAACACATTCATATCCAAATATACAAATAAGTAATTGCACCGACTGCGGCGGGGCGAGCAAACAGCAAATTTTGCCAAATTGCCAATATTTACGTGCATTTCGGTAATGGTAGGTACGCAAGCACTTATATTTGTGTCAGTAAATACCCTTTTAATGTTGATCTCGGTCTAAAAATAACGTTGAAGTGTTATTAAATGAGAATAATGCTTTTTCTCGCGATTCTTTAGCCGACAGCTGTTTACGATATCTTCTTGTTGTTCAAACTCAATTCATAAGCGCTGAGGTTCATGTTACTGCATAATTTGCTGAAGGGTCGACTTGCAAAGCATAGTGCAACGGAACTGAAATTAGGTACCTACCTTCCCCTTTTCTATATGTATTGTGAGGATATTCTTATGGATACCCACCGTCAGGGGAAACTGAGGGTTATGTATGTTGGACTCCAACCAACTAAAACCGCTTAGTTCCTTCCGCTACCATGAGTCGAGGGCCCTGCCCGCTATTGCTGGCGGATCTTATCACCTAGTGACTTACCTACTCTTTTTTTTCTCTTTTTAGTATCTTCTTTCTTGCATAAATGCTCATTTTCAAGCACAGTTATGTGAGACTCCAACCCACTTAATGGCAACCCTCTTGTGCCACTTATGGCGGGAACACGGGCACGCGTTAGCACTCACCGCGAACCCGCTGCGGCTGTCCGTCACCGGACACTCCTTTGGGGGTTAACCCCCATCACCGGTGCACTAAGACACATTGCACGCCGTTACCAAACCAGAACATGGGCGCCAGATGACTTCGTGTATGGCACCCTTGGTCCCTCTATGACGGGTCGGGTCAGTGGCCCCGCCACCTACCACTTTTCGGCCGCAGGGGATATGGATCTCACTTGCAGCCCCACCGCGCGCACCCTCAGACGGTGGCGACACCGTAAAGTTGCGGTAGGTAGGGAGGGAGGTGGCGGCGCGTAGTGTTCCACGCGCGCCCCTCTTAGACGTCGCGGGGGAGTCCAACACCTCATTCCTCCCCCAACCCGAGATCGTGGCCCGCAGAGGCGGGCCGGCACCCGGCGACCCCCGGTGTAGGTGTGAGATGGAACACCGGGGTGGTTTTTAGTCAGCACGAGTCTGACAGACCCCTCCGCCCCCCCAGGGCGGAGGACATCCAATGAGGATTTCCCAACCCGGAAAAAAAAAAAGTAGGGAGGGCAGCGCTCCGCAATACCGGCACTCCTCTCCCGCTGCGGCTTCTAAACCTTAGTCGCCATATCGTATGGGAGGCCCTGGGAAGCTCCATATGGCATCGCGGCCCGCCTTAGTTGCAATGTCGCCACTGTTACCAATTGGCACCGCAATCTACTTGTTGACCGATTAGTGGGCAAAACGCGCGGCCCCTCTTTGGGTTCCTCTTCGCTTCACCGTGGGTGACCAAACCAAAGCTGCTGAGCCCGCCTCGGCAATGCGAGAACCCACAGGAGCGGGACTTACCTACACCTAATGTTCCTACAGATGCGCAGGTAAACTTTAGACGAGTAATACCTTGTAAATGTTGGATTGTAGATAACTACCTAACTATTTCGGCAGATTTCAGAGAAATGGTGCAGGGTAATTAGCAAAAATATAGATACCTTTTGAACCTATCGGGCGGCTACCAAACATTTATAAAACGACTTAGTATAGCATGATGCCTGTGTTCCCCCTTCCTAGAACGGTTAGGAAGAAGTGCAGCTAAAGGTACACTCACATGTTTTAGTCCACCATGGAAAAACCCAATAACACTACATCCAACCGGCAAGGCAATGGTTTGACCGCCATCAATCGACCAATCACATAGACGGAAATCCATATCGTGTCTTTCATCTTGCATGTGGTCAATGATGGTGGTCAAACCTTTGCCTTGCCGAATTCACTTGCGCAATTAGGTGGCAGGGAAACGAACCCAGGATCTCACGATCAGCAGTAGACTAGTGGCCGCAATAAAATAGGTTGGTTGAAAACAGAAATATAAAGCAAGTCTAAGGCAATACTTAACGCAAAGTGCGGACTAGATATTTTTACCTACCTTGCCATAACTAAACAATTAGGTATAAAAAAAAGGATAATAAGGATAGGTGAATCGTAGCAAAATGACTCTTATTTCGTCCTCATAAAATTCACTTAATCCGCCTTCGTGAGATACTAAGAATAACTATAGGTATCATATATATGTATGAAACGAATAAACACGAAAATTGAGTGCACCAAAAATAGACTAAAATCATAATGTGATGAAGCTTAGCCATAATGTCAATAAAGTCTTTGTCTTAGGGTCGTCGTAGCAGCTTCGTAACGTTGTCGTAGCAGCTTTGTAGCCACGTCGTAGCGGTCTCGTAGCCATTTCGTAGCGCCTCGTAGCTCATAGCTTCGTCGTAGTATATTTACTGTATCCGCAATAGCCACATAACTTTTAGATCACGTATCGATCCTTAAAGTAATTCTGTTATCTTACAACAAATAAAACTTGCATATTATAGGTACCTAAATATTATGTTACAGAAGAAACCCAATGTTAATATAGGTAATGAATAAGCGACCTTTCTGACAGCGCAATGCTATTCGATAATATATATATCACACAGATTTGTGATATTTACTAAGCGAAATTACAAGTAGAAAAAAATAAAGACAGAAAAACGTTTATTTGCGCCAGGCACGAGTCATACCATAAAAAAAACAAAGGAAGAACTGTACACAATCCGATGCAATTCGATTTACTTATGTTTTTTTTTTAAAACGCGCGTGATATCGCCTATAGTCGCAATTTAAAAAGAGTCGCGCCATCAGAAGGTCCCTTATTGATATAAATGGGCCAAACCAGATTCCTCCTAAGTGCATTGAAGTCATCCAATTTAGTGGAGTTCTTCCGAACCGCATTTAAATCAAATCGGTTCTGCGTAGCCACAAAGCAGAAACTATAATAATGATCTCCGGTCGTTCCTTTTGTCCATACGGGCCCAATGTTCCCTAGGGATAATAAAACACTACTCACGCGGACGAAGCCGCTGGCAGAAGCTAGTACTTAAGGCGCAGATACTACTCAGTAGCAACTTTCAAACTGGGAATCACGTCTAAACAGCTTGTCGTACATTTTTGGGAAAAATGTATGTTACAATAGACCGTTTTTTTAATAATTTGATCTAAGAAAATTTTGATATATATTCTTATAACATAGTGTAATTAATTTGTAAAGTTATGTCTAACACGGACAAAAGCACGACAACTGCACCAAAACCGCCGGGCGTGATTTAATGAAATTAACACCATCTCAAAGAAAATATAATTATCTACATTTTGATCCAAGGCTTTTTTTTTAAAGTCATAGAATAATAAGGAAATTACAAAAATCTACTGAATTTTGGGTCGCGCGGGTGTGGAACGAGTGCGCGTTTTATTTCCTCAATGTCGTTGGCTACTGTCATCCTCTTAAGGCCGTACCCTGACCAAAAAATCAGCATGAGATATGAGCATTCCTATTGGCCTAGCGGCACTGGTCACGCATGAATTACGGTAGAGAATACGCCCAGATTTTAGAATAAAATCTTTATAAAATCGAATATTGGTCTTTTGAAAAAAGTAAAACTTACAAAATGTTCGTTATCAAATTGTCTATCCATTAGTGTTAGTACAAAAAATATTAATGAACACTTTACGAGGAGATGCATGCTATCAATCATTATTTCTCATTTTTATGATTTTGTTGGAAGGAGATTAGTGAAACATATACTACACTTAAAAAAAAGGAATCTACAATTTTGGAATCAATAATATGTAGAAATAATGTATTTTTATTAGTTGATATTTCATTTTAAATAACGAGTAGATAGCTCCTAAAAACTGCACGAAAAACGGCTAGCGCGGCGTTTTGCTCGGGGTAGCGCCTTAACATAGATATATGGCCGTAGCATGATGAGACAGTTGCGAAAGTATCTACTGACATTACAATGAATGAACCTAAGGAATTTCTCTGAAAATATTTTATTTACAGCCACGGTTTTTGAAAACATCCGATATTTATAAATTGACCTATTTGCTGCAAATGCTCCAATAACCAAATTACTGGGTATAACTAGATATTTCAATTTTGCGGGGCTACGTCCGTGAATACATGACTTCAGCGTTTATTTTTTATTAGCTTTTGACCTCATTCTTAAATCAAACCATTTTTTGTCGCCTATAACAAATCAAATCGTACCAGATTTCATGTTTTTCATAGATGGAAAAGCTATTTAGAACATTTTCATAGTTAAGGCTGGGTGATCCGAGCATGGGGGTGTCGTGGCCAGATCTTAGAATTGACCATTTCATGAAAAGGTTGTATTTCATGCAATGGAAAATATCCGCTGCCCACATCACGATATTGTCTGGCCAGATCAATGAATAATCAGCGTTTAACGATATGGACAGCTCGGCTACTTCATAATATGTTCAAAAAATAGTGATCACACAACTATAAAAATTGTTACTTTGTCCACCGTTAGAGGCGCTGATATCGTTTTGTTTTTGTGATGCATCATGGCGGCGGATTATTTTATCAGAATAAAAAGCTAATATAAATAATAATGCGCCAATGGAATATAAAAGTGAAGTGAAATATCGTTACCACATAAAACTACCTGCTTGAATTTTACGAATGAAAAAAAGAACAAAAAACTATCGTGAAAACTTTTGACATCATGGAAACCCCACGTCTAATCTCATCCAGTCTGCACTGCATTGTCAATCAAACTAAACGCGTATGCAAAATTTCATCTTATCGGCGGAGAATAACTGCTTTAGAATTCAGTTGCAAGATTTGACCCGAACACATTTACATACATACATTGCAAGTTAATTAAAAGCTTGTAAAAAGTATGGAAAAACTTATATATTTATTTACGATATTGCCGCTGATGACAGCTTACCACCACTTCCTTGAAATCAATGCCACAGTGCCATCAGTCAGCACAGCACACAGAAGTTAGGTACATAAGCGGCGGCGCGCGTCAGTTGCTCTACGAAATGTTTTTCTTTTCGTAATGATTTTTATCTCTATTACATTTTATAGTTAAGTAGTCCAATATTTTTTGATAAAATCTACGAGTAGAGTAAATGGACTAAATAGAATTATTATTTTTTATCCAGGAGTGGCTGTAATTTAAGTGTTTGTTGTGTACGCTGCAAGATTGATCGGCCGTGGTGACTGAAGAGATAGCTGACATAGAGCAAGCTCCAATGATTTTCCAATGTCATTGGTAAGCTCTATCAAGCTTCAATCAGTCGGCATAGGCACAGATAATAATATCTGGCGGTTCGGATTTGTGTGTTGTCCAAATGTTGATTGTTGACTCGTGAGCAGGGGCGTAGCTACCGCCGTATCTGCCGTATCAATTATACGGGGCCCCCGGGCCACAGGGCCCCCCGACGTGCGTAAGCAAAAATTAATAAAAACTTCCCAATTTTTTTTTGCCTGTCATACCTGTCGCTATTGTCCATAGAGGCAGAAACTTTAGAAAAACTAAAGTCATCATCAGCTATAAATGGTTTAATAAATCAGTTTGCCGGAAAAAAAGGCAAAGAGAGTGTATAATTAATTTGATTTGTTGTTAAAAATTTTGGAAAAAGTGACAGATAGATAATTATATGAATAAATATTTCTTTAAATTTTAAGCAAAAGTTTTTTTTCTTTTGTTAGAAATCTTTACCTTTCATAAGGGCCCCCGAACAAATTTTTATACGGGGCCCCGCCAAGGCACGCTACGCCACTGCTCGTGAGTGTGTCTGTCTACTTGCAACAGGTTTCTGTTTAAAGTACTCCAGAGAAGATACAATACCAATCAATAAAGGCGTATCTTGGTCTTTGTGAAAGCATCGGTGTCCATGTCTACCTGTAGTTTTGTTTTCATCGAGTTAGTCTTTTATTTAACTGTGTCTCAATCTGAGGGCATTTATTTCAAGTAAACTATTTACAAGTGTGTGCCGAAAATATATGGCAAGTAGATAAGGCCGAAATTTTATGCCAAAAATCTGCCACTGTTCTTTTTTCTTGGTCTCTGTTTGATAATTGCTCTTGGATGTCAATGTTCATGTTGTGTATGGTTGCATTTGGTGCTACAAAAATCAAATAGTTTGTTTCAAATAAACCATAAGGTACTTTTGAATTGTCAAACAAAAAAAAAAATATAATTCTAGTTGCAAATTCGCAAGCGTCTCGATGGAGAAGAATTTGCAAGAAACTCCACGGACACTCTTTTCCATCAGTTTTAATTACATTTTTTTTTTGGTAACATCGTTCTTGTTGAAAAAATACATATATGTGAGAACAATGTAAAAAGACGTGCACGTAAAAGCTTCTAGAGTAACAAAAAATAAAATACAATAACAGGCCGAGGCAGCAAAGTTATGACAACTGACGGCGCCCGTTCACGGACATGACGCATGGATCGGCACCACTCAGCTCAACCATCATGAAGAGAACCGAATGATCCAACACATGTGCCACCATCAGAGAGAAATAAGAGAGAGCATCACACACTCAACTGCCAGGGCACACAGAAGTCAACAAAACGACACACAGGTACAGTGAATGGTAGATTTACAGTCGGAACATAGTACTCACACATGTACATGGAATAATACGTGTGTATGTATAGTTGTGTGCTATCAGCCACAGATAATAACATTACTCCGCACCTGCACTCCGTAGTTGCTGCTCGCCAAGCCTTTTAAAGCGACTTTGGCAGGTATGGTTCGGCAGAGTTGAAATGGTGCGCAAAAAACATTTTCAACAAAAAAAAATTACCGATGAAAAATGTAAAAGAAAAAGATAAATAAAACCTTTTAGTTTAGCACAATCAAGCGTTACTGTACATACTTACAGTAACGCTTGATCTTCATAAATGTAAATAGATTGGTTCAGGGCACAAATAATATTAATAACATTATTTTTATTTAATTTTACATTTATAACATTACAGGTTAATTAGACACCTAAGACCCACTTGCATGAACTTAAGTCAGAAGAGTGAGGCCTCATTGTTGCGTTGCGTCATCGCAACGTCAACGCTGCGTTGCTTTACATAATTATATGTTTTAGTGGCATGCGACATTTTGCGTTGCGTCGTTTCAATGGCTCAACAGACGAGAAACGAAGCGGTGGGAGGTTGATGCGCTGCGTTGTCGGAGCTCCAGGAGGAAATCTACACTGAGACATTGCGTTGCGACGACGTGCGGTCGCACTCTTCCGTTGCGATGTCGTGCGTCGTCGCAACGCAAGTGTGGCTTACAATGCGTTGATCCGTTGCGACTATGCAACGCAACGCCCTAATGAGTCCTCAGCCTTAGTTGCTAAAACGAGCTTAAATTGAGACACATCAGCGATGAGGCACTGGTTAAGTCAAAGCTCCAGAGCCTTGAACATCGTCGCCGAGTTGCCAGCTTGTCGGTTTTTTATCGGTTACATTTCGGGGAGTGTGCGATGGAATTGCATGATTTAATTCCACCCAGCCCGTTCCATCATCGGACTACCAGACGTACGGCGATGCGTCATCGATATATGGTGGACATCCCACCCATACGCACTAAACGTTTTGGGAATACTTTTATTATGCGTACAGCTAAGGAGTGGAATTCCCTGCCGGAGTCTGTGTTTCCCGATAGCTACAATCTAGGGGTCTTTAAGTCAAGAGTGAATAGGTTACTTCTAGGCAAGCGTGCTCCACCATCGACCACATCATCGCTTACTATCAGGTGAGATAGTAGTCAAGCGCGAGCCTATAAAAGATAAAAAAAAAAAAAAAAAAAATTGACAATAAAATCATTAAATATTGTCAATTTAAAACTGAGTTACGTTTTTCACACACGTTGTCGTATACAAAGTATTTAAAAACAAAACAAAAAAGGAACCTATACAAGTATATCTACAGTACCATAAAATATATACTTATATCTATATATATAAAGATTGTGAGTCAGAACGTTAATATGAACGTTATGCTACAGATGTCTGTGTAACATATTACAAGAGCAGACATTTAAAAGGCTACCTGGAATTCAGCACATGTTACATAAGTTTATTTTCATCCCAAGTTTATTTTTATTCTTCTGTAGTAATTGCCCGTGAATCTGCCGGTGTTAAAAGATTTCACAAACAATGACGTACTTAGCTGGCCAGCAATAGATACAGTTGTTTTTCTATCTCAACGGATACGAGGTTATTACAATACCTATCCAATTAAGAGAAGATATCTAATGAAAATATAAGATCAAGTGTGAGTCTGCTTCGCGCACAGAGGGTTCCGTATAAACAGCTAGGTATATTCGCCAAAATAAATAGGTAACATTACTGACTTTTATAAACAATGAAAGCACCGAAAATTGTTCTAACGAAGGTACAAAATTAACTTTGCCGTTCGATTTTTTTTGTCAATATACAAAATTTTTACAAATTTGGTCGATTATTACTAGTAAACTTGTAAAGCGTACTTATCTGTGATAGTTTTCCTTTTAATTTCGTTATATGTACTGCTGCTGTGATTTTTTTCACATATCCAAAAGCAACCATTTACCTGGCAAGGAGGGGGGGACATTAACTCTTACAAAAATTAGCAATTCAAAGCTTAATTTTACGCAAACGGATCCCTAAACCAAAAAATGGTTTTCACAGACCCATACTATTTTTGACACCACACATTTTAATTTATATTACACCATGGGATGGATGAAAAATAAACATCCCCTCTTTTCGTGTACAGGAGGATCCCTAAAACATATTTTCATGATTTTATTTTACCACTTTGTCGGCGTGATTAATTTGTTTATCTATGGCAAATTATAGCTTTCTAGTACTAAGAGTCTCTGAGCTAAGTTGCGGACGGATGGACAGACGAACATGGCGAAAGTAAAAGAGTCCCTTGTTGACTACGGAACCCCAAAAACAAGCTATTATACATATTAAAAAAAATACATCCGAATTGAGAATCTCTTCCTTTTTGGGAAGTCGATTAAAAATAACCTGTCACAAGCAATAATAGTGTGTGCGAAATTTCAGCTCAATCGTACACCGTGAGGTGGGTCAAAGGAGAATGGGCATCATACTAGGGAAATTGGCACCAAAGCTATAAGATATATACGCCATTGGAAAAGCTTTTCAAGAAAATGTTTGTCAATTCTTATTTCGTTGGGAGTTATAATTACCAAAACGGGTAACTAATTTTGAACACTGAAGTTAAGGTTTTCAAAGCACTCAATACTTATGAGATACACACAGTTAGAAAGAGCTTTTCAAAAATAACGTTTGCTATAAAAACAACTATTGCCAAAAGATTTTTATTTGGTACTCCATAGCCAAAAAGTACACGGATAGATAAGAAGGAAATAAGAAGAAAGAAAAAGTGTTTATTCGTCACAAAACGACATACAATATAAGAACATGCTTATGCTAACTCCTTAACAATAGTATTAGTAGTACTTAAATTAAGTTAGTAAAGACGAGAAATAAATCAAGCAATAATAACATATACTACCTACATTTTTTTTATAACATAAAATAAATAGGGTGAAAAAGACGCCAGGCAGATGCATGCCATGATTGTGGCAAGAAGGCTTCCAGTCAGCATAATGCTGTGCCGTGGGGGACCCACAGCACGGCGTTGATTTTCAGTGGTCAGCTATAGAGCTTTTCAAGAAGAATATTTGCTTCTTACACGTCTACTTTCAATTGTTAGTTCGTTCGGACTTAATGACCTAAACGGGTAACCAGTCTTGAGCACCGAAGGTGACCGAAGTAAAGGATTTATCATTACCCAATAGATTTGCGATAAACACCGATCATAAGAGCTTTTCAAGAAGAACCTCTGCCACATAAACATTTATGCCAATTATAAGTCCGTTTATTGTTAATGACCCAAATAGGTGGCTCATTAAGATACCGAAGTCAAGGGTTTTCTTCGGTGCCCAATTGCCACAAGATACAAAAAATTAAAGAGCTCTTTATGAAGAAAATGTATACTAATCAACTTTCGCTAATTGTAAGTTCATTCGGCGTTAATGACCTTAATAGGTAAGTAATTAGGGCACGAAAATTTACATTTATTTTCCGTCTAATAGCTGTAGGGTATACACCACTAGAAATAGTTTTCCAAGAAGAACCTTTTGATACAAAACAACGATTGTTAATTGTTAGTTCATTTGAAGATAATGACCTAAATAGGAAGTTAATTGAAAAATTAAGTTAAGATTTTTTAGGAAGGAATATTAGATTTTATAAACACGTCGTTATCGAGTATTGACTTTATTCGAATAATTAAAAATCCAAGTTCATCAATTGACGAAATACTGAATTAATTAGAATTTAAATGATTCGTACTTAATTTCTCACAAATTCCTTTAGCTCCACAATCCAGAGAAGTCGTCACAATAAGAAATATTAGCCTTGCAGTTAACTATCCAATGACATAATTATTATATTCTAACGCTATTGCGTCAAGGGGCAGGCTTAATGTTTTTTTGATCCTAAAACAGAATCTAGGAGGACAATATTTTAAAGTAATTGTTAATAGACTTATGAATGATCCAGTTTTAATGAAAGTTAATTAATTGGCGAGATATCAGAATTTATAAACAGATTTAATGACTCACATTTAAAGCGCTGTAGTTCCTCGCATATACACAATCCAGAGAAAATGTCAAAAATGAAATATTCGCCTTAAAGAGATCTGTCCAAAGACAATATATCTTAACACTATTATGACAGTGGATACGTTTAGTGACATGTCGATTTTTTTTATTTATGACATAAGTATACGTTCCAATTGTGATTTTATATTAATTTTAATTCATAGCATGTATTTTTATGTACTGTGCTTAAGCAATAAATGAATTTGAGGCGAGGGGCAGGCTTAACGTACCAGAAATTAAAAAATATGAGATTTTATTATTCACATTTAGAGCGCTGTAGCTCCTCACTTATCCACAAACCAGAAAAGTAGTTACTATAAAAAATGTTTGCCTTGAAGAGATCTATCTAACGACGTATATTTCAATACTATTGAGGCAAGGGGTAGACGTAACCTTCTGTTTGACTGCGTCGACACTTACCCCCTGTTGAAAATTCATTCACAGCAGATAACGCGTGCTTGACAATTTGTCACATTAATTCTCCGACAATTTTGAGCTGGGAAACTGGGTGTTAAACCTTGATCCTCAAGCAGCATATAGGAGGGCAAAGTTTTAAGGCGATCGATTACTATATGCTTATAAAACGATGATTGAAAGGCACAGTAACAATTAAAGTTAATTAATTGACATAATGCCAGAATTTTAAAACAAAGATTTAATGACACACATTTATAGCGCTGTATCTCTTCGCCTATCCACAATCCAGAGAAGTCATCAATATAACAAATATTCGCCTTGAAGAGACCTACCCAACGACATTTATCTAAATGCTATTGAGGCGAAGGCTAGGCTTAACGTTCGGTCTGACCTAGTCGACTTTTGAAATATTGCTCCTAAAACAGCATCTAGGTGGTCAATATTTTAAAGAGGACGCTTGTAGTGTTATAAAACGATGATTGAAAGGCACAGTACTAACATGTAATTTAATGATGAAATACCAGAATATAAATAAGATTTAATGTATCACATTTTGAGCTCTCTAGCTCCTGGCCTATCCAGAATCCAGAGATGTCGTCATAATAAATAATACTGGTCTTGAAGAGATCAATCCAACGACACATTATTATATCCTAAAGCTATTGAGGGTGGGGCAGGAAAGCCCATTGGCCTTTACATGACTTTGAGGATTTGATTACAGACACACTGGCAGCCTAATTGCGCATTTGAATTCGGAAAGGCAAAGGATTTGACAGCCATCAATCTATCTACCAACCAATCACATGCGAGATGAAAGACGCGGTGTGTTCGTGCGGAAACCAAACCCCCCTAACATAACAAGACGCGGTGTGGATTTCCGTCTATGTGATTGGTCGATTGATAGCGGTCAAACCAATTGCTTTGCAGAATTCACTTGCGCAAATAGGCAGCGGGGCAGGTGAAAGTAAATACAATCTTGTAATAACGATTTTCAACGATTTTCCCAACTAGAAAACACATATTATGTACGTTTACCAGCTAGTAATATTTGTGAAGTTTGGGATCAAAGAGTTCCGTTTTTTTTTTTTCCAGAAAACGCGAGAAACATGTTTACTTACTGGTATTGGAATTTCCAGAATTTATCTCTGAATTTATTTTTATTGATGTCTTTCTTTAACAACTTGTATCAAGCGCAAGTTCGATCGTGCATGGAGTACTGTTCTCATCTCTGGGACGGATCTGCCAAATACCAGCTAGATGCACTAGAGTCGATCGAAAAGCGGGCCAAGAGACTCATCGGAAATGAGGCATTGGTCAAATCAAAGCTCCAGAGCCTTGAACATCGTCGCCGAGTTTCCAGCTTGTCGGTTTTTTATCGGTTGCATTTCAGGGAGTGTGCGATGGAATTGCATGATTTAATTCCGCCCAGCCCGTTCCATCATCGGACAACCAGACGCACGGCGATTCGTCATCGGTACATGGTGGAGATCCCACCCATACGCACAAAACGTTTTGGGGACACTTTCATTATGCGTACAGCTAAGGAGTGGAATTCCCTGCCGGAGTCTGTGTTTCCCGATAGCTACAATCTAGGGGTCTTTAAGTCAAGAGTGAATAGGTTTTTTCTAGGCAAGCGTGCTTCACCGTCGACTACATCATTGCTTACCATCAGGTGAGATAGTGGTCAAACCCAAGCCTGTAGAGGAAAAAAAAAAGACAGTGAGAGATAAAGAACCGGTTTTTGAATTTGTTGCTTGCAGTTAGAATTTTCAAGGCAAATTTTTACAGTTTTTCAGGCGAAAGTAGAGCTTGACGAATACTCAGCTTCAAATTCTTCATTTAGAAGTCGGAGAAAGATAGGAACTATGGCTTTTCCTAGTCAACTGTTTCGCCGACTACAGAAGAGAATGAAAGGTAAAATATAGAAATCATTACAGCGTAACAATAATATCATTCAGTACATTGTTGACTTCTAAATTCAACCAAATCCAAAATTAACATTAGAACATACAGGTGTTGGGTACCGAATACATAGCCAATGAGTAGGTAAGTATTCTCGGTGAATCAGACTGTTTTCAACTAAATCAATTCGAGTTAGTCGTAAGTCTGACATTAATCCCATTATGAAATTACAATTCTATTCCATAGATCATATTGTCTAAAATGTATGTTCGGGATATGAATATCATTGCGAGTAGAACGCGCGCGCAAGCGACCTACATCTCCTGGATCGGCGCCAGAGCATAAATACCTAGTGAGACCACCACTCGTCGTCAAGGTGACATTGTACATACGCCAAAAGATCCACAGAACTTGTCGAAATGTTTATAGCGTTGTATACAGTAATGTTATTAACATAAGAGCTAGATTCACATGCCTATTTTGGGTGTATGGTAAATCTTATGGTCGCCCCTGCTCTCAAAAATTCAGAAAGAATAGCAATTTTGTGTAGTAATTAATGCGTATCTTAATTATGTTCGTAGTAATTTGATCGGCATCATGGTGGTGGATGGGAATACTGGCAGGTTAATGAATTGGATTAAGTAGGTACTCCCTTTTTCGTTGTCTTCATTGGTGAATTTCGTGCCCGTCTTGGAAAGTTTTGACGGATTTACCAAAGGGCTGCTTTCAAGCTACTCTGTCTTCGGTTCTACTTAGGGCAGTTGCCACCGTGAATAATGTGATCGTCCATTTTTCCCACTGCAAATAGTTTTTCCAGGTTGTCTAGTTGTCTCCGGTTCTTTTCTGCGTGCAGGTGAGGTTGATTGGGGCTGACTAGACGTTGTTGTAATCTCCCGAGTCTCCCCTATATGTTTAGATATTGTTTTTCATTTATGTTATTTTCAAGGCAATTTTCTATGGAATCTAGTCTAACCCACCAACAGAGTTGAAATTAATATTGGTAGAACCGTTAATATCTCTCAAACATTCTATTACACATCAATTTGAAAGAAAAGTGTGTCTCTTAAGTAGGCCTTTCAGATAATATGAGTCCTACTGCTGTTGATTACTCGAACAGTCTTAACTCATCGAATAATATCAGTGTACGTATACTCGAATATTTCAGAACTGGGAAACAATGGGTCTTAGTTTTTTGCATGAAATAAATCGCTCTCTCAGATCTATCTATCTCTTTCAGATAATATGAGTGTCACTGCTTTTGGTACTCGATCTGTCTTAACTCATCTAAAAGACTCACTACTGTTGGTTTCTCGCTGCAGCGGACGCCTTTCGGCGTTCTTTGATTTAATATTCAGGTGCAAAATACGCCCATCGGCGTTTATTTAAAATTGCTTATATCTTGGCAAAAACAAGTCACAAAATATTATACTTGCAATATATGCACATTTTTTTTTAAAATACAACTAGGTACTGCTCGCAGTTGCCGAAATTATAACTTTTCGAAAAATTGCGGATTTTTTCCTAGGTGCGGAAGCGGAGAGAAGAAATTTTTACAAAGTTAATTATTTACATGTTAAGAATTGTCTGTTCTCTATAGTGTAGACTAATTGCATCAATTCGTTCAAAACAAGTACATTTTGATACTAATTTCATTCAGGTTGAAAAGATGTCTATAAAATGAATATAAATAAATAATAGTAACTAATATTATAAAAATGTAAAAGGTTTGCTACCTCCGATATTAATTTATACTGATAATTTAGCCATTCTTATCATTTGAAACTAACATATACGAGACTGTTGTTTAAAAGCGAAGTACAAGTATTTAATTAAAATAATTTACTTACCATTTATCGCCATATTCTCCAAATTTTCATAATCCAACTATTAAAGAACAAAAACTTCCCAAAAAAAATCGAATTGATGTTCGTAAAAAAATATTTATACAGTGCTGCAAACGCCGATCGGCGTTTCATATTATCCTTATCAGGTGCGAAGGACGCCCATCGGCGTTTGCGACGAAAACCGTCCCGCACTTGGCTATTATGCGTAATGTTGATCGCCGCAGCGAATGGGTTTACTCATCAGAATAATATCAGTGTACCTACGTTTACCCTAATATTTCAGAGTTGCGACACAATTAACAATAGCTTCAAGAACAAAAAAATAAATTGCTTAAAAAGTCCTTTTCGAAAACAAAAAAGTAATTTCTGTTGGTAATGTTGGTATGTTAGATCTCCTTTTTTTTTTTTTTTTTTTTGCACCATTACACGTGTACTTCATTATTTAGGAACTGCGACACAATAGATCTCAGCTTTCGTAACATAAAATACAGTTCTTTTAAAGCCCTTTCAGATAGTGTTACTTTCTTTTCTGTTGCACTCCATGCGCTTAGAAAGCTCTTTCAGAAAATATGAATCAATTGCTATTGAACACTTGGAACAATTTGTCGCATCCTCCTTTCAGTATTGTGAATAGAACCTCACTCGGGGTGGCGACTCGCTCTTGGACTATTTTTATTTATATAGACGTTAAATATTATATAATTATTAAAATAATATAAATATTCTGTAAATCATACATAACAATAAGCTCACAAACTTTTAGAAAAGTGAGTAATGTTTTTGTGTACCTGCACCTGGTACCTGCAAATTGACAGTAAGTCCAACTGAATTGGAAGTTTTTAGTTGGGTTTGCTCTCAAATTACATGTAAAGACTACTCAATTCCACATATTTGTGTAGAAAGAATTCAGCAACGTCTGGGGCATCTAGGATTTTGGACCAACTAATTTAGTCAATTTCAAAAAGCAAACTTCAAACGTAGACATAGGCACTTTGTAGAATTGGATAAGTTTCTCATGAATATATTTAGATATTGTGACAGTCATTAACCTCTGCAGACAATTAGTCTGTCAAAACTGGTTCAGTCTTAGCAAAATATTTTTAGCTAGCAGACATACACACATTTTCAAAACGTACTGAACATCAAACTATTCTGTTTGCCAATGACAGTACAGTGATCGTTTCATGCATAAACCTAAGTAAAGTACCTACTTACATAAGAAGTGATATTAAGTAATAGTAACTACAATACATAATTAACTGGTTAAATATGAACGAATTAAAAATCTATCTATCTTCTATCTATATATATAAAAGAGAAAGTATATGTATGTATGTTCCTTATAGACTCCGAAACGGCTGGACCGATTTCAAAAATTCTTTCACCGTTGGGAAGCTACACTATCCCCGGGTGACATAGGCTACTTTTTATCCCTGTATTCACACGGGAACGTGAACTACGCGGGTGAAACCGTGCGGCGTCCGAAAGTAAACCTATTAAAAATAATGTAATTTTGTCAATGGACCAATCAACCAAAAAACATCATTTACGAAAACATAACCTGGCACTGTTATACTTTTTACCCGACTACGGCGAAGCAAAAGGGAGGGTTATTTTTTACCCGGTATGTGTGTTTGTATATATGTATTTGCATCTGCTCCCTCATAACTTCTAAACTACTTATCATAATTTGACAAATGTTTCGTTGGAAGCGTCTTATTTGTCCACTAGTTAAAGGCTATGTGACGTCACATTAAATTGAATATGGCGCCCTCTAGGGGCCATGAAGACAAGGACAAAAAAAAACACGCCACCTAGTGGTATCATTGAACAGGGATTCCAAAATGATACCTTCATTTTAGAATTAGGATTTTTCAGCTAATTTTTTTATAAATTGTGAATAAGTCCACCGTCCTAGATGCATACAATGCCTGGGTAGCAACTACGTATGCTTTGGAATTATACTATATGGGCAATAGAACCACGATTTTTTGCGCAACCTGTATTCTGGGGAAATGCCACAGATAAAGTTAATGCAGTTAAAGCCTCAGATCAAATAAAATGTCAAGATGGAACGTTGCAAACAACAAAATGAAGCCGGTTCAAACTAAGCCTTGCCGTACAAATACACAATTACACGCAGTCACTAACAACGAAATTACGCCTTAGCTTGTCCTTCGAGCTTACAGATCAAATAATAAAGCGCAACTGACAAGCTAAGGGGTAGTTTCGTTATACGTGTGCGCGTATAATCGTTTATACGGCAAGGCTTACTTTGAACCGGCTTCACTTTGTTGTTTGCAACGTTCCATCTTGACTTTTTATTTGATCTGAGGTTAAAGCACAAAATAAATGTTTACGGTCTGTCTTCGCCTTAATTTTTTATAAAAATGGCAAGAATCTGTCAGTTACATCGGATTAAAAAAAAACAAAAAGACGTGTGGCACTCGGGGACTGCCGCGGTAAATCTATTCCATAGCATTTGTATAAATAATTAGGTATAAATAGTGTAATGACACACCAAAACAAAATTATTCATTTATAAAAAAATAACAATATTGAGAAGTGATTATTGAATTTCCCGCGATGTACATTTATATAGATATAATATCATATATACTTTCTCTGCGCGGCATTCATGACAACAAATTTCTTCCAACAAAATGATTATTAATAGATGCACTTATAATCAATATAAACGCAAAAATATAACTTTAGAATAACTTTAGAAAACCATAACAAACTAACTGTCAAACGCCTGACCAGAGGGAATCTAGTGACTGACAGTCAAAATGGCGGTCGATGTAATCCGTCTATTTGTTGAAGAGTCAAGGCCTATATAATCCCAGAGCTCTCATTGTTCTTCGTAATTATATCGGATTATAGCCGCCATTAAAAAGGACGTCCGTTTCATACATCGTTATTTTGTATAGGAGTTTCGCCCAAAGACCTTATACGTATTTCTTACTACTAGACTGTGTACCAAAATTTTTTGTTTAGCTAAAATGAAATCTATCATTTTACACCTAGGTTAGCTATTTCCTTATAAGCGGTAGCTAACCAAAAGCGGTCCTGGCGAGAGGGTTTCCGCTGGTAGTGTGTTCTTGTCTGACCTATTGCTAGCACAACTAATCATTGGGTTTGGTAGAAATGGTAGAAAATTTTATATGTTTCTTTTTATGTTATACCAAAACGAACAATTCATAGACTTTGACACTTATTTAAATATTTCTAGAAAAGTATATAAATATTTCTACAGATCCTATATTTAATCAATTCGTTGTATTTTAAAAAAATATCATTAATACTGAGTAAGAGTAGTACTTTTAAATGTTTGGGCCTGGTAATACTAAACATAGGGTGGTGGTTTGCGGATTTTTTGGCGGACTTTATTCGAGTGAAATTCAGCGGCTGTTAATATTATTTGCAAATTAATTCCTAGTGGAATACAATTGGTGTAGTTTTATTTCTCAACTGTCTACGCAACTGGAATATATGTGCAATCATAGAGATCCTTTGAGATCAAAGCACCGTCACAAGACAGCAGGGTCATCTAACAAGGTCCTCTCAGAGAGCTTTTTGTTCCAATCTATATGATGGTCTTGAAGAATGAAACTTGAAGAGACTTGGGATTTGAGGATTATTGAGTCGGGGAGGACTCTCTTCGAACTTCAGATAACCCTATAGTACTCCATCGTAAACTGCTCAATTCCTCTTCGAGTTCGGTGATATTTTCGTCGGGCCGGAGTGTGCGCGTGTTGTACGTTGCCAGGTCCAGTCGTCGGTATTTGTTGGGGTAGCCGGATCTCGTCCGGGATTCTTAGCACCCCTTGCCATACTGTAACCTCGACCGCTACCGTAGTCGAGGGTACAGGCTGCCGGGCAATAGGGGCTATGTTTTATTTGTGCTATTCATGGGGAGTGCTTTGCAGGCGGATTGGCGATCGCAGTATGGTTGTTACAAATGCACAGAGAACGCTGCTGCTCATTCTCTGGTTTTTCCCTTAGTCGCCTCTTACGACACCCATGGGCAAACATGGGATGGTGAAATTCTTTACGCCCGACACCATACGGTTAGTGATGTAGATACCAAAAAATATAAACACTTTTTTTATTATCTATAAATTATGTAGGTTTAGGTAGCGCAGTTAGGTAGCATCAAGATATCGGAATACTTAAACTATTGTTTTTACAATCAATTTGTCCCGTGTTCTGTTTTGTCATGGTCACCTCATTAGAAAGAGACACACTACCAAAGGGAGCCCTCTCGCTCGGACCGGTTTTTGCGCCATAGTGCACAGTCTAGTAGTAAGAAGTATAAGGTCTTTGGTTTCGCCAGACTGGTGTCGAAGACTGCCGAACTGAAACGACGTTAGACGATGCACGGCCCTCAAGCCACACCTCAGATTCCACAGAATTCAAAAACCTTATTAAAAACAAAACAAAAATACCCTTATTCACATTGAAATAAGGTCGCTTTTCTTTGACAAGCAAAAGTGACCCTTATTCTCATTAGCATAAGGTCCACATTGATCACCATTGGGGCGTGTGGTTTTTTCGTTACGGTATTTCTGGACTCGGTCCCCGCGCTCAAGGCCTGCGATAGAAGCTATGCAATAGCTTAAAAAAATATATCATACAAAAATCTACATGAGTTAGTGTTCGTAAATTGAAACATGCATTTATTTGAAACGTTGAAATCAAAACGTCGCAACAATTACATTTGCGCCAGTACACTCAACACTGCATTTTATAAACGTTTTCTAGGCATGGCAGTCATGGCACCCAGACTCTATATCAAGATAGATACCTAAGAACCACTTGCACGTAAAACTTAACCCAGAGTTAGGTGCTAACACGAGGTTAAATTGACAATAATTTATGACAAAATGTCAATTTAAACTCGTGTTAGAAAACGAACACTGAGTTAAGATTGTCGTGCAAGTGGGCTTAAGCTTATTAGACTCGCTTGCACCACCCTGGGTTAAATTACTAAGTCCGAGTTAGTAGCTAACCCGGGCCCCATTCATCATCATCAGCGACTTCGCCCACTTCTGAGTATATACTTCCCTCTTCTTGTACCAAAGCCCACGTTCCTGTGCCTGTCTGCCGGACCCATTAAGTATGACATATTGTCAAATTAACCTCAAATTAGGAACTATACTTCATTTGAAATAACATAAGAAATTTTTACAACCCCTTTTTCACAGTTCGTTCAACCGATTTTGAGTTCTATCCCGTAAATATAAGGATGGCATAAACAGCATAAACCTGTTACCAAAACTGTTTAATACACGTAAAACTGTTTAATACAGCTGCCATTTGTCGTATCACCAAAGCGATACCCAAGTAGTAAATGTTAGTCCTGTAGTTATTCTGGAGCATGCATTTTTTAGCCCTATAGAAATCCTATAAACGTTTATAGAACCGCATTTGGGCGCAGTTTATAGGACTATTAGGTCCTGTGATCGTTGTGTTACAGTCCGGTAAACTGCAATCGGATTATATAATTATCTTATTAGGTGCTTTTCCAGGATTCAGTATCCTATAAAGATCCGGTAAACGCACTGACTAAGTGCGATTAGTCCGCTAACGATCTAGTGCGTGACGCGTACTGGTGTAATAAGTCCTGTAACGATCTAGTGCGTGCCGCTACTGGTGTTATTGATCCCACATTTATTAGCGTGATGTTATTATAGAGCATTAGTTTTTATTCTTTTAATAACGGTGCCGTGGTAAGGGAAGATTGCGCTAGCGCTAAATCTCACCCAGCTCGTCCAGGGGGCAATGAGGGTGCCAGATGTTGATTCGCACACAGCCAATTGCTTGGACCTTCTGCTGACAACAGATCCAGACCGATACTCAGTGTCGATATCTTCACCTTTGGGTAGTTCCGACCACTGTCTGGTGAAGTCTGTGTCCGTCTACTCCCCGCCCGATCCCAGCCCAAAAGGCTCCCGGCGGGTATGGCGGTACAAGTCAGCAGACTGGGATGGGATGCGATCTTTCTTCACATGCTATCCTTGGCAGCCCACTTGCTTCTCTTCGGACGATCCATCGTCGTGCGCTGATGCTGTGACAGATGTGTTGCGTCGGGGAATGGAGTACTATATTCCATTCTCAGACGTAGCAATGTCTAGCGTCGACCGGCCATGGTTTGGAGCCGAGTGTAACCACGCCAACGCGGTTAAACACAAGGCCTACCAAGCATGGGTCGACGCTCGAAAGCGCAAGGCAAATGACGTGAGTCAGAAGAAGAGAGCCTTCAACACAGCTGCCAAGTCCTGCAAAAAGGTGATGCGAAGAGCACGGTTTGACCACATTAGCAGAATCAGGCGCAAACTTGCTTCATGCCCAGCGGGTAGCAAAGCGTTTTGGTCCCTGGCTAAGTCGGTCAAATCAAACTTTTGTCGCCCCTCACTACCACCACTGCTGAAACCTGACGGGTCACTGGCCCACTCCGCTGAGGAGAAGGCAAACTTGTTTGCCTCCCTTTTTGCGAAATCTTCGCATCTGAATTCTAATGGCGCGCAGCCTCCTCCATCTCCTGATGGATGTGTGAGGAGTATGCCGGACATTGGCTTCCATCAAAAGGACGTCCGTAGGGTGCTGCGTAGCCTTGATGTGAACAAAGCGAGTGGCCCCGACGGGATACCAGCAATTGTCCTTAAAACCTGTGCACCTGAATTGTCTCCGATCTTGACACGCCTATATCGCCTTTCGATAGAGACTGGAAAAGTGCCGAAGGCTTGGAAGCAAGCCAACGTTCAACCCGTGCCCAAGAAGGGCAGTCGAGCTGACCCGGTCAACGACAGACCCATATCTATAACGTCCATCCTCTGCAAGAGTATGGAACGTGTGCTCAACGGTAAGCTCCTGGCATACCTAAAAGCGAACGACATCCTCAGTGACCGCCAATACGGCTTCCGCCGAAATCGGTCCACTGGGGATCTTCTAGCGTATGCCATTTACATCTGGAGTGAGGCCATCGAGAGCCACGGGTAAGCGCTAGCCGTCTCCCTCGACATCTCAAAGGCTTTCGATAGGGTCTGGCACGAAAACCTCATTGGTAAGCTTCCTTCCTTCTGTCTGCCTAGTGGTCTGTGTGATTGGATTGCGGACTTCCTGAGGGATCGATCCATCCGAGTGGTTATCGACGGCTGCTCGTCCGGTCAGTTAGATATCAACGCCGGAGTCCCTCAGGGGTCAGTGCTCTCGGCAACATTATTTTTGCTGCACATTAATAATCTGCTAAAACCCGGAACCTTTGGGTACGCAGACGACAGCACTGTTGCTGAGAGATACGTTTCCGGCGCACGGGCTACTGGGCCTCAGATTCGGTCTCTCCGGGAGGCCATGGTTGAACGTTTGAACCTGTCCTTGAAGGCGGTCTCCGAATGGGGTGATGCCAATCTGGTCAGTTTCAATGCTGCTAAGACCCAGGCGTGTCTTTTTTCCGCTAAAAAGAGCCAATTCCATCCGGCTCCTTCTTTCCGTGGTGTAACCGTGCCGTTAACGGACCAACTCGAACTTCTTGGTGTTACGGTGACATCTACCCTCAACTTCGGTCCATACATTGAGGCGAAAGCTCAGTTAGCTGCAAAAAAGTTGGGGATTCTTGCAAAGGTGAGACGGTACTTCACGCCTGAACAGCAGCTCAACTTGTATAAAGCACAAGTTCGGTCATGCATGGAGTACTGCTCTCACCTCTGGGATGGATCTGCCAAATACCAGCTTAATGCACTTGAGGCGATTGACAGACGGGCCAAAAGGCTTATTGGCAACGATGCACTGGTCGCATCAAAGCTCCAGAGCCTCGAACATCGACGCCGAGTCGCCAGTCTGTCGGTATTTTATCGGTTACATTTCGGGGAGTGTGCGATGGAACTGCACAATTTGATTCCGCCTAGCCCTTTCCATCATCGGACTACAAGGCGTACGGCCATGCGCCATCGGTACATGGTAGACATCTCTCCCATACGCACAAAGCGTTTTGCTAATACTTTAATTGTGCGCACAGCTAAGGAGTGGAATTCCCTTCCGGAGTCTTTGTTCCCTGATAGCTTCAACCTGGGGGTCTTTAAGTCAAGAGTGAATAGGTTTCTTCTAGGCAAGCGTGCACGTAGACCACATCATCGCTTAACATCAGGCGAGATGGTGGTCAAACGCTAGCCTATAGATAAAATAAAAAAAAAAACAGTTAAGACTGCTATAGGACATACCTATTTTGCCACCATATTTTAGTTTTAGGGTTCCTTTAGAGAAATACATCAGAACTATCCCGCATGTCAATACATGTATTGTTGTCTTAATCAGTACTAATATTTTCTAAATAGTCTCAGAATTACTTTATAACACTTTCTCCATAAAATTGATTTCGACATAGATAAAGAGAAAATGGCCAGTAACTCTAGTAATAGCAAATGTAGGCCACATAAAAGCAGAGTTTTACCTATATACATCGGTGGGCATGCTAGTTTCGTGCTAACAATCCATTAGAAGTCATGTCTCAGACAAATCAATCCTTATAATATACAAATATACTTGACCTAAAGCACCCATATCTAAGACGTTTACAGAAGTGTATGTCTTATAGAAGAATGGAACAAGACGTTAACAAGCATAAACAATATTATAAAATGCGTTTATAGGTTCAAAATGCAATACTTGCTAATTAGTTTTATATTATGCGCTTATATAACTCCAAGTTTTAGTAAGAATCTTATCTTGTTGTCCTGTAAACGTCTATAAAACTAAGTAATAGGATCGAAAGTACCCGTAGCGCAAATCATCTTATGAGATGCTGTTGTGAGATCAGTAATCTCAGTCAAAGCTTCTATTAGATTCCTATTAGACTTTTAGTCTTATAAGTCGATTACTATATGACCATTTTGCTACAGAAGTCAAAATCGGTTGAATGGGCTATAAAATGGTATCATTTAAATGACTAATGATATCTCAAATAGAGTATAACTGTGTTAAGTTTTGACGCAAGTAATAGAGAAAAATAAAGAAAAATATCTATATAATATATATATCTAATTCTTATATCTCTTCAAAGTTAGAGTGGACAGGCAGTAAAATAACTTTATTTTTTGAAGTCGGTGTCTTCCGTAGGTACAATTTTTTTGCGTTATGGACACCGACTTCAAAAAATAAAGTTATTTTACTCTTTGTAGTTTTGTATTTGGAAGTCGGTTGTATTTTTTTGCAAAAAAGTTTTTTTATTTTTCACTTTTTAGTTGTACCTACTTAATAGACATAGTAAGGTAACTTTAACGCCAAAATAGATTTCATGAAACTTGAACATAACCGGTGTAATGAGAGATCTGCGTACCCCTTAAGAGCGTACTGGCGTGATGTTATGTTATGAAATGGTATAAACAATAAACAGACATGCGATTGCAGCAATCCCGAGAGATTTACCAATATTTATTGAAGAGTTCTGTTGTATATCTCCGAAGTTCTTCATCAGATCTTCACCAAATTAAAATGGGACCAATTTCAAACAAACTCTTTCAAACAAAAAAAATAATTTTCAAAATCGGTCCACAATTGACGGAGATATCGGTGAACATAAAAAAAAAAAAAAAAAGAAACGTACATAATGTCGAACATAGAACCTCCTCCTTTTTGGAAAGTCGGTTAAAAATACAACTTTACGGTATCGTAATTACAGTAGTTTCGATTAGTTTTATTTTCCATATGGAAAAGGATTTTTTTGCATTATTACTGGTGAGTGTAGATAGGATAATATTGCCAAAACAAATGGCGTAAAAAATAGTACATATATTTCTACAGTTGATTATATACCTAAACTAATTGTTGATAGGAACAAATCCTTTATGAGTTTCTGTATTACTTTATTTTAAGTACGAAAACGCTATAAACCGAATCACCAAAATGTTAGTAATCCATCCATAGGTACACCAAGATGGTAATGGTGTCGACGACTCAGGTGGCAGTGGACGGCATCAACCAATTAAATACATTAACAATACCTACTAGATCTCACCTTAAGAATCACCTAAGCTTCCTCGTTCCACAGTCGTTCATGCAATACGACTGTGGAACTCACTTCCACCTAAAATTCTTGATTCCCAAAATGTACATCTATTCAAGAAACAAGGCAAACCTCTCCTCCACCATATTGTAATTATTATATATTATTTTGTATATATTTTATCTACTATATATGTAGTTAAGGTTTATGTGTGTTTTTATACATCATTAGTTAAGTCATATAGTTGTAAGTCTATTTTAAGTTTCCTTATATCCTTCTACACACTGTCTCCATATATTATAAGCAGTACCTTTGTGCTCTTCTATCAGTACTATTTATTTTCTCTGTTATGTGTTTTGTGTGTACATAAATAAATAAGAAAATAGATTTCAAAACATTCAATGCTTAATTGTGATTGTACGAAATTATATTCTAGTCCAGGAGTCACCAAATACTTTCATTTGCGGTTTGTTTTTTAAAATAATATGACCATCGCGGTCCGTGAGGTTTAAAGTCAGGGGTTGTAGAACCCCTTTGTTAAAATTGAAATAATAAACTTAAATATGTAAATATAGATACAATATCAATGAAGATATGAGGATTTTGATGAGATGATTCGTACGTTGTCGAAGCGATTACGTACTCCAGTGTTACTGGTAATAGTAAGTAAATTATATTGTAATATTTCCTAAAGGTCCACACAAAAAAAGTCGGTGGTCAGAATCCGGACCGCGGTTCGCCATTTGGTGACCCCTGCTCTAGGCAGTGTCAATGTTATCTAAAAGTTCTATTCAGACAGTTAATCCTGTTTTGGAATAACTTATAGCGCGTATCTATATTTTGTTCAGCTATATCTAGGAATGTTCGAAACTGGCACTGTGCCATTTGACCCTCTCAATTATAGATTACTGAACTACCTAAAATTATAAATACCGACACGTTGAGAAATGAAATGTATGAGAACAAAATATTGTCTATATTTTTTATCGTGTCCTGTCGCAGTAAATGTACGGTTTTAAAATAGTGTGCATAAAAAATATTTGTGGAACACACATATTTTTATCAAAATAGCGTCACAAATCAAGGTGAATGACATCAGAAACATAAGAGTTATCCGTAATGGTCACTTTTTATTTATACGTGTGAAATATTAACAGAAATTAAATCTGGAATACTTCCAGAAATGTTCTTTACCTAAGCCAATCGTTAAAATGTTATGAAATAATTAAGAAGAAATAATGCTGTCGCAGAAATCCGACTGATCTTTGACCAAGGATCTTTAGAAGCACTAGAACCCTCAAAAATGCTCAAAATGGCGCAGTCAACAAAGGCCTAGTGTACAAATTTGACAACAACAAATGAAAAAGAAAAACATAGAAGTACAACATATATTGTTTTTATTCAATTTATGGAATATCTTTTAAATTTGTCTAATACTGGAGGAGGAAATAGGCGAGAGCCAAACTTCGAATCATTACTTTTTACAGAGGAAATTCAGTCGGAGCTCTCTGCCCTCATTTCCTCTTAAAGACTTCTTCAAATTATACGCGATGAACTAAAAAATTGTTAGTTGTGTTAAGTACGAGAAAGGAGGATATTTGATACGTTAGTAGTTTAGGCCTGTATAATCTGTAGATATAATATCACCAGTTTACCACACCCTACCAACTACATGGTGGGAATATTGACTCACTTTACAATATTTTAAATGCATTTCTCCTAACTAAAATCCAAAAAGGTCTGTAAAACTATTCATCTTTATCTTAGTGGTTCAACGTTCTCTGGCTGGCTCATTAACTAGATTCCTAAAAATCAAACACAAATGATAAATATGATCGTAAATTAACCAAAGCCATGAATGTCTTAAGCATTAATTTATTTAATAAATCTCCCGTCTTAAAAGTAGATAACATTATTAGAATATCTCCTCTAAAACTGAGTGCAGCTCGACAAAAAAAACACACATGTTGCTGTTCACTCTTTGTTTGGTATATTATTAAGAAAGGTTTGTGGTATAAGAACCTAAGGAAGACAGATTAGCTATGTTCAATCAAAGCCAGAAGCTCGTTATCTACCGTGACAAACAGCAGCTGTGACATGCAGACAGACATAACTACCTATATGCATTGAAAAGCATCGACGGTATACTTGAATCACTTCAACTTTTGCCAAAAACACATGCATTCAACGTAGGTATAATTATAAACTGTGTCATACTCTCGCTAATGTCTCTCTGATAGTGGCACATGTGTTGGATCATTCGGTTCCCTCCAATCCATGTGTCATATTCGTGAACGGGCGCCATCAGTTGGGATTGGTCATAGCTGAGCTATGTCGGCCTGTTTTTAATTATCTATTTATTGTATTTTTAATTGTTTGTTTTACTCTAGACGCTTTTACGTGCACGTTTTTATACATCGTTCTCACATAAATATTATATGTATTTTTCCAACAAGAATAATGTAACCAAATACTTGTACAAACACTTTTTTTTATAAAATAGTGAGTGTGGAGTTTCTTGTCCGTTCTTCTCCATAACAAGCTACATTTCCGAATGAACGGTAGAATCAATTATTATTATGTAATTTTTTTTTTTTGGCTTTCTACTTAATTGAATAAAGAAATTTTGATTTTGAAGCTTTTATTAGCTGCACTTGATTGTTAGTTGATATTGTTAAATGGATTCATTCTGGCAAATTTTGGACTTCTTCCCGGACTATCTGAATTATGACCTGCCCTCGTACCATGAACCATAAGGGGCGGGACAAACAGAAAAGACGTAAGACGAGGACGGGTCGCAGACGCGGCGCCCCTTCAATACATTTTCATATAAAATGTATAGAAGCGTCGCGACAGAAAATGAACAGAAAAGACAGGGCGCGGAAGAGACGCGGACGCGAGGCTTCGACAACTGCACCCTATTCGAAAACATATAGAAGAGGCGACGAGCAGACAAGTGCGGCAGAAAGTGGTGTGCGGGGGGTTACTTTGAACCCTTTGAATGTTAGCAAGTTACACCAAAGCCAGAACATCCTCGTCTTCTGAAGAAGACATGTTTTCGCCTTAAAAGCAGACGCTTAAATGCAAACCTAAATGTGAGAAATGCAGTGTCGTCTCACTTGTCTTCGCATCCCGTCCACGCCCTGTCTCTTTCATATTAATTCATATACTTTAACCGCGACCCGACGCGACGACGAGACAGGGCACAGGCGTCTGAGCCGCGACCTTGTCTTTCGTCTTTTCTGTGTCCCTCCCCTAATATTTCGTCTGTGACAAACGCTAGTTTAAAAAAAGGTTTTACTGTAATACCACAGTATAAATATACAAATAGTACGGAAACTACCTAAAAACGATCGAAACGACACACTCACACAAACATGCGCATAGACGAGACCTCTAAGCGGCTCGCACTACTGACAGCACTGCAAGCGCTGCATAGGGGTCTCGTCGGTGCGCATGTATGTGTGAGTGTGCCGTTTCGAGCGTCTGTAGGTAGTTTGCCGTACTGTTCGTCCACATTTATACAGTGGTAATACCTACCGCCACAGAGTTTATTTGCTTCACAAGTCGAAATATACAATACACTCAGCGTTCAATTTCATTATTTTTAAAACCTTTGGTGTTCTGCAGTTGCTTTCTGAGAACGTCCTCGGCAAATACTACCCCAGATTAGATTGTAGTAGCTTTCTTTAGCTGGGCACTTGAGACTAGCACTTTATATTAAACGTAAAATTGAGCACTTATTTACTCTCTGTGATGAAATTGCTGTTGGCTTGAGTAATTGAACCTTACCTAATATTTAACTTTCAGAATCAAATATTGTTTTTCTTTGTTCTCAGATCGTTATATGTTTGCCGAGGTGATGGGTGAGGCTGGCAATCGAGCTTACCATCCGGCAAAAAGAGATAACCAATATAAGACACTGAGTTTTACTACCGGGATCCGGCGCTAGAATTTTATATTGAACTAGCTGACCCGGCAAACTTTTTTTTGCCATAAAATCACCAAACATTCATCTACCCTACCCTACCTACCCTACACCACCTACCCTACCCTACCTACCCTACACTACCTACCCTATCCTACCTACGCTACCTAAGCTACCCTACCCTACCTACATACCTAACCTACCTATGTAGGTAAGGTACCAATTTTTTTTTAAGAACCTAGCAATAACAAACACAACAAAAAAATAATAAGCGAAATCGGACCAGCCGTTCACGCGTGATGCCGTGTCCAAGGGATATAGGGATTCATTTTTATATATAAAATAATAATATAGATAGATAGATACTGAGGCACACAAGTTGCATTCGATGTCAGCGAAGGCGATAGTCGAAATGTACCTACATAGACTTACAAATAGACGGACTTTGTACATAGTTCTACCTACATTTAATATGATTTTTATTTATAGATTTGTAACTTACACATAATTATAATATACATACTTTGACCCACCTTCTGTGTTTATTCTATTTTGTTTGTTATTTATATATTATTTTATTATTTAAGTATTTTCCGTTTCCGTAAGTGAGTCCGTGGCATCAACAGTGGGTCCTATCAGAATATCAGCGCGGCGTTATTTTCTTTTTTGGATATCGCTGCACATGCTGAGATAGAAGCCTTTTTGGTCTCGCACGGGGTTTTTATTTTAATTTTTTATTATTGTTTAAATTTATGCATATTTTTCGTGTCTCCTGTGCGGGTCACAAATAAATATTTTTCTTTCTTTCTTTTAAATGTCATAATGTTAAGGAATAAACACGTGATTTTTCGATTTCTCTTTTCAATCCCATACAATTTTGGTTTTTACCCGACTGCCAAAGGAGTAATGTGTTTATCAGTCTATGTATGTATGTATATATGTATGTATGTATATATGTATGTATGTATATACATATGTATGTATGTTTGTTCCTATGTGGCGTTCCGTAGGCCAAACGAGTTGGCTGATTTTGATGATACGTGCGTCAATCGATTCGTTTTAACCTTGCGGGTGTCACTGGCTACATTAAATTTGGAAAATAGAAAATCTCTCTTGGGCGCCATATTGTGGGATCCCAATTTCTTTTTTCTTCTTATCCCTTCGTGTGGGATATCAAAATAAATGATATTAAAAGGCGAATTCAAAAATATATAACACATATGTTTAAATGTACCTATTTCGAAAAAAATCTTAAATAAAAGTGTTAAATAAAAAAAATCATTCAAAAAATCAAAAGACGCAATATTCGCGAGCTGGCTGACAAAAACCAGATGTATCCTTCGACTGCACAGCATGATTTTATTATTGTTTACGACGCTTTTTAAGCAGTCGGGTATTATGTTATTTTTTTTGATAATTTCTATCGCCACGCTTCCGATGATAGAATTCCACTTGTCTAAGGCCTTGATCAGAACCCTTCCTCACATCGATAAACTAAATACGAACGATTTAACATAAGGATTATTCATGCCGTGCTTAAAGATTTGAGGCTGTGTTTAGCTTTTATCTATCATCATCACCACCATGATCTAAGCTTGAAGATTACATCAATTTCTTTTTTGACTCTTTCAACATAATAATGTTATCTTGATTAGGTTATGTGACGGAATTTGTCCATAAACTGAACTCATACCAAAAAGCAGACCTATTAAATGACAAATGATTTTATTTCTGTAAGTTGGTTTGTACAAGCACTTTTACATGTCGAACATATTTTTTAAAACGAGATGAGGTCGGCGTTTCCTATTTGACTACTCTGAGAAGAAAGGCCGAAACAAACTCAGAGGTCACAGTCTCTTTTAAAGTCCAGACAAAATCTTGGTTAGATCATGTGAAGACCACGTAGACTGATGTCTGAAATGGTTTTTTACAAAAAATCTAACTAATATAAAGCAGAACGGTATGAGTGAGAGCAGATCGTGGCTAAATAATACCAGCCGCACGGGCCGATCACCGAGGTTAAGGGTCTATATTGTGGCCGGGGTTAAAATGCATACTATCTCATCCGACAACACGTGCTAAAGGGATAGATGCTGTGTTGAGCAGTAAGAGCTAGTGCGCGTACGAATACACACTTTTGCAAATTTGTAGCGAAATGGATGATGATTTAGGAAGAAAACGGGCGCGTGTAATTTTATAAACAGACCTTCGGGAGTATGGATATCATGAACTACTGAATGTATCTGTTCAAAAATAATTTGCATCTTTAAATTACTAATCTATCCCTATAATCAGTTTTGCAATTTTTCAACTTCAGGTATTTATTCCAGCCCAAAAATGCGTTAAACTTTGTGTTGAAATATATGGAACTTTCGACGCTCATAACTTTCAAATATATATATTTTTTACTTTTCTTTTTGCATACAGGGCTAATGATGATACAAATTGATATCATTTTTATTTTTTACTTACACTGCAAACGGTGGAGTAATCGTCATACTACGTTTTTATGGAAGAATGACCGTCTAGGGCACCCTTAAGCAAAGCTTGCCGAGGTCGGTCCGTAGATGGGTGGCCATTTTTGACTCACCGAGACACCTCCGTAAGCCGTTCCCGGCTATCATTTGCACATCTTTGAAAGTCGTTACAGACACCAGGATATCAGACACCAGTTTTATTAAAAAAGTGATATCGTATTAAACAGTCAATGTGTTTTAGAGGTCAAATAGGCAGGCAGTCATCATCATCATCATTTCAGCCAAAAGACGTTCACTGCTGGACATTAGCCTTCTCCAAACATCGCCACACTTATCGTTCCTGTGCGTTTCGCATACGCCGGACTCCTGAAGCCTTGACCAGGTTGTCGCTCCACCTAGGGGACGGCTTCCACCACTGCGTCTTCCGGTACGCAGTTGCCACTCCAAAACTTTTCTGCCCCAACGGCCATCCATTCTGCGAGCAATGTGCCCTGCCCACTGCCACTTAAGTATGGCAATTCTTCGGGGTACGTCGGTAACCTTGGTTCTCTTGCGGATGTTTAATTGGATCGCGAAAGGAAACTGCTCGCTCCATGTTAAATACTGGTATCCAGCTGAACCCGGTTGGACTGGATGCTGATCTCAACATAGTTGGAAAAAGAAGGTTGTTACAGTAAAACTATTTTCTTAATGTCCCTCGGCAAACTTCGTGTTTCATCAGTCATCGGTTTTCTATCAGTTGCCCTTTGCACTTGGTGCAGACCAAACGCTCTCAATCAACTTGGAATTATATAGAGCTCTATATAGTTCACACGGAAATCAAAACAAAACAACAATAAAGTACTTAGTTCTGAACTCAAATTATTATACACGATAAATCTAAATAATTGATGGACATGGAAATTAGCATTCGTTTTTATTCGGCAATACGATGTTTGCCAAGGGACATTGAGAAAATAGTTGTACTGTAGATTTATTGATTATAGGTTGATTAGGTTATGTAACGGCTTTTCAGATCTATAACAAAAAACTATTTTAAGAGCACTATAGTATGAGTGTAATCAGTATTAGCTGGAGCGTGTGATTATTTTACGTCAAGACATGGAATCATGTGGAATTTGATGACGTTATGGTAACCACGCCAAGATTGCTGCATGAAACCGACAAGATTAATGCCTGCCACGAAATAGATCGATGAATTAGATGAAACATATCGTTGATTATTGATATACTAAATATAGTAGGTATAGTACCTACATATTTCTGTGTTGTAGGTAGGTATACCTTTTTGGCAATTCGGCATGGTTTCATTTTATATTCTATAATCAGTATTTGGAACTTATGGGATATACTGTTGTTTGAAAAATATTTTTAATCATATACCTAAAATTTATCTTGACTCTCTCGAATTAATTTGAGATAATCGATTGCTACTGCTCGAGTCAAACTGACAAGCACCTACAGACTATACACTTATTTTAAATAGAACTGGGATGCAACCAAAATATTTCTTTTCAAGTTTTTTTAATTGAAATCTGTTGTGATTGCCTGCAGCTTTAATGCTGATTTTTTAATTAGTACAAGCTTATTTGATTAGCTACACGAACTATATTAGGATGATATGCTTTTTTATTTATATAAACATTAAAAACGCTTCAATACATGCTTTATATTTGTTCGACAAGTACCCTCGATTTTTGGCATTTTTGTTAATAAAAATATTGACGGTAGTTCATCCAAGCAGTTTGCTCTAAGAATAATTGCACAATCTTAGTACAGTACACATTGTCATTACCGCACACGGAATTAATAATTATCTATAATTTATAAGTTATTTTTAATTATAGTGGGTTTGTATTACAATAATAATACAAACAATATTGTACTACTTCTAGCTTTATACATTGTTGGAGTGCCATTGTATTGATAAAGTGTTTTTATTTTTTTCATACGGTAGTGTAGTAGTGATTCAAGATGAGTAATTTTACGAAGTTTATCAAAACTACACGAATCACTGATGACTACGAGATCTCCAACACAGTACTCGGCCTTGGCAACAATAACAATGTCGTGGAATGCAAGGAGAAGAAGACTGGTGCAAGGCGAGCATTGAAGGTCTTACTCGATAACACCAAAGCACGACGCGAAGCTGAGCTACACTGGCGAGCGAGCAGAGGCTGCTTGCATATTGTCCAGGTCATTGATGTGTATCAGAACTACTACAGAGGCCTAAGGTGTCTTCTATTGGTCATGGAGTGCATGGACGGTGGGGAGCTGTTCCGAAGAATGGAGGACAACATAGGAGGTACTTTTACTGAGCGACAGGCTGCTCAGATAATGCACTCAATCTGCGTCGCAGTCCGTCACCTTCACGACTTAAACATAGCCCACCGCGACATCAAACCTGAGAATCTGCTGTACACCACCACTCAACCGAACGCAGTACTAAAGCTGACAGACTTCGGGTTCGCTAAGCAGACCTTGACTCCTTCTGACACTCTGGAGAGTCCTTGCTTTACACCGTATTATATGGCGCCAGAGGTCCTAGGCCCGGAGAAATATGACAAATCCTGTGACATCTGGTCACTAGGAGTCGTGATGTACATCTTACTAAGCGGATTCCCGCCATTCTACTCCAACTCCGGTCTTCCTTTGTCTCCTGGCATGGTAACGCGCATCAGACTAGGCCAGTACGACTTCTCCCAGCCCAAATGGTTCAACGTATCGTCCGAAGCCAAGAATCTCATCCGAGGAATGCTCTTAGTTGACCCCGCTAAGAGATTGACTATTCAGCAAATAATGTCAAATCCCTGCATCCGTCAATTCACCCAAGTGCCCGAAACTCCCCTATACACGCACACACTACTCCGAAACAGCGGCAAAGTATGGGCAGATCTGCAGGACGAAATTACTCGCTCGCTCGCCACCATGCGAGTCAACTATGATCGGCGGACGATACAAATAAAACCGCTAGAACAGAGTAACAGTTTCCTTCTGAACAAGAGAAGAATACGTCGGCATCTGATTCTTTGAAACGACAAAAGACGGTTTAGAAACGAAACGGGCATTAGTGTCCGACCGAAGCTTTGGCTTTATTTTATATTTTGCACGTTTTTGGTGTTAACGCCATCTAGTTGGTGTTTGTTGATGGTTTTAACTTGGTGTTTTTTTTTATATTTTCTATATTAAGTGTAATGGATTTAATACCTCTTGTAGGTGTACAGTCGACTGCACATCAATGACAAGTAAGGGCGCGTTCTCATGAGAGCTGTTAGCTAGTTTTTTCTATTTACAAACTAGTGTATTATTATGTTGCCAATTATGTCTTACCTTGTAGATCTACTAGTTAATAACAGCTACCAATGGCAACACACCCTAAAACTTTGTCCTTACCAAACTAAGCGTAGCGTAGTTTTACAGGAAATAATAATTTTGTTGACAAAAAAATTGGTTTTGTTTTTTCATAGCTTATTTTTTTACATCCAATCATGTTTGAAATCACCATAAATAGCCCTGTATTTTTATTTGACCCGTACCATCTCAGAATCTGCATTGATTGTCGATACGCACTCTAAACGACATAACCTTTCACCATAAATAAATACAGTAAGTAAATTATTATATGCTATAATTATATTTCGCTGACGAATATCAAAAAGATCGGCAACACTGTATACCGGAACCGCATACAACGCCATGTTCATCTTTTTGTCCGTGTTTTGTTTCTGCCATGTATCAGAGATGGCGCTGTCAACGCAAAATGTATGGGCATTTTCTTAATGTTTTCTTTTGGTAATTGTTCTGATGTTATAATTATTGAAAATCTGTTTTTCGCGGTGGAGAAAAATCCAACCAATTAAAGATTGAAAATTGGTCCTACCGTTCTTGATTAGGTAAGTAATAAATGGTGCAACTTACACTAATTTGTTTAACATTTAAGAAGGTAGAGAGTATATCAAGTGGGCTTGAATTACCAAATCCGAAACTATGAGGAATAGCGAAAAACACAAAAAGGATTAAATTCTGGAAAGTAATGTCATACGGTAAACTTGAGGCAATACCTCATTTTAACAAAATATTATTTTATTTTACCTACCTATTAAACCTATCTTATGTCGTACCTAGCCTAAATATCCTACCTGTATATGGTCATTATTTTCAATAAATAGCCGGATTCGACAACTCAAGCTTTGTATGACATGCAACATTACAATAATTTTGATTCCGTTATGTATGTGTCGCAGCCATCTGGTTAAATTAGCCAGGATTTCATAATTAAATAGGATAGATAGCTAATAGGATACCTAAACGTTCATTAAACGCCGTCATCCAATTAAATGGCTGAAGGACCACTAGCCAAGTAATTGAGCGCAACGTTTAACCAGTTGGCTAAAAATCGTAAAGTCATTTAGTTAAATTGGTTACTGATGAATTTGTAATGTTTGGTTAGGGTGACTAAATAGTTTAGATATGTTTTCATAGATACTATTTTGACAATATCACACTTTAATTTTAATTAAAATTGCACACAAGAACGAAAAATAAAATTCTCGGTTTGCGCTGTTGACGCCATATTTGTTTTGGTGAATACTAGCGCCGCAGTGGGAAAAATTGAACTAAAATTAAATCACTTGGCCGAGTATTGGTCAGTCATCTTTATATCTATAGATGACTGCGACATATGGACTATTTCGCTATGCACAAAAGGATGCCAGTCTCCCACTAAAACAATAGTTAATTTTACCCTAAATATCTACAAAGCAGTCCTGGATCATCCAACCGAGGTATCGTATACCTAGGTACCTTCATTATGTAATCAGTTTAAATGAAGTGCATCGCATCAGCCGCTGTCGCCCGCGTCCCGTAACGCCTCCGGCCTTCCAAATTATGCTGTACCGTGAAATATTGCGATCAGCAGTATGCTTGAAAAGCGTTGTAATTTCATACTGAACGAGGGAAATTTCATAATTCATTCCAGTTTAATAAACTAAGATATTGCCGGCAGCATTGGATGGATTTCAGTTTCAGTTCGAAACTTTAGCTGTAAGGATTCCTTTCGACAGATATCTTATTTCTTCAGCATTCATGCCAAGAAGACTTTGATTGCGAAGTTTAGCTGTTAGTTTTATAATGAAGCTCCTGTAAAACATTTACAGGAGCATTTACAACACCTGTTAGACATTAATACATGGTAGCAATGATATTCAAATAAACAGATACGTTATACACTCACAAAACATTTGAGAAAGTGTTCCGCGCAGCAAGTGTTACACACACACACTTTTCATTCATCTGACATTTCACTACAAGTCGAAAGGGATGGCTTGATAAAACCAACAAGTAAAAAAGAGACAGCTAGTGTTTGTCACTTGCGTGCGAATGTAAACAAACATTATTCTGACCACCAATGTTGTTTTACCTTCAAATATCAGAAAACGAGGAAAAACAAAAATGTAAATTGAGGCGTATTGCGTACTTACATATGGTATGAGATCCCTTCTGTTTTATGTACTTTGGTATCATAATACATACGATGGCATTTTTTTAATTTTGTTTTTTTTTCGACAAAGCATATCGCTCTTCGCCATGCGTGACATAGACTAAAGACTATACGTCACAATTAGGACGTATTCGAGTCTTCACAATGCTCACGCTCATAACATATCTGTTTACTAGAATATCATTGAAAGTAGGTAAATAAAATGGAGTGAAAAACTAGGTTTAAGATTATGTGCCTGTTCTCGGCAAAGTGTAAACATCGCCTCCCTTTTTAATAGGCATCGCTTTAATGCATCTCAGGGAGGCTGTTATTATTACCGCCCATGGGGGCTCTATTTTGTACAGGATGCTACAATCTATGAGCTAATGAGGATATGAGCTACTGAAGAAGAAGGAGGATCCATGTTATTACAATTGCCAGTTTTCGATTTGGAAAATGTGAGCTAAGGAGAAGGTTGGTTGTTGATCATCTTTCAGGCTGGCGGAACAGATTCAGACAACATTGACCTGACAAAGGTTCTTCTACTTTCTTAGGACACTATCTTCTGGTATGCCGAAAATGAAAGTCAATGCAAATAGGTTCTTTTTTTTCGGTAGTCTTAATCAATAGATACATATAATAAATCTGTAGAAAAGTCGTTTTTGTACATCGACAATATTTCCAAACCAAATAGCCACGATAGAACCCATTTCTAGCATTCTTGTTTTTTTATTGTTGTTGTCGTGCACGTACTTATGCAATGTAGATAAGTTTTATACATACAAATTGTGCGTAACTTGAAGTAAGATAAGATAATGATTTATTTCTCACCACAATATAGGTACATTTAGAGAGGTATCAATACAAAGTAGGTACGTAACAACAATAATTATACTGTGGGAGACTGGTGCCTAAACTAGACGTGAGGTCTGTATTTCAGGACACCAGGTCTCCACCCGTTGGGTAGTGCTTACATTTTAATTTTGTGTACAATACTTGGTGCGGCAAGAATTTCTAAAAGCATAGGCTTTCAAGTTTAAAATGCAATAAAACAGAAAAGGAAAATGGTATTGTGGTGCATCGACACATTACATGTCGCATGCACAGCAAATATTATAATGGTCAAATAAATAATTATATATAGAGTTGTGTACTAGTGCTCACCGAAACCAGTTGTTTTATTTACATGACTCATAACACCCAACAACACGTACACAGAAGATACACTTACATCTGGTGACCCCGATTTGAATTAACACGCGCCGCGATTTAAAGTGATTTCCTCGTGTCGTGGTAACTGCACTGCACAACCTTACCAGCCTTCCACAAGCGGATCTCACTGGTTTTGGTTTTCAAGAGGCATATAGTTACCGAAGACATGAGCACAAGTGGAAATTGTGGTGTGTTACCAGCATGCGGAGCGACGGACAGCAGTCAGGCCGAAGTCGCAGCATTAGGAATATCCTCGAAGATCCCGGATTTTTGGATAGAGATGCCCAGGGTGTGGTTCGCGCAGTTTGAGACAATGATGGCTCCCCAAAAACAGGGTGACGAAGTAAAATACGGAGTCGTACTGTCCAAGCTCCACAAAGACGCAGTAAGTCAAGTGGCCGACATAATAATGTCACCCCCCGCCACTAATAAATATGGTGCTATTAAAGAAAGACTCCTAGCCGTGTACGAAGAATCGGAGGAGCGGCAATTTCAAAAGCTGGTCAGTGAAGTGGAATTAGGCGACCAAAAACCGTCGCAACTGTTGAGACGAATGAGGGAATTGGCACGTAAGAGTCAGGTGGCCGAAAAAACCCTCCATGGTTTGTGGATATCAAGACTCCCCGATCACGTTCGAGCAGTGTTAACGGTCAGTCAAGATCAGAAACTTGACAACCTCGCCGCCATAGCAGACAAGATATTGGAAGGACGATCAGGCGAAGTGTCGGAAATATCAAGCGGACAAACACAGCTTATGGTTGAGATGGTCAACCAAATGAAGAAGCTAACCATAGAAATAGCAGCCTTGAAATCCAATGCAAATAATGGTAGACACCGTAGTTACAGGCGCAACCGAAGCCAGTCGCGCACAAGATCACACTCCAGGACGAGGATTACACCCGACAGTCCCAACTGGTTATGTAGGTATCATCATCGGTACAGGAATCGAGCTCGGAACTGTGAAAATCCATGCAATTGGAAGAAACCGACGGAAAACTAAATTCAGCGTTGACAGAGGCGGTCGTCAGCGCTATCATACCGTCAAACCGCCTATGCGTTACCGACCGAAAAAGTGGGTATCGTTTTTTGGTAGATACAGGCGCTAACATTTCAGCCATACCTAGAAGAGGGAATCGTTTAAAAGCTGACGACACATATAAAATATACGCTGCAAACGGTACACAAATAAAAACATACGGCGACAAAACGCTGACGTTGAATCTGAATATGAGACGCCCGTACCGTTGGACTTTCATCGTAGCTGACATTACGCAACCAATACTTGGAGCCGATTTTCTAGAAAGAAACAACATTTTGGTGGATGTTCGGAATAAACGTTTGATTGATGGTACAACTGGACTTCAGAGTAACGCAAAGTTAATGAAGTCAAGCACGCCTACACTTCGGACCGTAAAATTAACCGAAGACTACGCAGACATTTTAGCAGATTTCCCGAACATTTTGAAACCTCTCGATACAGAGTCACGACCGAAGCACGACGTTGTTCACCAAATCATCACCAATGGACATCCTGTTTACTCCAAGTCAAGACCTTTGCCAGCGGACAAATACCTAAGAGTGAAGAAGGAGATAGAACACATGCTAGAGACAGGGTTATGCAGGCCTTCCAAGAGTCCGTGGGCAAGTCCTTTGCACGTGACATCGAAGAAAAACGGCGAGTTGCGACTATGTGGTGACTACAGGAGATTGAACGCGATCACGGTACCGGACAGATACCCAATTCCGAGACTACTAGATTTCACATACCTACTACCAGGAACCAGTATTTATTCAACGATCGATTTAAAAAGGGCTTACAATCAGATTCCAGTACAAGACGTAGAAAAGACTGCAGTAATAACCCCGTTCGGTCTATTCGAATTTCCAAGAATGCCGTTTGGACTACGAAACGCAGGGCAAACCTTTGTCAGATTCCTAAACACAGTCTTAGCAGGACTTGACTTCGTATTCGTATATATAGACGATATACTAGTGGCGTCATCTTCAACCAGCGAACACCGTCGACATTTACAAGAAACGTTCAAACGGTTAGACGAACATGGCATCGCAATAAATCAAGCCAAATGCAAACTGGGCAAACAGCAAGTAGAGTTCCTCGGATATCAGATCACAAAAGATGGTATCAAACCATTACCAGACAAGGTCGAAGCAATAACCAAATACCCTATACCAAAAACCGTACAAGATTTGCGAAGATTTTTAGGCATGATCAACTTCTACCGGAACAATATACCACAAGCAGCCAAACACCAAGCTCGGTTAAACAAATACCTCATTGGATCGAAGAAAAATGACAAAACCGAAATACAATGGACTCCAGAGGCATTAGAAGCATTCGATCAATGTAAAGCAAGTCTAAGCGACGCCGTTACATTGTCTTCACCAACAACGCATTGCCCGTTATCACTAATGACAGACGCATCTCAAACGTGCGTGGGCGCCGTTTTACAACAGTATGAAAACGGAAACTGGAAGCCACTCTCCTTTTTCTCAAAGGGACTGAGTGAAACGCAGTCAAAGTACAGCACGTATGATCGGGAATTGCTAGCCATTTACATGGCAGTAACGCATTTTCAACCTTATGTCGAGGGAAGAGAGTTGATAGTTTACACCGATCATAAGCCGTTATGTCATGCTTTCACTACAAAACAAACCTGCACAAGTAAAACGATAGCCCCAAGACGGCTACGTCACCTCGAGTTCATCGCACAGTTCACGACAGACATACGTCACCTATCCGGTAACATGAACCCGGTGGCCGACGCGTTATCGCGACTCGAGCAAATAGATTGCCCCACACCTGTGGATTGGACTGAGTTAGCAGATATGCAACGCAATGACACTGAACTCACTCAGCTGTTAAAAAATTGCAACCTTAACTGGAAAACAACGACATTATCAGGAACAAGACAACTACACTGCGAAAATACAAAACCAAGTTTACGACCGTATGTGCCGAAATCACTTCGAAAACAAGTATTCGACACCATGCACAACATAACACATCCCGGAATAAGATTATCGAAGAAAATGATCTCCGAGCACTATTTCTGGCCCCGCATGAATACTGACGTCGGCATTTGGGCGAAAACATGCCAGGCATGCCAGAAAAGCAAGACACATAGGCACAACTCGGCCCCAATCGGAATTTTTCCACCCACAGCACGATTAGACCACGTGCACGTAGACATTGTCGGACCACTACCAGAATCCAACGGAAACAGATACATCGTGACAATGATCGACAGAGAAACGAGATGGCCGGAAGCTGTACCAGTAGCAGAGATAACAGCAAAAGTTGTAGCGGAAGTTCTCATAAGCACCTGGATAGCGAGATTCGGATGCCCAAACACCATAACAACGGACCAGGGACGACAGTTCGAGTCAGACTTATTTATCACTCTGACCAAGTCACTCGGTATTAAGAAGACCAGAACCACCAGTTATCATCCACAGTCAAATGGTTTGGTTGAACGCTGGCATAGATCAATGAAAACCGCGCTAGTCGCGCGCGGAAATACAACGAACTGGTCAAGCGAACTACCCATAGTGCTACTAGGATTACGAGCAGCACTACGACTGAAAGAGAATACAAGTCCAGCACAGATGTTATACGGAACTAACATACGTCTGCCAGGAATGTTTATCGAGCCGAAAACGCAAGTAACATCACCAGAGACTTTTGCACAGACACTCCAGAGGACAATGGCAAAGCTAAGCCCGTTTAGCAACACCCAACAGGCCAGCAGTCACAAATCGTACATACATCCAGACATGAAAAGCTGCGAATACGTATACGTCAGAACGGATGCTGTGAAGAAACCACTGACCCCAGCCTACGAAGGCCCATATAAAGTGTTAGAGAAGCAAGAGAAACATTTCAAAATTCAATTGCCGAAGAAAACATCAATAGTAACGGTGGACAGATTAAAACCAGCATACATTTTAATGGACGGAAAGGTAAATGAACCTTTAGAACACCAGAAAAGTAGCAGTAGCGAAGTGAACGACGACAAAAATGTTGAGCCAGCAGAAATTAATAAGACCGCACCAAACACAACACGCTCAGGCCGCGTCATACATCCGGTGGTACGATTTACAATACCGCCAGATCAACGAAAGAAAAACACGGAATAAAGAAAAGAATAATTTCGTCCACACAAACTACCAAACTACCGCAGCAGCAACACGCTGGTAAAGCAAGATCAAGACAATTGCAATATTCGGAAACATGGGCAGCTGGGGCTCCAAGGAAGAGATCGTGGTGGCACAAACTGCCGCTGGGTCAGGGGGATCCAGCATCTCAATGACGGAAATCTCTATGGGGGGCATTTTCATCATCGCCGTTGCAGTGCTACTGTACTGCATGTACAGAAAGTGTAGGAAGCGGTTATACAAGAACGTGACACGGCACGTCGACGCCAGGCAAACGCAACCAGCTCAGATTCCAACAGTCTCCATGCGTTGCTGTCAGCACCCAAACGGAGGACAGGGACCACAAAACGTTTAAGACAGCAGCAATCGGGAAAAAGGAAAACAGAAGAAAAGTGTAACCGCGTAGTATTAAGTTCGTTTTTATTTTTGTTCGTGTATGGCTATATTTTGTGTAGAAAGAATACTTCTTTTGTCTTATTTTTTATGTAAACTTTTTAATTATTTTTATGTAAGTGTACTCGATTTGTTTATTTGTTTTTAAAGGGGGAAATAATGTGGTGCATCGACACATTACATGTCGCATGCACAGCAAATATTATAATGGTCAAATAAATAATTATATATAGAGTTGTGTACTAGTGCTCACCGAAACCAGTTGTTTTATTTACATGACTCATAACACCCAACAACACGTACACAGAAGATACACTTACAGTATCAATTATTGGTGCTTGGTGTTAGTAGGTATGTTTAGTAGGTCTGAATGAGAGTTTGTGAGTGAGTACGGTGTATATGTGGGTGAATGTGTGGGTAGTGTGTGTGGGGTGGGGGGAAAAGTATGTATGGCGTATAATGGCTATTTTGGGACAGCAAGTAGTTCTTCTGTTTCCTCATAATTCAAATCCCGGAGCCAATTGCTTAGTTTAATTTTGCATTTGGTTTTGGTGAGGTTATAAATTGGGAGTATCCTATTTATCTTATTATAAAGAAAGCAACCAAGGTAGCAAAAGAAGCGGTGAGAGGAAGTAGTCGAGAGCCGGATGTGATGGCGGACAATGGGATCGAATCGTCTTCTTCTGAGGGAGATTGAGTGGTTGAAGGTAGTGAGGCCATGCTGTTTTACAACCGTTTGCAATATGAATTGCTGGCGAGCCGTTAACACCTTTGCTTCCTTATATAACATAACCTAACATAACGTTGGATAACGGAAAGGTCGGAATAAGGATACTTTCAGAATGGCTCTCTGCGCTCGTTCAAGCTCTAACATAGTATTTTTTGTATTACTTAGTTTTGTGTTGTTTCATCGCAATCGGTTCACTCTATCAAAAGTAAGATGGATTAAAGTGTTCAAGAAGAATATCTAAACACGCAATTCTGATACTCGGACAGTTGAACTCCATATTCGATAGATGGCGTTGCGCATTTGACCTCATTTTCGAATGGCGGTGTTAAGATTCTCCGCGGAAGAAAAACCCTAGAAAAAGAATGGTAGGTAGGTTGGTAGGTAGCTAGGCAAATAAGGTAGGGTAGGCAGGTAGGTAAGTAGGGTAGGGTGCGCAGTTAATACGAAGCGAAGCAAAAATACACTTACCGTAAGACATATTTAAACTATGTTGTCACAAAACACTTTATGAGGCTACAAAATTCACCTTTCAATGTTTATTACAATATGATTTTAACAAACTGATTAGTACAACATAAACTTTTAACTACACGGTAACTTAATAACAGTTTTGCAAATTATAAAACACTTATAATTTTTCTGTTTGGATGACAACATTGACCTGACAAAGATTCTTCTACTTTCTTAGGACACTAACTTCTGTGGTTCTGAAAACGAAAGTCAATTCAAATACATAATTATATTGATCACAGTGGCATGATTGTATACTGTACTGTATTCCTTCCTTATTCTTTCCTGGACAAAAAAAAGAAAGGCAATTGATTAATAATCGAAGTTTTTTGTAGGGGTGGCGGAATCTGGTAAGGTAATCCTGGTAATCTGTGTGACAGGATTTCCTTGTGCAGATTCCAGTCCCCCACAAAGGATTTATCAAATAATGTTCCACTTTTATGTAATAGTTTGTAAGACACACAAGAGACAAATATTTATGTTACGTTATGTTATGCTATGTTGTATGATTCCTGAACGTTCTTTTACTAACTGCCTGTACTGAAGTAATGAAGGTATTGTTAGGAGATAATACAATAGTAACGATACCATATTGTCAGTTTTATTCGACAGCATAACGCATGTTCTAAACATGTTCTGACTAATTGGTCACCTTCACATTAGCTCCGTGCTAATCTACACGAAATCATTCGTTACAAAGAAAAACTTACAAATCTACAATACATTGCGTTTGCCGTAAGAAACGTATTTATGTATTTTGTTCTAATTCATGCCAATGGAACTGCTTAATTTTACCACTAAGAAGTGTTCGTGACAAACGTTAAAATAATTTTAGAGGAACGTCTCACCGGCACAACGCAAAATAGTTTGAACTAATGCCAAGGAAACGGGCAATTTTCCAATGTGTTGCGATTTTAATATATAGGGTGAAAGGCTCGGATTGCAGGAAACGGATGCTTATTGCTCGGCTAGTCATGTTTCTGGTCAATTAGCCTATTGTTCGTCCGATAGACTGCCAAGGACGTTACTACCATCAATAACCGAAAATAACATTATTCGTTCTTATATAGGTTAGTTACCGATTCTTACAAAATATTTCATCATCGTTGCATACCAAAACCCCTATACCAACATTTGGTTGAGTGTATTTTCGGCTTGTTTTGAAAAAGCTTGTTTTTGTGTGGTATCAACAAACTGCTGTTCTCTGATATCGGATATGGAATATTCATGTTCGGTTTGGTTTAAAGTTTAGAATTTGGAATGTTTTGTTTTGTTCGCAGAATCGGTGTGATTCGTAACTTTATTTATAAAGCTTTTATAGCCTGTAAATGTTCATTGCTGGTGCTGGAATTTGGCCTTTTGCCTCGTCCACATTTCACCGATTACGACTTATAATAACTCAGTTGGGATGTAATAAACATCCCGATTAGAGGTGAGCGTAATGCTTATAATATTATTAGTGTAAATTATGCAGATGCTGTTTTATATATTTACCTAATAAATAAATTATTCCGTCTTAGCAAGTTGTAGGATAGTTAGGCAGGTAACCTACTTCCCTCAAGTATGTTATTTTAATAATGTTTTCAGGTGTAGCACCGGTAGATACACTTGTAATATAAGCTTCACTTATAATATAAAATCAATCTGCCTAGCCTTTTCCCAACTATATTGGGGTCGTCTTCCAGTCTAACCAGATTCAGCTAAGTACCAGTGTTTTACATGAAGCGACTGCCTATCTGACAGCCACAACCCAGTAACTGGGTAACACGGTACCTCATGGCAAGACTGGTGTCAGATCTCAAGCTTCTGACTACTCGTAACGACTGTCAAAGTTCTTCAAATGACAGCCGGGACCAACGGCTTAACGTGCTTTCCGAGGCACGGAGGAAACTCGGTATGTTGAAATTGTCACCCATCCACGGACCGACCTCGTCAAGCGTTGATTAACCTTGATGATCGAACCGTGCGGCTGTTATTATTTAGCCACGAGCTGGTCCACTTATAATATAATTATTATATTATAAAAGATAATTATTATTGAATCGCCGATCTTTTGTTCACCTAGCCTTGTTTTGCATGCATGGAATACTTAAACATCGAAGAATGTAAGCTTGAAAGTTTCTGGAATGTTGCATTGCATCATAGCCCGCTCGAGGTTGGACGCAGCTAAGATCGCGTTTCCAGCCAGCGTCAAGGATATTCTTTTTCTATCGCCATAAACAAGTTCGCACGAATGCATTATTATTTCAGTGGTGGTGAATAAAATGGCCGAGGCCGCGACGCCCCCGGATTTCTGCCACATACAGCTCACCTACATCTAGGTAGATTTATTTATGTGACATGTCTTATTGTTGTTTTGTTGACTCAATCTACACGGTAGGTACACGTCTTTCGGCTGCAGCGATGTTGATGATGAGTTAATCTATACTAATATTATAAAGCTGAAGAGTTTGTTTGTTTGCTTGAACGCGCTAATCTCAGGAACTACTGGTTGGAATTGAAAAAAAACCTTTTTGTGTGTTGGATAGTCCATTTATCGAGGAAGGTTATAAGCTATATAACATCACGCTACGACCAATAGGAGCGGAGCATACATGAACAGTGTTGCAAAAACGGGCAAAGCTATTCCTTTTTGAGAGCTTCCGTTGCGTGCGCAGCGTAAACGGTTTAGCTTACACAAATATCATGTATGATGGAAATGTTCCTCTTTAAAAGTTCTAATAAAAAGTCCGCGACAGCATATTTCTATCTTTTAAGAATGACTCACTATAACCTTTTCTTTATGGTAATCTTTGTTCATTTGCCAAGGAATTTTATCAACATCTATACTAATATTATAAAGCTGAAGAGTTTGTTTTTTTGTTTATAGGGTAGGTAGGATAACTATCCTAGGGTTGGCAGGTAGTGGTACATAGTTAGATAACCAGTTGACGGGAGTAAAGCCGCGGGGGCCAGCTAGTCAATTATATAGACATAGATAACCTAAATCGAGGCGAAGGTGCTTCCTTGCTGGTTAATGATAAATCTTGGCAGTTTAATTATATATATTGTCTTAATTATACGGTACTAATTTACACGACATTTAAATTAATACACACTTCCCGTACGCAAAATACGCGCTTAGACGTGGAGTTGCGGACACCAGCCCGTCTTAATCTAATCTAATCTACACACTTATGTCTCAATATATAGACCAATCACATAGACCGAAATCCACATCGCGTCTTTCATCTCCATTGGTCGATTGCTCATACGCTATGCCCTTTTTCTTGCCGGATTCACTTACGCAATAAGGGTGCTGTTCACCATCTTCACTACGCTGATAGGCGGTTGGGTCAACCCTCAGTACTCGAAACGGCATATCTGCAACAAAAAATATTTTATTTACGAGTATTGAAACTGCTTAATAAGAACACGTTCTAAAATCAAGTGTGCTGATTTAGTGACTTGTATGTTTAAGAAATATCGCTGTTGTTTGACCTGAAATTCATCGGAACTGTTGACCTAATAATTATGGCGTACGTGACAAAAACAGTCGTAAACCGAGCAACGAGAATCACCTTCAGAATCCTTTCTGAAGGTCTGAAGTCTCCCTTAATGTGGTTATAACAAACGATCCTGATTGGATAATACCATAATCGCTAACTCCTGGTGATTACTACTCGTACAAGATCCTCATTTAGAGCGTTCGTGTCAATGTCGAGGCGCGATAACTGGCTTTCCTGATTATCGTGATGACTTCCGCGCTGCACTGTCACGCACTCATCGCGTAACGGAACATTCGCTGCAGTTACGTCTAGCCTATTAGACAATCGACTCGATTCTAGATCTCCGTGATGAAGACTGACGATTAATTGACATCGAAAATATGCTTTTATGTAGCTAAATGGCTATTGAAAGTGTTATGTTTATTTTTTTTCAATTTGGAGCAATGCTCATGCATACTGCGGGTAGATAGCGCAGTTATGTGGTACTCCAACCCACTAAAACTCCACGGTGTCTTTCTGTGTCGCTTATGATGGGCGAAACAGGAAGACATCGCGGCGGCTGTCCGTCACCGCACCCTCTACTAGGGGGTACCCCCCATCAACGGCACACCAGAACACATTGCACGTCGTGACCACCCCAGGGACCTAACCAGCACATGGGCGTCAGACGTCCCCGTGTATGGCACCCTTGGTCCTCCTGTGAAAGGGCAGGTCAGTGGCTTCAACACCACCAGCCTACCACTTTTTGACCGAAGGGGCTAGGGACCTTCCCTGCGGCCCCACCGTGTCCGCCATCAGACGGTGGCGACCCCGTAAAGGCTGCGGTCGGTTAATCGGCAAAAGCTCTGTCGAACGGCCCCTCCTCGGGTTTGCTTCACCGTGGATGACCAAGCCACGGTTACTATGCCCCCCCGCCTCGACAATGCGGGACCTCACCGGGGGGAAAGTGTTATATACCTACTTATTAATAAATAGAGAGGTAATGCTATAAAGTTTTGAATCATTTCATCTATGAAAATGCAAATAAAAATAGCTACGTATCGGTCTATGAAATACCAAAACACGCTAATGATTTATTTCTGAATAGTGTCTTCAATTAAAATTGAAACTCCGCAGACGATGATTAAACCAAAATTGTATGAAATCTAAATTCTTATTTGCCGATATATAACTAAATAGAGAACAGTGTTGGCCCAGTGGTATCGGCTGCGTCTTACAAGTTGTGGGTCGTGGGTTCGAACCCAGGCAGGCGTATTACTTTGTGTAAATTGTTTCATCACCACTGCTTTCAAAACGGTGAAGGAAAACATCTTGAAGAAACCAGAAGTCTTAGAACCAAACATTCGAAGACATGTGACATCCACCAACCTGCACTGGGCCCGCGTGGTGGATCCCGGCCCATTCGCTCTCACAGACAGGAGGCTTGTGCCCAGCATTGAGAACATTAATGGGATGATGATTATGATATAACTAAAACTGGCAAATCGAAGAAGAAGAAGCGAGTTACTATGTGCCCAACTGTTTACATTCCGACGTTTGGCGAAAACAATCGTTCCTAGAAGAAATTCGTTGTGAACACTCATACGCGTAATTGGTAGTACATATAAGTATTGGAGTCTGGTAGTCAACAACCAGCTAGCGAAGACTGTTCAAGTCAAGTTTCGAAGCTACTGGAACTCCATCTTACTCCAGATCACTACCAATTCGACAAATAATAAAAATAAGCCACGATCCTCATAAGTTAAGGACCAACTAACAATGAAGATTCCTTTAAATCTAAGAACTTTGCTGTATGATACACGCAATATTTCTCAAAAACACCCGTTGTGTCGGTGATCTCAGTTGGTATATGAACTAAAGCTAGTACACTACTCAACAACGACCACTCTTTGTTTACGAAGCAGACGAAAGTCCTGTCCATAAAACTGGCCGGACAAAAATGGCGGACGCTGTATGTGTAATGCAACCATTACTGTAATTTACGTGTGTTAAATCATGTTCAGCGCAGACGCTGTCTCTGTCGTTTTAATTACTTTGGACCGTTGTTTACTCATCAACTGCCGCCTGTCCGAACTCCCGCGCATGTCACACGTCATCGCAATAATTATCTGTGACAGTCATTGCGGTCAAGATCGAATGGATTTCTGGCAAGTGACGTGTCTCGATGCTTTCGATCGATACGTTTCTCTCTGATCAAGTCTGAAGATCGATGCGGTAGTTACACTGTTTGGTTAGTTGTTAGTCTCTTTATGTGTAGAACTGCAGCCGAATTGCGTAAGTGAATTCGGCAAAGGTGTTTCCTTTGCCAAATTCACTTACGCAATGCGGCTGCAGTTTGGAACCTTCAAAGAGTTAGAATCATTTCTTTCAACTTTTTCGGTATTGCGAAACTAATTTGGAAAGAGTACGATCATCCTGCTGATGATTTATTTCCAAATAATTACGCCATCATTTATTTTTGTTTTACTACAACTAATGGTCTTCTAATGCTATTAATTAAAAATGTATAATGGTTCCTTATAACTGAAAAAAATAATATTCTTTACAATCTATTCTATGTCAATATATTGGTCATGGAAAGATTCATCGCCTTTCCTTTCCAGAGTGTAATAATAATGCAATAAGTAAAGTCGTTTTTGTGAAGGTTCCAAGCTGTTTCCTTTGCCGAATTCACTTACGCAATTCTGCTGCTGTTCAGCCCGTTCCAACCATATCATTAGATATTAGTAATAGTAGTCCACTACACGTTGCAAACGGAGGCCTCCTCACACATCTTCAGTCTAAATGCTGATGATAAATAATCCATCACAAAACTTAGGTAGGTAGGGACTTCAGTTTGCTACCAAAGACCAAACGTTAAAGTTCGAAAGTTAATGATATATAGATCGAAAGCATATGATTCCAATTAATAGGTAGACAAGGAGTGGTGACATATTATAGGGGCATTTAAAAAAATTGCTTACTGAAAACTAGAATCGTTGTATTTTTTTTACATCTGCTAACGTCAATCTTTCTTACGATTCGGATGTCACAATATTCGCCAAAACTGTTTCAGTGGTTTACGAGAACAAACACAAAAATAAATCAGTTGATTTTGGCACATTCGCGGGGCTTCTACATAGATAGGTACAAGTGATGGGAGCTTCATACAACTGAAATAAAAACCGGCCAAGTGCGAGTCGGACTCGCGCACGAAGGGTTCCGTACAATTATCGCAAAAAAACGTTTTTTGTATGGGAGCCCTCCTTAAATATTAATTTTATCCTATTTTTAGTATTTGTTGTTATAGCGGCAACAGACATACATCATCTGTGAAAATTTCAACTGTCTAGCTATCACGGTTCATGACATACAGCCTGGTGACAGACAGACAGACAGACGGACCGCGGAGTCTCAGTAATAGGGTCCCGTTTTTACCCTTTGGGTACGGAACCCTAAAAAGCACAACTTTGTGTAGTCGGACGAGGTCGAATCATTCAATTGTAAAGGTGTCATCATTCAAAAACTAAAGGTGTGTGTAATAAATGGTAAGATCAGGTATACGTGTGTGATGTTTGGCAGCTTTCGTTAGTAGGTGGTCGATATTCTGGTCGAAAAACAAAAAAACAGCGTCGAGTCGCCCACGGCGCGCACTCGAGCGCTGACTACAGCCTGGTGGCATTCAATGAGTAACCCTTTGCGCAATACAGGTGACCTTATTTTAAACACTTGGAATGCGTATTCCAGAACATCTGGTACATTTTAAAATGTATCGGTATTTTAAAGCGATGTTTGTCATTTGTCGAATTAACATGAAAACCCAGACATATTTGTAAATATCGATTGAAATGTACAGTCCATTTACCCTGATGCAAAACAGCGATGGTGCAAGGAAGCGGGAGCAATGGTCACCGATGTCATTCATTCATTTGGTGAATACACAGATTGAGATTGATGAAGCCATCTAAGCACCTACTTCTGTGTACGAGAAGTTGTCTACCTCCCTGAAGGCATAAAAAAGGCCTCCCTGAATACATGGAAAAATAAAAAGAACATTTGCGTGAAAAACACGAGTGAAATACGATGCGATCTCGTGAATCCGAAGTGGGTTTAATATAGCCGTGGTCTTATTAATACACGACTCACCTAGAAACAAGCGGCATCGCATAATTCCCGTCTACCTGTGCAACCCGAGAGCCGGCACTCACTCCGAAATAGCACGCTCACACGAAAAACATTTCCAGTTACTCCGCTATTGTGATTTGATCACTCATTTTTTGCATATTATTATGTTGGCAGCTCTCATCCCAGCCAAGTCATTGTTTTATGACAATATTAATCTAAACATAGAATAATGATCATCGTTAGACGCTGAAACATAAGGCTCTGGGTTCTAGCCAAGTGTCTCATCATAAATTAGCGAATAGCTAATCGAGTTGTAATCGAATCGACGTGGCAATGACGTTGACGATACACGATGATTCGATCAAGCGGCTTGTAAACAAACCCGAACATGAGTCGCATCAAGCCGCATGTGCATTCGTGTCTTACTTGTTTTAGACATCCGTGTGTCATCAAGTCACAAATATTGAATGTGCACTCGAGGGTCGAGGGACATATTATGAACCTAGTCAGTAGGTACTATTTGAAATATTCATCTTGATTCACTCCTCTGTGATGTGCCCACAAAGCAGTGAGTGATCGATTCTGAATTCCTATGGCATTTACCTATAATTTAAAAGTTAGCCCTCTTATTCTACCAAATTGATTCCTACAATCCATCTGCTATATATCCCGGATTAACCTTAATTTTTTAAGTTTTTAAGGACACCGTTACCACATCAGGCCATTTTTTTAGCATGTTTGTATTAGCAAGTATATCAACGACTTGTTTATGTGTAATCGCGTATTGGATTAACAGGTCTGCACAAACTTGCAGTGTGCGTTTGAGCCAGTAATAACAGCAAAACCCCTTTCCCCGCATTGCGCATGTCCTCTCCCCTCAGTCGCCCGACAGCTGACTCCTGCATTTCAGCCCGAAATAAACCCGTAAATATGCGTCAGAGCATGACTGATCTCGCGATTACTTATGAGAATAACTCGCTGCACTTACAGCGACATTCTGCCCGATGAATCAATTTAAGTAGATTTCAACGTTCATTTCTTTTTACAATGACACATTATGTTATTTATATTGGTGACAATTGGACGCGTTTGCATGACTTGCACTAATAGAAATAAAATCCATAATGTGTACAGTTAAATATACTTTAGAATTTAGGTGTGAATCCTCATCCTCGCGTCGATTTCGTTTCTCCACCTGTTCCTATTCTCCGCAACATGCACGGCTTCTGAGGCTTGTATATATGTTAGGATTTGGTATAGAACTTCTGCCTCTAGGCCGTTTACCCTCGACTTTGCCAGTGACAATTAGGTACCTTTAGTAAGTTGTCACCAGTTTTACGGGCGATATGGCCATACGTTTGAATAGCCGCACCAAAATTGGAAAATGTGGTTCATGGTTTTTATTAGCGTACGTGGGGTTACCACGTGGTTACTGGCTAAAATCTTGCAAGTAAATCATTTATCAAGAAATACCATAATCTGATCCTTTTTTGTTATTCAGCAAAATGAAGTACCCGAAGGTGTTTCCATAGGGGTCGTGAAGTTTTTTCCTAATATAATCCACATTGATTACCAACACATTGAAATTGAAAAGAAATTGTATTGAATTAAACCTGCTTTCAACCTGAACGTGTTAAGCCTTTAGAGCTGCATTTATTTTCAGATCTGTGTTTAAATGTTGTACGAGTACCAATCCTTAAGATTATTGCGTTTAGATAAATAATTACTCCACGCCCGAGACCGGACAATATTGTATAGTTTAAGGAGCAGTTATATAAGGTAAGTATATATATTATAGGAGGTGATAGTGAAAGACAAAGATCGAGTATCAAATAAGTCTTACTAGCTGATAAAACAGAAGAAAGTACTGTCGTGAAAGGGACAAAAAGTTTAGTCGAAAGCAACTGTTTTATATTTCTAAAGATAATGATACGGCTTGTGGATCCATCTAAGACACAGTGCGTCGGCTGTGCTCCTCTTCATGCTATATCTTCAGGCTCCGCTTCTGTAGTGCGTCGGGGATGTTCGCGGATGCGCATGTCGTGTAGATTGTTTCTACACATTCATGCGCAAAAGGTGCGCAACTATAGTGCGCAGGGTGTGGGGCAGCTCCAACAGTATCCTAAGTATGATTTCGAGTCACCTAGACTGTGTTTTCGTGGGTAGGTAGGCTATCTCACATGGGTTGTCGCAACGAGTGATCCACTGTTAATTGTTGTTTTATTTTTGTAGTGTCAGTTTGTTAATATCTGTGTTAATAACGTAGTTTTGTTCGTTTTACTATTTTTTTGAGTCATGGATACTTGATTAAAGATAAATTCTATTCTATATCCCATTTGCTGGAGTATTCCAAATGGGCACCCTGGATGATCTGAACAACACCTAATATATGTGGCCGATCACAGGGCTCAAACAATTAAGATCTATCGTCGACACGCAAAAAAGATGGAAGACGATATTATTAAATCCATCCTCATAGTAACCAATTAAACTGCTTCACAGATTACTTAATCTCTAAATAAAAAAAGGTTGATTAAAAAAATCAAAAAACCCGACTGCTTACAAAGCGAACTTAAAAGACGTAAACAAGAAGAAAATCATGATGTGCAGTCGGAAGATACATATTCGCGAGCTGGCTGACCAAAACCAGATGTATCCTCCGACTGTACATTATGATTTTCTTCTTGTTTACGACTTTTAAGTTCGCTTTGTAAGCGAACGGGCGAAGCGGGTTTTTGAGTTTTTTTAATCAACTTTATTTATTTACATCTTTTTAGTTATTTTTTTTAATTAGGTACATTTAAACATATAAGTGTTATATATTTTTGAAACCACCTTTTAAAACCCTTTATTTTGATACCCCACACGATGGGTTCGGCAAATTTTTTCCCCCACAAAATGGCGCCCAAAATCCGCCATTTTTTTCATTTTTTTTTGTAGCCCGTGACACTCGCAGGGTTAAGACGAATCGATTGACGTAAGAATCATCAAAACCGGCCTACGCGTTTGGTCTCTAGAACGTGACATAGGAACAAACATACATACATACATACATACTTACATACATACATAGACTGATAAATACATTACCCTCGTTCGGCAGTCGGGTAAAAACAAATGCTACCTATTTTCTTTTCAAAGATTTATCTTACATAAATCATACAAGTATACAGAACAAACATTTTCTTAATGACACTCGGCAAAATTCTTGTTTCGTCAGTCTTCGGATTTCTATCAGTTGCCCTTTGCACTTGGTGCAAACCACAGAGAAACTTTTATTGGCAGACCGGACACTCTCAATCAACTTGGAAGTATATAGAGTTGTTAATCTACTTATTCTATTTACTTAATTTAAAATAAAACGTTGCCCCACACTAGGAATTTCTGCCTGTATCATGGTTGCGTTTACAAACATATAAACTCACATCACAACACCCAGAGCCGGAACAACTATCTGTAGATCATACAAATATTTGTTCCGTGCGGGAATCGAACTCGCGACATCCAGCGCAGCAGTCAATCTCTCAAACACTGCGCCATCCGAACAAAACCAACAAAATGTCATTTATTTTAAAAATGGAAGGAAAGCTGTTATTTTTACAGCTCTATGTATTTCATACGGAAATCAAAACAAAATGACAATAAATTAATTAGTTTTGAATACAAATTATTATACACGGTAAATCTAATAATTGATGGCCATGGAAATTAGAATTCGTTTGTATTCGGCAATGCGATGATTGCCGAGGGACATAAAGAAAATAGTTGTACTGTACATAGTTGAAATTCCTTTTCCTCGGATGTTTGTTAATTCTGATTTATTTAATTTCTTCCTTTCCTCGCACTAAAAGGAATTATTTCTTTCTAATATACAACATGTAATGTGTGTGTTTGAACAAAATAGTATCATATTTTTCTTATACCTAAACGAATAAACATTTTACAGCCATTAAAACATCGCAGTAGCTAAAAAAAATTGTTTTTTTGTTTCCATCTTTAAAACAAAGCCCATGCAATGTTATTTCGAAGGAAGAAACTGCCTAAAGAATTAAGTCCGCTGCTGTGCCTATTTGTGTCAATTTGTTAATTGATAAATAAATTGCCCTCAGTTTCCCACCTTAAAATTATCGGAGAATTAATGTGACAAATTGTCTAACACCCGTTATCTTCTGTAATTGGCTGTTAAAAATTAATTCAACCAATCACAGCAGATAACGCGTGCTTGACAATTTATCACATTAATTCTCCGATAATTTTAAGGTGGGAAACTGAGGGTTTGACTTAGTTTTGATACCTATAACTAATTATGTTTTTTTTTTATTATAAACACATCAACACGGTCTAGGGATATTTTAAAAAAAGCGAATTACTATCAATGTGTTAATTATTTATATGAGATTTAAAAGATACGTTATTTAATATTCTACCATTTTTTAATAATGGTTAAGGTACTTCGATTAAAATTTCAGAATTTTATGGACAAAAAAAATGAAGCATAGACGGAATTAACTTTTAATTTATGAGTAAAAACTGAAAAAAATAGAAAAATAATTTAATTTGTGTTTATAAACTTGAATTTAGTAGTCTGAGAAAGCGCCCATGATGTTCATAACACATCGGCAACGATTCGGCATGCTCAGAACAAGGTTGTCAATATTGACAAATCAATATTGAAAGGAATATTGTCCCATGTCCTTCTGAGGTGCGCAAAAAGTTGATCTTCTGTAGCCAGATTTTCAGGAACTTCCTTCAGAGCTCTTCTTTGCAGCACATCCCACGCATGCTCAATGGGATTCGCAGCCTTTGGACCAATTGAGTCGCCGTTGCATTTAGTTGAGCTCACGCAGTAATTTGCAAAAATCGGTCTTGTCTGGGGGTAGTGATGCGACTTGGCCCCCGGTGCCTCTCCGCTACTTCACCTGTGGCACGACAGCGTGTCCACAATCTTGAAATTACATTTTGGTGGGTCCCTATGGCCTCAGCAACATTACGCTGAACAGACCCAGCTTCCAGCATTCCCACAGCTCGTAACATCTCCGCCCTCGTCAAATGTTGGCGTTGCATGGCTACAATACCTCAATTTTAACTTTATCTTTCATTTAAAAATGAAAAAAAACTGTAACTAAACGTAATTCGTATTGTTTTCTAAATTTCGCACAAATGAAAATTTCCTCTCCTACACATCAAGACATTTTTATGCCACCGAAACGAAAGAATTTTCAAAAATTTGAATTTGGAATTAGTCTGAGGTAAATTACAAACAAATCGGTGTATAAAAGATTCCAATGCGGCCATTACTTTTCGAGTTATTTAATTGAGTATGAAATATCCCTAGACCGTGTTGATGTGTGTATATAGGTTCGCGCTTGGCCACTATCTCACTTGATGGTAAACGGTGATGTGGTCGACGGTGAAGCACGCTTGCCTAGAAGTAAAATAGATGATTTTAGTAGTAGAAACGATTATAGTGATTGTAAAAATAGGTTATATTAGGTACCGTAAGTATGTTTCTTCGCGAAAGTCTTAAATTGCCCAGATAGGGTTGATGGTTACAATTAATAAATGTAAGAGCCCCGCACAGTACCTTAAAATATCTCAAGCTGGCACACGTTTTCGCCTGCAATGCAATACTTATTAAAAATAAACAATAAAACTCGTACATTTGTGTCATCAGTTTCAGAAATAAACGCCAGGTACACACTGTTGCACATCGGGTGCTGTCATCACAAACCCTTTCATTTGGTTGATTTGACCACACGAGAGAAACTACGACCGTGAATGACAGTTGACAGTTCTGTGGTTTTTCTGTGCTTAAATGAATAGGTAACTCAAAAAAAAAACACAAAGCACGTAAGCGGCGGCGCGCTGCAGACAGAGGGGCCACTACGAACAAAGCGGCATTTTGTACACACACATTGACATTGCGATTTTACAGGGATTCTTGGGCAATATAGGACCGAGCTTAGTCGCGGCTGTCACGAGTGCTTTGTGCGGGCGTTTGTCACGTCATTCATAAAGTACTGTAACGAGGTTGCATTGGCTGGGTTACCTTTATTAATTTTTACAGACCGAATATACTTTAAATTCAGTAGTATTTATAAAGGATCTGGATGTCAACAATTGTCAGGCCTCCTAAAGGACATAGCAAAGAGTACTTTTATTTTATGGGACATATGTACGTGTAATTTGATACGTAAGTGTAGTAGTAATATTTACGTAAACTGCGGCGAAACCTTTAATTCTGTGCTTTCTACTTTTTGGACAATTGTTGACAAAATGAATGAACGCTATTATTATTGGTGGCTTAAAAACAACAAAAAACAGCATGTCTAAACGTTCTTCAAATGTCCAAACGATACAGAAAGGTAAGTAGTAAAACGCCAGTCTTTAGGTACTGCAGTTTAAGTATTTATACTTTACTTATACTGCCTACTCCTTTTTAAAATTCAGAATCAATATAGTAGCAACCCTAGTGAGTCTGTCAAGTTTAGGCGTCAATTTTCGAAACGGCGGGAGTGGCCCTTCTGTATACTTTCTATTTTGTGATAATATGTAAGAAGGCACCTGCAGTACCTACCTATAGGTACTTCATGTGAATCCGATTGGACTGACGACCGCAACTTAGTAAATAGTACCTAAGTATAAAGTACTATTATGTATTCTGGGGCATATTTGGGAACTGGCTAGATACTAAATACCTCGTTCTAGAATTGTACAGTACCAAAGCAACAGTATCTATCCTGAATTGTCTGTTAGGAGATTATCGATGATGGTAGGAGATGAAAACATTTCGACGCAACATAATCCCTTGAAAATATTGTAGAAATCTTATTATGTTTAAAAAAAACAACACTATATTGTAATTTCGATGGTCGTATCAGTTTAAGATTTATCTTGCATTGTTAACCTGTCTTCATTTCAATAACCATCGACCTTAAAAACGGACTAGTTCGGAGTTCTAGATACCAAATTGTCGTTGAGATCTTTTATATTTAAATGGTTACAGCAGCTCTACCAAAAAATTCTGTCAGGGGTTTTTGGCGGGATTTTCTCGAGTGCAGTTCAGCGGCTGTTAATATTATTTGCAAATTGATTTATAGTGGATATTGTGATATAAAATTGGTGTAGTTTTGTGTCTGAACTGTCTACGCAACTGGACAATATGCAAAAACAGAAGCGATCTCGGGATAGTGGAGCGGAGTATTTTATTGTAGTATTGACTACCTCTGCAAAGCTTACTGGGAAGGCTGACTCGATGCAATTTGCTGCCAAATGCTCCAAGAAACATTAGAATGTGTTGCATCCGCGTTCTAATGCATACTAAAGAATACAAATAATGAGGACTAGGCAGCATGGTCTCAGACCTTAGCCTGTTCCGTTAGGAACAAACAAATAAAATAAAAAAAGAAATTCTGTCAAATAACCACTACCTTACGCCCTTTCAATAAATTATAGTAACTCATCAGAAACTAGAAAAAAAAAAACAAAAAAAAACTAACCACTAATTATAGTAACTCTCTTTTTGTACGCAAAATACGCGCTTAGACGTGGAGTTGCGGACACCAGCCCGTCTTAATCTAATCTAACTCATCAGAACTGTGTTCAGTTATTAAGACTTGTAAACATTGTACCAATCCGTCTAAAGGTAAGATAAATAATTAATGTTCTTCAAGAAGCAGGATTTCCTAGTTTGGTCACAGGCAAGGGTCTTACTTATTTAAAAAAACCGGCCAGGTGCGAGTCAGACTCGCGCACGAAGGGTTCCGTACCATTATAGCAAAAAACGGCATAAAAATCAGGTTTTTGTATGGGAGCCCCCCTTAAATATTTATTTTATTCTGTTTTTAGTATTTGTTATTATAGCGGCAGCAGAAATACATCATCTGTGAAAATTTCAACTCTCTAGCTATCACGGTTCTTGAAATACAGCCTGGTGACAGACAGACAGACTGACGGACCGCGGAGTCTTAGTAATAGGGTCCCGTTTTTACCCTTCGGGTACGGAACCCTAACTAGCCTCTGCCAGTGGCTTGCCCGCGTGAAACTCAAAAATTATCCCTGGGTAAAAAGTATCCTAAGTGCTATGCCTGACTATAATCTATCACTGTGCCAAATTGCGTGAAGAAGTATCAAACATACAAACACACACACACACTCACAAACTTTCGCCTTTATAATATTAGTGAAAGAGCCACTTGGTCATTTATGTAGTAAAACAGTGTTGTTACTGCTAATCTTTTTGATAACTAAATGATTACTTCAACGTCAACATTTCAGTCGAAATATCCACTGCTGGACATATGTCTCCCCCAAATATCGCTTCATCTACTGATCCTGTGCGTCTCGCATTCATCGGAATACTATACATCTTATGCCACCACCACACGCTCGCTATTTGTCACAAACAGGGCGAACAGCAAACACGTGCCGAACACTGACCACAAACACCCAACACAAACACGGCATCCAAACGCTTGGCGAACATGCTAGTATACTCCGGATTGGCAGTCATGGCAGACGACGAGCTTGTTGTGGCAGCGATTACTTTCAGGTTAAACTCCTCATTTTCCTTACAATTTAGCTTAGGATACACAAAATGTCACGATACGTAAATTTGACCACCACTATTAACTCCGTCCATAGCCCGCAAGCTCGTGCTTACTACTGAACTGACAAGCGTGTGGATACATCACAAACACGTTCGTCGAACACCCTTTGATTTGTGCACAAAAACCGACACCGATGTCGAACACAAACAAATACAGCCAAACACCCATCCACATGTTCGTGTTTGTTGTTTGCTGTTCGCGAATTTTCGGCAAGCGTGTGTAGGCGGCTTTAAAGTCTATGAAATTCATGCTCAAACGTAGCTTGTTCAGAGATAGGAGGAGGGGTGACAGACAGTTACCCTATCCAAGTTCGCCACCCTCTATAATTATAAAAGACCCAGTTATGCGCTTCTGAAGCACTGACGTCGGATGCTATGCCAATTATGTTTGTTGCAGACTTGCAGTTGCGTGTTTAACCATCTTAGTTATGAAGACGACAGCACAAAGGCGTCTTTGTTTACTCATTAACGGGGCTAGAAACTTTATAAGATCGCTAGGAAATTAAGCTGATGTTGAAATTAAGGAGGTATTTTGTTGTCTAATCATAGGAGGTAATAATACAAAAGTACTGGTCCGATAACAATTATAGAATAAAATAAAAATAAAACACTAAAAATAATCCGAACATAATGAAAAACATTAAAATGTGCAAAAATAACTTTCGTTTTGGAAGTCTTTGGTACCTCTCTCCTTTAACCCTTTACCTCTCTTTTTTAACCGACTTCCCAAAAAGGAGGAGGTTTCTCAATTCGACCGTATATATTTTTTTTAATATTTGTTCGCGGATAACTTCGTCGTTTATGAACCGATTTTGATGATTCTTTTTTTGTTGGAGATGAGATATCACAAGGGTGTTACCATAATAAGGAAACCAGGTTCTGATGATGGGATCCTAGAGAAATCGAGGCAAGTCCTCGAATATTATAGGCATACATATAGCGATTTTGGTATTTTCATCACTAATGCATTCGTTTGATGAAGTGGAACTGATGAAGAAGACCACAATGGCCACTGAACTCCGAAATAAAACAATGTATCTTAGTCGTGTGTGGGCTTATTGGAATCGTCATAAGATGTACTTTGGCTATAAATGATTTTCATGTTAATTGGAGGTACCTACCAAAACTAAAAAATAACATTCTTTTCCGAAGTCGGTGTCGAATAACGGCAAATAATGGGTACCAAAGACACCGACTTCCGAATAGAAAGTTATTTTCCGCTTTGAAATGTTTTGTTTTGGAAGTCGGTTTGATATTTAGTAAAAAAGTTTTTTATCGTTTTCAACACCGACTAAATAGTGAACAAGTTCTATAGGGTAAGTGCTCGCAGTGAATAAACATTTAAGGAATCATCGAACCTCAAAATAATCTTGTATAAAGGATACGATATAATTTGATACGATATAATATGATACAAGACGTACGGCAATGCGCCATCTGTATAATTATGGTGGACATCCCACCCATACGCAAAAAGCGTTTTGCTAATAATTGTGCGCACAGCTACGGAGTGCAATTCCTTGCCGGAGTCTTTCTTTCTTGGTAGCTACAACCTTGAGGTCTTTAAGTCAAGAGTGAATAGGTTACTTAGAAGTAACCTATTCACTCTTGAGCCTTTGAGCTCTTGCCTAGAGGCAAGCGTGCTTCACCGTCGACCACTTCATCGCTTACCATCAGGCGAGATAGTGGTCGAACGCGACCCTACCATTAGATTTAAAAAAAAAAACGAATGGAGCTGAATACCAGTAATTTACGTGGCCTATCTGACCTCCACAACTCAGTACCTGGGTATCTCTTTTAAGAATTTTAGGCTTTTGACTACCAATAAAAACTGTCATTTGCCTGTCCGTGTCTCGAATAGCCACTAGCCTAAGGGCTTTTCCCCGTCACCACGCCACGACGTCATCAACGTGAAACGGAGGGTTGTCGCGGCGCGGCAATTTGATGTGGCGTGCTATTATTGTGGCGTTATACGATGTCGTGCCTTCTATAACTCCGGTAAAATTTTCACTGACGAACCTGTGAAATAGCAGTCTTTTTCTAGACGTTCCTCAACAAGTGATATAAAAAAATACAGAATCAATAGTTACAGAATTTTTTTTTGCACAATTAATCGCTAAAAGTGTACGCGTATCGATTCCAACGATGTTTGACGCGTCGTTCCGCGGCAACGTTGCCGTACCGTGCATTAGTGCGTCACGTCAACTTGTAGCTCCGCTACACCGCACCGTTTCACGTTGACGATGTCGTGACGTGGTGATGGGGACAACCCTAACAACTTTACGTGCTATCCGGACTGGCAAAATCCTAATAAATTATTATGTAGTATATCTATGAAGTTATAGTTAACTATTTTATTGTTTGTAAATTTGTATGCATGTGAATAAATAATTCAAATATATAAATTCAGACATATTTTTCAGTACTGCCTGTGAAAATGGTCAAAGTTATTTACATAAAATCTGTCGCTATTTACAAAGTAGTAGTGCGGATTTCCGAGGATACAGACGAAATCATGCTATCGCACTTTAGCGGTTACAACAGCACAAGGCCTGACCGCAGGGTTTGCCTCTATGGTTCGCCTGCTCTGTTGACCGATGTACAGTTCCTACATGTTGCCGTTTAATTAATTTCTCCTGAGGGGGTGGAGTACCATATATTAGAGCTATCATTATTAACTGTTGAATGAATCGGAATGAAATGGATTCCAGTTTTGAAACTGTTTCGCCAAATTTTATATTTTATCCAAATCTAAAAACATTTGTATGAGTAATGAATTTGGTAAGTTTTCACTGATTAAATACAGCAAATACTGTTAGAAATAAAATTATCACAATCTACTGCTCACGTGTTTTTAATCTAGTTGCCGCTGAGAGATGCATCTAACTGGTTCCTACGTGAAATACAAAATATAGACACGAAAAAAGTATGAAATTAGAAAATATTCTCATCTAAAATATTCATAGTGGTGTTCAGAGGATAACCGTGGTCGTATGCCACCTACCGTAACAAAACAGTACATTCTGCAAAGTATCGTACGACCACATTTATCCTGTGAACACCACTGTGAATAGTTTCAGATAAGAATATTTTCTTGTTTCATTCTTTTTAGAGTGTAATTTTTCATCATTAGTTTTAGTTTTCGAACTTTTTTTTATATAAAGTATATTGGGGTTTTTGCAGAGCCTGAGGGAACAAATGAACATAAATGCATACATACATACCGATCAACAAATACTTTGCGAAGCCGTAGTCGGCTAAAAAGTTAGTTTTCATGACTTAGACGGGATATGTCTTGCAAACGTACCGAACCCTACCGTCATTTTAAAATCCCTGTTTAATGGTACCACACTTGATGGAGAGCGGCGATTTTTTTCTTGACTTCTTATGAATATAAAGTGACGTCACATAGCCTACAACCAGCGGACAAACAAGACGCTTCCAACTACACCACATCTGTCAAATTATGATAAGTAGTTAGGAATTTATGAGGGAACAGATGTACTTACATACATATCTACACACATACCTGTCAAAAACATAACCCTCCCTTTTGCTTCGGCGTAGTCGGTTAAAAATAACGGCGAACTTCCAATATAGCGTTCGCAAATTTCAACTTAACTTTGTTTAGCTAAAAATTCGTGATTGATCGTGGAATTCAAAATATAAATAGCAATTTGATGTGGCGTGCTATTATTGTGGCGTTACACGATGTCGTGCCTTCTATAACTCCGGTAAAATTTTCACTGACGAACCTGTAAAATAGCAGTCTTTTTCTAGACGTTCCTCAACAAGTGATATCAAAAAATACAGAATCAATAATATCATCCAACGATGTATGACGCGTCGTTCCGCGGCAACGTTGCCGTACCGTGCATTAGTGCGTCACGTCAACTTGTTGCTCCGCTACACCGCACCGTTCCACGTTGACGATGTCTTGACGTAGTGATGGGGACAACCCTAACAACTTTACGTGCTATCCGGACTGGCAAAATCCTATTAAATTATTATGTAGTATATCTATGAAGTTATAGTTAACTATTTTATTGTATGTAAATTTGTATGCATATGAATAAATAATTCAAATATATAAATTCAGACATATTTTTCAGTACTGCCTGTGAAAATGGTCAAAGTTATTTACATAAAATCTGCCGCTATTTACAAAGTAGTGGTGCGGATTTCCGAGGATACAGACGAAAACATGCTATCGCACTTTAGCGGTTACAACAGCACAAGGCCTGACCGCAGGGTTTGCCTCTATGGTTCGCCTGCTCTGTTGACCGATGTACAGTTCCTACATGTTGCCGTTTAATTAATTTCTCCTGAGGGGGTGGAGTACCATATATTACAGCTATCATTATTAACTGTTGAATGAATCGGAATGAAATGGATTCCAGTTTTGAAACTGTTTCGCCAAATTTTATATTTTATCCAAATCTAAAAACATTTGTATGAGTAATGCCTTTGGTAAGTTTTCACTGATTACAGTAAATGTTAGAGATAAAATTATCACAATCTACTGGTCACGTGTTTTTAATCTAGCTGCCGCTGGGAGATTCATCTAACTAGTTCCTACGTGAAATACAAAATATAGACACGAAAAAGGTATGAAATTAGAAAATATTCTCATCTAAAATATTCATAGTGGTGTTCAGAGGATAACCGTGGTCGTATGCCACCTACCATAACAAAACAGTACATTCTGCAAAGTATCGTACGACCACAGTTATCCTCTGAACACCACTGTGAATAGTTTCAGATAAGAATATTTTCTTGTTTCATTCTTTTTAGAGTGTAATTTTTCATCATTAGTTTTAGTTTTCGAAATTATTTTTTATTTAAAGTATTTTGGTGTTTTTGCAGAGCCTGAGGGAACAAATGAACATAAATGCATACATACATACCGATCAACAAATACTTTGCGAAGCCGTAGTCGGCTAAAAAGTTAGTTTTCATGACTTAGACGGGATATGTCTTGCAAACGTACCAAACCCTACCGTCATTTTAAAATCCCTGTTTAATGGTACCACACTTGATGGAGAGCGGCGATTTTTTTCTTGACTTCTTATGAATCTAAAGTGACGTCACATAGCCTATAACCAGCGGACAAACAAGACGCTTCCAACTACACCACATCTGTCAAATTATGATAAGTAGTTAGGAATTTATGAGGGAACAGATGTACTTACATACATATCTACACACATACCTGTCAAAAACATAACCCTCCCTTTTGCTTCGCCGTAGTCGGTTAAAAATAACGGCGAACTTCCAATATAGCGTTCGCAAATTTCAACTTAACTTTGTTTAGCTAAAAATTCGTGATTGATCGTGGCATTCAAAATATAAATACGTAAAATATGGCGTAAATACAGAATTTCCGATATTGCGTTTAGTACATAGCTTATTTGGTTAAACTTTCTTAGTTGAGTGTATACTATCGAAATCAAGTTTCATCAGAATTGCTGCAGCGGTGGGTGACAGGCGGCAGGCTCACACCACCCTCTACACCATTGCGCTGTAACAGTATTAATTAAGTTGCAGAAGCTGCATCGATAATTGAGCACTGGACCGTAATATTTCTGGCCCCGGCAATAAGATTAGAGACGAGTATCGCTCGATGGAACGATACTCGTCGATGCACTACGATATTACATAGAACATCAATATTAATTGATTGAATACACAAATGCATATTAATGACACATAGAGGGAACCCGATTAGTGGTACTTGTAGTTCCTGTGATGCTTCATTTTGACGTAGTTAATGAAATAGAAGAAAGTCATGCTGTCGACCAGCAGCTGGAAGAAGGGGGCAATGCCAACCTTCTTGGGCTGCATATACTTGTGCTGCCACCTCCACCAGCCTCGGTTGTAAAGACCAGCAAGGGCCTGGGGCGACTTATGCCTGCGTGCGAACCATGAACCTACGAGTATCTCATTGATTTTCACCTGTCCGAAGGGAGTATCAGGATTGCCATAAAAGCGGGCGGGGTCATAACTTTATATGAAAATTGAGCTCCGACCGTCGTCGGTGGAAAAAATCCAGATTTTTTAATTTATTTTGCATTACAGGTAAAAAATGCATTTTCGAAAAAAAATCGCTTTGGATTTCTCTTTTCTTTTTTCTAGTAGTGGTGAGCAAAATCCTAAACTTTGAGAAAACTAGCTCCAACCCGCGACTTCGCCCGTGTGAAAAGTGTTTTATTATACCAAGGGAACATTATATTATAGATACCGAGTTTATAGAGATATAAAAACTTTTTTACAAAAAATACAACCGACTTCCAAATAAAAACACTATAAAGTGAAAAATTACTTTAATTTTGGAATTTGTGATGTTATGTTATGGAATGGTGTACCTAAACAATAAAAGACATCCGATTGCAGTTTTTTGCAGTGATTTGCCGTCATTTATTGAAGAGTTCTGATGTATTCCTCCGAAGTTCTTCATCAGATCTTGATGAAATTTAAATGGGACCACATGACAAGCACCAGCTTTCAAATAAAAAAGAATCATCAAAATCGGTTCACCCAGTAGAAAATCTGAGGTAACATACATAAAAAAAAAACAGTCGAATTATTCGTAACCTCCTCCTTTTTGGGAAGTCGGTTAAAAAGTAACCTATGTGCTGTTCTAGCGTGATTAAGTAACAAACTGCCATCCAATATCCTTCCAAACTTTCTCATTTATAAAAATAAAATAGTAGGATAGCGAAAAACACTCAAAGGAAAGTCGGGTCCGATTTTGATGAAAACTAAAACTGCACCATAGGAATTTTAAATAATCAGTATTCCTGGCCAGAAACCGAACCCGTTGATTTTGCAAAACATGCTGCACATGCTGTTATTACACCATCCGATAATATTGCAAATAACAATCATTTTCAGACAAGTAATAACATACGGAAAACTTATGCTACATTTGTAGCAAAAAACAAAGCATAACGAATGAAAGCTGTTCTCTTAGAATTTTCAACAAGTGTATTACAGCTAATCAAAATAGAGGAGATTTATCTTACAGCATTCAATGTTTTTAAGATTTTAAAATATCCTGTTACCAAACAGTTTCGCAAGACAAAGCAAAACACATGTTGTTTTGAAGAATTGCGGTTCGTGACTTATATTTATAACTAAGAAACCGCCCCGGGTTCGTACAGTTGCAATTTAGGCGGCTAGTCAATATATTCTCAACTAGCTTCTGCCAGCGGCTTCACCCGCGTGAATGTCGACAATTATCCCAAGGGAGCATATGCCCGGAATAAAAAATATCCCTTATGCTATTCCAGACTATAATCTATCTCTGTGCCAAATTTCATCCAGATCCGTTCAATCGTTTATGCGTGCAAGAGTAAAAAACATGCAGTAAACACATATAATATTAGTGTGATAATATGAAGAAAGATTTCTTGTAATGAAGATAATGAGATATTAAATATATTTAGATATTATTGTTTTATATAATAGACCTGAGAAGAAGAATAGAAAACATATATTCGACACAGACACAACAAAGCACAACAGACAGCAACAATATTTAATTGTCTTTCTTTAATACAAAAATACCATCAACGATTAAAATTACTTTTCAGGTGGCCTTCAAAACACTAAAAGTATACACCGGCCCTCAAAACACTAAAAGTTAACTCTGGCCTTCAAAACTTTGTACCACACTTATAAAATTTTATAGAAAATTGCATCAATTTCCTTTGAAATTATATTTATTTATACATGAGTAAATGTTTTTTACATGAAACGACTGCCTCTCTGACCTCTACAATCCAGTAACTGAGTTACACGATACCCGGTAAGGCTGGAACTGACTGGACTGGAACTTTCATAAATTCGGCGATTATTTATTTTACATGGTGTGACTGCCTCGCTAACCTCATTTGAATACAAAAATACCATCAACGATTAAAATTACTTTTCAGGTGGCCTTCAAAACACTAAAAGTATACACCGGCCCTCAAAACACTAAAAGTATACTCTGGCCTTCAAAACTTAGTACCACACTTATAAAATTTTATAGAAAATTGCATCAATTTCCTTAGAAAATTATATTTATTTATACATGAGTAACAGTTTTTTACATGGAACGACTGCCTCTCTGACCTCTACAACCCAGTAACTGAGTTACACGATACCCGGTAAGGCTGGAACTGACTGGACTGGAACTTTCATAAATTCGGGGATTTTTTTTTTTTACATGGTGTGACTTTCTCTCTGACCTCTACAACCCAGTAACTAGGTTACACGATACCTGGCAAGGCTGGAACTGACTGGACTGGAACTTTCATAAATTCGACATTTATTAATTTTTTCGACTACGGATATTTTATTTACCTTATGTTAACCGGGCCATAATAACGAATCGATTGACACCTTATTCATCAAAATCGGATGAATAGTTTAGGCGCTACGGATTAACATACGTTAATACAAACATACATACATAAAAAGAATGCTAAAATCATAACCCTTCCTTTTGGCTTCGCCGTAGTCGGGTAAAAATACAAGGCGTAAATAAAATAACACATTTCTTGCAAAGAGGTTATTGTATTTATCATTTTACAACTTTTACTATGGGAACAATCCGGATATCGTGAAAAAAAAGAAAACAAGATTAGGAGTGGTTTTTAATATTAAATATAGCCATGAACATATTTTAATATTCATTACAGACGCGATATGTCTTTTTATAGAAATATCATTTGGTAAAAAATACTTTTCATCTGCTAAGCAGATGGGTGAAGGACGTTCTTCTGCGGATCTTCTACTATTAAGGTTGGCTTCAGTAATAAACAAAAAACATTTTCTTAAAATGACTTTTAAATAACGATTACAACTACAAAGCATAAGCTGTGTACCCCATTGTTGCGAAGTCCATTACCGCGATGTACGTTACTGCGAAAGTTTACCATTGCGACGTACGTTGTCGCGAAAGTTCTTAACTGCGATGTACATTACTGCGAAAGTTTACCATTGCGAAGTACGTTGTCACGAAAGTTCTTTAATGCGATGTATGTTACTGCGAAAGTTTACCATTGCGACGTACGCTGTCGCGAAAGTTTTTACTGTGACGATTGCAGTTTCGATAACACGCTATAGCGATTTAGGTCATCTAGGAGGGTTGCTGATACTGGTGATAGTGGAAATGTTATATTGTTGGACATGACCAACAAATGAGCAAATATTGTAAGCAAATTTAATTATAAATAAACCAGAAGATACCTAGATGACCTTAATCGCAATAGCGTGTTATCGAAACTGCAGTCGTCACAGTAAAGAACTTTCGCAACAGCGTACGTCACAATGGTAATCTATCGCAGTACCGTACATCGCGGTAAAGAACTTCGCAACAATGGGACACCCCTTGTAAATATTTAAAAAATCTTACAAGTGCATTGTATTTAACTATCTTGTTTTAACCGAATTTAAGGACGTCCTCAATTCGACTAAAGGATTTTTTTAGGGTTCTGTACCCAAAGGATACCCTACTACTAAGACTCCCTGTACGTTTGTCTGTCTGTCACCAGGCTGTATCTCATGAACCGCTTGACAGTTGCAATTTTCACAGTTGATGTATTTCTGTTGCCGCTATAACAACAAATAAGTACTAAAAACAGTATAAAATTAATATTTAAGTGGGGCTCCCATACAACAAACGTGTTTTTTTTGCCGATTTTTGCGATAATGGTACGGAATCCTTCGTGCGCGAGTCCATTTCGGACTGGACTGGTTTTTGTATGTGTATTCAGGTATATCTTCGACAATTGTTAACCGATGAATATTAGGTCTTTACCACAAAGTATGTGAGCGGCGGCGCGCCGTAGACAGAGAGGCCACTTTTGGACATTCTTGACCAATATTGGACCGAGCTCAATCGCGGTCGACGAAAATAATTTATAAGTTAATAATTTGTGAAAAACCTGTGCACGATTTTTAAAGAATAATATTCCAATCAAAATCAATCTGCCTAGCCTTTTTCAAACTAAATTGGGGTCGGCTTCCAGTCTCACCAGATTCAGCTAAGAAGCAGTGTTTTACATGGAGCGACTGCCTATCTGACCTCCACAACCCAGTAACTGAGAAACACGATACCCCTTGACAAGACTGGTGTCAGATCTCAAGAGTTTGACTACTCGTATAACGACTGTCAAAGATCTTCAAATAACAGCCGGGCCCAACGGCTTAACGTGCTTTCCGAGGCACGAAGGAAGCTCGGTATGTTGAAATGGTCACCCATCCACGGACCGACCAATAATATTCTAATCAACAACTCTTTTATTTTTTTTAACACAACAAAGGTATTTTACCAAAATAATGAAATATACTTTCTAATTTTAAAAATGGCAACGACTATTTTAATTAGTTTATATTTTCAGATAAAGGACCTCACTTATAATTTACAAGGAATCCTAAACAAAAATCCTAAATTCTATGGTATACTCAGCACGCGGACCCAACTCGTACTTGGCTGGTTCTTTGTTTTTCATTTATCTCATTTGTTGTATTGTCAGCAATGGGTATTCTAATCTAGACACACTTCAGTGAGCGATGCATATTCCTAGCATATGTACAGTAAGATTTTACATAAAGATGCTTACGGTCATAATTTTTTCAACATGTTAAAAATTCAATATCTAAGAGAATAATATTTTTTTAAGTCCATAGACGAAAAGAAATTACATTGTAGCATTGTTAATGGAAAGGCTATGGAAATTGTCACCCTTCTAGATCTCAAACACTTCTTCGTCGAACTTTGCGCCTTTTTCACATTTATGTTTTTGTCGAGTAGAGAACGAAAAGGGAGTCAGTGATAGCGTGACAGGACAGCACGGTATGGGAGAAGAAAACGTGTTGCGCAGACCCCATGTAACATGGGATAAGGAAGATGCAGGTGGAAGATGAAGTTTTTATCGAGTTTGGTGCCTTTTGTTTTTTTTAAGTTTTTGATGAGATCATTATTTTACACCATCGTTACGTCTTGTTACCCTCCAATCTTCGTCGTATATGGAGTCTTGATCTTTAATAGATATTTGATGCTCTGTCTACACTCTAACTAACCTAACCTAACCCTCAGTTTCCCACCTTAAAATTATCGCAGAATTAGTGTGACAAGTTGTCAAGGACGCGTTATCTTCTGTGATTGGTTGTTGAAAATTCATTCAACCAATCACAGCAGATAACGCGTGCTTGACAATTTGTCACATTAATTCTGCGATAATTTTAAGGTGGGAAACTAAGAGTAAGGCATGTAAGCATGATAAATATGATGGATGTTTAGAACAATCGATATATTTGTGTTTGTAAACTTATACTAACTAAACCTTTTTTAAATTCAGAATCAATGTAGTAGCAACCCTAGTGAGTCTGTGAGGTTTAGGTCTCAATTTTCGAAACGGCGCGAGTGTATACTTTCTATTTTGTGTCTTTACCTATGAAATTGCCGTTTTTTATGAAGTAAGTTAACCATGCAATCGATGCATCTTTGCCAACGCAGTGGCATTTTGTGATGGGGCTTCTTGCGTAAATCAGCTGGACGGAAGGCAACAAATTCTTCAAAGGCATTTTCCAACGGTTTTGAATCAATGCATTAAATGGTCACATTTATTCTCTTTAGCTCAAAACTATTTTGGTTAATGTCCACCACTCTTCGCAAAGCGGGTAGCGCGGGTTATACAATGACCTTTGATGAAGAACTACGGCGATATTCAACGGACGAATTCTTCAATAAATGACGACAAACACCATTGATTGCTGCAATCGCATGTCTATATATTGTTTACACCATTTCAAAACATAACAACACGCCGCGGTATGCTCTGTAGGGCTGTATGCCGATGTATACATTTCACTTTTTTTTTACGTTATTTGTAAGAACAAAATTCTTAATAATTAATTACGATCTAGCCTAAAATATTAATAAGCAATTTAACTCTAACTTAATATGTTACGTTTTAGATTATGTTAAAACAAAGAATAGTGTCTATTTGCACTTTTACACAAGTTCATGTGTTATATGTATAGCACTATTATTCATTCAATTTTTACACTACACTAATTCAAAAGGTTTAGTTATTTTTAGCCTACGCACTAAGTCAACATTCACGTGTCGATGAAGTCTGTGTTCGTGGGCTTCAGCAAATTTTTGGATGATGGTGGTGTCGAATTCCGTTTTAAGGTCACGGTGAAGATCGTCATTTCTTATGTACCAGGGTGCATTTACAGCATCCCGGAGCACTTTATTTTGGAATTGTTGGATTAATTTGACATTGCTTTGTTTAGTAAAGCCTCAAAGTTGGATACCATACGTCCAAATTGGCATCAGTATATGCTTGTATATGGTTAGTTTATTATGTATTGATAGACAGGATTTCCTTCCGAGTAACCAATACAAACTTTTATAACGTATGTCGAGTTCCAGTCTTTTCTTTTATACATGAGCTTTCCAACGCAACTTAGCGTCGAGAGTTATGACAAGATATTTGACTGTATTAGCATTTATGTAGATTGGGGAATAGTCCAAGTGTTTATTTGTAAAGTCAATGTGAATTGATTTTGATTCATTCAGTTTGATCTTAAATTTTTGTTTCCAGTCATAAACTTTGTTCACAGCTACTTGAACTTTTTCTACTGCTTCTCGGTGGTTTGACCCGGTAGCCATAATTGCAGTATCATCTGCAAAAGTCGCAATGGTGTTGGTTTCCAGTTCTGGGATGTCACATGTGTATAACAAGTACAGAATTGGGCCTAGCACACTTCCTTGAGGTACCCCAGCTTTAAAAGATTTTAGCTCGGAATATGCGTCTCCTTGCCGTATTCTAAACATTCTATTAGTTATATACGACTCTAGAATATCTGCATATTCTGATAGCATACGTCTGAGCTTGAATATTAGACTCTTATGTCAAACTTTGTCAAAAGCTTGCGCGACATCTAAAAACACGGTGGCGCAGACTTCCTTATTTTCAAGTGTTTTTTCAATGATATTGCTTATTCTATGTACCTGGTCTATTGTTAAGTTTTTTTCCCTAAAGCCAAATTGATTATTTGGAATAAGGTCTTTATTTTCTATTATTGGTTTTAACCGTTTCAATAATAGTTTTTCGAATAGCTTTGATAACACGGGCAACAGAGAAATAGGTCTATATGATGATGCTTCATGGGTTTGTTTTCCAGGCTTCGCAATCATAATGACTTCAGAGACCTTCCATGGCTCAGGTACATATTTTAAGATAAATGCAGCATTGATAAGCTTGGTCAGCTTTACTATGGCTTTGCAGATGTGATGACAACTAGTCACACTAGATATGTCGTCCCTATCCTTAATAGGTCACTTTCACTAATACGTCACTTTGTACATGTAGTCAGCTTCCCAATTTGTCTCAAGCCGTATTACGTCTCTTTCCTAACTGTAAAACTGTAAACTGTAGAATTTGCCTCTGTAATCGTTTAATAAAAATAAAAATAAAATATCACTAACCTACTATTTAGTGATGTTTTATTTTTATTTTTTTGACGCAGATATGAAATACTTTTATTTATAAATACTAAGAAATAAAAATACAAAATAATATATAACTACAGTCACATTACAGTCAAATTGATGAATAATTATTTTATAAAACAAGCTCATTTAACCATCGCGAAATATTGCAAATCGACATCTTCTTGGGTCGTCGGCCACATCCACATCAATGTAGGGCCGCTCCATCGTCGAAGCCGAATAGCTTGGCTATTGGTTTGAATTTATGTCTTGTGAGGTTTTATCCCTCGGGCACCTTGTTTGCTGCCAAAGCTTCCATTGTTTCCTTTTCTCAGATAGTAAATCTACAATTGCCTTAGGATAGATAAATCCCTTATATTTACGTTTTAATTGCGGTGTGTTGTTCCACGCACATTGTTGAATATTAACAATATATATGTTTACTTCTGATTCAAGCTGATCTTACTTTTTTATCGGAGTTTTAAGGTCGATAATATTATATAGATCAAGGGGAAAACCTTTCGAATCTGTAAACTTAGGGTTAAGTGGCTTTCTTTGAGTAGGACATTTTGACTAAGCATTAGTATAATCGAAGAGTGGTCCGAGTTCATATGAAAACCTCCCTCCAAACTGACGTAGTTGGCGGATATATTTTTGCAAATGAAATAATCTATAAGATCCGGTATTTTCTGGTGGTTTGTGGGCCTGTACGTTGGTTTACCCGTGCTCATAACTTCTGAATGTGTTTCTTTAACTGCACTTAAGAGCTGCCTTCCCTTAGTTGTAGTAAGTCTTGACCCCCAATGCGTGTGCTTAGCATTAAAATCGCCGCCTAGGATAAATCTCTGGCCTAATAGTTCAAAGAGATGTAAATATCTCTCTTTTCTTATCATATGCCGTGGATATGGCTGCAATAGACACATAACAATATTTGGTTTTAACAGATATTGCCACAGCTTGAATGTCTTGTTCTTCATATTTACACTGCACGTAGTGACTAATGTTGTCTTTGATTATAACCGCGCTACCTCTTCTGGCAGAGTTGTCTGGGTGGAGCGAATTATATACCATGTAGCCTCTAAATTTGACAAAAGATTGCTTTATTTTTATATTTTCTTTGTATAGGACCGCCTGCAAATCATTTTGATGTTTGAGGAGCCCGTTAGAGTTCCACGCCATTATCTTGAGACTATTAATCATTTTGGATTATTTAAAACAGCTGTTTTAGTGCTGGATTCTAGTTTCTCTAATCTCTTGTCAAATGAGGTAATACACTTTAAGATCTGATTAATCTTTATACAGTTCACTAGTAATTTTCAAGTTCCATGTTTTGAGGGTTATCTGGGTATAACTTTTATGTTTATGAACATATCTTGATGATTCTTTTCAATCGACTTCTAAAAAGAACGAGGCTCAAATCGACTGTATGTTTTATTATATGGTGAAGCGATTGCTCTGCCAATTGTGGACCGATTTTGACAATTCTTTTTGTGTTTGAAAGGGTATACTCCCACGGTGGTCCTATTATCACCAAGTCAGAATCTGATGATGGAATCCCAAGGAAATCGAGGGAACTCCTCAAATATCACAGGTATACATAAATTAATTTTCGAATTTTCATCAACAATGCAATCATTTGCACTCAAAATGTATCTTTGTATGAAGTTCCTTAATAATAAGTAAGTCACGGGTATACGATATCTCGAATAGTTAACTTTACTATGATGAAGCTTATACTTATAACATGGTACTGACGGAAATGGTACCACCGAACTGATCTGATGATGATGCCGGAAGCAAGGTACTGGTACGCCGAAATAAAACAATGTATCCTAGACGTGTTTGGGTTTCTTGGAATTGTCATGAGATGTATCTAGTTTTGGTACCTCGAATTTTCATGGTAATTGAAGGTAACAAAACAAAAAAGAGAAATATAATAAAAAGGAAAATGTACTGCACAAACAATCGGTACTAACAAATTTGGTGTGTGGCATATTGCCAAGAGAAATTGCGAAATATTTAGGTTTGCCTGAGGCCGATTTTTATAATGGACACAGTTTTAAAAGAACTTCGGCTACAATGTGGTCTGATTCGGAGGCCGATATATAATATTAACTTTAAAGCAACATGGCGGATGGCGTTCTGTCGCAGTCACTGAATCATACATAGAAGACTATTCATAACAAGGTAAAAATCAGTGACAATATAACGCAAGCCTTGGCGCCAAAGGCAATACAGTTTTGCCACAAACCACAACCATGTAAATCTTGTAGCATTTCTTTGATTGCCTTTGTCGCGGACATTTAGACAAGAAGAAAACGAAAGGCGAAGGGCCCAATCCAGACCAATCAGCTGTAGTTTTTTTTTGCTTTTTTATCCTGTCGCCCCGTCTTCTTGTCTATCAGAAGAATAGTTTACCTAACCGAAACAGGGTGCTAAAAATTGTCGAGCTCGCTTCGCTCACTTTTACAATCTCGTTTATCAGTATTATTTTCATGGATCGACACATTAACTCCAAACTCATGAATACAAATATAGAAGTAGCGTCAGAATACATTCAATAAGATGAATGTAAGCGAGGTGCTAAAATTTTCGAGATCGCTTCGCTCGCTCTTACATACTTGGATCTCACTCTTTTCTGCTACAGTCGACATCATATCGGTATAAATGGTAAAAATAAATCTTTAATGTCAATTAAATACTTACCCAACCAAGGTCTAGTCGCTTCGGGAACATCGCGGAAAGAGTGACAGGGTAAGAATTTCGCTTATTTTCTTTACTTTTCCGGACAGCTAAAACTATGTCACTGACGATATCTTATTACACCGTCGGGATCTTAACTAGAACACTCGCGAAAACGTTATATATAAAAAAATATATTTCTGTGGGCTGGGTTAGCACAGGCCTAACAGGCTTATTGAAAGTTAGCCTGGGGCGGTTAGAACTCAAAACTCAGCCCTGGTCCTTCACAGAAATAAATATCGTTTGTTACATTAAATTCGTACACGGTACGTGTAGTAATAAGCTGTCACCCTATCTTCTTGTCTGTCAAAAGATAATTTTACCTATCCGAGGCAGGGTCCTAAAAATTTTCAAGCTCGCTTTCACAATCTCGTTTACCAGTATTTGGCTCGATACAGCAACTCCAAACTAATGAATACAAATATAGAAGTAAAGTAAGAATACATTCAATTAGATGAACTTAAGTGAGGTCTTAAGATATTCGAGATCGCTTTGCTCGCTCTTACATTCATGGATCTTACTCTTTTATGTTACAGTCCACTTCATGACAGTATAAATGAAAAAGAAAATCTTTAATGCTAATAAAAACCTATCCAAGGCAAGGTTTTTAAATTTTCAAGCTTGCCTTGCGTTTTTGCATTTTACATTTTCTTGATTCTTTGCATTGACATTCTTGACGCTTTTCTGCAGATAGCATAAGTCAACAACGTAATCAATCTGAGATGAAATAAATTTCCAACTCGCTTCACTTCTTTCAATAAACAATATTTTTTCTAAATCATCATACCAAAGACTTCCAATTTTTCATGGTTTTGGGTTGGCATAACTCCATGAACTTGGGCGCCAAATCTTTGTTCGCTTCGCGAGCATTGCAAGAAGAGTGACAGGGTAAGAATTTCGCTTATTTTCCTTACTTTTTCCGGACAGCCTTTAGCGTGCTTAGTAAAACTGTGTCACTGACGATCTCTTATTACACCATCTAAATCCGGCCCTACTCCTTTCTACATGGTCCTCCCACATTTTGATCAATGTAACCAAGAAAGCGTCTGAAGTTTCATTAAAAGTGACTCATCTCTGAGTTCGTTTCGGTGTCTTTTCTCGGATTAGTAGATAGAATAGGAAACACTGACCTCATCTAGTTTTAGAATATTTTTGCGATGTTGTGTTTGTTCAAACCTATTTACAGAAATAAATATCGTTTGTACCATTAAATTCGTACACGGTACGTGTAGTAATAATTGCATGATTAATAATTATCTTTGAAGCCCACATGGCCTAGTTACCCCACTTAAAATTTTCAACCGCCAGCTCATCAACTCATCAACCATCAACAATCCAACTTTACATCAACTTTACTTTACATCATCAACAAACCAAATTTACATCCAACCGCCCGTGGGATGGCAATTTCACAATTTGTGTTATGTTGGTGCTTGCCACTTCGTTAGTACTTTCGTTTACATCTTGTGTAAATGTCGGCGGCAAAGGCAATCATAGAAATTACTGGAAGCATTAGGGATGTGGTTTGGGGCAAAACTGTTTTGCCTTGGCTCCAAATTAATGGCTTATGTTATTTTGTCACTGATTTTCGCCTTGTTTTGAATAGAGTCTTCTAGGTATGATTTAGCGATTGCGTCAGAACGACATCCGCCATGTTGCTTTAGATTTATATCGACATAGAGTCGAATGTAGCATGAAAGAGTGCTACTCACTCTAGCGAGCGAAGTGATCTCAAAAATTTTAGCACCTCGCTTACGTTCATCTAATTGATGGATGAAATGGCGACAGCTCACTGGAACAACTTGCGACCCACGGATGCCCCTCAAGTTAAAGGGGAAAATTTACAAGTCCGTGATTAGACCTGTCGTACTGTATGGATCAGAATGTTGGGCTGTGAAAAAGATGGAAGAAAAGAGATTGCATGTAGCAGAGATGAGAATGTTGAGATGGATGTGCGGAGTGACGAGAATGGATAAAGTGAGAAATGAGTATATTAGAGGAAGTTTGAAAGTGGCGCCAGTGACAGAAAAGTTGAAAGGAAACCGTTTGTCCTGGTATGGTCATATGATGAGGAGGGAGGAAGCGCATGTTACTAAAAGAGTTATGAATATAAATGTGGATGGATGGAGAGGGAGGGGACGGCCAAAGAAAAGATGGATGGACTGTGTGAGGAGTGATATGAAAGAAAAGGGAGTCAGTGATAGCGTGACAGGACGGTATGGAAGAGGAAAACGTGTTGCGCCGACCCCAAGTAACATGGGACAAGGTCAGGAAGATGATGATGATGATGCTTACGTTCATCTAATTGAATGTATCCTGACGCTACTTCTAAATTTGTATTCATGAGTTTGGAGTTACTGTGTCGATTCATGAAAATAATACTGATAAACGAGATTACAATTTTTAGCACCCTGCCTCGGATAGATAAATTTGCCTTTGACGCATAAGAAGACGGGGCGACAGGTTAAAAAAGCAAAATAAAATACTACAGCTGATTGGACTGCATTGGGCCCTTCGCTGTCGCCAGCCTTGGCTCTCATGGCCTAAGGGTAAATCGCTAATGCGTGACTGCGACTGAGGCTGACTCAGGTAGAACATGGTAAATTAATTGAACTAGTGTAATAAGTAGCGCCCTAGATAGATAGCAAGCAAAGACGTGCGAGAAACCATGTCCGGGATAACTTACAATGTATTACGTGCTTTAGTATTTTTCGCGTGAATTTGTAAACTTAATTTTATTCTGCAAGTAAGTGGTTCTTGCGAAGGCAATCACGGGCACCCCTCCGATTCTCGCGCCCCAGGCTATATCCTGATTAGCCTGGGGGTAAATCAGGCCCTGGAAAGAGCCACACAGTTTTGAGTGGACCTGTCGAATCAGCGCAAGCATTTGTCAGTTACCGTGCAGCTCAACTCCGAGGCTGTAGTGCAAGTTTCTTAACGTACCTACTCGATCGTGTAATCGTAAACGTTCATCAAATGTCAATGTATACAAAAAAGAGGATTTCCCCTTACGGTCACCAGACGGCGGTGCTTATCCAGTTTCAATACAAATTGACGTATACGTCGAGCACGAGTAAAAACTCGGCACAAACCCACAGAACTCTCCAAACCAAATCATTCATTAAACTTAAGTTCGTACGCAAAATACGCGCTTAGACGTGGAGTTGCGGACACCAGCCCGTCTTAACCTTTTTTTTTTTTTTTTTTTTTTTTTTTTTTTGATCTCGCTGGGAAAAAATGCATTACGCATACCCACCCATTGGGGGAATGGGGGGCTATGTGGGACTCCCCGGGCCCCCCAGCCCGGTATACCCACTAAAATAACCCAGCGGCACTCCCGCATCGTCTGAATGGAGGAGGACTGGGAATCCGGCATAGCCTTTACGTCCAGTCCTCCGCCGACGACCGCCCGCCTTTTAGGGCAGGCCCTTCACGCCCCTCCCTCAGTGGAGGGGCCCGGGAATGACCGCGAGTGCTCGGCCATTCCCGCCCGCATGGGTGGTGACTAGTGCAATGCAGGCTAAGGCGGCCCCCACGCCCGTCGCCCGCTAGTCACCACCAGGAGGTGGGAGGAAACGATCGTACGACCACCCCCTCCCACCCCCTCTCCGCCACCCCCCTTTGCGACTTGGCGTACTCGCAAAAGGGGGACAACCGCCGCCCAGGACCCCCCACCCCCCAGCATGGAATTCACCACACCGGGAAGCGAGAGGTCCCGCCCGACAACTCCGTCAGTGCACAGCGCAGCTACGCCCCCGCTGGGCACACCTAGACGGTGTGCTGCGCCATGCACTCCACCGCGCTGAACCTTTACGGCCCCACCGCCGCGGCATCTGGCCCGCGAAGGCAAGATGCCGCAACCGCCGCCCAGGACCCCCCACCCCCCAGCATGGAATTCACCACACCGGGAAGCGAGAGGTCCCGCCCGACAACTCCTCAGGGCACGGCGCAGCTACGCCCCCGCTGGGCACACCTAGACGGTGTGCTGCGCCGTGCCCTCCACCGCCCCTGACCTTTACGGTCCCCCGCGTGTGCGGCGGCGCGTCGAGACCGACGCTCCGCCGCCTCCTCCTTCCATTGACTTGTCCCTGCCGACCATCCCACGCCAAAGGAGGGCCGGCAACGACAAGCCATCGCCACCTACCTACCTACCCAACCTAATTTAACCTACCTACCCAAACTAGCCTACCCAACCTAGCCCCCCTATATCGCGTCTGGAGTGTCCCCTGCTAATCAGGGGAACACCCAGAGCGACATCCCCCCCTGTCAGGTATTCGCCACCGCCAACAAGAACCCACGAATGGGAAGTTATTGACGGTGCCCGGGGTGCACCAGCCCAGCGGGTTGCTCTTCCCCCCGGACGTATCCGAAAGAGACCAGCAACCAACTAGGCCAACGTGGAGGTTACCTGACCCGCACCCCAGCCCGTCTTAACCTAACCTAACCTAACCTAAACTTAAGTTGTGCCAGAAAGCGTTTTATACCATTAAAGATTACGTTGAGGACAAAAAGGCTTGGGATTGAACTGCTCCTATTAATTATGTTTTTTTTTTATTTTGCACAAAGAATTTTCTTTTTGGTTTTATTGCAGTGACAAGAATATTTACTTTTTAAGGTATTATATTATTTTTCAACACACTTGCTCATAAAGTGGCTCTAATTTCACCGCAATTAGGCACATAATGACATCTGTTATCAAACTGTGACTTTTTCATTACTATTATTCACAAGTGAGATAATGAGATTTTTTTTTAATTTATTGGTTGAGTTGCTTTGTTCTTAAAAAAGTTTCTATACAAAAAAGATCATACTCAATAGTACCAATGCAACACATTTCATGCAACTTCGTATTTAAATAGATAATTTCAACTTGTATATGTTTAATAAATAAAACTTTCACTTAAATATAACTTTTGTTTATGTCTGTAATAAAGAAAACTTGGAATTCCCCATTTTGTACGTGGCTAAAACGCTATCCGCGAAAAGCCAAAAAAAGGTAACTCATTATTTTTAGTCTATGGCCAATCGCCATTGTTAGATGCGCGCGCATAGGAAAACTGATTAATTTTGCCCGCCATTGCGAAAAAAAATTCACAACTCGTTTTCACTGTTGGAAATGATTTTTTAGTATTATTTTCTTCACAAGTGTGTTGAAAAACGTCGTATGATACACGTGTGTTTTGATGATTACCGTCCTCGGCTCTCTTAAGACCCTCACCTGACGGCTCGGGTCTCAATGGCGCCTCAGCGGTAATCACCAACATTACACACTTGTACCATAATGTACTATTATTTTAATTATTGTGAATTTAAAGACTATGTGGATCATTCTTTTTTCTCTCTGGCAGTCTGGCAGTATGAGTAGTTTATGCGACCTACCCGAATGTTACTTTGGTATTGTTCGTCGAATCGTTGAGCTCCTTAAATTCTGAGTTGAGCTGCTCGGTTATTGACAAATGCGTGCACTGACTGGACAGGTCCACTCAATCTGGCTGGTTCTTTCCTCAAAAGACCATTTCAGATATCAGTATATATGGTCTTCACATGATCTAACCAAGATTTTGTATGGACTTTAAAAGATTCTGTGACCTCTGAGTTTGTTTCGGCCTTTCTTCTCAGAGTAGTCAAATAGGAAACGCCGACCTCATCTAGTTTAAAAAAATATGATCGACATGTTAAAGTGTTTGTACAAACCTACTTACAGAAATAAATAATTTATCATTTATCAAACTCACCGAAAAATACCAAATACATGTAGGTAGAAATACAAAGGACATTTAGGTAGACCGCGTAAAGTACCTAGGTACTCAAAATGCAGACAAAGCTTATAGTCCTTCCTATACCAGGTCCGCTTGTACGTGACCTAGTTCGAGCTTATCCTGCACTGTGCGTAAATGTTATCAACTAAGGCCTATAAGTTGGTATTTATTCGAGCTAGTATGGCATTGTTACTTTCTAGTGGTTCCTGAAAATATCTCAACCGACATTATCTAACGTTGATTTTCCCAGATGACGACACAAATGGATGTACTTCGCGTGTCACTAAAAAAAGTAAAAGTTAGAGCAGTTTTTAAAATTATTATTATTCTCGCGTTTGATCACTATATCACCTGATGGTAAGCGATGATGTGATCGGCGGTGAAGCTCGCTTGCCTAGTAATAACCTATTCAATTCAGCAATGCTCTTACTTCGAGCTGTTTCATTTAGCTTTATCGGCACCACCTTCTTCGTCTACTTTTTCATGATGGGATTGATCATGTGACATTTCAATAGCGCTTGGCATTCCCATATATTTTTGACATTTCACCAATCGCAATCACGATGCTTTCGTTGATAGAATGTCACTTGGCTAGACCCTCTTGTCATTTTATAAAGCGCTAGTGACATACACATATGCGTTCGGGGGAACCCCGTCAGGAACGAGATTACTCGCGCCTTGAAAATTTTAGTAAAAGTCTATTATCGCCGATATTTCCTGTCTTAGCCAAAGGCATGGCAAGCCAAGAAAAACAAACAAAGCCATAGCTGTACATTCTTTTCTCGAAACCATTCAGGACATTTTCGACCTTTAAATTTGTTGTGGATAAAGTTAGAAGCCCGAATTTTCAGTGACGGTCACATTTTACACAATGCAACCGTATTTTCATTGGTCTGCCTGTTTTCCATATAATCCACGACAATGGGTTGTACCAGATGATGGTAATTTATTCCTCCCATATCTTTGTACTGATCATTTTCGTTAATCTATTTACACTTCTTAATATTGTTGTTGTTTATTGATCTCTTTTGAAGCCACGCTTGCTAGCACTATATTAAAGAATAAAGCGAATTATTTATGAAAAATACAACTTATTATATAAAAATAAAACATTTATATATTTTTCAGCAAAAATATAATTTTCAGAGAATTTAAATAATTTCACAGAATTTGCAAATTTTTGGTATTTATTATAATGGTTGGGCGGGTCAAAGGGATAAAGTCGCTTGTGGTACCTCAAATGCAAACACAACTGCTGAAACCTGAAACAACTTTAACATCTTTGACCATACGTAAAATGGTTTTGCGTGGGAATCGAACCCGCGACTCGTGCAGGTGTTGACCGCTCTGCCGATGTGTGCGTAAGCACTGCTAATACTTTCGAGTATAGTAGGAGACAAATGTGCAACGGTAAGTTTACCTATGATATTGAAGATCCTGGCTTTAACCCTGGTTGTTGTTATTAACATAAGTCGCAGATATGTTTTATTTGGTTATATAGATGAGGTGCATCAATATTTTTCAATTTTTACGATGACGTAAAAATTGAAAAATATTGATGCACCTGAGATGACTCCATCAAAATAAAAATGAAAGGGCCAAGACCAAACCTCGGATTACACCTGAGCGGAGTTAACTCGTACAATCATAATTTTACCAATTGCTGTCACTCTCACGAATATTAGCAAGAAACACTAGAAGATCTGGGACAATGCCTATTGCAGTGAGCTTTGACAACAAGACGTCGTTGACATTTCTAACAAACAAAATAGTATACTAGGTTCCAAGTTTGATCGTTATTGATATAATTATGTATGTTGTGTTGTTGGAAGAGTGCATTGTTTTGCTAGGTTGTTTAGCAATGCAAAATGTGCGGGTGTGGGGGGCCCGAACCGCGGCGTGCGGCGTGCGCAGGAGTGGGGCGTGGGGAGGCATGCGGGAGTGCGCTCGCTCGAAATAACCGGCGTATTTCGGTCGCCGCCCCCCGCGCCGCCTCCAGCGCCGGCGCAGCGCGCCACCGAACCACTCCGCACTATCCGCTAACTATTCGCAATCGACCGACGTCTTGGTTGTTGGACTTGGGTTATAATGACTTGACTTCTGCTAAATGAACCCGTGTACTAGTATAAGTTTTTCGCAGTGGCGTATTTATTTCTGTATACACGAGCACCGATACGAGGATTGTTTTACGATAAGGACTAGAAGCGTCGAGTGAGAGTTTTTTGTGCTGCAGTGGCGTGCGCGTGGCGTGTGCGTAGTTCTGCAGTGGCGGCAAGATGGAGAAGCAGTCGAGGTGGACGGAGCAGCGCTCCGAGCAGCGCGTGCAGCAGAGTTCCGAGCGGCGCGAACAGGTGGTGCAGCAGCGCACCGAGCGCAGCGAGCAGCACTACACGCGCCAGATGCTCTCGCAGCAAGGTACGTCCACTATCACCTATCACATCTGTGAACACACCATCTCACGCTCATAGCACTGTACTTAGCTTAAAATTAAATCTAACCAACTTATTATAATCACTGCTACTGCGAATATTATTTTGATGTATCGTGATCCTGAAATTCATCTCATATTGGCGGGTGCGAGCGGCGCGGGCGCGGGTCGGGCGCGAGCCTGGCGCTGGCGCCCACGCGCGCCCCAGAATAGCCGCACTATCTCGCTCGCGGTGGAAAAGCGCTATGCACAAATAAAGTTACGCACCAGGAAGAAACTAAAGACACTCGCAAGCGGGTCGCCTCGCGCGACACCGGCTGCTCGGGAGACTCGGCGCTCCCACATGACCCATTTATGCTACACTTTTATATCCAAAAATATCTACCAACATTCTATAATATGATTTTCTTATGTCAGCCCTGTGTGCAATGAAAATGCAGCGAATTTCTTATAATATAAACATGAAGGATGACGAGTGAACTCACAGCTGTTAAGTGGTAACTTGGTCGCTGGTACGACTCCGAAGCAAATCTTTATGCAATATTTGAATCTTAAATGGGCAACAGATCGCTGTTACTGCGGCGTGAGGTCGCTCGTCCCTCCATTAAGGCTGCACCGCGAACTTGTTTTAGCATTAAGAACTTGTTTACTTATAAGGCGCAAAGACTTATCCTTTTATGGAATCTGAATAAATATGTTTCCATTCAAGGATTATTTTTTTACCCAACATGAATGCTTCAACGTCTGACTTAAGTTAAACAAATGTATTAATTAACCACACACTCATACTATACTAAAACTTAGCAATCAAAAAAGTTTGATGGACACTAACATCATATTTCTATAAGAAGCTTGTTTGGTAGACTGTAAGATAATCCATATCCATTTGTTTTTAGATTTAGATAAACATAGGGTTTACGTGACGCAAAAGCCGCGGGATATTAGAGTTGCACAATATTTCGAGACTTCCAGAAATAAAATGAAAACAGCACATCTCGAAATTTGATTACCGCCATACAGCTTACATTTTTTTTCGCACGTTATTTCGGCTGTTCTTTGAGTCTTTTCTTCGAGATTTGGCATCCATACAAGAATTCTTAGTACAGGGAATAGGAGCCGAATGTACATAATAATAATCAGTTGGCATATACTGGAGTTAAACGAAAACGTGTTTTTTTTTATGTTTTTAAAAGTAAAGCGTGTGAATCATAATTAAAGAAGTAGGTGAGTGTATACACATCGTCGGCAGTTGTGCAAACTGAACGTCGACTTTAATATAAATGTAACAGTGGGCACATAAACACGCACACTAACTCCGACACATGCGAGCCTCACAGATGAAACACTTCATGAATACTACGTTGTATAATATCACTACAATGAATTGATCGATATGCACTGTCTGCATATTAGTTTACCTTACAAGAAGACCAATCTCTTGAATTTCACCAATGCAACTGCAGTGCTCTGTTAACATCTCACCTTCAAGTGAGATGGGGCATGAGAGTTGAAATCTCGCTAGCTTCACCTTAGTTTTCACGATGACACTAACATAATAGATTGGCTGAAAGCGATTAGCATACCAAACATGAATTCTCAAGCTGAAAGTGTCATTATGGCTAAGGATTGCTGACAGCTCTTCAACTCAGTCGCTATTATGCTGATTGGGTTCAGTTTTTTAGATGAAATGATGACAAATGGACAATTAATTAACTCTCCCCCTTATTCGAGCATTTGTGAGGCTAACAGTTCATGACAAAAGGCATTTTATCGAAATTTCAAACCATTGCATATTAAAATTTAACCGTTGGTAGAGTTAACTGCGGATGAAAAAACAGGCAGTCTCTGTTTGTAGTTGTACATACTCTAGCTTATAAACAATCGCATTTTCACAAACCTATAAACAATATAGACGAACCATAAGAAAATAACCTAAACTTAAAATAAAATTGTATCGATTAAGAATACGAGCAATAATCTATTGAAAGTTCATTCATTCGTTCGAGGTAATCAATAAAAAATGAACCAGTAAGCGAGTCTCCTCGACCTATAATACAAGTATATACTGTATGAGTGCATCAGACGTAACAGGGCGCGGCATTACAAGTTTTTGCTTACATCGCTTTAATTATCGGTTTTCTATTTCGACGTACGACTGAGAACTGCAGAATAATAGCGTCATTAGAGTATGACGTGAAAAACGCCGGTAAAATGCCATCAAGCAACGTTTTCACTCTTTCTTCGCGATCGACGCGCGACGTTCAATAGAAACGGCATAAAATACCAATCTATTCGTGAATCACATTCACTTTTTACAATTGAACAAGCGGCAGTATAAAGCCGCTGGGTGAATGGGTGCAATCGATTATTTCATTAAAAAGTATGTTAACATGATGTATCAATATGACGTTGCCTTAACGAGGATAAAATGTAACCGGTATAAGTTGTGGACGTAGTGTTGTGAGTCGCCGGTCGTGCGGTACATCCTAGTGGGCTACATGAGTTAACAAAGCGTGCGTCTCGGCTGTCGGAGTCTCGGCCATCGGATAGATGATCATCTCGATGTGTCGGCGTGCTCCGTGTAGCGCGGAGCTAGAACGTGCTCAGCAGCCATTATAACGTAACATGTTAACTGTAGCGCGTCGCGGTGCCTGCTGCCGCCGCCGGCGCAGCACCGGCCGCACCGACTGCTGGGTAAATTATATACGCAACCAAACAAAAAATTACGCGCAAGATTACCTTCACTAAGCACACCAGTTTGTTGATAATGTGTCGAGAAATTCTAATGATAACAACTACCACATTATTTATATAAACAAAAAAAAACATGATACATAAATTACTTACAACCACTTTTACGTTAAATGCAACCATATTTACATATAAGAAATTATTAAATAACATAACATCACGAGAAAAATTGCCAACGTTAATGAGAAAATAATATTCGCATGGATGGATGTCTTCAATTTCCATCCCGCGAGCGGTACCTATGGTGATTTAAATTTCTCATCGAAAGCGCAAGTTAAAACTTTCGACCACGCTGACTCTCAGAGCTGGGAACAAAAGTCGATAAGAAATTATTCACGACGAGCACTTCTTTGAACAGCTGATTCGCTAACAAAGCATTAGAAAACACTCCTTGCACAAATGGTCATTGTTTAATACAATGCGATCACTTCATAGTACGATATGCCGTGAATTTTCTTACTAACGATTATTAGGCACGGATGTTAGTTGACACGCAGATAAGTCACGATTCGTGAACTATTCGAAAGCTCTGGACTCACACACGGCTCGCGAGTACAGTGGAGATAATGAAATCATGCTCTGTGCCGAGTTCAGCGTACGCAAATAAATACGTTACATTAAAACGGGCGAGACAACACTTAACGTTCGTAGTGTACTTACTTTTACCAGTCTTATCTCCAAATTTATTATCTGAGTTAACAGTTAAAAATGTAGCAGACAAAGCTACTTTCGCTCCGCGCTATAATGATTTGCTTATAAAATAACTCGCTGCGTTATGTTCATGATTATAATTATAATAATTGCCTGCGGTTCATAGCCATGGGATGCTGCCATGTCAACGGTTTTCGTAACACTCAATTTAGGTGTCCAATTTACTTGAAGCAAAAAATACAAGTCCGACTTGTTTGTTTTTCTAATTAACAATGTAAGTCAGATATACCTAAATCTTAAATAATATTACTATCAAATCGTCGGACTTATCATTTATATTTTAATATTGTATATGTACTTTACAACGATGACATTTGACGATACCTCATTATTAAAGATTATAATAGACTACAGCGATTTCATTATCTTTCCTAAGAAAGTGTACGTAATTATTTTATTGGCGTTTTGTTTATTTAGCTGGCTACTGCTAGCTACGTCTTTGTGATATATAGACGAGATATATGATGAATTTAAAGTTTAAATAAATACGAACAAAGAGACAGGTATATCTTTCAATCTTCATTCCCACATAGCTATTTTGTCGCCTTACCTGAAACTTCAAGAATGAAGTTTGAGAAGCAGTATCATACGAAAACTTAGGTCATCAATCATGAACTGACGATCAAAAGGTATCGAGAAAAGCTTTTAAAACTACTGTACCTAGACAATAAGTCAACCTCTTCACTGATTAACTGATTGATGTGCTTTGTGCAATTTTCTCTATATACGAGTACTACTGCGTTAATCACAACGGTCGAATTGAATTTCGGCAAGTAGGTTTTGGACAAGTAAAATTCTAATATTTAAAGAACACCCGACATTTTTTTATTTATTGCTACATAATTTAGTAGTAGACACGCTTCGATCGACAATCTATTGAACACGTAATTATGACACGATATACTGCGAAAAGAAACAGTAAAACGCCTTAACTTTAGAACGACTGAACCAATTTTCCATAAACATAGTTAAGAACACTCTCGATAAAGTCACCTTACAAAATCGGTTCATCCGTTTAGGAGCTATGATGATGAGCCACAGACAGATACAGGAATACACATATACATGAACACACAGGTACACGCCAGACTTATAACACCCCTCTTTTTCAGTCGGGTCTAAAAAAATGTTTTGATCGGTATTCCATTATTTTTTCAAGCTGTAGGTAATTGGTAAAATAATAAATGCAGTTTCCAAAGAAATGACAACTTCATGTTATTCCCTAACTCACTGACCTCTATTATACAAGTACGCTGGACTAAACATACTATATGAAATGACAGTTGATTTTTGTGCTGATTCAAAGCGCCCCGCTCGAGCGTATCAGGAACTAAAATTGACACATTTAGAGATAGGATACTACCGATATTTCTAAAAATTAGGTAATACTAATATATTTGACTGGAAATATTATAATATTGTAACTAAGATATCAGTATTAGTAATTTTTTTAAATTACACTAATATCAAAATAGTAGACTTGGCAAGGCGTATCACTCATCTACTGTATTGACTTCTCGTAGTATGTTGGAACTAAATATCTCATATTGGTATTGGTGATGCATATTATATGAATGCCTAATAATCAGTTATAATATGTTCAATAGCAATGTACTAAATTCTGGAATCAACATCATGATCATCCACGGCCCGATTTCGCCCACTGCTGAGCACAGGCCTCTCTCTTGTACCAATCACTACGTTCCTGAATCTGGAATGAATTCTCATCTCGATAACTTATTTTCATTACTTTATAAAATATATATATTTATTTATGTATCATATAATATATGTATATATGTGCATGTTAAGCAATTAAAAATATATTTTGTTGTTAAATTGTTACCACGATTTAAACAATGCACCTGCCATGTTATCTCTTCACCACCCTTGGTTGACTGGTAGAGAATGCCTAAGGCATTAAGTCCACCATTGTACCTTTGTGCATGAAGTTTAAATAAATAAATATAAGTCTTCACCTTGCTAGAATGCGATGTCACTCTTATTTGCACCTTAACACTACAGAGACAAGATCTCAGCGATGAGAGCGAGAAATACGTCCGTTGTAAATGATTATCCATCTCATTTATTATTATTATTATATAAATGATGTTCCCTTCACGAATCCGATGGGCATACAACTAGTGTACTTGAGCGAGGAGATACTTGCTCAAATGTGATAGTTTTTAGGATAAGTTGTTAGCCTAACCCCATATTTAAATCTCACTGATCTGACAGTAATGCGCTATAACTTTACTAGCATGCTATCCACTAGTTTATAGCTTGCAATCTGACTGAAAATATTTTTAGTAACCTTTACAGCAATTATTCTATTACTTAAAAATTTATCATAATAAAAATAACTGGTTTTTTTTTCTCTTACGTATTAAATTATTCTAACGATCGATAAAACCCATAAAAGTATTTTAGCGAAAGCTGTGTCCCATCTCTAATATTAGTTCCATGCGACTCTCACGTTAGTTCACGTTGCTATCAGCGCCAAAATGGCGATAATCAAATGTCTTCATTTTGTCATCGATAATATGAAGTCCAGTGTACAATGTATGATAGAGGTCAGTGCCCTAACTGTATGCTCGTGTGCAACAGCAGAGTTCGCTTTCTCGTTTTAAAGATGCATTATGATTGTAGGTACCACTAGAACACTCTTTATAAACAAACTTGAATATTGCATTAGCCATGGTACAGTATAATGCAAAGATTTGTATTCTTTGAGCTTCATAACACTGCATTTTCTTAGGTCGTTAGAAGCTCAGAGCTTTCAACGTTTAAGAATATAAATAGCGCGGAAAAATGAAGAGTTATATCTTTAATATCGTTCAGAATATAAGATTAGGTGAATATGATGCAGTTTATACAGATATAAGAAAGGCTAATAGATGCCAAGACCACAAATTCAACTTTGTAAATAGTTCTTGCTGAAGGTATAAACACAAAGCCACATACTATTAAACGACATTCTTCTAAAATACTGTCAAAATTAAACAAATGCAATACGAATAGCCTACGCCATAAGTATTTGAAACATTTGGAATGTATTTTGTTATAAAAAGCAAGATTATTATTTTTGTTATATGCTCGTCATGTTCTCTTAAGTACAAGCGTGACTTGGCCGGCTAGCGGACTGCGGGCTGGGTCACCTCGATCCCGGTTATTCCGTCTCGTTAAGCTCAAAGAGCTACGGAACCGACCGCAGGCGCCATGTCTTGCTACATTCAGCGGTCACAGAGAGCTGGCAATGTGAACTTACCTTTCTTGACTTTTGAGAGATTTAATTTGTCTTTTGTGCTTCTTTTTCGGTTTTGATTTTCGAAAAGTATTTTGTATATAAACTATGTTTTTAAATTCAAATACTTATTTGAATAATATCCGTAATTGCCTTTATTAACACAATGCATTCCAATGAGATGAAATTCCCAGCTAGACGCGGTCCGCAAGTTCAAACAATGTAATTAATGAATTGCCCAATAAAGTAGCACATATTGTGATATTGTTATTTTTTTAAATTGAATAATGTTTTATTATGTCAATTATTTAACTTATAATAATCAATTTTTATTGGGAGTTATTGTGGCATACCAATTTAATGATATTAAGCTTTCATTTTTAATATACCTACATGGTGTTGGTAAAATTTTCAATTCTATGAAAACGGTGATCAGCGCCAAGATATAAAAGTTCTTTGGATTATTTTTTATAAAAAAAGAAAATACCTAAATATACTTTTCCTTGTTCTTGTTCTAAAATACTTCTGCAATATCGCCCGCTGTTCTTGTTTAAAATACGATAAGTTTTTAACATTTTTAATTTTTGCATACTTTGTAAGGTATCCCAATAATAGAATTTTGAATACTCGTGCCTATTGAACGGGTACATTAAGGAGCTTCAGATTTATCACAACAATATGTCAGCACGATAGCCCCACAGAAAAAACAGCGAATAGTCAAATCTGCAATTATTGTCATAATTTCTTGCCTTAATTTCTTAGAAACACTTTCCTAATTGATTAAATTATTGTTGGAAAACGTGGCTAAGTTTTTCTTTACTACATTTTGTTTGTTGTTTAATAAGATTCTGATTCAGGTTTGTTTTTTTTTATTTCGGTCGTATTTCAGATTAATGAAATTACTTAGATAATTATTGCGATACTCATATTTAACAAGGTTTGTAAATCTGATAACGTATTTTCTCTAAACATCTACCAAATGATATGAAATAGACTCGTTTAAAAAAATAGTTTATGCTTACCCTGTAGGTGTAGGTAACCAAGTGCAGTGACGTTATTATAATAGCTGTGAATGAAGGATTTCTATTACGTAGAAGGCGACGTGACGGTGACAGAAAATATTAAATCGTCAGTAGTCATGATGTTCCAAGTACCCATAATTAAGTTGATTTTAAATTCTTCTTATTAATATTGCTCTGATTGAAACAAATCTTAAAAACCTGTTTGTTTCTATAGCAATAAAAAACAATAAGCACTCAAAAGAATTATGAAATATATTATTTTTAGCTCGATTAAGAAGAAATCTGTTTCAATGAAAGATATGATGCTATTTAAAAGGAAAATTTTGTTTTGATAGTCTAAATCACTAACATCCGATTTCTGGCGGGATTAAAAATTTTAAAAATAAATTTAACGAAATAAATACTGCAAAGCGAAAAATAACGTTCTTTTTGGAAGTCGGTGTCATGTTTTGTTTTGGAAGTAGGTTATTTTTTTTTTTGTTAAAAAGATTTTTATTTTCTCTTCTTAGTTTTGGCACCTTATATTACCATGAAAATCATTTATACCCAGAATATTCTCATACAAATTCCAACAAGCCTAAAAAAGATTGGGATACATTGTTTTATTACGGAGTTCCGGTGCCTACCTTCCGGCTTCATCATGAGATGAGTTCGATGGTACCGTTTTCATAAAAACCATTTATTTTAAATTGCTTCGTCACAGTCATTTAACTATTCGAGATATTTTATACCCTAAACATACTTATCATTGAGAAGTTCCAGTGGCTACAAACGTAAAGTCGAACATAGAATCTCCTGCTTTTTGGAAAGTCGGTTAAAATAGCTAATATACGTACTGTCCAACTCATTCTGACTGTTGTGGTTGGCTGCTTGACACAGTACTTGACACGAGTTGATTGTGTGTGACACATGTTGCTGATTAGGTTTATTTAGTTGGCAGTTTATAATGATGATTGGTCCTAAACAACCTAAACAAATAATTTGGTTAAATATAGGGTCATACGTCTTACATTAAAAATGAAAACATTAATTTTAATAAATTATAGACTTAAAGTACATTAAAACTATGGTTAAAATAGGGCGTTTAAAAATACCACTTACAATGCAAGCAAGAAGTATAAATAAAAGTGATTAAATAAAAGTGATTAAATTAATTGGTATTAAGAAGCGGTCCGCAATTTCTTTCCGCGCAGTAAGTAGCGGGGCTAGCAATTATATCGACTTTAATAACTTTGATCGTAGCCCGAGATAGTCATAAGAAAAACATGAAATTTAAAAAAGGTTGAATTATTAATACAAGCAAAAAAATGTAGCGGAGATTGTCTAGTAATAGGTAAGATTGTGAGGTGAAATAACTTGTTCGCAAGTACTTACTCCATTCTCCAAGATGCAATTGAAAATGATTAGGTAGGTGTTAGCACTTAGGAAAAATCAAAAGTGATTTTCTTGTATCAGCTGTGAAATATTTCTCTTCAAATCAAAATGATGTGTTAGCCAAACTATGCTAGTATTATATTATCTGTGGCCAAACGTACCTACTACGTGTAAAGTATATCTTATGACTTCTATAACACATAGGAGGCAGCTAGGAGAAAAACGTGTACCTACCTAAATAACTTTTCGAAAAATGCATGGGACCTATTGTGACCGAAATCTGAGATTTCGTTGCATTATCTTGGCTTGTAATATGCACCTGTAAGATATATACGTAAACCGTACTATGAGTAAATCTTATGATTTCTACAACAAAAAATCTAGTAAGTTTAGGAGCAATATCGTGTACCTACCTAACTACTTTTTGAAAATTACGTGTGCAAAACTCATATTCAACTCAATTATAGATGGAATTAATTGTGTAATTTTTACTAATTTTGGTTAATTATGAAATCCCGACAACATCTAGAAATTTATGGCAATACAAAGATTTTATAGAAATTGTCTAATTTCAGTTCAAAATCGGAGATTTAGTTTCATTATCAGTTTGACTGTAATATTGACCAACGGTTTCGTAGAAAGGCGCGAGTAAGATATAAACCTTTATCGTACGTTTCGTGTGGTCTGCGAGTATGATTCATAATGAGGGCCACTGACCATATGGCGCGCATTGGGTCAGGTTCGGCTGTGGTCCGACTGCGGGCTTGCGCCGGCGCCGCTTTCGGCGTATCAATGTAACAAAGCGTGAAACGCTCACTCATATATATGTAACTAGCTTCTTTATACCGAGTTTATCGGGATAAAACGTAACCTATGTGTTACTTCGGGTTAAAATTTCATCCAAATCCGTTCAGACATTTTTGCGTGATAGAAACATAAACTTACAAACTTTCACATTTGTGATATTAATAGTAGGATTTTGCGATGCTGCCACATTTATTTTGGTTTGAGTAGTTGTGGAGGCCCGGATGCACTAAAACATTACTTTGTTACTGTCAATTGCTTGAAGATGCCAGAAACAGAATAATATTTTGGTGTTTCATGTGGGCCTCAGAATCCGTAGATTCTGTTACATACTCCTTGAGTACAAAGAGTCTACCATTTTAACGTGGTGAGTGGCTTTTTGCGGCGATCTATGCAAACGACGAGTATATGACGCGTGATATTAAGTGCAATTCTTAAAGCAAGTGTTTATGCTGTTTCTAGTAACAAATCTATAGTTCCTTAGACCAACACTTAACTTGTTTTAATAGTGTGTACAAGTTGGTAACCTGCGACGTTTTATTGTCGTCAAAATATAACCTAAATTAGGAGAGAGTTTGCTACTGGATCTTTGGCCCCGCTTCAACTTTAAAAACTAACTTCATGGGTCTTTCTCTGTTATGCTACTGTAAACGTCCGTGTCCTCCCGCACGTATTGTTCAAATATTTTCTACGTACACTACACAATTTTATTATTTTCGCAATATGTTCTTAGTTTGTCGTAGACACAGAAAACGAAACGCACGTGAGAACGAATGCAACCAATATGTTCAGCTGGTGGTCCGGTACGTTCTGCGGTTTTACACCTATGTACTCAATAGCTCAGGGTTGGGCCAACATCGCTTTCATTTGGCAGAAGTTTTTGGCCTTATATTTCAAATGATAGACAAAAAGCTCGCAAACTTCTGGGGCGCTCTGAAGTTGGCTTTACGACGCGCAAGGCACGTAACGGTGCTGTTTTTGTATGCAATTTAGCAGCGATTGTAGCCAACTTCATGGTGGCCAAGAAGTCTGGCGAGAACTATACCATCCTAGTTTTGATAAAAATACTTATTCAGTTGATTAATACAAAGAAGGAAATAGCTGCATAGACGATAGCAACTTATTGTTGTTAGTTTGAACATGTATGGATGTAGGTACGAGCATATAATTAAATATAACATAAGGTTTAAAAGATTGCACAGCTGCGAACACTGAATGTGAGCGATTTATAACATTATTTCATAACTATGTAATATGGCTCGCGCGATGCTGTCGTAAAATTTGGTGGGTTGCCAATTCGGGGCCTGAACACGATAATTATTTTCATGATACGAAAACATCTTTAGTTACACCTACACAATAATGTTGATGGAAACTTCTCGGCACTAAGGAAAATTTGATATTTCCACGTCCCTATTGAGAGAGTTAAAGTACACTACAAGCATCTCATTGTATTGTAGAATATTTTCAAGGGAATTTATATGTTAAGGTACTATATGACCTTGACCTAAAAAGCAAACCTTGAATTTTTGCCATGTGTTTACGAAGTCATTATAAACATATGGATGCCACATTTTTACTACGATATGGGTTCATTTTGCTATTGACTACGTACGTATTAATTATGTCAATAAAATATTTTCATTTCGCAAACCAAAGGAAGTAAATATGTTCCAAGATTTCTGAGTAGGTACAGGTCTCTCGTATTACTGTTTTGTACCTACACAAATGTACATAAGTGTTTAGTACAAACAAGTTTCGCGACCGATGCCTGCTTGACATAACTCCAGCAGAACCGGTTCCTGGGTCCTGTGACTTCATCGGACCACTCTCCATTCCTAACTGTTCTTTTGTGAACAAACCACGTTTGCAAACATACTACGCTGCTAATATAGTGCATTTTTGATTTAACATGACACAATATGTAAAGGTATTATGTTACAAATCTGCATAAGATTTATTTTTGTTTTTAACGATCTTTGAAATATTTCGGAAAGCGAAAGAGTCCTCCAAAATGGTGATCGTAACAAGATCCGAGTGGTGGATACTAAAATAGACGCGCGAAAAGAGCTGGCTCGCCTCGTCACTCCCGTGACTCATGCGCATCCAATCCGGGCAGAGCTGGAATACCGACGCACGCACGTTCCACGAACTTTTCATATTTATCACACGACTATTTACGAACATGGACAAGATTTAGATTCAAAAATAGCGCGCCATATTTGTATTAGGATGAGATTTGATAACTTATTCGCACATTCCTTAATAACTACTCAACTCGAAAGAAGAACTAAAACATGAGATTTCATCGATTTTAGTTTTTCTTCATTAAGATTTGTGTAGTATATACTATATTGATATTAATAGAAAATACTAGACTCTCGTGTACACTATAGTACCCAAGTGTTAGTAGGCTTTTCATTTGCTACAAGCTTTTTATTAATTTGCTATGTATGTAAGTATGTCTGTATGTAGGTATGTTCTGGTCAAATCTTGCAACTGAATTTTAAAGAAGTTATACTCAACCGATTAAGATGAAATTTTGCATACACCTTTGGTTTGGATGACAATGCACGGTAGCTAAAAAGCTAGTTTAAAAAATAATGGGATTTTAAAAAAAATATAATTTGGCAATGACTTACTTCAAAATGATTGTAAACTAACCTTTTCTCGCGGCTTTGGTCCCGTGACCTACCCTTTATTTCTGGGATATGGCACTGCAATAGTGTAGATTTACACCAGTGAAAGAATAGTCACAGTTGGATGAAACTTCTACCTGTAAAAATTACCAAAAATGTTTTATTTTAAATAATCTTTATAGCTTATCGTGCATTGTCATTCAAACTAAACGTGTATGGAAAAAACATCTTAATCGGTTGAGCATAACTGCATTAAAATTCAGGTCGAAGATTTGACCCACGCATACATACGAGTACATTGCAAGTTAATAAAAAGCTTGTAAAACCAAATAATTTAAACTCTTTATAAATTACTAGTGGCCCGCCCCGGCTTTGCCTGGATCATAATTATTTATGGCCTATAATTAAATAGGTATACATAGCATACCTTATACAACTAAACAGCAGAATAAATCAGCCGTTTATAAACATACACCTAATATATTTTATTTTAAATACTATTAAAGTGTGCTTCAGCTCTGCGTCACGTAAATTAATACGTTTGATTTAATAAGCTCTGCTAAAAATAAAGTTTAAATGGCCCAGTATAATGAAAATGGAGATTTGTTCAAATCCATAGGATTGATAAATTCACGGCAGATTTATAACAACTGTCGTATGACGGCAACGTACCTATTTCTTTTGTTAATAAATTATATTGTTATCATAAAAATATTTTATCATCTTTCCACTGAAACAGTTAAGGGATTTTATCAAATCACGTACTTTCTTTGGACGTATTTTCTCTTTTAGCGATTGCACCCCACAGAGTTATTTCATCTATCTTAGGGATTGGATCAAATCTCCGTTTTCATCATAATTTCCCTGCGGCACATAGATCAACATGCAGGTCAGAACGGACCTAAGGATCTTTCATGAGCTGGGCGAACTTGGACCTCGTCCTTTAAATGGCAGTTGTTAGGCTCATCAAATAATCGAACAACATCGGTGATTGGCGAATGTGTGTATGCAATATGCATCTCTGCTAACACAAGCCTGGCGTGTACTAATATAGATAATAGTAAATTATACATTTTGTTCCTTCAATAACACAAATGCTGCTTCTGTCTTGTTCAAGATTAAAAACTCCATTTACTAATTAACATTTCATATCCTATCTCGAGTATCTGGGTGTTTACCGTATATTTCTATTTGTTGCAGTTGAATCTGCTGGCGACCGCTTGCCTGTCACTTTAGGCAGGCCTGGCGAACCTTCTCCTCCGATCTTTGAGCAAATCTTCAAAAATGCGAGGTTTGCGCAAGGTGGAAACGCAAAATTCGAAGGAAAACTTAGAGGCAATCCTACCCCCGTAGTATCGTGGACAAGAAAGAAAGCCCCCCTAGTAGAGTGCAACAAGTACAGTATGAGCTACAATGAACAAACTGGTGACGTGTCCTTATTAATTAAGCAGATCGGCCCGGGCGATGAGGGCGAGTACACATGCACGGCCCGCAATCAATATGGTGAGGCCATTTGCTCCGTGTACATCCAGCCGGAAGGCGTCCCGGTGCCCGCGCAGCAGTCCTCGCAGCAACAGAGCTACCGACACGTCAGCGAGAGTGTGGAGCACAAATCCTACGGTACACAGGGGTACTCCACAGAACAGTCCAGACAAACACAAAAAGTCGCATACACCAATGGCACTGACTATTCATCCACAGAAGATTTCAAAGTAGACACCTTTGAGTACAGACTTTTGCGAGAAGTTCAATTCAGAGAAACTATTACTAAGAGGTACGTCAACGAAAGTGACATTCATATCAGTACTGAGATTGATAGAACCCTTGGACCTGTGACACCACCTAAAATTGCACAGAAGCCAAGGAATTCCAAGCTACAGGAGGGCGCTGACGCCCAGTTCCAGGTACAGCTGTCTGGTAACCCGCGGCCGAGAGTGACTTGGTTCAAGAACGGCCAGCGGCTAGTCAATACCAGTAAAAATGAAATTGTTACTACGCATAATCAAACAACTCTTAGAGTAAGAAACACACAAAAGTCTGACTCTGGCCATTACACATTATTGGCTGAAAATCCTAATGGATGCATTGTCACATCCGCATACCTCGCCGTTGAGTCTCCACAGGAGACGTATGTGCAAGATCAACGATCACAGTATATTATGGACTCTCAACAAACAGGAATTGAAGAAAGAGTAGAAATAAGTGAGAAAGCTCTCGCTCCGCAATTTGTAAGAGTCTGCCAAGACCGCGATGTCACGGAGGGCAAGATGACGCGATTCGATTGCCGCGTCACAGGCAGACCTTACCCAGAGGTCACGTGGTTCATTAACGATAAACAAATTCGAGACGATTATAATCATAAGATATTAGTAAACGAATCAGGTAATCATGCACTTATGATTACAAACGTCGAACTTAGTGACAGTGGTGTAGTTACATGTGTCGCACGCAACAAGACTGGCGAAACATCTTTCCAGTGCAGACTAAACGTCATAGAAAAGGAACAAGTAGTTGCTCCTAAATTTGTTGAACGGTTCAGTACTCTAAGCGTACGCGAAGGGGAACCTGTTATTTTAAATGCACGCTCAGTTGGCACACCTACACCACGGATCACATGGCAGAAGGACGGCGTTCCGATAATACCCAATCCAGAGTTACGAATTAATACCGATGGTGGGGCCTCGACGCTGGACATTCCGCGGGCCAAGGCGTCGGATGCGGCATGGTATCAGTGCACAGCCCAGAACGTCGCAGGTTCCACCGCTACTCGGGCAAGGCTCTATGTCGAAGTACCAAAAGAGCCTCCGCCTGAGCAAAAGCGTCTGCACTTGCCACGGCCTACAAAGATTATTGAGCCAGAGTAAGTAGTCAATATAACAAAAAATCCTAGGTTATTTTTGTACATTTGTGTGAAGTTATGTATTTATTATCAATTTTTTTAAGGCCTGCTCCTGGACCAGAAATCATTTATTTGAGGCACGTGGAAAGGGCAAGACCTTACATTCCTCCAGGTGAGGAAGATCGAGTTTATCCTCCACCGCAGTTTATTGTGCCACTCAAGAGTATTTCACAGATGGAGGGTGGCAAAATACACTTTGAAACGAGGATAGAACCAGTTGGCGACCCAACGATGAAAATTGAGTGGTTGAGAAATGGACAAAGTATCGAAGCCAGTAAGTAGCAACGAAATTAAATGTCTGTGATATAATTTTGAAGTACCTATATAAAATTAAATTAAATTTTACAGGTTCTAGGTTTACATCAATATTCCGCTTTGGATATATTTCTCTCGATATGCTCAGTCTTAACATTCAAGATAGTGGAGAATACACATGCCGAGCGATAAGCGCAACGGGTGTTGCAGAAACAAAGGCTATTTTGCAAGTAACTCCAAGAGCAACCATCGAAAGAACGAGCCAACATCCAGAAAGCTTACAATATATTCAACAGTTGGAGGATTATTCGAGATATCAACACCAAGAGTCCATAGAGGAACAAATTTCGCAGAGGCCTCAATTTATAAGGCCTTTGCAAGAGCTTGGTGAGTTACAAGAAGGCAGAAATGCTCATTTTGAAGCTCAACTCACTCCGGTCAGTGATCCTACGATGAGAGTAGAGTGGTACAAAGATGGCAGAGCGATTACAGCTAGCTCGCGAATCACGTCAATCTTCAACTTCGGTTACGTCTCCCTTAACATCATGCACCTACGGGCTGAAGATGCAGGTTCGTACACAGTGAGAGCTGTAAATAAATTAGGCGAAGCCATTAGTACCGCTTCGATCAGAGTAGCTGCCCGGAGTACAGTTACTGCAGATCTTGGTATACCAGAACAACGACGATACATTGAAAAGACTGAGCAATTGGAAGCATATCAGCAACAGCAACATCAAAAGTATTATCAGGAGGCCCCTGAAAGTACGCAGAGGCCGGAGTTTAAAACACCAATTAAAGATCAAATAAATATTAAGGAAGGTGGGTTCGCCCATTTCGAAGCTCGCCTCGAACCAGTAGGCGATTCAACTCTGAGAGTTGAATGGTTAAAAGATGGACGTCCTGTAGAAGCTAGTTCAAGAATTACTACTTTCTTTAATTTTGGATACGTCGCATTAACAATAAAATCTGTGACTGTACATGATGCTGGTCATTATACTTGTCGAGCTTATAATGCTCTGGGTCAGGCAGCCACCAGTGCTAACCTGAGCATTGTGACAAAGAAAGATATCATCGCTGAATCTCAACATCCTGGTGGATACGAAAAGATTCAGCATCTCGAAGATTCCAGCAAATATTCAAGACGTGCAGAGGAGGAAGTAAAGATAACACAAAAGCCTCGGTTTTTGGGACCATTAAAGGGTACAAATAAAATAGTAGAAGGTCAAGGTGCTCACTTTGAAGCTAGAGTAGAGCCGCAAAGTGATTTGACTATGACAGTAGAATGGTATTTTAATGGAAAGCAAATTAAGAGTGCCAATCGCATTCAGACATACCATGATTTTGGCTACGTAGCATTGGATATATCCAGTGTCCGTGCAGATGATACCGGAGTATACACAGTTGTGGCACGTAATGCGTCTGGAGAAGCCCAATTGAGTGCTTCTATGACGGTCGAAAGTAAGTACTCAAATAAAAGCATCTGTTTTATTCTAGATAGAATTTAGTATACGCGTAATTATTATTTTGGTTGGTGATCCTCTAAAACACAGAATTTTTTAAATAGAAAAGGCGATGCTTTTTGTCATGTTTATTTATCTGATGTTTTTGTTTGATTTTAGCGAGATCCAGCATTGATACGTCAAGTATTCACCGTGGTTTATATGAAAAAACAAGGCATATTGAAGAATCAAAGTTTGTGGAACCTATGTACGAAATTGAAGAAATTTCCAAGTCCAAACCAGTATTTGTCCAACCATTATCTGATCCGCCTCCAGTATCAGAAGGTAAAAATATTCATTTAGAATGCAGATTAGAACCCATGGGTGACCCGACAATGCGTGTCGAGTGGTTCCATAATGGCAGAGCCGTGACAGTTGGTTCTAGGTTTAGGACTTATTATGACTTCGGATTTGTTGCACTTGATATAATCCACGCAACATCTGCTGATTCCGGAGAATATACCGTGAGGGCCGTCAACCACTTGGGCTCCGCTCATACTTCTGCAATGGTTCGTGTTATTGAACGATCAGATATTGTAACTGACACACAGAATGAGCAAGCTGTTGAGCAAATACAAATGCTGGAAGACGCTGCGCGTAGATCCAGACAAGTACATGAAGATATAACAGTGAGGCAAGCACCTCAATTTTCAAGAGCTCTGCATAATATTGAGACTGTAGAAGGGACCAATGTGCATTTGGAATGTAGATTACAACCTGTCGGGGATCCAGCCATGAGAGTAGAATGGTTCTGTAATGGAAGACCAATAAAGACAGGTCACAGGTTTAGACCTGCTTACGAATTTGATTACGTTGCACTCGACCTTTTGAGTGTGTATCCAGAGGATTCTGGAGTTTACACATGCCAAGCCACAAATCAACTTGGTGAGGCAGTAACGTCGTGTGCTTTGCGAGTTATTGCTAAAAAAGATCTTATATTTGAGTCGCAGCACCCATCAGGACTAGAAAAAATACAATATCTGGAAGATGCCTCGCGTTACAAGAAGAGCGAGACGGTCGATGAATCTATTAATATAAAACCACGCTTTATTACAAAACCAAAGTCTATTGATAATGTCGTGGAAGGTCACCATGTTCATTTTGAGTGCAAACTTGAACCAGTAACCGATTCTAATCTCAAAGTTGAATGGTTCAAAAATGGGCACCCCGTTACTATTGGACACAGATTCCGACCCATTCATGATTTTGGCTATGTCGCACTTGACATTATTGATTTGATTGCTGAAGATTCTGGTGTTTACACGTGCCGAGCTGTGAACCACGTTGGTACCGACGAAGTCAGCTGTAGGTTGACTTGCCGCAGTACAGCAGACATTATTAGGGCCACACAAAACGAGGCTGGACTAAACCAGATTCAAGTATTGGAAGATAGATCGATACATCGTAGGAGCGATTTCGTTGATGAAGTAACAACACAGGCACCCATATTTACTACCTCTTTGAAGAATATCGAAATCAAAGAAGGTCAAAGAGCTCACTTTGAGTGCAGGCTGATACCTGTTTCTGATTCTACAATGAAAGTGGAATGGTATCATAATAACAAGCCGTTGAAGAGTGGTTCAAGGTTCACAGAAACCAACAACTTTGGTTTCGTTGCTCTTGATATTATGTCTTGTTTACCAGAGGATTCCGGAACGTATACCTGCCGAGCTATCAATGCTCTTGGCGAAGCAGTCACCTCTGGAATTGCCGTTGTACATTCTCGTAAATCCATATACTTGGAATCACAGCATGAAGGAGCTCTCCCAAGATTAAATCAATTAGAAGATACTTCTAGGTACCAGAGACACAGTGCACAAGATGAATCTATAACACAAGCACCAGTATTTACCATGCCTATGAAGGATATAAGAGTCGCTGAAAACCAAGCAGCGCACTTTGAAGCCAGGCTTATCCCTGTTGGCGATCCTAAACTTCGCGTGGAATGGTTGCGTAATGGCGTGCCTATTGAAGCTTGTAAGTATACTAAACTTTAAAAACTGTCGATTTTTTAGAAACCGGTATCATACCTGTATTAACTTAACTCATTAAAATTTTAGCAAACCGCTTGACAACAATGCATGACTTTGGTTATGTCGCCTTGAATATGAAATACGTCAATCCTGAGGATTCAGGCACGTACACATGCCGTGCCATTAATGAATTAGGAGAAGCTGTAACATCATCGACACTGTTTGTTCAATGTAAGTAGACGCAATCACTAGATGAAATTTATCTGTACTATCTATTTTTGTACGCATTTTATGATAATTTATATTTTTTTTAGCGAAAGCATCCCTTCAGCTAGAGTCACAGCACGAGAGTGCCTTAGAGAAAATACATCAGTTAGAGGACTCATCTCGCTACCAACGTAGAGAAGATGTTGAGGTAGCGGTTAACCAAGCTCCAAGGTTCATTACTCAACTAAATGGTCCTTCGAAACTTGTAGAAGGCCAAAGCGCTCATTATGAATGCCGAATTGAGCCCTACCCCGATCCGAATATGCGGGTGGAATGGTACTTTAATGGAAAGGTATTACAAAGTGGTCACCGCTATCGTACAGCGTACGATTTCGGCTTTGCTGCCCTAGATATTCTTACGGTGTATGGTGAAGACTCCGGTGAATATACTTGCAAGGTTATCAATAATTTAGGGCAAGCCACATCTTCAATTAAACTGAACGTGCAGTGTGAGTATTAAATCTGTAAAGTAAAAAACTAAACTTATCGTTTGTATACAGAATACTTTTATTTACTAACAAATTTAATTTTATTGCAGCCAAGGAGTCTATCATAAGGGACACACAGCATGAAAGTGCCCTAGAAAAGATTCAGTATCTTGAAGACGACAGCAGATACAAACGCGTAGTTCGTGATGAGAGTTTTGTAGCTGAGAAACCTCAATTCGGCAAACCTTTGAAGAACGCCGAAGTATCTGAAGGCAAGCCAGTTCACCTGGAGGCTACACTCACGCCAGTTAACGATCCTACTATGCGTGTTGAATGGTACTGCAATGGTAGACCTATTCAACAAGGCCATCGGTTCAAGACAACTTATGATTTTGGTTACGTAGCATTAGATATCCTTTACGCTTACTCTGAAGACACTGGCACTTACATGTGCAAAGCTACTAATGCTGTCGGTGAAGCGGTAACCACAAGCTCTGTGAAAGTAGACGGTAAGTTACTTTTTTACCGTTTTTACATATATTTTTTAATAAATTACATACCTTTTACTGAAAATTTTCTTATAATTTTAGCCAAAGCGGGACTTTACTTGGACACATTAGACGAGCAACGTCTGAGAAAGATTCAAGAACTAGAAAATTATGAGAGACCTAAACCAGTGCAAGAAGAGCAACCTGGTCAGAGACCAGTCTTCTTGACAGCTCTAACAAGCCTGGAGCATTTGAAAGAAGGAGATCACGCTCACTTTGAGTGTAGAGTAGAGCCAATCAACGACTCAGACCTAAAGATTGAATGGTTCCTCAATGGGCAAAAGATCAGAGCGGGTCACAGGTACAGAACTACACATGACTTCGGTTATGTTGCATTGGATATTCTGTACACTTACTCTGAAGATTCTGGAACGTACATGTGTAAGGCCACTAACAAACTTGGTGAAGCAGTTAACACATGCACGATGAAGGTTGCAGGTAAATATACATTTAATTAAAATACAAAACTAGTAGAGTACAATGAAATATGTATAAATCTAAAAATAATTTGTTATTACAGGGCACAGAAGTATTATCTTAGATACTCAGCATCCAAACGGCTTGGAAAAAATCAGACAACTTGAAGCACAGGGTCATCATACTAGGATGGAAGTGGAAGAACCCAAGATAAGTCCACCTAGGTTTGTCACCGAATTGCGTGGCACGACTCACGTGTTTGAGGGTCAGACAGCACACTTTGAATGCCAGGTAGAGCCTGTGCATGACCCCAACTTAAGAATTGAATTCTATCATAACGGCAAGGCCCTGCAATCTGCTGCACGGTTCCATATCACTTTTGATTTTGGTTACGTGTCATTAGATATTCAGCATTGTGTTCCTGAAGATGCTGGTGAATACTCAGTGAAGGCAATCAATGCTCTAGGTCAATGTGTATCAGCAATATCCATGACAGTAACCGCAAAAGGAAGCATTATATCGGAATCTCAACGTCCTGAAGGCTTAGAAAAGATCCGAGAGCTAGAATCTGCAGAACCTTTCAAACGTCCAGAAATACCGGAACCGGTAACACGCCAAAGACCTGTATTTACTCAACCACTTCAAAACATAGATAACATTCAAGAGGGTCAAACAGCGCACTTTGACTGCAGACTTATTCCAGTCGGTGACCCTACTCTGAAAGTGGAATGGTTCAGAAACGAGAAACTTATTGAGGACAGTTCCAGAATCACAAAAACTCACGACTTCGGTTACGTCTCGATGACTATTACCCATGTTCGGGATGAAGATGAAGGCGTCTACATGTGCAGAGCTTCGAATCTGTTGGGAGAAGCTGTAACGACGGCTGCCATGAGAATAAAAAGTACGTTTTTTATTTAAGCTTTTTCTGTACCTACGTATTTAAATAGAAATATAAAGATGCGCCTAATCGTAAATATTACTTAATTGATACTCATTAAGTTGCTTATCTACTTCGCCTAATAATTGTCTTGTTTTGTAGCTAAAGCAGCCATCCAAATGGACACACAACATCCAGAAGGCATGAAGAAAATTCAGCAACTTGAGCAACCACAGCGAAGCAGGCCTGACGAGCCTGAACGAGAGTTCGAAAAGCCTATCTTTACTCAGGTGCTTACAGGACCTTCGGAACTATGGGAAGGACAACATGCTCACTATGAAGCACGCGTGGTGCCAGTTGGTGACCCGAGCCTACGATTTGAATGGTACATTAACGGAGTGGAACTCAAAATGGGTAAGCGAATCATTATTATTACTAATATGTTTAGCCTACCTACCATAACCGATTACATTTTTGGTGTTATTGCAATCCGTATATTTCTTTTTTCGTAGGTTCAAGATTCCGCACAACTCATGACTTCGGATTTGTTACCTTGGATATTAATTCGGTAGTGGCGCAAGACGCTGGTATTTACATGTGCAAAGCGATAAACAGAGCCGGAAGCACGGTATCCTCTGCTGCACTGAATGTCAAGACTAAGTCCACCATTGTAGATCAAACAATGAGACCTGAAGCTTGGGAACAAATTCAACTTAAGGAAGCTGCCATGAACAAAGTGCCAGAAATGTTTGTGGATTCCGGTGTTCAACAAGCACCAATTTTCACGACACATCTTAAGAGTTTCGATAAACTCGTTGAAGGACAACATGTGTACTTGGAAGCTCAAGTAGAACCGCGAACTGACTCTAACCTGAGAATTGAATGGTTCAAAAATGGTATGTCACTTACTACTGGTTCAAGATTGAAAAGCACTTTTGATTTTGGTTTGGTGACTCTTTCCATAAATAGTGTAAGGATTGATGATTCTGGAATTTATACGTGCAAAGCAACCAACCTTATCGGAGAAGCTGTTTCAACCGCTTCCATAAAAATTGAGGATCGTCACTGGTTACTCGGGGAAACACTTCATCCTGAGTCATTGGATAGGATTGACGCTCTGGAACAGCCCAAAGCAGGCAAAACTGAAGCACCTGAACCTGTCTATGAAATTCCTGTATTTATTTCGCACTTGAACAATATCCTGTGCAAAGAAGGTGAAAACATTCATTTCGAATGCAACGTTGAGCCGTCTAGAGATCCTACACTTAAGATTGAATGGTTCTTTAACAATAAGGCGTTGCCAACTGGCTCAAGATACAAGAGTACACATGATTTCAGCTATGTTTCTCTTGATATTACTCACACGTATGAAGAAGATTCTGGCATTTATACATGCAAGGCTACCAACAGCAAGGGATCAGCTACAACATCAGGTTCACTTAGATGTACTGGTGACAAAAACATTTATTTCGACACGCAGCATCCGCAAGGCAAAGCTGGATTAGAAGCCGTAGAACAGGCTGAGGAGGCAAGATTGTCTAAATCCAGAAGAACGTCTGTACCGGATGTTGACTACCCTAAACCGGAATGGGTTGTTCCAGTAGCAGCAGAAAATCAATTGATTGAAGGCCAAGCCCTTCACCTCGAAGGCCAGGTTGAACCTAAAAACGATCCACACCTCAGGATTGAATGGTACTTCAATGGTAAAGTTCTGGAGCAAGGTTCAAGATTTAAACTTACAAGTGATTTTGGCTTTGTGACATTAGATTTGACAGACGTGTACGAAAGAGATAGTGGCATATACACTTGCAAAGCTTATAATAAGAAAGGTGAAGCCTTTACATCATCAACTGTCTTTTGTACCAGTAAGGAAAATCTTATTGAAAGAACTCAACATCCTAAAGGCACCGAGGGATTGGAAAAGATTCAGAATCTTGAGGAATCTCTTCGTAGAGAGCCAGGCCAGAAGCCTGATGATGACCTCGGTAGGGCTCCGGAATTCACTACCGTCTTCCAAGATATCGTTGACATTAGCGAGGGACAGATAGCCCATTATGAAGCATCTCTTATACCTACAGGCGACCAAAGTATGGTTATCGAGTGGTTCTACAACGGAAAATCAATCGAAGCCAGTCATCGCATTCGTACGGTCTACGCATTTGGCATGGTTGTACTTGAAATACTCGGCACAAAGACCACAGATTCAGGTGTATATTCTTGTCGAGCCACTAACAGATGGGGTCAGGCTGAAATTAGCGTGAAATTAGAATGCGTTGATAAGAGTAAGGGACAAAAACCAAGATTTACAACGCATATCCAAAAGATTGAAGGCTTGAAAGACGGGCAGTCTGCTCACTTTGAGTGCACTGTTGTGCCTGTCGATGACCCCGATTTGAAGATTGAATGGTACCACAATGGCCAGCCCCTACGTCACTCAACTAGGATCAAAACGGTTTCTGACTTTGGTTTTGTTGTCCTTGACATAGCCTACACTCAGAACCATGATACTGGAGAATACGTGTGCCGTGCGCATAATAAGTATGGCGAAGACTTTACTAAGGCTACTATCACTTGCTTCGGAAAAGGTGGAGTTTACCTAGACAGTTTGCAACCCGATTCACTGGCCAAGATCAGGGAATTGGAAAGCTTACAAGGAATTCAACAGCAAGCGCCAGCTCCTGCTTCGGCCGTACCACCGAAGTTCATTACTCAAATACAAGACGTAACTAAATTAGCTGAAGGCCAAAGTGCTCACTTCGAGGCCAGACTAGTACCTGTAGACGACCCGGACCTTAAAGTCGAATGGTTCTACAATGGAAAGAAGTTGCCACATGGTCACAGGTACAGGACCTTCCACGATTTTGGAATTGTTATTTTGGATATTCTATACTGCTATGAAGAAAATTCAGGTGTATACGAATGCGTGGCTACTAATAAACTAGGCCGTGATTCTACGAAGGCTACGTTGAAATGTACTTCGAAGGAGAACTTAATCCTGGACTCGCAACTCCCGCGGGTGAGTAACACTAAATTAAGAGAACATGACATTTAGATGATTAAATATAATTAATACTTGACTTTGATATTAATACAAATTACAATTTCAGGGCATGGAAGGTGGGTTGGAAAAACTACAAACTCTTGAGGACTCAATGATACGCAGAAAGGACGTCAAGGAAGAGGAAGAAAGGGGTAAAGCTCCAGTTTTCACAGTGCCACTATCAAATATTGATAACCTTCGGGAAGGAGAAAATTCGCACTTTGAAGCTAGATTGACACCGACTGATGATCCCAACTTAAAGGCAAGTATAAAAACAATTTGTAAGCAATAGCAAAAATTTACGGTAGTTGGTTTAATCGCCAAGGGTATCAACGATCTCTGAGACACTGTATCTAGACAAATAAGTAATTTGTTTCTTCTATTAATCTACCAAACCTATACTATTACTTTATTATTTTGTGGGGTGACGGGGCTAATTGTTCAATATTGTAAAAAAAAGCAAAAAAAAAATAACTGGTAATATTGTTTCAGGTGGAGTGGTACTGGAATGGCAAATCTCTCAAAGCTGGTTCCAGATTCAGAACATTCTGTGACTTTGGTTTTGTTATTCTTGAGATATCGCCGACATACCCTGAAGATTCTGGCGAATATCTATGCAGGGCGTACAATAACTACGGAGAGGCAGTTACAACAGCAACAATGAAAGTTCAAGGAAAACGCAATATTATCCTGGAGTCACAATTACCTAAAGGTATGGAGGGAACTATCGATAAAATAGCAGCTCTTGAAGGCTACACAGGCACCGTAGATTCCATGACTCCGGAAGCCGAGACCGGTAATCCACCAGAATTCACCACGACACCTTCAGATCTTATTTTGTCAGAGAATTCGTCGGCTCACTTTGAATGTCGTCTCATTCCTGTAAATGATTCCAGTATGAGAGTTGAATGGTTCCATAATGGAAAGCCTCTTTTGACTGGCTCTAGAGTAAAGACAATTAACGACTTTGGTTTTGTTATTTTGGAAATTGGTGGAGTTTACCAACGCGACGCAGGTCTTTATACTTGCAAAGCCACCAACCGACATGGAGAAGCGACAGTTTCATGCAAACTGCAAGTCAAAGGTAGGCAAGGTATTATTTTGGAACCTCAGTTACCATCTCACTTCAAGTCTGGTACTGAAAGCATCCAAAAACTGGAAGAGACGCTGCACAAGCGTGAAGAAATTGCAATTGAAGATGAAAAACCCAACCCACCAAAGTTCACGGTGGAAATTAAAGACAACCTTGACGTCCCCGAAGGTGGACCCACTCACTTCGACTGCCGGGTAGAACCAGTTGGTGATCCCACAATGAGAATTGATTGGTTCTTCAATGGCAGACCCTTCGCTACTGGATCCCGAGTGCATATGCTCAATGATTTTGGATTTATTGCGTTGGACATCGACTACATATATGCTCGTGACGCTGGAGAGTATACCTGTCGCGCAACGAACAGGTGGGGTTCCGCAACTACTACTGCAAAGATAACATGCAGTGCTAAACGTGATATCGTTTTGGAATCTCAGCTGCCACAGGGAATGAGTGGCGAGAAGATCAAGGAGCTTGAAAGAGGACGTGTAAGTGACGCGCCAAAGGAAGAGCCTGTTATAAGCAGCCCACCCAAGTTTATTACTCAGATTCAGTCACACACTATTGAGGAATCTGAAAGCGTTCGGTTTGAATGTCGCGTGGAACCCAAAGAAGACCCGAGACTGCGCGTCGAGTGGTACCGTAATGGAAAACTTTTGCCGTCTGGTCATAGGTACCGTACGGTTTACGATATGGGCTTCGTTTCACTTGACATTTTGTACGTTTATGCTGAAGATTCAGGTGAATACGTATGCCGTGCAGTTAACGACATTGGCGAAGATTTTACTAAAGCTAAAGTATCTTGCAAACGTAAGTACGCTCAGATATAATAAAAAGAAAATGTTATTACCCGGTTTCCTTAGTTTTAACTAAATACTTATATTTTTATAGAACTGCCGGATATTATTCTACAAAATCAAGTGCCACGAGGTATGAAGAAATCGGAAGCACTGACGCAGATGGAAGCTACTATCAAGAAGTATACTTCGGAAATCTTTTTGACGGAAGATGACTTATATGACGCTGATAAGAAACAACCACCACGATTTGTTACACAAATTGAAAGTCAGACCACCTTAGTAGAAATGGAGTCGACAAAGTTTGAGTGCCAGCTGGCACCAGTTGGTGATCCTAATATGAAGGTGGAATGGTTCTTCAATGGCAAACCTTTATTGCACAGTAAGTTAAATAGTCTATATAACACATCATTACACAAACTGTAGGTACATGTTATGGTAATAAGTTGCTAAACATATTTATATTTACAGAGAACCGATTCACGCCCATCTATGACTTCGGTTACGTGGCGATGAACTTTGGCTGGGTGTACCCTGAAGATAGTGGCGAATACGTGTGCCGCGCTACTAACCTATACGGTATGGATGAAACCCGAGCGGTCATCAAGACAGCCGGCAAACCTGGTATTGTCTACGATTCTCAATTACCTAAGCACATGAAGAGTATTGAGAAGATCAGAGAGATGGAAGCTGCCTGGCAAACGTAAGTTTTTTTAATAATTTTATTTAATAATAAATATTATCCTTTCTATGGCCTAGTTGTCAGGTCACGGTTTAGGTAGAGGTGCAGCTGTAGGCCACCCACATTTCACCTGATATGGTCCCATCTGGCGATATGGTGATTTGTGGCGAGCCAGCTACCGGGCACAAATCCTGCCTCTGGCTGCTATTGACAAATTCCAGATGTAATAACCGGACATCGAACCCAGGACCTCATGCTTAGCAGTAGCGCTTGCGACCACTAGACTTACAAATACATTTTTGATGTAGGGTACCAGAAGATACGGCAGAGGAGGCGAAGGCACGCTCGCCACCAGTTTTCGTGAGCCGTCCAGAGCCCGTGACCGTCGAAGAAGGCGAGTGGGCTCGGTTCTGCTGTCGCGTCACCGGACATCCCAAACCTCGAGTGATGTGGCTCATCAACGGCAACACTATTGTTAATGTAACTATGAAGCGATTTAACTTTCTTTCAACATTATATTTGTGAAACGTAACGCTAGTAAAAACTTCGATTTTGATTTTAGGGTTCCAGGTACAAACTGATCTACGATGGAATGTATCACTTCGATATACCTAAAACCAGGCAATACGATACTGGCAAAATTGAAGTGATTGCTAGAAGTTCAGCAGGTGAAGCAGTAGCTTCCACCGAATTAAAGGTGATACCGAGACACGACGACTACAGAGGGGTTCTGAAGAACGCTCCACGACGTAAGTTTTACATACATCTGGGTGAAAACATATCGCTTAATCTGCAGTTAACAATATCCATAAACTTAAAGTGATCTACGAACTCATACATACCAAAAACAGCTTCAATACTGCTCTAACATACATTACCAAACTACGCACACAACAACAAACCGCTTAAGCACAAAAAAGTACCCCCCGGCTTCCCGTTACCTTCCCTCTCTTTGTCCAAAAGGAGTGCAGCTAAATCAATTGCTTCTGCCAGCTTTGCCAACGGATTCTGGGAGAGGTATGTCCTGAAAATGTTTTTAACCATATATTTGACCATATATTAACATGTTTTTTGGTTAATACACAGCTTGGTATGATGAAACAACGCAGTATCAGCGCTCAGGAACTGAATTAGAGAAAACATTTGAGGAAAGGCAAACCTTGCAACGACAGGGCGTTATTGACCACAGGCCTGAATTAAAACCGAAACTTATTAAGGAGCCTGAAACTGAATGGCAACAGACTGTAAAGAAGAAGAAGAGCGAAGAGTATTACAATAAACTTCAGGAACTGGAAAATGAGCAGGTTATTAAGGAAAGTCGGTTCAGGGAATCCACTCACCAATATGCTATTCCTGGAGATAAAATCGCTAGTAGTTCTCTTGCCAAAGGCATGGCACAAAGATACGAGGACACCTTGTAAGTGATTATTTTAAAGTACCTTATACAAGCTTTAATCGTGAAATGCTTAAAAAAACAGTTTATTAATATTTTTTCTATTACAGAGAACAAACCGAAGTTACCACTGAACAACAAGTGCAGAAGAAGTCTGTAACAAAACCTAGAATCCCAGGCCCTTCTGAATCTACTGTTCATGGAAAAGAAGTACATGTTGCCAAACAAAAACAAATACAGAAGGAAGTTGTTGGAGATACTGAAATAACTCGTAAAATAACCTCCACTGAAACCACTGAAATGGAACATAAGGCGCAAACTCAAGAGAGGGTTGTGGAAGGACCTGTGAAGCCTAGCAAACCTCCAGTCTTTACTAAGAAGATGCAACCCTGCCGTGTGTTCGAACATGAACAAGCCAGATTTGAGGTCGAGTTTGATGGAGACCCACTACCAACAGTCAAGTGGTATAGGGAGAACTTCCCTATTAAAAATTCTGCGGACTTCCAGATCCACACATTCAGCACCAAATCTATTCTAATCATCAGGCAAGTATTTGTCGAGGACTCTGCTGTCTTTGCAGCTGTGGCTGAAAACCGTGGTGGCACCGCTAAGTGTAGCGCTAACTTGGTAGTAGAGGAGCGCAGGCGACAAGGAAGAGGAGGAGTAGCCCCACCAAGCTTTACATTAACTGCTCAAAATGTTAATGTGACAGCTGGTCAACTGGTTAGATTTGACACAAAGGTTACTGGAACAAAGCCTATTGATGTTTACTGGCTGAAAAATGGCAAGAAGGTTCAACCAGACATCAGAAATAAAATACTAGAAGAAGACGGTACATATACCCTTCTTATTCTTGAAGCCTATCCCCAAGATTCGGGTAAATATGAGTGTGTTGCTATAAACAGCGCTGGAGAAGCACGCTGCGACGCCGAGTGCTCAGTTAATGCTCCTGCTACCAAAGATAAACCAAAACCACAAACTAAAGCCGCTAACGCGCCACCTGAGATTATTGAGCCTTTGAAAGACAAGGTTGTTGCTGAAGGCCAAGCGATTGAATTCAGTTGCAAGATTGTTGGTAAGCCGGCACCTACAGTCCAATGGTACAAGGGCGAAAAATTAATCAAGCCTTCCAAGTATTTCCAAATGTCTCGTACAGCGGATGAGTACACCCTGCGCATATCGGAAGCTTTCCCTGAGGACGAGGGCGATTACAAGTGTGTTGCTTACAATTCGGCTGGCCGAGTGACTGTTGCCGCGAAACTGAAAGTAACCCAGCCCGATCAGGCCGACAATTTGCCAACTTTAACACCCCTCCGAGATCTTGTTGTGTATGAAGGGCAACCAGCCCAGTTCAAGACTCACATAACCAGCAAAGCCAAGCCGACGATTCAGTGGCTTCGAGAAGGTGCTCTTATTCCTGAAACACCAGACTTCCAGGTAATTATTATGCTGAGAATAGCCGTATTTTTAACCCTAAATCTAACTTGTAAGCATTTACTTCATTTATTGTAGCACCAGATAAATTTTTTTGCTACCTTATACCACTCCTGGATAAATACGTTCCCGTAATTTTTCTTAATATCCGGAGAGTACTCAAACAAAGCAGGCCTCATGATAGCCCTTTGCCAAAACTGGTGTTATAATGAGTTGTTTTTTCGAATTCCAGATGATCCACGAAGGCAACAACGCTGTGCTGCTGATCGGTAACACGTACGAGGAGGACACCGGAACCTTCACTTGCCGCGCCACCACCGCCGCCGGCCAAGTCGAGACTTCGGCAAAGCTAGTCGTCAAAAGTAAGACATAGATACAGGCAGCGAGCTCGCGTCGCGCACTTTTAATCCATTAATGTAGTGTTTCTTTGTTTCATCTTTATATCACTTTGAGATCGGGTGAAAACTACTACATAGAGTAAAACTCTAAAAGTTGACATGCGAGGATAGTATTAAATAAAATGGCTTTAAAATCGTAGCGGTTACCGCAATAACGACTTACGTCCGCTTTAGACACACCCCATGATCACCATCTTGACAATATGACACAAACTACCGCGAGTGCAGGTTTCTACTTATGACCCCTCCTAGTCTTGAACGACCTTGCCCTTTCGGAACGTACGCTATTGGATAGTCCGCGTGATATTACGGTGACTACGCGCACATCAGAACGTGCGTTGCTGTGCCCCAGCGTTGGTGAACACTCTTATGGTATCAAAGAAATGTACACACTTGTACGCAAAAACACCATATTTTGTAAAATTGGTGCGTGTGATGATTTTCACACAGGGATGATTTTTCAAAATATGTTGACAAACAAACAAAAAATACTTAGTTAAACAAAAACAACCTTTATGTTTATTATCTTATATTTTGGAACCTCGAATTGTTTATTCTTAACTGTAACTGTTTAACCATCAAGCATTATGATTACCTACATCATTGAATGAACAATTCATGTACTAAAAGTAAATCACAGTGCTAAAACGTTTCCTTAAAAAAAGAGAGAAATAATGCACTGCTAGATATAAAATAAATCATAGATTTTTTTAATGTTTTTGCGTACAGTCATGTACAGAATATAACGTACCTCTCTTTCATACCAGAAACATGTTCACCGCTGTGTTACCACAGAGCAACACACCGCAAACCCTAACATTATTTGCAAATCGACTCGATTGTAAATTTAACTTGTAGTACTATTTGGGCGAATTTCCGCATCTAACATCGCTGTATATTTAAGCTTTTTGTGTAAATAGTCCTAGTCTTACCCCAAGGCAGGCGACACGTGAAGAGCAGCGAGCGACGAGGGCAGCTTCCAATAGTGGGCCACACGTAACTGTGATTAACATAAACACGAGACATTTTACGACTGTTTTGTTTTGCTTTTACCGCTACGATGTTTACTAAATGTAAATGTATACTTGGAACGAATAAACTGTATATTAGAACAAATTGCGTTATAAAACAAAAACGCGTACTTCGACAAAACATCAAATGTATTTTTCACCCAATACTCATTTATAATAATGATAAGCCTGCTGAAGTTAATGAATTCTTTATTTGGCCTTATTAACCATAATTAGTATTAAAAAGGTTTTACGCTTTTTGTGTTGAGATCTGTCCAGCTATTCTGCATAAACTCAGTATCGAGCTCATTCTGCATCCGCAGTAAAACGCAACTGGACACTGTCGCTGCGGTTACTTATGTCAATACCATAGTGAGTTTTTACAAAATAGCCTGGATGACCTGTGAATCTAATGGAAATGATCTCAGTGATGTCCAACGTTTACAAAGGTCATTTCATTTGAAGTGCAGTTAATCAGATAGTTATTGAAACTGGGACTTAGACTGCAGCTTACGTGGTCTAGGAGAAAGTCAAATGCCTGTATGAACAGGAAGACCGCAATGTGAAGAAAGTCCCAGTTTCAAATGTAACCTTGTCTAAGCATGAATCATTGTTTGTATTGTCCGATTTAGATTTGGCACTATGTTTAAGATCAGTCACTCCTAACAACGCTGCACCCAACACGCGGGTGCGGAGCCCGCGCCTGGTGTTTCCTAACAGCTACGACTAACTTTGTCAGTGTCACGTACGTATCGTAATGTCGTTGTCAAGGTTTGCGATAGTGGGTCTAGCGGGCGCTCGGGGGTCGTTCTCGCGGAGCACAAAGTTAATCGTGGTTGTACCTCGCCATGCCTCTAGTTCCGCTGTCAACTCTTATATGACAAAGAAACATAAAGTTAGTGTAGTAAGTCGCTCACCCTTGCGGCTCCACTCAAACGACTTGAAGTACGCACGCATTACTTGCCTTGCCAGTTTCTATGTTTTGACAACACTGCCGATGTTGATGACCTAATTTTTTTTGCAAGTACAAATCCAAATTGAATGAGATTTTATAGTTTAACGTTACAGTGATCTTTAACTTAGTTTGTTTTAAGTGCACGATATTGTTAAAATTAAAAATGTGTTGTATGTTTCACCTAATTGTATTAAGTTATTAGGCGTGGCAGTATTTTATGACTAAATGAATTCTTAGAATATTTAATAATAATATATTTATGACTTAAAATTTTGTATGTTACCTTTATGTGAAATCTGTTTAATAAATGCTATAAATTAATAATAATTTCGCATTATTCTATTACACAACAAAACAATCTTCAAAACTTTCAAGTGTGAAATGCTCGTTAAAGCCGTAGGTAGAGTAGAGTTACAATCATCTTACATTAAACACGACGCACTTACACTGAGTGCCTGCTATCCATCAGACTTGCTCAAACTTAACTTTCATACAACAAAGAGCATATTCCCTTGATGGATAGCGAGGTCGCTTTGGTTGCTTTCTTTCATCCAACTGGCACAACTCTGTCTAAACTTCTATTTTCCTTCTTCATGCCATTCAAATCTCAGTTGTGATAAGGCACATGGTTTTTTTGTTACTGTTGTAACTAAACAGTTGATTAACTATAACTCCTAGAGATTCTATTTTTAATAACGCCAGTTAATTGATGCCAGCTTTGATAGAAATCTTTTACCTAAAGCCAACATAAGCTTTGTATTCGATGAATTTAAAATGTTGGAGCAAGTTTAGCGCCCACGCGTTGATGTCTTTTGAGAAAGCATTTTCAACTTTGTAATTTCAATATTTTTTACAACAACACAACATTTACACACAAAACACATAATTGGTTTAGTTTTATAGAATCTAATAGATTTGCCATCATTAGACAATGTACGAGGACAGGCAATTTGGTAACATTTCGTTACGTTGATCAGAGGGCCGATTCTCGTATTTTAGAAAACCTGCAAATTCAAGTCGAAATATCATCTCAGCGACCATTTTTTTTCATAAATATTTGGTAAATATATGTTATATAGGAAGATTAAGAACGTTCCTCAAAAATACGGAAATTGCCCCTCTGATATGAAAAACACAAATCAAGGATTTCAGAGGAAAAGCACACTGGATGTAAGGTAAGTGGAACGGTAAGTAACGTATCACAGCGGTGTGCAAGATAAATAAAGAAAAAATGCATAAAACTCATAAAGCGGGTAATTACAGAGCTATTAGAAAAATAAATTTAAAAACTCTACTACTGGAGTAGCATCCTGAAAAAAAAAAACAGATACCTAAAGTTAAATCCACTTACATAGATATGGCCTAATAACGTTATTTTTGGATACGAAAAATATCTACGGACAATTGCTAGATTAATATTTTATTTGAAAGGAAAATATCCCAAAAGTATTGGCACTTATTTAAAAAAAGTGTTCGTTAATAAAACCAGTAGGTTACCGTCACGTAATGGCACGTCGATATAATGTAGTCCACTTGACTTTGAATACATAACTCAAATATTGTGAATAAAAGTAACTGTTTATTATATTGAAAAAAATGGTAAAAGTTAGGAAAAATATGTTCTACTCTGTATTTTATGTCACGAATCTATATTCAATTTAATAATTTCGGTTTCCTCGCGATATTTTTCCTCACCATTTTGAGGTGATAAAATAAATTACACAAAGTAATGCGCCTTTTGAACCACCGACGTTTGAACCACGACCTACTCGTAAATCGGAAACGTAACCACAGGGCCACCACCGTACAATGAATATTTAATTGTGTTTAAAACATAATATATTGTGATCTGGCCAAAATGGTCTTAGAGTCTTAGACCGAACTTCTAGCTAAAAGATGTTTAGTTAAATCTGAATCCACTCTGAGACTTATCTAGTGAACCTATTGTTCAGAAAGGACATTGCTGACTGCTAATCATTCACCCAAGATCATGGATCAGCGGCGGCCCAAGTTCCATGCTCTAGAGAGCAGAGGGCTTCGCTGTTTCGGCCCATTGACTATTCAGGTGACAGACTCCCCAAGTCTGCAGACCACACAGTCCGTAGGTTTCGCACCAGGTGCGTCTGCTTCAGATATGGAAACAGATTACAACCTCCCACTTTCGTTCCGCGGCTTCCTTTGCGACCATCACTTCCTCGCTGAAAGAGGCGACGGTGTCTGAAGCGCTCTCGTTTTAGATCAAGGATTGGACCACTTCTGGAAGCGAGAGGTTGTCTGCAGCACCGACCGCTGTGAGTTCACAGCGCTGCTCTGCTCAAGCGCTGAGCATTCCTCAAGGTTGGGTTGCGCTCCCTGGCGATCCGCCCCTGTGGGGTACAGGTACTTTCCAAAGCCGTGTCCAGAGAGCACCTGTGTCAGCTAAAAAGTAAGGGCGCCATCCCTCCAATCACTCTCTCAGGGTCTTACCGCCGCTATTACATTGCACTCCTTTTTTACGAAAATTATCGTCTAGTGATGTAGAAATGTACTATTTTCAACACACTTGCTCATAAAGTGGCTCTAATTTCACCGCAATTAGGCACATAATGACACCTGTTATCAAACTGTGAATTTTCATTGCTATTATTCACAAGTGAGTTATAGAGTATTTTTTTTTAACTTATTGGTTGGGTTGCTTTGTTCTTAAAAAAGTTTCGATACAAAAAAGATCGTGCTCAATAGTACAAATGCAACACATTTCATGCAACTTCGTATTTAAATAGATAATTTCAACTTGTACGTGTTTAATAAATAAAACTTTCACTTAAATATAACTTTTGTTTTTGTCTGTAATAAAGAAAACTTGAAATTCCCCATTTTGTACGTGGCTAAAACGCTATCCGTGAATAGCCAAAAAAAAAACTCATTCTTTTTAGTCTATGACCGATCGCCATTGTTAGATGCGCGCGCACATGAAAACTGATTAATTTTGCCCGTCATTGCGAAAAATTTTCATAACTCGTTTTTACTGTTGGAAATGATTTTTTTATTCACAAGTGTGTTGAAAAACGTCGTATTATACACGTGTGTATTGATGATTACCGTCCTCGGCTCTCTTAAGACCCTCACCTGACGGCTCGGGTCTCAATGGTGCCTCAGCGGTAATCACCAACATTACACACTTGTACCATAATGTACTATTAATCCCGTTACTTCACTTTGATCCGCTGGGTTTCGAAAAAATAAAATAAAATACCCGTACCATCATATTGATTTTGATTTTAAACTTTCAAAGCTTCATTATTTAAGCGATGGCACAAAGTACGTAAGGGGCGGGCAAAACAGAAAAAACGTAAGACGAGGACGCGTCGCATACGCGGCGCCCCTTCAATATTTGTTTATACAAAATGTATGTACGTCGCGTCGCGTTACAAAATAAACAGAAAAGACAGGGTGCGGACGAGACGCGGATACGACGGACGCTTCGACGACTGTGCCCTACTCGAAAACATATAGAAGAGGCGAGGCGCAGACAAGTGGCGGCAGAAAGGGCTGCGCAGGGGCTTACTTTGATCCCATTGAATGTTAAGCAAGTTGAACAAAAGCATCCTCGTCTTCTGAAGAAGACATGTTTCCGTCTCAAAAGCAGACGCTTAAATGCAAAGCTAAATGTGAGAAATGCATTGTCGTCTCACTTGTATTCGCGTCCCGTCTACGCCCTGTCTCTTTCATATAGTTTAACCGCGAACCGACGCCTAGACAGGGACACAGACGTCAGTGACGCGACCTCGTCTTATGTCTTTTCTGTGTGTCGCGCGGTCGTATTTTGTGGCGATGGCAGCAGTCGAAATGGATCATGTGACTTTATGGTAGCGCTTGACAATCCCACAAATTTTTGAAATTCTTTCGTTTCTCTTTCACGACGCTTACGTTGAGAGAATGTCACTTGTCAAAAGTCTCTAGTTGCTTTAGGTTCGTACCTGCCTAGAATTCCTAAATCGTACCATGAGAATTGAACAATATCTAACAGACGTAACAATTATGATGTACGTTGACACCGTCATCCAAAATTGAAGTAATTTAGCACTTTGTAGTGTTTCTTATTTGGAAGTTGGTCGTATTTTTTGTAAAACGTTTTTTATTTTACACTTTTAAGTAGTAATTTACAATAAAATAACATGCGATTGCAGCAATCCCGAGTGATTTGCCGTCATTTATAGAAGAGTTCTGTTGTATATCTCCAAAGCTCTTCATCAGATGTTTACCAAATTTAAATGGAGCCACCACGGGAAAGTTCTCTAGAAGAATGAAAGGATTGTAGCAGGTGGCGTTCTGTAGTTTCTGCTTACGCCCATGGAAAAAAGGCGTGATTTTATGTATGTAGTTGCTTCCTGACTTTTTTAGAATTATGATATTTAGTGAAAATTGCCTGGCATTCTGACGATTCCGAAAAGAATTTCCGCTTAATCCCCGGAACCATTAGTTTGTAGTATTTAAACTATTTTAGTGACCTCATGTTTTATTGCTCTTTAGATTTATGTTCACTTTATTCATAATACGATTTAGGCTATAACTGGTACGAGTTAGGTAAATGCACAATCCTACTGAAGGAATACTTTTGTAAAATACAATATTTTTATGAATGCATATTGATAGCTTAAATCGAAATCACCTGCCAACGATCTTTAGCCACCTTATTATATGACAGTTTTGTATTTGCTTCTAATTTTTGGTAAAACATTACTTCGGAATCGGAACATTTAGCTACCTTAATATACCGATTATTGCAATGACCTGCGGCCCTAGACAAGTCACATTCTACCATCGAAAGCGTGGCGTTTGAGATTGTTAAAACGTCAACATTGTATGGGAATGCAAACGCTATCGAAAGGTCACGTGATCGATCCCTTATATTTTGGCATTTTGACTATCACCATCGCTGACGTTAAATGACACCTTGTCTAGAGCCTCATACCAAATTATAAAGGAAGACGGATCATTACGAACAATATAGTGAAGCCGTAAAAACCATGTCCACTGTGTTACTCGTATCACACGAGCTCGCGCACACCAATACAAACAAAACCGTGTCCAGAGCTTATAAATCGTTAGCATTACGTCTCGCGATACGATCAATTTTTCATACTTCATGTCTCTTACAAAAAAAACGATGGTTTCCTCCTTAGTAAAGAGTTGTAGAAACATTAGCAGATTAATCAAGAGGGCGAAATAACTTTTCACGTGAAAGTATTGAAATAACATCATAAAATCTCTTTTTACAATATGTTTTTGTTTCACTTTTTTTTGGCGTACCTACATTATCTCAATAATCTGATGTAAAACTCAATCAAAGAAGTGACATAAAGTATAATATATCTAATATATAAATTTTAACAAATTACCCAAATAACATTGAGGTAATAATGTACTACGCACCAAATAATAGAGATTTTTCCAGCCCGGTGGCAACATTTTCACGCACACATCTATATAATAGTGGCTTTATTTTTTAGTTCGCTGTGCGGTGTCTTTCCTTTTTATTTGGTCTGAGGAAGGGATCACTACCGGGATAAAAACTATCCTATGTCCTTCCCAGGGTGTAAAACTATCTGGGTAACCAATTTCATCTAAATCAGTTCAGCCGTTTAGTCGTGAAAAGGTAACAAACAAAGTTATTTATCTACTTCGGTTTCGTTATATTCGAATTATAAAATTGACAGCGGTTGCATTATGATACCCATAACGACATCGGGTTGCATTATGCGAATCGTCATAAATTCTAAAACACAAGCAAAGAAATTCTGAAGATACAGCCAGGTGCCTATAATATTACTTCGAAATCGAGACAATGTAAATGATGTTTTTAAAAATGGAACAAGTTTAGAACAAAAGTATCGTATACTATTTGGCTGTTGCGGCTACAAGATCTTTGCCTTATACCCAATAAAGACTAAATAAAAAAATAAAATAAAAAGTGGACGCGGGCAAAAATTTCTGAGTGAAATTTTATTCCAAACTAGCTGTCCCACGCGGCTTCGCTCCCGTCAACTGGCTACCTACCTACCCATCAACCCTACCTACTCTACATACATGATTGTTGTGTAATTAAACCGTTTACGCAGCGCACGCAACGGAAGCTCTCAAAAAGGAATAATTTTGCCCGTTTTTGCAACATTTTTCATTTATGCTCTGCTCCTGTTGGTCGTAGCGTGATGTTATATAGCCTATAACCTTCCTCAATAAATGGACTATCCAACACAAAAATAATTTTTCAATTCCAACCAGTAGTTTCTGAGATTAGCGCGTTCAAACAAACAAACAAACTCTTCAGCTTTATAATATTAGTATAGATTTTATTAAAAATGTTTTCAACATCAAGTGATATTGAAAATACACCACCAGATATAACAAATAGAGCAGTTGCGGCTACAAATAATTTACTACCAGAAAAATCAAGACATGTATATGAGAAATGAAATACTTAAAACACACTTCCTGAAATACTTATTTGTCTATATCTGTGTTTTATTATTTCCTTCGTAGATAAAATCTTGTATGCAACTGTACGTTATTGGTCTTTTAATAACTCGTGCCCACCTATTTCGGTACGCGCTACGCTTGTACCGAAAAATGGCACTCGTATTAAAAGACCGTCCATAACGTAACAGTTGCATAAATAGCTATTATCATCATAATTGTTCCCACAGCTGGGACACAGGCCTCCTCTCTGTGAGAGGTAATGGGCCGTAATCCACCACGCAAACCCAATGTGGGTTGTTGGATGTCTCATGCCTTCGAATTTATAATATTTTATATTTATTAATTTTTAACCGACTTCATAAAAGGAGGACGTTCTCAATTCGACTGTTTTCTTTTTGTATGTTTGTTACGCGATCACTCCGCCAATTGTGAATTGAATGTGATGATTATTTTTTTGTTTGAAATAATAAATATCCGAATTGGTCCCATTTAAATTTGGTGAAGATCTGATGAACTTCGAAGATATACAAAAGAACTCTTTAATAAATGACGGCAAATCCCTCGGGACTGCTGCAATTGCATGTGTATTTATTGTTTTTACCATTTCATAACATCACGCCGGTACGTTCTAAAGGGGTACGCAGATTTGTAACGTTCACCCTGGTACAGTGCGTGCCATGAAAGATGAGACTAGATACGCCACGTGGTTTGACTTGCACAGTAGACGATTTATAGGTCTCCTTAGCGGTATGAGGTATGAGTGCGGAAAGGGACTGTGCTTCATAGGGGCGGCGGACAGAGCGCAGGAGGCGCGGTCAAGACTCACCTTTCGTGGCACGCACTCTCATTTTAAGGGTTATGTTCAATTTAATGTTATTCGGGTAATCTATTCTGGCACAACTTTTAGCATTACAGATATTTTACTAAAGAACTTGTCAATTATTCTATGAAAAAAAAATAAAGAAAATCTTTTTTAACAAAACATACAATCGACTTCTTGATAAAAACACAATAAAATATATTTTTAGTAGTTTTTAAATCTGGAGGAGGTTTTTGGGCAGTCGGTTAAAAACATTAAAAAAAATAAAAGTATCGCCACCGGTATCGGGAACAGGTTCCAAGCTACCGGTTGTCAGGGTTCCTGAGAGAGGTACCTCCTAACGATACGCGCCGTGTCCAGGAGTACCGCTTTCCGAGAACCCAACGAGAACCACCTCAGGTGTACATCGAGGCTCTTGGCTATTATGCCATTGGTCGTCATGACTATCGGCATAATGCCTGCTTTACTCACATCTCGACAACTTCGCGAGCCAGATCAATATACTTAGCTTTCTTATCTCTCTCAGCCTTCACGAGCTTCTCGTCATGGGGGACCGCTATACCAAAAATCATTGCGCGATGCTCTTGTCCGTCTATCACCACTATGTCAGGTTTATTGTCAACCATAGTTCTGTCAGTGATGATAGACCGATTCTAATACAACGTGGCATTGCCATTTTGACGTACTATTGTACGGTACATCCACAAATTTGTATTTAAGAGCAATTTGCTGAAGAGTAATCCTGGCTACAAGGTTGTATCTATGCAAATAGTCACCGAGACTCAGATTATAACAACCGGAGATAAGATAATGTGATGGATCGATCCCCTGGCCGGTGACATGCCGAGATGAGAGATTACAACCGTGACCATGCTATCCTTCACAATGTATTACCGGTATTTGTTGGTCAACATCAATCAACAAATCGCAGCCAGGCCTCGGACGCTAAAAGTTCTACATCGGGCCATGTAGGACCCAGTAAAAGCACCCGTGAAGGTCCTTGCTCTGCCATACCTTCCTGTGGCCATTAGTATCTAATTATTTTATTATGGATTTACGAATAACCTGTTACTAATTTGTAAGCAGGTACTATTTATAGCCATGTTTTATTTTTTTTTGTTAAATGACAAAACACCCCTATTCCTCTGATATAACACTTTTCACGTTCATACTTTCTGCGGAGGTATCACAGCAGATTCAGTCCAATGTTCGGGACATCAACTACCTTGCTAGATATGATTGTTGCACAGTTTTTGTTATATTAAAACTTATGCAAACATCTTACGATTATATTACTTATTTAGGCTTTCAAAGTATCTAAATGTTGGTGAATTTCTTTGTATTTTGCTCCTGACTATTGCCTTTATATGTTTAGGGTAGCAACATGTTTCTCAAACTAACAATTGAAGATGTGTACAGGTTTTCGTTGAACTTAACTTAAATTAATCTACTCTTCGTGATACGTGTTTTTCAAGTATACCTATTTAATTTGGAATGGTCTCAGTTAGTGCAATTCAGAAACTGTAGTTTCACCATGACTGTTTTCTGTAAAAATAGCATGTAACAGATATAAAACTCGTTTCTGTTTATGACTACATCATGCTATGAAAAACTGCATTAATGATTCCTAGAAAAGACAAAAGCCGTGAAACGTCGTCACATTGTTGCCTAGTGCCTAGGTAATAACTGAGACAGAAGTTTTTCTTGAAAATGAATATATCCATAAGTACGAGTAAGTGAGAGTTTGGTTGCTCCACAAAAGTCAAACCCGCCAAGCTTAAACCTCAATAACCACGCGCAGCTCAGCAAACTTAGGCTTTCTGGATTTGAAGATATATACCCCAGCATGAGTGGCAGGGTTCATATTCATAATATGACTCTACTTCAAGTTTGCCTGCGGCAGGTTTCTTTCCCCTTGTTAGCTTTAGTGCGATTGGACTGATCGATATGGGCTATCCTTCTCCGCTGTCTTCGAGGCGCCAGCATTCGTGTTTTCCTCGCTATCGACCATGGTTTAGTAAAATCAAAGTGCTACGGCGAGGTTTCAGCGCCGCTGGGTCCAAGCAGAACGGGTGATCTGCTTGTCTCTGCTCCAGTGTATATTACGCTGTGTCCTCGAGGCAATCCACACAGTGATGACAAGAACTTGTATTGCATATGACGCAGGTGTCTACTTCAGGATACATCTATATCCACTAAGCACCTGCGTCTGTCGGAGACTAAGGACGACATGCCTTTTTCTTAGTTCGTTCATAACAGATAAGGTCTGTTATGAAAGTTTGTTTTATTTTTCATATTTTTATGCCCTAATACTGTTACGAAATGCACCCGTCGCTAAAATTAGTTATATAACGTTGTTAACTGTGTAAAACAGAGTAAATATATGCTTATGAACCATGTAAAAATATACAAAAATAAAATCATAACAGGCTTTACAAATTTACGAGTAATAGTCGACCAACTAATAAAATGTACTTGGCAGAGTAAATCTTTTGCACAAATGCCATTGAAAAATTACATAAATAAGTTGTTAGCTGTGTTAAGGTCTATCCACATATATTAGGGCCGTGCCCGGGATGTGACAGGGCCGCCCAGGCATTGAAGCTTCGTCACTGGCCCGTGCACGGCCTGATATTTTTTTGAATCCCTGACGGGGCACGGCCCGTCCACGTCCCGGGCACGGCCCTGATATGTGTAGAAAATATATGCTTATGAACCATGTAAAAATGTACAAAAATATATTAATGATTTCCAAATTAATAATGTTTAAGCTCAAATAACGCATTGGAGTGGGCGGAGTCGTTGGCAGTACCGGTCCGTAGTCCACACAGCGTATGCGCGCGGGGTAATCTATTTTCTGTTAGTGCAGAAGCATTTTCGATGTTTTGTAATCTAGCGTTCGTTCTAGATTTGATTGCCAAGCAAATTCCGCTACCCGAACATATATGGCGGTATTCTCAGTGGTCGCAATCATAAACTTAATTGCGTTTGCCGTAAGGTTGACATTCGTGTCATTGGTCGATATTTAGTACTACTCAACCATGGTTCACACATGGAACACATTGCAATTTTAATTAAATTATCGATATCGATAGATACCCGATTTCTTAATCGAAAAATAAGACCTGGCTTTTTTTTGTAAAAGAAACTGATTGAGACTAGTTAATTTCAACAATACATATTTGTTAAGTCGATTTGGTCTAGTGGATGCATCAATGAACCTATCTGAACATGGTTGTGAGCTCAAAACTAACCTTACACTCTTGTTGCTTTATGTTTTTTGAATTCAATATATTAAATTAAAATATTTAATTTATATCAACTATTTAGATATAAATAACAACCGAAATAAAAAAACAATAATGATCATGATAACGATTTTATGCAATATAAATATTAAATAATTACTTACAAAAATAATTACTTGTCATATATTTACATCTGAAATATATAAAAAAAGTTAGAATATTAAACTACTTAAGATAAGCTTGTTTTTCTTTTTAAATAAGTTGTGAAAGCGTGAAAAAGAACAATTTCTTCGTTTCAATAGTGCCTATAAAATAGCCATTTTTATTTTATTAGTATGTAAGTAATTTGTTACGTACTTTACAAAGTATAAAATTTCGTGAATCAACATGTTTAGAAATATGTAATATTTCTACTTTATAACAATAACATCACCACATTCATGTCTTACCTACTTATAAGTGAAAATAGCACTACATTTTTCGATGTTTTAGTATTTTATGTTTTAAATATGGTTATGTCGTAAAAAAAGACCTGATTATTCTTTGTATAAAACACTTCCTTAAAAATTATATTAACAACAGTTTATTTAACTCACACACTGACTCGTAAGTATTGTTGACTGCGGGCGGTGATGCTGTCTTAAGGTGATATATACGCCCCAATGTAACGCAGTACTGGCCGTGCGCCCGCTCAGTGCCAAAATATCAAAATTGAACCTCCTTTTGACCATTTTTGTTTGCAAAATATTATTTGATTTACATATGCTATGTTAGGTATGAAGTAATTCCAGCCATCAATTTTTCTGTACAAAAATATTTTTAAACATCCAAGTCGTTTTGGAGGATTTTCAAAAAGTTGCGAAAAATATCGTGTTGTTAATAATTTTTTTAAAGCAAAACTATTAGTTACACGAAAAAACCTTGTGTTCAAAATTATGTACATCAATCAATAATAAATATATATTTTTTTCAAACCTTTTAACCTAGCTGTTACTGAGGAGTATGCTTTAGAAAGTTACCGTTTTACGGCACTAAAGCGTACTCGTATGTAGGTGGAGCACCATCCCTTTCTATAATGTGTTGCAAGTGGCACGTAATATTGCCAAACTGACGGTTAAATCGGCCACCAACTTCTATAAGATCCCATGGAAGATATCCAGCCTCAGTAACCCAGAGTTATTCAACCGCTGGTGCTACACGTCAGTAAACAATCTGACTGTATTTCTCTGAAACAAACCAATTAAACAGGTGTATTATATTACGTTTAAGTATATAAAAGATATGTTTGCTTACGTCACGGCATGAGCAATAGTTAGGTATAAAAACGAAGTATAAAATTAGATAATTAAATTAAATAATCCTGAATGCTACAGGCAGAGGGTTCAAATTCGTTCGTTTTTAGGGTTGGTCAGGTTACAGCTATTACCGATGGTTCAATTCGGTAATAATTGGAAAGCTATTTAGACGGATACAGTATTAATCCTTATCAACTTAAATACTTTAGTTACCTTAAGCATTTCATGCACATTATGATAATCCTTCCCACTATATTATAATTTAAATGAATCTTAGGAGTTATCATAAAATAAAAAAAACGCGCTCAAAAATAAATTAAGCGCGGTTTTCACCCCGATGCAATGACGGGATTCCACGACAGAAAAAACATGTACGCATAATATGCTCTACTACCGTGCGAAGTGCGAAGCCAGGGCGGGTCGCCAGTTATATATTAAAAAAAAATTGTCGGCGATGAACTTCTAAACTAAACCAGTTTTAATAAAATTTAGGTCCAACTTGAGACTTAGGATAGTTTTTATCTCAACCCGTGTGAAACTGGGGTGGGCTGCTAGTATTATATAAAATAGCAATAACTGCTTACAAAATAAATATCTTGCACACTGGTCTTTCCTATATAGATAATAACTGAATAATGCTTTCTTAATAAACAGTTATATCTTTTTCCACACCCCACACTCAAAACATCTTTGAACACTTGATGGCTAGGCACATTTCTCGTCATCTAAATTAAAGGCAATATTCATTGAATTCAAGGATGTTGAGCGTATGATCTAATTGTAATGATATATCTTTTAACGAAAATACCTTTTTTTTTTCAGAATCTCGTAAAACCGTTCGGAAGACATTCCAGGACAAGACCGATGTAACACTTTCAAGTTCTGAGGATATTGACATAACACAAGTGAGTAAGTCAACATATCAATCTACAGAAGAAAGTAATCTACTGAAAATTCAAAATTTGCAAGATGTAGAGACAAAAAAGGTTGTTACAAACATACCCTGGCGTAAACAATCACAGACAGATATTTTGCAAGAAACCAAAGAAGAGAGTCTTGAAGTTAAGCACTGGCGAAAGCAAAAACCAACACCAAAGCCATCTTTTTCTGAGAAAGTGTCAGAAACTGAAGATACTTCCCTTTTGAGATTACAAGATGAGACTGAAATTAGGACAACTAAAGAAACTCAAAGCTTGGAAACCAAATCTTGGAGAAAACCTCGATATGAGGAAAAAACTGTCGAAACTTTATCTACTACGGAGGATGTAACAATACTACAAACGGACCGAGATGAAGAGGAAGACCAAACGAAAGTACCCCAATGGAGAAAGCCTCGTGTTGAAGAAATTAAACCCACTATTAGAGAGGAAAGAAAAGATTCAATTCCTTGGACACAAGAAGGTATCAAATTACGTCCTACCAAGGTGGAAAAGTCCGCAGTGGTAAAAGAAAAAATAGAAGATGTGACTTTAAAGCAAGTGAGAAAAAGTTCAATAAAAAAAATTGAAACTGAAGAAGCTGAACAAATGTTGATATATGAGGAAGACAATGAAGAAATTAAACCCACTATTAGAGAGGAAAGAAAAGATTCAATTCCTTGGACACAAGAAGGTATCAAATTACGTCCTACCAAGGTGGAAAAGTCCGCAGTGGTAAAAGAAAAAATAGAAGATGTGACTTTAAAGCAAGTGAGAAAGAGTTCAATAAAAAAAATTGAAACTGAAGAAGCTGAACAAATGTTGACATATGAGGAAGACACTGCTATATTGAAAATAAAAGACGAGGAAGAAAAAACACTAAAAACAAAGGAAGAAGAGTTACCAGTGACGTGGAGACGCAAACCAAAGGAAAAATCCGTAGAAGAAGTTAAATCCGAGGAGCCCAGGTGGCCAACTGGCAAAAGGCGTCCGAAGGAAGAGGAGCCTAAAGAAGAAGTGGTTCTCAAGCCAATTCCAAAGCAAAAAGCACCAGAAGAGGAAAAACCCGAAGAAGTACAACCGAAGCCAGTCAAAAAGGAAAAGGTAGTGGTAGAAGCTAAGCCCGAGGAACCCAAGTGGCCAGCCGGCAGAAGGCGCCCGAAAGAAGAGGAACCTAAAGAAGAAGTGGTTCTCAAGCCAATTCCAAAGCAGAAAGCACCAGAGGAGGAAAAACCAGAAGAAGTACAACTGAAGCCAGTCAAAAAGGAAAAGGTAGTGGAAGAAGCTAAGCCCGAGGAGCCCAAGTGGCCAGCCGGCAGAAGGCGCCCGAAGGAAGAGGAACCTAAAGAAGAAGTGGTCCTCAAGCCAATTCCAAAGCAAAAAGCACCAGAAGAGGAAAAACCCGAAGAAGTACAACTAAAGCCTGTCAAGAAAGAAAAGGTAGTGGAAGAAGATAAGCCCGAGGAACCCAAGTGGCCAACCGGCAAAAGGCGCCCGAAGGAAGAGGAACCCAAAGAAGAAGTGGTCCTCAAGCCAATTCCAAAGCAAAAAGCACCAGAAGAGGAAAAACCCGAAGAAGTACAACTAAAGCCTATCAAGAAAGAAAAGGTAGTGGAAGAAGCTAAGCCCGAGGAACCCAAGTGGCCAACCGGCAGAAGGCGCCCGAAGGAAGAGGAACCTAAAGAAGAAGTGGTCCTCAAGCCTATTCCAAAGCAAAAGGCACCAGAGGAGGAAAAACCAGAAGAAGTACAACTAAAGCCTGTCAGGAAAGAAAAGGTAGTGGAAGAAGCTAAACCCGAGGAACCCAAGTGGCCAACCGGCAAAAGGCGCCCGAAAGAAGAGGAACCTAAAGAAGAAGTGGTTCTCAAGCCAATTCCAAAGCAAAAGGCACCAGAGGAGGAAAAACCAGAAGAAGTACAACTGAAACCAATCAAAAAGGAAAAGGTAGTAGTTGAAGAAGCTAAGCCCGAGGAGCCCAAGTGGCCAACCGGCAGAAGGCGCCCGAAGGAAGAGGAACCTAAAGAAGAAGTGGTCCTCAAGCCAATTCCAAAGCAAAAAGCACCAGAAGAGGAAAAACCCGAAGAAGTACAACTAAAGCCTGTCAAGAAAGAAAAGGTAGTGGAAGAAACTAAGCCCGAGGAACCCAAGTGGCCAACCGGCAAAAGGCGCCCGAAGGAAGAGGAACCTAAAGAAGAAGTGGTTCTCAAGCCTATTCCAAAGCAAAAAGCACCAGAGGAGGAGAAACCAGAAGAAGTCCAACTGAAACCAATCAAAAAGGAAAAGGTAGTACTTGAAGAAGCTAAGCCCGAGGAGCCCAAGTGGCCAACTGGCAGAAGGCGCCCGAAGGAAGAGGAACCTAAAGAAGAAGTGGTCCTCAAGCCAATTCCAAAGCAAAAAGCACCAGAAGAGGAAAAACCCGATGAAATACAACTTAAGCCTATCAAGAAGGAAAAGGTAGTGGAAGAAGCTAAGCCCGAGGAGCCCAAGTGGCCAACCGGCAAAAGGCGCCCGAAAGAAGAGGAGCCTAAAGAAGAAGTGGTCCTCAAGCCAATTCCAAAGCAAAAAGCACCAGAAGAGGAAAAACCCGAAGAAGTACAACTAAAGCCTATTAAGAAAGAAAAGGTAGTGGAAGAAGCTAAGCCCGAGGAACCCAAGTGGCCAACCGGCAAAAGGCGCCCGAAGGAAGAGGAACCTAAAGAAGAAGTGGTCCTCAAGCCTATTCCAAAGCAAAAGGCACCAGAGGAGGAAAAACCAGAAGAAGTACAACTAAAGCCTGTCAAGAAAGAAAAGGTAGTGGAAGAAGCTAAACCCGAGGAACCCAAGTGGCCAACCGGCAAAAGGCGCCCGAAAGAAGAGGAACCTAAAGAAGAAGTGGTTCTCAAGCCAATTCCAAAGCAAAAGGCACCAGAGGAGGAAAAACCAGAAGAAGTACAACTGAAACCAATCAAAAAGGAAAAGGTAGTAGTTGAAGAAGCTAAGCCCGAGGAGCCCAAGTGGCCAACCGGCAGAAGGCGCCCGAAGGAAGAGGAACCTAAAGAAGAAGTGGTCCTCAAGCCAATTCCAAAGCAAAAAGCACCAGAAGAGGAAAAACCCGAAGAAGTACAACTAAAGCCTGTCAAGAAAGAAAAGGTAGTGGAAGAAACTAAGCCCGAGGAACCCGAGTGGCCAACCGGCAAAAGGCGCCCGAAGGAAGAGGAACCTAAAGAAGAAGTGGTTCTCAAGCCAATTCCAAAGCAAAAGGCACCAGAGGAGGAGAAACCAGAAGAAGTACAATTGAAACCAATCAAGAAGGAAAAGTTAGTAGTTGAAGAAGCTAAGCCCGAGGAGCCCAAATGGCCAACCGGCAAAAGGCGCCCGAAGGTAGAGGAACCTAAAGAAGAAGTGGTCCTCAAGCCAATTCCAAAGCAAAAAGCACCAGAAGAGGAAATACCCGAAGAAGTACAACTAAAGCCTGTCAAGAAGGAAAAGGTAGTGGAAGAAGCTAAATCCGAGGAGACCAAGTGGCCAACCGGCAGAAGGCGCCCGAAGGAAGAGGAACCTAAAGAAGAAGTGGTCCTCAAGCCCATTCCAAAGCAAAAGGCACCAGAGGAGGAAAAACCAGAAGAAGTACAACTGAAACCAACCAAAAAGGAAAAGGTAGTAGTTGAAGAAGCTAAGCCCGAGGAGCCCAAGTGGCCAACCGGCAGAAGGCGCCCAAAAGAAGAGGAACCCAAAGAAGAAGTGGTCCTCAAGCCAATTCCAAAGCAAAAAGCACCAGAAGAGGAAAAACCCGAAGAAGTACAACTAAAGCCTGTCAAGAAAGAAAAGGTAGTGGAAGAAGCTAAGCCCGAAGAACCCAAGTGGCCAACCGGCAAAAGGCGCCCGAGGGAAGAGGAACCTAAAGAAGAAGTAGTCCTCAAGCCAATTCCAAAGCAAAAAGCACCAGAGGAGGAAAAACCAGAAGAAGTCCAACTGAAACCAATCAAAAAGGAGAAACCAGTAGAAGAAGTAAAGGAAACAGTTGTCAAACCAATTTTAAAGCAAAAAGCTCCTGAAAAAGTCGAGCATGAAACTATCACAACTGAAGAGGTAACCGTTGATGTGAAGACAGAAGAAAAGAAAAAGGTTAAAAAAGAAAAGTCTGTTGAAGAGACTATGGTTGAAGAAGTATCGGTAGTTAAAGTAGATGAGCCAGTTGAAGAAACTGAGGAAGAAACCACAACAGTCGTGAAACGGAAGCAAATCAAGAAGCAGATCAAGAAGGATAAAAAGAAAGGTACGATTTTATTTACTACATACTAGTATAATATACCGAATTAAGTAAAATACGATACGTTAGGTCATTATAGGGTGTTAAAGTACAACGGGTCTTTAAATTGTCTATTACAAACAGATGCATGGTCACTTACCTAATTTGTATCTAACAAACGCGATGTAAATACCAATTTGATTAATTCTGAGATCAGACCACCAAACGAACCTCCGAGGGCATTAGAAATTATAATTGCTTATAAATGATTTAATGCAATATCAAAAGATAGTTAAATTAAAAAAAAGTTTTAATAAATGGCAACATTTCTAATGTCTTCATTATCTTCTGGACCAGCCCGTGTTAAACAACGGAATATCACTATATTAATACTTAATACTTATCATTCCCACTTCTAAACTTAAATAGTACATTTTGATGCAAGTGGGCTAAGGATATCATTACAGGCGACAGAATAGACAAATTCTCACGTGTACCAAACGACTTTTTCAATACACCTACTTGAAATAAAATACATTTAACTAATAACTGAATAGATGCCATCTTAGCCGCATTAGTATAAAATACACTTCATTAGAAACCTGTTTTCGAGCACTAGCTAGTGATTTTTTTTTACCACAAGCAATGTAGTACTTTTTTCATATATTGATAAGCCCAATTATTATTTACCGCATCAAAAGTCGGTTTAGGGGATGGGAATCATAAGAGAGCATTGATTTAATTTATGTTAATAGTCATATTTTAACATAGGTACGTACAACAAACACATCTTAAAAATTGCATAAAATAGATAGTTGGTTGGTCCTTTTATTTTCTCAGATTGCATGTAAACTCATAATATTTTAAATACAATTTTAGATTAACTAGTACACTGTTTTACAGAGGTGGAACCATTGATAATAAAGCCAATTAAGGCTATGAACATATTGGAAAATTGCACATTAGAATTGAGTGTTGTGTATGAGCCTGCGGATGATAACATAGTGAAGTGGTACCGCAACAATCAACTCCTAGAACAAAGTGATGACTGTGTTATTCAAACTGAAAATGGGATTTCAACAATAAAAGTACAAAAAGTAGACAAAAAGAAAGTAGGAAAATATGAAGTGATTGTTGAAAAAAATAACGTGGTTGCAAAATCAGGAAGTTCTATTAAACTACTTAAATCATTCGATGAAGACCAAATTTTGCCACCTGTTTTCATAAAACCTTTACGACCAAAATCCGTTATTTTAGGGGATATTGTATTACTAGAGGTTGAAGTTATATCCAGCCCGACCGCTTCCTTCCAATGGTTCATAGACACAAGAGAAGTAACCACACATGCTAAACAAAATAAATTAACTAACATATATGTAACAGACAGGGAAAACGTGTCGTGTCTATGTATTGAAAATATAAGCAAAGATTTCTTAGGAGTTATTACATGTAGAGCAGAAAACTTTGCAGGATCTGTTTCATGTTCTGCTTCACTGCTAGAACAAGAAGATAAAGAATTTATTGGAGAAGCACCAATAATTATTACTCCCTTAGAGTCTGTATTAATAATGGATGGGGAACCAATAAAAATTTCTTGTAAAATCAAGGGTCAACCCTGGCCACAAATAGATTGGTATCATGATGGTACACCTGTTCAAAGAGCTAGAGATATTACAGTGGCCCGACAAGAATCAGGCCTATGTGAACTGTGCATAAAAGAAGCTTTCCCCGAAATGTCAGGAAAATACCGTTGTGTAGCTACAAACGACTTTGGAAGTTGTAGCTGCGAATGTACTGTTGAAATTGAAGGTAGCGATGTAACTTCTACTTTCATCATTGCATGAAAAATAGTTTGCATGTTATAAATATACGGAGTGTATATTATTTTCATATTAATTCACCCCAGGCACCCTATTAACACTGACCACATTAGCCATGCATCTGTAGAACAATTTGAAGTTTGGATTTTAATCGACACTGCAGTTTTTAGAATGATTATTATTTTCAAAGCTAAGCTTACTTAAATAAAACAAAATGTAACAATGAGTACAATTCTTAAAATAAAAAGCGGAGTAATACATATTTGTATAGCTCTCACCAAACTTCTGGGCCGACCTGGAGTTGGATATCCGCATGCGCGAGACACGAAACGGTGCTGTTTTTGTATGAGATTTACTACTGTGCAGCCATTGTCGCCAACTTCAGGGCGGCAAAGAAGTTTGGCGAGAACAATAGTTACAAGCATACGTTTTTACGCAAAAGTTCTCATGTTAATACTAGGTATACCTTAGTTTTACTTCGTTAATTGAATGGTAAATTCAATTGAATTTATCTCTCATAAAGGTTTTCCTATGTACTGCAAAAATAGAAAAAATTATTTCAAAATGCTTGTGTTATGAGAGCTTCATGAATGTTAACTGCGTAGTATCCTTTTGTTGTGGGTGTATAATATATTTTACTGGATTGTTTAAAGCAACCAAAAACGGGTATTATTAACACATTAACGGCCCAAGAATGAAAATTGCACAGGAATTAAGCACTGGATAATAATGATTATATTGTAGGACTGAAGTCTTCCTTTTTTACTATTTTTTTAATTTATGTTCTAGCATTCGAATATGTGCCCAGTGCCTCCGAGGAAGACGTACTAAGCGATGAGGTAAGAATATATATGTGTGATACTTAAATTAATTCTACAATCCAAATTTTGTTATGCCTCGAGGTGACCCTAATTGTGAATTTTGTATCCATTATTCTCGCAATTAAGAATACGGAAAATATGAAACATAAAATTGTAGTAGGTCAAAATGTACCTACTAGCAAATATTTTATTGATTTTACCCCGAAACTCGGCATGAATTAGATTTGACCGTCTAACCTTAAATTAAAAATCTATACCGTGACCACTTTTATTTCACAGAAAACGAGTGACATTGAGGAATTTGCGCCGCGCATTGTGAAAGCATTACCAACTGTAGTTTCAACTACAGAAGGAGAACTAACCAGGTCTGGAAACTATTTCCTATTTGCGCCCAATGTATTCTTAAAGATTAAACCGCATTGCATTTTTCACTTTAGCATTGCAGTCATTATAGGAAGTGCTATCTTCTTTGTGGATCAATACTTTGTACTAGCTTAATGAATTCATCTCATTATAGACCACAGTGTTATTCATAAAATTAGACCTAAAAAAATCTGGGGTAAAATATTGGACACGTACACTCCAGCGGTCATAAACTGAATTAGCGCCGCGTACTCACACGAGAGTTGGTCGGATGTATTATCGCCAATTTGTTTTTTGCAGTAGCCTGCTCGTTTGCACTGTCGATTTTATAAGTGCTTTCTTTAAAGGCCAATGCATCTCCCCTCTGGGCCGCGACTCATGGAGTAATCGCAGATGGCAGGAATGAGATTATTTGTTTAGTTTTTCATGCGAACATTATCATATATTTTAGGTTCGAAGCGAAGGCTATAGGTATTCCCAAGCCACAAGTAAGGTGGCTCAAACAAGGCGTAGAGGTCATTCAGTCGCAAGAATATCAAATAGAAGAAATGGAAGACGGCACTTCGATCCTAATCATACCTGAAGTGTATCAAGACGACACCGGCGAAATTGTATTTGAAGCATTTAATCCACTGGGAGTAACTTCGACAATTGCAGCCCTTTCCGTTGAAAGTAAGTTTAAACAACCTTTCTTGAATATAATTTAATATTTTAAATATGTATATTAATCATATTTTATCCTTACAGTTGTAGCAGATTTCAGTGGCTTGATCATAACAATATTTATATAGTTTGAATATTGTTATGTACCTCTGTCCCATGCTTCCTTTCCTTCAAACCCCTACTCACGTACTTGCAAATACTATATTTACACTAAACACCAATAGATATAACAATACGCTATAAAACCGATTACAGCTGCATTTTTTTAGGTTTAAAGAATATTTTTCAAGCTGCAGTGATCCTAAGTAAAAAAAGATGAGTGTTCTTTAACACAAACTGTGTTGAAGCAGACTTATGGGACCATCACTTGTAATGTTACAAGTAAATGACTAAAGTTGTACCGCTATATATTATGTTGCGTCGTACACGGGTCTCGTATCGGTTTCATTATTGATAAATCGGCAATTACCTGCATTGGTAATTTTTTTTTTTTTTTTAAACAATTAATGCATTTTTTTATTTCTTAAGGTATAATTGGAACGAAGGAGTACCGAAAGCCAGAATGGGTTACACACATGGAGGAGTTACAAGCTGCGTTGAAAGGTAAACACAAAATGACCTAGTAATTTTGAAAGCTGAACTTGATTCTTGATAATGAAATCTGTCATTCTGACCGCATGGATGTCGGGCAATAACACTAAACCCAGAAGAATTTGTTTCTTTTTCAAAAAAAATCTTCGTTTTTACTTACACCGGCGTTATCTATCGATCTAATACCTTTAAACGAGCAATTCTTGTATATATAGATAATCTGAGTCTCGGAAACGCTCCAACGATTATCATGAAATTTCTGCATACAATTTTTTTTCAAAAAGGTTTCGGGGACGAAAAATCGATCTAGGTAGGTTGCATTTTTAGAAAACGTCGTTTTCTCTATTTTCACCCGAGCAGAGCTCGGTGGCCCAGGTACAATATGATAACAACAATGCTGTGTGAAAATTCAACAAAGGACCATATGCAAAAAATATTTACTGTCCAAGGTCCATAGGGACTTTTCATTACGTTAAGAATATAATACAAGCACATTTACTATCATAAAAGATGCCGATGAAAGTATTTACAAAATGTTTTTCTCAGATTGACCTCCAATTACAGTTACTTTCCTGAATTAATAAGAACTTGCAGTATAATTAAAGTATTTTAGATTCATCTAATATGTTAAATCAATTCAGTATTGGTTTGTTCGTATTTTATGCGCTGCCATATTCGATCCCAACATAACTTTGTCATCTTATTGCTTGCATTTTCGCGAAGGTATAATACCTACATTATTTTTTCTGCGGCAGCAACGCGCAAAATATATCTTTAAAACAAAAAAAAACTGGTAATGTATTTATTAAATTGTTGTAAATCCTACAACTGCGTTAATATCTGCAAATTTTTGTTACAGCGACTCAATCAGTGCCTACTTTTGTGAAAGAAATATTAGGAGAACGCGTCGACGAAGAAGAAACCGTTACTTTCGAAGCTGTATACAGTGGCAATCCTAACCCAGGTATAATTCGATAGCGACTATCTTAGAAAATCCGTTATTTAATTCTTAACAATTATTACACCCCTTTTCACTAACACTAGGAAACACTTAATGAACTTCTAAATATCATAGCCCCGTTGGATTATCAACTCTCGGCAATAAGTCGAGCGTTGAAGATCCAACAGGGCCGTTTAAGTGGATCCCACATAATATTGTTGCTGAACACGAGCCTATTGCTCGTGTTCAGCAACAACACGAGCAATAGACTTCATAATTATTTTAGTTATTTAGATACGAAAGACTGGACCGTATTTAAGATAGCAAAACATGGAAGAACAACGTATTTCAGTTAGTAGTTATAATTGTAGAAGTAATTTATACCGTCTCTGCCAGCTCGTATAATGCATGTTGAGAAAAGTATTATATGTATAAGTCTCTCTTTAGATGCACGTAGCGGGTTTTATTACAATAATATATTTTCGGGCTTGCCACAAACAGGTCTAATTAGCATTCAGTAATCCATTAGCATATACATATCTATTGTATATACCTCCAATCAGTGTAGAATCAAAGCGAGCGTTTTCAGCCACTGCTTATCCATACTTATACATAATATTTTTACATATATAATATTATAAATGCGAAAGTAACTTTGTCTGACTATCTGTTTCCTTTTCAAGTTTGTAATAATAACATTGCAATAATGTTTTCTATTACATTATCTTTATCGTTCAAAAATTCCGTATGTTAAAAGATAGATAACAATTTCATTGGAATAACAGGCAATATTAATTTAATTATTATTTCAGAAATACTTTGGTACAAAGATGACAAAGTCATAAGAACAGATGAGCGCTATACAATTGAAAATGTAGATAATCGAACGACATGCACGGTTAAAAAGTGTGTAAAAGCTTCAGAAGGAACATACATGTGTAAAGCCGTAAGTGACATAGGTATGGCTATTACTAAAGCTAAACTGCAAGTATATGAGAGTACAGACAAGATGCGAAAAGCAAAACATCTAAAACAGAAAGATAAAAAAGAAAAAGTCATTAAGCGCGAAGAAGAGACAGTTATAGAAGAAACTGCTACAAAGGTTACAGAAGATGTAATAGACTCTGCAATTATTACAGAAGAAGTCCAGGTTATGGAAAAACCCAAGCCTGTAAAAAAAATTGATAAACAGAAAGCTAAAACAGTCGTCACTGAAGCAGATTATGTTGAAACTGTGGATGTTGCAACATATAAAAAATCGGATAAAAAAGAGAAATCAGTACCACGCGGAGAAAAAGCAGAGCCGATTGTTACGCCTCAAGAATATTTAGTATCATCACAACCAGAAAAGGAAGAAACGGCACAGCCGTTTGAAGAATCATATGAAACCCAAAAAGGCATTATAAGAATGGTGGAAGGTGATTCACGTGTTGTTGCAGAGATAAATGAACTATTAGAAGTAATTAACGCTAAAGAATTTGGTCCTGGTGAATCACCGTTAAGAGAATTAGCTAAAATAGGTTTCATGATGAGAAACGGCCTCACGACAGAACAAATAGAAAGTCTCTATGATTCTGAATATTTCCCAGCACTAAGAGTTCCACAATCTCAGTCGGCTTTAGTTCGTTTAGTAGAACGACAAGGACATGGCGCACTTATTACCGAAGTACTTACAGAAGAAACTACACAGGATGAAGATGTGATCGCTGCCAAAGTTGGATTCCGTGCTTTCTTAAAAATGGTGGAGTTAAAACATTCATCAGTCGACGAAGTGATTGCTCATTTCTATCCAGAAGATTTTAAACCCCGTTCCTGGGAACAAAAAGAAGCGCACGAGGTAAAGAATCTTTCTATCCGTTGTCTATAGAAAAGTAGTTACTTTACTAAAAGCATGTGGGTTATATGTGCAGATATCTAACATAGACCCATTTCATCATAGACTCGTTTCCGGAGCAGAGCACTACATGTCTATTTTATATTAAACTGTAATTACGAAGCAGTCCAAAGTGCAAATTGATCATTTTTTATCATTCTTTTGTCTTACAGGTTATAGTGGAATCAACAGCTGAACAGACGGCAGAGATTCACACAGCTACAGTTATAAAAGGTAACAATGTCTATCTCTTAAATTTTAACTCAACAGAGTGGCTAAGATTTAAACATGCTTAGGTACATAGTAAAAAGGCACATAGGACTGTATTTATATTTAATCTATTTACATTTATATTTACTAAAAATGTGTGTTATATTTATTATAATATGTTACTGGACTCTTTCAATTTTGATGTTTGGTGTCGGACTTATGTGGCGCCGCAGCTGTGCGGGTGTAGTACTGCACAAGGCCAGTTGATTTTTACATACAATGTATGCACACACATATTCGTCTTGGTATCGTGCGTGCGCGGCACGGCGCGGGCGCCACGCTTCTCTCTTGGTGTATAAATTGTATGAAAAAATCAACCGGATGTGCGCAGTACGATACCCGCACCGCTTCGGCGCCGCACCAGCCCGACACCAAACGTCTAATTTGATAGAGCTCTAAAAGTCCAAACTTCGGTAACACCTAGATTTTACCGGTATAATTAGTATAGTATAGAGTAATTTACCAAGTCTTACTATTAAAAGTCCGAAATGATCTATAATAATCGCAAATATCGGTAAATAAAATTAAAATTAAAAAATAAATGTCTGTGTGAATCCTTATTCAAATATATTTTTAACATCATGTACAACACAACGTTCTTTTGGTGATGCAATTATTTTGTTAGCGGGGTATTTTTGCGCCTATGGTATTTTTTTTGCCGAATTTGGGAAATGGTATTGAAATAACGGATGAAATGTTGAGTTCCTATTTTCGCCATGCGCCAAAAAAATCTGGTCATTGTAGGTACAGGTTACCGTGCATGTCCACGGTAACAATTTGATAAGTGCTTTTATAACGTAGTAGTAAGTTTCATTTTAAAGTAATGGGACGTGGAACCCCACGTCCCATTACTATGAAACTACTTACATTTCAATCTGTAAGTCTATAAGGTGTAATTAAATAACTGTTAATCTCTTCTCTCATAAATCAAAGGTTTTCTGGTAGATATCGCTGTCAGCGATAAGACCGCCTTTGTACCCGAAGAAATAAGTTTTCTTGTAAAAAGACATATGTAACTATATTTTTGGTGTACTATAAAGTATATTCTTTTCTATTCTGTCACTACCAAGAACTTTACTACGAGACATTAATGAGTGCAATGACCCCGTAACAAGTACACCTTATACTTCATATGTTCGACATGCAGAATAGAGACTGATAAATGTCAATGATCTTTTTTGATATTAATTAGAAATTATTGGTTTTAGATACTACCAAAATATCGGAGGTTGTTCAAGGTGAGTTTTATTCAATACTTAAAAATAGAAATTACGGTATTTTTTTACATCGCCCGCTTTGGATGTTTTCACGCTAAAATGTCGCGATGGAATGGAGAGAAAATGCTTTACTTTAATCGGTAAATTAGCACAGACCATTATCTAAAATACATAACTGAGGGGTCACGATGAAATAATAACAGCTGCATGGGATATTTAAGCTTATGCAAGGCTTGGTGACCATCCGTTACACTCGAAGTCCCTTCGTGCCTCGGATCAACAGGTGCCAGTTAATGGGTTATGGAGGTCAGATAAGCAATCGCTCCGTGTATAGTTCTGGTGTTCCGCGATAGGCCTGCAAGCTTATCCCAACATACACGGGAAAAAGCAAAGCAGATTGATTAGTTTTATCCGTACATTAACTGCATTTATGTAAAAAATAAAGAAAAGTAACTTGACGTGTTCGTGTAATGTCACTTGTTCGCATAAAAAGAGAATGTATTTTTATGATTTATAATTTAAGGCTAAATCTTTTTGGACAAGATTTAGCCTTAAATTATAGGTTTAATAGCCTTAAAATTAGGTTTAATGGCTAGGATAATTTTATACGTAAATTACAGATATGTATAGGCGCGCTTGATACTAATTCATAGCAAATAAGAATAATTCATTATAGCATGTGATGTTATGTGTGAAACTATTAAAATATAAAATATGTAGTGCACTGCAGATGGCTTTATAAATGACAAGTTTTGCACTTTCATCAGTAGTATTATCACTTATACAGGGTGGATAAAAGAAACACTTCATAAAAAATGGTGACGCATAGACAATGCGCGAAAAAATTCAATATTATCGAAATATTGCCTAAAATGTGCCGTTCTGTATGAAAGTTAAGTGTATTTGGAAGGACGATGTCAATACCTAAAGGAATTACCCTCTTAATCTTCACTAAGAGCTACTAATTACACTAGCAAATATGAATAATTATGCATTTTACCAACAAAGAAACAGCAAAAATAAAAAATGCATAAATAAATATCAAAACTTGATCTACTACGTGGTATATCGACGTGTAGGTGTCGCTGTACCTTCAAATGGATTTCTAACATTAGCTTTTTTTCTGAAACAGTTTGCAACGATGATCACTGCTCACTTAATATAAGATTTTCGTGATACCTCTGTAGTAGCTCGCTATCAATTCAAAACATCGTTCATCGTCCTGCAGAAAACCACCCGTCAATTACGGTTTTCTTTTTATATTCAAAATTTATTCATTTGATACTTCAGTAAACTGCAAAGTGTTGAATTTGTTTTCGCATATAAAACCAGCTTTATCGTGTGTCATTTTATTGTATACAGCATTTAAATACTTCGTATGGCTTCAAGAATGTGCTTCATTTTGAATAATAATTTATTTATTTTAATGCTGTGTGACTCAAGCAGAACTCAAAGTAAGTATTAACATAAATTATGTTTATAATTTAACATAACTTTTTACTAATATAATACAATAAACCTACTATACGCCAGCTTAAATAAAGACACATGCAATTTTTAACATTGTAATTTATTATGTTCTATTTATATTTTTCACTTCAAACACTATACTGTAATTTCACAGATATCAAAGAAAAAGAACAAGTCAAACGCAAAAAACACACTAAACAGAAAATAGCTTTTGAAGAACAGCAAATAGAAGATACATCAACAAAAGAACAATTAGTAACCATCAAAACAATGCAATCAAAGGAAAAACAAGAACATTTCTTTGAGGATGAAACCGGTGTGCTTGAAAAAGATGAAATACCGTACCTTAATACAATTGCTACGGATATTTCCGGAAACAAGGTCGAGATAGTACCTGCTAGCCAGGTGACTAATATTCTTTCTGATAAGACAATTACCGATGTAACAGCGAATCTGAAATTTGATACAAATTATTCTTTAATTGCTGATATGCAAAATGTCCATGAAAAAGAATCACAGCTGCAAATTAAAGAAAATGCTAAATTTACCATAAAACCATCAGTAAATGAAAATGAGCCTCTAATTGTAACAGAAGTCGAAATCAGTAGCTCTGTAGGTGACTACCAAATAAATAAAAGCACTACTGAAACTATTGCGAACAAAGGTATTGTGCCAGCCGAATCATTTGTCACAACAGAAATCCATCCCAACATGTCTACATCAGACATTAAAAAAGAAGAAAAGCAAACAGAACATGCAAAAACCACTATGATTTTAAAAGACGCACTTAACATATCCGAGGAAATGATATCTATGAAAGAGACACCGCTTCATGAGTCACCAACAAAAAAATCGAATGCTACTGTAGCATTTTCACCTTTGGTGGGTTTAAATGTTCTAGAGATTAATGAAGAAATGAAAGAAACCGATGTAGAAACTGTAAACTTTGAAAAAGCAGCTACATCTAAACTTAACTTTAATTTATTAGAATCAATACAAGTTGGTGAAGTGTTTGTTGAAGATAAGTCTGGAAAATACTATCCTGAGTTGATTGTGCCCACCGAAATGGCACGCAAAGATGTACTCGTTTCAAATCAAGTCATGACAGAAGTGCATAATGTTCAAGAAAGGGAAGGCATTCTTTCAGCACTGAAATTGCCACCGGCGCAAGAAGCAAATATAGATATTGCATCGAAGGATAGTTTAGTTATATCTATCGAAGAACTTCACGAAAAAGAAGGAGAATTTTCAGCTAAAGAAATGCCTGCCCAGGTTTCAGTCAGTAAAGATATAATGTTGCATACTGGCCTGCATAACACCGTCACAACGTCGCACATAAAGGAATCAGAGTTCCAGGCTGATGCCATAATTCTTAAAAATGCCAGTGTCGGTATCAATGAACTTCAACATTCATTTAATTTAGAAACTAGTGTTCACGATTCGGAGACATCATTGGAAGAAACAAGATCCATTGTTAGTTCTCATGCTGACATTGCAATATCAGCTTTAGATAAAAATGTTGTGCATGAAGTCAATGTTCATGAAAGTGAAAAAGATCTTATATTAAAAGATGAGAAATTAACAGCTAAAGCTGATTTCGATTTCAAGGCATTTGAGCCACTTATAACTTCCGAGACAATAGAAATGACTTCTACTGACGACATCAAAACATCAGAAAAGCCTACAGAAGACTCTGCCACAGAAACCGTTATAACTTCTAGTGCTAAAATTGTCACATATCCTCTTGTACACGACAAAGAATCTACTGAAGAATATAAATCAAGAAAACCCGAGAGTGTACTGTCATCGCTTATTCCGAATTTACCAATAACTGTTTCTGAAACTGAATCTTCGGAATGTGAAAACAAGTTAACATTAAATAAAATACCTGAAACTGTGCAAGCTCTATCATCATCAAGCCATTCTTTAAAGACTCCATTGTCTGAAGAAGTAAATACAGCCGATCAAATAGACTTTATGGTTGAACAACCAAATTTATCAGAAATTGCGTCGGAGACAAGGGATTTACAAAAAGAAATAACAGTTCTTCAAACAAATGTAGAAGACCAGCTACAACAGCTGCAAGAAAACAAATATTTGCAGAGTTCAGCTCAAGCTGTTTTTATTGGAAAAGAAAGTTTAAATATTACTGAAGTTGTCACAAGCTTAAGTGAACAAAATCTCGATGCCGATAAACCAAAACCAACAACATTTGCCAAGGTTGACATAGACTCAGACCGTAAAATTGCAGTAGTTTCGGAAGTAAACTCACGTGACACTCTATCGAATCTTGATACGTTGGTACCAAATTATGAAGAAGCACAAATCGTTTCTAATAATTTAATTCCATTGCAAATATCTCAAAATGAAAGTTTGGACAGCCAATCCATTTTGGAAAATAATGTACAACCTGATTTAAAATATCTAAATTCAGAGATAGTGCCCACTGAAGAAAGTCTCAAAGTTACAGAAATACTGCAGCATGAAAAAGAAAGTGACTATGATATTAAAACACTGCCACAAACATTTAAAGCGTCTACAGACATCACTGGGCGGCCAGTTGCTGTGTTATCGGAAGTCACAGTAGATTCTAGTGTCGGTTATACTGATGACAGTATTAAAGACGCACCAAAAAAAGCAATAATTCAAAATATTGCTCACAACGAATTAATTGTTAGCACAACTAATTACAACGAAAAAGAAAACGAACTAGACACTAATCTTAAAACGAATACCGTTTTAGCTTCCTTTAACATTGATTCTAATCAGGCTATTTTAATTGAAGAAAATAGAACTGAAATTGCACCGGAAGTTCTTGAAAGTATGAATAAATTATCGTGGGCTACTGCTAAACAGGGCGCTACAGTAACAGAAGCTATATTTCAAGAGGAAATTATGGTTCATTCTTCGGAAGAAAAATTTGTTAAGACAGAACCGGATAATTTAACAAAACCCATAATATCGCTGTCAACGTTACAAGCACCTCAGTATGACGAAAAAGTAGCTATAGAACAGGAAAATGTTTTATCAGAAAACAAAGTCCCCGATAACCAACAAGCGGAACTTTCAATAATTTGCCAACAAAGCTTAGAAACTTCCGAGGTAGTTTCGCATTCTGATAATATTGAAGATACCGATAAGTTAAAAATGGATTACAAAAAGGCACTACCCAAAATTGATGAGATTTATGGCAAAACTGCTCACACTGAAGAAGTTATCACAAGCGAAATTCCGGAAGAGTTTAAGGATGAGAAAATAGTAGTACAAAACTCAAACGTAACTGCTATATTTAAAAATACATTCGAACAAATGGAAATTATACTAGGTGAAAGTGAATCTTTAATACATGAACAGCCGATAGCTACATCGACTATTAGTGGGGACATTACTGAAGCTGAAGCGGTCATAACAAGTTATACTGAACCTATTGATAAAGAAAAGGAGTTTGATGTGCAACAATTACAACCAAAATACGACGCTTCAATAGGCTATGTTCCATTTAGTAGTTCCATTGATACTGAAGTAATAGTCTCCAGTAATATTGAAGACTTTGAGGATAGTACTGTAAAAACATCAAAAGCTTCACTGACTCGTGATGACGTACAGAAACACATACATAGGACAGAAGTATTAACAGTTGAGAAAGAGGCAAGTCTAAAAGATACTAAACCAGATTCATACAAGGCGATTGAAAATATTATTGAAGCCACAGCCAAAGAAATCACAGTAATACAAACAGTAGAAAAAGAGAATGCGCTAAGTCAACTACCAGAACCATTCTCTACTACTGCTCTTTCTTCAATAAGTGAAAAACAGACTGTAATAAGTACAGAAGTGCAAGCAAGTCAAGATGTTGAAGATTTCCATACGCCTAAAACTGCACTCACAAGTGCAACAACAACACATGGAGTGAAAGAAGCTATTGAAGAAATACAACCATTTGTTTGTGAAGCCGAGGACGCTTATGAGAAAGATGTGCTCACTGAACGAAAACCCACAGGTGTTATTGAAGAACAAAAATCGGTTGATATTACAGAAACAATGGTTACAGAATCAGAAAAGACATTAGAAACAATGGTTCCGATTAAAGGTGAGACAGTCAATTTAAGTTTTCAAGCTAAAAATTATGTTAATATAACTCAAATAACATCGTCTGATAAAGAAGAAGTTTTCGAAACAAAAGGGTTACTTCCGGACACAAGAACAATTAAACCAATAGTTGATATGCCATTGTATGCAAGCATTGGCGTCGATGAGACGATTCCAAGTGAAAAAGAGGTTACATTAGAGTCTATCAGTGAAACGAAATCACTTAAAGTCGGTGTAAGTATAGAGCCAAGGGATTGCTTAAACATATCAGAAAATATATTAGCAGAAAAAGAAGAAACGTTAAAAGAAAATAAAATACCTAAGGCTGTTACAAACGATATTAGTTTAACTACACATAAACATATAAATACTGAATTGTTAGAAGTGTCAGAAATAGAAGAAATCATGGATTTGGTTACCAGTAAAAAAACAGAAACCGGCGATATCACTGTAGAAGCTGTGAAACCACTGCATATACAAGAAACGAACTTTGAAGAAAGACCAACAGAATTAAAGGATTTAGAAAAAGTAAAAGAACTTATCCCTTCAGTTAACTTAGAAGTAGGTCAACATCTTACAGTAACGGAAGTTGAAATAACGGAGACTGAAAACTTGATGGAGACTAAAGAATTAAGTTCACTGAAACAAATTGAAGAAACTTATATTACTAAATTACCCATTCAAATAGAAGAAGTTACTTTGAAAGAATCTGAAGAAACCTTATTCCAAGACAAAACACCTCAACAAGAAGTACCTGGAGTTATAATAGAGCCTAAACAACATATTACCATCACTGCTACAGTTGAAGAAGAGAAAGAACAAGACATGCCATCCGAAATCGCTCCGATAAGTGGAAAACAAAAAGTAGACATAAAACCTATCAACCACATCACTACAACAGAAACTGTACCAATGGAAGACTTTGGACTTTTGAAAGATAACATTATTAAAGATGAAAAAGCTTCACCAAGGCAAGATACTTTTGTTGAACTTATTAATATTCAACCACATTCGATAGAGAGTTTAACGAGTATTGATGTTAGTTTTGAACCTGCAAAAAGTGAATCTCGATACGAGCTTGAACTACACAAAAGCTACATTACTTCTGAAAATTTGGTGCATGAAATTTCGGATGAAATATTGAGCCGTGAAGAAAACTATAAAACTGCTGAAAAATCGATAACAGAAATGAAATCAATTCAGCAATTTGAAATTATACCAGGAGAAAAACCAGAATCTTTTGATAAGCCAACAGAAAAGAAAGAGGAAAAAGCCGATGCCAGTCATATTACCCTACAAGAAACTTCTAACATTAAACCAGAAGTTGTTGAACAAATTGAAGATTTACCTAGTATCTTAAAACCAGATATTAATACAGCATCTTTCGACGTAGAAGCTCATAAGTCATATATTGTAACAGAGAATATTACGGAAGAATCACCATGGGACATGGCTATTACTAAAGAATCTACCAAAGAAGTAACGGAACAACTGTTGGAGATGAAACCGATTGAACAAATTGAAATTATTACCGGTGAGAATATTTCATCGATAAAACCTTTAGAACGTGAAGAAATAAACGTTCGTGGAAAACACATTGAAATGCAACCTGTTAGCCAAAGCTCTGTAGTTGTTCATGAAAGCGAAATAAATTCAAACTTTGAACAAGTAGCACCTCTCGAAAAAGCATCAATAACTTTGAATACCACAGAAAGTATAACTGTTGACGAAGTTACACAGGAAGATTCACAAGACACTTTCAGAACAGACCAAATAAAATCTGCTAAGGCTGAAAAAACTGTTACATTATTAACACACGTACAATGCACTGAAAACGTAGCAGAAACTCAAGTTAAAGATTTTATAACACCAAAGACACAGACTGAAACCACAAAAATTACATCAACTAGTGTAACGCCACTAATAATTACAGACAGTGGAATTCTTCAACATGAAACTGAATTACATATACCAGAAACGAAATCACAAAAAATAAGAAAAAGTTTTACAGTCGCAAACGAAGTTGAGGTTTCTACAGAATTTGTCGATGAACAAGCAGTACCGTACTCCGAAAAGAAGCCAAAATTATTGGAGAGTAAAATTACCACAACTGATGAGGACCATCAAAGGATTTCAATTACAGAACAAGAATCTCAAATTCATGGTAAGTTAGATATTTTAATAAGTTTATTAAGATGCTTTTAACACAAAATAGTATACGTAATGCTTACCTATGGAATTAAGTAAACAAGTACAAGACGTTTATTTGAAAGACGACTATTAAGGTAAAAAGTAGCCAAGTGCGAGTCGACTTCGTGCGCTTAGGGTTCCGTGCTAACAGCTACATTCACCAAAATACTTAAATAACATTACTGAGTTAATAAACTATGAGGGTACTGAACATTACTCTAACGATAAGATAAACAGAATTGAGGGACAAAATTAACTTTTCCGTTGGAAAACTGTAATCCTCATACATCGACATAAGTCACAGTCAGTTTACCAACTGCAAATAAGTTAATAATCTTCTTTTTTTAATTATTTACAAATTTACCTTTACTTGTACTATAAGATATTGCTTCTTGCCAAATTTCATGATTCTAGGCCAACGGGAAGTACCCTGTAGATTTTGATTCCCTTGCGAGTGTAAAATATGCGTCATTGACGGCTGTATCTCTTGATTCACAGCTACAAGGGGTTGCAAACTTGAGTAAACGATGTTAATTTCAACTCGATACCTACACGCGTTCCCGAGATAAAGGGTCTTGACAAATAGTCGGAAAGATTTGGATAGCCATGCTTTGTTTAGTTTTACTAATCTTTAATTTAATTATTCAATCTAACCATAGCAATTGCTTTAGTTCGATAAATGACCATCTGATACCTAAAAAAAGTAAAATAAAACTTGACTCAAGTGAGTATCTACAAAGTGATAGTGACGATTATCATAAAGTAGAAAATAAAGATGCCCATGCTGTTACAGAAATGTCACGTGATCAATCACAAACTTTTTGGACTTTAATAGAATAGTAATCATTTTTGGTCGCCAGTTAATGTTGCTTGGGTGTTGTGTTAATTCAAAGTAAAAAAAATCGGCAAAAAGTGAGTCGAGCTCGCACAGTTTTGTGAGGAAGTCAAACAATTAAATCTTATTTTTCCATAAAATAAAATTATCGTAAGTCGCCATATATCTTTCTCGAGATTTTGGAGGCAATATTTCATATTGCGCAGTTTTCGCCTCAGATAAAATATCGGGTGTAGTTAATTCCATTTCATCAATTGTACTTGAACTCATATTAAAAAAATGAATCAATTTATCACACAAAAAAATAAAATTTTCAGAAAATGGCGCGTTTTTGCAACTGGACAATTTTTTCAACGAAAACAGCCTATACAGCCTATTCGATTTTTGACAAATGTTGATGTAAAAATAATTAAATTAAAACTGATAATTAAACATATTAAACAACCATTTAAAAGACTTTTGAGAATTCAATGCTAAAACGTACGGAATCATTCATTTTTCCTCGTATAAAATCTATCCAATTTTATTCTATGTATGAAAACTCCTTGCTACTAAACTTTTTTAAATTGACTTATATGTTTAAAACTAAACTGCAAAAATAATGATCGAGCTCGTAAACAAAAGTCACGACCGCGTAACAGAAAGATGCCTGTGCGAAAGATTTAATTTTCGAATCATAATTATAGCCTCTGAAAGTGCGCCATGTTTAACAACTGTATTGAAAACTACTATTTGCGTAACTGTCTCTCTCTGATCTGCCGTTATAACTGTATTGCATGTTATTCAACTATTCGTCTAAATAACATAATTTTCAACTAAAATTGATATGCATCTCTATACTGTTATTGAAACATTCGGCCATATACATAGCTTTTATAACTGTAAGACAATTGGATAAAAAAAAACTGTGAAATTTGGAAGAGCAGGGTTTCCTCCTCTGGTATTTCTATCAAATCAACGTAAACAAGTTCAATTGTTTTCAAACTTTCACGTAAATACTCTTTCTTACTATATTATGTAATGTTATTGTTCGAACTGTTAACACGATAGTATATAGTTGCATGTATTAAATGGCCGCAAATAGGGGTTAAAATTCACTATCGTGGTTAGCAAAAGTTAAACTTCAATTTAATATATAATTTTCTTGAAAACATGGTGACTGTTAATAATTAACAATAAAATACCTGTTCGAACCTGGCCACCTAGTCGATGCGGCTGATTAAGAGCTGGCAACCATTTTTTTTCAACAGATAATTTTGTTTCAAATGACGTTTTATTCATTTATTCAAAAACAAAATACAGCTACAATTTACTAAAAAAATGGATAACAATTCGATTAATTAACTGTACTTGCGGCAAATGTCTAAAGACATCCTGGCAGCAATGTGTTTATATACGGGTAAAATGGGGTGAATAGGAATCGCGGGGTGAATGGAAACAAATCTGGGAGTTTATTATTTTGGTTTCTAATTTGTCTTTAGTCGATTATCGTACATTTAGTTCTACGATTTATTAAACGGCAATATTTTTCCACTATACTGACTAAACCCAAATTTACGTCAAGTTTATTGACTTGAACAAAAAAAACAGTTAAAGTGACGTCTGCGTGTGCTAAAACTTTTATCAAACATACCATTCTTCAGTTTTATTTTCTTTAAAATTTATATAATTGGATAGTAAAGTTTCTCATCTCTTAGTGATACAAAGAAAATATAAATTTTTAATGATTTTGTTCGTATATCTGGTAAAATCAGGACACTTGTACTTTTTGCCTGTATTAGAGGTGAATAGATACGCGTGGGGGGTTAATGGAAACGCCTTTAGGGTCAATAGACACGAAGAAAGGGGTGAATCGATACGAGTGAGGGGTTAATAAAAACGAGAAAGGGGTCTATAGAAACTTAATTTTTAGGATTTACAATCGAAAACTAATTTAAAAAATTTAAAGTGTTTAGGCGATTTTCTAATAAAATGTTAAATTTTGATATTTTCTACCCTCATTGGCTTTAGTCTTGTATTTGTTTTTTTTCTATTCACCCCTCTCTCGTATCTTTTGACCCCAGTTTCAAGGTAAATAGAAATCGCCTTCTCTTTTGTATTTTACAAATAATTCACATATTTTCACAAATTTTAAGCATTCGTATTTTGTAAAATACAACGCGACTCGCTATTTCACAATGCTTTAATGACAGCTTGCATACTAAATATCTGAGAAAATCAATGTGAAAGTTGAAAGTTGTGTCTATTCACCCCATTTTACTACATAGTTATCTATCATCCATCTATATTGAGTTCTATAAAAAATTTGCAGGGTTTTGCGGTCGGATCTGAGACAATAGTGAGCGTCTAGACTAAAAGCTTAATATTAAATGTTTCCTTTTTTGTAAACGGTCAAAAACAAGGCAAGATCAAACTACAAGAAAATATCTCTTCAAAGATCTTACTAATTTTAATAGAATTTGCGGATAAGTAAGCCTCCAACTTTATTTTTATATTTAAATAGGTACCTTACGTACATATACTTACACAAGGGGCTCGACAGTGGCATTTTGATAATCTGCGTCCATCATAAACCTCAATGACAGACCAGCGACTTGTCAGCTCGCAGCATTCTCTAAAAGGAAATAAAAACACTCTTAAACTTGGTAAAAAGAAAATGATTTCCAACAACTGCTTATTAATAATTTTATTTTTACCAATTTTGTATTATAAACCTTATTTTAGTAAGGATAAAGTTTGAGTCGGACAAAACTAGTCTAAAGATATCCGTTGTTTTGTAATAATTTAATAAGACAGAAGCTGAATTAACTTTTTTATTTTGTGCAATTAATATGTAAAATGTCAATGATTCTTTTTTTGATTATTATAATATAAAGATAGTAACTGCCGTGGTTTATGAACGGTGTTTAGCGAAGCACTCACGGTACATATCACATACTTTACACAAACCGAAATAACAATAAATAATATATTTAATCAATGGAACATACAAAATTCAGTGGATAAACTATCTATACTTTTGTGTTAAGCTTACACAGTTTTATTAAAATGCTAGACACCAAGTCACCGACTATTGACAATAAATATCCAGGAACACAACAGTAGAAACTATCTTCAAATAATAATACCAAAAATCAAAAAGATTGTTTTTGAAAACTGCTTTTTAACACAAATGAAATTGTGCTTTTACATAAAAACACTAAACACATATAACGACTATTTTCAGAGGTAACACAAATTTCGCCAAAATCATCTGATATAGAAGAAAGTGAAGAAATTGTAACAAAGTTTATACAAGCACCTGGAAATTCAGAACCTATCCAGATAAAAACCAAAAGGACAATATTAAGAAAGAAAAAGAGAACAAGACATGACGATTCTGAACAGGGAGATGTCGTAATCGAAGAAACGTTAGAAGATGAAGATGCAAAGAAACCCATGACCGACATCAGTCATGATTTAAATATTGTAGAATATGAAGGAGATGAAGCTTCTGAAACTGACATCACTGAGAAAAGTACAATTGAAATGCCAGACGAGTTTTTACAAATCCCTAAAATGCAACAACAGGTTCAAATTGAAGAGTTAATTGACGAAGAGAAGTCGACTGTAATATTTGAACTCATAGAAGACTCTGGCGATGATACAATAGACTCCAAGCCAAAACAACAGAAAAAGAAAACAAAAAAAACTAAAGAAAAAGACGTTTTCATAAAAGAAGACGTTGTCATAATTGAAAATGAAGAAAAAGTCCCTGAAGAACCAGAGGAGATAAAATCACTTCAAATCGTCGAATTACCCGAGCAGATCACCGTCGAGGAATTTACGGCACCAGATGGTAAGTCCAGACATAAGAAAATCACGACGAAAATTGTCAAAAAGAAAATTGGTCCAAAACTTGAGACAACAGAAATCACAACTGACCAGACAGATGATACACAACCAAATGTCTCAGTACACAAAACAGAAGAAATCGTTGATGACACAACAACACCTCTCGAAACCTTACTTAAACCAGACAACGCTAAACCTGACGAAGAAGTGACACAGACGGTACAAATAACACAAGTACGAACTGAAACAGGTGATACTAAAGATATCAAAACAACTAAACGTGTGATCAGAAAGAAACACGGAACTAAACAAGAAGTTACAGAGATAACAACCATTGAAAAAGATGAAGAAGCCCCAATAACGACTGTAACCGTAACTGAAGAAAAAGAGGACATCAAGCCACAGGAAATCGTCGAACTCCCAGAGGAGACTATCGTCGAGGAAACCACGGCCCCAGATGGTAAGCCCAAACACAAGAAAATCACAAAGAGAATCATCAAAAAGAAAGTTGGCCCAAAGGTCGAAACTACAGAAATTACAACTGAACAAACAGACGATACACAGCCCATTGTCACAGTACACAAAACAGAAGAAATCTTGGATGACACCACCACACTGCTCAAAGAGTTACACAAACCAGAAAGAGCTAAACCAGTCGAGGAGGCACCCGAAACGGTGCAAATTACACAAGTGCGTACTGAAACAGGTGAGGTCAAGAATATAAAAACAACTAAACGGGTGATCAAAAAGAAGAGAGGGCCAAAACAAGAAGTCACAGAGATCACAACTATCGAAAAAGATGACGAAGCTCCAATAACGACTGTGACAGTCACTGAAGAAAAAACTCCCGAAGAAATTGGGGACATCAAGCCAGTCGAAATCGTCGAACTCCCAGAGGAGACTACCGTCGAGGAGTCCACGGCGCCAGACGGTAAGAAAACACATAAGAAAGTAATCAAACGCACTATCAAAAAGAAGGTAGGTCCAAAGGTCGAGACTACAGAAATCACTACTGAACAAACAGACGATACACAACCCATTGTCACAGTACACAAAACTGAAGAAATTGTCGACGAAACCACAACACCACTAAAAGAGGAACACAAACCAGAAAAGGCTAAACCAGTTGAGGAGGAACCCGAGACGGTACAAGTTACACAAGTGCGTACTGAAACAGGTGACGTCAAGACTGTCAAGATGACTAAACGCGTGATCAAAAAGAAGAGAGGGCCAAAACAAGAAGTAACTGAAATAACAACTATCGAAAAAGATGACGAAGCTCCGATTACGACCGTGACCGTCACCGAAGAAGAGACCCCTGAAGAAATTAAGGACACCAAGCCAGTCGAAATCATCGAACTCCCAGAGGAGACTACCGTTGAGGAATCCACAGCCCCTGATGGTAAGCCCAAACACAAGAGAATCACAAAAAGAATCATCAAAAAGAAGGTAGGTCCAAAGGTGGAGACTACAGAAATCACTACTGAACAAACAGACGATACACAGCCCATTGTCACAGTACACAAAACAGAAGAAATCGTAGATGACACCACTACACTTCTCGAAGAGTTACACAAACCAGAAAAAGCGAAACCAATCGAGGAGGCGCCTGAGACGGTACAAGTTACACAAGTGCGTAATGAAACGGGTGACATCAAGACTGTCAGGATGACTAAACGGGTGATCAAGAAGAAGAGAGGCCCAAAACAAGAAGTAACAGAAATCACAACAATCGAAAAAGATGACGAAGCTCCGATAACGACCGTGACCGTCACCGAAGAAGAGACCCCTGAAGAAATTGAGGACATCAAGCCAGTCGAAATCGTCGAACTCCCAGAGGAGACAACAGTGGAGGAGTCCACGGCCCCAGATGGTAAGCCCAAACACAAGAAAATTACAAAGAGAATCATAAAAAAGAAGGTAGGTCCAAAGGTCGAGACAACAGTAATCACTACTGAACAAACCGACGACAAACAGCCCACTGTCACAGTACACAAAACAGAGGAAATCGTCGAAGACACCACTACACCTCTCGAAGAGTTACACAAACCAGAAAAAGCTAAACCTGTCGAAGAGGCACCCGAGACTGTACAAGTTACACAAGTGCGTACTGAAACGGGTGATATCAAGACTGTCAAGATGACTAAACGGGTGATCAAAAAGAAGAGAGGCCCAAAACAAGAAGTAACAGAAATCACAACCATCGAAAAAGAGGACGAAGCTCCGATAACGACTGTGACCGTCACAGAAGAAAAGACTCCCGAAGCAATTGAGGACATCAAGCCAGTCGAAATCGTCGAACTCCCAGAGGAGACTACAGTTGAGGAGTCCACGGCCCCAGATGGTAAGCGCAAACGCAAGAAAATTACAAAGAGAATCATTAAAAAGAAGGTAGGTCCAAAGATAGAGACTACAGAAATTACTACTGAACAAACAGACGATACACAACCCATTGTCACAGTACACAAAACAGAGGAAATCGTTGATGATACAGTTACACCTCTCGAAGAGTTACACAAACCAGAAAAAGCTAAACCTGTCGAAGAGGCACCCGAGACTGTACAAGTTACACAAGTGCGTACTGAAACAGGTGAGGTCAAGAATATAAAAACAACTAAACGGGTGATCAAAAAGAAGAGAGGTACAAAACAAGAAGTAACAGAAATCACAACCATCGAAAAAGATGACGACGCTCCGATAACGACTGTGACCGTTACAGAAGAAAAGACTCCCGAAGCAATTGAGGACATCAAGCCAGTCGAAATCGTCGAACTCCCAGAGGAGACCACAGTTGAGGAGTCCACGGCCCCAGATGGTAAGCGCAAACGCAAGAAAATTACAAAGAGAATCATTAAAAAGAAGGTAGGTCCAAAGATAGAGACTACAGAAATTACTACTGAACAAACAGACGATACACAACCCATTGTCACAGTACACAAAACAGAGGAAATCGTTGATGATACAGTTACACCTCTCGAAGAGTTACACAAACCAGAAAAAGCCAAACCGGTCGAGGAGGTACCCGAAACGGTACATGTTACACAAGTGCGTACTGAAACAGGTGAGGTCAAGAATATAAAAACAACTAAACGGGTGATCAAAAAGAAGAGAGGTACAAAACAAGAAGTAACAGAAATCACAACCATCGAAAAAGATGACGACGCTCCGATAACGACTGTGACCGTTACAGAAGAAAAGACTCCCGAAGCAATTGAGGATATCAAGTCAGTCGAAATCGTCGAACTCCCAGAGGAGACTACAGTTGAGGAGTCCACGGCCCCAGATGGTAAGCCCAAACACAAGAAAATCACAAAGAGAATCATCAAAAAGAAGGTAGGTCCAAAGGTCGAGACTACAGAAATCACTACTGAACAAACAGACGATACACAACCCATTGTCACAGTACACAAAACAGACGAAATCGTTGACGACATTACTACACCTCTCGAAGATTTACACGAACCAGAAAAGGCTAAACAAGTCGAGGAGGCACCCGAGACGGTAGAAGTTACACAAGTGCGTACTGAAACAGGTGAGGTCAAGAATATAAAAACAACTAAAAGGGTGATCAAAAAGAAGAGAGGGGAAAAACAAGAAGTAACCGAAATAACTACTATCGAAAAAGATGACGAAGCTCCAATAACGACTGTGACCGTCACTGAAGAAAAGACTCTCGAAGAAATTGGGGACATCAAACCAATCGAAATCGTTGAACTCCCAGAGGAGACAACAGTCGAGGAATCCACGGCCCCAGATGGTAAGACAAAACACAAGAAAATCACAAAAAGAATCATCAAAAAGAAGGTAGGTCCAAAGGTCGAGACTACAGAAATCACTACTGAACAAACAGACAATACACAACCCATTGTCACAATACACAAAACAGAGGAAATCGTTGACGACATTACTACACCTCTTGAAGAGTTACACAAACCAGAAAAGGCTAAACCAGTTGAGGAGGAACCCGAGACGGTACAAGTTACACAAGTGCGTACTGAAACAGGTGACGTCAAGACTGTCAAGACTACTAAACGCTTGATCAAAAAGAAGAGAGGGCCAAAACAAGAAGTAACTGAAATCACAACTATCGAAAAAGATGACGAAGCTCCGATAACAACTGTGACCGTCACCGAAGAACAAACTCCTGAAGAAATTGAGGACATCAAGCCAGTCGAAATCGTCGAACTTCCAGAGGAGACTACAGTTGAGGATTCCACGGCCCCAGATGGTAAGCCAAAACAAAAGAAAATCACAAGAAGAATCATTAAAAAGAAGGTAGGTCCAAAGGTCGAGACTACAGACATCACTACTGAACAAACAGATGATACAGAGCCCATTATCACAGTCCACAAATCAGAGGAAATCGTAGAAGATACCACCACACCTCTGGAAGATTTGTACACACCCGACACAGCTAAATTTGTCGAGGAGACTCCAGAAACAGTACACGTAACACAAGTTCGCACCGAAACCGGTGATATTATAAGTGTCAAAACGACGAAACGAGTCATCAAGAAGAAGCGTGGGCCAAAACAAGAAATAACGGAAATTACAACTATCGAAAAAGATGACGAAGCTCCGATAACAACTGTAACGGTCACCGAAGAAAAGACAGCCAAAGAAATTGAGGAAATTAAACCAGTTGAAATCGTCGAATTCCCAGAGCAGACTACCGTTGAGGCAACCACAGCCTCAGATGGTAAACCCAAACACAAAAAAATATCAAAGAGAATCATCAAAAAGAAGGTAGGTCCAAAGATAGAAACTACAGAAATCACAACTGAACAAACAGACGATACCCAACCTATTGTCACAGTAAACAAAACTGAAGAAATTGTAGACGACACCACCACACTTCTGGAAGTGTTATACCAACCAGAAAAGGCTAAACAGGTTGAGGAGGTACCCGAGACGGTACAAGTTACACAAGTGCGTACTGAAACAGGTGACATAAAGACTGTCAAGACGACTAAACGGGTGATCAAAAAGAAGAGAGGGCCAAAACAAGAAGTAACTGAAATCACAACTATCGAAAAAGATGACGAAGCTCCGATAACGACTGTGACCGTCACCGAAGAACAAACTCCTGAAGAAATTGAGGACATCAAGCCAGTCGAAATCGTCGAACTTCCAGAGGAGACTACAGTTGAGGATTCCACGGCCCCAGATGGTAAGCCAAAACAAAAGAAAATCACAAGAAGAATCATCAAAAAGAAAGTAGGTCCAAAGGTCGAGACTACAGAAATCACTACTGAACAAACAGACGATACACAACCTATTGTCACCGTACACAAAACTGAGGAAATGGTCGACGACACCACCACACCTCTCGAAGAGTTACACAAACCAGAAAAAGCTAAACCAATCGAGGAGGAACCCGAGACGGTACAAGTTACACAAGTGCGTACTGAAACAGGTGACATAAAGACTGTCAAGACGACTAAACGGGTGATCAAAAAGAAGAGAGGGCCAAAACAAGAAGTAACAGAAATCACAACCATCGAAAAAGATGACGAAGCTCCGATTACGACCGTAACCGTCACCGAAGAAGAGACCCCTGAAGAAATTAAGGACACCAAGCCAGTCGAAATCATCGAACTCCCAGAGGAGACTACCGTTGAGGAATCCACAGCCCCAGATGGTAAGCCCAAACACAAGAGAATCACAAAAAGAATCATCAAAAAGAAGGTAGGTCCAAAGGTGGAGACTACAGAAATCACTACTGAACAAACAGACGATACACAGCCCATTGTCACAGTACACAAAACAGAAGAAATCGTAGATGACACCACTACACCTCTCGAATATTCTTACATACCAGACACAGCCAAACCTGTCGAGGAGGCACCAGAAACAGTACACGTAACACAAGTTCGCTCTGAAACCGGCGAAATTAAAAGTGTCAAAACTACGAAACGTGTCATCAAGAAGAAGCGTGGGCCGAAACAAGAAATAACGGAAATCACAACTATCGAAAAAGATGACGAAGCCCCAATAACGACCGTGACCGTCACTGAAGAAAAATCTCCGGAAAAAATTGAAGATATCAAGCAAGTCGAAATCGTGGAACTACCAGAGGAGACCATCGTCGAGGAAACCACAGCTCCAGATGGTAAGCCCAAACACAAGAAAATCACAAAGAGAATCATCAAAAAGAAGGTAGGCCCAAAGGTCGAGACTACAGAAATAACAACTGAACAAACAGACGATACACAACCCATTGTCACAGTTCACCAAACAGAGGAAATCACTGACGCCACTACCACACCTTTTGAAGAATCTTACACTCCAGACACAGCTAAACTAATTGAGGAAGAACCCGAAACGGTACAAGTTACACAAGTGCGCTCAGAAACAGGTGACGTCAAGACCGTCAAGACAACAAAACGTGTGATCAAGAAAAAGAAGGGACCCAAACAAGAAGTCACAGAGATCACAACTATCGAAAAAGATGACGAAGCTCCGATAACGACTGTGACCGTCACCGAAGAAAAGTCTCCTGAAGAAATTGGAGACATCAAGCCAATCGAAATCTTCGAATTCCCAGAGCAGACTACCGTTGAGGAAACCACGGCCCCAGATGGTAAGCCCAAACACAAAAAAATATCTAAGAGGATCATCAAAAAGAAGGTAGGTCCAAAGGTCGAGACTACAGAAATCATAACTGAACAAACAGACGATACACAGCCCATTGTCACAGTACACAAAACAGAAGAAATAACTGACGACACTACCACACCTTTTGAAGACTCACACACACTAGACACAGCCAAAGTAGTTGAAGAAGAACCCGAAACGATACACGTTACACAAGTGCGCTCTGAAACAGGTGACGTCAAGACTGTCAAGACTACAAAACGTGTGATAAAGAAAAAGAAGGGACCCAAACAAGAAGTCACAGAGATCACAACTATCGAAAAAGATGATGAAGCTCCGATAACGACTGTGACCGTCACCGAAGAAAAGACTCCTGAAGAAATTGAAGACATCAAGCCAGTCGAAATCGTCGAACTACCACAGGAGACCATCGTCGAGGAAACCACAGCCCCAGATGGTAAGCCAAAACATAAGAAAATCACAAAGAGAATCATCAAAAAGAAGGTAGGACCGAAGGTAGAGACTACAGAAATCATAACTGAACAAACAGACGATACACAGCCCATTGTCACAATACACAAAACAGAGGAAATCACTGACGGCACTACAACACCTTTTGAAGTATTTTACACTCCAGACATCGCTAAACTAATTGAAGAACAACCCGAAACGGTACACGTTACACAAGTGCTCACTGACACAGGTGACGTCAAGACCGTCAAGACAACAAAACGTGTGATCAAAAAAAAGAAGGGACCCAAACAAGAAGTCACAGAGATCACAACTATCGAAAAAGATGACGAAGCTCCGATAACGACTTTGACCGTCACCGAAGAAAAGTCTCCTGAAGAAATTGAAGACATCAAGCCAGTCGAAATCGTCGAATACCCAGAGCAGACTACCGTTGAGGAAACCACGGCCCCAGATGGTAAGCCCAAACACAAAAAAATATCTAAGAGGATCATCAAAAAGAAGGTAGGTCCAAAGGTCGAGACTATAGAAATCATAACTGAACAAACAGACGATACACAGCCCATTGTCACAGTACACAAAACAGAAGAAATAACAGACGACACTACCACACCTTTTGAAGACTCACACACACCAGACACAGCCAAAGTAGTTGAGGAAGAACCCGAAACGGTACACGTTACACAAATGCGCACTGAAACAGGTGACATCAAGACTGTCAAGACTACAAAACGTGTGATCAAGAAAAAGAAGGGACCCAAACAAGAAGTCACAGAGATCACAACAATCGAAAAAGGTGACGAAGCTCCGATAACGACTGTGACCGTCACCGAAGAGAGGACTTCTAAAGAAATTGAAGACATCAAGCCAATCGAAATCGTTGAACTCCCAGAGGAAACTACATTCGAAGAGTCCACAGCACCAGACGGTAAGAAAACTCATAAAAAAGTAATCAAACGCACTATCAAAAAGAAGATAGGTCCCAAGGTGGAAATAACTCACATTACAACTGAACACACCGATGACACAAAACCCATTGTCACAGTACACAAAACAGAAGAAATCACTGATGACACTACATCACCTCTTGAAGACTCTCACACACCAGACACAGCCAAAGTAATTGAGGAAGAACCCGAAACGGTACAAATTACACAAGTGCGCACTGAAACAGGTGACGTCAAGAATGTCAAGACTACAAAACGTGTAATCAAGAAAAAGAAGGGGCCCAAACAAGAAGTCACCGAGATCACAACTATCGAAAAAGATGATGAAGCTCCGATAACGACTGTGACCGTCACCGAAGAAAAGACTCCTGAAGAAATTGAGGACATCAAGCCAGTCGAAATCGTCGAATTACCTGAGGAGACTACCGTTGAGGAATCGGAAGCGCCAGATGGTAAGGCAAAACACAAGAAAATAACAAAAAGAGTCATCAAAAAGAAAGTCGGTCCAAAGGTTGAGACTACAGAAATCACAACTGAACAAACAGACGATAACCAACCCATTGTCACAGTACACAAAACAGAAGAAATCGTCGATGACATCACCACACCTCTCGAAGCGTTACACAAACCTGAAAAAGCTGAACCAGTCGAGGAGGCACCCGAAACGGTACAAGTTACACAAGTGCGTACTGAAACAGGTGATATCACAACTGTTAAGACGACAAAAAGGGTGATCAAAAAGAAGAGAGGGCCAAAACAAGAAGTAACAGAAATCACAACCATCCAAAAAGATGACGAAGCTCCGATAATGACTGTGACCGTAAAAGAAGAAAAGACTCCTGAAGACATTGAGGACATCAAGCCAGTCGAAATCGTCGAACTACCTGAGGAGACCACTATCGAGGAATCCACGGCGCCAGACGGTAAGAAAACACATAAGAAAGTAATCAAACGCACTATCAAAAAGAAGGTAGGTCCTAAGCTTGAAATAACTCACATTACAACTGTACACACTGATGACACACAACCCATTGTCACTGTACACAAAACAGAAGAAACCACTGACGACACAACAACACCTCTTGAAGACTCTCTAACACCAGACACAGCCAAAGTAATTGAGGAAGAACCTGAAACGGTACATGTTACACAAGTGCAAACCGAAACAGGTGACGTCAAGACTGTCAAGACAACAAAACGTGTGATAAAGAAAAAGAAGGGGCCCAAACAAGAATTCACGGAGATCACAACTATCGAAAAAGATGATGAAGCGCCGATAACGACTGTGACCGTCACCGAAGAAAAGACTCCTGAAGAAATTGAAGACATCAAGCCAGTCGAAATCATCGAACTACCACAGGAGACCATCGTCGAGGAAACCACAGCCCCAGATGGTAAGCCAAAACACAAGAAAATCACAAAGAGAATCATCAAAAAGAAGGTAGGACCGAAGGTAGAGACTACAGAAATCATAACTGAACAAACAGACGACACACAGCCCATTGTCACAATACACAAAACAGAGGAAATCACTGACGGCACTACAACACCTTTTGAAGTATTTTACACTCCAGACATCGCTAAACTAATTGAGGAACAACCCGAAACGGTACACGTTACACAAGTGCTCACTGACACAGGTGACGTCAAGACCGTCAAGACAACAAAACGTGTAATCAAGAAAAAGAAGGGACCCAAACAAGAAGTCACTGAGATCATGACTATCGAAAAAGATGACGAAGCTCCGATAACGACTGTGACCGTCACCGAAGAAAAGTCTCCTGAAGAAATTGAAGACATCAAGCCAGTCGAAATCTTTGAACTCCCTGAGGAGACTACAGTTGAGGAATCAGAAGCACCAGATGGTAAGCCCAAACACAAGAAAATAACAAAAAGAGTCATTAAAAAGAAGGTAGGTCCAAAGGTCGAGACTACAGAAATCACAACTGAACAAACAGACGATAACAAACCCATTTTCACAGTACATAAAACAGAAGAAATCTCTGACGACACTACCACACCGTTTGAATACTCTCACACACCAGACACAGCCAAAGTAGTTGAGGAAGAACCCGAAACGGTACAAGTTACACAAGTGCAAACTAAAACAGGTGACGTCAAGACTGTCAAGACAACAAAACGTGTGATAAAGAAAAAGAAGGGACCCAATCAAGAAGTCACGGAGATCACAACTATCGAAAAAGATGATGAAGCTCCAATAACAACGGTTACTGTCACTGAAGAAAATACTCCTGAAGAATCAGAGGATATCAAGCCCATTGAAATCGTCGAACTACCTGAGGAGACCACTATCCAGGAATCTACATCGCCAGACGGTAAGAAAACACATAAGAAAGTAATCAAACGTACTATCAAAAAGAAGGTAGGTCCCAAGGTTGAAACTACTCACATTACAACTGAACACACCGATGACACACAACCCATTGTCACAGTACACAAAACAGAAGAAATTTCTGACGACACTACCACACCTCTTGAAGACTCTCACACACCAGACGTAGCCGAAGTAGTTGAGGAAGAACCCGAAACGGCCCAAGTTACACAAGTGCAAACTGAAACAGGTGACGTCAAGACTGTCAAGACAACAAAACGTGTGATAAAGAAAAAGAAAGGACCCAAGCAAGAAGTCACGGAGATCACAACTATCGAAAAAGATGATGAAGCTCCGATAACAACAGTTACTGTCACTGAAGAAAAGACTCCTGAAGAAATTGAGAACATCAAGCCAATTGAAATCGTCGAACTACCTGAGGAGACCACTATCGAGGAATCTACAACGCCAGACGGTAAGAAAACACTTAAAAAAGTTATCAAACGCACTATCAAAAAGAAGGTAGGTCCCAAGGTTGAAACTACTCATATTACAACTGAACACACCGATGACACACAACCCATTGTCACAGTACACAAAACTGAAGAAATGTCTGACGACACTACCACACCTCTTGAAGACTCTCACACACCACACACAGCCAAAGTAGTTGAGGAAGAACCCGAAACGGTACAAGTTACTCAAGTGCAAACTGAAACAGGTGACGTCAAGACTGTCAAGACAACAAAACGTGTGATAAAGAAAAAGAAGGGGCCCAAACAAGAAGTCACGGAGATCACAACTATCGAAAAAGATGATGAAGCTCCGATTACAACAGTGACTGTCACTGAAGAAAAGACCCCTGAAGAAATTGAGGATATCAAGCCAATTGAAATCGTCGAACTACCTGAGGAGACCACTATCGAGGAATCTACAATGCCAGACGGTAAGAAAACACTTAAAAAAGTGATCAAACGCACTATCAAAAAGAAGATAGGTCCCAAGGTTGAAACTACTCACATTACGACTGAACATACCGATGACACACAACCCATTGTCACAGTACACAAAACAGAAGAAATCTCTGACGACACTACCACACCTCTTGAAGACTCTCACACACCACACATAGCCAAAGTAGTTGAGGAAGAACCCGAAACGGTACAAGTTACACAAGTGAAAACTGAAACAGGTGACGTCAAGACTGTCAAGACAACAAAACGTGTGATAAAGAAAAAGAAGGGACCCAAGCAAGAAGTCACGGAGATCACAACTATCGAAAAAGATGATGAAGCTCCGATAACAACAGTTACTGTCACTGAAGAAAAGACTCCTGAAGAAATTGAGGACATCAAACCAATTGAAATCGTCGAACTACCTGAGGAGACCACTATCGAGGAGTCTACAACGCCAGACGGTAAGAAAACACATAAGAAAGTGATCAAACGCACTATCAAAAAGAAGGTAGGTCCCAAGGTTGAAACTACTCATATTACAACTGAACACACCGATGACACACAACCCATTGTCACAGTACACAAAACAGAAGAAATCTCTGACGACACTACCACACCTCTTGAAGACTCTCACACACCAGACACAGCCAAAGTAGTAGAGGAAGAACCCGAAACGGTACAAGTTACACAAGTGCAAACTGAAACAGGTGACGTCAAGACTGTCAAGACAACAAAACGTGTGATAAAGAAAAAGAAGGGGCCCAAACAAGAAGTCACGGAGATCACAACTATCGAAAAAGATGATGAAGCTCCGATAACAACAGTAACTGTCACTGAAGAAAAGACTCCTGAAGAAATTGAGGATATCAAACCAATTGAAATCGTCGAACTACCTGAGGAGACCACTATCGAGGAATCTACAACGCCAGACGGTAAGAAAACACATAAGAAAGTGATCAAACGCACTATCAAAAAGAAGGTAGGTCCCAAGGTTGAAACTACTCATATTACAACTGAACACACCGATGACTTACAACCCATTGTCACAGTATACAAAACAGAAGAAATCTCTGACGACATTACCACACCTCTTGAAGACTCTCACACACCAGACACAGCCAAAGTAGTTGAGGAAGAACCCGAAACTGTACAAGTTACACAAGTGAAAACTGAAACAGGTGACGTCAAGACTGTCAAGACAACAAAACGTGTGATAAAGAAAAAGAAGGGGCCCAGACAAGAAGTCACGGAGATCACAACTATCGAAAAAGATGATGAAGCTCCGATAACAACAGTTACTGTCACTGAAGAAAAGACTCCTGAAGAAATTGAGGATATCAAACCAATTGAAATCGTCGAACTACCTGAGGAGACCACTATCGAGGAATCTACAACGCCAGACGGTAAGAAAACACATAAGAAAGTGATCAAACGCACTATCAAAAAGAAGGTAGGTCCCAAGGTTGAAACTACTCATATTACAACTGAACACACCGATGACACACAACCCATTGTCACAGTATACAAAACAGAAGAAATCTCTGACGACATTACCACACCTCTTGAAGACTCTCACACACCAGACACAGCCAAAGTAGTTGAGGAAGAACCCGAAACTGTACAAGTTACACAAGTGAAAACTGAAACAGGTGACGTCAAGACTGTCAAGACAACAAAACGTGTGATAAAGAAAAAGAAGGGGCCCAGACAAGAAGTCACGGAGATCACAACTATCGAAAAAGATGATGAAGCTCCGATAACAACAGTTACTGTCACTGAAGAAAAGACTCCTGAAGAAATTGAGGACATCAAGCCAATTGAAATCGTCGAACTACCTGAGGAGACCACTATCGAGGAATCTACGACGCCAGACGGTAAGAAATCACACAAAAAAGTAATCAAACGCACTATCAAAAAGAAGGTAGGTCCCAAGGTTGAAACTACTCATATTACAACTGAACACACCGATGACACACAACCCATTGTCACAGTACACAAAACAGAAGAAATCTCTGACGACATTACCACACCTCTTGAAGACTCTCACACACCAGACACAGCCAAAGTAGTTGAGGAAGAACCCGAAACGGTACAAGTTACACAAGTGAAAACTGAAACAGGTGACGTCAAGACTGTCAAGACCACAAAACGTGTGATAAAGAAAAAGAAGGGGCCCAGACAAGAAGTCACGGAGATCATAACTATCGAAAAAGATGATGAAGCTCCGATAACAACAGTTACTGTCACTGAAGAAAAGACTCCTGAAGATATTGAGGACATCAAACCAATTGAAATCGTTGAACTACCTGAGGAGACCACTATCGAGGAATCTACAACGCCAGACGGTAAGAAAACACACAAAAAAGTAATCAAACGCACTATCAAAAAGAAGGTAGGTCCCAAGGTTGAAACTACTCAGATTACAACTGAACACACCGATGACACACAACCCATTGTCACAGTACACAAAACAGAAGAAATCTCTGACGACATTACCACACCTCTTGAAGACTCTCACACACCAGACACAGCCAAAGTAGTTGAGGAAGAACCTGAAACGGTACAAGTTACACAAGTGAAAACTGAAACAGGTGACGTCAAGACTGTCAAGACAACAAAACGTGTGATAAAGAAAAAGAAGGGGCCCAGACAAGAAGTCACGGAGATCACAACTATCGAAAAAGATGATGAAGCTCCGATAACAACAGTTACTGTCACTGAAGAAAAGACTCCTGAAGAAATTGAGGACATCAAACCAATTGAAATCGTTGAACTACCTGAGGAGACCACTATCGAGGAATCTACAACGCCAGACGGTAAGAAAACACACAAAAAAGTAATCAAACGCACTATCAAAAAGAAGGTAGGTCCCAAGGTTGAAACTACTCAGATTACAACTGAACACACCGATGACACACAACCCATTGTCACAGTACACAAAACAGAAGAAATCTCTGACGACACTACCACACCTCTTGAATACTCTCACACACCAGACACAGCCAAAGTAGTTGAGGAAGAACCCGAAACGGTACAAGTTACACAAGTGCAAACTGAAACAGGTGACGTCAAGACTGTCAAGACAACAAAACGTGTGATAAAGAAAAAGAAAGGACCCAAGCAAGAAGTCACGGAGATAACAACTATCGAAAAAGATGATGAAGCTCCGATAACAACAGTTACTGTCACTGAAGAAAAGACTCCTGAAGAAATTGAGGACATCAAGCCAATTGAAATCGTCGAACTACCTGAGGAGACCACTATCGAGGAATCTACAACGCCAGACGGTAAGAAAACACATAAGAAAGTGATCAAACGCACTATCAAAAAGAAGGTAGGTCCCAAGGTTGAAACTACTCATATTACAACTGAACACACCGATGACACACAACCCATTGTCACAGTACACAAAACAGAAGAAATCACTGACGACACTACCACACCTCTTGAAGACTCTCACACAACACACACAGCCAAAGTAGTTGAGGAAGAACCCGAAACGGTACAAGTTACACAAGTGCAAACTGAAACAGGTGACGTCAAGACTGTCAAGACAACAAAACGAGTGATAAAGAAAAAGAAGGGGCCCAAACAAGAAGTCACGGAGATCACAACTATCGAAAAAGATGATGAAGCTCCGATAACAACAGTTACTGTCACTGAAGAAAAGACTCCTGAAGAAATTGAGGACATCAAGCCCATTGAAATAGTCGAACTACCTGAGGAGACCACTATCGAGGAATCTACAACGCCAGACGGTAAGAAAACACATAAAACAGTGATCAAACGCATTATCAAAAAGAAGGTAGGTCCCAAGATTGAAACTACTCATATTACAACTGAACACACCGATGACACACAGCCCATTGTCACAGTACACAAAACAGAAGAAATCACTGACGACACTACCACACCTCTTGAAGACTCTCACACAACACACACAGCCAAAGTAGTTGAGGAAGAACCCGAAACGGTACAAGTTACACAAGTGCAAACGGAAACAGGTGACGTCAAGACTGTCAAGACAACAAAACGTGTGATAAAGAAAAAGAAGGGGCCCAAACAAGAAGTCACGGAGATCACAACTATCGAAAAAGATGATGAAGCTCCGATAACAACAGTTACTGTCACTGAAGAAAAGACTCCTGAAGTAATTGAGGACATCAAGCCCATTGAAATAGTCGAACTACCTGAGGAGACCACTATCGAGGAATCTACAACGCCAGACGGTAAGAAAACACATAAAACAGTGATCAAACGCATTATCAAAAAGAAGGTAGGTCCCAAGGTTGAAACTACTCATATTACAACTGAACACACCGATGACACACAACCCATTGTCACAGTACACAAAACAGAAGAAATCTCTGACGACACTACCACACCTCTTGAAGACTCTCACACAACACACACAGCCAAAGTAGTTGAGGAAGAACCCGAAACGGTACAAGTTACACAAGTGCAAACTGAAACAGGTGACGTCAAGACTGTCAAGACAACAAAACGTGTGATAAAGAAAAAGAAGGGGCCCAGGCAAGAAGTCACGGAGATCACAACTATCGAAAAAGATGATGAAGCTCCGATAACAACAGTTACTGTCACTGAAGAAAAGACTCCCGAAGAAATTGAGGACATCAAGCCCATTGAAATAGTCGAACTACCTGAGGAGACCACTATCGAGGAATCTACAACGCCAGACGGTAAGAAAACACACAAAAAAGTAATCAAACGCACTATCAAAAAGAAGGTAGGTCCCAAGGTAGAAACTACTCATATTACAACTGAACACACCGATGCCACACAACCCATTGTCACCGTACACAAAACAGAAGAAATCTCTGACGACACTACCACACCTCTTGAAGACTCTCACACACCACACACAGCCAAAGTAGTTGAGGAAGAACCCGAAACGGTACAAGTTACACAAGTGCAAACGGAAACAGGTGACGTCAAGACTGTCAAGACAACAAAACGTGTGATAAAGAAAAAGAAAGGACCCAAGCAAGAAGTCACGGAGATCACAACTATCGAAAAAGATGATGAAGCTCCGATAACAACAGTTACTGTGACTGAAGAAAAGACTCCTGAAGAAATTGAGGACATCAAGCCCATTGAAATAGTCGAACTACCTGAGGAGACAACTATCGAGGAATCTACAACGCCCGACGGTAAGAAAACACATACGAAAGTGATCAAACGCACTATCAAAAAGAAGGAAGGTCCAAAGATCGAGACTACAGAAATCACAACTGAACGAACAGACGATAACCAACCCATTGTCACAGTACACAAAACAGAAGAAATCTCTGACGACACTACCACACCTCTTGAATACTCTCACACACCAGACACAGCCAAAGTAGTTGAGGAAGAACCCGAAACGGTACAAGTTACACAAGTGCAAACGGAAACAGGTGACGTCAAGACAGTCAAGACAACAAAACGTGTGATAAAGAAAAAGAAGGGGCCCAAACAAGAAGTCACGGAGATCACAACTATCGAAAAAGATGATGAAGCTCCGATAACAACAGTAACTATCACTGAAGAAAAGATTCCTGAAGAAATTGAGGACATCAAGCCCATTGAAATCGTCGAACTACCTGAGGAGACCACTATCGAGGAATCTACAACGCCTGACGGTAAGAAAACACATAAAAAAGTGATCAAACGCACTATCAAAAAGAAGGTAGGTCCCAAGGTTGAAACTACTCACATTACAACTGAACACACCGATGACACACAACCCATTGTCACAGTACACAAAACAGAAGAAATCTCTGACGACACTACCACACCTCTTGAAGACTCTCACACACCAGACACAGCCAAAGTAATTGAGGAAGAACCCGAAACGGTACAAGTTACACAAGTGCAAACTGAAACAGGTGACGTCAAGACTGTCAAGACAACAAAACGTGTGATAAAGAAAAAGAAGGGACCCAAGCAAGAAATCACGGAGATCACAACTATCGAAAAAGATAATGAAGCTCCGATAACAACAGTTTCTGTCACTGAAGTTAAGACTCCTGAAGAAATTGAGGATATCAAGCCAATTGAAATCGTCGAACTACCTGAGGAGACGACTATCGAGGAATCTACAACTCCAGACGGTAAGAAAACACACAAAAAAGTGATCAAACGCACTATTAAAAAGAAGGTAGGTCCTAAGGTAGAAACCACACACATTACAACTGAACACACCGATGACACACAACCCCTTGTCACAGTACACAAAACAGAAGAAATCTCTGATGACACTACCACACCTCTTGAATACTCTCACACACCAGGCACAGCCAAAGTAGTTGAGGAAGAACCCGAAACGGTACAAGTTACACAAGTGCAAACGGAAACAGGTGACGTCAAGACTGTCAAGACAACAAAACGTGTGATAAAGAAAAAGAAGGGACCCAAGCAAGAAATCACGGAGATCACAACTATCGAAAAAGATGATGAAGCTCCGATAACAACGGTTACTGTCACTGAAGAAAAGACTCCTGAAGAAATTGAGGACATCAAGCCAATTGAAATCGTCGAACTACCTGAGGAGACCACTATCGAGGAATCTACAACGCCAGACGGTAAGAAAACACACAAAAAAGTAATCAAACGCACTATCAAAAAGAAGGTAGGTCCTAAGGTAGAAACCACACACATTACAACTGAACACACCGATGACACACAACCCATTGTCACAGTACACAAAACAGAAGAAATCTCTGATGACACTACCACACCTCTTGAATACTCTCACACACCAGACACAGCCAAAGTAGTTGAGGAAGAACCCGAAACGGTACAAGTTACACAAGTGCAAACGGAAACAGGTGACGTCAAGACTGTCAAGACAACAAAACGTGTGATAAAGAAAAAGAAGGGACCCAAGCAAGAAGTCACGGAGATCACAACTATCGAAAAAGATGATGAAGCTCCGATAACAACAGTTACTGTCACTGAAGAAAAGACTCCTGAAGAAATTGAGGACATCAAGCCCATTGAAATCGTCGAACTACCTGAGGAGACCATTATCGAGGAATCTACAACGCCAGACGGTAAGAAAACACATAAAAAAGTGATCAAACGCACTATCAAAAAGAAGGTAGGTCCTAAGGTAGAAACCACACACATTACAACTGAACACACCGATGACACACAACCCATTGTCACAGTACACAAAACAGAAGAAATCTCTGATGACACTACCACACCTCTTGAATACTCTCACACACCAGACACAGCCAAAGTAGTTGAGGAAGAACCCGAAACGGTACAAGTTACACAAGTGCAAACTGAAACAGGTGACGTCAAGACTGTCAAGACAACAAAACGTGTGATAAAGAAAAAGAAGGGACCCAAGCAAGAAATCACGGAGATCACAACTATCGAAAAAGATGATGAAGGTCCGATAACAACGGTTACTGTCACTGAAGAAAAGTCTCCTGAAGAAATTGAGGACATCAAGCCAATTGAAATCGTCGAACTACCTGAGGAGACCACTATCGAGGAATCTACAACGCCAGACGGTAAGAAAACACACAAAAAAGTAATCAAACGCACTATCAAAAAGAAGGTAGGTCCTAAGGTAGAAACCACACACATTACAACTGAACACACCGATGACACACAACCCATTGTCACAGTACACAAAACAGAAGAAATCTCTGACGACACTACCACACCTCTTGAAGACTCTCACACAACACACACAGCCAAAGTAGTTGAGGAAGAACCCGAAACGGTACAAGTTACACAAGTGCAAACTGAAACAGGTGACGTCAAGACTGTCAAGACAACAAAACGTGTGATAAAGAAAAAGAAGGGGCCCAGGCAAGAAGTCACGGAGATCACAACTATCGAAAAAGATGATGAAGCTCCGATAACAACAGTTACTGTCACTGAAGAAAAGACTCCCGAAGAAATTGAGGACATCAAGCCCATTGAAATCGTCGAACTACCTGAGGAGACCATTATCGAGGAATCTACAACGCCAGACGGTAAGAAAACACATAAAAAAGTGATCAAACGCACTATCAAAAAGAAGGTAGGTCCTAAGGTAGAAACCACACACATTACAACTGAACACACCGATGACACACAACCCATTGTCACAGTACACAAAACAGAAGAAATCTCTGACGACACTACCACACCTCTTGAATACTCTCACACACCAGACACAGCCAAAGTAGTTGAGGAAGAACCCGAAACGGTACAAGTTACACAAGTGCAAACTGAAACAGGTGACGTCAAGACTGTGAAGACAACAAAACGTGTGATAAAGAAAAAGAAGGGACCCAAGCAAGAAATCACGGAGATCACAACTATCGAAAAAGATGATGAAGCTCCGATAACAACGGTTACTGTCACTGAAGAAAAGACTCCTGAAGAAATTGAGGACATCAAGCCAATTAAAATCGTCGAACTACCTGAGGAGACCACTATCGAGGAATCTACAACGCCAGACGGTAAGAAAACACACAAAAAAGTAATCAAACGCACTATCAAAAAGAAGGTAGGTCCTAAGGTAGAAACCACACACATTACAACTGAACACACCGATGACACACAACCCATTGTCACAGTACACAAAACAGAAGAAATCTCTGATGACACTACCACACCTCTTGAATACTCTCACACACCAGACACAGCCAAAGTAGTTGAGGAAGAACCCGAAACGGTACAAGTTACACAAGTGAAAACGGAAACAGGTGACGTCAAGACTGTCAAGACAACAAAACGTGTGATAAAGAAAAAGAAGGGACCCAAGCAAGAAGTCACGGAGATCACAACTATCGAAAAAGATGATGAAGCTCCGATAACAACAGTTACTGTCACTGAAGAAAAGACTCCTGAAGAAATTGAGGACATCAAGCCCATTGAAATCGTCGAACTACCTGAGGAGACCATTATCGAGGAATCTACAACGCCAGACGGTAAGAAAACACATAAAAAAGTGATCAAACGCACTATCAAAAAGAAGGTAGGTCCTAAGGTAGAAACCACACACATTACAACTGAACACACCGATGACACACAACCCATTGTCACAGTACACAAAACAGAAGAAATCTCTGACGACACTACCACACCTCTTGAATACTCTCACACACCAGACACAGCCAAAGTAGTAGAGGAAGAACCCGAAACGGTACAAGTTACACAAGTGCAAACTGAAACAGGTGACGTCAAGACTGTCAAGACAACAAAACGTGTGATAAAGAAAAAGAAGGGACCCAAGCAAGAAATCACGGAGATCACAACTATCGAAAAAGATGATGAAGCTCCGATAACAACAGTTATTGTCACTGAAGAAAAGACTCCTGAAGAAATTGAGGACATCAAGCCCATTGAAATCGTCGAACTACCTGAGGAGACCATTATCGAGGAATCTACAACGCCGGACGGTAAGAAAACACATAAAAAAGTGATCAAACGCACTATCAAAAAGAAGGTAGGTCCTAAGGTAGAAACCACACACATTACAACTGAACACACCGATGACACACAACCCATTGTCACAGTACACAAAACAGAAGAAATCACTGACGACACTACCACACCTCTTGAATACTCTCACACACCAGACACAGCCAAAGTAGTAGAGGAAGAACCCGAAACGGTAAAATTTACACAAGTGCAAACTGAATCAGGTGACGTCAAGACTGTGAAGACAACAAAACGTGTGATAAAGAAAAAGAAGGGACCCAAGCAAGAAATCACGGAGATCACAACTATCGAAAAAGATGATGAAGCTCCGATAACAACGGTTACTGTCACTGAAGAAAAGACTCCTGAAGAAATTGAGGACATCAAGCCAATTGAAATCGTCGAACTACCTGAGGAGACCACTATCGAGGAATCTACAACGCCAGACGGTAAGAAAACACACAAAAAAGTAATCAAACGCACTATCAAAAAGAAGGAAGGACCAAAGGTTGAAACTACTCATATTACAATTGAACACACCGATGACACAGAACCCATTGTCACAGTACACAAAACAGAAGAAATCTCTGATGACACTACCACACCTCTTGAATACTCTCACACACCAGGCACAGCCAAAGTAGTTGAGGAAGAACCCGAAACGGTACAAGTTACACAAGTGCAAACGGAAACAGGTGACGTCAAGACTGTCAAGACAACAAAACGTGTGATAAAGAAAAAGAAGGGACCCAAGCAAGAAATCACGGAGATCACAACTATCGAAAAAGATGATGAAGCTCCGATAACAACGGTTACTGTCACTGAAGAAAAGACTCCTGAAGAAATTGAGGACATCAAGCCAATTGAAATCGTCGAACTACCTGAGGAGACCACTATCGAGGAATCTACTACGCCAGACGGTAAGAAAACACACAAAAAAGTAATCAAACGCACTATCAAAAAGAAGGAAAGTCCGAAGGTTGAAACTACTCATATTACAATTGAACACTCCGATGACACAGAACCCATTGTCACAGTACACAAAACAGAAGAAATCTCTGATGACACTACCACACCTCTTGAATACTCTCACACACCAGACACAGCCAAAGTAGTAGAGGAAGAACCCGAAACGGTACAAGTTACACAAGTGCAAACGGAAACAGGTGACGTCAAGACAACAAAACGTGTGATAAAGAAAAAGAAGTGGCCCAAACAAGAAATCACGGAGATCACAACTATCGAAAAAGATGACGAAGCTCCGATAACGACTGTGTACGTCACCGAAGAAAAGACTCCTGAAGAAACTGAGGACTTCAAGCCAGTTGAAATCGTTGAACTCCCAGAGGAGACTACTATTGAGGAATGTGAAGCACCAGAGTGTAAGCCCAAACACATGAAAATTACTAAGAGAATCATCAAACAGAAGGTCGGTCCAAAGGTCGAGACTACAGAAATCATTACTAAACAAATAGACGATACACAGCCCATTGTCACTGTACATAAAACAGAGGAAATCATTGACGACACAATCACACCTCTCGAAGAGTTACACAAACCAGAAAAGGCTAAACCAGTTGACGAGGCACGCGAGACGGTACAAGAAACACAAATGCTTACTGAAACAGGTGACGTTAAGACTGTCAAGACGACTAAACGGGTGATCAAAAAGAAGAGAAGTCCAAAACAAGAAGTAACAGAAATCACAACCATCGAAAGAGATGACGATGCTCCTATAACAACAGTTACTGTTACTGAAGAAAAGACTCCAAAAGAAATTGATGACATCAAGCACATCGAAATCGTCGAACTACCTGAGGAGACCACTATCGAGGAATCTACAACGCCAGACGGTAAGAAAACACACAAAAAAGTAATCAAACGCACTATCAAAAAGAAGGTAGGTCCTAAGGTAGAAACCACACACATTACAACTGAACACACAGATGACACACAACCCATTATATCAGTACACAAAACAGAGGAAATCTTAGATGACACCATTACACCTTTCGAATACACTCACATGCCAGACACAGCCAAAGTAGTCGAAGAAGAACCCGAAACGGTTCAAGTTACACAAGTGCGGACTAAAACAGGTGACGTCAAGACTGTTAAGACGACTAAACGAGTAATCAAGAAAAAGAAGGGACCCAAACAAGAAGTCACGGAGATCACAACTATCCAAAAAGATGACGAAGCACCGATAACAACTGTAACCGTCACTGAAGAAAAGACTCCTGAAGAAATTGAGGACATCAAGCCCATTGAAATCGTCGAACTACCGGAGGAGACCACTATCCAGGAATCTACAACGCCAGACGGTAAGAAAGCATTCAAAAAAGTAATCAAACGCACTATCAAAAAGAAGGTAGGTCCTAAGGTAGAAACCACACACATTACAACTGAACACACAGATGACACACAACCCATTATATCAGTACACAAAACAGAGGAAATCTTAGATGACACCATTACACCTTTCGAATACACTCACATGCCAGACACAGCCAAAGTAGTCGAAGAAGAACCCGAAACGGTTCAAGTTACACAAGTGCGGACTAAAACAGGTGACGTCAAGACTGTTAAGACGACTAAACGAGTAATCAAGAAAAAGAAGGGACCCAAACAAGAAGTCACGGAGATCACAACTATCCAAAAAGATGACGAAGCTCCGATAACGACTGTGACCGTTACTGAAGAACAACCTCCTGAAGAAATTGAAGAAATCCAGCCCGTCGAAATCATCGAACTGCCCGAAGAAATTACCATGGAGGAATCTACAGCGCCAGATGGTAAGAAAACTCATAAGAAAGTAATTAAACGCACTATCAAAAAGAAGGTAGGTCCTAAAGTTGAAACTACACACATTACAACTGAACACACCGATGACACACAACCCATTATCTCATTACACAAAACTGAGGAAATCTTAGATGACACAATTACATCTTTAGACTACACTCACACAACAGACACAGCCAAAGTAGTTGAGGAAAAACCTGAAACGGTACAAGTTACACAAGTGCGCACAGAAACAGATGACGTCAAGACTGTCAAGATGACTACACGGGTGATCAAGAAAAAGAAGGGACCCAAACAGGAAGTCACAGAGATCACAGCAATCCAAATAGATGACGGAGCTCCGATAATGACTGTGACCGTAACTGAAGAACAACCTCCTGAAAAACTTGAATGTATAAAGCCTGATGAAACCCTCGAACTGCCCGAAGAGACCACTGTCGAGGAATCGACAGAGCCTGATGGTAAGAAAACTCATAAGAAGGTAATTAAACGCACTTTGAAAAAGAAGGTAGGTCCTAAGGTTGAAACAATACATATTACAACTGAACACACAGATGACACACAACCCATTATATCAGTACACAAAACAGAGGAAATCTTAGATGACACCATTACACCTTTCAAATACACTCAGATACCAGACACAGCCAAAGTAGTTGAGGAAAAACCCGAAACGGTACAAGTTACACAAGTGCGCACAGAAACAGGTGACGTGAAGACTGTCAAGATGACTAAACGGGTGATCAAGAAAAAGAAGGGACCTAAACAAGAAGTCACAGAGATCACAACAATCCAAAAAGATGACGAAGCCCCGATAACGACTGTGACCGTTACTGAAGAACAACCTCCTGAAAAAAATGAAGGCATAAAGCCTGATGAAACCCTCGAACTTCCCGAAGAGACCACTGTCGAGGAGTCGACAGCGCCGGATGGTAAGAAAACTCACAAGAAGGTAATTAAACGCACTATCAAAAAGAAGGTAGGTCCTAAGGTTGAAACAACATACATTAAAACTGAACACACCGATGACACACAACCCATTATCGCAGTACACAAAACAGAGGAAATCTTAGATGACACCAGTACACCTTTAGAATACACTCAAACACCAGAAACAGCTGAAGTAGTTGAAGAAGAACCCGAAACGGTTCAAGTTACACGAGTGCGCACTGAAACAAGTGACGTCAAGACTGTCAAGACGACTAAACGAGGGATCAAGAAAAAGAAGGCACCTATTACTATCGAAAAAGATGACGAAGCACCGATAACGAACGTGATCGTTACTGAAGAAAAATCTCCTGAAGAAATTGAAGAAATCCTGCCAGTCGAAATCATTGAACTGCCCGAGGAGACCACTTTCGAGGAATTAACAGCGCCGGATGGTAAGAAAACTCATAAGAAAGTAATTAAACGCACTATTAAAAAGAAGGTAGGTCCTAGGGTTGAAACTATACACATTACAACTGAACACACAGATGGCACACAACCCATCATCTCAGTATACAAAACAGAAACAATCTTAGATGACACCATTACTCATATAGACTACACTCACACACCATGCACAGCCAATTTAGTTAAGGAAGATCCCGAAACAGTACAAATTACACAAGTGCGCTCTGAAATAGGTGATGTCAAGACTGTCAAGACAACAAAACGTGTGATCAGGAAAAGGAAGGGTCCTAAACAAGAAGTCACTGAAATCACAACCGTCGAAAAAGATGACGTCGCTCCAATTACAACAGTATTTGTCACCGAAGAAAAGACTCCTGAAGAACCAGAGGTCATTGAGCCTGTTGAAATAGTCGAATTGCCCGAGGAGTCTACTTTTGAGGCATTTATTATACCAGATGGTAAGGAAACTCAAAAGAAAGTTACTAAACGCACAATCAAAAAGAAGGTAGGTCCTAGGGTTGAAACTACACACATAACAATTGAACACACAGATGACACAACACCAATCATCACAGTACACAAAACAGACGAACTTGCACATGACACAACCATACCACTCGAATCCTTACCCACACCAGTTAACGCTCAAGTAGTCGAAGAAGAACCCGAATCTGTTCAAGTTAACCAGGTTCGTACCGCAATAGGTGAAGTCAACACTATCAAGACAACAAAACGAGTCATCAAGAAGAAAAAGGGCCCTAAACAAGAAAAAACAGAGATCACACCCATCGAAAGAGTTGACGAAGCTCCGATTACAACTGTTACTATCACCGAAGAAAAGTCTCCTGAAGAAATAGAAAGCTTTGTGCTCGATGAAACCGTCGAATTACCTGAGGAAACCGCTCTCAATGAGTTCATAAAGCCAGATGGTATGAAAACTCAGGAAAAAGTTATAAAGCGTACCATCAAAAGGAAGTTAGGGCCTAAAATTGAAACTACACACATCATCACTGAGCAAACAGATGACATAGAACCGACAGTTACAGTACACAAAACACAAGACATCATAGACTATACCACCACGCCTCTTGGAGACGTATGCCAACCAGACAAGGCAAAAGTAGAAACTCCAGAGATGTTACAAATTACACAAGTGCGCGCTGAAACGGGTGAAGAGAAGCCTACCAAGACGACGAGGAGGCTGATTCAGAAGAAGAAGGGTCCCAAACAAGAAATTACTAAAATCACAACCGTCGAAAAAGATCATGGAGCTCCGATTACTACAGTAACCGTCACCGAGGAAAAGGCTCCTGAAGAACTAGAGGACATTGAGCCTGTTGACATAGTCGAACTAACCAACGAGACTACTGATGAGGAATTCAATATGCCATACGGTAAGAACGCTCAAAATAAAATAATATACGCGCAACCAAAAAGAAGGATGGTCCTAGGAGTGAAAGTGTTGACACAACACACATTACAACTTAACGTATATACACTACGAACGAACTCACCTTGACACTACCACACAGTTCAAACCACTACACCAGTTAACGCTTTAGTAGCCAAGGAGTACCCACAACGATTACAAAATAAAATACTTATGATATACGAATACGTAATAGGACAAATCAAAAACAAATTATACAACATAATATACTGAATGTGAAATAAACCGTATTGTCATCTATTGGTGATCGTCCATCTAAGGATATTTTTTTTATAATACTTTGTTTTATTCTACAGGGATCTTACGAGTACGTTTTTTGAAACTGCGTGAAAGCATTTTTTATATTAAAGCTCATCAGGATCTTTTCAAATTTTGACATAGTCATGGTTAAAGTGCAAAATTTAGTAGAACACACTGCATGAGTACAAGTGTTTTATGAAATAAGAATCATTTGCGCTTCTTTTAAAATCTAATTCATTAGCAAATCTATATGAAGTTTCCCAAGCACTTATACCCTGGTGCTATGACATTTATGTCTACATAAAGCAATGTTGAGATCAGAATATCTTAGTGCCGCTGCCGAGTGAGGTTGTGTCACTGGGTTTTTAATGAGGCATTTTTCAGTAGCAGCTGTAAAGATTTGTGGCTTATTAGTGACAACAGGCTTGCTTCCTATATTATAATATGGGACTAACACATAACTGGCGAAACGTACATACATGAACTACAATAGATGTAGGTACAGATGTACACTAAGAACCACGTTTAGTGTAAATAAACGTCACAAAACTGTTCGTTCGTCATGGTACAGCGTAATGAACAAAATATTTAATTAATTAGTTTATATTCGTTTCATCATCGCGATCGATATTAGTAAACATATAAAAATATATTTCGCCAGAAATTTGTTTACCATTCAAACGTGAAAAACAATTAGTCGACTTTATGAGAGATTCTACGTCTTAAAACTTTATTTCACGAGTTAAGCCGTTCAATTCGTTTAAAGAACTCTTTCTTAAAACGAATTTTAAGAGAAGGTTTTCGATTTGTTTCCATTTGTCGTCATAAGGTTTGAAATATGTGTTTAATTTACAGGACATTTTAATACCTCATTTTAATACCCTTGACAAAGCAGTTTTCAAGAAAATAATTTATAATTTATATAATTGCAGATTTTAATGAGGCTGATAAAAAGAAACCACAGAAAACCAAACCACTTATCAAAAAAGAAACCGAAGATAAACCTCAAGTCGAAGAAACCGTGAAGAAACCGAAAAAAATGAAACCAATAGCCATGCAAATCGAAGAAGTTAAAGTAACTGAAGCACAACATGCTCAAGAAATTCAGGGTCCACAGTTTACGAAACTTAAACTAAAAAAGCCTTCCCAGAAACCTAAAGAGGAATTAAAAACAGTTACTTTACCCAAAGTCCAACTAAAAAGTCGGATTAGGTATAATAAAGAATGGCCTCCGGCAGAATTGAAACCTTCTATTACATTTTTGGGTAGTGTGAGACAAAATGGTCAAATGTCAAGGAATATTAAAGAAGCTGCTAAGTTGAAAAAGAAACCTATTAAAATGAAGGAAATTCCAGACTATACGGTAGAACTGGAAAAACCCGAAAAGTTTGATTTCACTATCGAAAAACCAGTAGCTCCCGTGAGTGCAGAACCTAGTCAGGATGAAGGAACCAAATTTGAGCAACCAGATTTGGTCGAACAAGAGCCTACAAAAACGGTGCAAGAATTACCAGAAAAAGTTAAAGAAAAGGAAGTTAAACCAAAACAAATTCTTAAGGAAAGCGTTGAAGAAAAGCCTCTTGAAAACCTGCAACCCGAAACTATCCAACAAGATTATATAGAAGACAATGAAAATGAGGCAGCTATACCTGATGAAGAGGAAATACCAGACAAAGAAACAATTAAAACAGAGGTTGAGAGCCAAATAATCGAACAAAAACAACCTACTATCGAACAAAAAGATAAGATAGGAAAACCAAAAAAGAAAAAAGTCAAAGAAGCTGTTAAGCCTGAAGAACCTCAAGATTTAGTCCAGCCTATTGAACAAACTATTCTTGATGTACAAGATTTAAAACAAGCAAATGACATTATTGCCACCGAAACTACCGAAAAACTTATCACAGTAATGAAACCTAAAACAAAAAAGAAAGAAAAACCCAGTACACCTTTGGTTCAAGAAGAGCTTCCAAAAGAAAAGCCCAAACCAGTTCAGCCAACAGAAATATCAGAAATCCCTGAAAAGTTAGAAACACAACCAATTGTCCCTACTAAAATAGAAACCGAAGTTGCATTAACAGACAAAAAGCCAAAGAAAACAAAGAAACCCAAACAAAAAGAAAGCCCTCAAGAATCTTTTGAAGAAATACCAGCGGAAGAAACTGTGGTGAAAGTTGTAGACCAAATCACCAAAAAACCAACAAAAATGAAGCTCACTCCTATTAAGATAGAAAGAAAAGAAATTGAAATAAGTAAACCACAGCACGCAGAAAATATAGAAGGACCCCAATTTACCAAGCTTAAATTAAAGAAACCAACAGCAAAACCAAAACAAGATACACCATTAGTTACTCTACCCAAGTTCCAACTGAAAAGCCGAATCAAATATGTAAAAGATTGGCCTCCAGCAGAGATAAAACCTGCTGTAACATTTTTAGGTAGCGTCCGTCAAAATGGTATTTTATCAAGAAATGTTAAAGAAGCGGAAAAGATAAAGAAGAAGGTATATAAGCAGCCAAAGTTACCTGAAATAGAAAAAACTGAGTTGGAAAAACCAATGTTTGGTTATGAAGATATAGTTACCGCCAAAAATCAAAGTGAAATTTCAGAAAAAGAGGAACCTCTTGATGATGAGACGTCTGAGGTAAAAGAAGATGAACCTGAGCAATTCACTATTAAACCTAAACGACCAAGTATTAAGAAGACTGAAGAAATTGAAGATGAAGTAACAATTAAAAAGAAATTAAAGGCTGTAAGAAAGCCTTCAGTCACTCTACCTGAGATCACTGAACCAGAAACTGTAACTTTCAGGCCAAAATCCACAAAAACAAAAGAAGACGTTGAGCAAGAATTCAATATTCAATTAGATTCATACGCCGAGGAAGAAATATCTATGTCAAGTAAAGTAAAACTTAAACCACTTAGACGACCGACCTTTAGCGAAGAGGCTAATGAAACGTCGATTAAGTTTTATGAGGAGAATGAAGAAGCACCTGATGTTATAGAAATTTTCGAAAGTGATGAAGAGAAATCAGAGGAAACAGCTAATGTGATGATGTCTCTAAAGAAAAATAAAGATTTAAAAGAGAAATCAATTGAAGAAATATCTTCATCCATTACTGTATCCAAACCAAAGAAAATAGAGGAGCCTGAAGTTTCGCAAGACATAAGCATTAAGCTAGAGAGAAAGCCAAAATACACAGTCGATGAACAGGAAGAAGTATCTTTTGATGTAAAGCCACAAGTTGATCAATATACGCAAGAAGAAATGTCACTTTCAAGTAAAATCAAATTAAAACCCAAAAAGAAAATTACTATATCGGAAGCAGCAGATGAAACTTCAATCCAACTAAAACAAGAAGTAGAAGATGACAGTCAGGCAGAAGAAGTTATATTGAGCGAAGGCGAATCTGATGAAAATATTGAAATGGTCATCAAACGTAAGCCTAAAAAACCCGTATATGAAGTCAGTGAAGTAGAAGAATTAAGTGTTGAGTTAAAACCTAAGAGAATTAATGAAGATGCTTATGAAGAGGAACAAATCACCATTTCAACTAAGAGAAAACCTAGAAAACCCTCAAAACTACAAGGTACTTTTGATATGTCAGCATTGACCGTGATGGAGCGCTTCCAAAGCTTAGCAGTGTGAAACCAGCTTATAATACATTTTACAATAATGCGCATTTAACAAGCTTTATAAATAAATAGAAAATTGGAAAGGTTATTGGGCTCTTTCAATTTAGACGTTTTGTATCGAACTACTGCCGCTATTACTGTGCCGCTTGCTACGAGTACTGCAATCCCGCAGCAAGATGACAGCAATCTGAAACCAACGGTCTAAATTTAAAGAGATTTTGCCTTATTCATGGCAAACGTGATATTTTTTTATGAGTTTGTTCCGTTATGCTGAACCTATTATACTTATTCAGATTAAACTTTCTACTTCATGTGGTGAAGTAGTAAGTAGTTAACTAATTTTATAACTGAGCTTATGAACAAAAACCAATCTAATGACCATGAGATGAAGTGATTTCAGCATATCATTTCTTGGTCTGTATAATGTTTTGAACTAACTAACGGTTCTCCCAGTCACGATACTGAGAGCTAATTATTTTCAATACGCTTCTTATTTACTGATAGCTACTCTCAGAAAGAATAATGATGCGACAAACAACGATCTAACGTTTGCTAAAGTGTGTAATAGAGTACACTATATAATGATGTAAAACTGAATTGTAATAACATTAAAAGGCTTTTTATATTTTTTACTGAAACCCACATTACAAAGCATGATTTTAAGAAACGCTTTAAATATAATAGATAGGTATTAATGTTTTTTAATTCTAATAACATACTGAATCATTTAATTGCAGAAGCTGATGCATCGATGAGCATTGCCAGGGAACAAGAATTTCCTGGTAAGTTATATTTCTGACCAAATAAATTATCATTTTTAAATGATTCGGCTAAACAAATAGAAATTGCAAAAAGACGTCAGTCAATTTTAATTATTGATTTAATCAAAGTTTATCCATATGGAATGTCTCCGTAGCAACTCAGAAAGAAAACATGCCTATAACGGTTTTAGGCTAGTTTGAGCTTTCTGCCTACTGAGTAAAAAAGGTATTGCTTAACAAGGATTGACTTTAAATATTGTCAAAAATATTTCTTATTTCCACGCTTATGCGTGGGTCCCAAATAAGAAATGTTTTGTCAACATTTTTTGTCAGCTGTTGCTATATGAGAGAGTACATGTGTTTTGGTTTTTCAGAAACTCCTATTGACGTACGCAGTGGTGATACAGTATTTGCTGTGTATTCTTACGTGGCGGAAACAGACGAGGCTATAAACTTGGTGGAAGGCGAACGGCTATATATATTAGGTAATAAATGAAACAGCGTCATGTTATCATGTTATTCCATTAATCTAATTATTTCCTTATAAGGCACCAAGCATTATATTAATTTAAAAATTGAACACAAGAAATTTTGTTCCAACAACGGAACACTTTCCAATATGGAATGACAAAGTGATAAATATTGTTTTTTACATACGTGCTGAAATTCTTACGATATACTGTGTATTGCTTTTTAATTATTTACGTTTTTTATCAAAGTTAAAGATGGCACAGATAAAAAGTGACTTAAAGGATATTATGGAAGATGTATTTGCCCAGCAACAAAACATTAAAAGCTAACAAATAAAAAGTATTCTAAGCAATGGTTACCTCCCGCTTTAAGCAGTAGGAACATTTATAGAATTATAAAACATAAGCCTAAGATATGAATGTGTAGATATTATATATTATTTTTCATTTTAGAAACGACAAACCAGGATTGGTGGTTTGTGCGTAAACATCTCACAGAAGAAAAAGGATGGGTACCTGCACAATATTTAATGGATGAAGCAAATTACACACTGTATTTGCAAAAGAAACTTAATGAGAAGATTGATAAGCTTCCAGTATTCGAAAGTAAGTGGAAAATTATATTAAGATATTAAAAAATAACCGTTGCGATAGTTTACCGTGTATGTTACGATTTTAATTTTGTATTTGCATTTCCAGATAGTGTCATTACGTTTATATAAACTGAAAATACCTAACAGAATTGTTATAAAATCACCCCTATACCGAAAGTAAATAATTATTCTGATTTAACCGAGAGTGCATGGCTCTATCCTGCCCAGTTTTCCTAACTCTACCTATGACTTACCGTTATGTATTGTAATTATCACGTCACGTTCGTTGTAAATACATTTGTTGCATGTTTAACAAACATCACATTATACATTACAGAACCAACACCAGAAGAGCAAGCAATTGCGCCAATATTCATTGAAAAGTTACGTCCTAAACACACGCCTGATGGATCTACGGTACAATTTGAATGCCAAGTAGAAGGTTATCCTAGACCACAAATAACTTGGTTTAGACAAACTGCCATCATAAAGCCATCACAAGATTTCCAAATGTATTACGATGATGATAATGTAGCTACTTTGGTCATCAGAGAAGTATTCCCAGAGGATGCGGGTACATTTACTTGTGTGGCTAAGAACGCAGCTGGATTTGCATCAAGCACAACGGAGCTAACAGTTGAAGCTCCACTCTCTGATCACGGATCGGAAATGACCATTCTATCGAGAAAGAGTCTTTCTCGAGAATCTTCTTTAGCTGATATTCTGGAAGGTATCCCACCAACATTTTCAAAGAGACCAAAGGCACAATATGTTGATGAAGGATCCCAAATATTTTTGGAATGTAGACTAGTAGCTATTCCAGAACCAGATATAGCTTGGCTATTTAAAGGTGAAGAAATAATTCCTAATGAAAACATTTCTATAGCTACTGAATCGGACATGCACATGTATTGCAGTGTATTAAAAATTTCTGATGTAAAGAAATTCCAAGAGGGCACCTATACCGTAGTTGCTGTGAACAGAGAAGGTGAAGCCAGTTTACCCATTGTATTAAAAATAAAAACAGGTCAAAAGGAAAAGCCACAAGTTATCGAACCTCTCAAGAGCATGACTATAAGAGAAGGAGAAAGTGTGGTTCTATCAACGCAAGTAGTCGGTAATCCACCACCAACGGTAACATGGTACAAAAATAATAAACCTGTTAAATCACTCACCACTAAATCTGATGGGGATACTCATACCGTCACAATAATCAAACCGAAAAAAGGTAAAGATGACGGAGTTTACACATTAAAAGCTGTTAATTCGGAAGGTACTACTGAAACTACTGCAGTCATAACCATAGAAGGTAAGGCTATATATATTTTACTTAAATAATTATATCTGCAATATATTGTTTATTATTAGGAATTTTGAACTATTTGTTAAAACTTTACAGATATGATGGATATGTTAACCAAGTATATAATAATTGATAGATTTTCCTGTCTTTGTTTTCACGTTTAAATAATGGTGAATATTTAATTATTTTTTTAGAACCAACCGAAGAAAATGCTGAACCGCCGCTATTTATCAATAGATTTCAGGAAATAACAGTAAAAGAAAATGGTATCATCAAATTAGTTGCAAAAGTAACTGGTAATCCTGTGCCTTCCATCACTTGGTACAGAAATAATCACATAATCACTCCATCCGAAACTGTCACACAGAATTTCGATGGGGAAAATATTGAATTAAATATATCAAATGTTGATTCCGAGATTGATTCTGGTGACTATAAATGTGTGGCATCAAATAGTGCAGGTAAAGCATCACATGGTGCTCGAGTAACAATTGATGTCGATAGAGTAACATTTGTAAAGAATTTGAGAAGTAGCTATGAAACAGAAGAAGGCAAGACTGTAATTCTCGAATGTCAAACATCTCATACTGTTTCCACTAAATGGTATCATAATAACAAAGAAGTAAGTGGAATGGATCATAGAGAAATAATACAAGAAGGTCGGGTACATAAACTTAGAATTAAGAAAACTAAATTAACAGATCTTGGTATAATAAAATGTGTGGTAAAAGATCAAGAAACCTGTACCAAACTAACTGTTCACGAAACCATACCTGAATTTATTAGGCGTCTGCAAGACTTTGAGGTAAAAGAGAGAGATATAGCTATTTTAGAAGTCGAAATTAATTCCGAAACTGCTGACGTTTTCTGGGAGAAGGATGGCGAAAGAATCAAGGCTAAGAAAAATAAATATGAACTCGAAAAACGAGGTAATGTACGAAAGTTATTTATTCGAAATACTTCAGTTCACGACGAAGGTGAATACACATGTAAGCTACGTGATGATTCTTGCACAGCAGAAGTGACAGTGGTAGAACTACCACCCGAGATTATATCACGTCTTCAAGACCAGAAAGTAAACAAAGGAAATAAAGCCACTTTTGATATTGAACTAACTAAGGGTGACGCTTTAGTGCAGTGGTTCAAAGATGGGTCAGAAATACAATTTTCGAATCATATTCAATTAACCATTGACGGTAAAAAGCAGAAACTTAAAATCTATGACAGCGAATTGTCGGACGCAGGAGTTTATACATGTGAAGTTGGAAATGACAAATGTTCAGCTAGATTGACCGTGGAACAGCCTTCCATTGACTTTACTCTGCGACTACCTGAAATTATTGTAGTTACTGCTAACACCGACGCCTATTTGACAGTAGAAATACCAGATGAGACTATGGATGTTACTTGGTACAAAAAGAAGACCATAGTCGAAGATACTGAAAAATTCACTCTGATATCGGATGTTACGAAACGCACTTTAATTATTAGAAAATGTACTGAAGAAGATCAGTGTGAATATTCATGTGTATTATTCGATGCCAAATGTTCAACCAAATTGATAGTAGAAGGTATGAATTTAATTTATTACATGAGTAATGTTGATGTGAGTAAGGCTTCTTTAAATAATGGGGATACCTGAGCACATGACTCTATATAATATCCTTTAGTGACAATCAACACAATATGTACATATGAGTTCATTTAAATAACATACCCCCTGAATGTCTGGTTTTACCTTCAATTAATCTGTTATTTGTTTAATTTGACAGCAATGAGATCTATATACTACCTGTTTTTAAATTACTAAGTATATGGTACCTTTCATGACAAAAATTACTAACAAGTTAAGCAGTGTTATAGTAAGTAAAGACTTTGTATTAAATCAATCATTTTCAGTTGTAGAATTTCCGCCGAAGATTCTGGAGTATGAAAGCGAATATAGGATACGGCGAGGTGGTGATATTACTCTACATGTCCTATATGAAGCCGTTCCTCAACCTAACGATGAATGGGTGGTGAACTCTAAAATTATTAAGAAAACCAAACATACTAAACCTTCAATTGACGCAAAGTCCGCGAGTCTTACTATTAAGAAAGTGGAAAATACTGATGCTGGGGTTTATAAACTCCGTCTAGAAAATAACTGTGGAGAAGCAAACATAGAAGTCAATTTAGTCGTCATAGGTGAGTTATTTAGCTTAATAATACTGGAATTATAACAAAAAATATCAGGTCACCCTATTTACTTATTTATTATTGAAACCAAATTTGTAATTGAAAACACATTTTTTTTATAGATATTTCTTCACCGCCTGGAAAACCGACTATTCTAGAAATAACAAATAGTTCAATTAATTTATGTTGGGATGAACCTGAAAATAAAGGAAACTCGGAGATAGATTGTTATATTCTTGAATATCAAGAAATAAATACTACAGAGTAAGTATTTACACATAGTTTGTTAAACTTTAGTCTAAGCAAGCTTAAACGTAGGAGGTTTGAATGACTCTGCCTTCTAGATCAGTATATACGATCAATAGCTATGGAAATTGAAAATTCATTTAGTATACATAAATTGGTTTGGAAACCATCATGGTATCAAACAAACAACCTTTATCATCAAAACAACTTATTTTTAAATAAACAGTTTTATAAATGAACACAAAGCGAGCATCAACTGTTCAAAGTGATAATAACTTTAGTTGCTGCTAGTATTCATGTAAAAACTACATTAATAAATTAATTAACACTTTCAGATGGATCTCGGTCGAAAACATCAAAAAGACACAGTTCTCAGTAGAGAATTTGAAAACCAAGTCATCGTATAGGTTCAGAGTGTTTGCTGTCAACGAAGTGGGTGTAAGTGAATCATCTGAAATAACTGAATACATTCTTGTTCAAGAGATCGTAAAGGGCCAAGCTCCAACCGTTGAAAAACCCCTTAGGGATTTAGTTAGTGAACCAAATGAAGATATTGAACTAACGTGCATATTTGGAGGAGTTCCGGAACCGAAAGTAACATGGCTCAAGGAGAGCAAGAAATTAAAGACTGCAAGAGCAACTTACATCAATAGGGTAGCCACGCTGGTCATAACAGCAACCGAAAGTACAGAAGGAAAATATAGTTGTATTGCTAGTAACGAACATGGTGAAATAGAGACATCATGTAACGTTGAAGTTCAACAAAAACCTATTATCAAAGTATCTGACGAAATGGTCAATCAGAAGCACAGAGTTGGAGAACAGTGGTCTGTTAAGGCATTAGTTAATGGTATACCTAAACCTTCAACAAATTGGTACGTTAATGGTAATAAGATTGAAGAATCGGAGGATACTCAAATAATTACTGAAGATTATGACAGTACTATCACGATAACCCAACTGACTCGATCACACTCTGGCAAATACACAATTGAAGCCCATAACAAAGCTGGCAGTACTTCCTTCGATCTTTCACTTAAAGTTTACGGTAAGTTATGGTCAATTTTATATTCGTATACTGGCTTCCTAAGCTAAATAGCAATAACTCCGACCTTGATGAAATTACTTATAATAAAATTAGATTCACTTGTTTTTTTATATTTTTTATATTTGTTCTTTGATTTTTCCTTACTTGCAAATTTGATTACCACGTCGCTTGTTTATCTTTTAATCTGGGAGCCACTATGGTACTTATTATTGCAATTACTTTACAGACAAGCCTAGCAAACCAGAGGGTCCAGTTGTGATGCGAGAAATAAGCAGAGAATCGGTGACAATCGAGTGGAAACCGCCCCTCGATGATGGTGGTTTAGAACTGACTAAATACGCAATAGAAAAGCATGAACCCGATACTAACAAATGGGTAAAGGTTGCAGATGTAGATAAAGATGTGGATACTTATTGCATACAAAGACTGAATGAGAATTGTGAATACATGTTCCGTGTAATGGCCCAAAATCCTATTGGGTACTCTGAAGCCTTAGAAAGTGAACCTATAGTTATTAAAACAGCACTAGGTAATTATTGTTATTATTTTGTTTTCCTTATGAAGCAAGAACTTGCAGTACCATAAGCATTGTTGTAATACTTAATCCCGTTTTATAATTTATTCATGTTATGTTTCAGACGTGCCATCTCCACCGTTAGGCCCACTGGGCTTGTTTGGTATTAATAGTGACTCTCTTACCATAACATGGTATCCATCTGAGAAAAATGGAGGATCACCAATCATCGATTACAGCGTTGAAATTAAACAAGAAGGGAAGAAATGGAAACATGTGGCGACGGTTACCAAGACTAGCACTAAAATAGAGAAGTTGACTATAAACACTACTTACCAATTTAGGATATGTGCAAGAAATGAAATCGGAACCAGTCTGCCTTACATATCTGACGAAAAAATAACGATAGGAAAGACTTTGTGTAAGTTATGTTACATTTCATTTTCCTGATTTATTATAATTCAGTGTCTGAGGATTGTTTTTTTAATAAACGAAAATTGTTTTAGCACCACCATCGCAGCCGCAGAATTTCGCTGTAAGAGAAACTACATCAAGATCAGTTACTCTACAATGGGCTGCACCAGAGAGTGATGGAGGAAGTGTTGTGACAAGTACGTTAATTTATGAGCATCATAAAATATGGCTTTGATGATCAAGTTATTAGTTCTTTATTAATTAATTGTGGTTTTTGGATAATTAAATATTCATATTCATTCAATTTTATTGGATACCACGAAAATGTCCGTTACTTCAGACACGGAACTAATGATATAATTTAAATTTTAGATTACATCATTGAATACAAGACTGCCAAAGCGAAATCATGGACCAAAGTTATAACTGTCACTGGAACAGTTTACGAGCACTGCATTGAAAATATTAAGGAAAAAGATGAACTAGTCTTCAGGATATCCGCCGAGAACGCCATAGGCGTTAGCTTGCCAGCAGAGTCCCAAGGAGTAAGACTAGAGAAACATGCGAGTAAGTAATAAATGCTGGACAGAAGACAAGCAAATGATATTAAACATCCAATTTGTCTAGTTCCCAATCAATTTCGAAGAGAGTTTTAAATTACTCCAATTCACATTTTAGCCAAAAGAAAAACTGGCTCTTTTTTTACTGCCACGAACGAATTAGAATTAACCAAAAACTTTTTTCAATTTCTAGCTGTACCATCACCGCCAACGGCCCCACTTGAAATACGAACAGTTGGTAGCAACATCGTGATGACGTCATGGGGAACGCCTGAATGGGACGGAGGGGCACCACTTTTGGGCTACAACATTGCCATACGTGACGTTACTAAAACAATGTGGATGGAAGTTGGAAAAGTCGATGCACATACACTTAAATTCAATATCAAGGACTTAAGTGACAACCATACATACATGATAAGAATATACGCTCGCAACGAAATTGGAATCAGTGAGCCTTTGGAGTTGGATGAACCTTTCAAGGTTATCCCTGGAGAAGGTAAGCCTCATTTACAACCTACAGATGTAGTTTAAATAAAATGTTAAAACAAAAACAACAAAAGATGTTAGATGCAAAAGAACCACATCTTTAGTATAGCATTTTGTGCCGAAAAGAGAGAAATTAATGGTATATCATATATGCGTCTTGGGTTGATGCTCACGTTATCATATTCGCTGATTTTTTCGTTACGTTTCTTTTAGGTGAACGTTAAACTGTTTCGTCGTAAATTTCGTCTTGTAAGACGATCGTCTGACCGATAACTAAGTATATTGGTAAAGAAAGGGGCGCTCGTGGCTAAATAATAACAGCCGCACGGGTCGATCTTCAAGGTTAAGCAACGCTTGACGAGGTAGATCCGTAGTGTGTATCTTTACATAGCGAGTTTCCTCCGTGCCTCAGCAAGCACGTCAAGTCGTTGGTCCCGGCTGTGATTTCAAGATCTTTGACAATTGTTACGGGTAGTCAGAAGCCTGAAATCTGACACCAGTCTGGCCAAGGGATATCGTTTTACCCAGTTACTGGGTTGTGGAGGTCCAATAGGCAATCGCTCCATATAATATAACTAGCTGTCCCACGCGGCTTCGCTCCCGTCAACTGGGTACCTACCCATCTACCCTACATACATGATTGTTGCGTAACTTAAACCGTTTACGCAGCGCACGCAACGGATGCTCTCAAAAAGGAATAATTTTTCCCGTTTTTGCAACATTTTTCATTTATGCGCCGCTCCTATTGGTCGTAGCGTGATGTTATATAGCCTATAACCTTCCTCGATAAATTGACTATCTAATACAAAAAGAATTTTTCAATTCCAACCAGTAGTTCCCGAGATTAGCGCGTTCAAACAAACAAACAAACAAACAAACAAACAAACAAACTCTTCAGCTTTATAATATTAGTATAGATTGTACTCAGCTGTTTAGACTGGGAGCTGACCACAACATAGTTAGGCAAAGACTTGGCATATTCTATTGATTGATTGAAACAGGAAAGTAATGAGTGACAATGATTGCAGACTCCCACGAGGACGAAGAGATCGGCGAGCAGACGGAGATGACAGAGCCGACGTCGTTCAGCACGCAGACCACCACGTCCTGGATGCGTGAGCACAACATGGACGCCGACATCCGCTCGTACGCGCGTGGCTCGCTGCTGCGCCGCGACGAGTACTTCTTCAGAATATGGCACTACGCCAAACAACTCTTTAAGTGATGCGACAACACGTCCGCGCATTCATAAACCTGTGATATTTAACGACAAACATATTTAAAGTTCATAGTTGGCGGATAGTAATGTATAGATACACTTACTTCAACTAGACAGTGAATCCACCCTCGAACTCTGTCATTTTTTAATTTTATATTCTTATGTTTTTTTTTTGTATCAGCATGTAATATTTTATTATTTATTTTAGATAAGGAACAACTATTTATTTATTTAATTTATCATAATGACAAATATACTGGTGACACCATTTGAGTCTCATTCAATACTTTTTAAGGGAGACGTTTTAAATATAGGTGCAAAATATTTATTCGATAAATTGAGTGAGGCTCAAATTCATCATCAGTCAGATTTATTAAAAGATTTAATATAGCAATTGTAAAAATTTTGCAGTGTTTTCATTTAGATCGTCGTCTGAACCCAATCAACAACCCAGTTTTACGTAAATAATTTAGGCCTCCTGCAGACATGGAATGCAACATTGCGAAAACGATGCGTAGACCATTTTTTTCATAGCATTATTGATTTCTATGGAAAATATACTTGCTTATTGTCACATCGCGACTATATACTAGAGCGTTTTTTTATAGAATCCGGAAAGATTTTTATAGGAGTCAAAAGTAACGTATAATGATAATATATTTAAATGCATACAGCCAAAAGTCTCGAACCCTTTCAGCCAGCTAGTATAAAACTCTTTTTAAAGTAGTCTAGATTATCGTGCAGTACACCGCGTTTTTACCTATTTATTATGTAGCGGCACCAACGCCGCCACTTACGAACTAATGACATGACGTCACACAAATCCTGCATCGCGCAAGTAAAGTTTTCGGCGCGATAAGAACACATACAACAGTCCGACAACAACCGTTGGGCAGTTGCCCGGACCAGACACAACACCCGTCTGGTCGGAGGATCCTCCCTTTTCTATGGAGGTTTGTGGGACTTTACACTCTGTTCCACTACCCCAAACTGGTGACCCCGAACATGAACATCAGCGCAGCCTTCGTGCAGAGCTACTTCGTCGTGACGTCATCATCACTTTCTCAAGCTTTCGAGCAGCGAGTCACACAGCCAGCCACTACCCACGGTATCTACGGGGGTATCCTGACCACCAGCATGCAGCGGACGCGCTTTCCTGGTCATCACCCCCAGCTTCTTTCATCACCGCTCCGACCCACTGGAGCCAGCAGCTCTGTCCCGACTCACTGGGACATCATCACCACTCCGAACTACTGGAGCCAGCAACACTATCCCGACTCACTGGGATTTCATCACCCCGACTCACTGGGGCACAACCGCATACAGTTCCGACTCACAGCGAACTTTGCGACTTCCGGTTCCGACTCACGGGAACCAACCTTCCACTGGCCAGGCACACATCACGAGATGTACGGACGACTCAACCTGCTATCGACCTCCGGTCTCCGGAGGGGAGTGATGTAGCGGCACCAACGCCGCCACTTACGAACTAATGACATGACGTCACACAAATCCTGCATCGCGCAAGTAAAGTTTTCGGCGCGATAAGAACACATACAACAGTCCGACAACAACCGTTGGGCAGTTGCCCGGACCAGGGGGCCTACTCCCGAAGCTCGAAGTTCGTAGTTTCGACCTTAGTTACGGGCGTTTCCTACTCCCTAACACCTACGGACGGATGATTCGTTCGGGGCCCGAACGAAGAATGAATGACAACACAATTTGACAGTTTTACCTACTCCCGATGCGTTTTTATCCGTTCGAAAAATTGAATTTGACACTTGTTATAACGGATCGTCCGTCAAGATATGACGACATCAAAATAGTTATCGTGCGGTCGACGAAACTTATAATTCCCAACGATGGCTGCTTTTTTAATGCTCGCAGAAGATCTACTGGAAGAGCGGAGGCAACGTCGATGACATTTGCGCCAAAACTTCCAGTTGGCAAGTATTCCCGACGTTGAGTTCATAGGGAACTATAAGCTCACTCGGGAATTATTTGAGGACTTGTGTGAGGAGCTAATTACCTCTTTTGCCTCAACACTTACGACAAAGTGGTGTTGATCCGAGAATGAAGGTAAGGAAATATACTGGTAACTTATTGAGCTGTATTACCAATCCCACCCATTTACATTTGTTGTTTTTGTTTAATTTCAGATCCTAGCTGCTCTTAATTTTTATGCCCGGGGGAGTCACCAAGGTGCAGTGGACCTTAGCAGTGATGTTCCAATGGCACAAGAGACAGTGTCATGCTGTCTGCGCCATGTCACAAATGCACTGAACAGACCCTCATTAATAAAAAAGTACATAAGGTATCCACATAATTTGGCTGGGAAAATTCTTATAATAAGAAAGTAATTTTAAAAGCTTGTACCATTTTTCTAAAACAAATATCTATAGGTATTTAATAAAATATACCTAGCCTGCCATTTGAACAATGACTACCTATGCTTTGAAGACTAAGAGTGTTTATACCTTTACCTACTTATAGAGTACACTTAAATAAATTGTATCATTTAAAATTTTGTAGATTTTATGAAAAATATGGCCTGACAAGTGTAGTGTTACAGGGAATTTTGGGTACCCACTTCGGGGATTCATGATGAGAATGTAGACAATGCTGTAGAAGACCCCAATAGACAAAAACATGCTCGGTCCAATAAACAGCGTATGTTTAGCATTTAAAAAACCGATTAAGATGCCTCATAGCAGCAAGAGAGCTGCATTATGCACCAGTCAGTTGGTATTTGTCGCAATTTATACTAGGTATAGCTATGTTTTTCTAATAACACATTGAACAGTTGAACAATAATTTTTTCATCTATTTATGAGCATATTTTAATAATTTTTCAGGTACAATTGTCATTGCCTGCTGTGTTTTACACAATATGTTTAATGAGGCGGACTTAGAAGCACCTTCCCTCAACGAGAAGATCTTCAAATTGAGCGCAGTAGACAGGGAGAAGTGTCTACAAATATAATATCTGTCCATCAAGCTCTTCAGCAAGCGCAAAGAGCGAGAGACAGATTAGTGCAATTGCTGGAAAGAAATATATACTTATGCAGTCTCACAAGAAAACTTTACTAATAAAGCCAATATAAATGCAATGGTATGTGTATGACTAGATGTATGAATGTGAGTGAAGCAAAAGCAGTATGTAAGGATCGTAGCAGGTGGCATTCTGTAGTTTCTGCCTACCCCCATGGGAAAAAGGCGTGAGTTTATGTATGTATTATTGACTTCACAATAAAAGGATTTTTTTTTATTATACATTTATTTTTATTTTTCACCATTCAAATCTGAATAAATTTAACAATTAACAACATACTATACATTAACTACAAAAATAGAATATACTTTATAGTACATCATAAAATTATACACATTTACAAGAAAACTTATTTATACGGGTACAAAGGCAGTCTTATCGCTGACAGATATCTACTACCTTTGGATGGACTGAAAAAACTTAGAATTAAAAAGACTACCCAAGTCTGCGGTGTACTGTTGTTAGATTAAAACATATATATATACAAGATTATATTACTATAATAAATACTATACAAAAACCAAAAAATATTTATTTGTGACCCGCACAGGAGACACGAGAAATAAGCAACAAATTTAACAATAATAAAAATACAACCCCAAGCGAGACCCAAAAATATCACAGCATGTGCAGCGTTACCCAAAAAGGAAATAACGCAGCGCTGATATTCTAATAATTTATATTGACACTTCAACGTTTTCCTTTTACTAATCAGTCATAAATTATTGCTAGGACCTTAATTTCTCTTACTTGTCTACTTGAGTCTCAAATACCTAATAATCAGAATAAAATTAACACTTAACACACTATAACAATCAAAACATAGATTTTCCTTTATTTATCAGTCTTAAATTATTGCTAGGAACTTAAGTTTTTCAAGAATATTCCAGCTTTATTTCATAGAGCATCTTATTTCTTCTAGTTTTTATTATAAGCCTTTGCACTTCCACTTTCGGCAGGTGTGTCTTACTGATGGACCCTGTACAACAAAAACTGAATATCATTGACGGATAAAATACAAAATATATGATTGTGTGTCTGTAATTTATTAATATTTTGCAAAAAAAAAATAGTCTACTACCAAAAATTATAAATTTTGTTAAGTATTACCGTTGGAAAAGCTGGTTGGACTCTTGACTAGGTTTGTTGCTCTTCAAAACCCTCTTCTATAATTGATAGTATCTTTAACTCCATTTGGGAGCAGGTTGGTGCTACCAATGGACCATGCTACCCGTCTGACAGCTCCAACAGCATTCTTGGCCAAATGTTTTTAACAGCCCGCACCTAAAATTTGGATATTTCGTTAATTTTAATTGCATGAAATGTATAATATATAAAAACACTATACTCGTAAGTACTCCTGCAGATATTAACCCAGTCAGTAAATATAAAAAAATGCCTCTGCCACAGCCGGGTTAGGTTAGCTCTGCTAGCTAACCCCTACTGACTGGGTTAAAGTATTTGCAAGAATACTGACTATGATTGTGTGCACTTTACTGAGGACAAGCCCTTAAAATCATATTAATATTGACGAGTAATGTATTAAACTCACCGTTTGCCACTGCTCCACGGAATTAGTGCAACTTTCCATTTAATTAAGTTGCTCAGGTTTTCCCACAGCCGTTTTGAGCGAACTTATGAAGACGACAAGGGCCTCAATTTGTGCGTAAGTTGCTGCTTAAGCGGTTGGGCCATTTTAATGAATTATTAATGAAAAGGAAAACTAAATTCCTCCAAGGTATTTATTATTTACTTTTTTTTTTTTTTTTGTATGTTTGTTCCTAACGGAACAGGCTAAGGTCTGAGACCATGCTGCCTAGTCATCAGTATTTGTATTCTTTAGTATGCATTAGAACGCGGATGCAACACTTTCTAATGTTTCTTGGAGCATTTGGCAGCAAATTGCATCGAGTCAGCCTTCCCAGTAAGCTTTGCAGAGGTAGTCAATATACTACAATAAAATACTCCGCTCCACTATCCCGAGATCGCTTCTGTTAACGTTTTTACATATTGTCCAGTTGCGTAGACAGTTGAGACACAAAACTACACCAATTTTATATCACAATATCCACTATAAATCAATTTGCAAATAATATTAACAGCCGCTGAACTGCACTCGAGAAAATCCCGCCAAAAATTGACAATTGACAATTCTTTTGAAAGTTGCTGTCATAAAGAAAAAAAGCAAAGGTATCAATAGGATAATGCCGCTTTCCAGACAATAATGACAAAAGTAATTCATTTCTATATTTAAATATTTTATTTTTTGTTTAGTAAGCTTGAAACCACAAACTAGGAAAACCGGTAATCGACCGATAAAATAGTGCAACTCTAACGTCATCCATCGTTCGTTCACGAAAATTGTCTATGATCCCGTTCGAAGCTCAATAATCCGAAATCGTTAGGGGGTAGGGTTCACTCCGAAGTTTCGAAATACTTTCGAACGGCTCGTAACTTCGTCGACGAAGATCGGGAGTAGGCCCCCTGACACAACACCCGTCTGGTCGGAGGATCCTCCCTTTTCTATGGAGGTTTGTGGGACTTTACACTCTGTTCCACTACCCCAAAATTACATACCTAGTTAAATTAATGCATATTCAAATCGTTAAAAAAATACTGACGCAGGCCTTTCCATATCATACAGCCCAAAAGCGCCTGTATAAATAGTCCGACATGAGTAATGAATGTACAGTTGAGCATCGATTGCTGAAGATCTATTTACTGTGTTACAAAATTATTCGACCTTTGGCCGGGGAAAATCTGGCATACCTGGACCGTTGCAAACCTAATTTTGGTCAGATCATATGGACCTGAAGGTAATATTGAGCATTTTTTATATATACTATAGGCTCGCGCTTGACCACTATCTCACCTGTTGCTGAGCGATGATGTGCTGAACTTGGCGTAGCTTAACAAAAATCTAAACATTCGTGGTCGCTTCTACATCTGTACGTGGCAATTTTATTAATATCCAGACATCTGCAATCTGCATCCACATCGGCACCAATACTCTGTGGTTAGATTAACGTTCACTGTGGAGCTTCACGGATAGGATGCCATTCCCAATGTAAGTCAAGCCTATGTAGTATAAGCAATTTTGGGGATCCTTGAGCAAACAAAAAAACCCGTTTTAGTATTTTTGTACAACTTGTATCCGTTTGCCAACAGTCTGTTGATAAAATAGCTATCTGAACGCATGATCTCCATAAGCCTGCGCGTGGCTTATTAAAATAATTAAAGTGCAGTCAACAAAAAAAAAGCATGTTTGTAGTGAATATTTTGCTTTTCCTCAATATAGCCTACAAATGGTTTTAAAAATATAGTAAAATGAACCTATATACAGCTTTACGCATTACAATAACTCAAGTGTATTTGATTAAAGATCCGTTAGCTATACAACAGAACTCAGTTGATCTTTAAAAATGCAAGCATTACATTGATTCACGTTTATGCCGTTCAGCAGGTTTGGGCCTTTACTAACCACTTAAAAGTGCTATTACACAACAAAGGTCACCAAAATATCTCAAAGCTGTATAACGGATTTACGGTGCATTATAATGGTACAAGTTTATGCTATTTAGCAGCATTAGGCATTATATTACTACTTAAAAATGCTATTGTAGATCCTAAGGCACTAAAAACAGCTGAAAGCTGTATAGCGGATTTACGTGGCATTATAATGGTTCATCTATATGCTATAAAACAGCATTAAGCATTTATTTACTACTTAAAAATGCTATTGTAAATTCAAATGCATTAAAAACAGCTGAAAGCTGTACAGCTCCGTTGTGGTTTGCTGCATTAAAACTAAAGGCTTTACAAAAGCATTTTGATACGCCATTATCCAAACGTTATACAATGAAAAGCATCATAATGGTTTAAATATGCCAATATAAAGCGTCAAGATGCTCGGTGAGCTTATATAAGAGCTTATACGGACCTTAAGTTCTACATAAGTTTACTATTCGTTTGTTAAAATTCTTCCTGTGTTACTTGGTTAGCAACTGCTTAACAATACAAGATTTTACCATCGTGTTTGGGCTCATTGGATGTGTATTGACAAGTGATAGTAATATAAAATTATTATAATACCTTTCACTTCAAAAAGCTTGTTTGAAAAACAATATTTACTTAAGGGCCTACATACCATTTAGTACCGTAAAGCGGTAAATTTCTAAATCATACTCCTTAGTAACGGCTAGGTTAAAAGTTTTGAAAAAAATATATATTTATTATTGATTCACGTACATAATTTTGAACACTTAATTTTTCGTGTAACTAATAGTTTTGCTTTAAAAAAAAAAATTAACAACTCGTTTTTTTTCGCAACTTTTGGAAACTCCTCCAAAACGACTAGGATGTTTGAAATATTTTTACACAGAAAAATTGATGGCTGGAATTTCTTCATACCTAACATAGCATATGTAAATCAAATAATATTTGCAAACAAAACTGTTCAAAAGGAGGTTCAATATTGATATCTTGGCATCGAGAGGGCGCACGGCCAGTACTGCGTTAACATTGGGGCGTATATAGCGCCTTAATACTTATTTATCGTACACTCGGTACATAGTGTTTAGATCCTTACAATGATTGCATTGAAAGTAGGTTCAATCAAACAAACATTCGATATTTTGAACATTTTACACACATTGGCAAAATTAGCGGAACTAGAAAAAAGTTCCACATTTTTATACCGTTGCAGAGTTATGTTGTGAGTAATTGTATCGTTAGCGTTTTTACTCAACAGTGATGAATCCCAAAAAGATATCGATACTTCTGTTATGAATTTAATAGATAAATTACGTCTGTGCAATGAAGTATTTTTTACTCGATAGTTTCCGGCGGTGTTTGCTTCCCGTACCATACCGCCTGATTAAATCCGTTCAACTCTGAACACCAAACTGCACAATGTAATTCATGGCCAGGAGTGGTGGACGTCAACATATACTTTCCACTCCTCCCATGTCTTCGTAGGCCTAGCCTGGCTTTTAATGTAATGCTTGAGATTTGGCTTGTGCAAATGAACTGTCAACAGTTGTTATTCCCAAAGACCTTATACTTCTTACTACTAGACTGTGCACTATGGCGCAAAAACTGGTCCGAGCGAGAGGGCTCCTTTTGGTAGTGTGTCTCTTTCTAATGAGGTGACCACGACCAAACAGAACACGGGACAAATTGATTGTAAAAACGATAGTTTACGTATTTCGATATATTGATGCTACCTAACTGCGCTACCTTAACCTACCTAATTTATAGTTAATAAAAAAGTGCTTATATTTTTCCATCCCATATTTGCCCGTGGGTGTCGTAAGAGGCGACTAAGGGAAAACCCAGAGAATGGGCAACAGCGTTCTCTATGCATTTGTAACAACCATACTGCGATCGCCAACCCGCCTGCAAAGCACTCCCCATGAATAGCACAAATAAAACAAAGCCCCTATTGCCCGGCAGCCTGTACCCTCGACTACGGTAGCGGTCGAGGTTACGGTATGGCAAGGGGGTGTACGTTACCCCAAAAGGAAAGTGACTCCTAGAGTGATATGAGTGGAACTTTTAATTAGAGCGTAATCTGCTGTGAATGTGCGCCAAATAAAAAATAAGTGCGTGTCGTCGTTTTTGAAATAAACAAATAATGTGCATGGGCAGAGAGCCCATGCACTTTATTTCAAATTCCGATCATTCGTTTAGAATTTTCCTGCTGGAACAACGTTACCCCAGCAGGAATCGTTTTTTCCCTTTATTTCAAAAACGACGACACGCACCTATTTTTTATTTGGCGCACATTCACAGCAGATTACGCTCTAATTATACGTTCCACTCATATCACTCTAGGAGTCAATTTACCTTTGTATTATGAGTCAAGATTAGGTACTTGTAGTTCTTATTTGCGGAGTTTTAGCAATCTCAGAAATACTGACTGACTTATAGAGGGGCATTGTCTAATTGGAAATACAAAATAAACAACCACATTATTTAAGAACTTATTTATTTATTTATCTTAATATTAAAGAATTACTTGATTTACCAGCATTAATAATATTGTTGCATAGTTGTATGCAACACCATACAACTTTACCTCCTTTGGGAGGTAATGCTTTACTTTACGTTGAGATTGCAATATATATAATTGCACAACATTATCTCGTTTTGTGCAGTCGGCGAACTTACAGAATACGGACATGGTCAGTGTTGTGTGTAGAAATGTGAGGGTAGAGGAAGAATTTTCTGCCCCAACGGAGCCAGTACACCGAGACACCAGTTTACCCGGGACCACGGTCGTTGCAGCACGGTCGAAACGTCGGGTGAAATAGGTAAATAAATAATCGAAATCATCGCGTTAAATACCCGTGGTATATTGTTTCTTAATTGAACATTGTCGAGCAGATGGTAATGAAAAAATATTTTGCCAACCTCTTTTACCAAAAAGCTGCAAAACGCAATGTGTACTATAAGATTGAGGTTTTGCTTTATATTTGCGCAATTTTGTTTCTGTGGCTTCGATCCCGTGGCCCACCCAACCCACAGGACTCGTTACTATTTTCCCGCGGCTTCGATCCCGTGGCCCACCCACCCTACAGGACTCGTTACTTTTTTCCCGTGGCCCACCCAACCCACAGGACTCGATACATTTATCCCGCGGTTTCGATCCCGTGGCCCACCCAACCCACAGGACTCGTTACTATTTTCCCGCGGCTTCGATCCCGTGGCCCACCCACCCTACAGGACTCGTTACTTTTTTCCCGTGGCCCACCCAACCCACAGGACTCGATACATTTATCCCGCGGTTTCGATCCCGTGGCCCACCAAACCCACAGGACTCGTTACTTTTTTTCCGCGGGTTCGATCCCGTGGCCGCCCACCTTACAGGAATCGTTACTTTTTTCCCGTGGCCCACCCAACCCACAGGACTCGATACATTTATCCCGCGGTTTCGATCCCGTGGCCCACCAAACCCACAGGACTCGTTACTTTTTTTCCGCGGGTTCGATCCCGTGGCCGCCCACCTTACAGGAATCGTTACATTTTTCCCGCATATTCGATCTTGTGAGTCTTGTAGGGAAGGTGGACTCCCATAGAAGGTACAGGACACGTTCCTTTATCGAGATATTAAGTAGCCTATATTATATATCCTCCACTCAGCGATAGTGTGTGTGTAGCTTTCTATCACAGAATACAATTTTCGTAATCAAATAAGTACTTCAGAGATTACTAAATAAACATAAAAATTTACCTTTGTATTATGAGTCAAGATTAGGTACTTGTAGTTCTTATTTGCGGAGTTTTAGCAATCTCAGAAATACTGACTGACTTATAGAGGGGCATTGTCTAATTGGAAATACAAAATAAACAACCACATTATTTAAGTACTTATTTATTTATTTATCTTAATATTAAAGAATTACTTGATTTACCAGCATTAATAAAAGGAGTATGTACCTACTACTTAACATTACCTCCCAAAGGAGGTAAAGTTGTATGCAACACCATACAACTTTACGTTGAGATTGCAATATATATAATTGCACAACATTATCTCGTTTTGTGCAGTCGGCGAACTTACAGAATACGGACATGGTCAGTGTTGTGTGTAGAAATGTGAGGGTAGAGGAAGAATTTTCTGCCCCAACGGAGCCAGTACACCGAGACACCAGTTTACCCGGGACCACGGTCGTTGCAGCACGGTCGAAACGTCGGGTGAAATAGGTAAATAAATAATCGAAATCATCGCGTTAAATACCCGTGGTATATTGTTTCTTAATTGAACATTGTCGAGCAGATGGTAATGAAAAAATATTTTGCCAACCTCTTTTACCAAAAAGCTGCAAAACGCAATGTGTACTATAAGATTGAGGTTTTGCTTTATATTTGCGCAATTTTGTTTCTGTGGCTTCGATCCCGTGGCCCACCCAACCCACAGGACTCGTTACTATTTTCCCGCGGCTTCGATCCCGTGGCCCACCCACCCTACAGGACTCGTTTCTTTTTTCCCGTGGCCCACCCAACCCACAGGACTCGATACATTTATCCCGCGGTTTCGATCCCGTGGCCCACCAAACCCACAGGACTCGTTACTTTTTTTCCGCGGGTTCGATCCCGTGGCCGCCCACCTTACAGGAATCGTTACATTTTTCCCGCATATTCGATCTTGTGAGTCTTGTAGGGAAGGTGGACTCCCATAGAAGGTACAGGACACGTTCCTTTATCGAGATATTAAGTAGCCCATATTATTATATCCTCCACTCAGCGATAGTGGGTGTGTAGCTTTCTATCACAGAATACAATTTTCGTAATCAAATAAGTACTTCAGAGATTACTAAATAAACATAAAAATTTACCTTTGTATTATGAGTCAAGATTAGGTACTTGTAGTTCTTATTTGCGGAGTTTTAGCAATCTCAGAAATACTGACTGACTTATAGAGGGGCATTGTCTAATTGGAAATACAAAATAAACAACCACATTATTTAAGTACTTATTTATTTATTTATCTTAATATTAAAGAATTACTTGATTTACCAGCATTAATAAAAGGAGTATGTACCTACTACTTAACATTATCTAGTGTAATACAATATTAAGAGATAAATTGTACTGTGTATATATAATATATATATATTGTGGCTAATTATAGGCATGAATTATGAATGTTTGTAAGAAACGATTTAAAAGTGTTCACTATTTTGGCACTATTACAATAACAGATTCACCAAGATCAATGCAATAAAAAAGTTCAATCATAATTCAAGAGCCATTAAATCTTATTGACGATTTCGGCGACCTGTAAAAAGAAAAATATGTTAAAACGTTGTTTCAAAAGTTTCAGAGCCCTATATTCCTATACACCATCATCAAAGGAGGTATAAAGTACAACAATGCAGTTAGTTACTCAATACATTACCACAGATATAGGTACTACCAGGGCCGGATTTAGAGGTTTGGAGGCCGGGGCAACAAGGGAGTGGAGGCCCCTAATTATTTTTCAATTAGGTTAAATAATGTTTTTCTTGCGTTTCAATAATTTATTGATATAATCGTATGGCACAAAAATATAGAACAGGCAATCACAAATCAAGTCACACAATAAAGGCCTATCCACACATATCAGGGCCGTGCCCGAGACGTGACAGGGCCGGGTCACGGGCCAGTGACGAATCATTGAAGATTCGTCACTGGCCCGTGCCCGGACGTGTGTGAACGAGTTCATATAAAATGTACTCAACGATATTTTTTTAAGCTCCTGACAGGACACGGTCCGTCCACGTCCCGGGCACGGCCCTGATATATGTGGATAGACCTTAAGTAAATAATCTTTAAATTAAAGCCTCTCATGCCAATGGCACCTCCGGAGCTTTTTCAACGAAAAATCCTCAATAAGTCGAAAAAAAATGCCATTTCCTTCCGCTAAACCCTTAGATACATGGTATCTCGAATTATATACACTTTGTAACTCGAACAAAATGTCGAAATGTTATTTCCCTACGAAGTTTTCATAATACATATTTATACTCTATATTCCGAACTAACTACTCCCTAAGTCGTAGTTAGTAAAATACAATGAAATCTGACGTCTTACTTGGAATTTCCCGTGATAATAACAATAAAATCTGCTATTGTAATCTATTGTTTTTGTCTTGTACACGTGCAATTAATGAATAAATTCATTAAACTTTCTAAGTAACACAGCTGTGCACATTATGTTTATTGTTGTATAAATCAAAATAATATTTAAAAAACATTTAGGCGACGTCCTGCGTGGGCGATCTAGACGCGAACGCTAAGCGGAGCGGCGCGGCGCAAAAACAACAAACAGTCGAAACCTATTGAAGTGGCCTACGCGACCAAACGAACGTGGGGTGCGGTGCGGAGCGGCGCGAAATGAAGCGAACGCGATCAGTTGGCTTGATATTTTCGCGCGAACTGGATGCGGTGCCGTCGTGTTTTTGTTTGGTTATAATGTCGGCAATAGAAATTTTACAGAAATATGTCGCTGGAAATTGATACTAGTGAATTGCAATACAAGGTTTTATGGCTTGCACAATAAAGTCAAACGTTGTAGGCAACATTCGACAATATTCCTTCGCATCGCTTTGAATTCGCGTGTCACCGCTTCATAATCGCGTTCGCTTTGAACCGCCTACCTAGGACGTAGCGTTAGTTTAACGTTTACTTCACTAATATGTAATTTGTTTTAATATGTAAAAAATATAATAAAACTTAAGTTGAATTGTTATTCAAATTTACAAATACAAATATATACAAATCGAAAAATATACTTAGAAATCGCGCCTTGGTCGCTCGAAATTTCAACAGTTAAATCATATGTATCTCGAAGATTTTGATAAGTCGAAAACTCGTTAACTTGATTTTTTTCCATTTCTCTAGACATTTATTTATTTAATACTTCATGCACACAAACTTACAGAGGCGGACTTAATACCTAAGGCTTTTTCTACCATTTGACCTTTGGGTGATGCAGAGACAATTTTTTTTTTTGTGTTATAGATATTCCACTATATTAGATACCCTATAGTTGTGTAAGTTGTTTTTCTTAAATACAATTTATGTGGGGGCCCCTCTCTTGTGGACGCATCAGGCAGTTGCCCCGATTGCCCTCCCTTTAATCCGGCCCTGGGTACTACCACAGTTAGCAGTCAATACATTCGTGTAATGTGTTCTCTGGAATGTCACAGTTGGACGATTGCCAAAACAAAGACAATACCCGAAAGGCTTACAGTGACAAACAGTTAGATTAAACACCGGTTAGAATGCAAACAGATATTTGTTGCTGAAATACCTGGTATATTAGGGAATTGTAGCCAATCACAGAGCTGTCCGAGTAGCTACATACTTGTCGGAACAAATCTGTATGTTTGAGACTATAGTTTGAGTTAATCGACTCTAAAGAAAAATAAGAAGCGAATTGTGAAGAGTGTTTGGCAAATACGAGTAGGACACCTATTTGTTTTTAATAGGTAAAATATTAGTGAATAGTGTAGGCCGCAAGGTAATGTTAGTGAATAGTAATGAGGGGGGGGAACAAACCTTTCTTACCCTTGTCTTTGGAGGTCTTGACCTGCTTGTTCTTGTTGCATTTCTTAGTGATGCGCCTACTTTGGTCGCAACTAGAGTCGCTATTAGCCTTCAGCATGTCAGTACGGGACATCTCGCCGTTGGGGCTGCATTCGCTCCAAGACGACTTTTCATAGCGGCAAGCTACACAAATATGTATTTTTATTTTAGAATCTTCAGTCTTTGGGGCAATTTATCCATTCTCTTATGGTGGTGGCCGAACATTGTACCTGCTTAGATTTCTATTGTGTCCATGTTCAGCAAAAGGCCTACATCCTACATATTAATTAAAGTCATATTACCTTTAAATTTTCGGTTAGAAAATAGCCTATATTACTCGGGAATAAAGTAGCTTTCTACTGGTGAAAGAATTTTCAAAATCGGTTAAGTAGTTTTTGAGTCTATCCATTACAAACAAAATAATGATTTGTTTGTATAAACATACAAACAAATCTTTCCTATTTTAATATTAGCGTAGATAAAAAAACAATCTGTATGTATGAAGTTATCTTTGACCTTATTTATTTTATCTTTACTGTCCCAATAGTGTAGTTTGTGAAAAAATGACTCAACATACTGAACTCAAATACTATTGCGCGCAAATATCGCGTTGTATTCAAATATTCTCGAAAGATATTTTACAGCGAACTGAAATGAAGGCAAAGCATATTGCCTGAAATGTGTTTATACCGAGTATGAAAGAGCGAGCGTCTGGCATTTCAGCCGTCTTTTCACCTTTGTGCTCGCTTCTTTAGAAAAACTTAAACGTGTTGACAGTTCGCTGCAACTGGTTTTCAATTTTTCACTGTGAGTATTATAGATAGTTCAACTCATTTTTGCGCGCGGTGCCATGTTATTGTTACGTTATTGTTACAGCTTTAATTTGTGTGGCAGTGACGCGGCACCGGCAGTCGTCGTTGGAGTAACACAAGAGCAACATGTGTGTATTAAAAGCAAACGCAGACATTGCCCCGCGCGCAAAGATGAGTTGAACTATCTATACTGAATATATCTGTGAGTTTTCCAAAGTAATATTAAAAATGAATTGAAGAAAGTCGATTAATGTTGGAAGTATCTATATAAGAAAAATGCTATAACTATTCAATGAATTATATGGAGCAAGAGATGGTGATGGTAGCAAAAGGAGACCCTTTTCCTTGCTTATAAAAATTAATCATAAAAAGATAAAGTGAGATATTAATCATTGTATGTATGTAGGCAGTTTCAGTAGAGTTAAATAATGACGTACCTTTCTTGCATTTCTTCGTGATAGTCTTGATGCTCTCGCAGCTGGCCGGGTCACCTTTCTTCAGGGTGAGTTTCCTGGAGCGCATGTTGGTCTTGGAGTCACATTCGCTCCAAGCACCGCGGATGTAGCGGCAAGTCTCTGAGAATGATCGAAATTACGAAGCTCATCAATATACAAGTTTTCATCAAAGATTTATTGAAAGATATCTATATCCATACTAATATTACAAATGCGACAGTAACTCTGTTTGTTCGTAATTAACGGCTGAATCGATTCAAATGAAATTTGGTATGGAGATAGTTTAAGACCGGATGTATGCTATACCGACATTTCCTTTTCCAGGAAAATCTATCATCCCGATTTTTATCCAGGTACTGTGATCCCTTGGGATGATGAGATATTTTTACGTTGGTGAAGCCTAGGGCAGAAGCAAGTATTTTACAAAAGTTAAAGTCAAATATATTTATTCAAATAGACCAATAAGCGGCACTTTTGAACGTCAAACAAAAATTAAAACTAAATTTACAAATAATAAAAATTGATTCTACCGTGCTCGACAAAGTCCAATTCAATATCATGCAATTTCAACGAAAAGCAAAGCATTTTGTGTGAAACACCCAAGGGAGCAAAGTGATTTCAATATGGAACGTCAAATTCGTATGGAAACTCGTGGAAAACTCAAATTATCTATTTTATAGATAACAATGTTATTGGATGCGTTAGTTTCAAAATAAAATTATTGATTTAAAAAACTTTATAACGAAGCTTTCTAGCTAACCGTGCATGAATCAGTTGGGGGTAAACTGTTTTTAAATTCAATTGCAACATTTAACCCATACCTTCATCTAACCTACTATAGATAGAGTTAGTTGCTTACGCGAGGTAAAATTTTGTATGATATAGTGTCAATTTAACCCCGTGTTACCGACTAACTCAGAGTTAAGTTTTTCTTGCAAGTGGGCCTAAGTTAAATAATAACTTGTAATAATGGATCACGATCCCTATACATTTAGCTAGTTTAAAAACCATTCCTGATGTTAATCATTTTTACAAGCTTTTTATTTAATTTGTCATGTTAGTAAGCGGGTTAGTTATGGGTCAAATCTTGCAATGGATTTTTGAACAAGTTATCCTCAACTGATTGAGCTGCTATTTTGCATACACTTCTGCTTTGGATGACATTTGTTTTAAATAAGTAATGCCAATGAGTATGAAATAGTGACCTACAATCCTTTTCTATTTATGGCTAAGTAGGTACCTAAGAGTAACTTTAAGCAAAATCTTTTTCACACCACCTGCTCGACAATGTCAAATTATATATCATGCAATCTCAACGAAAAGTAAAGCATTACTTCTCAAGGGAGGTAAACTTTTGTTGAACTCCCAAGAGAGTAAAGTGATTTGAATTTGGAACGTCAAATTCGTTTGGAAACTCGTGGTAAACTCAGTAAAAAAATGCAAATCTCAAAAAAAGAAAAAGGCGCGACTTCAAAGAATGTTAAACAAAAGACGATGTTTGGTGATTTTCAGTGACTTTTTTTGCAATATTCAGAAAACTTGTCACCAATGTTCACGAACCAAAATTACACCTAGACACAAACTACATCTTTTGCGTCAGGAAACTTGTCGCCAACGTTCACGAACTATAATGACTAATGTGTCCAATAACAATACCTATTAACTTTTGATTGATATTAATCATAAAATAAATACTTAATTTATGAAGCCCTGGCCTTTTATTATCTCGCGGAAGGTGTGAAAAGTAGAGTATGCTCCTTTGGGATAAAGCTTGTCTTCGTTTTGGGCAGCTTGAACCTCTCGCTTCACTCTGGACTCTACATAACTCCCTCGTTACGCCCAGAGTTCAATAAGCCTCCCGTGTCGTAAGACACTGCTTTATCCCCTTGGTGCATAATCTACTATTAACAACAAGGTAGATATTCGGAACTTTGTTTCAACTTTCTATACTATTTTATTGAACCTAAAATTATAACTTAATATTTTGAACACTATATACCTACAAATCCACGTCCGTAATCTTCTTAACTTAAAAATACCTACTTCTATTGAAATAGATACCTAGGTTCTACCGAGATAGTGCATAAATCTAAATTGAACCCCATATTCTACAACATGCCATGCATAACGGATCTTACTCAACGGACTCTTTTATCTCAATGACCAACCAAACTTTGTGCATTATTGTCAAAAAAAGGCAAAGTTTTGAATGTATCCCAACATGTGCAGATGGCACAAACTGCGATCCGTGGGATTTATTTTGAGCTGTCTGGAAGTAGGGTAGCAACAAAAATAACAAAACAAAAGGACCTCGGTGAATATACACCATCTTCGCGTCGTTAACTTGTGCCTAAATAGTTTATAACCACATTAAACCACTGCTTAAAAACATTTTACTGTCATGTTTCTACACAGCTACTAAGAATTTATAAGATATTTGAAAAGACTCGAACATCTTGGCGGTATTTCTTCAAAGGAACGAGAATTGAAATGCGCAGAACTAGAATTCCTTTCAAACGGTTCTGTTAAATCTTTTTACTAATAAATACAATTGAATTTTGAAATTCCGGCAGCGAGAGTGCAGTGATGTTGAAAAATACCACGAGTTAAATTAAAAAGTTTGTTCAGCAACGTCAACATTTTATAGTAGGGAATTGATTGCATAAAAAGCATTTCAATTTACTGAAGAGGAATAATTGGATGCCTATGTTGAAATGAAAGCATTTTGTTGCTGCATTTGATGTTTTCGATCTGAATGCTTTCCTTGTGAAATATTGCAACGAGAATTACTAAAATATACCTAATGCATGTGCATCGGAAGCGTGGTTAGTTTCGTGCGCTCTAAATACTAACCTCTATTTTTAGCGCCCCTCTCGCTGCGGATGAGGACCTCGTGGTCACTCTCCTCCCATACTTCCCCTTCTGCGGAGACCACCACCGCCGACAGCAGGATCAGCCCTGCCACCAGGCGCCACACGTACTTAGCCTACAATGAACATAACGATTACTATCTGTCTTCAATACACCACACAGAGAAAGAATTCTAAAGCATCTGAATGTCGCCGGCGCTTCCACCAAAATATACGTATCCTTCGCACCGCGCACGCAAAGCAGTTGGTAAAAGAAATACTAAGAAACATAAACAAACGAACAAAACAACCTAACCAGTCGAGAAGCTCGAGTTCACGCGCGAAGAATTTACAAGAACAAAGACTTAAAGCAATAAATAGGTAGCAGTGATAACTGGCAGTGCTCAGTCAATGACTTTAATTATAACTCAGTCATGGCGCCCGCTAAAATTAACTGGATGTCTCAGAGGTCACTAGCCAGTGCCATGCGATAGTCCAGCCGTTATACAGTTTGAGTCATTTGTTATGCCTACTGTTGATAATCATTCCTTATGTTATTGGCCTCTGTTCCCCGCAACTATAAATAGCACCAAACAATCAGTAAACAGAATTAACAGCTGAGACTTAAGTACTATTTTTAAATCAGCATCAAGTTGATTTTATTGAGTTGTGGTGGTGTTTGTAAATAATTTAAAAGTAATGATAGAAGTAGGTCCATTTGTTAGTTATAATGTCATAGTTGGCACGAACAGAGGACACGATATCACTATTCACTGCCGACTTGCCGGAGTTAACGCACACAAACAAATCTGTAGCCACCCCCACCGTCCCTCTCTGATTGTAGCGGGATGCTGCGCACTCATTTATATTATGTAACCAATTTAAATATTCCCTCACAATTTTTTAACAGATAGCATATTTCCACAAATTTTATCCCAATTGAACCAAATGAAAAACCGAAAACCAACTAGGTAATAAATAAACAAAATTAAATTACCTTCAATTTAAAAATAAATCGAAATTTAATTACAGAACCAGCAAACAACGTACACTTTTTATTTGGTTTACATAGCTTTGCACTTCTGTACTAATTTCTGTTGCACAAAGAAATGCCTATTTCTGGCAAAAAGATTTTTTCACTTTCGCTCATTACAATTATTAATATTGTATTTAATTACGTTCTAGGATATCGGCTCGCTAGGTGCACAAAAACTGTTGAGGAAGGTTTAACAAAAGTTTAGATAATTTTTAGTGGTGGTGTTGGGCAAGCTTACCTCCATGAGTGGTGATCTGGTAACGCGGGATCGAAGCGCGGGTGTCGGGCGACGTGCAGCCGAGACGACGGGCGGACAGCGAGTGGCGCGGCGCCGGGCGGGTACGGACCGCGGGACCGGGGACACGCAGGACGCCTGCCTATTGATCTGCCTCTTGGGCTCTTGCACCCGGGAGCACCTATACACTCGCTAGTCAGTCCTGTACGCATATTCACACCCCCTCCCCTCGAGCCGATCTATCTATCTGCGGCTAGGCAAGATTTATTGCTTTTTCCGGGAATAGCCGGATTTCCTCCGGTATGATACGGCGCGCGTCAGACTTTTTGCGTCGGGATGCAGATTAGCTTTTCTACAGATCTAACATTCGCTCGTAATTTACGGCAAGTAGGCACCTACTTACACATCTTGTAATCATAACAAAAGGTTGACGTCGATTAGAACATATTTCTTTATTTCGAACACGGTCCCCATGACCTACCCAACTAGATACGTTGATTTTTTCCCACTTTCATTAAGTTTGGTCACACTCTTTTATTTAGTAACCATTGAAAGTGAAAAACTGTCCTTGCTTTTCACTTGCGATTTTCGAGCCCGTTTAAAAACAAGCACCAGGCGACTCCTGAATGTGTCCTTCCTAAATATTTTTTTACAGTTGCAGTGCGTTTTTTAGGCAATACATTTAGGTGTCACCTAGTATATAATTGTAATAGTATAGTAATTTCCTTATATATGTTCGCGACGAGGCGTCACAAAAATGTTAGAATAGTTTTGTAGATATAAATAGTATAAACAAAACATACGTCTGCTTACCCCAGCGCGCGAGCTCGTACTAAAAAGTTTTAGACGAGAATTTTTCTTTTATAGTTTTTTCAAACATAAAATTTCGACCACTTTTTGAGGCACTAAACATTATGTTTTAGTGTATATGAGTATGTATTAAGTAAATATCGGGTCTAAAGAGTAAATTAGAATCGTTACATACATACTAAATGCGGTAGTTACGGAAAGAAAGCAAAATCAAAACAAGTCAAATTCCGTAAACACGACCTACCGCCATGACAGTTTAGTTCGAAATGAGCAGTCAGATGGCGGTGCACGATATATATAGTCTGGCGCGTAAGCAGACAAATTTGGTATTTTAGAATAGCGTTTTGAGGGCTTTATAATAGCCTATAGTACCTAAAATATGGTTATCTAGTATAATTAGAATTAATATACTATAGATAAAATGTGTAAGTAGTATTTTAAGCAAATAAAAAATATTTGTTTACGTTTTTTGGACCCCCCGAAAATGGCCGGGTCGCAAGTATCGATAGGTGCGCTCTGCCCACCTACCAATCGTATTATTTACCTTACACATTTATTTTGTTAGGAAACACCACCTAGGTGTTCTAGATAGTATACCTTGGTGCTATGACTGAAAAACTGTACATAATAACAGTACATAGCCAGGTTTAAAACAGTTTCACTCTGAGATGGTAAATACATGCATTTTTGCTCAAGTAAATAAATAGAATTTTGGTTATAAGCGTTTTAGCGCTTCTAGGTGACCTGGAACTGTGTCCAGGCCCTATATATAGATGGCATCTATGTAATTCTAGTACATAGATATTACTTACTTGAAATAATGTGTCTGTATGTGCCAGCATGGACGTTTCTACGCGTCTGCCAGAGGGCCCACTACCTTCAGACACACTTGGTGCCTGAAGGATTATTGATATGCTATCTGAAGCATTACCTTTGGGGACCCTCGGGCACACGCCTGGACTCAGTCACAACACATAGCTAATATATAGCTACACATACACACACAGAGGCGTTAAAGCCGTGGAACAACACGATATTTTCTATTTCGGCCGCTTCCCGGCATCAGAAGTCCCAGAAGGGCTGGTGGTACACCCATCAGGGTACTACCATTCGATAGCCCAATTCTCCAGCTTCCCAACCACATTTTTGGAAGGAGCCTAGCTCTGGTGGTTAGGGAACTAACCGACTTAATATAGTAAGAGGTTCCATGGTTTTCTCGCATCATCGACCACATCAGAGTGAATACTGGATCGAGGGTTGGAGCTGTATCCACCGGACTTCCACCATGGGGTAGCCCATCGCGAGGGCTATCCGGTGACGGTTGGTGATTGCGGATCCGCCCACCAGCTCGAGTACAAACTCACTAAATATGCCGAAAACAGGCACTGAAGCTATGTTTTCGCACTTTCACGTGGCTGTGCCCGTGGAGGTGACAGATGAAGCTGTGGAACTGTCACAGATCGATGGTCCAGGAGTAGGGCTACAAGTCCCTCGCTGGTACCCTGGCACTAAAGTGCACCATTGTATTGTAAAGTAGCATATAAAGCTACAAACTGACTGAAATTCCCCTTATTAGGCGTTCTCCACGCAAGGGCTCCATGAAGGTAGCAGATATGAACCTGGACCAAGGTCCGGAGGGAAGGTCTTCTCGAGACCTATCCAGAGACACAAGTCTCATCAAAATCGGTTCAGTAGAAGGGGGGTTTCTGTCGGTTTTCAGCGACTAGCCGTAAGGTATTAATTTGTTAATTAAAGTTTATGCGCGGTCGTTGTTTTGAGGTCCTCGTTACGGTCAAGTGTGGTAGTAGGATAGTGCGCTGAGGCACCGTCCTAATCGTAGCCATTATTTCTAAATATTAAATCCACGTCACTTTGCGTAACGGAGACCATGAAGAGACGTCGCTTTTGGACATGAAAACCTGACTTTTTTTCTGAACTGGACATCACGCCTTCCCCTCAACATCCTTGGCAGCCTTCCAACCACTGCAGGGTCAATACTTGCTCGAAGACAACTGAACAATAGGTGCAAGGGGCGTCAACGCGTTCAAGCTGAAGCCTTACAACCTTCAGTCAGCCTGGGGCCTTGATCGATCACGTCCGTCCCGCACATTTGCTGGTCCTGTCGAGCCGGATTTTTGAGCAAATGACCTACGCAGCGTTCCAGTGAAGATACAGGCCAATAGGAAGAGCCTAGTTCCAGTGAACAAAGAAGCCTGGCGTCCTGGGTTCCAGTGAAAATACAGGCCAATATTGAAGAGCCTAGTTCCTGAGAACAAAGAAAACCGTTGTCCCGTTCCTGAGAACAAAGAAAACCGTTGTCCCGTTCCTGAGAACAAAGAAGATAGACGTCCCGTAACCTTGTTAAGTGGGGTTACATTCCTATTTCTTTATCGAAAGTCAAACGTATCGTTCCTGTGAAGCTTGTGCCTGAGAACAAAGAAAACCGAGGCCCAAGCCAGTGAAAATTCCTGAGAACAAAGAAGCCTGACGACCATTGCTGAGAACGTATCTACCCTCAATATAAATCTGGTAAGAGTACACACCTACACAAAGTACCGACCGGGGTACGTAACGTTACGTTCGTGAGAAAAGTTCCAGTGAATAAAGAAACCTGACGTCCCCCTCGTAAACCTTACAAGTGTCGAGGTTAAGATCATATTTCTTTAACAGTCAAAAACAGTGTAGAAACCCAGTAACTGGGAGATTAGCGTCGTCAAAAGGCGCGCGTACGTTTGACCTTGGTTAGTAGAAGCTTCTAGAGCGACTACCGGAGTGAAAAGTGCACGTGTGGTTTGGGACCCACGCGTGGACTAGCTCTAGAACATAACCATTTTTGCTGGGACGCAACTGCCTTTCCTGAGCCGTTTCCTGTGGTGCCTAGCTGCTTCCAGAGAAGCATTTCGTCCGATTAGATTACCGTCGCAAAAAGACGGAATTTTGAGTTGCCTCTGTTGTGTAACCTGCATACTGAGAAACAGTAGTATCTGAGAATACATAGAAACTGTATCCTGAAGGAACAAGTAGATTGCCTGAAGAGTTATCGCTGAAATTTCAGAATCGGAAATTTCATATATAGCGTGTCGAAAGCTTGTTTAGGAGATAGAACGAACATACAAACGTTCATAGAATTCCTGAAGGATTACGGCTGAAGGATTATCGCTGAAGCGCTATCCTAGAGGAGGCTTACACACAGAGGCATATTGTATAGTCGTGTGGGCGACTTGTTCTATAAAAAATAGAACGAAAAATAGTTCCTGTAAATTTCCTGAAGCGTTATAGCTGAAGACTTATTATTGACTTAGAATTTGTTTGGAAACAAATAGTCATATAAGAGACAGAAGTTCTCAATCGAAGCTTGGACCTTCGATAGCTGGAGTCTGGACTGACTACTAACGTCAAGTGTTAGACAGAAGTTTCTGCGAGTGGTATCAGACCAGCTGGTCATCCTTGAAGGCTGCTGGACAGGTTGACACGTATAAAACAGTAAGTACAGTGAAAACTTACTCAAGTGCTTACCCCTTGTGGGTCGATAGTAATATAGTGAACCTGTGTCGTGTCAACATAGCAGTTTTGAAGCTGATTTGGGACTTATAGTTTTGAAGACTGAATAAAAACTTATAGTCTGAAGGATAACCCGGAGTCAAGAGGGCCAGAGTTAACCCGGAGTTAAAAGTTAACCCGGAGTTTAAAAATATTTTTTCAATTTTGAAAAAGGAAGCGAACCCTCTTCGAGTCAACGATTTAAATTGGACTTAACCCGGAGTTACGACTTGGGTTTTTCGAGAGAAAACTTGAAGTTTGGACTTAGCTGTTTCGAGTCGACGTCTTGAAGCGAAGACTGGACTTGGACATAGCCGTTTGGAAGCTCGAAAATAGACTTAACCCAATCGTACTGAAGTCTAGAGTTGGACTTAACCCGTACGAGTTGACGTTTTGAACTGAAGTCTAGAGTTGGACTTAACCGTTTCGAGCTGACATTTTGGACCAGTCAGAATGCCGATAACCAGATCGCAGGACAAGAGACCTGAGGCGTGGACGGTCGCCATGGAGCGACCGGGTGCAGGCATACACCATCCATTGCCCCCACGCTCGCCGACAACGACTGATGGGACTGAACAGTCCGTACCGAACAGGAGCCCAACCGTGTCACGGATAGGTGACAATACGCCCACACACCAAGAGGAGGAACCACAGGAACCGAGCACAAGCAGGAAGGCATCGAGAGAGGAAGGATCTTCAGAGGGAACACTGAAGCCTTCTGATGAAAAACAAAGGATCCAAGACAAGACCTTTGTACATAAGGAAATAATGGCTACCCGGGGTGACGCCCGTAATGAACATAGGAGACCGCCGTCTACAAGCAAGACGACCCGGTCACAGAGAAAAATCTCTAAGGCACGCGAAGACTTACTAAAGATTAAGTTGGAGCTTGCACAGTTAGCCCTTCAGAGAGCAGAAGAAGAACCTTCTGAAGCGGAATATATGGATGACAGAGACTCGAATGAAGAGTACGTGCGTTCCTGGCTCGAAGAGGCGCCAGAGCCCACACCGTTGAGGGAGGACGACGTCGCCAATGGGAAGCAAGATAGGCCTCCACCTGCGAGCGGCGACGCTGTAGCGGACTCCCAGACCCATATAGACCAACCAAAGACGAGGGCTAACATCGAACCGTCCAAGACGGAGCCACCAGGGCAAATAGAAGCGAAAGAGTCACTCCGTCCGTTTCTAACGGAGTTGACAACCGCTATAGCGTCGCTAGCCGACAGAAAAATCGAACCATGGACGCCTAACCGAACGGCGTCGCAGGTTATGTTGACTCTGCCGAACTTCGGTGGAGCTCACACAGAATGGCTGACTTTTCGAGCCATTTACGAGGCAACTGTTGCCTACTTCAGCGACATTGAAAACACAGCAAGACTCAGAAGGAGCTTGCGTGGTCGCGCACTGGAGACAGTGAGCTCAGAACTCATCGGGAACGCGAAACCGGATGAGATCATGAGAGAATTGGAGCTACAATTTGGACGTCCCGACTCAATAGCTCAGGCTGAAACCGACCGACTCAGAGGGCTGCCACGCTGCAGCGAACAGCCCAAAGATATATGCACCTTTGCAAGTCGGATCAGGAGCGGAGTCGTCACCTTGAGGGCCCTCAAGAAGGGACACTACTTACTCAACGCTGAGCTGATGCGCCAGCTAACTGAGAAGCTGCCCAATTCTCTACGTGTACTATGGTACAGGACGTACACGGAAAAGTATCAGTCGCTGCCAGACCTGTCACTCTTCAGCGACTTTATAACAGAGCAAGCTCACTTCTGCAGTGCATTCGCACCGCCCGAGAACATTAAAGAAACGGACTCGGTGGCGGGAAAACGCGTCACACAGAGGACGCACGTAGCTACCGCGAAGCCGGTAGGCCACTGTCGAATTTGCGACAAAGAGGGTCACTACTCGTCTGATTGCATAAAGTTTACAGACGCAACATGTGACAAGAAATGGGAGCTAGCCAAGCAATATGGCTTGTGCTTTCGCTGCCTAAGGAACCACCGTAAGGGCCACACCTGCGGAAAGAAGCAGTGTGGCTTCAAGGGGTGCATAGCTACTCATCACCGACTTCTTCATAGGGTAAGGAAGCTTCAGACAGACAGGACAAGGAAGCCTGCTGTTCCAGAAGCGAAGAAGGAGTCTCAGGAGACGGTAGCCAGTTCGCGAACTGCCTCAAGTAAAGCCTTCCTGAAGATGATACCGGTCCGGGTTATTGGACCGGCGGGAGAGGCAGACACATACGCACTCCTTGACGATGGGTCTACCGTCTCGCTGATCGACGAAGCAATCGCTCAGCGAGTAGGAGCAGTGGGCCCAATTGAGCCACTGAAGATCGATGCCATAGGACACACTAGGATCGATACTCCACTATCGAGACGAATAACGGTCGTTCTCACAAGCCAGTTGAAGAATCGGGTGCCCTTCAAGGCGCGCACCATTTCGAAGCTCAACCTGTCTCCACAGGCAGTCAATCATAAGGACCTGGCACGATGCAGGCACCTTCAAGACTTGACGTCTGAGCTTACATATCCGGCGGGAGTACCGAAGATACTCGTCGGACAGGACAACTGGCATTTGCTGCTGGCCACTGAGGTCCGGAGGGGACCAAGAGACCAACCCATCGCGTCAAGGACCATGATGGGCTGGACATTGCATGGTGCACACACCAGAACACTGGGCCAGCGGGTGCATTACGTCAACGGCACTCAGTCCGTTGCAAGGCAAGATGCGGAGCTGAACACACAGCCCCGTGAATTCTTCGCCAGCGAGACTTCTGGCCCTCAGAAGAGGGCAGAAGACGCTTCGAACCGCGACAAAAGGCGGTTAAACCAAGTCAACGGCACTCAGACCGTTGACGCAAGGCAAGATGCGGAGCTGAACGAACAGCCCCGTGAATTCTTCGCCAGCGAAACTTCTGGCCCTCAGAAGAGGGCAGAAGACGCATCGGACCGCGACAGAAGACGGTCAAGGCAAGATGCGGAACTGAACGAGCAGCTCCGTGAATTCTTCGCCATCGAGTCACTGGCTATTAATCCAAGAAAGCCAGCTTCTGACCCTCAGAAGAGGGCAGAAGATATTTTGAACCGCGACATAAGGCGGCTCGACAGCGGGCACATAGAAACCTCTATGCTATGGCGGGAAGAAGCCATAGAAATGCCCGACAGTTATGGGACAGCCCTTACAAGGCTGGTCTCTATAGAAAAGAAGCTGGATAGAAACCCAGCTCTTCGTGTGAAATATTCACAACAGATGGACTCCCTAATAGAGAAGGGATATGCTGAAAGGGCCCCCAAATCAAGCACGCCAGGAAGGACCTGGTACCTGCCTCATTTCGATGTCTTCAACCCAATGAAGCCAGAGAAAATTCGTATAGTACATGATGCCGCTGCCAAATCGAGAGGAAAGTCACTCAATGACTTCCTGCTAACTGGACCGGACTTGCTGCAGTCGCTGCCCGGCGTCATGATGCGATTTCGTAGACACTGCGTGGCCATCTCTGGAGACATAGCCGAGATGTTCATGCAAGTGAAGGTGCGGAGTGAAGACCGAGACTCACTTCGTTACCTATGGAGAGGCAACAGGAGAGAGGGAGCCCCAGAAGAGTACCGCATGACGTCCATCATTTTCGGCGCGGCAAGTTCGCCGTGCACCGCCATCTTTGCGAAAGATTGGAACGCAAGAAGGCACATCGAACAGCATCCAGTAGCAGTAAAAGCTATCATTGAGAACCATTATATGGACGATTATCTGGACAGCTATAGAACGGTCGAAGAAGCGACAGAAGTCGCGACCAGGGTGAAGGAAATTCACCAAGAGGCGAAATTCGACCTATCAAAATGGGTATCGAACAGTTCGCGCCTACTAGAGAACCTAGATCCGACACAAACCTGCGCTGAGGTTGTGAACATCGGAGAGGCGACAGGCACGGAGAAAATTCTCGGCCTGATTTGGAGACCTAGTGAAGACACGCTAGGTTTCAACCTAACGCTTGCGAGACTGCCGCCAGGAATCCTAGAGAAGGAGGCCCCTACAAAAAGAGAGGCCCTCAAGATCGTCATGTCACTGTACGACCCGCTGGGACTCGCCTCACCCGTAACGATTCGAGCCAAGCAAATACTGCAAGAGGCATGGAGGCGAGGCATCGATTGGGACCAGCTTTTAGAAGACGATCAAGCAGCTCAGTGGAGAAGCTGGATCGAAAACCTGCGGCAGCTCAAGGGCATCAGCATACCAAGATGCTATCCTGGGTATAGTGATGCCAATGAAATACAAATACATGTATTTACCGACGCAAGCGAGATGGCGTACGCAGCAGCTGTGTACTGGCGAGCCACCACAGCAGAAGGCTCACAGAAGGTGAGCCTAGTCATGGCCAAGGCGAGAGTAGCACCATTGAAGCTACAATCGATACCGCGCCTCGAGCTGCAGGCAGCGGTGATGGGAACCCGTCTGGCTGCAGCTGTGAAACGTGAGCACGACAATGAGCGATCGTCGGTCACGTATTGGACAGACAGCAAAACAGTTCTGTCATGGATACGAAAAGGAGCACGAACCTATAAAGCCTTCGTAGCTCATCGTATAGCTGCCATAGAGGAAGGCAGTAAAGTGGAGGATTGGCGATGGATTTCAACAAAATTGAACATCGCCGACATAGCAACTCGTGACGTGCCACACAAGTTCGATTCGAATCACGAGTGGTTCTGTGGCCCTAGTTTTTTATATGAAGACCCCACTTCATGGCCATCAGAGAAGCCTCCAATGGTTGAAGAGACAGGAGAAGAAAGAACCCTCACTGTCACAAGCAACGAGTATGGAAAAGATGTTTCGGAGGACAGAACCCCCAAACATACATACACTTCGAAGCTCATAGAAGCTATACCTAATCCCGTCAATTTTTCAAGATGGGAGCGGCTATTACGTGCGACTGCGACTGTCCTACGTTTTATTTTTCTCTGTAAACAGAAAACAGAGAAAACGTTCTATAAGAGAACACAGAAGAACGCAGAAGAGGACACGGACTGGCGGAAGAAAAAGAAGACAGCGACTGCAGCAACAAAGCCGTCATATATAGCGCCACAAGTCCGAAAGCAGTATATTGAAGCGAGTTTTCTCCAAGAAGCTGAGAAAATACTCATACGAGTCGCACAGCAGCAATCGTTCGCTCAGGAGATAGCCCGATTGCACGAGCACGAAGTAGTGGACAAGAATAGCCCACTACATTCGCTGCAAATAGAGCTAGTAGATGGCCTACTACGCATAAGAAGCCGTATAGCCGCCACGGACGAGATTACAGAAGATGTGAGGCGACCGCCAATATTACACGGCGACCATCACATAACACAGCTCTATATAGACTGGACACACCGCAGCCTACTGCACAGCGGGACGGAACTTACAATAAATGAGGTGCGACAGCACTATTGGGTCGTGAGGATGCGTCCCACGACGAAGAAAGTACTGTCGCAATGTCTTCAGTGTCGAATACGTAAGGCACAAGCTCCAGTGCCAGCGACCGGCGATCACCCGCGAACGCGCCTCGCTCATCATCAGAGGCCGTTCACGTATACGGGGCTAGATTATTTCGGCCCACTATCAGTAACCGTCGGTCGCCAACATCAGAAGAGATATGTAGCCTTGTTCACATGTCTCACCACGCGAGCTGTCCACCTCGAGATAGCGGCCAGCCTCAGCGCAGACAGTGCTATACTAGCGCTGCGCCGATTCGCCGCCCGCAGAGGATGTCCAACCGAGATACACTCGGACAACGGCACCAACATGCATGGTGCCGATCGAGAGCTACGAGAGGCCTTCCGTGAGGAGGCCAGTCGCCGAGGCATCACTTGGCGCTTCATCACCCCATTAGCGCCCTTCATGGGAGGCGCATGGGAGCGCCTAGTTCGTTGCGTGAAAAACGCATTGTATACCGTGCTCACAGAGAAACACCCACATGAAGAGGTGTTGTCCACACTGATTTGTGAGGCAGAGTACACGGTAAATAGTCGCCCGTTGACACATGTTTCAGTTGACGGCGATGATGACGAGTCTATCACGCCGAACCACTTCCTACTTGGTGGGTCGGCAAGACTACCAACCCCCGGCGTGTTCACCGAGCAAGACATCGACAGCAAGAAGATGTGGCGTCGGTCACAAATCCTGGCCGACATGTTCTGGCGCCGGTGGGTGCGAGAGTACCTGCCTGAGCTCCAAAATCGGCGGGAGCCCCACAGCCGCGGGCCTGACCTGCTGGTGGGCGACCCCGTCCTTATCGCTGACGGCCAGCTGCCACGCAACACGTGGCCGCGAGGCCGCATCCAGGCCATATACCCTGGGCCTGATGGAGAAGTCCGGACCGCTGAGGTGCGCACCACTGGCGGCACTCTAAAGCGTCCGGTGAAGAAGCTCATTCCACTACCGAAATGAGCGTAGCAGAGTTCCCGCGGCGAGAGCTGAGCGACGTGTCGCTGAGCGTCGTGGCACGCGCGCTGCCGACGTGCGTCGCTCACTATGCGTGATGCAGCGCCGCGTCAACACATCGGGTCGACACAACACTGCACGGCGGGAGAGATGTTCGCGACGAGGCGTCACAAAAATGTTAGAATAGTTTTGTAGATATAAATAGTATAAACAAAACATACGTCTGCTTACCCCAGCGCGCGAGCTCGTACTAAAAAGTTTTAGACGAGAATTTTTCTTTTATAGTTTTTTCAAACATAAAATTTCGACCACTTTTTGAGGCACTAAACATTATGTTTTAGTGTATATGAGTATGTATTAAGTAAATATCGGGTCTAAAGAGTAAATTAGAATCGTTACATACATACTAAATGCGGTAGTTACGGAAAGAAAGCAAAATCAAAACAAGTCAAATTCCGTAAACACGACCTACCGCCATGACAGTTTAGTTCGAAATGAGCAGTCAGATGGCGGTGCACGATATATATAGTCTGGCGCGTAAGCAGACAAATTTGGTATTTTAGAATAGCGTTTTGAGGGCTTTATAATAGCCTATAGTACCTAAAATATGGTTATCTAGTATAATTAGAATTAATATACTATAGATAAAATGTGTAAGTAGTATTTTAAGCAAATAAAAAATATTTGTTTACGTTTTTTGGACCCCCCGAAAATGGCCGGGTCGCAAGTATCGATAGGTGCGCTCTGCCCACCTACCAATCGTATTATTTACCTTACACATTTATTTTGTTAGGAAACACCACCTAGGTGTTCTAGATAGTATACCTTGGTGCTATGACTGAAAAACTGTACATAATAACAGTACATAGCCAGGTTTAAAACAGTTTCACTCTGAGATGGTAAATACATGCATTTTTGCTCAAGTAAATAAATAGAATTTTGGTTATAAGCGTTTTAGCGCTTCTAGGTGACCTGGAACTGTGTCCAGGCCCTATATATAGATGGCATCTATGTAATTCTAGTACATAGATATTACTTACTTGAAATAATGTGTCTGTATGTGCCAGCATGGACGTTTCTACGCGTCTGCCAGAGGGCCCACTACCTTCAGACACACTTGGTGCCTGAAGGATTATTGATATGCTATCTGAAGCATTACCTTTGGGGACCCTCGGGCACACGCCTGGACTCAGTCACAACACATAGCTAATATATAGCTACACATACACACACAGAGGCGTTAAAGCCGTGGAACAACACGATATTTTCTATTTCGGCCGCTTCCCGGCATCAGAAGTCCCAGAAGGGCTGGTGGTACACCCATCAGGGTACTACCATTCGATAGCCCAATTCTCCAGCTTCCCAACCACATTTTTGGAAGGAGCCTAGCTCTGGTGGTTAGGGAACTAACCGACTTAATATAGTAAGAGGTTCCATGGTTTTCTCGCATCATCGACCACATCAGAGTGAATACTGGATCGAGGGTTGGAGCTGTATCCACCGGACTTCCACCATGGGGTAGCCCATCGCGAGGGCTATCCGGTGACGGTTGGTGATTGCGGATCCGCCCACCAGCTCGAGTACAAACTCACTAAATATGCCGAAAACAGGCACTGAAGCTATGTTTTCGCACTTTCACGTGGCTGTGCCCGTGGAGGTGACAGATGAAGCTGTGGAACTGTCACAGATCGATGGTCCAGGAGTAGGGCTACAAGTCCCTCGCTGGTACCCTGGCACTAAAGTGCACCATTGTATTGTAAAGTAGCATATAAAGCTACAAACTGACTGAAATTCCCCTTATTAGGCGTTCTCCACGCAAGGGCTCCATGAAGGTAGCAGATATGAACCTGGACCAAGGTCCGGAGGGAAGGTCTTCTCGAGACCTATCCAGAGACACAAGTCTCATCAAAATCGGTTCAGTAGAAGGGGGGTTTCTGTCGGTTTTCAGCGACTAGCCGTAAGGTATTAATTTGTTAATTAAAGTTTATGCGCGGTCGTTGTTTTGAGGTCCTCGTTACGGTCAAGTGTGGTAGTAGGATAGTGCGCTGAGGCACCGTCCTAATCGTAGCCATTATTTCTAAATATTAAATCCACGTCACTTTGCGTAACGGAGACCATGAAGAGACGTCGCTTTTGGACATGAAAACCTGACTTTTTTTCTGAACTGGACATCACGCCTTCCCCTCAACATCCTTGGCAGCCTTCCAACCACTGCAGGGTCAATACTTGCTCGAAGACAACTGAACAATAGGTGCAAGGGGCGTCAACGCGTTCAAGCTGAAGCCTTACAACCTTCAGTCAGCCTGGGGCCTTGATCGATCACGTCCGTCCCGCACAATATATATATATATATCTATACCAATATTATAAAGAGGAAAGATTTTTTTGTTTGTTTGTTTGTACCGAATAGGCTCCAAAACTACTGTACCGATTTCAAAAATTCTTTCACCGTTGGGAAGCTACTCTATCCCCGGGTGACATAGGCTACTTTTTATCCCTGTATTTCCACGGGAACGGGAACTACGCGGGTGAAACCGCGAGGCGTCCTCTAGTATATTATAAGTTGGGGTATTAGATCGTTGATAAATATTCTTGGCTCAATGCTAGTCCTGCTCCACAACCACTACTGCGAAAAATGAAGTGATAAGCAGTACATTATTGCTAGCTTAACTATTGTTGGAACTGCTGAAGACTGTATGAATCAGTATATTTGTATTGTATAAAATCAATTTCTTTTAGTGTTATATAGCTGCTCACATATGTGAGTACTGTGTACCAACTGTAAATCTACCATTTACTATAGGTACCTATGTGTCGTTCGTTGACTTGTGTGTGCCCTGGCAGTTGAGAGTATGTCATGTTCTCTCTGATGGTGGCACATGTATCATGGATCATTCGGTTATTTGGGGGCTGAGTCACCCTCGTCCGTAGGAGAGTCCATACGATTCCATACATGTGGCCCCGGGTGGTGCAAATCAGGTGACATTAACTGGTGGTAGGTTACGGCCGAAGGCTTGCGACCACCCACCGGGCAAAGACGTAACGCCAAGCCGCCAAGCGCCTAGCCATGTTCCGGTACGATGCTCGGTGTAGCCAATTAGAGGAGTTGGGTCGAGTTAGCTGTTCCACTGCAGGCAGACCAGCCTGACGCGCGCTGTGGGTAGCGGTATCCGAGGCACGGGTAGTTGGGGGCCCAAGTAGTGTGCCAGCCACACACGTAAGACTGCCTCGCCAACTGTCGAAAAAGCCCGGAATGCGCCATCGTGCTGGTTGGCGACCAGAAAATTGGGCCCGATGGATATTCCCGGAGGGGCTCGGGCGTCCCCGCAGTCTCCAGACCAGTCCCCCATTGATGGCGTCCTGTCAGTGCGTGTCTGTGTGTTGCCAGCGTGGAACCTCATCTCACTGCCTTCTGCTCCCCTTTTTCACTCAAAACAAAATACCAAGGAAACATAATGCAAAAGCTGTACAGCGGCAGCACTCCCTGTCACTCAAAGTGCACCTCAGCAACATAAGAGGGCTGCATTCTAATCTCGAAGCAGTCCATCACCACCTGGAGACTGATAGACAAGCTATTCTTTTCCTTTCGGAGACGCAGATTGGATGTCCGTCAGACGTGTCCAGTGCCTGTCCCGTGCTGGAGCACAATTTTAAATCACGCGCGGGTGTATGCATGTACGCCCGAGACGACTTCTGTTATCGGCGTCTCCGAAAACTTGAGGAGTCTAGGTTTTCCGTGCTCTGGGCACTGGTGGACACAGGCCTGGATAAAATTATCTACGCCTGTGTCTACCGATCGTACAGTGGAGATTAGGAGACAACCAGGCTCACGGAACATCTGTGTGAGGCGGCTAATACGGCAAAGCAGCGGTACCCTTCTGCCCAATTAGACACTGGGGGATTTCAATGCCCACCACCGGCTCTGCCCATACCAGTGCACTGATCACGCGTGGCGAGAGACGCGAAAGCTTGCGCTTGCGTTAAATCTCGCCCAGCAGGTCCAGGGAGCAACAGGGTGCCGGATGTTGATTCGCACACTGCCAGCTGCTTGCTGTGTCGGTATATTCACCTTTGGGTAGCTCCGACCATTGTCTGGTAAGTAATATATAGTAATATATTTATCTCCCACAAAGTACAATTTTGTTTCTATATTATGTTACAAATATTGGAGGTACAAAGGTTTGTGGGAGTCAGGAATCCAAAATAGTATACCCTGTGCTATGGACTCCTGCCCCCCTTGGCCGAGATTGGGATTTACACAAATTAATTAAGAACGTAGGCCTTGTAGGACTATTGTAAAAAAATAATAACAAAAAAAGGTACCAAAAAAATTAAATAATTAAATTAAAAACACTTGTGTATGTTTGTTAGTATGCGAAATGTGAGTGTGAAGTGGACGGTGTCGTGTGCGTGGTGTGGTGTTGTGTGTGTGTGACACAGAGAGAGTAGGATAGTGTTCTGTGTGAGTACGTATAAAGATGGATGTGTGTATGAATATGTGCGTAAAACGGTGGCGGTATGTGTTTATGAAAAATGCTTAACTAGAATAAGATAGTAAGCAGTTTTTCCGTTTCTTCGTAATCAAGTTCTAAAAGCCACTTGTAAGCTAATTTTTACATTCTACCCAAGACAATTTAACAATTTCAAGAATTTTGTATAGTCATCTTGCTCTGAAATTGAAGAAATTCTGGGCAATAGATGTACTTACTGGAGTTGTTTCACAGACTTCATAGAATCGCCTAGTATTAACCTTCTGTTTAGTAGTAGCTGTAGGACCGTCTATAGAGGAGTGCCTTTTTACAACTGTTAGCAGTATAAATCTGCCTGACCGTTTATACATTTGCTTCGTTATAGAGGGTAGTTGTAGCATATAAACGTGGTTTGAAGATAGCAACTTTTAGAAGAAGTCGTTGAGCTCTTTCAACATTTAAGATATTTGTTTTAAACGAGCAGCCCCAGGTGGCAATACCATACGATAGGATTGACTGGCAACGATGTTACATATATACAGATATACACAGTTTTAACCAGTTTCCAAGTCGCTACATGCCTACGATTTTTAAAAACATGTATGAGTTTTCTGGACCCGATGTGAAATGTGCTGTTTGAAAGATAAGTTTTCATCGATTATTATGGCTAAGTATCTTATTGATTCTGTTTTTGATATCATTGGGCACATGGTACAGTTTGTGGTTACAGGATTACATGTGTGTGCATAAAAATTGAAATTATTGGTATGTGATTCTACATTGTGTATTGTAAACTATATATATTTAGTTTTACTGGCATTTAAGGCCAGTTTGTTAAGTGCAAGCCAATGAGTCACTATATTAAAGCCTTGCTGAGCCGCAACAAAAGTTTCGTCCCATGAGTTTCCATAAAACGTTAAGGTATTGTCGTCTGCATAAGACATTACATGACAGTTTCTAATGTTTAGCTGGCAATGGTCATTTATGTAGCAAAGGAAGAGGGGAGGGCCTAAGATATTGCCTTGTGGGATGCCAATATTTATCGGTATTTCTTCACTCAGTGTATTGCCTATCCGAACTGACTGATTTCGATCTTGTAAATAGTTCTGGAATAGTTTTAATTGTGTGTTCCTTATTGCCGTATGTTAAAGTTTGGAAATTAGTAAACGTGGGCACACCGTATCAATAGCTTTCTAAAGCTCTAGAAAGATAGTCAAGCATTTTTTCTTATTATCTAATATACTCACAATATGCTCAGTGAATATATGAATTCAGGCGGTTGTAGATTTTCCTTTTCTGAAGCCATACTGATTAGGTGACAACATGTTTTTATCTTCTAAGAATTTCACAAATCTGTTATTAATAATCCTTTCAAATACCTTTGAAATGGAGGTGATCAAGAAAATTGGGCGATGTTTTGCCACTTCTTCCTTGCTACCACTCTTAAAAATAGGGATAACAATTATTTTTTGATGGACTCTGGATAAACGTCCTCTGCCAAACATCTATATGGTTTTTTAAATTCTTAAGAACCGATGGTGTTATATTATCCCACCCTGCTCCACAATCCGAGCGGAGGCTGCTGATGACCCCTTCTACTTCCTCTTCAGACGTCTCCAAAAGCACAAAAGAGTTACAAGAAGACTTGACAACATTTGCCGCGTTCGTTGGGATTGGAGAAAGACCATTTGGAATTTTACTTTTCAACTCTATGCCCACGTTTGCAAAGTAGGAATTTACTGCGATAACTGAATCTTGTGAGTTGTGAGGATGATTTAATATGCAAAAGTTCCACAGTGGTGAGTTTGTTTTTTTTTTTTATATTAGTAATATTTTTAATAGCGGACCCAAGTTTTTTGTTATCACTTCCAGCCGAAGCAAGCATATTCCTATCATTATTGTCTCTTACATTTTTTATTATGTCATTACAAAAGTTTCTATATCTTTTGTAAGATATTTTAAGATATTATTGTAAAGATTGTGTTTTATTTTGTAATGCATACTTTCTCTTGATCTTATGCACTTCGGGAGGCCAGAAGATCCATAGTTATATGGCAATTTTATTTCTAGGAATTTTAATATTTATTATGTTGTTTATTATGATTTTTTGTATTTTTTGAATTAAATAAGTCATGAGGTCATTAGGATTTATGCTATTATAGTATAGATTATCAAAGTCAATATGTTTTGCAATAATTTTTCAGATTCTCAAAGTCTATTTTGTTCATAAATTTTGCTTTGGGGTTTCGTCCACTTAAGCGCAGACAGAATAGGGTAGCCTCATGATTAGTAACTGCAGACTGAAGAATAAAAGTAAGAGAAGAAACTTTAGTTTTAATTATCACATGGTCTAGACAACTAGATCCTCTCTCCCTCGTTTGTTCATAATGTACTGGTATCATACCAAAGAAAGAAAGCAGGTCGAGATAGCTTGATGTAGTTACATTTGAATCCTTTATACTAATGTCTCCCACCAAAATAAAAATTTTGAAACCGGATAGTTTTAATAGCAGTTCCTGTAAAGTGCGTAAAAAATAACTAATGTGTGAAAACTAGGCGGTTTGTATATAGCAATTATGACGGTCTTTTTATTTATTTCAATGATTAGGCAGTTGGCTTCTGAGATATCTAGTTCTTGTATATTGAAGTTAATGTCGTTATTTATGTAAGCAACACCGTCATTTTGGTTATAGTTACGTGTGTTATAGTTACGTAAGCACAAGTGGTAAGTTGTTAACGGACGAAAGCCATCAGACAAAATTATAATATCACAGCTCAGTTGCAATCGTTTCAGTAAAGTTCAGGCTGAGTAAATTATTGTTTATACTTCTAATATTTCGCATTTTTTTTTAAATGAATTCTGTAGTAGCTTTACAAGACTTAGGTTCACAGCTATACAATTCCATCAGAACCAAATTTTCTAAATTGTTTACATTGTTTAGATCAGCGAATTTTGTTTTTCATAAATTGTTGGTGATTGGGTTTGCGATTTCGAAGTGATTGTATGTTGAGCGTTTTTCGTTTTGGGTGTGTGTTAACAATGATAATATAGATATTCTTATGTGTCTAAGGTATAATGGTGTGATAATGAGATGCGGGTGAATGTATTTAGTTGTAAAATGTGTATAGTCTTGTGCATATGCATATGAGTAAATACAAAGTTTTTGTATAAGAAACAAATAAAACATGCAAAAACCTAATTGCTTAGATTATAAAATCACAACACGGGTTAAATAGTCAGATTTTCGGTACCAGTATTTCAAGATCGGCTTCACACTTAACTATTATTAGCTTTTCTGGTTCACTTCTTCGCAGGAAAACTACCAGCGTAGTCATGCTCTTTTGCGAATTTTCTAGCTAGGTAGAAGAGGTATTGGGTTTGAGGAGACAAGAAGTCAGACACATAGATGGGTGTGGCAGGGCCGTCCATATTTAAGTGTTTAGAGCTGAGCTTGTTATTTGAGTTGAATTGTCTTGCTTTTTTAATTAAGCTTTCTTTAGCAGTAGTGCTAGCTAAGTCGACTATAATTTTTGATGTTTTGTCCTTTTTGCTCATGCTAGACCTCTCTAATTTCCGATCTTCGGAGAGGAGCGCCAACAGCATTGGCTGTATTTAATACAATGAAATTGAGTTCCTCTTCATTTTCTATAAATATAAAGGAATATTTTGAATTTCTATCTTTTTGGTGTACAGCATACGCTCTAAGTTGTCAACTATTTCCTCATGTTGGTGAATATACTTGCGGTCCGTTTTCTTTTCCGATTCTAACAGGTCCAATTTGGTCCGCATATCCTCATATTGGCTCGATACAAAGGCGATGGAATCCTTAATTTCGGAGTTTTGCTTTAACAACTCCGTCATCATATTATGCAAAACACTTAACGAAGCATCTGTTTTGTTACTACGTGATTCAGAGTTTTTGCAGTGAGAGTCGAACAATTTTTGCATATCATTCATAAAGCGCTCGTTTCCGTCGTCATGTTTACGCTTTCTTGTAGTAACATATTCATTTGTTTCAATTTGGTGCCGACCCAAAATGGGTGACTTTTTTGTGTTCGCAATGTGGGACATTTTGCGTACGAATCCACGATTATTGGCGTTGACGGAGGTGTACGAATCTGGCTAACATTTTGTGTTGGGTTTCCAACCTGCAGTAAATTCGTTTCAACCTTTGTAGGTGTTGATGGAGGTGTACGACGTGACATCCTGTTATAAGTATCGCTTTCCGTCCGTCCAATATATAAACGATGACACGTTTCGAAAGTAGTAAATCAGATGTCCCAAAAAATTCTGCTATTTGCGGGGTTCGAACTCGAGACTCTACGCTCCGTCAATTGCTGGTAGCGGCTTACGCCTCTAGGCCGATATTTATTTAATAGTATTTGTCTGCACTTTTTTGCAGTTTCATTGTACCAAAATGTGTTACAAAACAAATTAAAACAAGAAAAAACCGGCCAAGTGCATGTCGGGCCACGCACCGTAATAGGTCTCCGAAGTTGCATAATAATGCGGACTAAGAAGACAGTTTTATTGTTGTTATATGAACTTTAAAACGGTTTTAGCGGCACACAACGTTTTAAAACGGACCCACACAGGGAGATGATTTTTTTAAATCTATATGCTCGCGTTTGACCACTGTCTCGCCTGATGGTAAGCGATGATGTGGTCTACGGTGAAGCACGCTTGCCTAGAAGTTACCTATTCACTCTTGACTTAAACTAAAGAAGGACTACTGAGTTTTCCTATAGTGGCCTCCTTCACCAACCTTACGTTATGGAAAGCGGCACACTATACCAGGCAACCCCTTACGAGGTGTCTGGGACCATCTTCGGTAGGTCACGCCTCCGAGAGCACTCGCCCCTGGTACTCAAGAGAAAATGTGAGTTGCACCGTGATTACTCACTACCATTTGTCCAGAATGGTACCGGAGCAATAAAGCCGCTCACCACACGCACCCCAGCACGCCAGCACTAGTGCAAGCACCAGCACCAGCGCAGTTGGTGCTAGCGGATTCAATCCCCGTTAAGGACGCCAGAGAAGCTGGCTCCCATTTCTCCAGAATGGGGATTCATTTGTCCCTATCTGTACGACCCGAACAGATGGGGGCTTTCGCAGCTGGAACTACGGGTCCGGCTGTTTGGATCAGGGTACGCGGGGTCAGGTAGGCCCTCCACCATTGCAAGCGCAAAGGTGGTACCTGACATTGAGGTTGGACTCGCGGTGGTCTATGTGGTGGTTGCAGAGGAGTGGCATGTTGTCTGCTCGGCTATGTGTGGGCCGAGCGTCATTCCTCGCGCGCAACAAGTGTCTGAAGTTACCGGCCCAAGGCAAAGGGCCACCTGGTGGTCAGACGCGGGGTTCGTGAGTAACCCTCAAGCAAGTGAGCTCCTGTGAGCGAGCTGCATCTCCGGCACTTTCCTGGATAGAAAGAAGAGGACTACCCGTTGGATTAGTTTTCCGGCAACCCAGCTGTAGGCATTGGGTAGATGCGATGATTTGTATTCGAGAGGTGAGCGTGCTTACAGCTCCAGGACTAAAGAAGGACTAACTGGTAACTGAAGAAGGAGTTATAAAACCCAACTTCGCAACTGAAGTTAGAAAAATATTATCTATTTGAGTACCACGGACCACCGCGGGTGCGAATTGCGAAAGGAGCCGATACGAGCGCGCGTTAGAGCCACGGGGAATGGTATGGTTCGTTCCTGGATCCATGCGTGCACGCTCCTTGTTTATTTCTCTTTCGGTATTTGAACAATTTCTTATGTATTCACCTCTAATCTTCGGTATCGTTCTGGAAAGATTTACGCTACTCAATTAGTGATGTAGTCGGGTCGAATATTGACTTTATAGATGGCTTTAGACAAAAGAAAATAAGTCATTTGCTTGGCAATCGAATCTAATTGACTTTAGATTACAAAAAAAACTTTATTGCAAAAAAATACTACCGACTTCCAAATACAAAACTAAAAAGTGAAAAATAACTTTATTTTTTGAAGTCGGTGTCTTTCGTAGGTACCATTATTTTTTTGCGTTAAGGACCACAGACTTTAAAAAATTAAGTTATTTTTCACTTTTTAGTATTGTATTTGGAAGTCGGTAGTATTTTTTTGCAATAAAGTTTTTTTTATTTTCATTTTTTTGATGTACTTACCTAATAAGCAAATTAGTAAGGTCTTTAACGCCAGAATAGATTTCATGAAACTTGAAAAAACCGGTGAAATGAGAGGTCTGCGTACCCCTTAAGAGCGTACTGGCGTGATGTTATGTCATGAAATGGTATAAACAATAAACAGACATGCGATTGCAGCAATCCCGAGAGAATTGCCGTTATTTATTGAAGAGTCCTGTTGTATATCTCCGAAGTTCTTCATCAGATCTTCACCAAATTAAAATGGGACCAATTTCAGAACATACTTTTCAAACAAAAAAAGAATTTTCAAAATCGGTCGACAATTGACGGAGATCTCGGTGAACATACACAAAAAAAAAACAAGCAAAACGTCGAAAATACTTCTGAACTAACACAAAATAGACTCCCGACTCCGCGCGCATGCATCGTATAGACTACGGACCGGTACTGCCAGCCACTCCAATGCGTTATTCGAGCTTAAACATTATTAATTTAGAAATCATTATTATTAAGGATGTTATGATTTTATTTTTGTACATTTTTACATGGTTCAGAAGCATATATTTACTATCCGTTTTACACAGCTAACAACGTTATTTAAGTAATTTTTCAATGGCATTTGTGCGAAAAATTTACTGTGCTAAGTACATTTTATAAGTTGGTCGACTATTACTCATAAACTTGTAAAGCCTACTTATATGTGATAGTTTTCCTTTTAATTTGGTTATATTTACTACCGCCATGATTTTGTTCACATAGCCAAGAGCAACCATTTCGCTAGCATGGGACACACTTGACTCTAACAAAAATTTGCAATAAAAATAAATGCAATTGCTTTTATATACAAATATTAAAAAAAACTATTTTTTTATTGTACCACTTTGTCGGAATTATTAATAAGTATATCCATGCCAAATTATAGAGCGAAACTTTAAGGGTTCTTTGTTGACATCGGAAACCAAAAAATGGCCTTAATTATTTAAAATATCTATTGGAATCAATATTTAATGATCCATTCAAATAATCATTGAAATGTGAATTGCGAGCCTAATATTCTTTAATGTTATGCTTAGGAGAGTTAATTAAACAAGAACATATTTTTTTTATGATCATCTCTAGAAATTCTTAATACTTATTTCACAAAACTCAATAACAAATCAAAGCTTATCACGACATCTAGTGCAATTTATTTCAACCAAATTTTATTTCTTCGCGTTGGGTGCCTGTGACGAGCGCCCGTGAGTAACGAGTACGTACTCGTTACGCGTAACTTTCAGTATATTAAAATGTACTCTGTGCGCGTAACGCTCGTAACGCGGTAGTCGTTTTCGTCATCAATCTTTCGACACGACCCCCTAATGAGAACAACACTACGCTATGTTAATCTTGGTCAGTGCGTGCGGTACTCACTTCTGTGGTTTAGGAAAAATAAGAAAAAGAGGAATAGACAAATGAGATTAAGTCCCAAAAAGCCAAAGCATATTATGGTAGCTGCATCTTAACTGTTCCACTTATTTACCAGATAGATACGAGTATGTTTTAGTTCTAGTTCTAGGTACCCCGCCAACGTGTTCGCCTAAAATAAAGGGTGTCTCAGTAAGAGTGCACTTTTTCATTTTAATATAAAAACAAGTATTTTATGACAGAGTTGTGATATTTTTATTGTATTGTAAAGAAGACATGATCCGATTAAGTATAGAATAAAATATCCGGCAAATGAACCCCACGGCTCCGATGTCAGGCCATTACTCTTTTCATGAAATTTTCCATGTCTTTTGCACAGAGATGTGGCTGTATCTCATCGATGACGCGTTGGATTTCCGAATTCAAATCAGAAATTGTTTCACAAAACCCCAATGAAAAAAAAAAACACACGATCTTGGTTGCCAGTTGACATCAGAATTAGGTGAGATAATGTGTTCTGGAAATCGTTGCTGCAATAAGTCGATTGTTTCATGCGCGGTGTGGCAGGTTGCGCCGTCCTGCTGAAACCACATGTTGTCCAGATTCACGCCGTCCAGTTGAGGCCACAAGAAGACCCTTATCACATTCCTGTAATGAGTCATATTTTTGTAATTTTATGATGTCATATTTTTGTAATGAGTTTTCACAATTATAACGCGTTGTTCTTTTGAAAAGCGCTCCATTTTTAATAATCGGAATAAACAGAGGTCAAATTCAATCAAATTTCAGAGTTGCCATTTGAATGAAAACAAAAATATTCCAATTTTAAAAAGTGCACTCTTACTGAGTCACCCTTTATTATATCAGGGAAACAATTGAGTAATTGAAAAACCAAAGCCATCCCATTTAAAAGGTATAGTTTGCAAGCACGATTGCTGATACTGCGGCTGATGAAAGTCGCGCCGCTGCAGTCGAATTATATGATACATATTTTATAAGAGTGAGCGATTTGTACATTATTAAAAACAAAATAATTAATAAAAATAATCTTTGCACAAATCCGATCAGACAAAGTTCATCGTAACAATACAAAAACACTACAAAGCAAAAAATAACTTCAATTTCGGCAGTCGGTGTTCTTGTTTTTGTTTGAACTTCGGAAGTTGGTTGTATTTTTTTTGTAAAAACAAAATATTTTTCACTTTTAGTTGTGGTATATATCTATAATGCCCACAGTAGGTAATGCTAGAATAGATTACCCGAATAACATGAAACTTGAACGACCTAACCGGTGAAATGAGAGTGTACCAGGGTGAACTGTACACATCTGCGTAACCCTTTATAGCATACTGCATACCGGCACGATGATATGTTAAGAAATGGTGTAAACAAAAAACACTATAAACCGAAAAATAACTTTCTTTTCGGCAGTCGGTGTCTTTGGTACCAATTTTTTTCGTAATTTTTAGGTGTGTAGTGTTTTGTTTTGGACGTCATTTTTTTTTTGTTTAAACCTTTTTTACATTTCTCTTTTTAGTTTTGGTACCTTATATTACCATGAAAATAATTTAATGCCAGACGGCTTTAATTACAATTCCAACAAGCCTAAACACGATTGGGATACATTGTTTTATTACGGTGTTCCGGTACTTACTTTCCGGCTTCATCACCAGATCATTTCGATGGTACCATTTTCATTAGAAAATTTTATTTTTTTTATAAAGCACCATGGGCAAAAATGTATGAAGCCTGGGCTCACTCATCAACAGCGATGAGATCACTTAGAATATACTTGTCCTTCAATAAATATAAAGATGTAAAAAAATTCCATGGGGTTATTTAGTTATGAATATTTTTCTTCTGCCATGAGTCTCGAATATAAAACAGAAAAAATGTTTCTACCTACCTATGTCCGTTATAAACTTTGAAATCATCCAACTGCTGTGAAAGGCAATGCGAAGATGGTATAAGACCAAAAAAAAAGAAGTACCTAGTTAGCTGGACATTGTAACTTTAGTTGTTTGAAATCTTATGCTAGTTTTGATTCAAAGTGCAAAAACTAAACAAAAAAAAAAGCAGCTGTTATCAGTTCAAAATATTTTTATAACATCAATCATAAATCAATAATATTATCGTTTAGATGACCTGCCGGTGGGTCATTTATACAACATTATTATTGATTTATGATTGATTATCTTGTATGTGCCTACCTAAACCTAGATACCATATTATTGAAATGGTATGTGTATAACTTGCTACTGTGCGTCTACCTGTTAGACACGAACAGTAATATTATTGAAATGGTATGTGTATAACTTGCTACTGTGCGTCTACCTGTTAGACACGAACAGTAATATTATTGAAATGGTATGTGTATAACTTGGTGCGTCTACCTGTTAGACACGAACAGTAATATTATTGAAATGGTATGTGTATAACTTGCTACTGTGCGTCTACCTGTTAGACACGAACAGTAATATTATTGAAATGGTATGTGTATAACTTGCTACTGTGCGTCTACCTGTTAGACACGAACAGTAATATTATTGAAATGGTATGTGTATAACTTGCTACTGTGCGTCTACCTGTTAGACACGAACAGTAATATTATTGAAATGGTATGTGTATAAATTGCTACTGTGCGTTTACCTGTTAGATACGAACAGTATTATTGAGCGATGGCATCTGGTCCTATTTCATTTCTGTTGACCACGATATATATGTAATATGTACGTGCTCGAACATGTCTTGACTGTATACTTCCTCTTAATAACCACACATGTTTGTTTTGGATATTACATGCTGCTAAATCATGTAACTCATTTACTCGATATATTTCTATCGTATGTAAACCATTGCGTAAATGTTCGCTGCAATATGACTTAGCAAGTTCGATTTGATGATGACCAAGGGATACCATAAAATCTAATAAATTGTTAGCCGAGGAAAGTTCCAACTGATATGCTTCCATTGCAAGAAGTGCGGCTAAACAACAGGCTAGGGTCGGTAAATCACAGAACAAGAGAGGTTACACGGAAACGAACAGTTAACAACAATGTGTGCGCACGAGTTTGCAAACAAAAAAATAATTTACAAAATCGGTCGATAATTGACGGAGTAATCGGTGAACACAACCAAAATAAAAATACAAACAAAGTCTACCTCTTTCCTTTTGGAAAGTCGGTTAATAAATAGACATGCGATTGCAGCCATCCCGAAATATTTGCCGTCATTTATTAGAAGAGTTCTGTTGAATATCTGCAAAGTCTTTATCAGAACTTCACCAAATTTAAATGGGACCAATTCGGGTACATACCCTTTCAAACAAAAAAAGAATTTTAAAAATCAATCCATAATTGACGGAGAAATCGGTGAATATACACAAAATAAAAACAGACAGCCGAACATAGAACCGCCTCCTTTTTGGAAAGACAAGCCTCGTTGCAATATTGAATGAAAAAGATAATAAAAAAATCAAGAATCCCGACTGCGTAAAAGCGAACTAAAAAAACGTAAACAAGAAGAAATTCATGCTGTGCAGTCGGAGGATTCATATTCGCGAGCTGGCTGACCAAAACCAGATGTATCCTCCGACTGCACAGCATGAATTTCTTCTTGTTTACGTCTTTTTAGTTCACTTTTTAAGCAGTCAAGTTTTTTGTTTTTTTTAACAAACTTTTTATTTACTTACTACTTTTTAGTTATTTTTTTTAGGATTATGTAGATTTAAACATATAATTGTTATATATTTTAGAAATCACCTCTTCAACCCCTTTATTTTGATAAATGAAAAAAATCCGCCATTTTTTCTTTGACAATTTTAATGTAGCCAGTGACAATCGCAGGGTTATGACGAATCTATTGACGTAAGAATCATCAAAACCGGCCAACGCGTTTGGTCTCTAGAACGCCACATTGTAACAAACATACATACATAGATAAACACATTACTCTCCTTCGGCAGTCGGGTAAAAATTCTCATCATGCCTTTTGCTCTGAATTAAGCTTAACTTAACTATTGTTTACATGGATATTATTGCATTTTATAGATTTATATGAATATATGTTTATAAGATTTATTTTTAAGTAATATTCTTTGTAGTATACTTGGCAATACAATTTAAACGAAAATGAAGTTTATATTTTAATCTCTTTGAACATTTGATGTATTTTATAGTGACGGTTTACCAATGGTCCATCTGAAGGCCTACTATTTTCTATTATTTTTACGAAGTCGTTATCATTACAGTGGCTATCATGACAATAAAAGCATCTGGTACCTGAAAAAGTTACCGTACCAATTGATTGATCACACTAGGTACCTTTCGTTTTATTAGGGTTCCGTACCAAAATATTAAAAAGGCACCCTTATAGTGCGACTCAGTATGTCTGTCCGTCTGCTGGATATCTCAAGAACTACTAATGCTATCAACTTGAAATTTGGCATAGTTTTAGATGTGGTTTGCCCAATTATATTTCAAATAAGAAAGAAATAAAAATGCGAAGTGGGGCTACTGGGGTATGTGGGGTATCATATGAAAGAGCGCTATTTGCACATTCTCAAACATTTACAATTTTTTTTTAGACCGCATTGTTTTCGACTTTTGACGAAAATATTAAAAAAAAATCTTCCGTCCCCCCACTTATCTCCGATGTTTGCATAGAGAACAATCTGAAACTATACTATGTGATAGAAGATTATGTAAAGATTTCAGGCAAAATAAGATGATGTCTCTAAATAGCACTTATGCAGAAACCATCAACAAAAATTACATTTGTTCCACTATCGGTCAAGGGATGACGCTGACCTAAAACTGCAATATTGTACACCGCAGTGTTAAAATTCTCTGACGAATATGAAAAAAATACGTTTACCTACCTACTCGCTGGTTGCTCTGGGTGAAAAATTTACAATAAAGATATTATAATAGTTAAGTACTGTCCGCCTGTTCGCCGTTCCATCTATCCACCTGTCAGCCCATCCACCTGTCCGCCTGTCCATCTATCCTACTTTTGAAGAACTGTACGTAAACTAACATATCCAAAATATTTATATATGATGGTACGGAACCCTCGGTGCGCGAGTATGACTCGTTATTTACCGGTTTTTTATTTTATTAGAGATGTGTTTGCTCTTGACTCTAGTCTAGGTCAGAGGTGACAGACACAGTCTTCGATGGAGCTTACCCAGAAAAAGCCTGTTCACTCTAACTTTGAAGAGATTCGGGTTGAAAGCGTTCGGAAAAAAAAAAGCAGGCAGTGAGTTCTATTCTTTTGCTGTGCGCATTATGAAGGATGTTTGGAAGCGATTAGTGCGAATTGGTTAAATGGCAACTTGGTAAGGATGGTAACTTGCAGTGCGTCTGGATGTCCGATGGTAAAAGGGGGCCGGTGGAATGACCTTTTGTCAGCTTTTACCCAAGTGGATGTCAAGAATATATTACCGGGATAAACAGTAACCTATGTGCTATTCAAGACTAAAATCTAACTCTATAACAAATTCTCTCTTTCTTTGTTCAGTCTATTTCTCTGTGGAATGCGCTCCCCCAGGAAATCAGGATGGCAACCAACCGATTAACCTTGAAAGTTAAGGTTCGCGAGTATATTCGTAAGAAGATGGCAGTAGTATCGTCACAGCGCTAATGATTTTCCTGATTGATATTTGTGTATTTAGTTTATTCTTTGAGTATATATTGTATTTTTAGTTTAGGTATATGTACTTAAATAAACGCGATTTGCTTGACTTTATATTGCACCTACCACTATTTGTCTCTGCATCACCCAACGGTCGACTGGTAGAAAATGCCCAAGGCATTAAGTCCGCCTATGTACGTTAGTGTGCATAAAGTATTAAATAAATAAATTCATGAAAATCCGGTTAACCATTCTGGCGTGATCAAACATCCATCCATCCATACTTTCGCATATATAATATTAGTAGGATTGCGTACCTTAGGTTAACGTAGATATTCCGTTATCGGGAACCTTTAGCCGCGCATATTTCTCACAAGAAACTAGTCCAAGGCCTTCCGAGACTCCGCGCCGGTACATCGATACTACATCATAACAAACTCGTGACTTCATCCATAACTTATGTATCTACCTACCTACCTACCTATCAAGATATTATTTCTGAGGCTCAAATCGATAAGCTCATGGTGACTGAGAAACTCTTGCTTGTCTAGAAATATGTGAAGAAACTTAAATCTTAACAAATTCAGAGAGGTAAAATAATTGTATGTTTGTTTGTAACGGATAATCTCTGGAAGTCCTGCGTAATTATTTCACCGAAAGAATGCTACAGTATTCCGAGTTTTAATTGGGTATTTTATCATCATCAGGCGTTAACGTTTCCACTGCTGGGATAGGCCTTCCCTCTGTGAAGAGGGAATGCTTCCAGTGCGGGTTGATGGATATTTTATATTTATACCAATATAATAAAGAGGAAAGATTTTTTTGTTTGTTTGTACCCAATAGGCTCCGAAACTACTGGACCGATTTAAAAAATTATTTCACCTATGGAATGCTTGACGGGAGCGAAGCCGCGGGGGTCTGCTAGTTAGGTATAAAATCCTCCCTCCTCATATAGGTAAGTACACAAACACAAAATTCGACACAAGAAACTATTTCGGAGGTACGAGTAGCAATAATAACACACATAATATTTTTCAGCGCCCAAGCAACATACGGGCATTTGTGTTTATTAATGTACTAGCTGACCCGGCAATCTTTGTTTGGCCATAACACACCAAACATTCACATACCCTACCCTACCCTACCCCCTACCCTACCCTACCTAACCTACCCTACCCTACCCTACCCTACCTACCCTACCCTACCCTAACCTACTTTACCTAACCTACCCTACCTAACCTACCCTACCCTACCCTACCTAACCAAACCCACACAATATACAAGAAGATGAATGCACGATGAACCATAGTATGAAGAATAAAAGTACGAGAAGCATGAAAGTGGAATTGTATGAAAGAAGTTTGAAAAGAATAGGCACCAATTTCGTTGGAGGGGATAAGAATTTAAAAAGAAAAAAAAAAAACCTACCTACCCTACCCTATGTCCGTCTCCTGGCTCTAAGCTACCTCCTCACCAATTTTCAGCCATATCGGTAAAGCCGTTCTTGAGTTATAAATAGTGTAACTAACACGACTTTCTTTTATATATCTATACTAATATTATAAAGCTGAAGAGTTTGTTTGTTTGTTTGTTTGTTTGTTTGAACGCGCTAATCTCGGGAACTACTGGTTGGAATTGAAAAATTCTTTTTGTATTAGATAGTCTATTTATCGAGGAAGGTTATAGGCTATATAAGATCACGCTATGACCAATAGGAGCGGCGCATAAATGAAAAATGTTGCAAAAACGGGCAAAATTATTCCTTTTTGAGAGAATCCGTTGCGTGCGCTGCGTAAACGGTTTAAGTTACGCAACAATCATGTATATAGGGTAGATGGGTAGGTACCCAGTTGACGGGAGCGAAGCCGCGTGGGACAGCTAGTATATAATATATAGATAGATATGAAAAGTGTAGCGGTGTAATTACATTCAATAAAATGAGACATAATTAACAAATACTGTAAAGTTTTTTATAGCTAGCAAAAGCATAAGTTTAGCCTGAAACTCAGGCTTTTAATTTCCTTCTTAAGTTTTTTACCTTCATAATTAAAATCAAAGTGAATACAGCCACTGTGTTTCCTGCGAAACTTAATTAAAATATTCTTTCATGTAGATACTAAAGAGTCATTGAACCTAGACGCTGGCAAAGCCCGCTTCAATACAGGTAATAAGTCACTAATCCTGTTTAAGAAGGAAGTAAAAATAAAATATACCTGGCGGAAATCTAAAAGAATTAAGTAGTTTCTTTCACGGCGCTGTCAACGGACTATTTTCACGAAGTAATAAGTGATAATAAGCTAAGTAGTAAGTATTATATATTACGTATTTAAGTTTATTGCATTTTGTATTAAATTCAGAGCTAGATTGTGATGAATTCGTAACACAGCATTATCATTATTTTGATGGCAAACTTAACAACCGTGTTACAATTTTAATTAAATCTTGTTCTATGTTTATTTCAGTTTCAATTTTCATGTCTTCTGTAACATGAATAAATTGAAAATACTATTCTTGATTGGTAGTTTGAAACCATTTCTTGTTATGTATGCTGTATTATTTTATTTCCCCGTATAACCGTTTTGTTTGTTTTAGCTGCCTGCTTTCTACAATGCAAAGGGAGAGAGCCGTTCAAGCCGGCCCACGGGTCCGTTCCGTTCATAGTAAGTTTTGTTTCGCCCATCTCCAAAATCACTTATCCAATATTAATAAAAGCTACACACTTGGCAGCTTCATTAAACGAATATCAAATTAAACCGTATATGAAACTCATCTTGTATACACCAAAAACTTTATTGAGGCGAAAAACTACGGTATGGAAGGTAGGTAATGTTTTTCTTTATCTTTGAAGACACTGTCCTGTTCAAATATCAAATAAAAGATACTCACTATATGTTTAAACTGTAGTAAATAGGTAATCTACATAAGAATTACTTACATGTCTTCATTTCAAGGTATATTTCGCGTCTCGGTACCGAGGAATCTGCGTGGGTACGCTGGTGTCCAGGGTGGCAGTGATCACGACTGCCGTGTGCGTCACCAACCCTCGCGCAGATGTCAAGGACACCAGGCCCATCAACGTGGTCGTTGGCGCCACCTACAGGCACCCGCGCCGAGGCATCAGGGTGCAGGTCACTAGGATACTCATACCTAATCGTGAGTACAGGCTTATGGTAGACACTGCCCCAGACTAGGACTTATACACGTTACTGTACCTAAAGATATGGTTACATTCCTAATTCAAGGGGGCAGCATGCTCCATTAGGTCTATTAAAAACTTTATAACAAAAAAACAAACCAACTTCACACACTACAAAGCGGCAAAACACTACAAAAATAACCTCGAAGTCGGTGTCATTGTTTTTCGTTTTTCGACACTGACTTCGGCAAAGAAATTTTTTTTTCTCTGTAGTATTTTGCCGCTTTGTAGTGTGAAGTTGTTTTTTATATTTTTATTTTACTCTTTTTAGTGTTGGTACCTCATATTACCGTGCAAATCATTTATAGGCAGAGTACACGACTAGGATACATTGTTTTATTACGGCGCGGCGGCGTTCCAGTGCCTACTTTCTGGCTTCATCATCAGATCAGTTCGATGGTACCATTTTCATCAGTACCATTTATTTATAAGTATTTGCTTCATCATAGTCGCTTAACTGTTTGAGATATCTTATACCCATGACATACTTAATATTAAGAAGTTCCAGTGACCATCTGTCACCAGTTCCACTCCACCAAATGATACATTCTGAGTGCAAATTCTTGCCATTTTATTAAAAAACCAATATAGCTTTAGTCTGACAATAATATTTGAAGAGTGCCCTCGATTTCCATGAGATCCCATCAATAAATTCTGATTTGGTAACAATAGGACCATACCCTTTCAAACAAAAAAAAAAGGATTTTTGCAAATCCGTCCATATATGACGGAGCTATGCCCGAAAAAATATATGAAAAGAAAATTAAAAAAATAGGAGCATCCGAATTGAGAACCTCCTCCTTTTTGGGAAGCCGGTTAAAAACCCACCCATACACAATCAAATAAAAGGTTACAATTTCACAATAAATAAAAGGCACTGGAATATTCATCCGTTAGAGTCATGCATGGAAAGCTTTCAACGAAGCTAAATTTAATTAATTAAATACTATTTGGATGGTTGGACGGTGGCGGCGGCGGCGGCGCACATACGGGTATTTGATACAAAAAACTGGCCAAAAGTCATTTTTACAATAGTAACCGCGCAGCTATCCTTTGTTATGTTTTAACAATGGGACACTCTATTCATTAAGAAACCGGTACCCAGAAGGGGCTAGAGCGCTCCATGCGCCCTCAACGTCAGTCGGAACTCATCTGTTGTGCTAGTGACACGTTTGTTTTCTCGGCGCTCGCAAATTTCAATTGCTGTTTAAGACTAATCATACTGTTGTGTTTAGTGCAAACCCCAAAAACCATCATGGAATCTTCAGGCACAGGTATGAACTTTATTTTGAATCTATTGTGCTACTGTTAGGATCACTTTTTCATTCTTTAATTGTACCATAAAGTCATGAGTATTTTTATGCAAAAAAAAACACGTAAAATAGGTTTCCTTCGTCAAATTAAGTATCAGATAAACATAGTTAAGCTAAAGTTTATACATAATCGTGTTCTTTGAACCTTCTAGATTTCATATCAAGAGAAAAACCTTCCGCCTCTTTCCGCCCCTATGAATTATAGCCTCTGAACAAAAATAGGTTTTTTTCGAAAAAAAAACAGTTACAGTTTGTACATAGCTTTTCATTTATGTATTTTGTAAGGTTATGTAAAAAGTAAGCGTTATTTTTAAATCATTGTGTATTTTTAAATGCTTTTTTTATTAGTTATTGTACAAATAAATCACCATAATGCTTGAAATAGAAAATAATGTTTTATTTTATTTCGATTTTATTTCACACGTAAGTCCCTTTGGAGAAAAGGGTATAGAAATGATTGGGTTATACTAAAATTAATATGAAAAATAACTAGGAGGCACAATTGACCCAAAATTACCAAAAAAAAGGTTTTGGCCAGTTTTTTGTATCAAATACCCGTATGTGCGGCGCGGCGGTCGGCAGCCATGTTGTATTTGTTATGAAAACAATATACGAGTAGTTTTGCATTCATTCAATTCCTATGAATTTTTTCATTCGGAGAATGGTTTTACAATACAGCTTACTTATCAATGTCTTCTATTTTTTGCCGATAAGGTAGATAATGTAATAAGTCCGTAAAGGAAACGAATTAGGTAGGTAGTACTTACTTATTACAAGCTTTTATTATTATTGCTTATTTAACTTGCCTTGTTGTTTGGGCCAAATCTTGCAACTGAATTTTAGAATAGTTGTCCCCATCCGATTGACCTGAAATTTAGCTTGTTCGTTTGGCTTGGATGACAATGCTCGTTAAGCTAAAAAGCTTGTTTAAATAAAAAAAATACAAGCTTTTATTTAACTTGCAATGTATGTATGTATGTAAGTGTGTTCGGATCAAATCTTGCAACTGAATTTTAGAATAGTTGTCCCCATCCAATTGAGCTGAAAGCATGGTCGTTTGGCTTGGATGACAATGCTCGTTAAGCTAAAAAGCTTGTTTAAATAAAAAAAATACAAGCTTTTATTTAACTTGCAATGTATGTATGTAAATGTGTTCGGATCAAATCTTGCAACTGAATTTTAGAATAGTTGTCCCCATCCAATTGAGCTGAAATTTGCTTGCTCGTTTGGCTTGGATGACAATGCTCGTTAAGCTAAAAAGCTTGTTTATATAAAATAAAATACAAGCTTTTATTTAACTTGCAATGTATGTATGTATGTAAGTGTGTTCGGATCAAATCTTGCAACTGAATTTTAAAGCAGTTATCCTCCACCGATTAAGATGATTTTTTGCATACACGTTTAGTTTGGATGAAAATGCATGTTTAGCTAAGTAACGTCATTCTAAATGCAATATAGCGGACGACCCAAGATGGCGGACTGATTATTTTTTGTGCACTACCATGATATGGGTATCAAATGAAAGGTTTTGCTGAGAAGAATACGAAAAAATCTTGTTCTAAAAAAATATTTTAATGAATAATTTTGTTTCACAACAGCGTGCTGGTGCCTACACTTATGTATGGAAGTAAAGGGTGGGTATGGCAAAAAAGACATGAAAGTAGGCGTAATGCAGTAGAAATGCGCTCCTTGCGAAGTATGTGTGGTGTAACTTTAAATGATAGGTTGAGGAATGAGGTAATAAGACAACGTTGTGGTCTAAAAGAAGATGTAGTGACTAAAATTGAAAAGAGTATGTTAAGATGGTTTGGCCATGTTGAGAGGATGAATGAAAGGCGACTAACGAAATGTATTTACAAGGCAGACGTGAATGGAAACGCCGGGAGGGGACGCCCTAGAAAGACATACATAGACCTTATAGGTGATGTTCTTCAAAAAGGCCAGGTGCGCAGTACTCATATCCGGCGTGTGTGTATGACTAGATGCATGAATGTGAGTGAAGCAAAAGAAGTATGTAAGGATCGTAGCAGGTGCCGTTCAGTAGTTTCTGCCTACCCCCATGGGAAAAAGGCGTGAGTTTATGTATGTAATTTTGTTTAATTTAACTTGTCCGGTAACTAGAATTTTTCTAGCACTTCCTGGCATTCAATTAAGCTGAAATTTGGTGCATTTATGTAATTTTGGAACCATTAGAAATAATATGTTTAGAAGATACTATGATGTTGGTCAATTGTTGGAGCGAGAAAGTGGCCATAGCAACTCCACAACCAGCCAAGATAATCATTCTGCCTAGCCTTTTCCCAATTATGTCGGGGTCGGCTTCCAGTCTAACCGGATTCAAAGTCAAAGTCAAATGTGTTTATTTCAAGTAGGGCATTAAGCGGAACAATTGAACGTTAAAATTTACAAGTAATAAAAATTGATTCTACCGTGCATTCGGAAACCTAGCTTGTTATGGAGCAGAACGCATAAGAAACTCCACACTTACACTCTTTTAAAAAAAGTAAGTTTTTAACATTATTTACATAAGTACATACATTCATAAATTCATATACGTGAGGACGATGCACCCAGCACTACTATACTACATATAGATATATAGAATTACAAGCAGGTAAATTCCTTCACTTGATAAATAGGAACATGGTCCTCACATACACACACATATTGCAAACACAGGTACCTAATTCAACAACAACGGAAAAGTGTGCGAGTCAATATTTGTTTAAACTAACTGTGAAGTAAATATAAATAAAAACAAAGTGTTACTATAATTTTGAATATATATAATACAAATTAATCAGTTTGATTTTGTCCACAAAATCAAACTGAATGCTGAATGCTGTTTCCAAGCATTCTTTATCTTGAATATAATTTGATTCAGCTGAGTACATACATTTCACATCACATTTGAGCTTCTTAGATGTGTATTGACAAGTGTTATTACATTTAGGTATTACAGAACGAAAAGCGTGTTTAAAAAAAACTTAATACTAATTAAATCAAAATCCTGCCTGACTTTTGACTATGCGCCATCGGAACATGGTAGACATCTCACGTAAACGTTTTGGGAATACATACTCGTACTTTCATTGTGCGTACAGCTATTTAAGATGACGACAGTCGCCAATGTCTTTGAAAGAACAAAACGCGCACTCGTTACTATATTATAAAAGCCTTAGATCAAAATGTAGTTAATGAAATTGTCATCGAGATGGTGAAAATTTAATTTAATTAGTTACGCTTTGAGGTTTTGGTGCGATTGTCGTGTTGTTGTCCGTTTTAGACATAACTTTACAAATTAATTACATTATGTTATACGAATAAAACTCAAAATTTTCTTAGATCGAATTATTGCTTGAAATCAACGCCATCTCAAAGGCAATTTAATTATCTACAATTTGATCTGAGGCTTTTTTTTTACATCATAGAATAATAAGGAAAGTATAAAAATCTACAGCATTTTGGGTCGCGCGGGTGTGAAACGAACGAGTGCGCGTTTTGTTCCCTCAAGGTCAATGTCGACAGTCATCGTCTTAGTTAGCTGTAGTCGTTCACGTCCAAGCGAGTATTTTGAAAACATTTTCAGACCATACGACAGTATTTTCATAATCGTTATATTGTAATTACCTATTTTATACTTGACTTCTAACAATCTATGTATCATGTCCCATTGTCTCTAATATAAACAAAAATCAGTAGGCTGCGCGTTGGAAGGTCTCCCACTAGATGGACCGATGACCTGGTGAAGGTTGCGGGGATCCACTAGATACAAGACGCACGGGACCGATCAATGTGGCGACGCTTGGGGGAGGCCTATGTCCAGCAGTGAAAATCCTTCAGCTGATATGATGATCATGATGCCCTTTTTTTTCCTGCCTTGCAAATCTATCCGATTGGTTTCCGGTTAGATTATACAAATGCAACATTTATTAAATGCTTTGAGAAGATGGTTCTAAAAACTACACGGAAACACTTGAATCTTTGTTCAATAAATAAGTTAGTTACAAAATAATGGTCACATCATAAATACATCAATTAATCTGCCTAGCCTTTTCCCAACTATCTTGGGGTTGGCGTCCAGTCTAACCGGATTCAGCTGAGTACCAGTGTTTTTACATGGAGCGACTGACTATCTGACCTCCACAACCCAGTAACTGGTTAACACGGTACCCCTTGGCTAGGCTGGTGTCAGATCTCAAGCTTCTGGCTACTCGTAACGACTGTCAAAGATCTTCAAATGACAGCCGGGACCAACGGTTTCACCTGCTTTCTGAGGCACGGAGGTAACTCGGTATGTTGAAATGGTCACCCATCCACGGACAGACCTCGTCAAGCGTTGCTTTACCTTGAAGATCGACCCGTGCGGCTGTTATAATTTAGCCTCGGTTACAGTATAAATACATGTAAGTATAAAATACTAAAGAGGCATTTTCAACTGTACCTATCTTGTAACTACTTATTCATGAAATATTTACAAAAAACACTAGAACAATTAAGTATTCTGGGACTGCCTATACAAAACGAGAGGTAAAAAAATAATGAGCTTTCGAGACGAGAGGGGCGATGCGCTATCGACCGCTCATTACCTATGCCGTCGGTTGCCGAGCGACCACTACCCCAATATGGACAGGTAGGTCACTTGTTAATTATGCTGACTAGACTAGCTGCAACTGGAAACAATGTGAAGTGAAGTTTAGAGCTAGACTATGTTACCGTAGCTGGACACTGGCCCAAACAAACAATTTACCTTCACTATAAATTATCTGCGGGTTTGTCTGACACCGATGCGGAAAAAATACCATGGATTCATATTTTTTCCACAAAAAACAGCAATGAAAAAGAAAGTCGTTTCCTATGGAGAAGAACCGGCAAGAAACTGCACGAATACTCTTTTAAAAAATGGTTTGGTTTTACAATATTTCAATGTTACAGCATTAGTACTTAGATACAACGTAGGCCCGACAATAAGTTGTAAGAAACTAAAAAATTAAAAATAATATTAAATAAACAAAAGAAAAAAAGAAAGTAAAACGAGATAAAAAGTTAACAAATGTTAACAAGCATCTAGAAATCTAGAAAGCGCTACATATCAGCTGATTTCCTAAAGTCCATAATAGAGGTCAACGCCGCCGGCTAGTACCTACACGCACAGCACCGCCCGCACTTTTGCTGTCTTTTTTAATAATAATTAAAAATCTAATTGAGCTAGATAGGAATAACGATGTTGAACTAAAAAAGGTAAAAAAAATTTTTTCTAAAGTTAGGGTCCATGGAATTTTTTTTCGCGTCCGTTTCAAACCATCCCTACAGGGTTTAATTATTAGTCATCGATCGCTAAGAAAAAAAATGGAGTCCTAACATACATTTTGTATTTCCAGAAAATATTGTTTCAGTGAACACGCCAAGCGATGTTATCAGGCCGACATTTTTCAGGTTTGCTATTTGTAGCAACTACTGGTAGGTAACATCAAGTACCCTTATCTCGGAACGACTGCAACCTAATTGCGTTATACAAATCACGTTTCCATCACAACCAAAAAGAGTTCCACACCATTGCTTCATATATGTTTAATATGCTTCTACACGACAGCGTATATGCAAGCATACACGCAATGAATTCCGTTGAATTATCAAAATGAAAGAGTATGGAATCGATTTCATGATTATGTCACGGAATTAGGCCGCAGGCGGGCGAGCACGGCCTACTGTGACAGGCTTGAGTCACCATTTTTATCACTGTTGGATATCTTGTGCAGCTAACAAACGACCAATCAACGGATTACTCTCTTTGGAAAGCTACAAGAAAACTAAAAAGGCCGATTATGCAAATAGGAGTTATATTTATTTATTATATTTATTATTTATTATATTCTTTATTGTACACCACACAAATATATATACAGGACAAAAAAACATAAAAGCAAGTGTACAATGGGCGGTCTCAATGGTGGTTATAATCAGAAACAGCGATGGAAAATGGGTCATAAGCAATGAACAATAAGCGTTAAAGTTTGCCCAATACTTAGAAGATACTTTTCAACCCAATTAAAGTTCCATAGAAATACTTGAGAGTGCAAATGTATCACAAAACCAAAGAATTCGACTTGTAACTCCTAAAGAAGTTGTGAGAGAAATTAAAAACAACATAAGCTCGAAGAAATCCCCGGGTTATAACCACATAACAGGAGAAATACTAAAACACCTCCCGCGCAAAGCCATAGTTAAGCTGACTAGACTTATTAACGCTGCATTTATGCTAAAACATGTACCTGAGCCATGAAAAGTTGCTGAAGTTATTATGATTGCTAAGCCTGGGAAGTCACCCCATGAAGCATCATCTTATAGACCCATTTCCCTGCTGCCAGTATTATCGAAACTGTTTGAAAAGCTCTTATTAAAACGGCTAAAACCAATAATAGAAGAGAAAGGCCTTATTCCGAACCATCAATTTGGCTTCAGGGAAAATCATTCTACCATAGACCAGGTACACAGAATAACAAACATCATAGAAAAACGCTCGAAAACAAGCAAGTCTGTGCCACCGTACTTCTAGATGTCGCACAAGCTTTTGACAAAGTTTGGCATGAAGGTCTGATATACAAACTCAGACGCATGCTCCCCGAATTTTCAGATATTCTAGTCATATATAAGCAACAGAATGTTTAGGATAAGGCAAGAGGACGCATATTCTGAGCTAAAAACTATTAAGGCCGGAGTACCACAAGGAAGTGTGTTAGGCCCAATCCTGTACTTGGTATACTCATGTGATATCCCAGAGCTGGAAAACAACACCATAGCGACCTTTGCTGATGATACTGCTATTATGGCTACTGGTTCAAACCACAAAGAAGCAGTAGAAAAAGTTCAACTAGCTGCAACTGAATGAGTCAAAATCGATTCACATTGACTTCACAAATAAACACTGCGATTACCACCCAGTCTATATAAACGGCATGCAAGTGCCGTCTGCAAATACAGCAAAATACCTTGGCATAACTCTTGACGCCAACTTGCGTTGGAAATCTAACGCCAAAAAGAAAAGACAGGCACTCGATATACGCTACAAAAATATGTATTGGTTACTCGGAAGGAACACAATAAAATTATAATATACAAGCATCTTCTTATGCCAATTTGGACGTATGGTATCCAACTATGGGGCTGTACTAAACAAAGCAATGTTAAAATTATACAACAATTTCAAAATAAAGTACTCCGAGATGCTGTTAATGCACCATGGTACATCAGAAATAACGACCTTCATCGCGACCTTAAAATGAAACTCGTCACCGTTATCCAAAACTTTGCTGAAGCCCACGAACACAGACTTCATCGACATGATTGTAAATGTGGAAGCAATCCAGCTGCTAGATAACACGGACATAGTGCGTAGGCTAAAGAGAACTTAACCATTTGAGTTAGTGTAGTGTATAATAAGTGAATAAATACTAGCAATAATACTGTGCTATACATGTAACACGTGAACTAAGTGTTTTTAACATAATATCAGACTCTAAGAAAGTGCTACTGAACTATATAAAAGTGCAAATTGACACTATTCTTAGTCATAACATCATACAATATAATAATGAGTTAGAGTTAAATTGCTTTTTAGTCTATTAAGGCTAGATTGTAATTTATTATTAAGAACCTTAGTTTTTATTAAAATAGAAAAAAAAACTGTTGGGTAACACAAACCGTGATAAAATTTGTGACTCAAGCATATCACAGAGGCCGTGCTCGCCCGACTGGTCTCTGTATGATCGTGACGGATAGTCGTGCGATCGAACTTTGAGTGTAAGGGAAGAGAGAGTGTACCTACCTAAGTTTGTACCCACACTTATGCAGTGTAATATCAACCGTGTGATATATAGATTGGTCGCCATGACTGACCTTCGTTCAGGAGAAATATTAAAAACTGGCCAAGTGCGAGTCGGTCTCGCGCACGATGAGTTCCGTACCATTATCGCAAAAAACGGCAAAAAAATCACGTCCTATGTTGTATGATGCCCCACTTAAATATTTATTTTAATCTGTTTTTAGTAGTTGTTGTTATAGCGGCAACAGAAATACATCATCTGTGAAAATCATCACGGTTCATGAGATACAGCCAGGTGACAGACAGACCGACAGACAGACGGATCGTGGAGTCTTAGTAATAGGGTCTCGTTTTTACCCTTTGTACGGAACACTGAAATAATATAAAAAAAAGTTACTTTAATAAATCAGAAATCCCGACTACATAGGAAGCGATAAATGTTATATATTTTTAAAATCACATCTTCAAAACCCTTTATTTTGATACCCCACACGATGGATTTAAAATAAAAAAATATTGGGCTCCTACAATTTGGCCATTTTTAGGGTTCCGTACCCAAAGGGTAAAAATCTATTTTAATGTAGCCAGCGACACTCGCAAGGTTAAGACGAATTGATTGACGTAAGAATCACCAAAATCGGCTAACGCGTTTTGTCTCTAGAACGCCACATAGGAAGAAACATACATAGACTGATAAACACATTACCCTCCTTCGGCAAAAAGCAGCATCCGGTCAAGGGCGACATGTAAAATGTACATGCACATTATTCAAGATAATGTTAATATTACAGTGCTATTTTTGTTCGCAGTTGCCAGGCTCAACTTGGGGACCCGTGGTTATTTGATGTCCAAGTCCGCAGCTATTTTGCTGCTCAAAAGAAAAATACCTGATATTTTAACAGAAGTACCGTTGAGAGCGTTAGATTTGGATTGGAAAGGCGAAGAAGAATTGAATCTGCAGGAGGAATGCATGATGGTCGGCTGGCATTTCTTCTATAGAGGGGTAAAGTAACATCTTTATTGGTAGGTACCTTTAACTATATATAACAACAATATTAATTTGTAGGATAAAAATGCAACTACGTATTTTTAGGTTTATACGGTAACTTACATAGGTATATACTTCCGGCTCGATCTCAAGTATAGCGTTTTGGAGGTATGCGGAACAGGGTGTAAAGTCCCACAAACCTCCATAGAAAATATAGCAGGATCCTCCCGATCCTCCGACCAGACACAACAGTGTCTGGTCCGGGCAACTGCCCGACGGTTGATGTCGGACTGTTGTATACGTTCAAATCGCGCCGAAAACTTTACTTGCGCGATGCAGGATTTGTGTGACGTCATGTCATTAGTTATTAAGTGGTGGCGTTGGTGCTGCTACAGCGTTTTTACGTACACTGACGACATTACATTGACTTGTATAAATCTTTGTAAGACGGGCACGTAAACTGCATCAAAGTACCTATAGGACTAAGTGTAGTGGGGAGACGCTCTTTCAGTCTCACCAGGGATGTGCCCTAACAGACATTGGCACAGAGGGGACCACGGGGTGGTCTTTTAAGAGGTTACAGGGCCCCTTCTACGTGCTGATGGTGATCACCGGGGCGGTTTTAGTGAGGCCCAGGCGCCTTTTGAAGGTTCCCCCGTAAACAAAAAAAAACCGGCCAAGTGCGAGTCGGACTCGCGCACGAAGGGTTCCGTACCATTATCGCAAAAAAACGGCAAAAAAATCACGTTTGTTGTATGGGAGCCCCACATAAATATTTATTTTATTCTGTTTTTAGTATTTGTTGTTATAGCGGCAACAGAAATACATAATCTGTGAAAATTTCAATATCAATATATCACGGTTCATGAGATACAGCCTGGTGACAGACAGGCAGACAGACAGACAGACGGACCGCGGAGTCTTAGTAATAGGGTCCCGTTTTTACCCTTTGGGTATGGAACCCTAAAAAAGAAAAGGGCTAAGTTATTATTATTATCTGTGCTATAGAATCACTTTCAAACTGTGGCGTATTATTACAAACATAACATTCAAATTCAAATGTTTATAGCTCAACACAGTACATAATCATACATTGCCAGATGTTTAGTGAATGCGCAGTCCATTGTGTTGTACCAATTTAGACATGCAAAAATTATGTTTAGAAAAATACAATATCATAAATGCCAATTAATACCTTATATATTGTTTTCGAAATTGCTTACTTTTTAATTGTGTTTGTTGGTTTGATCCCTGAGCACCAAAAAGTTAATGAATTGAGGTATAGAGGAGCCACGGTTAATGACGTGATTTTGATATTTATACTCCATTTTAAATAACATTAGAATTTGTTACAACCCTTTTTACAGTCCGTTCAACCGATTTTGAGTTCAATCCCGTAAATATAAGGATAACATAAAAAGTAGCGTCCGACCGAAACTGGTTTTCACGACCGAAACCGGGCAACAGTCTCAGAGTCAGACCGAAACTTCCTTACAAGGATAATGTTTTGAAGGAACAATAAGGATAACGATAGTTTTTATTTTTTTATCTATAAATCACATAGCTATGCAGCCTTCAACATTTTCTCTTATTGGTATGATAATCAACATAACATCCCATATTATATTCGAAAAAAAATACTCGCTTGGATGGAATTTAACGCGCCGAACATGACGATCATAACGCGACAACTCCCGAATGCAGTTTCGGTTTCGGTCGTAGTTTCGGCAGGTTTGCCGCCGAAAACGAAACTAAACCGGAACTTGTTTTTTTTGCCGAAACTCGACCGAAACCAAAACCGAACTTTCGGTCGGACACTATAAAAACTTAATTTAAAAGATGTAAACAAGTAGAAGTGTTTATTATTTAATATGAATAATTTCTACGTTAATTTAAAATTTAGTTTAATCCATCAAGTGGTGTGCCTATTTCTAAGAGTCGGGAAGAAATTGGCTGGATGTGATAGGCCGGTTGCGTCTATGCCACACTGTCATTTGGGGTTTTGTGACAATTTTAAACCATCATATTGTAGCACTTTATATACTTTTTATTATATTACATTATATATATTTTTTATATTACTTTATATTATCTATTTAACATATTTTTCAATTTATAAGTTAAGCACACATTTGCACTTTATGACATCATTTTAAGTATCTATTTTATTTACCCACGTCCGTGTGTCACTAGCGGGGTGCCAACTGAAAATCAGCGCTTGGTGTCTGACGTCCAGCAAAAGCTGAGTTGGTAACCCTTTCGGTATGGGCACGCCCGGCGCAATTATCCTTATACCTTGTTTGTACTTTTTTTTACTGTTCTTCTCTGTTAGTTTGTGATTTTTGTTGTCGTGTTGTATCTATGTCGAATAAATGTTTTCTATTCAATTCTTTTTTTTAGAAAATCATGCTGTGCAGTCGGAGGATCAGGTCGTCAGCCAGCTTGCTAATATGTATCCTCCGACTGCACAGCATGATTTTATACCTGTTTTCATCTTTTTATTTAGTTCGCTTACTAAGCAGTCGGGTTTTTGATTTTTAAATTAACATTTTTATTTACAACTTTTTAGTTTTTTTTCGAATCGCATTTAAACATATAAGTGGTATATATTTATGTAATCAACACTAAAAATCCTTCATTTTGATACCCCAGTCGATGGGTATCGAAAAAAAAGAATTGAGTTCCCCCCAGTATGGCGCACAAAATCCGCCATTTTTGTTATTTTTTAACGTCACTTAGGTATCTAAGAACACTTGGGCGGCCAAGCCCTTTCAACGATGTATAAATTATAAAAATCCGTCTAGCGGTTTGCAAGATAAGAGATAATAAAGAATATTACATACATACATACATACAAACATACAAGATACGCGCGAAAAACATAACCCTTTCCTTGCAGCCGGGTAAAAAGCATAAACCTGTTACCAAAACTAACTGTTTACTACAGCTGCCATTTGTCATATCACCAACGCAATAGATGTCAAAATCGGTTGAACGGGTTGTAAAATGGGCTTATTTAAATGTCTAATGTTATACAAATGGAATATACTGGCCTGCTGATCTTGATATACCTACCTACCTTAATTGCAAGTAAAATGTACAATATATCTAACTAAGCAGTCAAAGTGAAGCTTACAAAAAAAAAAAATTGCGAAACTTACGATAAATAAACGGTATATTCAACCAGCAACTTCCCCATACCAACTGGATGCACATGTTTTAATTTAACATTTGCTGCGCACATGTGTCGTTTCTTTTTGTTTTCTCCGTAAAGAAAAGGACAAAATATGTGTGGAGTCCCATGTGTGATCTCTCGTGCCTTTAATAACGGTGTTACTTATGTTTAGATCATCAGAGTTTTTAACAACAGGCGTTATTGTATGGAGTAGTTCGAAGCATGTCGAGTTCCCCTTTTGAGCTCGCCGTCAGCAACATAAAATGGCGATGAACTTTTTGTTGCAAACATTACAACTTCCTGCATCAAACTTTATGCATATTTGAATGGAAATAAAACAGTTGCAAAAGTCACAAATTCACATTCAAACTGTTCTGTTGGTTCAGTAGCTTTATTGCCGGCAATTATATGCTGTGTTAGGTACTGTTTTTATTTTAATATTTCCATAGCTATAGTAAAGTAAGTTTACAAGACTTGTTTTTACTAACAATTTTAGTAAAATTAGGACGAAAATGAATTACATGTTCGGTACTCTTATAAAAATATTCTTATCATGTATTACTGACTGAAATGCCCTGAGTTTCAGGTTTTAAGGTGGAGATCGATGAAGTGGTCGCCTAATACGTAAACCACTGTTATTTTTTCAGGACAAAATTTATCCTGTGGACAAGTACCTCCTCCAACGGAATGTAAGAGTCCAATTCTTGAATGTAGTGAAGAAGAACATGTGGTGTGAAGCCTTGACTATAAAATTCCAGAAAGCTCTAACTAACTTGGGCTTTCATGGAATGATTGATCAGGATGGAAGAATCTGCCTCAGAGACGTAAGAATCTTATTCTTGTTGACAATATTTTATAACGACCAATTAGGTCGATTCTAACTTAAGGGCGGCTGTGAAGTTTGCTTTTCACCTGCACACTCGTGTTGCAAGCCACCATTAAGTTTGAATCTACCTGTGTCTGTTGAAAGGCTAGGGGAAATCAGGGAAAGGGGAAGCATCTTTAAAAATATACAATCTATCTGGACGAAATGTTTGAGGCTGTAACCTAATTTTATCGTAAAAATCTCCCCCAAAGCCCCAAAGTGATTAATATCTCAGTTGATATATAATATACATAAACTGAGATTTCAATCACTTATACTATACCACCTTTTTACCCCCTTAGGAGTGGAATCTTCAAAAATCCTTTCTTAGTTCTCACTTTCGTCACTTGAGAAACCTTCCTGCCAAATTTCATGCTTCTAGGTTTATCGGTGGAACCCTTATATTATTAGGCAGTCGCATGATTTATACAATGTGTTCGGACTTGCAGTAATAAAACTTTAGGGCCACCATATACACTTAATTTATCTATAAAATTTCCTACGGGGTGCAATCACCTCACCCTCAAAGATAGAGCAATTTTAGTACCTGACTTACTTACTACGATATCCACATAATCTAACAACCATGAATTTTGACCTAGTTCTCATAGAAGCGTACATTTATTAATACGGCCATAGCATGGAGAACCTAAAAAATATTCAAGTAACACATAAAAGGTAAGATATTTTTGTATTGAACCACAAAAGTCAATCGACACACTCACAACTCCTTTCCATAAGTAGACATGACGTCCGAGCCCTTATTCATTGTTTTAAAATATGGTTTGCAGTGGGGCAACTCCACTTGCTAATGGCGGTTACACCAGAGCTAAATCTTATTTTAATGCTTTTGGGAACATTAAAAGGTTAGATAATGAACTAACATTATCTAACCTTTTAATGTTCCCACTGCTGAGTACAACATTGGCCTTCTTGGAATGGACCGTAAACCACAAAGCGGGTCCAGTGAGCTGCTGCAGTGTGGGTTAGTGGAGATCACATGTCTGCGAATTTTAGGTTTCATCACGATGTTTTCCTTTTGAGAGAAGTGGTGATGAAATAATTTAAACAATGTAAAGCACCTGCCTGGGTTCGAACCTACGACCTACAACTTGTAAGTCGCGGCCGTTACTATTGGGCCACTATTTCACACATATATATAAAAATGTAGAAGACTTTGCCGAGTCTCTTTTTGCAACTGGATCTTCATGAGTATTATCTACTTTAATAATCAGCTTCGTAACTGTCATGAAAGTTATGAAAATATGAGTGCTGACTCGTGAGTCTCGTGACGCTGAGTCACACCAGATTATCACACCAGTGTGACAAACAGGATTGTTTTTCTCGTTTGTCACACCACTGATTTTTCCACACCATTTATTTTTAACTAGTGCTGTCCTAGTTATACTAAAGGGTTTTTCAACCTTACCGACTCGTAGTCACACTAGATTATCATTGGTCTAAAGCTTCGATCAATAATGTCTAAGGTAAAAAAAATACGTTCGGTGTACTTTTCAGGGTTCCGTAGTCAACAAGGAACCCTTATAGTTAGGCCATTTCCGTCCGCAACTAAGCTCAGAGACTCTACTAGAAAGCATAATTTGGCATGGATATACATATTATTCTCGCCGACGAAGAGGTAAAATAAAACCTTTTTTTTTTTGTTTTACCTCCTGTTCACGTAAAGTGGGGATGTTTTTTTCTCGTCTATCCCATGTTGTGGGGTATCATTGTATAGGCCATTTCAAAATATTATGGGTCTGTGAAATCTATTTTTCGATTCAGGGATCCGTTTGCGTAAAATTAAGCTTAAAATGGCAAATTTTTGTAAGAGTAAAGTGTCTCCAACCCCTGCCAGCTAAATGGTTGTTTTGGATACGTGTAAAATTCAAGGCAGTACTCGTATTATATATAACGAAATTAAAAGTAAAACTATCACAGCTAAGTAGGCTTTACAAGATTACGAGTAATAGACGACCAAATTATAAAATGTACTTGGAAAAGTAAAAATTTTGTATATTGATGTATTGGGACAGCAGTTTTGGAACGGCAAAGTTAATTTTGTCACTTCGTTTGAGCAATGTTCGGTGCTTTCTTGTTTATGAACTTTAGCAATGTTACCTATTTATTTTGGCGAATGTAGCTAATTATTCACTATCGTTTCTAATAGGTATCTAGTACCTACCTACTTCGTAATGTGAACGACCGAGGAATCCATTTTAAAAACATAAATACGCAGATAGTAGATACTCACTCAACTTTATCTTACAGCCTGACCGAACAGCTCAGCCGTGTCACGTAAGTTATCTGTGCTTGTAATACCTAGCTATTATTAGACTAGGTACTTATATATTATTAGATAAATACCTATACAATATCGGATTTCGTAAACCTACATGCCGTTGCTTACGTAACGTCTTTTAATCCCGGACGGAACGGGACGACAATTTTGAGAATATCGTTTCAGCATTTTATCTGGTATGCGAAAAAGCATACCTACGTGGGACGGCTCACAGGTGCTCACGGCGGGACGGCGATTTGGCGTTTTGTATGAAACGCAACGTCACCCCATTCCGTCCGGAATTAAAACACGTTACGTAGGTATACACCGGCATTTAATAAGTCGGTTCGCCCTGTTCAGACGCTACTGACTGACTACTCGCGTTCTGTTTTTTCCTATAGAAGAATTTCTTCTGGTATCTTGCAGGGGAGACCCATTTACAGTCTCCCTAGGATATGCTAACGGACGTTGCATATGGGAAGTTCCGGGGTTGTCTTTTATGAGGTCACGGAGCCCCTAAGTGGTGGGGCGGGGGGTCTAAGTGCTGATAGTGAGCACCCAGGTGGTTTTAGTAAGGTCAAAAAACAAATACTGGTGTATTCCACAAAAGTCTAGATGTCTTTTGTAGGGTTTGCCCGATAAGTTTTAAGAAAAGTTGGTAACTTGCAGCATTTTTTTTATTCTTTTCTCAAACATGCATGGAAATATTGTCATTATTTTCGAAAAAAGAACACGCGGAGTATCGAATTTACGGACAAAGAAAATCAAATCCATTGCAGGAGCGTTTTTTTGAATTTGGAACATTACAACGCTCCAGCAATGTTGTTGTAACTTTTAATAAATTAAATGTATAATATAAAAATTATGCTTATTTCCCTGCATTCATTTGAGAAAAGCACTATTTATGCAATGGCAATTGCCTGTATCGTATTAGTGAAGTCATCGCCTACGGCTCGGCCTTCAAACTCATACTCGACCTGCAATTGCCTATTGCCCGGCCTTTGCAATAACGTACTATTATTCCTACTGCTGTTTGTTTTATCCAGGGCATGTATGGCGCTCCGGTCATCTGCCGCGGCAGAGGTATCGGCATGATGATGGCTCCAGATGCCCAATGGTCCAACTGTACAGGCTTCAGTAACATTATTCACATATTTTCAAGTAATTACCTCCAATCCTTCATGAAATGCGTCAGTGTGTAAGTATTATTCCCTAGTCATTAGCACTGATAGACCTTTTATGGTAGGATGCCTTTGCTTAATTTTATTTCTTTAAACTGCGAAATTGCTTATGTTATGGGTATCCATCTTTACCCGACTACGTTGAAGCTAAAACTAGGGTTTGTATGTATGTACGAATGTTCATAACTTCTAAACTACTTAAAATAATTTAACAGATGAGGCTACGTTATACGACCACGGCTATCCTTTAAGAACATTTTCTTGTTTCGTACTTTTTGTAGTCAGGTTTGAGTTTCCTAAACTATGTTTTATTCTTTTTCTTCAATTCGGTAATAAAAATTAGTAATACTATATAATCACCATCCTCTTTCCCATGTCCTAATATATGTGGGTTCGGCGCAACATAAATTTTCATCCATTATAGTAGTCACAACGGATCTTTGTGTCTCTGAAGTTGGCCGCGAGGCCCTGCGCAGTTGCTATTTTTGTGTCAATGTTGAAGTAGAAGATAGCATTGTATAACTGCCTCTTTCTTTCTTTTACGTTTATCGCATCCTCCTATCTTGCTTACTCTATGCAGTACACTCCATGACAAACTGTTTCCCAGAGCCAACTTCAGAGACACAAAGACTCGCTGTGACTTCCCTATTATTTGTCATCTCACTACACACCTTTTCTCTTTCACACAGTCTATTCATCGTTACTTTGGTCTCCTCAAACACAATTCATTTATATCAATTAAACCATCTAAAGGTACTTTAGAATTGTCAAGTAAAAGATGAGCCAGTGCTCGCCAACTTTCTGCCCTGAAGTTGGCTTTCCGATGCGAAAGACACGATACGGTGCTGTTTTTGTATGAGATTTACTACTGCGCAGCCATTGTAGCCAACTTCAGGGCAGCAAAGAAGTTTGGCGAGAACTATACACATTCGCAAGAGTCGGTAGACCTCTATGGAGAAGAAAGAAACTCCACGGACACTCTTTTCAATCAGTCTAATGTTAATAAAAATTAGGGATTTGGATATATTCTTGTTGGATAAATTTCATATAATTATGTGTGAGAATGATGTAAAAAGACGTGCTCGTTAAAGCGTCTAGAATAAAACAAACAACTCAAATATATACTAGGTAATTAAAACTGGCCTTACATTTTCGTATTTTCTCCGCGTCACATGCCTATAGACCTACCAGAAAATAATAGATACCCTGATATCCATAACCAGGCTAAAAGAGCAGGAACATGTTTTGAGAATGGTTATAGGGTTAGAGGAAGACAAATTAAACGATGGTTACTGACAAAGCCCGATGAATGCCAAACTTACCTGGTTATCCATTCACTTACACCCTGGATGACCTGTACAATGCTTCTGACGTTGCGATAAGCGTGGCCACCTACTGAGCCCAATTTAATTAAATGTAAAATGGAATTGAAAAGAAGAAGTGGCAGTGCGCAAGGCACATTGCTCGCAGAACGTAAGGTTGCGGTCATGGGGCCGGAAAGTTCTGGAGTGGCGATTGCGTACCGAAAGACGCTGCGTCGGAAGATCCCCACTAGATGGGCCAATGACTTGGAATCCGGTGGATGCGAGATGCGCGAGAACGGTCGATGTGTCAACACTTGAGGGGGGCCTATGTTCAGCAGTCTGTCAGTCAGTCTTTCGGCTGGAATGATTATGAAGGAAACGAAAGATGGAAAACTGTATGAAAAATTATTTGACGAGAATGGGAATAAATTAGGATTAGGGCAGGATAATGATGATAAACCAGGCTTAAAATATTAATATGGACAATTATTATTTTTATTTATTTTTATTATAGCCTTTTTGAACCAGACGAAAAGGTACCTTGGGCCACAATGAAAAAGTCGTTGTATACGGATAGTATAGCGGAGAGTTACGATTACGTGCCGGAGTTCTACGACACAATTACTAGTTCCAGTGCTTCTTCGAATGAGGATTGAGAAGTACTGACACGTCTGTAAGGAGCACCAGTTGTCTATACTTACGAAAGCAGAGGATTTTCAATATACGCCTACCTATATTTTTATTGTAATAAATAAAATAAAACATATATTCAAGAAAAATTGTCTACGAATTTATATTAATAAACATCCTGTCTACTTATTTCCATAAATTTACTAGACTTTTAATTTTCTACCTGATCACGTTGCCATTTGGGCAAAGGCGAATCAACCGTATTCGATTGAGATAAAAAAACCAAAACATCATTTCTGAAAAAATCATTTTGCTGCTAAAATTATTTTTTTTAAAAAGTATGAAATGAACTTTTTGAAAATTCAATCCGGTTCTAGACTCGTGTCTACAACCATATAGTTTATTTTTTTATTGTTTTTATTCCTTTTTAGGGTTCCGTACCCAAAGCGTAAAAACGGGAGCCTATTATTGAGACTCCGCGGTCCGTCTGTCTGTCTGTCACCAGGCTGTATCTCATGAACCGTGATAGCTAGACAGTTGAAATTTTCACAGATGATGTATGTCTGTTGCCGCTATAACAACAAATATTAAAAACAGAATAAAATTAATATTTAAGGTGGGCTCCCATACAAAAAACGTGATTTTTTTGCCGTTTTTTGCGATAATGGTACGGAACCCTTCGTGCGCGAGTCCGACTCGCACTTGGCCGGTTTTCTGAAATCGTATGCCACTTTGCTGAATGTATTGTTTTGTTACGGTATTGGCATACGACCACGGTTATCCTCTACGGAGTACGGAATATTTTGTACATCAACAATTTGAAAAGAGAATATTTTGTTGTTTCATACTTTTTAGAGCGTCATTTTTCAGTAATCGGGTTTGAATTTTTGAACTTATTTTTTATGTAAATACTTAGTTTTCGAGAAATATGCACAAAAACGATATTTTCATTAATTATTAGTTTATTAGAAATCTTTTCGCCTCTCTAGGCAAAAACGATAGCTACAGAAATGCAAGAGTACCATACTGTGATTACACACTGAAATCAGGCAAATGAAGACTGTTTCAAGCTACGACTAAGCACACGACTACCATCTGTTCACGATATTTGAAAACACTGCAACGAGCAACAAAATGTAGCGTAATTATCACAGACGCGAATATTTTCACAGATAGATGGTGCTAAGCTACATACGTTACACAATAAAACTATTCGATAGTTTTGCATATTATAATTAGATAAAATAACAACTGTTTTTCCCGAAGGATCAGACAGAAGTGTAGGTATAGTAGTCACAGCGGATTTGAGCGGATCTTTGTGTCTCTGTCAGCCATTGCGCAAGAAACAGTTTGTCGTAGAGTATTCTTCATAGAGTAAGCGAGATAGAACGATGCGACAAACGTACGCGATTGAAAGAGACAGTTATACAATGCTATCTTCACCTTCAACATTGACACAAAAATAGGCGACTTGCAGCCAATTCAGAGACACAAAGAACTGCTGTGTGTGACTACTGTACAGCGTTAGAGATTAATTGCAACGCTGTGGCTGCATGCAGTCTCTACCGGCATGCGGCAACGTGCATGCCCGCCGAGGTATTATTAAATTTAATCAATATTATTATCAATATAGCAGCCATAATGAACGGTGGACGTGTATAGCTACTCAACCAACTGCCACGCCTTCGTCGCTGTTCAAGATATTCAAAGCCAGTGGCTTGATATTGCTTGGTTTTTTCCGATATTTTTGGCACCCCCAAGCTATCTGGATTGTCGATCGTATCCATGAATGAGTATTATTATGTATACAGAAGTGTACGCCCACATTTCAACACCTATGTTTACTCACATGTACTAGGAGCAAGCCTATTGCCATGAACCGGATAAATCCAGACCCTGGCTGCTACTGAAAAATGCCAAATGATAAAAACCAATTATCAATTTACCTGACCTGGGTATCGAACCTAAGACCTCGTGCTCAGTAGTAGCGCAATAGACCAATGATGCAGTTTGTATGGCTGGAGCATCTGATATAGTGTTTGCACCTACTAACTACTTAATGAGCTTTTTGATAACTCGTGCTGGTGTAGGCAGCGATAATCGGCTGGCTGCGGGAGGCCTAAGCATAACATCAGATATTATATATCAATCTGCCTAGCCTTTTCCCAACTATGTTGGGGTCGGCTTCCAGTCTAACCGGATTCAGCTGAGTACCAGTGTTTTATATGGAGCGACTGCCTATCTGACCTCCACAACCCAGTACCTGGGTAACACGGTACCCCTTGGCTAGACTGGTGTCAGATCTCAAGCTTCTGACTACTTGTAACGACTGTCAAAGATCTTCAAATGACAGCCGGGACCAACGGCTTAACGTGGTTGCCGAGGCACGGAGGAAACTCGGTATGTTGAAATAGTCATCCATCCACGGACCGACCTCGGCAAGCGTCGCTTAACCTTGAAGATCGACCCGTGCGGCTGTTATTATTTAGCCACGAGCTCCTCTCCTCTCCACCAGATATTATATACAAGTATACAAATATATAAAAATCATATACATCTGTCCCTTACACACACTAAAAATAACCTTACTTTAAGAGCTTATGGTCACGCCCCCATGCCAGACTATGGGCCGACCGCTTAACTGAAACCGTTACTAAGGTAACAAGAGAGATGTTAACGCCCATTAGCGAACTATCGACTGACAGGTCACTACACCCGCGGCGACAGTCCTATCTAATTTAAGGTTCGTGGTATGATTTTTTATAAATAAATACTCCTCATTCCGTACCGCGCAGCTACTTCAGTATAGTCTCAGTTAAGCGGTCGGTCTATAACAGCAGACGTCATTCGGATGAATGTTAGCCACCCTATATGACAAATTTTGTTCCGGGACCTCGCGTTGTCAAATATATCTACGCTAAGCAAATTCGAAAATCCTTGACTCACAAATAATGGTAACAACTCCAAACGTAAAAACCTTGATACACTAATAGTGGTAACAACTCCGAACGTAATAGTACATTGTGTATTAAGGGCGGTATGTAAGGAATTACGATCGAGGCTCTAGTAGAAGCCCGAAGTCGAAGACTGAGGGCTTTCTGAGTCGAGGTTCGTAATTCCCGTACCGCCCGTGATATACACAATGTTTTTCATCACATTTGCGAGTAATAATTATGAATTATAGCTTTCATACACAAGTCAGCACAGCTGTTATTACGAAATACGTGAACTTTTTTTTAAGCGGTTGGCGAATTTTTGCCCACACCACAGATTATACAGTGTTTCGTTCAGAAACTTTAAGGGCAAATACTTAAGTAGGTATACACCATGACGGAGTGTAAAAAGAATTAAATAATTTGGACCTTTTCATACTATAACTATTAAAATCGATTATTAAGAACATTAGTTGAGTATTTAAGTAACATGTAGTGCGATTGCAAATAAATTCCTGTTTAGATAACATTTTAAGACAATTTTTCAATTGCGTGTAAACTCCTTGCTTGAACTTGCATGACCTGTGTGCTGTGCCATAAATTAAAAAAAATATTATTTACTGCCCTAGGGTTTCATGACAAAAAGAAAGCCCGTGGGTTTTATATGGGGCATTACGGCCTAGTTAACCTGTATGTTTAAATACTTTTTACGTGCAAGCCTTGACAAACTAATAGTGGTAACAATTCCGAACGTAAACTCATTGATACACTAATAGTGGTAACAACTCCGAATGTAAAAACCTTGACATACTAACAGTGGTAACAACTCCGAACGTAAAAACCTTGACACACTAATAGTGGTAACAATGCCGAACGTAAAAACCTTGACACAATAATAGTGGTAACAACTCTGATCATAGTCACACTCAAGAAAATCTAGATGGATGAAAAATAAAACCACAAGAATACAAATGTCGTTCTTTATGATATATTAAACATAAACATAACAATAACTAGATTTACATAGTACATGGGAAGCAACTGTAAACAATACAAATGTGATTCATTGAGACTTACTAAAAGTATTGAGACAGAAAGACACCGTGTTGCACTTGGAAATACATGCATTAAAATAAACAATATCTTTCTAGTTTTTTTTATAATAAGATTTATCTAAATATGGAATATAGCAGGTATCTATAATAAATAAGAGTCTTTGTCCATTTTTAACCAGCCACGGTCTTAAAAACGTGATGTGTACCGGCAATTGAAACAATAAAAGCTTCGATACAATTACAAACATATTTGAAGATACTAGAATACCGGTGACTACCACACCAAGTTTAAAAAAATATTACAAAGGGTATATAAACATTCTGTTTTTGTCTAGTCATTGCTGTCCCGCTGCTGTGCAAAGGCCCCCAAGTGCTTCCAGACATTATTTTCCGCAAATAATTAAGAAGCTAAAAATATACCTAAAGAGGAAGGAGTACTTTCTAAGAATTCAACATCTAATATATGCTTTAGGCACGGACAGTGACAAATCGGTGCACAACAATCCCAAGCTTTAGAAGAGATTTATCAAACTGATTATTTAATATTCTACAGCATTCAATTAAAAATGTCCATCGGCTTATGTCGCTAACTATACAATACTAAATCATCTCTATATCAAACCACGAAAGTGTTTAAACATTTAGTGCCTTTTCACACGCCCCGGATGCCGGGTACCCGGTGGCTAATGTATAGCCCTGTACGCCGGTATGTGTGAAAGCTAACGTACATGGCTATACACTTCGCCCGGCTATCCGTCAACCGGAGCGTATGAAAAGGATGCCTTTTCAGACGCCCCGGTTGCCGGGTAGCCGCTACAGGTTTCCCGGCGGCGAAGTATAAAGCCATGTAAGTTAGCTTTCACACATACATGGAAAAAGCTAACGTATATGGCTATACACTTCGCCGCCGGGAACCCGGCACCGGCTACCCGCAACCGGGGCGTATGAAGAGGCACTTAAAACTTATCGGGACATACATACTCGTTTGGAAGGCAGTATGGATATAAGGAAGTCTTGTCAAAAACTTATTTCTTTATCGTACTTATTCGATATATTTAATTTGGTACACACACATGTAAATAATATACATAGAAAAGCTCTCAAATACAGTAGCCACGGAAATAAATAATAAAAAAAATATAAACCGTTTTTGGTTTGTGCTGCATTTGAAGCTCTACTGTGAAGCTATAGTCGCAAGAGAAATGAGAACATCAGGCATTTCGAGAAATTCCTACCGATACCACGAAATATACCAATTGCGCTGTGCGACAAGTTCGAGAGAGTACAATAAAACTAGTAGTTAAAATAAACTATGTGTCTAATAGAATAAATTAAGATAAGGAAACCAAGGCCTTCAAAATATAACAAAAGTTGTATATTTATGTGTGTCCAGGTATAAACAAAATACCAAATGCATTAAAAACATTAAATTCAAGAATAAATTATATAAATGGCTCTCTGCTAATAGTTTTTACAGTGTTAAGGAGTTCCTGGAATATAAAATCGCATGATGACTGATTGTTTCGTTATGCATGTACTTTTACAATTTGCACGCTTATATCTATTAAGCAAAACATGTTTGTTCACATTATTTACATTACCATCTTTTATACCATGTTTTAGCAAATAAATGATTATGAAGAAAGCAACACAATAATATTAAATAATAGGCAAACCGATATTATGCAAAAATTAGTTATCTATCACTAGCATTAAGAATATCCAAACATGAATTTACAGAATAATCTACAATGAAACAAGAAACAATCAAACAAGAAAGGTGGGTACTTTTCCTTAATTTCGTGGTCTGTCTAGTGATTTCACGAAAACTCTGATGGTCCCACCACAGTCACGACTAATTCGTGTTCCACATGCCTATACTTACGGATTTGATAAAACATTAATAAATTTATTCCATTTGGACACCTTATTAAAATATTGTTCTTGTCAGACTACAAAACTTCACAATTCATACAATACAGTTAAAATTAACAATCAACAAAATACAGGTTTCAATGTCAACCAAACAATTCATCATAAATAATTTAGTTAAGTAATGTATTAAAATATGATTTTACAAAATGATCTTCACTCTTTATGTGATGGTCGCTATCGAATAATATTATGGGTTTTGTTTTATTAGAATTGTAACAAAATTGTCGAATCAAATTGTCACAAAATAAGATTGTTATCGTATGGCAGTGGCGGGCTTGAAGTCTTGGCCGCCATAGGCTGTGTAGTACCAGCCGCCCCTTTTTCTCAACTCCCATCTTATAGGTACTATATATTAATATACTTTCTTGCTAACGTTAATCAAAATAGTTTCAAAATAAATTATGTCGTGATAAAAACAATGTAATATTTACTTTCGAGTCATTTCTTGTTATCATCAGTGTATTTTTTTACAAGATTAGCGGCCCTAGGCCCGGACTTTGAGCAAATCCGCCACTGGGTATTTCTCTTAGGACATCAGACTGTAGCATTAAGCAGAGCACGGGTCACTGAGCATACATAGTTCATGTATATATCACAGTCAAAATTACAAAACTGTGGATTGATCTGGTTTTGACCAATAAGTATTTACTGCAAAAATTAATCAGAACTTTTTTGACCAGTAATTAATCCAGACAATATGGTTTTGACCAATAACAGTTATGACTATTTAAACTTATCAGTGATATATAGGAGGAAGTGCGCTATGTTGACTAAGATTCCATTCACCGTCATAACCAGTAAATAAAGATAACTAGGTGTAATAGTAGTTTATGCAATGGTCATATAATAGGGGTTATTAAAACACGAGCGTGGGTTTATGAGGCGAAGCCGAATGTTATAATAATAACACGCGAGTGTTTTAATACCTAATTATAATAATATGCCGTCGTAAACACTATTTTATCTTCACTCATACAGTTGAAATAAAACAAAATTGGAAACGGGAAAATATGTGGTATGGCGGACAATTTAGATTCTCATTGCGCATGACTGTGCATCGCGCGCATCTACAGAAAATGACACTACTTTTCTACATTAATTCAATGAGTCAATAAATTAAAAAGTAAAAGTGTACTATAAAAATTAAAAAAGATATTTATGATGCAGTTGCTTGAAAATCAAAGGAAAATGTTGCACTGTAATGGTTTTCAGCATTTATTTAAAAAACTGCGCTCTTGCCGTTATTAGAATACCATTTATTTTACCTCTCATAAAATATATAATAGCATACCGGCAGCTCTTAGAAATAAACAGTGTCTGGGATCCTTTAAGAGGTCTTTGTTTAAATTCCTTGTAGACACATGTTACTATTCCAACACAGAGTTTACTACCGGTAAACAGAGGTATAACGATTCCGACTTGCCAATTAAACACCCATGATTTTATTTTATAGATTAAGTTTATATTAAATTGATTAAGTGATTTATCTAAAATTGTAACGATTTGTTTACCCAATTGACATATTTTTAATTGATTTCTTTTACATGCAATCTATGGACATGTTGCCTTAATTGTAATTGCTTGTTTATATTATTTTTGTACTCCAGATATTGACAAAATATAGTGCACATATTTTAACAATATACTATCAGTAACCGGTATGTTTTACAAAATAAATTATACGATTGATTGATCCTTTTTAGGGTTCCGTACCCAAAGGGTAAAAACGGGACCCTATTACTAAGACTCCGCGGTCCGTCTGTCTGTCTGTCACCAGGCTGTATCTCAAGAACCGTGATAGCTAGTGAGTTGAAATTTTCACAAATGATGTATTTCTGTTGCCGCTATAACAACAAATACTAAAAACAGAATAAAATAAATATTTAAGGGGGCTCCCATACAAAAAACGTGATTTTTATGTAGTTTTTTGCTATAATGGTACGGAACCCTTCGTGCGCGAGACCGACTCGCATTTGGCCGGTTTTTATCTTTAATTGGCTTGTCTCTATTCATCGTGGCTTCACTTAGGAACCAAAATCTCTTCCAAGTGTTAGCTATTCTTCAATCAGTTTATTTATGCGTGGTATCAGTTGCAGATATTAATATCCTTAGGTAAATGTTATCTTTGTATTATGTCGGTTCCATATTTGCTGTGATATCATGTGTCAGTGAAGAATTGGTCATGATTCTGATATTAGTTAAGGTACATCCGACATTTTGACTCTCACATCTCGTCTGATGCTGGGTCTCGTCAGAAAGTAATATAAATTTAGATATAAAATAAAAATAAAACAAGAAATATAGAGCAAGAAAGTCTTCGTTCCTTTACTGGTAAATTGAAAAGTTAGTCAACCACCCGGTTGCTCCTGCATAATGGCTAATTATATGTCCGTAACATACTCATCTCATGTCTGTTTGCACTAAGTTTTTTCAACATTAGCCACTATGCTAATAATAATAAAAAAATAGTTAGCTTTTTGTTGAGCTTGTTACCGAAGGCCGTATCTAATGGAACTATAATGTAACTAATCTACTATAATTTCCTACAATATATCAAATTTAACTTCATTTCAAACAAATGTAGGTACAGACTTTGACGGCAGGTGGAACAAAGTAAAAGCTATAACCACAGATATAAATCTAACTAGATAACGCGACTGTATGTACTTCGCGTGTCAAAAAACGGAGTAAAAATACGATCAATGATCATACTTTGAGCTTTTCATTTAGTGTTATCGGCACCGGAAAGCCACCGAACTTCATTCATTAGTAAGTAAATTTATTTTTATATTGTGTGTTGAAAAGTGGCTCGCTTGGTTTTCATACAGATGAAGGAACTTGCGTGATCTAGTTAGATTTATGTTTGTGGGTATAACTTACTATACTTCATAAAATATAGTTTGATCTCTGCGACAGCTGTCAGTATCAATACAGTAACAATAGCGCTTGACATGCTAACAATAACGTCAGAATAACGTATATGTCAGTTTGACATATGTCGCAGAGATCAAGCTATCATTTATGAAGTATAACTACTGCAAACTGGCATGAGTGACACAAAGATAAATTTAATAAAGAAAGTGAATTCAACAATTTCATAGTAAAACTATGTCAAAATAAATACAGAAAGATAGGCCAACAGAAAATAAGCATAAGTTAGAACAACAAGTCGGTTACAATCCTAACAGACAATATCTACACTAGTGATTGAATATATTGTAAAGTATTTACTATTAGCCTAAGAGCCGACTGCAGAAATCTGCAGGACACAGGGTTTTTGATTAAACTTAATTTTCATTAATGATACTTGAAAGTAGAATAGATTGCTTCAGCTTTGCCTGGAAAACCCAACCGCAATCACATTAATCAAATAATTTGAAATTTTTGTTTGATAGTTAGTTTGTAGAGATAGAGGAGCTCGTGGCTAAATAATAACAGCCACACTGGTCGATCATCAAGGTTAAGCAACGCTTGACGAGGTCGGTCCTTGGATGGGTGACCATTTCAACATACCGAGTTTCCTCCGTGCCTCGGAAAGCACCTTCAGCCGTTGGTCCCGGCTGTCATTTGAAGATCTTTGACAATCGTTACAGGTAGTGAGAAGCTTGAGATCTGACACCAGTCTAGCCAAGAGGTATACAACCGTGTTACTCAGTTACTGGGTTGTGGAGGTCAGATAGGCAGTCGCTCCATGTAAAACACTGGTTAGACTGGAAGCCGACCCCAATATAGGTGGGAAAAGCATAGGCAGATTGAGTTAACCCAACAACGTCATTTGAAAGAAAGTGGTGTATAAAATAGAAAAAAAATAAGGTGCCAGGTTACCTGCTAAACCTAGTAACACATGAATGGGGGCTAACTGAGAGCTAGATGATGTTCCACACGCACCCACGAAACAGGAAAAATGCCTGGTCTATGGTAAAAAAAAACTGTTTAGGTAGGCAACCCTGTAGCAATCTATTCCCGAATCATTCATAAAAATTAAGTTTGATCAAAAACAAATTTCCTGTTGATTTTTGCAGTGGGATCTCATACTATATGAAGTTATCATACAAGAATATATCACTTAGCTACGAACATGATTTAACATTTACACGAACAAAACATATCCGATACATTCTTCAAATTATAACAAATAGTATTAATATTATCATTAGAAGGCCTACCAGGATTGCTATTGCCAGCCATTGACGTCGATCTGAAACAACACATCAAAACCATTATTTGGTAAGCCTAGAATATAATAATAATAATAAAATGGTTTATTTGTACATTTACATTCGAATAATTCAATACACAGATTTTAAAATAATTAATGTTGTACAGAGAGACAAAAACAAGAGCGAACTGCTGCCTCCTAAACTAGACCAGGGGCCTGTGTTTTAGGGGCCAATTTTCCTCCAGAAATGATCATACAACATAGACAATCATGCAAGTACCTACACAAAACATTGTAAACTATTAACGATACAATTAAGTAATACATTGAATTAGAACAATAAATTTAATACCATATTGGACATTAAATTGAATAAGATATAGAATATTAAATTGAATAATACATTGAATAATAAATAGAATACTACATTGAACATTAAATTGAATAATACATTGATAATCATTAATTAATACATTGAGAATGTGGCGTAAACTTATCCCTTTATAGGACGGGTTAACAAAGTGGCTACTAAACTGGACAATGACTTCAAGGCCGTTATCTCATAAATTTTTGGACCGACCCGCTAACTGGCCAGCGTTTAAAGTTCGTCGCGGGATATAACAAATTCGCCAGTGGCCAGGTCACTACCGTGCGGCGAACTTGAAAGTTGGCCAGATGACGGGCCAGTGTGCTTTAACGCTGGTCGTAAATGTTCATACGGTTCAATAAACAAATAAAACCTATGAGATAACGACCTTAAAGTGACTGTGCAGTTTACTGGCCACTTTGTATGAGCCGTCCTATAAAGGTTTAAAACATAAGAACAACCATAAGAACCACATCATCGCTTACCATCAGGTGAGATAGTGGTCAAGCGTAAGCCTATAGACAATAAAAAAAAAAATAAGAACAAAGAAGTAAGATCGCTGTGCCCATAACCGCACGGCCCATAACGGCGTGAATGTGGTAATGAGTTTTATATTACATCGGCATCGCTAGAATGTTCAAAAATATTATATTATACACTAGCTGTTGCCCGCGACATCGTCTGTGTAGCATTAGTACTTTGAATAGCCTATTTTTTTATATAGCGCCATAATATTATAGGTGTGTGGGCCGCCTTTCTTGAGTAATTATTATTTCACCTTACAAGCTTCTCCCCCCCTGTCCACCCCCTAAAGGATGATATGCGGGATGAAAACTATCCTATGACCTTACCAGGATCTGAAACTATCTCCATACCAAAATATCATATGAATTGTTTCAGCGGTTTAAGCGTCAAAATGTAACAGACAGACAGAGTTACATTCGCATTTATAATATTAGTATGGATAGTGGACTCATTAGCAAACTCATATCTACGTAGGTACTGCACGATACAAACTGCTCAAACACAGCTTTATCTACAAATGACTAACCTTCGTCCTGTCATTTATCGCCAAAGACATAAGTACTACATTATTATGACAGTATTCACTCACCGTTATTCATATGGAGCACCTTGGCAACTTTCTTTAATGTGGAGTCCAGCTTAGAATCAGCATTCTCGAGTTCAGTATTCAGGTCATCCAACATCCTGGAACATACATAAACTTCTGATAAATATCGTAAAAGGCAGCCAAATATTTAACTTGCATGAATTTTAATTGTAAAACGTGATAATAGCGTGGATTTATCGAAGACAAGCTGTTGCTCGTGAAAGTCACGATTTAGACAAAAAAAAAATCTAGGCGTATGTCGTTGTCCAAAATATAAGTATCATAAGTTATTACTTGTATTTTAACAACAGTTGTATGCCAGTGAGTCTCGTCAAAATCGGTACAGCCGTTTCGGAGAATACACGGAACAAACAGATAGACAGACATACAAAAAACACAATTTCATTTTTTTTTTCTTCCTTTTTCTCTCATAAGAATTCTAGTAATTGGCTGATATTTTGAAAATACAAACAGTCACTTCAAGTTTATTTATTTAGAAGATGCATAAATTTACACGGTGAAGCAAAAGAAGTACGTAAAGATCGCAGCAGGTGGTGTTCAGTACTTTCTCCCTACTCCCACGGAAAAAATGCGTTTTATGTATGTATGTATTTAAGATTCACACCTGTTTTATATGATCTAATTATCTACATTCAATGGACATATTAAATTACCATGTAAAGCAAACGCAAAGGTATATAGATACTTACACGGCCTGTTCGTCAAGTTCTATGCCAATTTGTTTGGACACCGTCTTCAGTGAGCCCACCGAGTGGCTGATCACCTGCAGCTGGTCATTCTGACTGGTCAGCATCTTCTCTTGCATGGACATGATATCGGTGTCATAACCGAAGCCGTCGAATCTATTCGGGCTGTCGGTCTGGTTGGCAAGTTTTGAGTACTTAGTATATTTAGGCGTCGCAGTCCATACGTTACTCAAATGCATGGGGCTCTCCTCACCCAGTAGGGGCTCCCGCGCCGTCCCATCGTTGTCGCGGTTCCTGTTGAGGCTCATTTTGCTCTTCATTACCTTAAACAGATTTTTTCTGTGTCTGTGAATTACTTTCAAAATTCAAGCCATAATGAAAACGACAAAAATCTTTTTTTTTGTGGAATTCCTTTTAATTTTCAATTTTTTTCTCAGTAACGTTTTAGAACAGTTTCTTACTGATTTGAGATGTAGTTGTTATTTAATAAGGTTGTTTTAAAGCCGCCTGTTGTATGTTTGTTTTAATTTTAAAGTTTCTTAATGTATTGTTTTATCTTGGTGTATATAAATAAATAATGGCATTGTAGGTACACAATTATACTAAGTGACAAAACTCGTTATATGTTAATACTTTTATAACACACTAACCAACAAAAAAAAAAGGCAAGATAAATAAAAGCTTCTAATAATACATATTCATAGATTTTTTTGAATGTCTTACCGTCACTTCTTGCTTCGTAGCTTCAATAAAACTTCGTCGTTCAGATATTTCTTTATTATCAATTTTAAATTTTGATGAATTCTTCTCTACGATGCGTGTAAAGTAAGTTCAGGAAATTAAACGATTTACTTAAAGATCTAATGGCTGATATAAATAAAGATAACAACTTGGTAACAAAATGATTAAACATACCATACCGCATGTGTACAAGGTTTTTTATTTTCTCTATATTATATTTATTTTATTTCACTTAAAATAAATTAGAGGTACTGCTTATATTTGTTTGATCATAAAGTTGAGAACTTTGAGGCGAACTACCTGATCACAAGACTGATTCACATCCACTAGTGATCCAATTTTAGATGTAGTGCAGGAAATATATTCTTCATCTATTACTATTTTGTCCTCCCACTCTGTCTGACTATGGCCTCAATGAAATAAAACTCCACGTCACTACATGGTATGAGCGTCCTTAAAATATATCTTAAATCTATATAATTTTTAAAAGGATATTAATAGTATCTTCTAAATCCTCCAAATCCCATTCGATGCTACGGAGTGCGTTCCTGAGCTCCGTAGAAGTCCATTCCACTTCAGGACTGTTGGGTATGGAGGGCGCCTTCGAGATCTCCTGCCACCTTAGGTACAGCCCTCGAGTCTTGTTCAACGCTTTGAACACCTCACTGCGCATTCAAAGAATAAATATTAGATAAACATATACCTAACCACAACATATTAAACAAGCCTGAAAAAAGAATTGTGCCATCATTTGTATAGTTCGCACGCAAGGGTTTTTAGCGTCAATATTATCCAGTGTTGTAATCAAATTGTGCATTTTGCGTCCTAAGCTTAGCCTAAGACCTAAGCTAGGTTAATAGGTCTATTCTGTGCTTGTGTCTAATTGTGTAAGTAAGTGAGATCAAAGATGAGATTTTCTATAATACAGACGTTCACCCGAAACGCCGACGTGCCTCAGAAAGCAGGATAATCCGTTTGTCCGGTCTGTCATTAGGAAATCTTTGACTGTCGATTAACCGTAATGGTCAAAAAGCCAAAAAAACTGACAGAAGTCTTGCTAACGGGTATCGAGTTACCTAGATCCTGGGTGGATGAGGTGAAGCGCCGAATGGCGATGGCTAGAGGGGCAATGGACAAGGTTGAGAATGGTAAAAATGGTTAAGGAAGGTATGGAAGAATCGCAAAATAACCAAAGCTACTAAGATCAGGCTTGTCTGTTCGCTTGTATTCCCCATATTTCTCTACGCAGCTGAGACATGGACACTAAGAGAACTGGAAAGGAAAAATAGATGCTCTGGAAATGTGGTGCTGGAGAAAAATGCTTTCGCACAAATGTTTCCATACTCCAAGAACTCGGCATCAAAGAGCGTCTATCAGCAGTAGTACAGTCTCGAATACTGAAATTCTTTGGCCATGTTTCGAATAACAAATCCATTCAGCGCCTAGTGGTGCAGGGCAGAGTGGACGGTAACTGGTCACGCGGGAGATCACCGATGAGGTGGACTGATCAAATTAAGTCCGCCGTTGGTTGTCCTGTAAATGAGTGCGCCAAACTTTCATGTAACCGAGCCAAATGGAGAGAGATCGTGCGGCGCGTTACCACACCAGCCATTGGACAAAATTCATCGTGGCCATGACCGCTCTATCAAGAGCGAAACGAAGAAGAAGAAGATCTTGGGTTGTGGTTGTCAGATAGGCATAGCTCCATATAAAATTCTGGTATTCAATAGCATTCAGTTATGTTAGACTGGCAGCCGACTCTGACATAGTTGAAAAAGGCTAGGCTTCAGCTCTTATCATGTAGAATAATTTTATATTTCTCATTAACGAATTAACAAGCTCATCTCTCAACTATTGATTGCTCTACATTCTATTTGTGGTAATTAGCTAAACCAAACACAAATAGATATCTCTGTAGCGGCCTATCTAGGTCAAAACTATCTAGATATTGCAGCGCTATTTAGATCTTCCAAACACATTTTAAAAAGCCTTCTTGGTAGAGAACTTCTTAAAACAACTGGTACTACATTAAAGTGCAGTCAACTACAGGCAATTCATATCTTATGTCTTCGACCTTAAGATTACTTAAGCATACCTGGGCCGGTTGTATGCCCAGTACCAAAGAGAGTACCTATAAAAGCTAGTAGATGCCCGCAGAACACCCGCACGGCAAAAACTGGCGGTAATGCCGCTGGCATCTGTGTTGGAGCCTTAGGTATACACACAATCTCACTCAGGCCTTTAGTGAAATGTTACTAGGTAGATAAGATTACCGACAGATCATTAACTTTTCAAAGATAAGCCAAATACTATTATTTATATTTATCAGAAGCAACAAGTTTGTTTTAATGCAACAAAATTAAATGTGTTCTGGGATCTGATTTACTTGTGCCTGTTGCCTGTTGTGTTGTTGATAATGAAGTTTCATCCCTTAATTAACAATTTAGAACCTATTTATCACAGGTACTTACTCACCGTTATTATTTTTGAAACTAGTATACAATCTTTGTAGCTTCTAGATCAAGACCTAGCAGTTTAGTCTGTGCAATGTTTGGTAGTGAATGTACTTATTAAAGATTTAGAAGTTGATTCTAATTTGTTGCCTGGCAATATGGAGCATCATAATATAGACTGATACTTCACCTGCAGTAAGTATGGCGTTTTTGAGTACCCCATACCACATTCACAAGTGAGCCACTGCACTGCTGATAATCTCAAGAGTGCTGCTGATGCCATACCACCGGTCATGTGCCCATTGAGGTATATACTATGTACTGTTTCATGTAGGGTGACCAGCATGTCAAAGAACTAAAAATTCACAGACACGTGACATTTACCAACCTGCCTGGGTAGGCCTGGTGGATTACAGCCCAATCCACTCGCAAAGAGGCCTGTGTCCCAGCATTGGGACATTATAACCTTACTATGCTAAAGAAAAAATTGTGTTAACATTATTAATCAAAACTACAAGCCATGGTGGCTGTATCTCAACTAAGTGAGGCCCTACAATGAAACCACTGCTGTCAACTGGGGGTGGAGCACCTATATGGTAATTTGCCTGGAGCTGAGGGTCATACCATGGAAGCCCATACAATTTTTTGAGTACTTTATTAATGTGCGCCGTTATTTTAACAAAGGTGTCTGAAATGGAATTAAAATAGTACAAAAACGCAATATCTACAGAATCCAGTAAATATTTGTCTGAAAATCCCTAAATATTATTTGGCAATGATCAATTATTTTCTCGAAATTATCATTATTAAATTTGTATCTAGCTAACATCGTGAAGCTATTCAGAAATTTTAATGAAAGTAACCAAGAGATAGGGTACATTCGCGAGGCTGTGCAAACATAATTAATTACTGTAGTACTATGTACTTACTCTTTGACGACGTAAAATGGATCTTCTAAAGTCATGTCAAACAAGAATAACAACGTTCAAGCATAAGCTGATTCATGTGACGGAACAACTAGGCACGAAAATTTGCAAATAAAATTCACACAAACAGATAAACACAAAGGTGTATCCAGACGATCCTTCGCCTATCCCACAAAATATCGACAACATGATACGTACCTACCCTGTATATAAGTCGCTCGATGAGAGCAGTATTCTCCGTCCCTTGCTAACTTATGTAAAATAGGGAGAGCCCGAGCTGCGTAACAAGGCAATGTTGCAATGCGCAATCGCACCACGGTCGCCACGAGCAGTGGAAACGACTAGATGCGACATCACCCCCTCACTCCCTCAATATTATCACAGTACGCACGCACTATCCTCCTCTTTTTCCACCCAAAACTCTCCCTGATACCCCAACCCTCGGTATCACGATCACCCTCTTATTTATTTACGTCAAAAGACTAATGTCATTCCTGACATGACAGTGTGTATTTACAAAACTCGCTATGAAATGTGTTTTTGTTCGTAATACCTCAAGCCACAATGACTTTTGTTAATCTATACCAATCTATACCAATATTATAAAGAGGAAAGATTTTTTTGTTTGTTTGTTTGATTGTTTGTTTGTTTGTACCGAATAGGCTCCAAAACTACTGGACCGATTTCAAAAATTCTTTCATCGTTGGGAAGCTACTGTATCCCCGGGTGACATAGGCTACTTTTTATCCCTATATTCCCACAGGAACGGGAACTACGCGGGTGAAACCGCGAGGCGTCCTCTAGTTAATTATAAGAAAGAAGAATACTTTATTTCGCGCCAGCCAGTGCTGCCAACTCGTCTAAGCAAAAAGGCACTGTTAGCTCTTTAAAAACGCGCTAGAAAGCGCTAAATGGTCGCTGTAAAAAAACGCTTTATTCGGCGCCAAATATAAGCAAAACCCGATTATTTTGATTAATAAACGTATTTTTTTATTAATCAAAATAAGTCGTATACAAGAGTTAATACATTATAGTACTTGTTTAGTGATAATAAAATAAAATAATAACGTGTTAATATAATTATTTCATAATATAAAGGAAATAAATTAATTCACCATCGTCTGATTTTATTACAATTGCTTCTGCCGCCGAATTAAATGGTTGGTCAGGTTGGTATTGATCAGTTTTGGACATGAATTTATATTTATATGTGGATGAAATTTATTCAACACGTCGCGTCGTTTAGATGTTGATAGTTTACGAAATTACTTTTTTTTTTAAAGAAAGTTCAAAGTTTCAAAAAGCGCTAGATTTAGCGCTAGGCGCTAGTACGCGCTATTTAGCAAAAAAAAAGCGCTAGATCTGGCGCTGAAAGCGCTAAGTTGGCAGCACTGCCACGGCTACTTCATGATATAATCAAACATAATAATAGTGATCTTCATGAAATGGTCTGGTCAGATCAATGAATAATCAGCGTTTAACGATATGAACAACTAAACGCACGGCCATTTCATTATATGGTCTAACTTAATAGTGATCTTCATGAAATGGTCTGGCCAGATCAATGAATAATCAGCGTTTAACGCATAGAGTATAGGTTTAACGATATAAACAGCTAAACGCACGGCTACTTCATGATATATTCAAACATAATAATAGTGATCTTCATGAAATGGTCTGGCCAGATCAATGAATAATCAGCGTTTAACGATATGACCAGCTAAACGTACGGCTACTTCATGATATGGTCAAACATAATAATAGTGATCTTCATGATATGGTCAGGCCAGATCAATGAATAATCAGCGTTCAACGATATTAACAGATAAACGCACGGCTACTTCATGATATGGTCAAACATAATAGTAATCATATCGTAATCGTATCGTAATCCACAGTTCGAGGCGCTGATATTGGTTTGTTTTTCTCATTCAACACGGCTGCGGACAATTATTCTGAAAAAATGGTTGTAATAACCTGAGCCAATTATTTATTAATATATTTTAAGTTAAAAGTGAAAAGAAACATCGTTAAGACTCAAAACTATATGAATTACGATAGTCACTCAAAAAACGAGCGCTACGTAAAAAACCTTGGGGTTCGGAATATTAATGTTATGGCCAAACGTGGATTGACATATCATCAAATGATGACCATATGGTCAGGTTTAGCTGTCCTTATCGTGAAATAGCCACATCGTAAAGTAATCAATTCTAAGATCTGGCCACGACATGGACTTCGCTGACAACTGTGAAGAAAAACATTGTGACAAAACCTGGACTTATACAGATAACATAAGATGAGGCCTTTGTCCTGCAGTGGATGGGACAGTAATAGGCTGGTATTATTATAATTGTAACAAATATTTGTCTGATGAAGACAAAACAAAACTCTTAGTAATACTTATTTTATTCTCGGTCTGAAAAAATAGCGATTTTTAAAGCTATTTGATAGTTGGAATTTGTTTGGGTGGTATGCGCAACTAATTTGGTTGGCCAACCACCTACCAAAACAGATCATGTAGACGGTTGCTGGCCAACGAAATTGAGTTGAACTGCCAGCAACCTTGGTATGCGCTTGTGACCAATTTGGTTGGACAACCACCGTCTACACGATCGTGTTTTGGTTGGAACAATCACCGACTGTGTAGAAGGGTTTTGTAAGGTACAATGAGTTGTGGTTAGAACCTAAAATTATTGAATAGACTCTGGCTATTATAACTCTGCAGAACTCTTAATTGTATCCCCAAACAGTTTTGTTTGCGGCTCTCTTTCGTGGCACTTGAGTTGTCAGATTGCTTACGCTGTACATTGTTTTTCACATCCAATTAGAAAATGGTTAAACCTATTAAAAGTGGATTGCGGAACTTATGATTTTATTATTATGTTATGTAAATTCCAAGATGTGAAGGAATAGCACGATATCGTTTTTAGCAAAAATCGACAATGTTTACAAGATGTGGCATGGTATCTTGCCTTTTGATTTTTGTATAATAGATTATTTAAATACTCATATTTCGAATACTCATACGCCTGTTCAAGTTGTTTACAAGAAGATCGTGTCAAATTACAACTTATGATGCAAAACAAATAACATTGTGGTTTTACAGTAAACACACAATGAGAAAACAGTCACTCACAGTGATAAAATTGTATCAAATCCACACTGCATCGTATTAAAGTGACTATTCTTTACCAGGAATGAATCAGAATATAAACAAAATAACTTATCAAAAAGACCAATAAAAAAACAATCAAAAATAATTTTCATAGTACAGACGGTGTTACCTTCCCCAAATTTTCGGTTGCCAACATTTTTTTAATAATGCAGAGTTATAATAGCCAAAATGATGATTTTTCAAGGGCCAACCGCCCGACTGTGTAGATGGGGTTTAATACGATGGGTTGACTATGGTAGAGCTGCTCTGTGGTTAGAGCGTAGTATTTATTTTCACTCTACTTGACTATGAATGTGAAAGCACACTGACAGCAGTCACAATGTAAAGTCGTATCTGTCGAAATAACCTGGGTCATTTTTAATTTACTCTATGTTGCTCCCCTTGTCTTCACAGTTCATGCTAGCTTACATGAAATATTATTTTGTAACTTTTATCATATATAATTTAGTGTAATTCAGTAAAATGAATTCTGTTTTAAATCCCGAGGCTCCAGAATTTTATCCACACTTGACGTCTTTTACACAGGTACGTGATTCAGCGAGTTCCTTGACTCTGTGACAACAAGCATGGTGTTTTTTATTGTTTTTCGTTCATAAATTACGCGTAATTCTTATGATCTATGTTCAGAGATGTTTAAGAATAATACATTTTGTTTAGATTTAGTCGAACGAATAATCAACACAATCTGACTCTATTGTCATATGATTTAGTAATGTTCTTATTGTATCAGTATGAAACTTGTGTACAAAAAATGTCGTAATGTGTCTTGAACACAATGCAGATGAATTATTTAGTCTCTAAATTGCATCACAAACTATCTAGGGGCATAACATTGAATACCATGTGATTACGCATGTGAATTATTACATGGTTAGATTAGATCTAAGAATAGGTCCTGAAAGTGGCAAATCCAAATACAAATGTTCTTTATTGTTATTGTTTATACCCAATGACAAAGGGCTGGTTCCTCAATTGAGAGTATTCAGAGTTAAGAATGTGTAAAACCCTACTTTACATCCAATTTTTGGCAGGTTTTCAGGCTAAAATAGAGTTAAACAAATACTCAACCTCAAATTCTTAATTCAGAAATTAGGTGTAATATTAACTATATAAAATCATTGGTTTCAAAATCCAGTTGGTTGCTTATTGCAAAATCATTTCTAACACTTTTATTGTGCAATTGGTTTTGTAATTCCAAAGCCTTTAAATACTTGTAGTAAAATATGTAAGAAGTATTGTTGTTTTTAAAGCACAATTGAATAGATATATAAAATTGGGGCCAACTCCCACATAAATCATGTGGTTGTATTTAATATGTTCATTTATAAACGAGTTTTGTTGCAAAACAACATTAATTGATATTGTTTAATTCTAATACTGTTGTTTTGCAACAAAATCACTATCATATTTACGCAATAACTGATATGTGTGGCCCAAGCCCCAAAGGCAAATTTATGCACAAACCAAAGCTATTCTTTCTGTTTTTTTAATGAGAATAGATGTTAAGCAGCTTCTTTATTTGGATAAAGGAAATAAACACTTTAGTTTAGTTCTTAAATTGATATTCCTAACAGAATATGCTAGAACTGACCAGATGCCAGGTCAGATTTAACAGTTGCCTGTTTTTTTTCACTTTTCTGCTGGTAAATATTTATATATACGTTTTTTTATTGATGCATAGGTTATTATGGTCTCGGAAAATAATTAACACGCTATACAGGTTGAGTTTTTTAAGTGGTCGTGGATGGCCAAATCCAAAACTATGAGGACCACCTATAATTGGTAATGTGTTGATGTGATATTATAAGAGAAATTTTCTCTTCTTCATATATACAACCTTTTATGCCTTCCTTTTGACCATAGAACACCTCTCTTTTAGTTTATCTACAAAAATTACAGGTACAGAGGCCACTGGCCAAATTTCACGAGTATGTGACTTAATCTTGAACATGCAACTCAATCATGCCAGGTGTGATCAGCACCCTAATTGTGTAAGTTCAAAGAATAAGGCACGGTATGCTTGCCTCGCATTCATTGCTTTATATGTTCAAAAATCCATCTACTCAATAGCATAAAACATGCAATGAATTATCAAAATGAAAAGGAAGAGATGTGCTTCGTGCTGTCACAACAGATACACAATTAGGGTGCTGGTCCTTGTGCTACTCTTTGGATACTTTAATCATGATCCACTATCTTACGCCTGGCTTTTTCATTGTAAAACTTATTCAATTTGGAGTCAGTGACAGGTCTTGACTGCAAGGCAACTCTGGGTTTTGGATTATTAGTTGACAAGCAAGTCTGGGTGGAAAATATGGCGCTTTTTTATGTTCGATCTTTTTTGTGGTCTTAATAATCTACACATCATTATAAAAATATAGTAAAAAGAAAGATTTAATTCATATAATTCTGGGGAACTGTTCAATCAGCTCTGCCATAATTTGCTTAGGCAAGTCAATTCCAAAACTACCCAGACAAAGAAGCTACTTGACATCTAATCTCAATAACAAAATACTAGGAAAAGATATAGTTTGTTCGTAAGTTTGAGTTTGGGGCTTGCACCACATTATTTCTAATGAGTTAATTACTCAATATTTAAAACTTAACATATGCTATACCTACAACAAAAATTTGAAAAAATGCATGCCTGGATATAGTTAGAGTGATTTATATATCTGAAATGAAAAATTGATATTAATAATATGGATTGGGTACCACTATTTATTTCTAACAGTCTAATTTTAAGTGCCATAATGATTTTCAGAGTTCTGTTCTTAGCTCAGAGATAATACAAATAAGAGGAATATAATAATCATTATGTTTCTATTATTTTGCTACTATTCATTTATTTTTTCAATTTAATGTTCCATGGCTGGTTCAAATCTGGGCAAGTATCAGGGCGACTTTTTCAAAGTCATATGTACTTTTAAAGTTTATCTTGGAGATCACTGTCAATGGTGAAGTAAAAATTTGTGTGAAAACCTGTACTTATTGCACTAATAATATTATAAAAGCGAAAGGTTGTGAGTGTGTGTATGTACGTGTGTTTGTATGTTTGTTACTTCTTCACGCTCAGACGGATGGACGGATCTGGATGTAATTTGGCACAGAGATAGTTTAAAGTCTGGAATAGCACATAGGATACGTTTTATCCCGGGAAGTGTTAGGATTTGATGAATATTTTGTATGAATATATGAATACTTTTTGTTTATTATTTCTTCATTTTTATTCTGTTGATCTATGATATCAATGCAAGTATCACTCTACCTAAATCTGGGTTCTGGTAATAAGAAATGTTTTAAACATTTTAGACATCAAGGATTTTTATCTTGTATTTTCCGACCCGCACTAGGCCTGCGTGGTGGATTACGGCCCATTCCCTTTCACAGAGAGGATGCCTGTGTCCCTGCAGTGGAAACAATAAAAGGCTGGCAGAATGATGATGATGATGTTTTTTCGTAAACATGAATAATTTGTCCAATTGTTACAGTAATTTTATTTTATTTTGCTTCTATAAATATTTGTTTTCTTTTTTAAAGAGGTTGCCAGACGATAGGATATACCCTGTATCGTGGGTGGGTTCACAGACACATCTCACAAACACAAAATCGTAGACCTGGAACAATTATTTGTGTGCCATATAAATAAATGTTCTGTCTGATTGAGACCAAGCAAGCTTATCGGGTCGTATATTGCTGTTGTATGCATGCATCAGTCACATCTCATTCTATAAATCTGATCTTAAATTCTTACTACAATCTTGATCTAATAAAGCTTGATCTAAATAAAAAGCAACAATTTTTCGTTTTTCTTAGAAGAATGCAGTCATGGAACCATGTTGAGAATATTGCAGATTGTAACAGTGTAATTCCAATGTGATGAATACTTTCAGGGTGGTTACGTGAAAGTGAACAAATCAATCAAATCTGCAAACACCTTGCCTGCTGGAACCTCACATGGGTTCTTCAAAACTATTACTGATTTCAACATTGTATCAAGCCAATTAAGCGAAAATGTAGTTCAACAATCGAACCAAATAATTTCAACCGAGAAACGAGCTGTGAAGTTAAAAAGGTAAGACTTACTATGCTACTATTATATTATCTGTGGTCATACTAAGAATTAATACCTAATCTTGTGTCCGTTAATGTCATGTTGTGTTACAAAGGAGTAAATTACATTGTGTTGTGTGTACAGACTTCAGATAAGATAAATCAGATTGTTCATCAACAATTTTTGAACAAACTTGTTGCTTACCAATCAATGTATATTTCTAACTAGCTGTCCCACGCGGCTTCGCTCCCGTCAACTGGCTACCTACCTACCCATCAACCCTACCTACTCTACATACATGATTGTTGAGTAATTAAACCGTTTACGCAGCGCACGCAACGGAAGCTCTCAAAAAGGAATAATTTTGCCCGTTTTTGCAACATTTTTCATTTATGCTCTGCTCCTGTTGGTCGTAGCGTGATGTTATATAGCCTATAACCTTCCTCAATAAATGGACTATCCAACACAAAAAGAATTTTTCAATTCCAACCAGTAGTTTCTGAGATTAGCGCGTTCAAACAAACAAACAAACAAACAAACTCTTCAGCTTTATAATATTAGTATAGATTATTTTTGACCTGTGTCATATGCAACATTGCGCGACTTCTATGGTCATCTTCAGATGATGAACGTTGCAGTACCTATTTCTGCGACAGAAATAGGTACTGCTCGTGCCTTGTTGCAGTATTTCGTCGCGGCACTTTCGTCTTGTGATTATAAAGCTAAAAATGTTTTTTATTCGATTCGATAATTCTTGTCAACCACATTAAAGACACAACTTACAGTGTAATTTTGTCCTTTACGCGTGAATAAATGTATTTTGCTACGTAATTTAGAAAACCTTTATCAGTGACTAATATTGTTAACTGATAGTATAATCTTTATTTATTTATTCATGTTCTTTGTTTGCATAGCTTCATCATTATCCTGTTCTTGTGCTTACATGCTATAAAACTATTTGCGAACGCTTTACGACAATAATAACAAAATGTTAATTTTATACTTTTGCGTGTTCAGTTGTATTTTAATGTTATTTATGTAGAGTACTTTCATTATAAGAAGATCTTCAATGGTATAAGTAAGTCTTGTGGCTACTTACACAGAAGCAAGCTCAGCAGCTTTCTATGGTTAACCAAATCTGTTTATAGAACATAACTGCGAATTTCATAAATATTTGAACATGCGTTACTCGCCCCACATTGCTGCTTCAGTACCTATTTGCAATCCGTATTTTAGTGTTTTTTGTTCGACGTATGCAACCTAAGCTTGTAAGCGTTTAGTCTACATTTGACAGATTCTACTTTTGACATCATAGACTACTTTTGACAGATTCTACTTATGACAGCTTATTTATATAAAACAAAGTTGGGTTAGTTATACCATTTATAACTCAAGAACGGCTGGATCGATTTTCATGGTCTTTGATTTGTTGGATTTGTCTCTGCCCTGAATTAGCAGAATAACTATTAAAACAACGAAGAAGTGAAAAAAAAAATTAGGTTGTTCATTTTCTCATAAATTTTGTTCGGAACGGCTTTTACGAAACTTGAACATGAACGAAAAATATTAAATACTATATAATACAAACATTTAATACTAGGTATAAAAAAAAATGTTTATCAATAAATATAGTGATCTATCAAATGTAGACTAAACGCTTGTAAGGGACCTTCCTGATGGCGCAGAGCAATTTGAATAGCGTCTATAGCCGAAATCATACACGTATTTTCTAAGATATAAAAATCGCTTATCGTTGTGATATAAATCCAATCGCGTCGAGCTATCAGGTAGATCGCTAAATAAAAAACGTTCTTCGTATCAGAAACATTGATACAGTTGCTATGTTTGCATTTGCTTATTTGTTTTGCACTTTCTTCAATCTACAGTATTCGCCAATCTTCTTGGACGGGCTGAACATATGCTTTCCGATGCGCGATTTATTACTGCGAAACCATTGTAGCCAACTTCAGGGCGCCCAATAAGATTAGAGATTACTGTACCGCCGCTGTTTACGATTGATTGTTACTCAAATGTATCCTACTTTCAATGAGTCGAACGCCACCATGGCTAGCAATACACATTCAGGAATGTCGTAAATTTCCTGAGTAAGGGCGTTGGTACACTCACTCGTATTTGCTTTCTGTTCGTGATTATTTTTACGGATAAATGCCGATCTGATTATTAAAATGATGGTAAAAAATCACGAACGCGTAAAAAAATTTAGTCGAATACGAGTAAGTGCGCAAACACTATTCATTTTATCAAGTAGTTTTCAAAATTTTCACAACTACGCAATTGCGAAACTAAAATCATAATTGTTGAAAACATCGCTGCGATATCTGTATCTAATATAGACAAAATTATTGTAAAACCTTCTGATTAAATTTCATTTTTCAGCGATAAACTTGAACACGAATCGAACACTGAGAAAATAGGTGACGTTAACGACAGTATGCTTGAAAGGATCAGCATAAATATTGATAAAGCTGGAGGCTTGTACAAATCTACTGGCACGTTTGAAAGTGTAGTACCAGCAAGACCCAATGTGAATCAGTGGAATTCCTCTCCTGTCATTGCGAAAATACAGGTTGGTATGATTTTACTTCAGTTTTACAGAGTATTCTAGGGATTGGAAGTTTCAACGTAGTCATCAAACAGCTCGTCAGGCGGCAATTAACCTCTGGTGTTCGAGTCTAAAGCTTTTCTTCAGCTTCAGCTGCTGGCTGTATACGAGTATTTTTTGCTCATTATTCGCGAGTTTAAATGTATTGAAAAACGAATAGCGTTACGCCGCGTCGTCGTCCCCAATCACCTTGCTTGACACTTATTTTAAACACGTGCTATAGATAGTGCATTAAAGTCGCAAATGAGGTCGCAGCCTTGGGCCGCAGGACGCGCGGATGCGGCCTCGTCAGCGGTGTTGATAAAGACATTGATAGTACCGAGACACGCGTCACCACGCCGCCTTTGATACCATCCTTATCCTCCCAATATGCTGCGTTGATTGGCAGTTTAGTGTGTAGTTCTCGTCTTAAAATCAACTTTCTCATATGTACTTTTTTGTTAAAATTGCAATCTTTTTAGTGGTTGTCCAAGATAACTATAACTTAATCAATGATAAATTTTCCAATTCCTCTTTAATTAATATAACACTATAACAATTCGCATTTGAAACTCAATACTGCTTTTTAACCTACTGCCCAAGTAGGAGAAGGAAACTAAAGAGCTTAAAAGTAAAAACCAAACAACTATTTACAAAAAAAATACAATCGTCTTCCAAATAAAAACACTACCAAGTGAAAAATAACTTCAATTTCTGCAGTCGCGCGGTGTCAAAAAACGAAACCAGAAACACCGTTTTTTTGTAACAACAAAGTATCTAACTGTACCGCATAATATTACAATTTACACAGTAAAGTAAATGCTTTGTTTTTCAACGATAAGCAGACGTCGAAATTAACATAAGTAATAAAAAGTTTTTTTAGTTAATACTTTATTCTCTATTTAAGAACTGATAACATAAATTGCTACTAATTGTTTGATAGAAAAAAAGTTTTTACAAAAAAACATTTAAAAAAAAATTCTACCGACTTCCAACTAAAAACACTACAAAGTGAAAAATAAATTTCTTTTTCGTTGTCGGTGTCTTTGGTAGGTACCAATTTTTTTCGGTATGGACACCGACATCAAAAAAGAAATTTATTTTTCACTTTATAGTGTTTTTAGTTGGAAGTCGGTAGATATTTTTTGTAAAAAAGTTTTTTTATTTTACACTGTTTAGTTGTACCTATTAAGCAACTTGCCTTTAGTAAGGTAGGTACTTATAATGCCAGAATAGATTACCCGAATACCATGAACATAGCCGGCGAAATGAGAGTGTACCAAGGTGAACTGTACACATCTGCGTACCTCTTATAGTGTACTGCCGTGATGTTATGTTATGAAATGGTATAAACAATAAACATACATGCGATTGCAGCAATCCCAAGAGATTTGCCGTTATTTATTGAAGAGATCTGTTGTATATTTTCGAAGTTCTTCATCAGATCTTCACCAAATTAAAATGGGACCAATTTTGGAACATACTCTATCAAACAAAAAAAGAATTTTCAAAATCGGTTCACAATTGTCGGAGATATCGGTGAACATACAAAAAAAAAAAACTATATGAAGTCGAACACAGAACGTCCTCCTTTTTTGAAAGTCGGTTAAAAAATTGTGTTTCGACGAGTTTAGGTACGTGTTTAGGTAGTTGTACAACTGTACAAGTCGCAGTCATCAAACATTGCACACTGCTACTGCACCTACCTGATAGGCATCTGATCAGCGTTGATCAAAGCATAGCTCTTTTGGGTGTTGTGCTTAATAACACCCCGACCGCGCTTTATTGCTGTTAGGTACATATAGTAAGATCACTTCCATTACTCAATAATTATAATAAGTGATAATATTATAATAGAAATTAAATTTAACGTTTCATCTTTAATTGAGAGTATAATATATTTATATTCCAATATCATCTCACTACTATTACTTTTCCGTATAAATAGCTCTACTTCTATAGAAAAACTTACAACTGTTAGTAATACTGTTGGTACGATAGCAGTGTTTCTTTTCTTTCCACGTCCTTTAAACTCTCATGTATCACTGGCTTATTCTTAATGTTTTTTAATATTCCAGGTGGGCTCAACAACATTTATTGGCGCTAAAAATATTCCTCGACCTCAAATCAACTTCAAGGATACGATCGACAATTCAGATAGCCTGTGGGTGCCCAAAATATCGGACAAACCAAACAATATCAAGCCACTGGCTTTGAATATCTTGTACAGCGACGAAGGCGAGGCAGTTGGGTGAGTAGCTATACACGTGTATCCGTCGTAATGGCTGCTAAATTGATAATAAGATCGATTAAATTGAATAATACCTCGGCGGGCATGCACGTTGCCGCATGCCGGAAGAGACTGCATGCAGCCACAGTGTCGCAATTTATCTCTAACGCTGTACAGCAGCCACACACATCAGATCTTTGTCTCTGAAGTTGGCTGCAAGACCCTGCGCAGTTGCTATTTTAGTGTCAATGTTGAAGTAGAAGATAGCATTGTAAAACTGCCTCTTTCACTCGCTTACGTTTATCGAATCGTCCTATCTCGCTCGCGCACGCAGTAAACTCGATGACAAATTGTTTCGTGCGCAATGGTTCGAAGAGCCAGCTTCAGAGACACAAAGGTCTGCTGTGACTACTGCAACAACGTAATAACCGCTTATCTACTCGTGACCGCTGCCATATATAGCACCTGTATAGAATTGCATACAAGCTAAATGGTCAATTCAGTAGCCAATCAAACACATTGTTGCGTAAGAGATGTTCTTCTATTCAATCATGGTCCCTAGACTTGTATACCATTTGCACTTTGGACATAAATCCAACCACGTACATACCTACTGGAGAAAATAAGAAATGTTTGTGTACTTGACACACATTTTGAATATAGGCCTAATTCTGGAGAAACAGAAATTATATTGTATATTTAAATAATCCTGATAAGTTTAACTTTCTATATTGCACCTATCACTGTTTATCTCACCATCACCCAAAGGTCGACTGGTAGAAAATGCCTCAGGCATTAATTCCGCCTCTGTACTTTTGTGTGCATGAAAATATAAATAAATAAACTTTGTATTCCGTGTTGTTTACTTCCGTTGACAATATAATTTAGGAATTACACTACAAAATTATTCTATCAAACTTGCCTCTTCTGTTTTCATGTAGTAGCTTGTTCTTATTGACCCCTTGACCGCGCCACTAAGTGCAGTAAATTGCTACCATGACGCCTAGCAATAAATTGACACACTCAATTTCGATCATTTTCGTCTATTAGATACATATTATGACGGGGGAAATGTTAACAAACCATTCCGCTGGTTATATATTTGGGACTTTGAGATCACCATTCAATAGTAAAACACTAAGTTTTTACAAATGAAGTTATAAATATTATGTGCTGTATTTTACATATTTATCTATTATACGGTATCATAGGAACGTCTGCTTTCTTCATGTGAAGTTACTGAAGTTCTAGCATTGTAGACTAGTCAAAGTATATTGACATTAAAGTTTCAATAAAGGTAAAATTTAATAGCAAATAGACGCAATAGTCTACACGTTTTACTCCTTTTCTCTCTAAACTACCCTAATCAGAAAACGGCCTGTGCTGCCTACCCAGCACAGAACTGCAACGTCACTAAAAGTTATCAAGATAAGGTTAATCTATATATATTAATATTCGTAACAACACTTGCAGATATGAACACCCATATCAAATTGAGTTGGATCAATATCATCCACCGTCGCAGTTCATCGACCCCATGGAAGATCTGCCGTTCCCTGCGACTCTCGAAGACACGATGTTCACGTACGTGGACACTGAAGCGAAGCTGGACGCGCTTGTGGAACACTTGAACACCGTGACAGAACTAGCTATCGATCTCGAGCATCATTCCTACAGGACTTATCAAGGTCATTTTCTTTATACAAGCTTTTATTTAACTTGCAATGTATGTATGTATGTAAGTATGTTCGGGTCAAATCATGCAACTGAATTTTAAAGCAGTTATCCTCCACCGATTAAGATGATTTTTTGGATGACAATGCACGGTTAGCTAAGTGACGTCATTCTAAATCCAAAATATGGTGGACGGCCCAAGATGGCGGACTAGTGATTTTTTGTGCACTGCCCTGATATGGGTATCAAATGAAGGGGTTTGCTGAGAAGAATACGATAAAAGCTTGTTTTAAAAAAGATTTTGTATTGAATAATTTATTATGATAATTACCCTGTCTATTTTATATTGTGATATAATTGGTGTTATTAAACGATACATTTTGGACATCCCACGCATACTAACAAAACGTTTTGGTATACTTTCACTTTGCATAAAGCTAAGGAGTGGTATTTCCTGCGTGTTGGGTGAGAATGTGTGCCCAGAAGTAACGAGTTCACTTGTGTGTGTTTCTTGTCATAGGTGAACACGTTGCTTCTTGTGAAAGCTTGCTCCACATCATCATCATCGCACGTACGGGCATTTAAAAAACCGGCCAAGTGCGTGTCGTACTTCGCACGTTTAGGGTTTCGTACCAAAAAAAAATTTGATGTATCAATATACTAGCTTCTGCCCGCGGCAGTTTTATCATCCCAAGGGAATACAAACTAGCCTATGACCTTCCTAGGTTCTCAAACCATATCCATGCCAAATTTCATCTAAATCGGTTCAGGAGATCCAGAGATTACCCCCTACAACCTCACAAACTTGACGTCTTTATAATATTACTAGCTGTCCCCCGCGGCTTCCGTTTTTGCAACATTTTTCATTTATGCTCCGCTCCTATAGGTCGTAGCGTGATGTTATATACCCTACCTCGATAAATGGACTATCCAACACAAACATATTTTTTCAATCCCAACCATTAGTTCCTGAGATTAGCGCGTTCAAACAAACAAACAAACTATTCAGCTTTATAATATAAGTATAGATAGTATAGACTTGTATTTGTTTGTCACCAAATTTCAAGTTCGTAGGTCAATGGAAAGTTAAAAAATTCTTCGGAACAAAATTGTGTGACAGACGACAGACAGCCATGTGAGTGAAAGCTAAAGGGCTCCGTTTGGACACGGGTACGGAACCCTAAATCTCATCCACCTTCCACAGAAATACACTGATTAACATGGCTTCTCGATGTGCTACAAATCCTCATCAAATCAGAGACCATTATTTCCTTTTCACACCTAACCCGCTAACCGATCCTAATTCAACAACATAAGCATAGATATATCCAAGGGAGTAGGACATATGATACATTTCATCAACATACCATGCCAGCAGAAGCTATTTTATTCATAATGTAAATTCATAATGTGAATGGAAACGCCGGGAGGGGACGCCCTAGAAAGACATACATAGACCTTATAGGTGATGTTCTTCAAAAAGGCCAGGTGCGCATTACTCATAACCGGCGTGTGTGTATGACTAGATGCATGAATGTGAGTAAAGCAAAAGAAGTATGTAAGGATCGTAGCAGGTGGCGTTCTGTAGTTTCTGCCTACCCCCATGGGAAAAAGGCGTGATTTTATGTATGTATGTATGTAATATTACTACAAACTTGCCATGTTTTGTATAGTTTCACATTTCAAGAACGCGTGTTTATTCATTTGTAACTTAAGACAGTGCCGAGCGCTCGTTTATTGCAAGGACTTTACCTGTAGCACAGATAATGTAATATGTACTAGCATACATATGTCTTATCCCATACAAAGAAACCGTGCCGTCGTCCTAACTAGCTTTTTCGTCGGACTAAACCGATTTATTTTAATAAAAGTACATCGAACGCGGTCGGTTCTCTCCCAAGCGATAGATGGTTTTAGCAGTGACTTGCAACTAAAAGGGTTCACTCGTTTTGTAAATATATATTTCTTAAAATACAGTGCCGATTTGTTTTATAGTATTTTTTGCACGTTTTTACAGTTTCATTGAAGCAAAATGTGTTATAATACAAGTTTAAAAAATCGGGTGGCATGTCTCAGAAATTTAAAACCGCGTCATTATTGGAATTAATTCTAAATGATCCGTTCAAATAATCATTGAAATGTGAATTAAGAGTCGAATATTCAATAATTTTGTGCTTAGTAGGAGTATTGCTTCAACAAGAAATTATTATGAGAAAATATTTTTTTATAACCATTTCTGTCTTAGCGTCGGGACCCCGTGCCTGTAGGTAACTTAGCGCCTTAGTTTTATTTTGTACTAGATCATTAATATGCCAGCGCCTTCGCCCTCGATAAAAGTGTTTCCTTATTCAAAGTCTGAAATATCCTATGTGCTATTCTAGACTATAATTTATCTCTGTGCAAAATTTCATCCAGATCCGTTAAGTAGTTCTGATGTAATTGGGTAACAAACATACATACATCGATCCATCCAAAATTACGAATTTATAATATTAGTATTCAATTTGTTTTGTAGGTATAACCTGTTTGATACAGGTGACGACGACTGAGGGTGGCGATTTCATAATAGATGCGTTGTCCATACGTGAGCACATACACAAACTGAACCTGGCGTTCACTGACCCCAAGAAGCTCAAAGTAAGTCTCGTTTTTTCTACCGCTTATAAATGAATAGCATTATTTATTTGACTGACTGTCTTTAATTGTTTGCAAGTACCTGCTTGGAACTAATCAAGTGTTGCGATTGCCATGGGGGATGCCTCTGTATCAGCCCAGTCTGTATCTCTTAGCCTACCCTGTCGGAAAATGCCCTTAAGACCTTGACCTTTACCCTGGACCATCAAGATATAGGCTCGGCCTAGTTTGGGGCCCACGGCTACTTCCACTTTATTATCAATCTTATTTAGTCCATTGTGAAAATGGTTTCTTTTTTATAACTTAAGAGTAAATAAAAAAAAAAATGTTTGATACTTTTTGGTAGCCTTGAGCCAGATTGTTGAGTACAGTAAAGTCATCTTTCTTTTTCTTCTTCTGTGATTGTTCGTAGTCTATAATTCTTTACTAATACTAGCTGACCCGGTAAACTTTGTTTTGCCATAAAAACACCAAACATTTATCTACCCTACTTACCCTACCTACCCTACCCTACCTACCCTACTCTACCTACATGCCCTACCTACCCCACCCTACCTACCCTACCCTACCTACCCTACCTTACCTACCCTACCCTACCTAGCTTACCCTACGTACCCTACCCTACCCTACCTACTCTACCCTACCCTACCTACTCTACCCTCCTTACCTACCCTACCTAAAAATAGATAGTAGCCGATTCTCAGACCTACGGCATATGCATATAAAATTTCATAAAAATGGGTCAAGCCGTTTCGGAGGAGTATGGTAACTAACATTGTGACACGAGAATTTTATATATAAGATTATAAAGAGGAAAGATTTGTATTTTTGTATGTAACGAATAAACATAAAAACTACTGGACCGTTATCAAAAAATTCTTTCACTGTTGGGAAGCTACACTATCCCCGGGTGACATAGGCTACTTTTTATCCCTGTATTTCCACGGGAACGGGAACTACGCGGGTGAAACCGCAAGGCGTCCGCCAGTTGTTATATAATTTATATTTGCTTCATAGGTTTTCCACGGTGCGGAATACGACGTGATATGGCTACAGCGTGACTTCGGCGTGTACCTCGTGGGCATGTTCGACACGCATCAGGCAGCTAAAGCGCTGAACCTGCCCGGCCTCTCACTCAAATACCTCCTCATGAGGTATTGCCAAGTGAGCGCCGATAAAAAGTAAGTCAAACGTCTACAATTTTAAGCTCCGGACGAAAGATGTCATGATCATCAGCCTACAGCAGACTGGCCTCATCAATCTTACGTATCTCTTACGTACGTACGTACGTATAAATTTTGGAGAAAGGAAAAAAGACCTTATCAACTTTAGTTTCAGAGCTATTTGAGTCTTCTGACTACTAAAATGGTTTGGCTTGTTTCTCAATTTCTCACTGATTTTCTAGACAGGTTAGTCTAAAGTGCTTGCTTTGTTTTGATGAGTACCATTTTTCCTCGATTATAATTATTCGTATGCCGAAAACCACAAGAAAATTATGAAATAGCTGATAAACAGCGTTTTTTTTTGTATAATTGATTTGACCACTATTTCACCTCGAAGTGGAAGCACGCTTGCCTAGAAGAAACCTATTCACTAAGTGGTTGAGTACCGTAATTACTGAATCAATTAAAAATCCCTTGTGTCTCGCGTGGATCCACGCTTTAAGCACTCGAGAGGTTAAACACGATGATTTTGCCGAAGGTATCAGCTAGCGGACTGGCGCATGCGGCCCCTGCCCGCGGAGCTGATCGAGTACGCACGCACGGACACGCACTACCTGCTGTACATCTGGCGACAGATGAAGGCCGAGCTCTGCAAGGACGACCAGACGCACCACCTGCTCAACGTGTTCGAGAACAGCCGTCAGATCTGTGGCTCTGTAAGTATACACTGAACAATATAACAATAACAGTGAACAATATATCTACCCATCTACGCAAACGCCGTGTGTTATGGCAATTGTTGTCAAACTTTTCATTCTAATTCTTAACTTTATCGCTTTATAACACGTTTCTGACCGAGAAATTTCAAAAAATATTTTTAAAAATGTAGAAAATAAAAAATACATGTATATTGCATATTCCCTTTTCTGACTGTGCATATGACAGACGAAACCTGCGCGAGCTCGAATACGACTAGTGTCTAATAGTGACTCTAGTCGCTGTCGGCGAACTCCGTGCTCTGTGCCTATGAATAATTTCAGATGTACGAATTTTGCAGCTAAACTAATAAAACGAACATCTTACAATTAACGGTCGTAGTTTCTTATAATCTACTAGCTGCCTACCTACCTACACTACCTACCCTGCTCACCCAACCTACCCACTAACCCTACCTACCCTACCCTACCTACCAATTTGTTAAACTATTTATTTTAATAGGAATTAATACTACACTACGTATGTGAACAACTTGTGTTTCTACGGGCGATCTAATTAAAATATAGAACATAAAAGTAGCTATTTTGACTTAACTATAATATTTAGATATATACTCTCACAGACTTTTTTTGTAGGTTATAATGAGTACTTTAATCATGTAGTACATAATTTTTATGTATCATCAATAATTTTCTCAGCGCATGCCAAAGAATTAGTTTTATAGGCAACATTTTGCTACTTTGGTTTACATTATTGCAAATTTCATAAGATTTTTTTTTTTTTTTTGAAAATAAATTTATAGCCTTTGTCACTCAGGATTGTAATGTATAGATTGTAATGAGAATTTTCGAAATCGGTTCAGTAGATCCAGAGATTACCCCCTACAAACTCACAAATTTTACCTTTTTATAATATTACTACTACAGATTCCTATTCGTACGATTTTCCTCAATCTCAGCCGGGATTTACCGTGCAGGGAAGTAGAAAACGCCTACATCGATCGGGATCTGTGCGTTGTTTGTTATTGAAATACAGGAATACTGGGTCATATCCTTTTGACATAGTCATTTCATGGTTTCCACGTGGATTGCAATGATCCGTTCACAAATATTTGTACAAACAACGTCGTAAATGTATATGTGACCTTTGTTTTGGCTTGGTCTCGGTTGACTGCCGCCGAACATATATAACTTGTAGCCGTCGGAGGGGCGACGATGGGCAGGGAATACTGCGCGTTTTTGAACAATCTTGTGGAAATCTGAGAATTAAATTCCTGTCAGTTCGTCCATTTAGTTACAGAAATAGAATTATGACAAATCATTTCGTTTTTATGCACCTGCCTTGTTAAGTCTCCAGCACCATTGGTTGACTTGTCGAAAAAGTTACATAGGCATTAAGTCTGCCTATGTTCCTTTAAGTTGCATGGTTATTTAATGAATAAAAACAATACTAAGGCTGGCCTCACACATTCTGAATTCAGAGTCATAATCTGAAAAAATCAGAATGTGTGTGGGGCATAATGAAATTGTATGCATTGCCGGGCTTTCTTAAATAATAATATGAATTCCGAGTCTGTATCAGAGAAGAATTCAGAATGTGTGTGAGAGGCCTAACTCCACTAAGTCCTAAAATAAATCTAGGCACTCCCACGACTGCGTAAACCATGCTGCTTGTAGGATACTTGGTAACAGTTGGACCTCTATAAAAACTTTCGGCGTTCTTTCAGACGTTCAACAAAGAGGTGATAACGGAGACGAGCCACATCCCGCTGTACGTGCGCTCCAAGAAGTCGTTCAACTCGCAGCAGATGGCGGCGCTCAAGATGCTGTACAAGTGGCGAGACGCGCAGGCACGCGCGCTCGATGAAAGTACCACGTAAGTTACAAGCGCCAAGTCGCTATGGAACCCGCCAAAACGCTTTGGGCCCACTTGCGCCAAATACTTAAAGAGTTAGCTGCTAACACGATGTTAAATAACGACTTTAATATGCAAGTGGATCTTAATATTTTAACCTCCATTTTTTTGAAGTCGAAAAAAAAATGTGTGCCTCAAACCTAAAAGGCTTTTGTTGTCTAGCAAAAACCTGAAAGTGCCTTTTATAATTTCATTGTTTAAAAGTAAAGAAAAATGGTTTATGCCGACGCATTAACGCTGTTTTCTTCGTTGTATTTTGGGTTGTTTGTTTTGTTTATTGTCTGTATTGTTTTTTGTATATTCATTCTATGTTTTGTAAGTGTAAGTTTGAAAATAAACGATTATTTATTTATTAAAAACTTATTGTAATTCAGAACGCCAAACTGTGGATGATATTAAAGACACATTATAAATTTCAAGTCCCGTTTAGCCTGGTTGCTATAGAGACCTATAGAAAAGCACAGTAACCAATCATAAAATATGAAGAATACATTGACGGCTTTGATAAGCCATCAACTAAAATGTAATGTTTGTGTGTACCAGATATCTTCTCCCCAACCACATGCTGCTAGCGCTCGCCGAGACGTTGCCGCGTGAGGTACAGGGTGTATCCGCCGTGTGCCAGCCCATGCCGCCTTTCGTCAAGCAGAACCTCATCACCATACACAGAATGCTCCTCTCGGTACGTCCCAAGCATCGCCCTTCTCCAATCCCTCATACAATTAAATCCGACAAGATGACATATACACTCTTGTCAAAATGACAGTTTAATTTCTGTGTTGCCATTTGTACTAATACCTGTCCTTTTTAGGAATCAATCCAAGTAGGCCCTGTACTTAAATAGCTAGAGATAAATAAGGATCATAGGTTTCTGTCTTGGCATGGAAATGTGTGTATGTTCAGGTCGTGACAGCACAAAATTCGGTGATAGCGAAAGTGATACTGTCATGGAGTCAGATTAGTTAAAAGTCCCCGTCTCGAGAAGTAGTAAAAAAAATTAAGACGACTAACGCCAACGACCTTGAGGTAACAAAACGCGCACTCGTTTGACACCCGCGCACCCAAAATTTTGTAGTTTTTTGTACTTTCCTTATTATTCTATGACTTTAAAAAAATAAGTCTCAGATCAAAATGTAGATAATTAAATTGTCTTTGAGATGGTGTCGATTAAAATTGTTGCATTAAAATCGCCGGGCGTATTTTAATGCGACAATTTTGCGATTGCGACTGTCGTGTTTTTGTCCGTTTTAGATATAACTTTACAAATTTATTACACTATGTCATAAGAATAAAACTCAAAAATTGCTTAGATCAAATTATTAAGAAAATGGCCTAATGTAACATATATTTTTTTCCAAAAAATTAAAGCTGTTAATAGCTGTTTAGACTTAGTTCTCTTTTTAAAATTAGCTACTCAAGGGAATCGGCGCCTTAAATAAAGAATTCTACTAAGTTACGTAGCGACCAAATTCAATCAACTCAAAATAACATACGTGTAATACGAAAGTAAATAGCAATTTCACTGAGTCGGATTATATTTGGAACTGGAACGTGTCTAATACAAAACATTAGACGACATCGCTTTATATCGCTAAAATATAACCCGACCAAGTGAAATTGCTCGTTAGTTTCGTATTACACGTATATTACTTTGAGCTCATTGAATTTAGTCACTACGCAACTAAGTAGAATTCTTTATATACAAAATTGATAGCTTCTCGTGACGGGGGCTTGAGTGCTCACAATGCGCTTCGTGAGTTTCTCTAGTTATTTTGAAGTTAGAATAGTGCATGTTACATTGCATTTAGCACCGAAACTTGCATGGATATACTCGTAGGCTGGGGATAGACGGACTTATTCATTGCATCGGCAAACAATACACGATGCTCGCTGGCATTTGAGTACATTACTGTATTGAAGCACTAACGAAGATAAAGTGCACTGAAGCGGCTGACGCTCAGTGTATTGCTACGTCTCTGCTTGCGATCATGCGAAGCCTACATTAATTATGTTGTTAAGAAAATCTTCCGATCTGTTTGCAGCAGTAGTTCCTCAGTTATATTATAAAATGAAAAATATATGATATATATGGCACTTGTCGCACCGCCGACGATCATTGAGTAGCGAGTAAAGCTGGAAACTAAAAAAGAGTTGGCGAGAAGCGAGTGTGTAGTTCCGATAGTTTTATCGCTCGCCTATGAGCGAGTGTTTTTGTGTGACGGACGATTACTCTCACCACTCGCTCGGGCGGTTCGTCCTGCATGTTTTGGTTGTTTGGTCTTTCAGTGAAGTGGTCTTTCACATATTTGCATTCAGTGAAGGCTGCCTTTATAATAAAGTAGAACAGAAAAACATCAGTCGAAGGTCAGCTTCCATCAACCGTTCAGGTCACTAGGTATTGCTACACAGTATGAACTGCTTATTGCTGCCAGCTTAACAGAAGCACGATTTAACAATCATAGAGTTGGTAAAAGCCTTTAATGATTGACTATGCTATCAGTTGCGAATATGGAAGGAAAAAAAAATACGTTTGACATTGTTGAATGTAATTATGTAATGTATGCTCCATATCTTGAAAACTGTTGGACCGTTTTTGATGAAACTTGCATTATGCCCTAAGTTGAGAGATATCCAATCCAACACAAAAATAATGATCACGATCCGATAAATAGTTTCGGCAAAATGCGTGGATAAATATACATAGAAACAAACATACATACACTTATGAAATTTGGCAGTGTTTTGAGAGTCCACATATAATTCCTCCTACGGAATTCGGATGAATAATATTTTCATAAATGTTTTAGGGAAACATGACCATAATTTAAATTCTACTTTACTTACCTTAAATAATTTCTCTAAAATATTGTTTTCAACATATGAACGGAAATTCGGCCTAAAATGGTTTGCCAGTTCTTTACAGTAGTCAACAAAATCAGCTTGATGTAACTGTAGCCCGCCAAAAGAATCACGCGAAGTATTGTATGCACGTTGGCGTAAGTAAAAATTCGCGACCACCTCCCCGCGAGATCTCCGGCGTTGCTCTACGCATGTACATTCCTTCCCCAAATGTATGATTGAACTGTGACAGAAGTAAGCTGGTTCTGAATAATATAACGGAGTTGTTTTATTTCTGTTCTGCTGTCCTGTCGGCCTATTCCCAGCCTTGAAACGCCTGAAAAAATGCATGTAGTAGTCGTCTGTAGCGAGCGTCGAACTAAACGGCCACACACGAAAAATAGGTGCAGATCGCTGTACTCAAGTGCTGTGTGTGCCCCCTGTTGATTGCAGTCAGTCTTTCGACAGTCAGCTACTGCTATCTGTGACGACGTATTTAGTCTAGGAGCACAGCTTTTCCTTTTACGTTGTCATCGGAATTACGAAGACGAATACTGATATGGATACGACTGATTGTGAGTAATTTTATTCAACTGAGACATTTCTTTCTCTGTTTCTGGACAATGCCAATCGCTGTCTCTGCTCACATTACGTTTTTTGCGTGATTAGGTGTGCATCCTTCTCATAGACTCTTAAAGCTATATACCCCGTTTAAAACAAAATTGAGCTACATTATAAAAGCGCCAAGTTAGTTATCTTTATCCTTGTATCAGCATAACCGCGTACTCGTTTGAGCAGTCTCATGAGCGTGACCTGTCGAGTGTTCCTTGTCAACTCAGTCATAGAAATATCCTAGTCAGGTGTCTCATACAAATATAAATTGAAATATGACCGCGAAAGTGGCCGCAAGTCTATTGTTTTGTGTAGTACAATTCAATGAGGATAAAGGATTAAAATAAACGAATTTACGTCAGTTTAAACTTGGAACGTTGGCTCAGATCCAGAAGTATAGCTGTCAAAATTTGTTACGTACCTACTACGGGCTTGAAAACCAAGTTTACATTTACCTAAATCATATCTAATACCTTAAAGCACTGACATTCATTGACCTTTCATATTTGCCATAACTAATCTGACGTTTCGCAAAATATTCGCAAAGATAATATAATTAACAAAAAACTCGCCCACTCATAACACAAACAGTGGATTTTAACATATTGGAGACCTTACGCTACACCAGCGCCTCTTACGGCGAATTCATACGCGGTAGCCTCCATTGAGGCGACTATTAACAGTAGGTACAGGTTTTAGATAAAGTACCTTACCTCTCCCTTTTATGCGAAAGTGGCACAGAAATAAATATTGAAAGTTCGTGGTAATTTGGTGCTGTTTGTATACCAAAATCAGCACTGTAGTACACATTTATCTGGAGTTAACGGTCGAAAACCTAGTGTACCAACTTTTCCATAGACCATCATAATTACTATGCTTTTTGTACTATTTCAATCTTCTCTCATACTTAGCTAAATGTTATTTATGAGCATGAATTATATCTACTGCCTCTAATAAAGATTGCTATAATGCTAGTTGGCGCCACACGCCTTCACAATACCGTGCAATTGACTAGAAAACATGAAAATACACCAGCTCAGCTTTGCATTATATTCTTTTCATAAGAAATATTTTAATACAAAATACTATATCACATCAGTATTATGTTTATTTGAATAATATTTTTTATAGCTATTTTATAATCTATATGTATACTTTTATACAATCTCCGGTGGTGCCAGCTAGCGTCTTGTATCAGTAACTCTGTGTAACGTGATTTTGTCCTGTAGTGTCGCGAATTGCCGAACGAGCCGCAGCTGTACCAGATGCCGACAAGTATCAGGAACATGATCAATGCAACCATGCTGCCAACGCTCACCGCGTACGGTGTGCATGACTTCGCCCATTACGAGGACTTCAGGTAAACTATTTGAGAAAATTATTTATTTAACACACTTTATAAATATCAGAGTAGCCCTGGCTCTTGTACTAGAGTAAGTCCGATATCACAAGAGTCAGAAATTACTTTTGTTTTCTAAAATTGTTGTGATCGAAGGTGTATTATTAAATTTTCGTTACTTTCGCATTGCCTATCTCGAGACTCAAAACACCTCTAATTTCCCTATGTTTTGACCAGTTTTTGCACCGGGACGAGACTTGAATTTTAACGTTTTTGAAGTAAGAGAATCGGCATTCCGAAACTGAACAGAGTCTTAAACATTTGAATCATAAACTTGGGTTCGACTCCTCGCGAAGGTCACAGAATGCTCCACATAATCGCTTGTCAGCTACATGAGATAAGAACACACCACGTAAATAGGTACACTTAAGCAATCTTCTTCTTCTATATATATCTTCTTCTCTTATATATAAAAATCTATAGCTGTTCGTTAGTCTCGCTAAAACTCAAAAACGGCTGGACCGATTTCAATAATAAATAATTATTTTGTTTTGTTCGCTAGAATACAGGGAAAGTTAAAAAAAATTAGATAGGTAGGATAGGGTGGGTAGGGCAGGTAAGTAGGTAGGCAGCCATTTGGCGGGCGCGAACGGGGGACAACTAATATTATGATATTTTTCAGTTAATTACTACATACTAAATGCACGTATGAGGGTAGGAAGAAACTACAGTTACTGATGAAATAAACTAGATGGACAAACATGCTTTTATGTATACACTCGTGACCCGACGCAGTCACATTGCAAAACACTGTTGCTTAGGCGCACGTGAGCACTATTATAAAGTAAAATCCACGTACAGTCGATAACAAACGGAACACCTGCTAGGTAAGGGGGATTCATTGTCAACCGTACATGTTGCAAGAGTGAATAATACTAAACTAGGTTATCTTAGTTCATGGTGGTTTAAGAAAGCTTGAGCATCGTCTTTTAATGTTCCCACTGCTGGGACCCAGGCCTCCCCTCCCCTCCCCTGTGAAAGAGGGAACGGGCCTTAATCAACCACGCGCGCGTGCGGGTTGGTGGATGTCACATGGCTTCGAATTTTTGTTTCTCACGCTTCGCTTATTATGCTGATTCCCTCACGATGTTTTCCTATAAGCTTGAGCGTCTTCCTTATCCTTACATAGAATAAAACAAAGTCGCATTCCGCTGTCTGTCCCTATGTATGCTTGGATCTTTAAAACTACGCAACGGATTCTGATGCGGTTTTTTTAAATAGATACGATTGATTCAAGAGGAAGGTTTATATGTATAATATACGCAGGCGAAGCCGCTGGCAGAAGCTAGTAACATTATAAACAAAGAAATATAATAACATCATACTGAAATGTGAATTTATTCACAGTGAGGAGGTCAATCTGGAGAACACGACCAATCTGAAGGATGCCGCTGAGTTACTAGAGGAGGAGTACAACCTAGAGCCTGAGATTGATGCATTTTTGCCGACAAACATGATATCATATGGAACGATTGTGAGTTACTTTGTTTCTCTACATGATAGGTAAAAGCTTACCGATTACAAATCAATGCTTGAAAGGCATTTACCAAGTGACTTTTTGGGCCATACTGAGTTTTAAACTCTAATATGTCTAGAGTAGTACTATAACTAGTCGATATAAAAGATGTCATGTGACATGTACATTATTATTTTCTAAGTAAGAAAATTTGGTTTAAATAAATGTCACTAGATGGCGCGATATGCATCGATTTGTTATTGAATTGTGTGTAAAATTAATATTTTCTAGAATTGATCGTAATAATTGTATGTTCTTGTTTAATCAACACTTGGAATTTCACCTGTCTCGTGGGTTTGCGTTTTGACGACTGACGAATCACGAAGTTTGCCGAGGAGCATTATGAAAATGTTTGTACTGTACTTTTAGTAAATAATCCGTATAGTCCGTCGAAAAACGCTAGTTACGTCGGCACGGTTTCTTTGTATGGGATGAGGCATCTGTATGTGTACATCTAGTGTTATATTATCTGTGCTGCAGTGGACCATCTCTAAAATATCGTAAATAATTGTTGCCTTCGGTTGCACTCTCATTTTCACGGATTCCAGGTTGCATCTAAAGATTTATAAAATTCGTAATCATATAAATATTGTGTTTTGTTTCAGATTTCGGACTTGAACGCTGAGGCGAAACTATTTTTTCCACCGTACTTCAGATACAGAAAATATCGTTCCATTGCGCAGGTACAGTTATTTTTTTGTTATTTAGTATTATATAATTTATTGTAATATTTTACGGTTGTTATCGATCAGCTACTGGCCTTTTAACTGATTATTGGACGGCACCAATACTTTTTTTTATGTTAGCCTATACTGTCCCACTGCTGGACAATGGCCTCTCCCAAATCCTTCCATTTATTCTTTTCCTGAGCCACCTCGGACCAGCCTCTGCAGTAGGCTTGTCATAACTTATAAAAGCCTAATTAAGGACTAAATTAGCAAGTTGTCACTAATGAATTTTAACTTCTTATCGAGTAAAATTCTTTGAAGCTCCATTTACTACTTTTCTACTACTTGATGCCACATCTCACGGTAAGTCAATAGTGTTGATAAAATCATGTATTGTTACAGCAATACGAAATTGAGGAATTCAAAGAGAAGGCAGCAAAAATAGCGGCGATCAGTAAAGGTAACGAATTGATCAAAACAGAAGTCCTTAACAAACTACAGCAAGCTCAAACTAACATCGAAAACGAAGAACAGAAAATAAAAGCCGAGAAAAATGATGACACCGAACAACAGAAGAAATCGCAACAACGCAAAAGGAAAATATCTGCTGAAAAAGTGGAACATAAAGCGTCCACCGACAATGTTACTGATAATAATAGTGTAATAATTAAAGGAGAAGTAACAGAAAATAGCACTAAGAAAATTGACAGTAACGTGAAACCCTACGCATATAAAAATGCCGACTACAAAAAGTTTTTCAATCAGTCTAATAAAGATCACAAACAGAAACAACCAAAAATGAAATTTAAAAAATATAAAAAATAATGGTTGCATATTTATTAAGCGAAACTATACATTAATATATATAGTTCGTTTTATTTTACTTTGTGGTTTTATTTATATCCGAATAAAATTGTAAATGAAACACTAGCACCAATCCTTGCTTTACATACTTTAATATTACCATGTACAAAAAATTAACTGTAGTTCTTGGCACTAGTCGAATGGCGATGTCGACGTGAGTGTCAAGAACTTTGCAGCTAGACGAGGAATCCTATTCAGAAATATCTTCAGAGATGTCTTCTCTCACCTTGATTTTGTTCTTACCTACTCGTCGATTTGTGTAAGCGCCGGACTCGTTCCTTTCCTTTGTGACCCCTTTACCCTCGACCTTATTTTTGTTTTTGACGCGGATCTTAATTGTTTTCGGCGAATCTTCCTCTCGAGTCGCCTTCTTGTTGGTTCTGCGAGAGACTTGATGCCGAGAAGCCTCCGTGGTCGTCGTGGTTGTCTTGTCATCTTCTGACGGCACTTCACGTTTCAACACGCTCTTAAATGTCTGACCGCGAGTCGGTTCGTGAAGTGAGAAGGTGATTCGATCATGATGTATCTGTTGGTATCAATGTTGTAATAAGTAACTATAGACGTGTAAATGTTATTGTTGCTAGGCGCTGTATAAATAGTAATATTGTGCTTACCCTATATTCTATAGTTAAGAAGCATTCTTCCTCGTCTTCACATATGAGCGAGTTGACATCAGCCGGCTTGGCTGCGTTGGCAGGACGGCGCCCAACACGCACGAAGCGCCACAATGAGCGGATGCGAGGGCCACATGCGCGGACCATATCAGCCACCTAGTGACCAATTATAGTCGAATTGTTTTCTTGACTTGCTTAAATTCAGAATCTTAGATAAATTACAGTCATTGACTCAAAAAACTTTTTTTTTGCTTTATTTTTTTTTAAACAGGGAACATACTAGGAATTTATTCCTGTATCGTGGGTGCGTTTACAAACATATAAACTCACATACACAAACACCCAGAACCGGAACAACTATCTGTAGGTCATACGCGGGATTCGAACCCGCGACACGCAGCACATCAGTCAATCGCTGAACCGCTGCGCCAACCGTGCACAATATCGTACTGTTACTGGACAGTATTGGGTTCTAAGTTGATAAATACCATTACACGGGGTGAATAGGAATGCAGGGGTGGATGGGAACAGAACTTTGATAAGGATTTAAGCTTTGATACCACTTTTTTAATTTCAATCGGTCTTTTTTTATAATTACTTAACATATTGGAGTACCAACTATACTTGCTAAAATTTTTGAACAACGCGAAAATGTCAAAGTTTTATTTCTATTCACCCCTGCATGTCTATTCAGCCCTAATGATGTCTAATGTGAATACAGTAAATTATTGAACAGCCCTGACAAACAGCCACAGAATAGAAAAGAGGCCGGACGTTTACTTTTAATCGATTTCAAAAAAAGAAGCAAGCTTTTATGTTCGACTGTGTTTTTTCTTGTGTATGTTCACCGATTTCTCCGTCAATTGTGGACAGAAATTGAAAATGCATCTTTTGCACTTGGCACTTAGTCAGCATCTCATGAGAGTATCAATGGATATCAAGGGAACTCTTCAAATATTATAGGGATTTTGGTATTTACATTAACATGGCAAGCATTTGCACTCATCAAGAATCATTTACTGAAGTTGAACTGTTAAAGAAGACCACAAGATGGCCACGGGAACTCTTCAATGATTTGAGATATAATATTATCTCAAATAGTTAGCAACTATGATGAAGAAAAATTAAATCAATGGTTCTAATGATAATGGTAGGTACAACCGAACTAAAAAAAGAGAAAAATATAAATCTTTTTATGAAATCATTCAAGTCCACTTATTTCGAAAAGTCCGGACGGATGGTAATGTAATTTAGAATAGTAGTCTACAGAGTTCATAGTTGTCTAAGATTCTGAATTCAAGTCGAGCTCTTGAATATAGGTACGGCATAAATACAAAGTAGACCAAATATACATACTTTCATCTGTTCAGCGCCGTCACAAATGCCGCCTACGTGCGGTGGCACGCCGAAGCTGTTGATGCAGGCGCGGTCCTCTGGTAGCAGAGAGTCAATCTGCAACGCGCACTTTGGTATGGCGTCCGTTCGTTCCTGTGCACGATATTGAATAAGTATACACGCAGTACTAACTTATAGGTCCAGGACCTTGCGGCTATTGTAGATGTTCTTTTTAGGGTTCCGTAGGTACCTCAAAAGGTAAAAAAAAGGAACCGTTATAAGATCACCTTCTTGTCCGTCAGTCCGAGTGTCACCTTCGATTTTCTCAGTAACGGGTGGACCTAGCAAGTTGAATTTATACCAGATACTGAGGTCTATAGTCCCTATTAGGTGTATAAAATGAAGCCTCAAGGGGTCTTTATTTAAAAAGTTGAAAATTAAGGTAAATTTTGATACTTACAAGTTTTCTCGAAAATCTAAATATGTCCATATATTTTTATCGTGTTGCTGCGTTATTATTAATAATTAAGTTTTCGCGAAAATCTAAATTTGCCTATATCTTTAAAACTATGCAAACAATAAAAATTATACCAATTTTATTTTGGGTAGGTACGGAACTCTCGGCGCACGAGTTCGATTCGCACTTGACCGGTTTTTTCTTTTGTATTCGCACGTATCGTGAATTTAGTACAGAGCCTAGTATCAGCGTAGAGATTTTCTTGACAATTCTTTTCCATATGAAAAGTCAATTTAGAACCTTGCATTTAAATGCAGACGTTTTTATAAAAAAGAGCTCGTGAGCAGAGCTTCTTTGCGACACTGGAATTTCTAGTGTCTGCTCGAACGTGCACCTAGCTCTCGCCTCCGTGGTAAAAAAATTATAACAAATTGAAAATAGTCTTACCCAGCCTATTTCGTCACAACGTTTCGGCTCATCGTAGCATACGTAGTAGTTGACTTGTTTCGAATCATCAGGTCTCTTCTCAGTAGACCAAGTATACCAATTCTCACCGAATTTAAACATACTGTTAACGTGGCTCTGGCGGTAAATTAACGGAAAAACCAATTCGTTTGGATGTTGTTGTTTCGGTTTTTCAGTAGTAGTGGTCTTTTCTTCTTCAAAATCGGTTTGTTTTTCTTCGAGATGTTTATGTGACTTGAGGAGGAAGGGCATCATGGTGGCGTCGGGCCGCTTCTTGTGCTCGGGCCAGGCGGGTTCTGTTCGCGACTCCTCTTCCTCCATCTTGGAGTCTTCCTGCTCCGAATGCATCACCACCTTGACTTTGACCGCGAGCGCGGCGTGCAGCAGACACACACTATAGACCAACCAACTTATCCGTCCCATCTTCGAGTGAACCATTACTTCGATCTCGGATATAGTATTGCTCGCTCGGCCTCAATTGTTTTATCCTGCATAAAGGAAGTTGTTTTTGGCGGCTGCACGATAAGGAGAGTGTTTGTAAACATTCGCATAGACCAGCCATGCAGGAAGCAAAAGAAGAATAGAATCTTTGTTTTAGGTGTTGATCAGCGGCTGCTCGCAACAGGTACGAATACACGATAGTGATAAGTAGGGCACAATCAAAAACATTCTCATTAGATTATTGCTTTTATTTGGGTACAAAGATGTAGAGTATAAAATAAAAATACTGCATTTGGTATCAACCTTTTTCATAAAACTTTGATTATGAAAATTAAGCATTTCGACAAATACATGTTATACATCTATAAAATAAAATTAAAGCATAAGTTGTATTTCGAGACTAATTTTTATCATTATTTCTTTATCTATATAGAAATTGTATAATCGTATAGTACAAATAAAAAAGCGAGTGAAGTTTGGACCATTGTTAGGAATTTAAGTTTTCCATAGTGCTCGATATATTACATCAGCCATAAGAATTCGTATTTACAAGATACAATATAATTTCGTTCTAACTTGATATTTCGTTCATAGCATTAGGGTAAGAATAGCATCACTAAGGCAGAGAGGGTGTTTTATTGTACATTATTATTATTAGTGCCTAAAATTACTAACTATCGATACATTAGCATGAGGGAATGAGACTTCGTTACAAAACTACTCTTTCTCTCATCTATATACTATAGGCTAGACAATAATAATTAACGAACAAATTAAGGCCAGATCGAAAGTAAACGTATCCTTAGTGTAAAGAGTTTGCCCTACTTAGAAATAATTAGACCTCTATGTGTTCGATTACCCTAGTTAACATTGGTTCCGTGTACGATGTACGTCACATCACAGCGTAAAGGACACTCCGAACACGTCGCGGACATACACAGTGCGGGGAAACAGTTCAGTGACCAGGCGAGTCGTGACACTGTGCGTTACAATGTTCTCTGCTAACACATGTGTATATCACCCTAAAAAATATTCTCACTTACACTTAGCAACTTTTATAATATAAAAAATATCACGTCTTAAGTTTAATTTGTTTTTGATGGCCTGTATCTAGATAACTCAACAAGTAGTTCCATTTCGATCGTCTCGTTACATTTGAAGTATTATGCCAAGTACAATAGCCTAAATAAATATGATATAGTAAACTGCCTCACAGTACACCAACAACATCATAAATGAAATATGTTTCTGATAACAAATTACTTAGTCGTTGTGAATCAAGGTGAGTATAAGAAGATTATCTCAATAACAATTATTATCTGCTATAGTAAATAAAAATGTAAGTATATTTAAATATTGCTTTCATAAGTTACGCCAAAATAATAAATTCATAGAAGAATATTTATAATTTGGTTATTTGTGCATAATATATAGTATTCCAAAAAATATAACATTGGGTGTCCTCTACACTGCGATTAATTGTGATTCAAACTTGACTAAGTTGCAACCTAAATATCGCTCGCTTACATCTAATAAGTGCTTATTCTATTAGGCTTATAATATTAAGCCGTTTCGGTCCACGAGAGGGGAACGTAAGAGCTAGTGATAACACTATGAAGCTTACGTTCGGATACACGCACGATCAACAATAACTCTACAAAAATAGGCTTTCACAAGTGAAATATAAAGAGATGGTTCATTTACATTAGGTCGTTTTGACCGATTCTGTCACCGACTAGTTTAAACAGGTATTCAGTTCGGCTGAATGCGGACGCCGAATCCTGTAAACCGCCATATTAAGGTTCCCCTAGTCGACGGCACGAACTATTTTGGGCGCGAGTTTAAAATGCATGCTATATCAAACTACAACACGTGCGAAAGAGATAGATGCTGTGATGAGCAGTAAGAAGCTAGTTCGCGTACGAATTAGCACTTTTGCAGATTTGTATCGAAATGAATGATGATTTAGGACGAAAACGGGCGCGCGATATTTTATAAACAGACCATTAGAGTCTAGATATCATAAAAAAACGACTAAATGTATATTTTCAAAATAAAATGTAATTTGCATTGTTGAATTACTAATCTATCCCTGTATGGTAGCCGTTTTGCAATTTTCCTTCTTCTTATGGTATTTATTTTCGCCCAAAGATGCGTCAAAATTAGTGTTGAAATATGGAACTTTGGACGCTCATAACTTTCAAATATTTTTAATTATACTTTTTTGTTTCCACACAGGGCTAGATAATGATGAGACAAATTGATATCATTTTTTTTATTTTGAACGTATATCGTCAAACAGTGGAGTAATCGCCAGACTACGTTTGTATGGAAGAATGATCGACTAGTGTAACTTTAACCGATCCGGTTCACCCGAAAGGGATCGCCGTATACGGAGGCCGACCTAATGTAAACGCGCCATCATTCTTCACCTAAGATAAACTTGTATAACAATATGATTTACAAGAAGTAATTCTAATAAATAAAGGTATAAAATATAAAGAGTAAAATGAGAATAAATAAAGTTTACAATATAAAACGAATCTCATAGTTTCGGTGGAGTGATCGCATGTATCTAAACGCAACAGAGGTGGGCCTCGGCCTCGCCCTGATATATATTGTCAGAACAACTGCTCTATCTAACTTCAACACAGCAAACTACGGAAAATAGACAAATCTCAACAGCTATATATTTAATTATTTCTAATAGAATTTATTCGATTCAGATGAACTATAACTAACAACTTACTATTTTAATAGTTATGCGCTAGTTTACTGTTTTCAAGGAAATGTGTTGTATGAAAATAAATGACTATTAAATTTGGTAACTTTACCTTTCAGGATACCACTAATTACGTACCATGTCTTGTTCTATGCGGAAGATTGTGAAATGTTCTTGAACATTATTTTCATTATAGTATAAAAAGCATACAGTGCCTTGTAAAAAAGGTATCTAAACAACGATACTGCCTGGTCAGAAATAGAAGGCGGAATCTCGCAAAACGTACAGGAGGGGAAGGAAGATCGTTCGCTTATGTCTATTATACGTAGCTCACCCGTAAAGTTATGCAGTAGAGATAAAAATCTATAATCTATTCACCGGTATGACTAAGATCGGCGTAAGTCCATGAGCTGCCAAAAATCACATCACGATGAACTGATTATTTTATGGCCCGTGATCGCCTACACTGTAATGTGTCTGTCTGGCGCGGCCCATCTAACAAACCAGAACGTTCGACAAAGCCGTGCACAAAGCCGATCGGACGTGTGAAGCCACCTAACACGAATTCCTATTAAGTACAAAAACCACTCACGCCAGACAGAAGCATTCTTCACTCTGCGATCACAGGGAAACGAGCATTCGGAGCAAATGCTGAGTACCCATACTCGCGACTACCGAACAGAGATCTCTCGACTGCACTGTATTGTCGACGAGTTATTATTACTCATTTCTACTTAAATAATATATAGATTTAGAGGGAATACTCTAAGGAATGAAGAGATCTCTGTTGGGCGTATCGTGTAGTTTTAAAACCTAGTGGTAATTTCTTGAGTGTCGTGTTTGTGGCACGCACTCAGTGTCGTTCAGCTTTTGCCCCGAGTGTGTCGTTAGTAGCTCATGCCCGCGTATATGTTGGGGCATGGGACGTGCCAGGATCACGTGGTGGCGTAGCTGAGCGACTTGCGCTGCAGGAAGAGGTGGATCTCGGCGAAGGCTGGGCGTTCGCGGTCGTCACGCCGCCAGCACTCGCACATGAGCTCGTACAGGTCACGCGGACAGCCCGCCGCACGTTCCACGCACTCGAACACGCCGTCGTCGGCTTGCAGATGCGACAGGTTCGACAGCACCTGCGGATTCATCGCCATTAGTAAGGTCACAGATAATATAATACTGCCACGGGGTCTAATTGCTAAGAAAGAAAATTTGGTTTAAATAAATCTCACTAGATGGCGCGACATGTTCACAGAATTGTGTGTAAAATTAACAACATTTTCTGGAATTGAACATAAAAATTGTATGTTCTTGTTTAATCAACTCTCCTAAGTACAAAATTATGGAATATTGGGCTCTTCATTCACATTTCAAAGATTATTTGAACGGATCATTTAAAATTGATGCCAATAGATGGCGCATTTTTAAATTTCTGTGGCATTGCACTCGATTGTTGAAATTTGCATTGTAACACATTTTAGTGCAAAAAAAAAACGTGCTAAAAATACTATAAAACGAACCTTCACTGTATTTAAAGAAAAAATATTCACGAACCTAGTAAACCCTTTTACTTGCAAGTCGCTGCTAACACCATCTATTGCCGTGAAACGGGATCGAACGCGATTGATGTACTTACAAAAATAACAAGATTAATCTTTCGTTTCTTTGTATGGAATGAGGCATCTGTATGCTAGTATTGTATTATCTGTGATACTGCATACAAATGCCTCATCCCATACACAGAAACCGTGCCAACGTAACTAGTATTTTTGGTCTGATTATACTGATGATTTTACTAAAAGTTAATCGAACGCGGGCGGTTTCGCCCCAAGCAATAAGTGGTGTTAGTAGTAATGTGAATTAAGAGCCCAATATTCCAAAATTTTATTCTTAATAGAGTTGATTAAACAAGAAAATACATTTCTTATGACCAATTATAGAAAATGTTATTTTTACACAATATTCAATAATAAATCGATGCAATCGAGCCATCTAGTGAAATTTATTTGAAACAAATTTATTTCTTAGCATCGGGACCCCATGATAAATTGCTATTGTCAAGTGTATCATAGAGGCCAGTATATTCGCCTACTTGCGTGATTACAGATTTTATTATACAGACTATTAATATCCGATCATATCTAGCCTATTCAGTTGTAAAGAGGTGCAGTTGTTTGTGTTTGTGCTAATCTTTATATATGTATTGTATTGTATTATATTCTTTATTGTATACCATTAAAAAATACATACAGAACAAACATTTTGAAGCACAGTGTACAATGGGCGGTCTTATCGCACAGGGCAATCTCTTACAGACAACCTTTAGTCCTGTCCTGTCGTTTAGTCTATCTGACTGAACGACGGGAGAATTAAGAGCTGTCAGTGTACAATCCAAACTAATATTATAAATGCGAAAGTAACTCTGTCTGTCTGTCTGTCTTTGCTTCACGCCTAAACTACTGAACCGATTTGTGTGAAATTTGGTACAGACATAGTTTGGAACTTGAGAATGGACATAGGACAGATTTTTTTTTTTTTTTTTTTTTTCACTAATCCACGCGAACGAAGTCGCGGGCAAAAGCTAGTAGATGATAAATAATATAACTTACTTATACATAATAACATCAAATACATACATACTATACTGCATATCTAATATACTAATAAATATTGAATATATGATAGAGAAAGGAAAATACTAAACATTATAATATATATATATATATATACTGATCTGATTAATAAAATTATTTCACTGATTGATAGCTTTTACCTAATAATATACCTTATGCTTTATTATGAATATGATTTATGAATATAAATGTTAATGGATTGTGTGAGGAGTGATATGAAAGAAAAGGGAGTTGGTGATAGAGTGACGGGGAACAGGACGGTATGGAAGAAGAAAACGTGTTGCGCCGACCCCAGGTAACATGGGACAAGGGCAGGAAAATGACGATACCGTAAGCTTCATTGTGAAAAAAATTGGGATTTCGCCATAATGTACCTAAGTGAGTATATAGGTATGTAGGGACATATAATGAAATGTTGTTTTTCCAAACCCACGCAGACAACAAAAGCTAGTTTATTCATATCATGATAAGGCTAGGTAATTGCATACATAAGTACCTCATTATCAGTCAAATGTTCGTAAGGCCTACGTCTGCACAGCGTGAAGATCTCGTGCAGCGTCACGGCGAAGGCCCACACATCGCTCTTCGTAGTATACTTGGCTCGGAGCACGGATTCCCAAGCGGCCCACCGCAGTGGTAAGGGGATGCGTCCGTCGACCTTGTAATAGTCACACGCGTACGCCTCGTTGTCCGTGCCGAAGTCACTGATCTTCACTTGATAGTTTTTGCCTATTAGGCAGTTCCTGAAAATTCATTTTAAATGTTAGCTTATGTGTGATTTTGACGTCGGGATGAATGTATGTGTGTATCTTTTTTATTGAGTTGCAGTGTGTAATAATATTGTTGTTAACAATTTTTTTTCTTTAGAAGACAAAATAAACTCTAGCTAACTGAGGTATGGTGTTAGGAGAATTCAATTACAGGTTAAGCTAGCCTTTGTACATAAACTGTAGTATTATTTATGTTTTGGGTGCACTAAGAAATAAGAATAAGACGTTAGTTAGTATTTATTTACACTCACAACGCAATATTCCAAATATGAATTATTATTTTTTTTGTATAAACACGTACTTTATATTCGTGGATAGGTAAAATTTAAAAAAAATACCTTTTCTCAAACATGCTTGGAAATATGAGCATTATTTTGACAACCTTCTTGGAGATAAATCGCAATTGCTGTACTGGACATATACATGCGCGCAGAGGCCGGCAAAAGTTGTATGAAAATCCATATCTGTCGTGTGTAGCGGCCAAATAAATTCCATAGTAAACTCATATCTGTCGTGTAATTTAAAAATGGAACGATCTTTTACTCCGAAACAAAGCAACCAAGGAGGTAACTTATCAAAGGTTTTATTTAAATTTTGAACTGGCTTGCAAATAGAAAGCTGTTTATTGAAAAAAAAAAAACAAATGAACACTTTTAAGGCTTAGTACGCTCTGCGATTTTTATTTGCGCGGATTTATGTAGTATTATTCCCACATGATTTTTTTAACGCAATGTGTGCAGCTTCATACAATTCCATAGGCCGCAGAATGGGCGAAAAAAAATCGTGCGAATAAAAATCCCAGTGCGGGCTAAGCCTAACACGGGAATAATTATTGTTGTTCTTTGTTCGTCATTGATTTCGAAAAGTAATTGTATTTGACAAAATGAGTTCTAGGTGCTACTTAGTTTTAATTTCCGCGCATTATTTGAGAAAAGCACTATACAAGCCTTGGCCACAACTAGGCATTGATGGACTTACGTATTTACACGTTCGTCCATCAATGCCTCTTTTGCTGGCCGCTGCAGTAATGTACTATTACAGTGCAACATTTTCCTTCGATTTTCAAAAAACTGCATCATAAAATAACTTTTTAATTTTTATAGCACACTTTTACTTTTTAATTTATTGGCGCTTATGGGCTCATTAACTTAATGTAGAAAAGTTGTGTCATTGTCTATGGATGCGCGCGCTGCGCAGTCATGCGCAATGAGAATCTAAATTGCCCGCCATACCACATATGTTTTCCGTTTCCACTTTTGTTTTATTTCAACTGTATGAGTGAAGATAAAGTAGTGAATGCAACGGCATATAATTAGGTATTAAAACAGTCGCGTGTTATTATTATCACATGAGGCGAAGCCGAATGCTCGAGTTTTGATAACCCCTATTATATGACCACTGCATAAACTACTATTATCTATCTTAAGCACCCGATGAAACATTACATCCTCAAATGAACACATCAACAATAACACTACTGATAAAATTGATAAGTCAACAAACCTCGCAGCCAAATCTCTATGCACGAAATTGAGCGATTCCAAATACTGCATTCCGGCCGCTATTTGCGTGGCGAGATGTAGCAGCAGGTGGGCGGCAGGAGGTACCGCGGACCTCAGGAATGCGCAGAGGTCGCCCAGCTCGAGGTATTCCAGTACTACGGCCAGAGGCGGCGAGCGACACGCGCCCAGCACTCTCGCCAGGTGCGGGGAAGACAACGCGGCTAGTATACGCACATCGCGCTCGAACTCGTCCCTGAAAGTTGTTACAATCAGCCTATAATGTTCCCTTTGAAATTCTATTCACAGATTTCCCTACACTCCAAATCGTCGCTGCGCGCGCAAAAGTCGCTATGTCTTTTTACACGACTGCCGAAGGAGGGTAATGTGTTTATCAGTGTATGTATGTTTGTTCCTATGTGGCGTTCCAGAGACCAAACGCGTTGGCCGATTTCGATGATTTTTACGTCAATCGATTCGTCTTAACCCTGCGAGTGTCACTACATTTAAATTGGCAAATAGAAAAATGGCGGCTTTTAGGTGCCATATTGTGACCCAAACCCTTCGTGTGGAGTATTAAAGTAAAGGGTTTTTATACGTGATTTCAAATATATTATACGTTTAAATGTACCGTATTCGAAAAAAAAACAACAAGAAAGTTATAAATAAAAAAGTTAGTTCAAAAAATCAAAAAAACCGACTACTTAAAAAGCGAACTAAAAATACGTAAACAAAAATCGCTTTATAAGCAGCCGGTTTTTTTGATTTTTTGAAACAACTTTTTTTGTTATGTTATTTTCGTTTACTTATGCAGTTTTAATCGTAATTTTAATACGCTCATACTGTAAAACAGCCATGTGATAAATACAATATTTAAAATGTTACGGTATGTAGCTAAGTCACTTTCATACAAAGTGTTATATATAATTCACATAGCTATAAAAAGATGATTAAAACAACCACCATAGCGACTTTTGCACACGCAACGACGAAATGCACCTGCATTTCAACAGAATAGGAATGAAAAAGTCACTACTTATTTCATTATACAGACTTTGTTTTACGCTGTTAACAGGAATAAGTGTATTTAGTCCGTGCTAAGTTTGAACCTAAGTTTTCTTCATTTAAGAGAACATCTTTGTTAGGTTGCAGCTGAAAACGAGCTAAGGTATACGGTGTAAACATTTGGTTTTTTTATTAATTTTATTTCAATATCAAGACACACTTATAACATAAGGCCTACGCCGCGTGTAAACCTTAATTTTGGGTTAGTTGCTAACATGATATTCAATTGACAATATATATATATATGTCATAGAATATTGTCAATTTAACCTCCTATGAGTTAAGTTTTTCACTCAAGTGGGGCTAATTCGTAATGGTGGTTTAGTTACAAAACAAATGAATATCTATTATCTATATATACATATAATAAAATTGTATCTCTGCGATATCTGTGTTTTGAAGATATTTTAGAAATTTTTGTACGGAGGGTCTTTATATCAGCAATAGATGTATTAATAATATTTTGTTTGTCTGTCACAAACATCATTTGTACGCGGTTGACGCAAAAACAGCTGCACAAAATTGCATGCGGTTTTCACAGCTGTATTATTGCTGACCTAACTTAAAATAAGGTACATGTTATCACGATCTCCTGACCGAAGCCGCGAGCACTGCTAGTTTTTTTTTATTATTATTTAATATAGGCTCGCGCTTGACCACTATCTCATCTGATGGTACGGGATGATGTAGTCGACGGTGTAACACGCTTGCTCAGAAATAACCTATTCACTCTTCACTTAAAGACCCCTAGATTGTAGCTATCGGAAAACACAGAATCCGGCAGGGAATTCCACTCCTTAGCTGTACGCATAAGAAAAGTATTCTCAAAACGTTTAGTACCTATGGGTGGTATTTAGTTTAATCTAAAAGTACGGAAAGAAAGACAAACACAGAAGGTAAGACATCACAAAGGTAAGGCAGAAATAAGCGACATGTAGTAAACATGTAGAATCTAATGCGCATACATGATATACCTCTCCTTGACGGTGGCGTCGTGGCACAGGAACTTCACGGCCACCAGGCGCTTCTCCGACGTGATGGTGCCGTTGTACTCCGGCACTCCGTCAGCCTCCGCTACGTATACCTTCGAAAGAAAACATGATGTTGAACATCTATTATGGGAAGGAGCGAGACAACCCCAACACAAGTACAGGGTGACTGGTGGCAGATTTATGTTTTGAAATACGAATATTTCATAAAGTAACTAGCTGACCCGGCAAACTTTGTTTTGCCATAAAAACACCAAACATTCATCTACTAAATATCCTACCTACCCTACCCTACCTACCCTATCCTACCTACCCTACCTACCCTACCCTACCCTACCTACCCTACCCTACCTATCCTACCTATCCTACCCTACCTACCCTACCCTATCCTATCTCTCAAGTTGGATCGAACTGCACATGGTGTGCGAAGTGGTTTAGGAGTCCATTGAGGACAAACATTGTGACACGAGATTTATATATATTAAGATAAACGGTGCGGGGGGAGGGTGGTGTCGTTGGAATCTGTGATTGTGCGGCTTTCTCGAGGTCGAGTGGAAAGGTCATTTCCAAGAGTAACGATTCGTACGTAATTGCTCGTCGACAATTTTGTTCACACTTCGATATTCGACGGATAAGTGATGGCCCACCGAGGTCACCGGACTTAACCCCAATGGTTTTTTTATTTTTATGGGGCTACCTTAAAGACAGAGTTTACATTAACAATCCCCGAACTCTTGTGAACCTAAAAGAAAATATTCGTCGAGAAATCAGCACAATTGAACCAAGTTTACTGCAGCGTATGGCGCTGAACCCGAGGCTCCGTTTTGAACAGTCTGTGCATCTCGATGGCAAACATTTGGATGTAATCTTCAAAAAATGAAATCCGAATTATTATTCTATCGTTCAATATTTTAATTAAAACGATATGTAAAAAAGATTTTTTTAAATTTAACGTTGAATATATAAATCTGCCGCCATACACCCTGTATTTTTGATAACTTAGTGGGGCTGTCTCATTCACATTTGTAGGTAACCGTTTGAGACAAAATAATTTAATTTTTATTTATTTTATGATTTTGAACAACAAAATAAAAATATATAAAAAGGAAATTTTAAAAACAAGCTTAAAAAAGTACGAAACGTAATAACGTTTGTCAAACATATCCAATGAACCCAAACACTATGGCGCTATCTTGTCTAGTTAAGGTGTGGCTATGGCCATCTTCTGGCTCCATGATGAGACCAGCTCCATAGTACCATTTTTTTTGTTATTTTCTCGGTACCTAGGGTCCGTGACACCAACCAATATTCCTGTATGCACTATTCACTACGCAAGAGCACTCAAGGACATTCCCCGGCTGGTGCAGAACTATTGCAGAATACGAAGACAAAAGGCTAAGGGTTTGGGAGGTTTTGTGGATCGATTACCTAAAACTATAGAAGGAATATTGGCCCCTGCCTGACCACTTTAGCACTTTACACTTTAGTGACGTAGCGGCAAGGGGGCAACATATACGGAAGTGCTTGAGGAGTGGAGAGATGGCCATTATTTTCAATATTATCTTTTCAGTTTCTGGTTAATCGGATGCCAGGAAGTGCTTGAAAAATGGATTACTAGTTGCCGGACACACGTACAAAAGCAAGGTACATAATGTAAAGCTTATAAAAATGACGTACCGTGCCAAATGCACCTTCAGCTAATTTGGAGATCATTCTCAGTCGGTGCCTCGGGAACTCGATCACGTTAGTGGTCTCGAGGCGTCTCTTTAAATCTATGAACACTTCCTGCTGACTTGGGGACTGAAATAAAATAAGTAAAATTAATACTACATATTTTTCATCTTTCGTTAATAATCTAAATCAATATTTTTTTCAAAAAAAGCATGCATTGCCAAGAAAAACAAACAAGGTTTGCAGTTGTTTCATGATTGATGTTGTCCAAGGATGAAACAAGTGCAAAACTTTGTAGGAAGGAATTTATAAAATCTTTTATTTATTTTTAGTTGAAGCGCAATATAACTTGTTGTGTAGGGAGTAAAGTTTCTTTTATATAAATAATAGAGTAAAAAACAAAAAAATAGTAAAAGTAAAAAAGCGTGGGGTGCTTGATGTCAATAATTGTTATAATATTTTAGGCACGCTGTTTTAACAATTTTTTTTTTTTTTTGTTAATCACACTATTCTTAATTTAAATTTATTGTAAGTTATTTTCTATTTTTTAGTTTGGTTTTCTATTAAAGCGTGTTTTTTTTTAATTATTATTTATTTTTTAATATTTAAATTATTACATTGTCATCGGTTCTTGAAGAGTGTGCAAAGTGTTAAATTAATCCGACGTTTTGAAGGGGGTGAAAATCACTTTCAATGATTCCGTTACATAGATTCATACATATAATATTCACAACAGATCTTTGTGTCTCTGAATTGGATGCAAGAGCCTGCGCAGTAGCTATTTTTGTGTCAATATTGAAAGTGAAGATAACATTGTATAACTGTCTCTTTTACTCGCTTACGTTTGTCGCATCATCCTATCTGGTATACTCTCGATGAAAAACTGTTTCTTGCGTAATGGTTGACAGAGCTAACTTTAGAGACACAGAGATCCGCTGTGAATATTATACCAAGACAATAAAAGCGTGTTTAAAAAGCACGTTACTGTTTACATGTTTGGAAAGTACAACACGGTCAAAATAACTGTGCACATGGACTGTCATTGACCCCACTCCCGCCGACCCGCGCGTAGCCCCGCGTTCGCCTAGTGCGCCATTAGCGAGAGTTGAACGTCAGAGTGACGTCGTAGCGTCAAGTCACAGATTACCTCCCAATAGAATCCGCATAGAAGATAACTTACGCGCACCACACATCAGCCTATTTAGGCTGATATAACTCAGTGCACGGTATGATCTCTTTAGTGTCGACCAGACATTAGAGCTGTAGGGACGCAAGCGATTTCTAGTTTTAATTCTGTTTAAAATATAGTTATCTACCTTAAAAAAAATGACGAATTGTGCAGTAAAATGGTGTGGAAAATCAACCAGCGCTTCAAGTTCAAAAAAGATGGGATAACATTCCACCAGTAGGCAAAGAAATAAATATTGACCAATCTAAAAACGGTCAAGTTATAATGGTTCGCAAATCAAAATTGCATATTAAATCACTTTTGGCCAAAATCAAAATCTTTTCACGATCGATGTTTTTTCTTTATCATTATTAAAGTAATTATAAAATCGCCGGCTAAAAAATTTGACATAAAATACCATTCCGTTTGAAAAATATCGATATTTTTATCGACATTTAATGCGCATGTCCCAACGACAGATACAGTGACCTTGAATAGCCAATCACGGCGCACTTGTCACTCCCCTCGCAACCCGTACCTTCCGCTAAATTTGGTGAACTCGGAATCGAACAAAACATTATGCATGCGGTATCTATTGGGAGGTAATCTGTGCGCCAAGTGCACAGTTATTTTGCTGATTAGTAAATCGCGGTCGCAGGATAGTTACCCGTGTGCTATGCTTAGAGCGTATGGACCCCGCGCCGGACCGCCTCGAGTCCAGGTCCATCTTATCCTCCACAATGTCTGTGGCTCGCTCCGACAACGAGTCCAGTCGTCTCTTAGTTAGCAGCGGCGCAGAGCTCAACTCGGGCACCGCGTAGTCGTAATTTGAACTATCTGTTGGCAAAAAAAATATAATTTTAGCGATGAATTATTGCGTCAAATAAAGATTTGTTGACGAAAAACCACTGTTTAATCTATTCTATAGTTCTGCAAAGAACTAGAGATGGACCGACTTATCGGGCAAGCCGACCCGACCACATTTATAGAAGTCGACTAGACGGCCATTTAAGTCCCTAAAGGCCCAGGATTTTTAATCTGTAGTTAACGGTGGAATGGTTGACCATTGGTAAAATATCGTAACCAATTGTTTCATCAATTCTTAGTATCACAAATGGTCAACTGAGTTAATAAGACCATTTGTTAGACTAAACACTGATCAAAAATCGCTTTTTACCTAATAGTCTGTTATTTCGGTACAATGCGCATTTACATCAATTGTTAGCATCACAAATGATCAAATAAGTCGAAGAGTTAATTATTTCTCAATTTTTTAGAACATCAATTGATGAAAAAGCACGTCTTGGAACGCAAATTGGAACCGTTGGTCAGTATATTTAACCATTGGTTAACTCTACGAATAAAAAACTAGGCGTTAGTCTTCTAGTAGGACATTGAGTATAGCCGGTCCATCTCTTGAATTGACGACGACAAACAACCTGATTCAACGACGAACTGACCTCAGGTAGCTTGAAGCAAAAATATAAGCAAGACTCTAGCCCTGCAGTCGACTTACTTGTTAAGTATTTATAAATTGAGAGGACAATGGGATCGCGTAACAAAAGAATTCTTAAAGATTGTATTGTTTAGTGGATTCTTGCAGCATTACTACTGGTCTTGTTAGTTTTCCATAACATTAGACAGAAAAAAACCCAAGAAATAAAAATGTATCATTATTGTCGCTTAAAATGGAATTCGTCACCAACATCAAAATTTACTGAAGCCCACGAACACAGACTTCATCGACACGTGAATGTTGAGGCTATCCAGCTGCTAGACAACTAAACCTTTTAATTTAGTGTAGCGTACAAAGTAAATGAATAATAGTGACAACGCTGTGCTATACATATAACACATGAACATAGTGTTTTTATACATTATATCAGACTCTAAGAAGGTGCTACGGACTTGTGTAAAAGTGCAAATGGACACTATTTGTTTTAACATAATCTATCAAGTAATATATTAAGTTAGAGTTAAATTGTTATGTATTTTAGGCTAGTTGTAATTAATTTATTAAAAAATTTGTTCTTTCTAATCAATCTGCCTAGCCTTTTTTCCACCTATGTTGGGGTCGGCTACCAGTCTAACCGGATTCAGTTGAGTACCAGTGTTTTACATGGAGTGACTGCCTATCTGACCTCATCAACCCAGTAACTAGTTAACACAGTACCCCTTGGCAAGACTGGTGTCAGATCTCAAGCTTCTCACACCTGTAACGACTGTCAAAGATCTTCAAATGACAGCCGGGACCAACGGCTTAACGTGCTTGCCGAGGCACGGTGGAAACTCGCTATGGTCACCCATCAACGGACCAACCTCGTCAAGCGTTGCTTAACCTTGATGATCGACCCGTACGGCTGTTATTATTTAGCCACGAGCTCCTCAATTTTGTTCTTACAAATACAGAATAATAAAAAAAAAAACTGTATAATTTTGTTCTTACCTGAAAGTGCTGTGTTCGAGTCTTTGACGAAGTCTTTCATTTCCAATAATACAGTACTATAGCTAAAATACGGAGCACACTTGAGCGCTTGATAAGGCTCTTGGTACTCGTCAGACTTAACATCCAATCCGCAGTCTATGATCATCTTGTTTTCGGGCAGCATGGAGGTTCCACACCCGCTGTAGTTGTCTATGGTCCGTTTCTGGGACACTGTTGACTTGGCCAGGGGCGAGGCGAAGCATTTTCTGTGTCTATGCCTATGGACTATAAGGAAGATGGCGACTGCGAGTAGGATCACTAGGGCCGTCAAAACGCCAACAACTATGGCAACGTATAGGGGGTCCTCCTGGTGAGCGGTTGATATTGGCACCTCTTTGGTGAGGGTAGTCAGCTTTTTGTCTTTGCCTACTGCTGGTTTCTGGCTTTCTGGTGTATAGTTCCCTTGTGCTACGTCTGAAAAAAAAATGTTTTTGTGTTACATAAACTCACGCCTTTTTGTCATGGGGCTAGGCAGAAACTACAGAACGCAATCTGCTACGATCCTTACATACTTATTTTGCTTCACTCACGTTCATACATCTAGTCATACACATACACCGGTTATGACTGCGCACCTGGCCTTTCTGAAGACCAATAAGGTCTATGTATGTCTTTCTAGGGCGTCCCCTCACGGCGTTTCCATTCACGTTTGACTCGAAGACCCCAAATTACTCGTATGTTAAAATCGGTTACAGCCGTTGCGGGTTCACGGTGAGTGCTAACGTCTGCTCGTGTTATGTTGGCAGCACTGTATGCCGCCATAAGCGGCATACAGTGCTGCCAACTAAGCGTATTCAGCGCCAGATCTAGCGGTATCTTTGTTCAATAGCGCATTTTAGCGCGTAACGCTAAATCTAGCGCTTTTTGAAATCATATTATTATATGCACATCTACTATTATTTATTACCTGATGTACTTAAATACGGAACGAAACACAACATTTTTTAGAACCAATAAACCTAAATGCTGCTTAGTTTCTTAGGTTATGAGTTGGGGTTTCCTCGAGTTGGCTAACTATTTTGTACTTTTGTTCTATTGTTCGACAGTAATTTACAACTTGCCGACAGTTATTCTGAGTTTTGTTTGAATTTGGCGCCAAATATAGCGCTTTTTTTGACAATGACCATTTAGCGCTTTCTAGCGCTTTTTTAAAGAGCAAACAGCGCGGTTTTGCTAAGACGAATTGGCAGCACTGGCGGCATAGGAGGACACCGTGGGGTTTTAGTGGGTCTGAGTCCCACATAACTGCGATATATCCTCGTGGTAGCCACGTGGTAGTGGTAGGCGCCACGATAAAAAAAAAAGAAAAAAAAGGATACTTTCTAGTTATGTATGTTATGCCAGTTCCATAATGACAGCAAAACGAATGTTCTAAAAGAGTCACGTATTTTATAACCATTCAAAAATAGTTTTACTGAATTTCGCAGTAACAAGTGCTCTGACTGTGACGGAAATACTAACCGGAGTCAAAAACAACTTCGCTGATGAGTATCCACCTCGCTGAGAAGCGCAGTTCGATGCGCACCCACTTGCCGATGCGATGGTGCAGCTTGATGCTGACGTTGCGCGAGTTCTCGAAGATATTGTCCTCCACGTACGAGTAGCGAATCGGCTCGTCTTGAAAATGGCGGCCCCCGATCGAAAACGATATTATCGCTTCGGAAAACACCTGGGAAACATGTTGATGTGAGTTGAACATAAAGAATGTTGATATGAACTAGTTACTTATATAAAACTAGCTTCAGCCCGCGTCTTTCCAGCGTTCAAACAAACTACATACAAAATTTCATCTAAATCGTTTCAGCAGTTTAGTCGGGCAAAGGTAACGAACAAACAAATAAAGCATACTGACTTTCTACTAATATTTCAAATGGGCAAGTTTTTGAGAATGTTTGTTACTCTTTTACGCAAAAACTACTGAACGGATTTTGATGAAACTTTACAGTAATGTAATGTAGCCTTATACGTACATAATTATATACGTCAGATTAACTCATTGGTTATAATTTACAAAGATATTTGGGCAGTACTAATTACAAACGAACGTAGCTTGCATAAAATAAAAAGAACCGGAAAAGTGCATGTCGGACGTCGCACATTTAGGGTTCCGCATCTAAGATTTTTTATTGCAATATATTAGTATTTGTTAGTAAAATATATGTAATAATAAACATTATCGCCAAATTTCAAGGTGGTCAAAAGAAAGCTAAAAAAATCTTCGGAACAAAATTCTGTGACAGTCGATGGAAAGATAGACAAGTGAGTGACAGCAATAGGGCTCCGTTTGGACGTATCTGGTACGGAACCCTAAAAATTAAAACAAAGTAAAAACAAAAGGCAGAAATACTAAAATTAGAATAGGTACTCTAGCTATACCAGTGTGGATGTCAATATCTGCCAATTAGGTAAAATCCTCGTCACAAAATACTCAGGCACTCAAAATTTTTACAAACATGATTTATTCAGCCATACATAGAGTATTTCCAATGACCACTTTTCAATGCTCGTGAATATTTGAACAGTTTCTGTCGACCACTCCAAGTTTTAATTGTCCGTTTGTTACAAACAAAAGTTTAGCAAGCCCTACGAATAGTTCTAATTAGGCTGATCCTTTATTAATTCAGTAGCGGCGCTACCCTAATCAGTCTGGCGAAATACTAAAATTAACCTGGAACTAGTGGTTTGAAATGTCGCGACAGTTCGTTAAAATATTCAGGAGCTTTGAAAGTTTGTGTAGTCCCTTAACTACAAGTACAAATGATACAATGTGCGTACCTGAACATCGCGCATGAATTTATTATTGCAGTAGAGGTGGACGGCGCTGAACTCGCGCACTTTGTCAAACTCGAATGTGAGGACGGGCGCGTTGGGGCGGGAGTCGTTGCGCCAGCCGACCCAGGCGGAGTTCTTGGCGGCTTCCCGGATCTCGTCGCCGCCGAACTTGCCGTCGACCAGCTGTCCGAGGCCGCCGCGCAACTCCTCGCCCCACTGCCCGTCGTACACCATGTCGGTGAGCTCGACGCCGTTGCTCCGCTTGTCGCCTTTCGGCATCGAGTACGCGACGATTCCCACTGTAATAGAGTGTTGTTTGTTAGTCATTTTATTAGTCTCGCTGTAAAGTGTTGAGGTTATTTTGAATGTGTGTAAGGGACAGATTTATATGACGTGTATACATCTGTCACTTACTCTATCTCAAAATAACCTTACTCTAAGAGCTTATGGGCACCCCCCAGAACTGGCCAATAAAGTGTTCTATAAAATGTACTTATTCACCATAATAATTAACAGCAATTTAGCGAGTAGACTGTTCTGTCTTCTCTTTTAGAGATCAAGTATCATTTTTCCACAAACATTGACCAACAGTAGTTAACTCATACCTTTATTGCTATAATGATCACGCTTAACACATCGATTGACAATCATCTAAGTATGATATAATATCCTCTTGGAATAATAAGCCCTTCCCGTCGTCGCTTTTGCGAAACCCGTGAGAAAAGTTGTATGGAGAAATATTCTGGGGCAGAAATCACGGAGACAGTGTCTTAAACCCACATACGAGGGCTGCACTAAAAGTATAGAATATTTCCACTGTTTCTGTCATATTAAAATCTTTTTAATTGAAAACTCCTTGGTTTTAAAAATCGAATACCTTATTTATTTAAAAAAAGATTCTCGGTCTTGTCACAAGGTTTTGTCAAACTTGTTTAGTCGTTGAGAAAATGGAATTGACTCGAGAAAATTCAAGAGCGATGATTTATTATGACTTTCGAAGTGGTTTAACACAAAAACAGTGTGTTGACCGGATGATTTCTGCATTTGGTGATAAAGCCCCATCCAAAACCATAATTTATCGCTGGTTTGCTGAATTTCAACGTGGATGTGTCAAGCTCAGTGATGATCCCCGTCAAGGTCGTCCAAAAACTGCAGTCACCCAATAAAACTTTGATGCTGTGCGTAAGCTGATTGAGGAAGATCGACATGTGACATACCGCGAAATTTAGGCAACTTTAGACATTGGCATGAGTCAAATACAAATAATCTTGCATGAACAATTAGGTGTAAAAAAGTTGTTTTCCCGATGGATACCGCATTCGCTCTGTGAAGAGAAAAAAGCGGCTCGCGTTACTTGGTGCGTCAGAACTCTCGAAAGATTCCACGCAGGATCCTCAAATGCTGTATACAACATCGTATCAGGTGACGAATCCTGGATATACGCGTACGAACCCGAAACAAAAAACCAGTCACGAGTTTCGGTGTTCGAAAATGAGTTAAAGCCAACAAAAATTATTCGTTCACGGAGTGTTGCAAAAAAAATGGTGGCCACATTTGTCTCCAAATCCGGCCATGTTGCGACTATTCCTCTTGAGGGACAAAGAACGGTTAATGCAGAATGGTATGCTAGCATTTGTTTGCCACAGGTCGTTTCTGAACTCCGTAAAGTGTACTGCAACCGCCGCATCATCCTCCATCACGACAATGCGAGTTTTCACACCGCGCGCAGAACAAAAGAGTTTTTAGAGCAAGAAAACATAGAATTATTAGGCATAGCACGCATAGCGATTTTCATTCGCGCGATTTTTTTTCCGCGCGAATTTTTTAGTACTATTTGGGCGCGATTTTTTTTCCGCAGTGCGTGCAGCTTCATACATTTCCATAGGACACAGAATGCGCGGAAAAAAATTCGCGTGAATAAAAATCGCAGTGCGTGCCATGCCTTAGACCATCCGCCGTACAGCCCCGACCTAGCCCTAATGATTTCTATACTTTCCCTAAAATAAAGAATAAATTGCGTGGTCAGAGATTTTCATCACCTGAAGAAGCTGTGGATGCGTACAAAACGGCCATTTTGGAGACACCATCGACCACATAGCCACTAGACGCCTAATAACAGGCGAGCGATGTCTGTCAACACATATGACTAAAAATATCATATACAGGTAATACTGATCGCCACTCGACAATTTCGAATTAGTAGCGACTACTTCTGTGAGCCATAAACACTTCCGTGTCAGTCAATAAAATATTGATGAAATAAATTTTATAATGGCCTCTTGTATGACGATGCTATGGTAACAACAGCCAGTTTCCGAAAAAATAACATAACATTAAATTGATAAGTTAATAGTTACATAAACATAATTATATTTATTTTCTAATATTATTTATCGGAGTTCATATTATACTGGTCAAGTTTGTAGGTGAACACGCCCACCGCATGTTTGCGTCTCTTTCTTTTCAAAGTATTTTTTTCGCTATCTCTTGTCCTCTATAATTTCGTAAACAAAACTAGTGAAGCACCATATCCTATGATCAAATCTGTTATCGATAGAACTAGAAACCTTACAAATACAGACATTAAATTGAATAGTTTATTAATTGTGAAACGATTTTTTGATTACGTTTTTTACTAATATTTAATATTACTATATTTAAGAACCAACAACCGAAAAAAAAGTATGTTTACCTTTAGAATTTTGTTTCTATTTTTTAATTTTAGCATTTTATGTTATTACTAAAATGTTAAAACGCCGTATAATTAATAATAAAAAAGGTAATATTCATTTAAAAAAAAATACAAAAACTATTTATAAAAATCGATACCTTCCTGGTTTTATTTAAACCTGTCCCACCCTTAATGATGCGTATGACCTTGGTAAGGGACCAATCAGAGCGCAGTACCCCGTGCCTCATACCTCAGCTAGTTGACAGAATTGTTTTGATGTATTAGATCTATGCTAGGCTATGTTGTCGATGGGAGACACCAACTTCCTAATGGAATGATTGCTTCAATGATTGGTTCCATCGTATGGAAAAATGTGTCAAATTTCGCGGAGAATACTTCGAAAAGCAATAAATACATTTTTAAATAATAATGTTTTGTCACTTCCTTGATTCCCGAAATTTTCAGTGCCGCCCTCGTAATAGTTTTTTAGAGAAATTGAAGACATCTTAGTCCGCAATAATGCAAAGGCCTTAAGCAGCGGCAGGTTGTTAACCCGCCGCTTGTAGCGCCGGATCGTTTCCTTCATTTGACTCATACAACGTGCGCCGTATAATAAGCATACGCGACAATTGTTTCTAGATCATTCTAAGATCTAACAGAGTAGCAACATTATTCTTCAACATGAATTGAACTGAAGGTATAATACAAACTCAACATTTATAAGTTCTCAAATAAAACCCCTGGTTTAACTGACGCGGATGCAAACGACGGTCTAAAGGCTTGCGCCTGCCAACGCCAATTCGACGGATCTATCTCTGTTCCCAATTTAAATCGAGCAGGACATGACCTTTATTAAGTTTTGGCGCTATTAGTCTGGCAACACTAAAAGGATTAAAGTGCAAGTAGAAGATAGGTACAAATACAAAGACGTCCGTAAATGTCACCGGGATTATTCCCAACAAGTATCCCGTTACCCGTAGCCAGAAATAATTACGCTAAATGGCCGTTTCACGTGACGAACCTATTTAATAGAGGCCCTTTGAAGCCGCTCGTTGTTCAAAGCAAAGGCATAAAGACATACAGTCATACAGTGATTGTACTTATGACATTTTGCACTTAAATGGCATTGCAATTAACGTCGCAAATGCGGCGTGAGACGGCCAGTGTCGTTCGCATCGAATATCGTATTTGCTCACAAACTCAAATAATTATTGCACTTTGCGAGCATGGGACATTCTACTGCTCGGTCGTCATATTGGAATAGTAAAGCCAGGAATTCCAATCAAGGGGGATGGGAACGGAAATTCATTTAATATCTCATAAGGTTCGATCAAACAAAACTTTCACATATTTTGTAATTTCACTCGTTGAATAACGCTGAAACAATTTATAACGTTGTACTGCAAAGAGAACGTGAAAGCTTTCGCAAAGTTTAGCACTAAATATCTCATGCCATTTCAATTAAGCTTTGATGGAGAGCACTTAACAAAAGCTACTTTGAACCGATCGATTTCTCCGAATTTGAGATACATCATAATATTTTGTTCACGGAATTATCGAATAAGCTCTGGAAATTGAGGAGGAGCAGTAACAGTGATTCTTTTTTTAAATATGAGGGTTTAAATAAATTGCTCATAAGATCGTGTGTCTTGAAATTACGTCATGTCGTCCGTCTGTTAACACTCGTCACAGTAACCCAATAACTGTATTCAGTATGCTCCGTTCAAATGTATTTGTTGAGAGACGATGATTAATGCAGTCAAGAGTTTGATGAACTGATAGCAGAAATAAAATGAGCAACATAAATAGTGTTTCAAAACCAATGAAACATCTATCAACGGTAAATACCATAAATTCGAAGAAGTACTTTTAAGGTTCTCCTAGTCGACGACATCAATAATTTTGTGCACGAGGTTAAAATGCATGCTATCTCATCCGACAACACGTGCGAAAAAAAGCTAGTTCTCGTACGAATAAGCACTTGCAAAATTTGAATCGAAATGGATGATGATTTAGGACGAAAACGAGCGTGCGAAATTTTATAAACAGACCTTTGGGAGTCTAGATATCATGAATAAACGGCTGAATGTATATTTTCAAAATAAAATTATTTGCATTGTTCAATTACTAATCTATCCCTGTATGCAGGCCGTTTTGCAATTTTCCTTCTTCTTATGGTATTTATTTCCGCCCAAAGATGCGTTAAAATTAGTGTTGAAATATGAAACGACGCTCATAACTTTCAAATATACTTTTTATACCTTTTTGTTACTATACAGAGCTAGATAATGATGAGACAAATTGATATCATTTTTATTTTGAAGGTACATCGTCAAACAGTAGAATAATCGTCAGACTACGTTTGTATGGAAGAATGATGGACTAGTGTAACCTTAAAGACAGGATCTAACCAAGTCGTTTCCCAAGAAAAAGGTCTGTATATCAGCACGACGCGGTGGCTCCGTATGTGACGAGGTTCCTAATGTAGCTCTATGTATCACTGATTTATTTGTCGGCGAATTTCACAAAAACATGCACTTACTTGAAAATGCAGCGTTCGTGTGCCGGCGCGACAAAAAAATACCGTCATAGGAATAACAACTGCATTTATTTATCAACACACTAATATTATATAGGCAAAAGTTTGTGAGTGTGTTTGTTACTTCTTGACGCTCAAACGGCTGGACGGAGAAGATTATAGTCAGGAATAGCACATAGGATACTTTTTTATCCCGGGAATATTGTCCGTCGGGATAATTTTCCGAAGACAGAAGCTAACATTATATAAGGTGTGAATCAAATACAATGTGTGTTATATTTATATTCTCGTCCACGCATTAAGCGACGACACCTGGCTGGTTCTTGCACAAGAGGGCGAGTGTTATGGTTTATGGAAGCTTGTTTATATAACCTTCATCTAGTAGCTACAAATTTTCTTTGTTAAAGGAAATTGTGTAATTGTCCGGTTCGCGACACGTCACCGTGCACTAAGCTGGAACAAAGCTCTGCAATAATCTGCGATTGAGCGCACGTACGTTGTATATCCTGTTTGAAACCTTAATCACTTCCCTTGTACATAAACAGTTCTGATATTCACACGAATATTGAAATTAAACTGGTTTTACAAATTAGCTCGCGGTTTGAGGCCGAGCGCAGCGAAGTGCTCGCCACTCAGCCACTCTGGCCTAAACTACACAAACATTGGTAAAACTATTTTACGATGAAAGATAACATGTTCCTGTTATTTTTAGCGTCCAGTCGCTCAAAGCAACGTCAACAATCAACAGACAAGCACAATTACTCAACCCCTTGAAGGGGCTTTAAAATTAAGCACGTGGATAAAATATGTATGGTCCTTTTGAAGTATTACCGGGACCTTAGCGTACACAAACATTCCTTGAACGGGAATGTGTACATAGCGCAGGTAATGATAGCAAGGTATCAGTGGCGTGCCAGGTCAACGGCAAATGAAAGCAGTTTAAAAATGCAGACGTATGATTAACTCTAGTAATTTGCCACTTTTTACTTAATGACGCTTTGCATGCGGTCCCCGGCGCACGTTCGATAACAAAATTCCTAGAATTCACTATTAAGGCCTTCAACAAAACCGTTGTAGTAACCATATTAAAACCGTGAACACGGCGCATTATAACTTCTGTGATACGCTCCATAATTAACGTTATTTTAATGAACTTTGTACACGGCCCGCACATTATTTTGATTATTTTATGACCTATGGGAATGTAGACGCGTGTAATTACTTTTAGAAACCCTTTAAATATGAATACGAACACAGAAGCTATGTGACAATATAATGAAGGCTCTGTCTCGAGTGTACAATATGGCAATTACGGAAATTAGCTGTTAGTTTACAAGAATTCCTTATTATTCCACTCCTGCCAAGGTATTACCTTAAGCTGGTTTTTAATTAACAGTTAAAAGAAATGGCTGTATTAGTATTATTCAGAGTAATAAGCAGGGACACTTTGTTTAGTGGCGCCAGCGCCAGGTAAAGACTCGGCGCTTGTATTATGTAGGTGTACATGCCCATGCATTAATAGGGCTTTCACTACGTGCAATTTAATCGTCGTTAGACGTCGAGGGGGATATTGTGAAGAGACAATAATAGAATCAATAAACCTGTGTACTAAACGCGGTGGGATTGCGCTTCGAAGGATATCTGGCGGTGCATTATGAATCGGACTGTCAAACGTTCACCACAGCTGACATTCGATTAAGCGCTCTGCGTACCTCCCGAGGAGCCGAGGCGCAGGTGAAACGTGAATCTGCTCCTGAACTATTGTGACTTCGGGAAATAAGCTCACGGCTTATCGCTTATGCTGGCGACGTTAGCTTCCTATTGGAGTATTGTTTGTTACTTTGTCCTGCGATGTTGTCGTATTATCGTCTTTATTTTTAGGTACCGAAGCAGCCTCCATTGATTGTTTTATTCGACTGCAAGGAAAGGATTAAGTTTTGGCGCGTATCTTTTATGTATTTAATATTCTTTTTTACCTCGGCTTTATATAATTAAGAAAGTTTTAGATAGGTTTTGACCTCAAAAGTGTTCCTAGATATGTCACGTTAAAAAAATTTAATATTTGGGCGACATATTGGGGCGGTCCCAATTTTTCTTTTTCCATCGAGTGGGGTATCAAAATGAAGGGTTTTTAGTGGTGATCAATAAAATATATAGGTACCGCTTATATCATCATCAACATATCAGCCGATAGAGGTCCACTGCTGGACATATGCCTCCCCCAAGCGTCGCCACTTTGACCGGTCCCGTGCGTCTCGCAACCAGCGGATCCCTGCAACCTTCACCAGGTCACCGGTCCACCTGGTGGCAGGCCTTCCAACGAAACGTCTTCCGATTCGCGGTCGCCACTTCAGAACCTTTCTGCCCATCGGCCATCCGTACTGCGAGCAATGTGCCCTGCCCACTGCCACTTAATTTTGGCAATTCTTCGGGCTATGTCGGTAACCCTGGTTCTCTTGCGGATCTCTAAATTTCTGAATCGATCACGCAAGGGGATTCCGAGCATAGCCCTCTCCATTGCCCTTTTAGTGACTGTAAGCTTTCTGATGAGGCCCATTGTAAGCGACCACGTCTCAGAACCATATGTCATCACTGGCAACACACACTGGTCATAGACTTTCGTCTTGAGACACTGTGGTAAGTTGGACGAGAAGATACCGCGCTACTTCCCGAACGCTGCCCAGCCGAGTCGGATTCGACGGTTGACCTCTTTCTCTCCTATATGCCGATTATATGTTGAAAAGTAATTCGATAAAAAAAAACTAAAAAGTTGTCAATAAAAAAGTTAATAAAATTAAAAACCCGATTGCTTATGAAAGGAACTAAAATGATGTAAACAAGAAGAATATCAAGCTGTGCAATCGGTCAATACATTGGTCAGCCAGCACGTGAATGACAATATTATTCCTACAGTTACCTAACATCATGTGACATCATAAGGTTTAAATAACTCCACATGTAATTGACAGCCGTAAAAACGTTGCAGGTAGTCAGCAACCGGCAAATCAGAACCAGAACCAGTCTTGCCAAGGAATATCGTGTTACCCATTTATTGAGACAGATAGTCAATCGCAGATGCTGGTTTTCAGCTGGATCTGGTTGCAGTGGAAGTCGTCGCTAACATATTTGGGGAAAGGCCAGGCAGAGTGATTGAGACGAAGTTACTCACCGCTCCAGTAACAGCCGTAGAGCTCAACCCTCATGCAGACTGTCCTCCTATGCGAGCTGTACGGGATGAAGCGGATCTTGGACGCCCAGATCGGCGGCTCTAGGTGGTTCTTCTTCTCCAAGTAGGTGTTCGTGTTACCCTGCAGAATCTGTAAAAAAATATTATTATTTATTTATGTAATAGCTTTCGCCCGCGTGGTATAAGTACTTCCCCAATATCTTTATAAATTATAGCCAATGTCTTATAATGTATATTTATCTATACTAATATTATAAAGCTGAAGAGTTTGTTTGTTTATTTGAACGCGCTAATCTCAGGCACTACTGGTTGGAATTGAAAAACTCGTTTTGTGTTGGATAGTCCATTTATCGAGGAAGGTTATAGGCTATATAACATCCCGCTACGACCAATAGGAACGGAGCATAAATGAAAAATGTTGCAAAAACGGGCAAAAATTTTCCTTTTTGAGAGCTTCCGTTGCGTACGCTGCGTAAGAACATTCATGTATCTAGGGTAGGGTAGGTAGGTAGCCAGATGACGGGAACGAAGCCGCGTGGGACAGCTAGTTAGCTACATTGCTGTAATGTTTAATTAGAATAAGTTCAGTAGTTTTTGCATGATCCTTATTAACTGTCGCGTTTATAATAGTACTCATAGTAGGGATTTTAAACCGACTTCGCAAAAAAGGAGGAGGTTATCAATTCGACGTTATTTCATTTTTTTATGTTTTTTACCTCAGAACTTGTTACTGGATGAACCGATTTTAATGATCCTTTATTTGAAAGCTGGTGCTTGTCATGTGGCCCCATTTAAATTTGATCAAGATCTAATGAAGAACTTCGGAGATATACATCTGAACTCTTCAATAAATGACGACAAATCACTCGGGATAGCTGCAATCGGATGTCTGTTTATTGTTTACATCATTTCATAACATAACATCTCACTAGCATGCTCTAAAGGGGTACGCAGGTGTGAACAGTTCACCCTGGTATACTTGGTATACTCTCATTCCACAGTTTTGTTTAAGTTTCATGTTATTGGGTTAATCTATTCTGGCTTCACTTTGGGCATTATAGGTAGCTAGCCTTTAGAACTGGTCCACTATGTTCCACAACTAAAACGTGAAAAATAAAAAAAATACGAAATTGAAGTTATTTTTCACTTTGTAGTGTTTTTGATTGCAAGTCGGTTGAAATTTTTGTAAAAAAGGTTTTTTAATTCTTTTAAAATATTTTGCAATCTTAAACATGGCACACTATTAGAGGGCTGTATCTTACCATGTCATGGCCTGAGATTTTGACAACGCGCTAGTTCATAAAATAATATTTACATATTTAGTGCATCCTTACAAGTTATAAGCTCTTATTGAGTTGTTGAAGTGTTCTTTTAATTAGTTTTGTTATATTAATTCTGTTTATTAAATGGCTTTTTCTGAAATCTTCAGCAGAACATGACGACATTTTTGAGGGTTCAAACATAGTAGACGTTGGCAATCCAAAGATAAATTCTTATAAAAATCTCTCATGGAAGTGCGGTTAGCAAAAAAAGCAGTTAAATTCAAAACCTTCTTAATTTAAAGGCGAAAATCAGCAGCTAGGGGCGTTAACACTTCCGCCTGGGGAATACGTAGCTTGATAGGATAAAGTTGAGAGTTGACTGGAGATCAAACTGTCGCAGCTTCGCACAGAGAGCCGAGCGGATTGGGGAGCCAACGAGCCAAAGTGGATTTTCTACAGTACCTTGTTTTCTTAAAATAACATATTATAAAATCAAGCGTCGATGCCCTTTAGGTAGATTTATTCCGTTCTAATACCACTGATATTTGATTCAAATCATATTTATTTTCTATTCCGAACGAATACCGTATTGTTTAAACTAATACCAAAACAAGTTCAAAGACATAAAGTACAGTCAGTAAAAATGCTTTGTATGTAATTATAAGATATTCAGAGAAAAAAAATTTTAGCAAACGTCTAATTCAATAATAAAATATGATTAATTATCAACTTTATTATAATTTTAGCCCTTGTACCTGTATAATATTTATTTTTGCAAAAACATCAAAATTTACTTGGCATAGTTATTATTCGAGTTACGTAATTCTAAAAACAAATCACTTTTAATCTAACAATTGTAAAATATCATAGAAAAACAACTTTTAGTAAATTCAAATCAGTCATTCATCGCCTATTTATTCTGTTTTTTACTTTTTTATAAATTTTGCGCCTTGTCTGTTGTCGTGAATTGAATTTGCTAATATTCACGAATATCAAAAACCAAGAACCATTGGTGTAAATTAAATTAGATAACTATGCCGCCGTCCTTATAGAAATATTTTTGATTAGGTTTGACTGAGCTGACTGTAGCAAATTCAAGTTGTTAGTATTCGTTCGCACATTAAATTTAATTATTTAAAGAGTGGTATTCGTTCGGAATAGAAAATAAATATGAATTGAAACAAATCCCAGTGGTATTAGAAGTTGGAATTAAAATGGAATAAATCCTTAGGTTAGCTTGGTTAGCTTCTTTCAACGAACAAGAAACTAGATGAGGAGCTTACTCTAAACCGTGGACGATTTTAAATCTAAACAACAGCCGCTTATACTTCGTTCTATTCTGGACATCATTTTGAAGTCGTCTCAAATTTAATTCGCACCACTGTTCCTCGAATGTCGAAGCTACAGAAATACCAGACTCGTAAACCCAAATTAGGACTACAAAATGATTGTCTTTACACGGTCGTGTTACTAAACCACGTCGAAGATTACCCAATAAGTTAAAGATTTTAAAATAGCTTAACCGTTCTGCCAGTGTAATCCCCAGTTTCCCCGGCGCTGCATTAGCAGCTTATAATATCACGAAGCTTTATATTGCAAAAATAATCTAGAACGGAATTGAAATGCGCCTCGGAGATCTGTCCCGCACTCCCGTCTCATCGATGGGTATTATTTTAAATCCGAGACCGACGTACAATAACGCTTACGTGAATGCACAAACAGAATCTATGCTAAGAATATTGAATCGAGTACTCGAAGTGTAATTAGGGATTGATACTTATGTTTTGACGAGACGCGGTATCTTCTTGTCTAACTTACCACAGTGTCTCAAGACGAAAGTCCAGTGTGTGTTGTTCTGAGACGTGGTCGCTTACAATGGGCCTCATCAGAAAGCTTATGGAGAGGGCTATGCTCGGAGTTACCTTGCGTGATCGAATCAGAAATGTAGAGAACCAACAAGAGAACCAGGGTTACCGACATATCCCGAAGAATTGCCAAACTTAAGTGGCAGTGGGCAGGGCACTTTGCTCGCAGAACGGATGGCCGATGGGGCAGAAAGGTTCTGGAGTGGCGACCGCGAACCGGAAGACGTTGCTTTGGAAGGCCTCCCACCAGGTGGACCGATGACCTGGTAAAGGTTGCAGGGATCCGCTGGTTGCGAGACGCACGGGACCGGTCAAAGTGGCGACGCTTCGGTCGAGGCCTATGCTCAGCAGTGGACGTCTTTCGGCTGATATGATGACTTTATGTTTGAAGCGGAATATCAACGAGTGCTAATGAGATGGGTATTTAGGCAGTCTGATATTAACCGTAGATACGAGTACTACGGTTAATATCTGAATGAGAACAGCTCGGTTCAGCCGTTCAGCGAATGCGCTCAAAGCTAAGTGGGTAGTTGATCGGTATCTTTCGAGGCTGATTTAATTAGCGAGCTTCGCATTGAAAGCTCTATTAGCTTGTGTGCACGCACCCGATATTTTGCATCCAGCAAATGCTTTCATCTCGCCTCGTGCTAGACTGAGTTTTAATTGGTAAAGTAACACCGCCCGCGCCGCTCAAACATTACACCGGAAAAAGCTTCGCGGGATTCTAATGTTTGTGGGAGAAAAACACAGTTCATTTCGTCAAATAAATTATTACCCATTCTAGGTTCTAGATTTCCGTGTACCTACGTGTAAGTACGGATGATGATCAGAGTATCGAACAATACAGTGTAGGATAGCCATTGATGGATGTTCAAGCCAGTAGGTACAGTCACTCAGTGCCAATATCGTTTACAATGACCGCCAATCACGCTGAGCACATAAGTCGCCGTCTTCGTATGATATCTTTGAAGTAAATTAAAGTTCCCTTTGTCAGTAAATTGACGGTTAATAGCTACTTTATGAAAAAAATCGTGTAGCATCTAGTGATTGACCAACCCTCCTTGTCGCGGGGAAGTTTAAAAAGTGGACGTAATTACAAGTTAGCACAAGGCCCGTGCAAATGTCGTGCATTTGTAAGTAGCACGATAGTGTACAGCGACAGGTGACTAAACGACGTCTTTTAACTCCTCGCCAGCGATTCTATTTCAAATTTAATATTCCTTTATAAATGCAGAAACGTTACAATAAAAAAGGCTTTGCTATTTTTGAAGACAGAAGGGTAGGTAAAGACTAGAGGTACATCAGGTACGTAATACTCACAAGATCTATAAAGAGAACAAACAACGAACGGGCTGAAGTTCAGAATAATGATGAATTTGCAAGATCATGTTCGTTCCGAAAACGTGGAAAGTGGAAACAGTATTTGTAAACTAATTTTCATATAGAACATTGCTGTTGAAGTTGTTTGCGAACACTCAATTCTCGTTCGTGCTGGGAAGCGGCGAGAATGCCGGCTAGCCGGCATTCCGGTCTTCATATCATAGTCAACAATCAGAAGCAGTTTTGTTTAATGCAATTATCATAAAGAATAGAATTCAAAGATTGGCTTTGTAAATACCACTGGGTTACACCTAGTTATATATGTCGCACAAAAAGTACTAGGTAAATAAATAGTTTTTTTTTTCTTATCGCGGGTTGTTTAAGTTTATTTAACTAAGAAAAGTTAAAAAAAACAAAATACATATTTCGATTATAAACCATCTAATCTAATACCTTTAAACGAGCAATTCTTGTATTATATCTATACTAATAGGTATTATAAAGCTGAAGAGATTGTTTGTTAGTTTGAACGCGCTAATCTCAGAAACTAATGGTTGGAATGGAAAATAAAAATTGTGTTGGATAGTCCATTTATCGAGGAAGGTTATAGGCTATATAACATCACGCTACAACTAATAGGAGCGGAGCTTAAATGAAAAATGTTGCAAAAACGGGACAAAACTATTCCTTTTTGAGAGAGCTTCCGTTTCGTGCGCTGCGTAAACGGTTTATGGGCCTACATACGCTTTAGTGCCGTAAAACGGTAACTTTCTAAAGCATACTCCTCAGTAACAGCTAGGTTAAAAGGTTTGAAAAAAATATATATTTATTATTGATTCATGTACATAATTTAGAACACAAAGTTTTTTCGTGTAACTAATAGTTTTGCTTTAAAAAAATAATTAACAACACCATATTTTTTCGCAACTTTTGGAAACTCCTCCAAAACGACTTGGATGTTTAAAAATATTTTTATACAGAAAAATTGATGACTGGAATTTCTTCATACCTAACATAGCATATGTAAATCAAATCATATTTTGCAAATAAAACAGTTCAAAAGGAGGTTCAATTTTGAATTTTTGGCATAGAGCGGGCGCACGGCCAGTATTGCGTTATATTGGGGCGTATATATCGCCTTAAGTTACGCAAATATCATGTATGATGGAAATGTTCCTCTTTAAAAGTTCTAAAAAAAAGTTCGCGACAGCATATTTCTATCTTTTAAGATTGACTCACTATAACCTTTTTTATGGTAATCAAATTTGTTTATAGGAGTTCTATCAACATCTATACTAACTAATATTATAAAGATAAAGAGTTTGTTTGTAGGGTAGGTAGATTAGGTAGGCTAGATAGGGTAGGTAGTGTGAGTAGGGTAGGAAGGGTAGGTATGATAGGTAGGGTAGTTATGTAGATGGATAGCCAGTTGACGGGAGCGAAGCCGCGGGGGTCAGCTAGTGTATAATCAGAATCTCGGAAACGGCTCCAACGATTTTCAAGAAATTTAGTATGCAGGGGTTTCGGGGGCGATACATCGATCTAGCTAGGTTGCATTTTTAGAAAACGTCGTTTTCTCTATTTTCACCGGAGCGGAGCTCGGTCGCTCAGGTACTATTGTAAATGCGAAATTTGGATGGATGGTTGTTTGTTACTCAATCACGCCAGAATGGCAGAACGGATTTGAATGGGCACAAAGATAGATTACAGCCTGGAGTAGCTAATAAAGCCTACTATTTTCATCCCGGTATAATGTTCTCTTGAGATAAGAAATCACTTTTCACGACGAAGGCGCTGGCAGAAGCTAGTCTTATAAATAAATTGAATGTTACTAATTATAATATTACTAGCCGGGGTCCCCTCGAGGGTCAGGGCTTCGCCCCCATCAATTGGCTACCTACCTACTCTACCTTCCCTACCCTACTCTACCTACCATACCCTACCTTACGTAATCATGTAGTACATATTTTTTATGTATCATCAATAGATTTTTTAGCGCACGCCAATTAATGAATTTTATATGCACATTTTCCTACCTTGGGTTACATTATTGCAATTTTCATAAGGATCTCTATTTTTTTTTTAAATTTATTATAGCCTATGACACTCAGGAATAATGTAGCTTTCTACTGGTGAAAGAATTTTCAAAATCGGTTCAGTAGATCCAGAGATTACCCCTTACAACGTCACAAACTCACAAACTCACAAACCCACAAACTTTACCTCTTTATAATATTATAAGTATATAAGTATAGATACAGATTAAAGTAAACCGTGGACAAGCAATTATTATACTAATCAGACTCACTGATGTGGTTTGTGGTTGACAATACAATCTTCAATCACAAAACTACCTATCTCTATTCAACAATTATACCAAGATGTATTCTAGATATCAGCCTGTGATTGGTACATCTTTAAAACAAAACTGCCGACAAATTCTTATCTTGATTTGATAGGAAACTAGTTTGAAACTCGGGAAACCGTATAGGGTTGTGCATTTTAGTAAACAGTCAGTGGCGTATTCAAAGATGAAATTATATATGCCAACCATTAATTAATTTAATACATTAAAACACTTCGGTAATGAATTAAACGGGGTTCTTTGGATGCTCCGATCGACCGTCCATACAATGTTTGTAGGGGTTATACGCTAAAATTAGACACTCTTAGTTTAAAACGAATCATTTTATAAATTTTCTAGAATCAAATGTGCTCGCCTCCGACCTTTTTAGGAAATAACTTACACTAATTACTGAGAAAAACAATCGTAAAATTCAGGATTTTTTTTACACTTCATAACATATATGTGGGTTCGTTTTGACCAGCAAACTAAGCGTCATGTTTGTTATAGTTTAAAAAGTAAGCGCTAGATGACGTGCAGACGATATTATAATTCTGATAAAACAATAACCACAACATGACCTAAACTTAAATCTTGACGGCAAAAATCTTGAAGTTATAACGGAAACTGTATTCTTAGGGATTACTATCGATTCAAAATTGCAGTGGGGCGCGGACATTAGAACTCTTTCGGGTAGGTTAAGTTCGGCTGCATATGCAGTAAGGAAAATAAGGCAGCTAACCGATGTAGCTACAGCTAGGTTAGTATACTATGCTTATTTCCACAGTATTATGTCTTATGGCATTCTGCTGTGGGGATCAGCAGCAGACGTTGACTCAATTTTCATCCTACAAAAGAGGGCAATCCGCGCAATCTATAAAATGGGTCCTCGCGAGTCCCTCAGAGAAAAATTTAAAGAGATCGATATACTGACTCTACCTTCACTTTATATTTTGGAATGTATTTTGTATGTCCGTAAAAATCGGGGGCTTTTCAAAACTAGAAGCGACATCCATAATTTAAATACACGCAGTAAGCACGAAATTGTAATACCCAAATTCAGATTAACGAAAACTAGCAAGTCTTTTCTTATAAACAGTATACGCTTTTATAACAAGTTGCCAAAGTCAGTTATAGAACTGACCGATGGAAGGTTCAAAAACTACATCAAACGTATCCTTATTAAAAAAGCATATTATAAAATCAAGGACTACGTTGAAGATAAAAACATTTGGCCTTAGCTCTTTCTGCGCATGCAGCTTCCCTGGTAACTTGTAAACGGCACAAATATGTGGATGTCTCTAACTATTCTCAATCTCATTTTTCTTTCCTTCTTTTAATTAGACTTTTTACAATGGTTTTCAAACATCTTTATAGCCCTTTGCTAAGAATAGTTACAGCACTGATAACAAAATTTGTGGCACATGTTAAATTTAGTCATGTAATACTTATTTTTATTTACCTTTGTATAGATTCTTTTACCGATTGTTTTGTGAATGTGTGAACATTGTAGGCCTTCTAGATGCTAGTTAACATTTGTTAACTTTTTTATAAAATATATAATCCTTTTATTTTATTTTTTTAGTTTCTTACGACTTATTGTCATAAGTCGGGCCCTACGTTGTCCCCCCATGTCTAAGTACTAATGCTGTCTCATGGAAATATTGTAAAACCAAACCATTTTTAAAAGAGTAACCATGGAGTTTCTTGCCGGTTCTTCTCCATAGGAAACGACCAACCCGAACCGTGCACCCTTTGTCGACGTTTTATAAGTGCCCATGTAGGCCTATGTGAAATAAAAAAATTGATTTTGATTTTGAATATAATAAGTACAATTTTTTATTTTTATTATATTGAACTAAATCTTAATGAACAAAGAATACTAAAGCTGTATACAGTCACACTAATTAATACTCAAATGGAGAGTATAACAACGATAAGTACAAATTGACATAAGTAGTTAATGAACATTTGAACAAGGACACAAGTAATACTCAACGTCGCCGCAACGATTATTCATATGTTTAATTAACTGTTAGAACAAACATTTAATTAAGTGGGAGCTAATACAGAGTGGCACTTTGGTAATGGACGAAATCCTTTGTCACATTATAGAACAAAGCTCCTTCCTGCACATTGCATTGTCTTTGTGTAGTTGGTTTAACTCACAGATTACCTCCCGTGGTTTAACTTTATACTATAACTAGCTGTCCCACGCGGCTTCACTCCCGTCAACTGGCTCCTACCCTACCCATCTACCCGACCTACCCTACCTTTTTTTTTTTTTGGTTGGAAATCATCCAGTGGCTTCTCCCGTTCTGAGTGAGGCGGGAGGGCGTGTCAGACTTTACTGACTAAAACCCACCCGTGTTCCTTCAGTTGCTTGAGCCAGGGCCGCGGTAACTCTCTTTCAAATTTATCCGCGACCCAGACAGGCATCGGCCCTAGCGGACCCCGTCAGTTTTGCTAATATCTCTTTGAGGCGCGCGTGGAACACTACGCGCCGTCGACTCGGGCCTGGTCCTTATCGGACGGCGAGCTACCCGCTGCTCGCCGACCGCAAGCCAGCGCCTACGGTGGCCGGAAATCGTCTTGCGACGCCCGACGCCCGGGACGTCTCCTGCGGCGGCTGGGGGCGTGAGGGCGTCTCCGTTGCACCCGACCCTACCTACACTACAAACATGATTGTTGCATAACTTAAACCCTTTACGTAGCGCACGCAATTGAAGCTCTCAAAAAGTTTTTGCAACATTTTTCATTTATGCTCCGCTCCTATTGGTCGTAGCGTGATTTTATATAGTCTATAACCTTTCTCGATAAATGGACTATCCAACACAAAAAAGATTTTTCAATTCCAACCAGTAGTGCCTGAGTTTAGCCCGTTCAAACAAACACACAAACCCTTGAGCTTTATAATATTAGTATAGATAATAAGAGAGATATTAATTACTCTGTCATTCTAATAAAGTTTTCTCTGCAGCGACAGACCTGGGCCCGATATCGGTTCATATATTGCCAGATAAGCCACTGCAGTTTGTGCCCACGTGAGAGACGCTCTGCCGGAGTGATGAAGTGTGGAATAACCTGATAATATGGGCCCATATCAAACACGGTGCCAGTGTGGAGCCCCTTCACAGGATATGCACCATCTCCTTTGCTACCGAGCATGCGCAATCACCTGCACTTTCCAAGACTTGAACGAAGCCAACGACAAAGCTAACCTAAAGTTGCCGGCGTGTTGGTCGGACAAAATTTTAGTCAAATCGACACGCAAAGAAGAAGATTCTAATACAGTCACGGATAAAATCTATCATCATCATTAGTCTTTTATCGTTCCCACTGCTGGTACACAGGCATCCTCTCTGTGAGAGAGGGAATGGGCCATAATTCCGTTACTTTAAACGGAATACCTATGAAGGTAGTCACCCGTTTTAAATATCTTGGACACATGGTCACTGAACACCTACGTGATGACGAGGACATGGACAGGGAGCGTAGGGCGCTATCGACCAGGGCTAATATGATAGCTCACATGTTCAAGCGTTGTGCTGCGAGTGTTAAAATAACACTCTTTAGAGCGCACTGTACATCGCTTTACACGTGCAGCCTGTGGGCTCGTTATACGCTACGATCGTTCAGCGCTCTGCGCGTCCAGTACAACAACGCGTTCAGGGTGTTGTTGGGGATGCCGCACTGGTGCAGTGCGTCGGGCATGTTCGCGGACGCGCACGTAGACGGCTTTCACGCCGTGCTCCGCAAACGATACGCCGCGGCGCTCTGCAGACAGCGCGCCAGCACCAACAGCATCCTGGCCGTTATAGCGGATAGGCTAGACACGCGGTACGTCCAACACTGGGTCAGGGCCCACATGATAAAATAAATGTCTTTTTGTTTTCTTTAATTTTAGTTACTAACCCTGTTTGTTTGTTTTGTTTACTGTACTAACATTCTATGGATTCCAAAAATCTGAAATAAATAGTTTTTATTTTTATTTTATTTTATTATTATTTTATTTATTATAATCCACCACGCGGGCCCAGTGTGCGTTGGTGGATATCAGTCTTCGAATTTTTGGTTCTAGGTCATGCTGGTTTAGTCACGGTGTTTTCCTTCACAGTTTTTAAAGCAATGGTGAAGGAATAATTTACGCAAAGTAATGTGCTTGCCTGGTTTAGAAACCCACTACCTACGTCACGTAAGTCGGTGAATTTACCACTGGGCCACCACTGCTCTCAAAATTTATCAATTAACTTAAAATAGTGCTCGCACAACAATGAGATCTATATTTTGATAATTCTTAAGAAAGTAACAAATTAGTTATCGACAAATTGGTGCTTATTGACACAAATGCCTTACAGAGGTCAAAGTAAAAATAGCTCGTTTCGCAAAAAGCCAAAATCGACTGATTCTTGGAGCAACACAATGGGCTGTTCCTATTATCGCTTATAATGATGTATGTATAAATAAATACACAGGGGAACGGTGCTACCTATCTTCCTAGAAATAATTCGCAGTACGCTCCTCACCACTTGTGGGAATTCTTCAAGCGATCATATTCAAAGCTGACGCCACACGGCAAATGTGAGACTTGGAATTAATGAACTAAGGCACATGTCCCACCGCCGAGTAAGCGATTAGCTATCGACTACTTGCTCGCTGAAGAAACGTACAAAAGATATAAAAGCCCGTGTCAATAAAAGAGACACATATAGTAATAGTTGATCGCTGGCCGTTCACATTGCCGGCGTGAACTCTCTCACCACTAGTTTGTCGCAGCGATAAGAGCTATCAAATTTATACCCGCTCAGCAATGCTCGCTTGGCGGTCCGAACTCACGCCGAGAGACCAAACAGCGGTCATTTCAACTTACAGTGCGGATCTGAACGCAAGCTATAGTTCTCGCCAAACTTATTGGCCGCCCTGAAGTTGGCTACAATGGCTGCGCAGTAGAAAATCTCATACAAAAACAGCATCGTTTCGTGCCTCGAGCATCCGGTAAACCAACTTCAGGGCGGCCATTAAGTTTGGCGAGGGCTATAACATTAGTATGAGCGAGTGGTGCGCGTAATCGCCCGTCGCACAATAACATCCGCTATAATAGCATTGTAGTATTGGAACTACACACTCGCTTCTCGCTGTTCACCAACTCGTTTTTAGTTTCTAGCTCTAGTCGCTTCTAGCTGATCGTCGGCGGTGTGACAAGTGCCTTATACTCAGTATTTATCATCTTCAAAAGGCTACACGTGGATCTACAACAGACCCATTATTTATAAATTCGGTTCAAGCAATTTTAAATGAATTTGGTTCGATTGGGGATGTATATTTAAATCTTTACAAGGCACTATATTCGAAAAGGTTTTGGTTATACATATATGCATAATCCATATATATATAAATGAATCCCTATTTCCCTTGGTCACGGCATCACGCGTGAACGTGGCTGGACCGATTTCGCTTATTCTTTTTTTGTTGTGTTTGTTATTGTTAGGAGAAGATTCTAATGAACAAAAAAAATAGAAAAAAAATTGGTACCTTACAAGGTAGGGTAGGTAAGAGGTAGGGTAGGGTAGGGTAGGTAGGGTAGGGTAGGTAGGGTAGGGTAGGCTAGGGTAGGGTGGCTAGGGTAGGTAGGGTAGGTAGGATAGTTAGGGTAGGTAGGATAGTTAGGTTAGGTAGGGTAGGTACGGTACGTAGGATAGGGTAGGGTAGGAAGGGTAGGGTAGGTAGGGTAGGGTAGATGATTGTTTGGTGGTTGCAAAACAAAGTTTGCCGGGTCAGCTAGTTATTAATATACTTACTCGTATCTACCATAATGGAGGAATTACTATTGCCAAGTATAAAACTCAATCAAAACCGATTTATTATAGATATATTCTATTATAATCTGATTCCATAAGTTTGACTATTATCGTCTTGAGACGAACCACGGATTAAACCTCATGCAGCTTACACAAAGGCTCGACGCAGACGGCGACGTTCCAGACATGTAGAGAAAAGACCGCTTGAGTGACAATACTATGCCAAAGAGCTTTGAATGCCTGCGCGCTGCGAACTTTTCCACCGCCAGTTCTTCACTCAAACTCTTTGGCTTTCGATGCTACTGCACTTTTTAAAGGCATTGCATATTCGCCGCAATTATCAACAAGAAGTGCAAACATCGGTTAAATACCTGATTTATTAACTTGAACAACCCAAACGAGTGAAAATTAAAATTAAAGGAAACTTTGACTCTGAAATCCTGAAACATGTGGTAGTAATTTTCTCTTTCGACAGTTGACTTATGAATCGCCTCGTGTGAATCTACGTACTTGGGAGTAGCCTTTACTCAGCCATTTATAATGTTTATTAAAGGTCACGGTGCGGTTTTTATGGGACAATCCCACCGCACTATTCCCAAACCACTGCAACTTCTGAAAGCCAGAATCAACAGTGGCGACCACCAGAAAAGCGCCGAGGCAATGAAGCTCGACGAAATCCTAGAGAATGAATTTAACTGTCTTGGATCCCGCAACGAAATTAGTCAGAAAAGAATAAAGGACATGTAGGAAAAAAAAAACCATATCAAGCAGGAGACAGAACAAAAAAGGCTAATAGGCATAAAGGGTCGTTTACAACTGGGATAAGCCCAGTTGTCTAGCACCACGGCTAAAATTTAGTCCTAACAATTATGTCCTAACATTGTGAGCTGCTATATTTGTTTCCATTAATAGGTTTGGCAAAAACGCTTGAACGCACGGCAATTTGTTCTAGTTTCCACAAGGTCTGTATAGTAAACAACTCAGCCTGTACATTATTACACGGTACGGTTTGGTGTATTAGTTCAAAAATCCGTACTTAATGCCTTAAAAGCCCGCAATACACGCAAACAGACGGAATCCATACCTCTTGTCCTTCTCCGGTCCGATACCGCACCCACTTGCCCAGCTTCGGGCGCCAGTACTCGATGACGTAGGCCTCCGCGTACTCCTGCCCCTGGCCGTTGCCGAACCGGCCTTGAGTGCCGGTCCCGGTGATCACATGCACCGAATGTAGGTCGATCTCCAGCCATTCTGTTGACTCAGTCACGATCTGCGACCGCGGGCACCAGGCACCACCCTTTATGTCCTGGTTAAGCCTGTTGAAGCACCGAAACTTTTAATAATTTACACCTAAGTAAATGATTATTATCAAAATAACCATCAGATTTCGTTATAACAACTTGCCTGCATACGAAACTTGAACGCTTGGAGTCAACACAAGCTAATTTAATTTTGAAAAATGTTTGCACGAAATATTTCGGCCTTTGTTAAATGGGGGATTGTAGTGTGTATGCAGTGTACCTATGTGTATGTAACCAACCTTATATAATCATGTGTATCCTAAAATAAAGGAGAGTATTATTTGAGCAGTCGTGCCTATCATTTCGCTCCACAAATACCTTCGACCTTACATGGCGACCCTGCCAGCGGGCATCGCCGCGCGATCGCCTTACCGACACCGCCGTGCCATATAAGGGTTGTACAGTGTAAACAATTGGACTAAGTAGAGTCAAGCTAAGATGAATTATAATAATTATTCACTAGCGTTAATAACGTTCGCGGTTGTGACAAGTGGTATTTGGTTCGTTGCTTACGAAAAATACGGGTTCATTAAAAATGGGAACTACGCAAACTAAAGATGAAACCGTGATAGTGCAAAACGCAGCCGGAGGAACTAATAACGCGCATCTGGAAGAGGTGAAATTACATATTACCACCATCACCATACTGACGACTATAGTGGTGCTGGTTCTGGGACTCGGCGTGCTGTATTTTCTGCTGCAAATGTATCGGCGATGTCATGTACGCTGGATACATCAGGAGATGTACAGGAGTGCAATATCTAGAAGGTCAGGAGCGAGGCAATCTGGACCATCACTGGAGAAAGGACGGTCGAAGGGCGACATAGTGTGAAAACAAAGATAGCGGATACCATCGCACATCGGTTTACACATCATGGGTTTAAGTGAAAGTGAAAAAAAAGTGCTGAGTGTGTGAAAGTTCGAGGAAAAACAACGGGCATCGTAAAATGGACTCAGAACTTTATTAGATAAGTACATAATCGTAATAATAATAAACGTAGTAAATGATATGTTACATTGTACTTGTAACTATAATAAACGAAGTGATTAATTAAACAACTAATGATGGTAGGAAATGGCAGATGACTTAGAACAATTATATAAAAATTTGAAATGTATAAAAACATATTTAATTAAAATTGGCCCTAAACGAAGGCAAGGAAATGTATTAGAGAAAAAGTTGTGTGATTCAAAGGAAATTTATGACAAATATACTGATATAATAGAGAAGATATCAGACGATGTAAAGAAAGGTAAAGTAGGACAAAACGAACAGATATTAATAAATACATTTTGTATTGATTTTGAGTCATTGTATAAACAAATTTTAGATTTATCCTCTACGTCAAGTACGAGTAGTAGCGAGGATACAAAAATGGAGTCATTTGATTTGAAAGTAGCTCTTAGTTTATTACCTATGATACCAACTGACAATGAATGTTCGCTTAAACAATTTATTGATAATGTAGAATACTATAGCTCGTTATTGGCTAGTGATGAGTGTAAGAAGAAACTAGTACAGTTTGTTGTGAAGAGTAGGTTGTCTCAGAACGCTAAATTGCAGTTACAGTTAGATTATTCTAATGTTGATGATTTGGTAAAGGAAATGCGTAGAGTGTTACTGCCTAAAAAATCACCGTTTGCGATACAAAATAATATAAATCAATTAAAGCAAACAGAACTGTCAATTCAGGACTACGGAACCAAACTTTCGGAACTTTTCGTGGATTTGACGGTATCGCAAGCCGACGGTAACTTAGAGACATACAAAATAATTAAACCCTTGAATGAAAAGCAAGTTATCAAAAGGTTTGCCGATGGGTTGCGAAACCGCCGTCTTTCAACTATCATTGCAGCTAGGAACTACGAGTCGTTGAAGGACGCAATACAAGGTGCGAAGGATGAAGAAACATCCATAGCGGGACCGAGTTCGAGTTCTGGCGAGATCCTAGGTATGTATTCTCCTAGAGGAAGACAACAGAATTTCCGTAGTGGTTATCAAAATAATAATTACAACAGGACATATTATAACAGGGGTCGTAACAATGATTCCAGTGCTCGTCGAGGCTACCCTCGGGGGGGCCAGCAGGCGCATCAGCAGAGCCGCGGTGCACCACAGCGAGGCCGAGGATCACCATGGCGTGGTAGAGGTAGGAGCTATTATAGGAATCGCTGTAACCAAGGGATAAGCCAAACCCCTAAAGATACAAATAAACACGCGGTTAATGTTCTAACGGGACAGGAAAATGAAGAGTATGCAAATGAGTTTTTTCGTGAATAATAGAGTTATTCTCGCAACTGATACTAACTATTATATTAACTTAAGTTCTAATAGCAAAACTTATTCATGGTTAGTCGATACCGGTGCTACAATTTCGGCTATAAAATATAAATATGTTCTAGAACAAAACATTCCAGTCCAAAAAGAGGACATAGTCATACATGGAATTGGTGGCAAAGTCCATGCAATGGGATATGTTTGTTTAACGTTGTCATCGGGTGATCATCACCTTATTTGTAATAAGTTTTATGTTTTCGATACTCTACCATGTAGGGCTAATGGCATCATCGGACAAGATTTTATTAATAAACATAAGTCCATATTAGATTTCAGTAATAATACCTTAACATTGTTGACACAAAGTTCAATTAAAATAGTTTTACCTTTACTGAGTTATAAAAACACAATGGAAGTTTACCCAAGATGTGAATCCATACATTATTTTAAGACCGAATTCACAGAAGAGTGTGTAGTACATTCTAAGGAAATTAGTGACGGAATATTATTGGCCAGTTGCATAGCAACACCAGTTAATGGTCTAATACCGATTAAGATATTAAATACAACGGATAAGTTGTGTACCTTAACGGACATTAATCCATGTATAGAAAAATTAAACAACTACAATGTTTGCCAATTTGACAAATCAGAACGTGATGCAAGTAGAGTAAAACAATTGTTTTCGGTACTAAACCTCAAACATCTTAATAAGGAAGAGCAAATATCCATAGAAAAATTATGCGCGAAGTACTCGGATATATTTTATTTGCCAGGAGATAGATTAACTACAACAAGTATTTATAAACATACCATTAGTTTAAAACCAAATGTAACTTCTGAATTTACAAAGCCATATCGTTTACCACATTCACAGAAGGGAGAAATTAAGCAACAAATTGATAAAATGTTAAGAGAAAGGATCATAGAACCTTGTCGTAGCGAATGGTCTAGTCCAGTATTACTAGTTCCTAAAAAGACTGACGGTACAGGTCAGAAAAAGTGGCGACTAGTTATTGATTACCGAAAATTAAATAATTGTATTGAAGACGACAGGTTTCCACTTCCAAATATTTCCGAAATACTTGATTCGCTATCGGGTTCGGTATATTTTTCACATTTAGATATGTATCAAGGTTACTATAATATTGCACTAGAACAGGAAAGCAGAAAGTACACAGCATTCTGTTCAGGACAATACCAAATGACTCGTATGCCAATGGGTTTAAAAACGAGTCCAGGATCATTTTCCAGAATGATGACCATGGCTATGTCTGGCTTAACGTATGAAAAATGCCTTATTTATTTAGACGATTTAGTGGTCTTTGGTAGAAACTTAGATAGTCATAACAAGAATCTACAAGACGTTTTCGAACGACTGCGGAAAGTAAATTTAAAATTAAACCCGCAGAAATGTAATTTTTTAAAGAAGGAATTACTATACTTAGGCCATGTGGTATCAGGTAACGGTGTATTACCTGACCCGGATAAAATAAATGTAGTAAAAAAATATCCGTGTCCAACAAATATAGACGAGACGAGGAGGTTTGTTGCGTTTGTTAATTTCTATAGAAAATTCATTCCAAACTTTGCTGAGTTAGCTTATCCACTTAACAAATTATGTCGTAAAAATGCTTCTTTTATATGGGATGAAAAGTGTCAGTCGGCATTTGATAGTTTAAAAGGAAAAATCATATCCCCACCGATTTTACAATATCCGGATTTCACAGAACAAAATGAGTTTAATCTCCAGACAGACGCTTCTAATTATGCAATCGGAGCAATTTTGTCTAACAAAAATGGAAGACCAGTATCATTTGCAAGTAGATCACTAAACAAAGCGGAAATAAATTATCCAACAATCGATAAGGAATTGCTAGCTATAGTGTGGGCGATTAAACATTTTCGTCCCTATTTGTACGGAAAACATTTTAAAATATACACAGACCACAGACCTTTAATTTCATTATTTAACATGAAAGACCCATCAAGCAGGTTATTTAAATTTAGGTTATTACTAGAAGAATATGATTTTACGATAGAACATGTCAGGGGTACGGAAAATGCGGCAGCAGACGCATTGTCGAGAATTTCCATAACATGTAATGACTTAAAACAAATGCACGAGTCGTGTGTTTCAGTTATGACAAGAGCTCAGAAAAGAAACCAGATTGACAATAATTCTAAGATAGGAACGAGTGGCACAACTACAGTTCGGTCTGATCAACCAAACGTTGTAAGCACTCCTAGTACTAGTACTTTAAACGAGTCAGTGGAATTACGTTTTATTGATGCATGCAAGTTAGAAACAATTAGAAAAAGTGGTGAAACATGTAAAGAAAGTAATACATTTATGTACATTCCTAAGGAAAAAACTATCTATATTAAACATGTATCTTCTCCATCGCAAATATCGCGAGCCGAATTTGTGAGAGAGTTACAAGATTTTTGTAGAAGCGTAAATATTACGGAAATCTATTTAATAAAAAGTAATAAAAATAACATTTTTATAAAAAAGTTATTAAATGAAATAGATATAATGAAAAAGTGGACCGGACCACACTTACATATAGTAAAAGATGTACAACGAATAGAGAATACAGAAGATAAACGAGTAATTTTGAACGATTTTCATCTCTTACCTACCAGTGGCCACGCGGGTACGAGACGAATGTTCAACAATATAAAAAAATATTACTATTGGACGGGATTAGAAGATGATATAAAAGAGTTTATAAAGAGGTGCGACAAATGTCAGAAACAAAAGTATTCACCGCACAATACCAAACAACCTATGGAAATAACAACAACAGCACATAGTGCCTTTGAAAAAATATATATTGACTTAGTAGGTCCTCTGGAAAGAGATAATTATAATTATAGTTATATCCTCACGTTGCAGTGTGAACTCACCAAATACATTGAGGCATATCCCTTAGTTACACGCAGAACGGAAGAAGTAGCGAAAGCGTTAGTTGATAATTTTATATTAAGGTATGGAGTACCGAAGGAGATAGCGACGGATCGGGGTACCGAGTTCCTGTCATCAACATTCAAGGAGGTATGTAATCTATTAAATATTAAACAACTAAACTCAACAGCATATCACCACCAAAGTATAGGTGCTTTGGAAAACACGCACAAGCATTTGAATTCATTTCTCCGTATTCAAACCGACAACCATCCAGAGACATGGAGTACATGGCTCCCATTTTGGTCATTTTGCTACAATACTTCAGTACATTCAGCAACAAAATATACCCCTTACGAGTTAGTTTTCGGAAAAAAGTGCTCGTTACCAAGCAATTTGACCAATAGGATTGTTGATCCACTATATAACATTGATTATTATCCATTAGAATTAAAATTTAGATTACAAAAGTCACAGAAAGATGCACGAGACAACTTACTCAAAAGTAAATTAAAACAAAAAGAACTATATGACAGAAATATAAATCCAGTTACTTACCGTCCTGATGATTTAGTTTTAGTTAAAAATAATATGTGTAATAAATTAGATAGTGTTTATACGGGACCATATAGAGTTATATCAGAAGAGTCACCAAATGTTAAAATAATAAAGAATGGTAATGTAGACACCATTCACAAAAACAGAACAAAATTGTATTATCCTAATCAGTAATTATCATGTTCTTGTGTAAATGTAAATGTATTATAAAAATAAAACAAAATGATAATTTTATTTTATTTTACCTCGCCATGGGAGGTGTAGTGTGTATGCAGTGTACCTATGTGTATGTAACCAACCTTATATAATCATGTGTATCCTAAAATAAAGGAGAGTATTATTTGAGCAGTCGTGCCTATCATTTCGCTCCACAAATACCTTCGACCTTACAGGATGACGAACAATGGTGATCCGGAGATGGAGCGTAACAAAGGAGTTATTGCGCTATTACAATAGATCTAAAGCTATAGAAGGCACTGCTCATATTTTCTTTAAATTCTTCGCTATACGACGAACATAGGGAATGGGGAAAGTCTCACTCGCACATTACTGCTTTGTATTAAATGCGTGTCCCGCGGAAATGTAGGATGTAGAGTGTATGTTTAGTATGTAATCTTTGCTGGAGCCTCGTTTAACTAATAACTGCACAAGTCTCACCCACGCGTTCCGGCATGCCCCAGTCTTATCTTTTAGAAGCAGGGAACGTGCATGGCCGCACTTGGGTGACAGCAGTCCGCAGCTCCACCCATTAAGTAAAGTAACATAGTGTTTTTGCAGTGAGGGCTTTACACAGTAATGCTGTTAGTGAGCTATCAATTGCGCGAGCCGTGTGGCCGCATATTCATCAACATCACAGCGCAGCGCAGCGGGCCGCATTCGCTCTGCGGCTCCATGTAACGAGTCTCTCGTCAAAGGAAATTGACAGCCTCGTGTTATACGTATCCTGTTCAAACAGATCGTCAAAGCAATTTCAACATTATAAGCGAAATGCAATTAGTTTCCGAAATGAGATTTTTCGAAAAGTTTCTCTTTGATGAAATTTCTTTAATAAAAGTAGATATAAACTTGGGCGTATCATTCACAAATTTATTTCAAACAGACGATCATAATGATAGATGAGCACATGTCTGTCTATATAACAATTTTTGTATTCACAATCGCTTTAAAATTGTTATAAATGATACTGGTGGCCATTAGGACAAGGACAATGACAAACAGAAAAATAATATCCAGATAATTGTAGCGTACCTATGGATACAATATATTGCAATAAGAATGATATTGTCTTGAATCAGTTATTTGAATATTACTTAAATATCTACTATAACACTAAATGTGACGCGTACACCAATTCGTTATAAAATTTCGTCGTTAAAGTGTCATTAGCCGCAAGTAAAAAAAACCGGCCAAGTACGAGTCGGACTCTCGCACGAAGGGTTCCGTACCAATATTACAAAAAAACGGCAAAAAAATCACGTTTATTGTATGGGAGCCCCACTCAAATATATATTTTATTCTGTTTTTAGTATTTGTTGTTATAGCGGCAACAGAAATACACCATCTGTGAAAATTTCAGCTTTCTAGCTATCGCGGTTCACGAGATACAGCCTGGTGACAGACAGACAGACCGACAGACAGACAGACGGACCGTGGAGTCTCAGTAATAGGGTCCCGTTTTTACCCTTTGGGTACGGAACCCTAAAAACTAAAGTCCATATGACTCATAAGTTCGCCCGCTTCGAAGTCCATGAATGTACAAAGCTACTCGCTTCAACACGCTGGACATACAAAAACTGAGACGCGTTGTTATTTCACAATGATCCAAGATTCCTCCTATAATATATCAATCAAAGCTAATAATAGTGGTGTTGTTATTAGCGCATTCACTTATCATGTGTCACTGAAGCAGTGTAATCGTTCGCACCAATCACATTCCAAGATGGGCAGTCATTAAGCTCATTGACGCGCAAGCGACCGCTCTCTAGATATCAATGAGGCGTGAACAAACTTTCGTAATTTATCACTTAGCATATGCGTCGCTAATAAGTTTTGATACTATTTCAACGCCGACCAGAAATGTTGAACACTTCCTTTTGTCTAGTGTGGTATCACAAATAGTGCTGCATTAAATCATTGATGATGTAACATAAACAACGCGCTGGGTGTTCGATAATAAAGAAAATAAACATGTCGCATATGAACTTTTATAATTAATGGCTTGTAATAAACAGCCAGTAACATTGGTTCACGACCAGCGCTTGCGCTGTAAACAAATGAACATCACCTCACCTCATGGAGCCCACTCACGACTTCGATTTTCAATACAATTTGGGCTTTTATCGAAACAGCGAGTACAAGTCGAGGTTGATTAGGAGTACTGTCGCCAACGACCTTGAGTGAACAAAACGCGCACTCGTTTCACACCCGCGCGACCCAAAATTGAGTAGATTTTTTTATACTTTCCTTATTATTCTACAATATAAAAAAAAAATCCTCAGATCAAAATGTAGATAATTAAATTGTCTTTGGGATAGTGTCGATTTTATAAAAAAAATGCCCAGCGGTTTTGGTGCGATTGTCGTGTTTTTGTCCGTTTTAGACATAACTTTACAAATTAATTACACTATTATGTCTAAAACGGACAAAAACTCGACAAACGCACCAAAACCGCTGGGCGTTTTTTTAAAATAAAATCGACACTATCTCAAAGACAATTTAATTATCTACATTTTGATCATTAATACGATTAAAACTCAAAATTTTCTTAGATCAAATTATTAAGAAAATGGTCTAATATAACATATATTTTTTCCAAAACATTACGAGTATCCGTTTAGACGTGATGCTCATTTTAAAATCAGCTACTCAAGGGAATCGGCGCCACGATTTTCGGCCCAATATTGACGAGGAAGACTATATTGTTTTGTATTATTGAAATCGAGAATATCGTAAGAAAAGAACACGGATTAAGGACAGCAGAATTTTTGGCTTACGAACGAAAAACCATGCTCCTGTCGACAATAATTATGGGACTGTCATTGCCCTTCGTCCTCCCCAAGGCATTTGGTCAGTCGGGGGCGGGTCTGTTTATATATTCAGTAGGTTATGATGATGACATTATGCATTTAAAGCATAGCAACATTTTATGGCAGAGTAGGAATATTGCCAATGTGAAAATAGAGATGAAAGCCCTTTAATTATGTATACTTTTATATCTTTTACAAAATGTGATCGGAAGAAAGATTAAATTTCACCGCTGAAGATGGGCACTATAAAGAGACTTCGTGCGTTTTTTAGGGTTTCGTATCCAAAGGTGAAAACGGGACCCTATTACTAAGACTCCACTGTCCGTTTGTCACCAGGCTGTATCTCATGAACCGTGATAGCTAGACAGTTGACATTTTCACAGATGATGTATATCTGTTACAGCTGTAACAACAAATACTAAAAACGGAATACAATAAATATTTAAGTGGGGCTCCCACACAACAAACGAGATTTTTAATTTTTTTGCGATAATTGTACGGAACCATTCGTGCGCGAGTCCGACTCGCACTTGGCCCTTTTTTTCCTTTTGAAGAACAGAACCACAGAAATGTTTTAAAACAGTACGATAAGTTCATTCCCGTCCCTGTCAACATTCGTTCCTCTTTTTAACCCCCGACGGAAAAAGAGGGGTGTTATAAGTTTGAGGTGTGTTGCTGTGTATCTGTGTGTCTGTGTATCTGTGTGTCTGTCTGTGGCATCATAGCGCCTCAACGGATGAACCGATTTAGATTTAGTTTTTTTTGTTTGAAAGGTGATTGTGTCGAGAGTGTTCTTAGCTATGTTTGAATAAAATCGGTTCAGCCGTTCAAAAGTTATGCGCGTTTTACTGTTTAGATCGTGATGTTTTCGCAAGATAAATGTGTCGGGGGTTTTTTAAATTTTGAAATTTTACTTGTTGAAACCAGTTATTGATGATACAAGTAACATTTCAAAATTTAAAAACCCCCGACACATTTTTATTTCATGCTGCATAATTTATCTAGTATATAGTAGACACGTTTCGATCGGCAATATATTGAACACGTAGGTAATTATGACACGATATCTTGAGAAAACATCCCGATTCAAACAGTTAAACGCCCATAACTTTTGAACGGCTAAATCGATTTTATTCAAACATAGCCAAGAACACTGTCGATTAAGGCACCTTTTAAACAAAAAAATCTAAATCAAAATCGGTTCACCCGTTTGGACGCTATGATGCCACAGACAGATACAGAGCAACACACGTCAAACTTATCTAACTTGCCGGCGGGGGTTAAAATGAATCTATGCGTATCTAATAATAACCATTCCCAGATAAACCTCCAAACGTTTAAAATCTGTAGATATATGCAAGTTGTTAGTTGTAAATAATGATACGAACCTGCCGTTCTGCGGGGCCACATTGCCGTCGTTGTAACAGGAGCTCGCGCTGATATCCCTGTCGGGAATCAAGCCGCTCTCCATACCGAGCGGCGCGATACATTGAGCTGAAAACATACACAGCATAAATACCATACATATTATGTGTTGTTCACCATGCACACCCACTTTATACACCACACCGACCCGCCGACTACGGCCAACTTAAATGACATTTAGATGCTTGTCTCGCCTCTAGTCAAGATGCGCGTAAATCATTCAAGACTCACAGAGGTGACGTAAGTTACATTGTACACAATTAGAGAGCTATTCGCTATTTGCATTGCTAACAACTGCAGTGGTAAATAAATCGCCATACATGTAATGAACACAGCAACAAAACAAAACACAAAAATAGGACAACATAATGAAGAGGAATTAAAGATAATTGAGCCACAATACAAAAGTAATAACCGCACTAATCACGGCAAAGTCAATTTAAAAGTTTGTGTAGACTCGTCAAAAGTTTTGATGAACTGAAATCGATGGTGACTTCTAAGAACAGGACACCGCGTCGCGTGCATTACATTTTTTGAAACACAATGAGTTCAGTCTGCCGCCACCCTTACCCTGGCCAGCATAAGTAACGAGCAAATTAATTACTTTCGAAACATCCGCACAGCATGTTTCCACTTAAGGACCTACATACCCTTTAGTGCCGTAAAACGGTAACTTTCTAAAGCATACTCCTTAGTAACGGCTAGGATAAAAAGTTTTGAAAAAAAAATATATTTATTATTGATTCATGTACATAATTTTGAACACAAGTTTTTTTCGTGTAACTAATAGTTTTGCTTTGAAAAAATAATTAACAACACGAAATTTTTGCGCAACTTTTTGAAACTCCTCCAAAACGACCTGGATGTTTAAAAATATTTTTACACAGGAAAATTGATGGTTGGAATTTCTTCATAACTAACATAGCATATGTAAATCAAATAATATTTTGCAAACAAAACTGATCAAAATTGATATTTTGGGGCACATCGAGCGGGCGCACGACCAGTACTGCGTTAACATTGGGGCGTATGTAGCGCCTTAACATTAGCAAGCTTACGTAGACAGAGGTATTAATTAATAAAATGTAAAAGAGCACTAAATTAAATAAACATGAGACACAAGTTGTCAGGCGAATTTCTCATTGGGCTTGTACAGTATAATTCTCAACGGGGTCGCTTATTAGTCAATCTATCAAAGGGTTCTCGCGTGCGGTAGGTATTAGAGACAACAAACAAACTGATACGAACGTAGGTATGTGATATATGTTGAATCACTTAATTAGCTGCCAACGACTGATAACTTGTGTCGTATGGAGCCACGCATCACTGACGAGCGGGCGCGGGCACGTTCTATTGTAACGCCCAAATTATCTTATTTCATTGTTCAGTTCCTTAACGATTTATTGTTGTTAAACTATACCTTTTCATATATGATACTTCTAAACTTATAGCAAATGTTAAACTGATGTTGTGTGCCAAATCGCTAGCGCTTGTCGTTTCCACCACCGATATACAATGGCCATCAATCATTCCATTCAAGTACCACTCGTTGCGTGGCCCTTATTAGACGAAAATTTAATTTTGTACTCTTTCACAATCACACATCTCTCGTACAAAATGAGAGCACACGGCGTGAAATATGTACCGACGTACGATACGGCTATCACTAGGTAAACACTGCCACTGGGGGCCACACATGCTTAACATGAGTACAAAGTTAACATAAAAATGTGTATTCATTTAATTAAGTCTATTTTTATTTTATGGTGGAGTCATTAACCCAAATGTGAATAATAATGGTTGATAGTGAAATCAGTCTACTACAAGCGATGACTTATAATATACGTATAAGTAAAATAGCTGCGTCCCGCTCTCGGAGCGGAACAGGAATGGATTTAAACAGCCATACAGGGTTCTTGACGTCTGCTCAATAGCCTTAATTTATATTCACTCTGCAACAGCGCTTACACACATGTGGAACCGAACATAATTTATATCGATGAGAAGTCGCACAGCCAATGGACGTTGTATAACCTGGTATAGACCGACCACGTGCTTCTCATACTCTATAGCACCATACAAACCTAGGAAAAACAGATTTATCTCCTAAATTGGAACGTATTGTGAATCCGCGCTAAGTTTTCCCCTCCAACAAACAAAAGACAAGCGCTTATAGGTCAAATGCAAATAGAATTCGCTTGTTGCGTGTCTCGTTATTTAAGCAGTGCCTCTTGTTGCTCAGCGCTTGAGAACAAATTGCAAACGTCATAAAGCCAGTTTTGAATATTAATAAACACGAATAAATGATCTCGGTTTAAGCAAAAGCATTTACTTGGGCCAGCGGTTCACAAAGTGAGCGTGCTTCTGATTCTGACGTCCGGCAAATTGGATATACTTTTTTCACATCGTCCAGTTTAGGTGCCCCCAAACAATGCCGTTGAGGCGTTGAGTATGGTGTTCTTTTTTTAATTCCAATGCAACAAAACACTTCAAGCGCACGGGTGAGTGAAAGGCAAATGGTGAAATTTAAAGTGGGGAAAGTTTCAGAAGCACTGAGCTTGTGCGTGCTTATGCTGTTGCGTGACATGTAGTCGTCTAATGAATAATAAACAGCGCAGTGGCGACTCGCTACTCATTCATATCCATCCACGAAAGGCAATATTCTTTTTCCATAGAACGATCGAATGTCAGCTTAAACCGCCTACTATATTGGCTTCAGCTCGTATAAATTGTGAGCAACAGCTACTGCACGAAGCTCTCCGTTACCTAGATACGTACGCGTGCGTTCTAAGCCATTATACACGCCAACTTACAATGTCACTTGTTTTTCTTTTACGATTTGAACCACTTTGCGTGATATCGTTGGACTATTATTTTAATTACTTTCATTGTACGAGGGGTCGTTAGCATTTTGTTTTTTATTTTTCATGTTCAGTAGTTTTCACGACGAATGTGTACGGACCGTAGGTATAGCTGACAGCGATAACGTTCCGGCGAGGTAATGACTTTCCAAACTTGATAACAAGACGCGTCCACGACTCCGACGTACGTGAATGTACGGCAAGTAATAATTACCCAACCATTGATGGTAGATCGATAGAAGCAAGCCAACGGCACATTAAATAATAAAATACACCTTCAAAATGTGCTCCGGGCCGCTTTAGACCAGAAAAATTTTAAAGGGCGGCTGTTGCGTTTCTCGTAATCGATACCAGACGAATAATTAAACAAAACAACGAGATGTAGCGAAGTGTAGGTAATACATGTTTTAGTCAAGGGTTACGTGGATAAAGGGTGCCGCGGGGCGGATTCGTGGTTCCCGCGTGGGCACTAAGTACTCTCTGGTGTTTTAATTAAAATAAGCCATAACGTACTCACAAATGTCACTTGTATATTTTTTCTGTGTCCCCTTACGTGGCTCTCATTTACATGTCCTGCTAACTTTTATATAGCTCGAAGTTATTTTTAAAACAAACCGTATCTTTTAATTAATCAAATATTTCTAGTTCATTAGTTCAGTAGCGAGCCGCTATGTGTTAAATAAACCAACGGAGTGCCTTTCGCCGTGTAATCGGATACATTAAGCTTGTTTATTAAAACCAACTAATAATTCCGTAAGCTTAAAGCTAAATACAACGGAAATAAATGGTACTTTCACAAAACGCTTTGTAAACTTTTCCTATTACGTATGCTCCTAATTTCATATTCGGGACAAGTGAAATAAAGTCTGTTACTAAAAGCGACATAGTTTAATAAAATATTTGATCTTGCTTTCTCACTTTAAGGTTGCCCTAGTCGATCATTCTTCCATACAAACGTAGTCTGGCGATTACTCCACTGTTTGACGGTGTACGTTCAAAATAAAAAATGATATCAATTTGACTCATCATTATCTAGCCCTGTATGAAAACAAAAAGTAAAAAAAAAAATATGTTTGAAAGTTATGAGCGTTAAAGTTCCATATTTCAACACTAATTTTAACACATCTTTGGCAAAATTGCAAAAAAGTCACCATACAGGGATAGATTAGTACTTCAACAATGCAAACAATTTTATTTGGAACGTATAATATATTTAGTCGTTTTTAGGGTTCCGTAGCCAAATGGCAAAAAACGGAACTCTTATGCATTCGTCGTGTCTGTCTGTCTGACCGTTCGTATGTCACAGCCAGTTTTTTTACGAAACTATAAGAACTATGCTGTTGAAACTTGGTAAGTAGATGTATTCTGTGAACCGCATTAAGATTTTAAAAAAAAACAGAAAACAAAAAAATAATTGGGGTTTCCCCATACTTAGAACGGAAACTAATTTATTTCATCTTCAAACCTATACGTGTGGGGTATCTATGGATAGGTCTTCAAAAATGATATTGAGATTTCTAGAATAGTTTGCGCGAGAGACACTTCCAAAGTGGTAAAATGTGTCCTCCCCCTCTGTAACTTCTAAAATAAGAGAATGATAAAACATAAAAAATATATATGATGTACATTACCACGTAAACTTCCGCCGAAAATTGGTTCGAGATCTAGTAGGTAGTTCTTTTTTTAATACGTCATAAATCGTAAACCGCAATTTACCAAGTACGGAAACCTTCGTGCGCGAGTCCGACTCGCACTTAGCCGGATTTTTTTATTTCATGATATCCATACTCCCAAATAGACCGATAGCGCTAGGCTATTTTGATGTCATAAGTTTAAAAAATTCTAAAGTTGCTTATTTCTTGCCTGTGGATACAGTCGTACCTATGAAGGTTATTATTGCGTTTTGTGTCAGATCTGATACTTGCATTTTCAGTAATTCGCTGATTTGTGGTTGATAATTTTTATTCAAATCAAAACGGGCAAAAATTATTTAAAGTTTAAAATATTTATGGTATTATATCTAGGATAGTTTGCGGAGTGTGCAAACCCAATTTGTGTCATAATCGTCCAATGCAAACTGACATAGGGTCAATATGTAAAATATAGTGCAAAAAAAAATTACAGTTTATGAAATAACTATTTCCTTTATCAGATCACTTACATATGCCTATTAAATAAATTTGTGCCAAATTAGGGCACGCAATTTTAAGATTTTTAATTATTTTGTTTTTCTAAGCTACAAACGCTTCAAAAAAATATTACAATCATTAGAGTTCACTTATTTAATATCATAAATGCATGAAAAATCGACATTGTAAATTTGTGTCATTTTCATTCACGGTAAGTATTAAAATGAATAAAACACAAAAACAATGGTTGCGGTCGAAGCGGGCGGACGCGGCGGCGGCAAACGCACGCAAACTCGTTCGTTCGGTACAATTTCTTCTTAGATGCGAAGCGTTCATAAATAAATAACATACCTATCATATTGAGTATTGATTGACTATTATCTTCGCTACGTAATGAACAAATGTGTAACCCATAGAGATAAAAATAATGAAGTGCTAATTTTGTACACAGCGCGTCTGCAATCTCATTACCTACGAATGTCAATGGTCAATGCTTAGAAGACGGTCAATGTGGTCAATATTATTTTAGATTGACGTTTCGATTCGCTTCGAATTTAAACCTGAAAGCGGTAGGTTGGTAGGTATGCCGACACCTACCTACCTACCGCTATTTCATTATACTGCATCTCGATATCCCGCGCCCCGCTTCGGTTAGGTAGTGTACTAGGTACCGCCCTTTTTGCGTCGACCATAGCCAAATGACTTGTTTGATTTTTTGCCGTCTTTTTTTAATTACAAAAACAAGGGGCTGACAGGTACTAGAGAAACAGTCACCCGATGCTGCGATAATATTGGTTGATGAGTATGTCGGCGTTAATTTAGCGGGCGACCCCTGCAAGCTAAAATAGTCCTTACGGTGATCAGATATAGATTTGGCCGATTGTACCTACAGTCAGTAAGACAAATAATACACGAAGTAAAAAAATACTAGATATTTTTGTTGTGTGGTGATAGTGATTATTGGTGTAGTTTTATTTCAGCACGGTCCTTAAAACAGTCTGCTTTTCCGTCATTCCTTACAATGCTTGATTCTATGAACTTTAACAATCCCCTTTCACAAAGGACAATCACTGTATGTAACGTCCAGTATCCACATATCAACACCCAATTTGAATAACATTATAACTTTAGTTACACATTGGTACAACTTTATGTCATATGAAATCAGCAAGGACAGACCTTTATTTATGCCTCTTAACCGTATTTAAGAGGCAGAAATAAAGGATAAGAAAATGTGAAATTTAATAATTTTATTTGATTTGTAAAATGGAATAATTTTATTGTAATTAAAAATGAACAATGTTTCTACTAAAGTATACTTGTCGATCAAGTTCCAATACCTACACAAAAGTTTTGGTAACAAGGGTTTCTTTGTTTTAAAGTAATTTAAATTGACATACAATGTAATACATTTTAAATTTTGCTCTATTTATATTTTACTATATTGTAATTTAATTTGAGAGCAATGGTGGCCCAGTGGTAACGGCCGCGACTTACAAGTCGGTTAGGTCGTGGGTTCGAGCCAAAGCAGGCGCTTTACTTTGTGTAAATTATTTCATCACCACTGCTCTCAAAACGGTGAAGGAAAACATCGTGAGGAAACCGGCATGTCCTAGAACCAAAAATTCGAAGACATGTGACATCGACCAACCCGCACTGGGCCCGCGTGGTGGATTACGGCCCATCCCCTCTCACAGAGAGGAGGCCTTTGTCCCAGCAGTGGGAACATTAATAGGCTGATGATGATGATGATGTTGTAATTTTAAGTTACAATGCTTTTCTTCTTAAATCTGAACAGTTAATTTAAATGTTATCATTGTAAAGAAAGATGCAGTGTTGACATCGAGAATAGGTTTTTAGTACATCAATTGAATATAGTAGTATCAGCATAAATGGTCTTGGAGAAAAACTAAGAGTAGGAATGAAATAAATTTTTTTTTAGACTCATTCAATATTACAGATATGTGGGTAAGAAGAATAATATAAAAAAATGTGTAGAAGTAATTGCAAACGATAGGCGTCGTAAGCATTAGTATAGGACAGGATAGATGGACCCCCTTTTCTGAACTTAAACTCCCATTTGGTCTATTGTGCGTTTAGGCCCCCTCTCTGTAAGAGGTAATGGGCCGAAATCCACCACGTGGGACCAATGTGGTTTGATGGATGTTACTCGTACATGTCTTAGATTTGCATTGCAATGCAATGCATTTTTACTTCAGTGTTTTGAGAACAATAGTGATGAAATAATTTACACAAATTAAAGCACTTGCCTGGGTTTGAATCCACGACCATACTTGTAAATTGTGTCCGTTACCACTGGGCCATCACTGCTCTAGGATCTACTATCCACTGCGTGGTAAGCTTTGCAATAGGGGGAATGCATTTCATTTATATTTGGTAGGCTTGCGCTAGACTACTTCTTCACCAGATGGTAAGCGATGTCGTGGTCGAAGATTAAACACGCTTGCCTAAAAGTTACCTATTCACTCTTGACTTAAACACTCCTAAGTTGTAGCTATCGAGCAACACAACACGGCAGGGAATGCCACTCTTTAGCTGTACGTACAATCTACGTATTCCCAAAATGTTTAGTGTGTATGGGTGGGATGTCCACCATGTACCAATGGCACATCGCCGTAAGTCTTATAGTCCGATTATGGAATGGGCTAGGTGGAATCAGATCGTACATTTCCATCGCACACTTCCCGAAATTTAACCGATTAAAACCGACAAGCTTGCAACTCGGCGACGTTGTTTAAGGCTCTGGAGCTACGATTCGACCAGTGTCTCATTGCCGATCTTCTTGGTCCGTTTTTTGATCAACTTAAGTGCATGAAGCTGGTTTTTGGCAGATCCGGCCCAGAAATGATAACAGTACTCCATACATCATCTAACTAGCGCTTGACGAGCTTGACACAACTTGAGCAATTGTTCTGGCGTGAAGAACCGTCTCACTTTTGTGGGGATCCCCAATTTTATGGCAGCCAGTTGAACCTTTGCCTCAATGTATGGATCAAAATTGAGGATCGTGTTAAAAGTAACGCCAAGAAGCACAAGATGGTCCATTATCGGCACGTTTACACCTTGGAAGGAAAGAGCCGAGTAGAATTGGCAGTCAGTATGCATTTAAGCGGAAGTTGCGACATTTTTTTCTAAACGAATAGCAGAGTCTTCTCATTATGCGCCTTTCTATTAATTTATATGTATATATATATATATATTATTTTATATATAGTATTTATTATAGGACATATTTAAGTATGTTTATTTTAACTATATAATTTTGTGTACTAATTTTGCGTTTTTTGTTTTTAATTATTATTTCTATTTTTATGCACCTGCCATGCTATCTCTTCACCGCCCTTGGTTGACTGGTAGAGAATGCCTCTGGCATTAAGTCCGCCTATGTACTTTTATGTTGCATGAAGTTTTAATAAATAAATAAATAAATAAATTGGCACATTTTAACAGAGAAAAACACGCCTGAGTTTTAGCAGCAAAGAACCAGACCAAATTGGCATCGCCCCATTTGGAGACTGGCTTCAAGGATAAGCTCAAACGCTCCACCACAGCCTCACAAAGGACAAGGATGGAACAGTACCTCTCAGCAACAGTGCTGTCGTCTGCATAGCCAAGTTTCAAGCACTTTACTTACTTTACCAACCCTTGAGGGACCCCGGTATAAATATCCAATTGGTCAGACGAGAACCCATCGATAACGACTGGAATGGACCGATCCCACAAGAAATCTGCAATCCAATCACACACCAGGCAGACCGAATGAAGGAAGCTTACTAATAAGGCTTCCGTGCCAGACCCTATAGAAACCATTCGAGTTATCGAAGGAGATGGCAAGCACCTCCCCGCGCCTCTCGATGGCCTTACTGCAGATGTGAACGGCATAAACTAGAAACCCTGTAGAACCGTATTGGCAATCACTTCAGGATGTCATTAGCTTCTAGGTATACCAGGAGCTTAATATTAAGCACACGAAGAGATGGGTATATAATTGGCAGGGTCAGCTCAACTTTCCTTCTTGGACACGGGCTGTACGTTAGCTTACTTCCAAGCATTCGACTCTTTCACAGTTTCAAACGAAAGGCAAAATAGACGTGTCAAAATCGGAGACAGTTCGGGCGCACAAGTTTTAAGGACAAGTGTAAGTATCCCGTCCCATCCCGTCGGGATCACTAGCTTTGTTCAAGTCGAGGTTGATAGGAACATCCTTTTGATGGATGTGAATGTCCGACATATATGTCTCACATCCACCAGGAGAAAGAATACATCCGCACATCACCAGAATGCTGACGCGAAGATTATGCAAAAAGAGGCAAAAAAGTTTGCCTTCTCCTTAACGAAGCGGGCCAGCGATCTGTCGGGATTCAGCAGTGGTGGTAGTGAGGGATGGCAGAAGTTCGACTGAACCGACTTACCCAGGGACCAAAACGCTTTACTATCTTCTGGGTAAGAAGCAAGTTATGTCCCTATTCGGCCAATGTGGTCGAACCGAGCCCTTTGCAACACCTTCTTGCAGGACTTGGCAGCACTGTAGAAGGCCTTTTTTTGACATACGTCACTCGCATTCCCAAGGTGAAGTTATCGACACAGAGTATCGGCCTGGATCTATTGTCAGCAGAAGGTCCAAGCAATTGGCCGTGTGCGAATCAACATCCCCCGTTGCTGTTGCCTCCCGAACCAGCTGGCGGATTACCGCTAACGAAAGCTTATGCATTTCCCATCCAGCATGATTACTGCACTGGTATGGGAAGAACCACGTTACTGCTGATGGTGAGCATTAAAGTCCCCCTGGATCATAATTTGGGTGGAAGAGTACCACTACTGTGGCCATCAGCCGCTTAACTGAGGTAATCTGTGAGCCTGCTTGTCTCCTGATCGCCGCTGTGCGAACGGTAGACACGGGCATAGATAATTTTATCCAGACCTGTGTCCACCAGAGCCCAAAGCGTTGTGAATATTAATTGAATTATAATAATTATTAAAAAACGAGTTTATTAGCTCTTCCATAGTACTTTACATGTCTTTTTATCTAAATCTAACATTGACACACATTGTAATTGTTGCTTACAATAATATTTAACAAAGTTTTTTTTTTGTCGGTATAATTCGTAATCGTACAATAATATCCACAGAAAAAATCATTCAAATGTTTTCAAGACTCTATTGTAACCGTAGTTACAATGTTTTTCATATTAAAAATGCTAAATATCTGTAAATTGTAAAATTGCGAAAATCATACTTGCAGTGGTTTTATCAAAACTGAAAGAGCAATTAAAATTAGTAACATGAAACCTAAAATAAAGCAAATAAACTTTACAAAAAAAGAAAATAGCTGTGTTGAAAACTATGCAATGTTGAGTTACTATGTTATTCATATTGGGTGTCGACATAACACATTTATTAAATTCAATCTCCATTTTAGTCTTTCACAGCTTCATACATAACTAACTTTTAAGGCCCACTTGCGCAAAAAACTTAACTCAGTTGCTAAGACTAGGTTAAATTGACAGTTTGTTATACAATATTGTCAATTTAACCTTTGTCTTTGACCTTTGTCAATTTCATCTCGTGTTAGCAACTAATTCTGAGTTAAGTTTTTCGTGCAATGGGCCTTAATCAATCAAATACATTATAAATAACGCACGCACTTTTTTGTTGCAACTTGCAAAGACCGAATGTAAACAAATAAACGCGCCGCGCGTATGGCTTGCCGGCACCCGCGCCGCTTGTGCCTGCGCTTATCCCCGCGCTCGCCCTTCGTGCGAAGAAGTATAGATATTTTTTTTAGAATAATACGATTTCGTGGATAAAAACGACACAAATTATGAATAGTGTTTTGTCACACCATAATAATGAAAAACACATAAACTCTAATAACTTGTATTTTCTTTTGTGGATTTTACAGGTTGTTGTAGTAAAAAAATAAAATATCTTTAAAAGTCGTGGATGAATTTGACACAAAATATTTTAAACAACAGATATCAGTACTCTAAAACGCGTAATACCTATTTAACCTACTTTAATATTCTTTTAGAGCTAGTTGGCTACGTGTTAGGTACTGGTTAAGTATTAGGATTCCCGTGGACAGAGATGACACAAAATGCCTATGTACATCAGTTACTACTTCGTTATTATCATGAAAGTAAAATTTTCATCTCTAATTTTCTTTTCGTCCGATACTGGTCGAAAAGACAAACAGCTAAATTTCTACCTATGCAAATACCTAGGATGACACAAACTAAGGTATTAGGTTGGGCAAATGGTCCGGCAACTATATGCGAAAAACAAACAACTTTAATATTTTTGAAACCTCAAAACCTAGCGCTATCGGTCTAAAAGCTCTGTTTATAAACTTACGCCCGCTCGTTTTCATCCTAAATCATCATCCCTTTCGCTAAAAACTTGCAAAAGTGTGTATTCGTACGCGAACTAGCTTCTTACTACTCATCACAGCATCTATCTCTTTCGCACGTGTTGTCAGATGAGATAGCAAGCATTTTAACCCCGCGCACAAAATAGTTCGTGCCGTCGACTAGAGCAACCTTAAATCATTTCTGTAATTGTAAGCATTGTATTAAAACAAAAGCGTATTTAATTTGAGTTGCCAGTACTCCCTATTGGTATAGTTACGTCCTGAGATGCGTCTGCGGCTTCCGTTTAGATTCTTTAAAATCACAGGGCATGACGATTCGCCATTGTCGTAGACACCGGTCGTGGCTACGTGGACTGATTACCAACGCTCACCGGCAACGTGAGCGTTCGGCACAAATACTGAGTGTGGACTTGTATGCTTAGCAACAAGTTGTTTATAGCTCCTAGATAAACCTAAACAGCTTTCCTGCACATAGATTAAATTGCTGACGAACACTGATTTGCCTAACTTAGGTACAAAAGAACCGTGAAGCCATATTTTATAACCCCACAGATAATATATTACTAGCATACAGATGCCTCATCACATACAAAGAAACGGTGTCGACGTAACTAACGTTTTTCATCTGATTAGGATAATTTTTTAAAAGTAATTCGATCGATTTCGGTTCCGTTCCACGCCTATAGATGGTGTTATCAGCGACTTGCAAGTAAAATGGCTTTCTCGGTTCGTGACTATCTTTTTATTTAAATACAGTGACGATTTGTTTTTATTGTATTTCTTTGCACGGTTTTACAGTTTCATTGTACCAAAATGTGTTACAACTTACAATACAATTTATAAAATCGAGTGGCGTGCCTTAGAAATTTAAAACCGCGCCATCTTTTGGAATCAATTTTAAATGATCCGTCTAAATAATCTTTGAAATATTATATACACCGTGAAATTTAATTGGTTGTTTTCCCGCGGCAGAACGACTTGCCTTAAGGAGTACTTTCGAAGCATAGAGTTAAAGTAAAAAAATAACGATGTTTTTGTTTTAAAATAATTTAAAAAATATTCATCAACTCGAAAAAGTGAGTTACAATAGTAACTTGTAGGTACTAGGTACTACTCGCGTCACCACCGGCAAAGAAAAGCGATGCACAAGATAATGTTCAAACCAAAATAAACTCTCGCACGTAGTGATACGTCATAAAATAGTTTGCAAGGAACAATACCACCGCTAAGCCGACAAAGCAAATACCGATTTATTAAATGTTTAAAGTAAAATAAGCTCTCGCGTGTAGTAATACGGCATAAACTAGCCCGCGCGCGCAACATTATCAAACGGAGCCGCCTTCGAACCTAATCCTTTTGACAGTGATCCTGACCTACTTAGCACCCGGGTCAACGCCCCGCTGTCGTTCGGCCGTAGATATCGGGAGGTATTACTATTGGTTCGTGATCGCTTTCGAGTTAAGTTTTTCACAATGTTAAATATGCCAGTTTTTGTTTCTAATATTTTACATAACTACGAAACGATTGTATTACATAGAAAAAACCATTTCGCTGCGGGAAAACAACCATTTAAATTTCACGGTGTATATAGTGATATAGAGCCCAATATTCCATAATTTTGTACATAAGAAAGTTGTTAAAAAAAACATTTTTATGATTAATTCTAGAAAATGTTAATTTTACACACAAATCGATGCATATCGCGCTATCTAGTGACATTTATTTGAACCAAATTTTCTTTTTTAGCGCTGGTACCCCTTGCATACCTATATACTACATTGTAGCTTCTTGTCAGCAAACGGGAATAGCGTATTAAGAATTCAGAATATCGCGTGAATAGAATTCGATATTCTATCGGTATAATTTCGTAATTACGTCCTACATATACAATTTTGTATGTAAGTGTAATTACACAACATTTATTACTAGCTTAATTATTTAATTTAGCCCGTATTGGAAATAATTCCATAATTGCGGCGTATCGACATCCAATACGTGGAAAATGTAGAAATATTTAAACGCGCCCATGTTTTAACTGAAGTAGATTAGTGGAAGTAATTATTGTTAAGTGCAAGAGTGTAAGCAGCATTGCTGAATAAAAAACGAACGTGAAACTACACCCACAAAGTAAGATTAATAGGACTGTTAGGCCAACAATGCCTATGTTAACATTTTTTACATCGCTACTTATTTAGTGCAAACAAAACTATTTTGTATTAACAAAAACTGCCAAGTGTTCCGTGTTATTCCAATAGCATTGTACTTTTGTGATAGATCTTATCTTTCATTAATTGTTTGAGAAGTCGGCTCAAAATTTAGTCTGCTCTAGAACTCTTTCGACAGCCTTGACTCATTTCGTGGATGTTACTGTATTATGTTTGTTTTTTTACTTTATTTTTTTATATTTTAGTTTTATTATATATTATTTTTTTATATATTATTACTAATATTTTATTTTTAATATATAATTTTTTATTATAATTTATTTTTATATTTTTATCTTATTTTATTATTATATATTACTGTTATGTATATTACAATATGGGTACACACTATCACTATTTGGTATACTTCGTATTTCAAGAAACCCTACTTGTTGCACCTGCAGCACCGTCCAAAATAAAAAATATTTTTAAACTACGGATTCCTTAAAATTTTAAACACCACTAATAAAAGTTAATATATATTATATATATATATATATTATTAGAAGCAGAACGTCTACTCCGCTTCCGTTCCATTAAAAGGATTTTTTGCAATCACGAAGCTAATTAATAGTTCTTCGTCGTTAACTAGCTGGATGCAGGACCTCTTTCAAATATTAGTGTGTTGAATAAAGCCCTTGATATAATTAGTGTTTTCATTAACGTTTCCACATAGAAGTTTTAGTTCAATTGAAATTTTGAAATATAACAACGCTAAAAGCGACTGGTGGAATTTATAATTCTTCGTACAAGTTCACCGAGGCACGGCGTACCCGTTGCTCTGGGAGCAGGGAACTTTCTAATTAAATATTAAGGCGGTCCATGCACAGACATCGACGGGGGACTTGGCACTATAACTTTTTATAGTTGTGTGATATGGTCATAATGTCCCTTGGACCAAATGGGCTGTTACTAAAACGTCTTTGCTTTGTAAACTTTTTTGTTTGCATAGATAAAAAAGACCAAGTACCAGTGACATTTGGGTTTATCTTCAGGTATATTTCCTGCACATCTATTTCAAGCACGCAGTTAAAGAAATATGTTTTGCCAATGTGCCTACTTATTTCGTAAAGTGTATTAAAACTTGATCATAAAACCGGCCTAGTGCGAGTCGGACTCGCGCACGAAGGGTTCCGTACTAAAGAAATATTTTTTGTCAATGTCCCTACATTACTTCGTAAACTGTATTAAAATTTGATCAAAATACCGGCCAAGTGCAAGTCGGACTCGCGCACGAAGGGTTCTGTACCATTATCGCAAAAACGTCAAAATATCACGTTTGTTGTATGGGAGCCCCACAAATTTTTTTTTTCTTTACATTTGATGTAGTGCCTAACAGAAATACATCATCTGTAATAATATCAACTGTCTGGTTTTACGGTTCTAGAGATACACCCTGGTGACAGACAGACAGACGGACAGTGGAATCTTAGTAAAAAGGTCCCGTTTTTACCCTTTGGGTACGGAACCCTCAAAAACGCACAAAGTCTCTTTATAGTGCCCATCTTCAGCGGTGAATTTCAATCTTTCTGCCGATCTCATTTTGTAAAAGATATAATAAAAAATAAAGGCAGCACCTTCAATGGGTTCCAGAGTTGAGTGGACAGATAAGCAGTGTCCCGTTCAATCAATAGTAAAGATGCAGTCGCTTTGTTAAACAAGTGCGAGTCGGACTCGCACACGAAGGGTTCCGTACCATTATCGCCAAAAAACGGCAAAAAATCACGTTAGTTGTATGGGAGCCCTACTTAAATATTAATTTTCTTCTGTTTTTAGTATTTGTTGTTATAGCGGCAACAGAAATACATAATCAGTGAAAATTTCAACTCTCTAGCTATCACGGTTTATGAGATACAGCCTGGTGCCAGACAGACAGACAGACGGACCGCGGAGTCTCAGTAATAGGGTCCCGTTTTTACCCTTTGGGTACGGAACCCTAAAAATGTCGATGCAGATTTAAAAGCACAGCGAAATACCAATAATTTCTGCTTACAACCTTCACACTTCTTTCACGGCCGTAGTAGTGCAAACGTGACTACAAGATGCTTTATAATAAAGTAGCTGAAATTTCCCGTTGGGCGGTGACTGGTGACTAAGTGAAAACGTTTGTTAGTTCTCACCCAAATAATTTGCTAGTATTTACTAGGTACTACGCCTACCCTACCTCAGTACTAGGTAAGTACTACTTCCACGGTAATTACTGGGACGTACTTAGCTGCGTGGATTTTTATCTTTCATAACGAACAAAGAATTGTGAGAGCCGCGGAGTGCAAATAATAAATTGGAACCATATTTCCGTTGGTTGGATATATATATATATTTTTTTTTTTTTTTTTTTGTGTGCTGTAGTAATGGATTTTACGATTTCTTAAGAAATCCACTTAGCAGCCAATATTGCTGCCAGTTAGCTGATTTTTATTCAGCGTTTAATACGATTGTTAACATTTAATGTAGTATGTCTACTTCGTGGTAAAACGTTTTTCATTTGTATTTTATGACGCTTATGACCTTCAGTAATTTACATAATATCATGAGAGGGTTGCAGACCATTTACGAAATATGTAAGATGTACTTTGTCATTAACAATAAATATCAGGCAATACCAGGATTTTTAGAGTTTCGTACCTCAACAGGTAAAAAAAGGAACTCTTATAAGATCACTATCTTGTCTGTCTGTCCGTGTGTCACCACCGATTTACTCAGGAACGGGTGGACCTAGCAAGTTGAAATTTATGCCACATACTACGGTCTATAGTCTCTATTAGATGTATAAAAATCAAGTTCCTGAGTCAACATGATAAAAAAGATATGGCCGTAATTTAGATTTTCGCGAAAACTTGTAAGCACCAAAATTTACCTTAATTTTCAACTCTTTTATTTTTCGGACTTTTCCCTTTACTTGTGGTGTAAGACCTTGATTTTAACCAAAATTGATAATTCTAGGTCAACCGGAAGTACCCTATAGGTTTTGGGTCGAAAACCTATATGGTAGTTCCCGTTGACCTAGAATCACGAAATTTGGCAAAAGTAAGGTTTCACAGCACAAATAAAGGAAAAATGCCAAATAATAAAAAAAAATGGAAATAAAGGAAATTTTGGTAATTACAAGTTTTCGCGAAAATCTAAATTTGCTGATATCTTATTTTATTATGGCTTTATAATGGGTAGGTACGGAACCCTGGCGCACAAGTTCGACACGCGATGGGCCGGTTTTTTTTCAGTTCAACATGTGGCTTGCACATTATTGTAATAGACCCTAATTATTCTGGTGTTTATTTCGGCAATGTTTTAGCGTACGATTTTTTTATGTTGCTTCTCTACGCTAGCCTTGAAACTGCCAGTAAATATTAGAGATGCCGCTAATAATCGTTATTATTCTGTATTCGCCTTGTAATCTTTTTGTTTTATATTCGTCGAATACCGAATAATGGTGTCTATTAGCCGACATTCGGAAAATAGTTTTCTAAATAAATCTAAACTTTTAATGTAAAAATAATTAAACCTTTATTAATTTTTTCCTTTCAAAACAAAACACACCTGGTATCATTAATATAAAAAGTTAGCCAAAAATGAGTCATGTTGAAGTTAATTAGTTAGGCTTTTTAATTAATAATTCAATATGTCCAAAAGGGACAGATTGTGGTTCAGTTGAACTAGTTTTTTTGCAGTTTAACAATTTAAAGTATGAGACTTGTTTCGTAAACTTCATAGTTTTCTTTCCCCATAATTTTAGATATTTTTATATTACACTAATGATTGATAAACATATAAACTATTTTTATGACGAGTAATAAAGGCAAGTATTCGACTATTCGCCATAGGGAATGGTGATTAATCGATATTCGACTATTCGCTGTAACAACTATTCGCGGCATCTCTAGTAAATATGTCTGTCTCAACTATTTGTAACTGTTAAATTCGATGTCTTCATTGTTTCAACAAAATATTTCGTACACCGGTACCCATACCCAGTTAATTCGAAGCACTTCATGCTCTCTAAAAGTTTCAGCAAAGGCTCCTTGTATTTCGAAAAGAATCTAACTTTAGTTACTCGACGATATCCGCGAAAGTATTTATAAATGTTGCCAGTTTAAAACTGAGACTGAAACACAAAAACCTGAGCTAAACCTGAACTTGGACACGAAAGAGAAAAACGACGTTTGGAATATGAATTTAATTAATTTAATGGAGTTTTGGATGCTTGTCCAAATGTATTTGACTATCATGCAAACTAAATCCCTGAATGAGATATGAATTAAACTTTAAAACATTTCAAACAAGCTCTCTAACAAGCCGAGACAGATCTAGTAATTAAGGTAATGTTGTATTAGCTGGAAATACAGGTTTATACTAGACTAGGTGACCCCCGCGGCTTCGCTCCCGTCAACTGCCTTAACCCTGCCTGCCCAGCCTACCCTACCTACTATTTTTTATCTATCATCAATAGTATTCTCAGCGCACGCCAAAGAGCGAAATTTATAGGCAACATTTTGCTACCTTGGGTTACATTATTGCAATTTTCATAAGGATCTCTAATTTTTTTGAAAATATATTATAGCCTATGACACTCAGGAATAATGTTTCTACTGGTGAAAGAATTTTCAAACTCGGTTCAGTAGATTACCCCTTACAACGTCAAAAACTCTCAAACTTTACCTCTTTATAATATTAGTATAGATACATACGATCTTACAGGTAACGCTGTATGCGCTGTGAGCTAACTCCGAAAGTACCTGTCCTTTACACATGCTGCCTTTGTATCTCGTCCATACAATCTATCGATCTGGCTTCTCAATAAACGGAGACATGTTGACTACATGTTTCAGGAAAGCTGCTCTCGACGACGAAGTGAAATATTCAAAGTCAATGTTAAGGGGCATACGGTCGAAGACACATTTATAGGGTGAATTAGTATCATGCTTTGCTGGATAGTGTTGTCTAGCACTGTTTAAAAGGGAACGCGTAAGTGCTTGCTGTGCGACATATTTTCCAACACATAAATTGAGTAGGTAGCTGTATCGTACATAAACTCACGCCTTTTTCCCATGGGGGGTAGGCAGAAACTATAGAACGCCACCTGCTACGATCCTAACATACTTCTTTTGCTTCACTCACATTCATACATCTAGTCAAACACACACGCCGGTTATGAGTAATGCGCACCTGGCCTTTCTGAAGAACATCACCAATAAGGTCTATGTATGTCTTTTCTAGGGCGTCCTCTCCCGGCGTTTCCATTCACGTCTGCCTTGTAAATACCTTTCGTTAGTCGCCTTTCATTCATCCTCTCAACATGGCCAAACCATATTAAAATACTCTTTTCAATTTTAGTCACTACATCTTCTTTTAAACCACAACGTACGTTAAATACCAATAAATTCAAAATTCTTAGGCAGCACTGTAAAATATCTGCAATATTATATTTAATCAGGTGCAACGTGTTCCCCTTTAAAATACCGATATTCTTAACACAGCTCACAACACTTATAGTATTCGCTTCGTATATCAAGCACACATTAATTCTCAGCGTCAGAAGCCTGTTTTTGTAGTTTATTAGTTATAATAAACTAGCTTTAAGTACAATTGTACAATGCCGTTTTGTATAATTACATCATAGTGCGACACGAATGTTTTTTTGTCTAGCTCTGCACGTCATTTTCGGTCAAGGCGAGTGGAAAGGTCGACAATGTCGACATTACCCTTTTATAATGTGTACTTACATACATTAGTTTTATATAGCATTTACATGTTATGTCATCCGTTAATTTTGCGATCAGGAAGGTGTGGTCTGTTTATAGTTTTTGGGTGGATATTTTCACGGGTTTTTTTAATATTGAAGAGTATAATAAAAATATCTAACAAACATAAAAGAAGATAGTCGCAGCTAGGAGATGTGTGGAGGTACTCACATATGTCGAGAGCGTGCAGCGTTGCGGCCCCGCCGAGCAGCAGCGCAGCGAGCACACACAGCACCATCGCGCCGCACTCACTTCACCATCCTCGTCCTACCGACACCAGTCTGCAACAAAACAAACCAACATTACATAACTACATTAAAACACCATGCAGTCCCGCCTCCACAGACTAATTTAATAGTTACTGAAACCCGCGTACTGCCTTCAAGGAAATCAAACGACATCGACGATCTGCTGCGAGCTCACTCGCCAATAAGAGACATCATAAGATATTACGAGAATCAATTTCACCGAGACCTTTGCATAGGGAAGCCCCGATTTTACAGTCAATTAGGATGGAAGACCTACTATCAGTTATCAATGCTAAGTTAAGCTTTTCAATAACTTAACGGAGCCAAGATGAGACAGCGACCGGAAGGTTCTATTCCAAGTTAAAGATAACGAGAAAAACGCAAGAGCTTTCTATCTTTAGGTAGATTTTCCTTTCAGACAGAGCTTCAATTCTTACATGTTAGGCACTCGTCTGCGAGGGCCCTTCAGTTGTAAAACAAAAGAATGTCTGGGGCTGTCTAACAATAGCGAATGTCATTTAGATGTAGCATCATGTCAAGGTCTGTAGTGTCGCTAAGGGCGATGCACATTCTGAAGTAGCCATGAAAACGTGATAGCCGCATCTGCATGTTATAAAATATGTTTATAGTGATAATAAATATCGATAAATACTTAGGTAGAGTGGCGTCGGAACGTGGACCGAGCCGGGGTGCGCCGGGACGCGGCGAGTGCGGCGCCGGCAGCGACGAAGGAAATGATTCTAAAATGTGTGGAGATAAACGACGCGCGGCGGAGAACTCCGCAAGTACCTACTAGGTCTGGTACCTTCTTCGACTGTGATGGATTTCCCAACTATTCTATTGAAAAGGAAATTTAGTTTTCAAACCCACGGCTTTTTAAAACGACGTCTTGTTTGTAGAATATGTTTTAGCTGTATTCGAAAAGTAAGCTTTACTTATGACACAAAAAGACAAGAAAGGTACAATCTGAAACTATGAACACTACAGGGTGTAAAAACTAAAAACCCCATTATCAAGCTAAAATCCACATCAAACTACCTAAGTATTGTGCAAGTATAATGGAAATATATATTAATAAATATAGGTATATATTTTTTGGTTTTGAAAACGTCTTACTTATATTTCTTACGATAAACCGCTATACCTATAGCGCGAAAAAGGTAACGCATTAAAATACAGACTGGGAGTTGGGACGTGACTTTCCAAATTCAAACTTCAGCTACAAAAAACTATTTTGAAAAAAAAAATTAAAACAATATGTCCCTTCCTAATTCTATTTTTGTCTACTAATACTACCTACTTAGAGATTTAAAATTGTTTGTACTATTGTACTAAGTAATCAGATCACTAAAAGGAGTTACTGATACGATTACGCTACTTAAGAGGATTTTATGCCATTGGAAAAAAAGCTTTTTGTGACATAACCCACGAACACACGCGGAAAAAGTTAGTTAATAATAATATTTATAATCAGTCTGTAAACTGTAAGAAAAAATTAAGTTTCAATCTATACTAATATTACAAAGCTGAAGAGTTTGTTTGAACGCGCTAATCTCAGGAACTACTGGTTGGAATTGAAAATTTATTTTTGTGTTTGATAGTCCATTTATCGAGGAAGGTTATAGGCTATATAAACTCACGCTACGACCAATAGGAGCGCAGCATAAATGAAAATGGTTGCAAAACGGGTAAAAATATTTTTTTTGGGATCTTCCGTTGCGTGCACTGCGTAAGTAGGTAGGGTAGGTAGCCAGTTGACGGGAGCGACGTCGCGTGGGACAGCTAGTTTTTTATAAAGTGACATACGTACATACATAAACTCATGCCATTTTCCCATGGGGGTAGGCAGAAACTACAGAAAAGTTCGTGAGTTTTACATTACATAAAAGCAAGAACAAATAAAGCTTAAAGAACGTAATTGTTATTACATGCAAAGAGAGAAATAAAAACAATAAGATTTATGTCAACTTTCAGACCTTATGTAAATTCATTTTATTACCGACCATGAAGTAAACACGCAGGTTACGTAGCTTACTACTTTTGCATGAATAATATGAACACTGTTTGTACTTAACAATAATATAATACTTCTGCTTCTATGTAATGTGTGTGGCTACACTAAAATAATAACATTACTAAAAAAAAAACATATCAATATTGTCGGCAACCTTCGGCAAACATGCTAAAGTCAGCCAGTTTTCTGAGAACCACCAAAGGTTGTTATTATCACCAAATTGTGACGTGTAATGTCAATATTGTCGTGGCGGTCCAGTGGCTAAGACTTCGCCTCTTATGCTTGCAGTCGTGGGATCAAATCCGGGCAAGTACCCAATGAGACTTTTTCAATTTATTTTATAAGTTGTATCTTGGACATCACAAGCAACGGTAGGAGAAAACGTCGTGAGGAAACCTAGACTTATATAGTTAATTTAAGTCTGCAATAGCCAAGTTAGAAGCCTGTGGGGTTCCCAGAGGCGGCTTAATTAACTCTGACACCAGAGGTGGCCAAATCCTCACACGAAAATTAAAGATTAGCAAAAAAAAAAAAAACAACGAAGTTTTTGTCACATAAAAATACCACCTTGAGCAAAAACCACGACTAACTCAATAAACTAACATCAGGCTTTTTAACATGCCATTTACATTTGAATAAACCATTATAAAATACAACAGCCACATTAAGCAAAAAGCTCCGACGTACCATTTATATTAAAGCGGGCAACACAAAGCGCAGCTGGGCCCAGTACCCAATCCGACGGTCGAGACACGACTGCCTAGTGCCTAGCCAATCAGACTTACAGGACAGCGCGGGACGCTAGATTGCCTATACTTCTATACGTCCTACTGCCTAGTGCATTCTCTACCTTAAAGTATATCTCTTGTAATGCCAAGTGACCTGTAGTCGCGGTGAAAAGTAAAACAACAAGTGGTTGATAGGTTTTTGAGTACACTGTGGCTTTGTTGCATATATAGATTTAATTTTTTTTTTTAATTTTGATGACGGTTCTGGCAACGCACGGGCCCTGAAAAGTTTTGTGATAATTTGAACGAGAATAATTAACGAATGCGTTTTTCTATGTTATCTACTATGTACATATATTTTATATATACCTTGGTGCTGCAACGATTGAGTTTGCATTGAGTCCAAATCTTAAGATTACGTACACCGATATTAAATGCCTGTATTTAAATAAGAGAACATGACATGATGAGCGGGCAAAATAACGACTCCATACAAATTTTAGGATAATATTTTTCTTAACGTCCGGTGCCATCTATATAAGGTATGGCGGGCATTTCAAACTGCAATGCATTTTATAGTTACTTTGATTGCATTTGCACAAGTACAGTGCGGTTCTCGATAGATTCCCGCAAGATGGCCAATTTCTGCTCAACAATAATGGACATCTAAACAGAATCACTGTCGAGAATCTCAGTGTACTTGTGCATAAATGCTAACATTATCTATGTGCGGGACGGACGTGATCGATCAAGGCCCCAGGCTGACTGAAGGTTGTAAGGCTTCAGCTTGAACGCGTTGACGCCCCTTGCACCTATTGTTCAGTTGTCTTCGAGCAAGTATTGACCCTGCAGTGGTTGGAAGGCTGCCAAGGATGTTGAGGGGAAGGCGTGATGTCCAGTTCAGAAAAAAAGTCAGGTTTTCATGTCCAAAAGCGACGTCTCTTCATGGTCTCCGTTACGCAAAGTGACGTGGATTTAATATTTCGGAAATAATGGCTACGATTAGGACGGTGCCTCAGCGCACTATCCTACTACCACACTTGACCGTAACGAGGACCTCAAAACAACGACCGCGCATAAACTTTAATTAACAAATTAATACCTTACGGCTAGTCGCTGAAAACCGACAGAAACCCCCCTTCTACTGAACCGATTTTGATGAGACTTGTGTCTCTGGATAGGTCTCGAGAAGACCTTCCCTCCGGACCTTGGTCCAGGTTCATATCTGCTACCTTCACGGAGCCCTTGCGTGGAGAACGCCTAATAAGGGGAATTTCAGTCAGTTTGTAGCTTTATATGCTACTTTACAATACAATGGTGCACTTTAGTGCCAGGGTACCAGCGAGGGACTTGTAGCCCTACTCCTGGACCATCGATCTGTGACAGTTCCACAGCTTCATCTGTCACCTTCACGGGCACAGCCACGTGAAAGTGCGAAAACATAGCTTCTGTGCCTGTTTTCGGCATATTCAGTGAGTTTGTACTCGAGCTGGTGGGCGGATCCGCATTCACCAACCGTCATCGGATAGCCCTCGCGATGGGCTACCCCATGGTGGAAGTCCGGTGGATACAGCTCCAACCCTCGATCCAGTATTCACTCTGATGTGGTCGATGATGCGAGAAAACCATGGAACCTCTTACTATATTAAGTCGGTTAGTTCCCTAACCACCAGAGCTAGGCTCCTTCCAAAAATGTGGTTGGGAAGCTGGAGAATTGGGCTATCGAATGGTAGTACCCTGATGGGTGTACCACCAGCCCTTCTGGGACTTCTGATGCCGGGAAGCGGCCGAAATAGAAAATATCGTGTTGTTCCACGGCTTTAACGCCTCTGTGTGTGTATGTGTAGCCATATATTAGCTATGTGTTGTGACTGAGTCCAGGCGTGTGCCCGAGGGTCCCCAAAGGTAATGCTTCAGATAGCATATCAATAATCCTTCAGGCACCAAGTGTGTCTGAAGGTAGTGGGCCCTCTGGCAGACGCGTAGAAACGTCCATGCTGGCACATACAGACACATTATTTCAAGTAAGTAATATCTATGTACTAGAATTACATAGATGCCATCTATATATAGGGCCTGGACACAGTTCCAGGTCACCTAGAAGCGCTAAAACGCTTATAACCAAAATTCTATTTACTTACTTGAGCAAAAATGCATGTATTTACCATCTCAGAGTGAAACTGTTTTAAACCTGGCTATGTACTGTTATTATGTACAGTTTTTCAGTCATAGCACCAAGGTATACTATCTAGAACACCTAGGTGGTGTTTCCTAACAAAATAAATGTGTAAGGTAAATAATACGATTGGTAGGTGGGCAGAGCGCACCTATCGATACTTGCGACCCGGCCATTTTCGGGGGGTCCAAAAAACGTAAACAAATATTTTTTATTTGCTTAAAATACTACTTACACATTTTATCTATAGTATATTAATTCTAATTATACTAGATAACTATATTTTAGGTACTATAGGCTATTATAAAGCCCTCAAAACGCTATTCTAAAATACCAAATTTGTCTGCTTACGCGCCAGACTATATATATCGTGCACCGCCATCTGACTGCTCATTTCGAACTAAACTGTCATGGCGGTAGGTCGTGTTTACGGAATTTGACTTGTTTTGATTTTGCTTTCTTTCCGTAACTACCGCATTTAGTATGTATGTAACGATTCTAATTTACTCTTTAGACCCCATATTTACTTAATACATACTCATATACACTAAAACATAATGTTTAGTGCCTCAAAAAGTGGTCGAAATTTTATGTTTGAAAAAACTATAAAAGAAAAATTCTCGTCTAAAACTTTTTAGTACGAGCTCGCGCGCTGGGGTAAGCAGACGTATGTTTTGTTTATACTATTTATATCTACAAAACTATTCTAACATTTTTGTGACGCCTCGTCGCGAACATCTCTCCCGCCGTGCAGTGTTGTGTCGACCCGATGTGTTGACGCGGCGCTGCATCACGCATAGTGAGCGACGCACGTCGGCAGCGCGCGTGCCACGACGCTCAGCGACACGTCGCTCAGCTCTCGCCGCGGGAACTCTGCTACGCTCATTTCGGTAGTGGAATGAGCTTCTTCACCGGACGCTTTAGAGTGCCGCCAGTGGTGCGCACCTCAGCGGTCCGGACTTCTCCATCAGGCCCAGGGTATATGGCCTGGATGCGGCCTCGCGGCCACGTGTTGCGTGGCAGCTGGCCGTCAGCGATAAGGACGGGGTCGCCCACCAGCAGGTCAGGCCCGCGGCTGTGGGGCTCCCGCCGATTTTGGAGCTCAGGCAGGTACTCTCGCACCCACCGGCGCCAGAACATGTCGGCCAGGATTTGTGACCGACGCCACATCTTCTTGCTGTCGATGTCTTGCTCGGTGAACACGCCGGGGGTTGGGAGTCTTGCCGACCCACCAAGTAGGAAGTGGTTCGGCGTGATAGACTCGTCATCATCGCCGTCAACTGAAACATGTGTCAACGGGCGACTATTTACCGTGTACTCTGCCTCACAAATCAGTGTGGACAACACCTCTTCATGTGGGTGTTTCTCTGTGAGCACGGTATACAATGCGTTTTTCACGCAACGAACTAGGCGCTCCCATGCGCCTCCCATGAAGGGCGCTGATGGGGTGATGAAGCGCCAAGTGATGCCTCGGCGACTGGCCTCCTCACGGAAGGCCTCTCGTAGCTCTCGATCGGCACCATGCATGTTGGTGCCGTTGTCCGAGTGTATCTCGGTTGGACATCCTCTGCGGGCGGCGAATCGGCGCAGCGCTAGTATAGCACTGTCTGCGCTGAGGCTGGCCGCTATCTCGAGGTGGACAGCTCGCGTGGTGAGACATGTGAACAAGGCTACATATCTCTTCTGATGTTGGCGACCGACGGTTACTGATAGTGGGCCGAAATAATCTAGCCCCGTATACGTGAACGGCCTCTGATGATGAGCGAGGCGCGTTCGCGGGTGATCGCCGGTCGCTGGCACTGGAGCTTGTGCCTTACGTATTCGACACTGAAGACATTGCGACAGTACTTTCTTCGTCGTGGGACGCATCCTCACGACCCAATAGTGCTGTCGCACCTCATTTATTGTAAGTTCCGTCCCGCTGTGCAGTAGGCTGCGGTGTGTCCAGTCTATATAGAGCTGTGTTATGTGATGGTCGCCGTGTAATATTGGCGGTCGCCTCACATCTTCTGTAATCTCGTCCGTGGCGGCTATACGGCTTCTTATGCGTAGTAGGCCATCTACTAGCTCTATTTGCAGCGAATGTAGTGGGCTATTCTTGTCCACTACTTCGTGCTCGTGCAATCGGGCTATCTCCTGAGCGAACGATTGCTGCTGTGCGACTCGTATGAGTATTTTCTCAGCTTCTTGGAGAAAACTCGCTTCAATATACTGCTTTCGGACTTGTGGCGCTATATATGACGGCTTTGTTGCTGCAGTCGCTGTCTTCTTTTTCTTCCGCCAGTCCGTGTCCTCTTCTGCGTTCTTCTGTGTTCTCTTATAGAACGTTTTCTCTGTTTTCTGTTTACAGAGAAAAATAAAACGTAGGACAGTCGCAGTCGCACGTAATAGCCGCTCCCATCTTGAAAAATTGACGGGATTAGGTATAGCTTCTATGAGCTTCGAAGTGTATGTATGTTTGGGGGTTCTGTCCTCCGAAACATCTTTTCCATACTCGTTGCTTGTGACAGTGAGGGTTCTTTCTTCTCCTGTCTCTTCAACCATTGGAGGCTTCTCTGATGGCCATGAAGTGGGGTCTTCATATAAAAAACTAGGGCCACAGAACCACTCGTGATTCGAATCGAACTTGTGTGGCACGTCACGAGTTGCTATGTCGGCGATGTTCAATTTTGTTGAAATCCATCGCCAATCCTCCACTTTACTGCCTTCCTCTATGGCAGCTATACGATGAGCTACGAAGGCTTTATAGGTTCGTGCTCCTTTTCGTATCCATGACAGAACTGTTTTGCTGTCTGTCCAATACGTGACCGACGATCGCTCATTGTCGTGCTCACGTTTCACAGCTGCAGCCAGACGGGTTCCCATCACCGCTGCCTGCAGCTCGAGGCGCGGTATCGATTGTAGCTTCAATGGTGCTACTCTCGCCTTGGCCATGACTAGGCTCACCTTCTGTGAGCCTTCTGCTGTGGTGGCTCGCCAGTACACAGCTGCTGCGTACGCCATCTCGCTTGCGTCGGTAAATACATGTATTTGTATTTCATTGGCATCACTATACCCAGGATAGCATCTTGGTATGCTGATGCCCTTGAGCTGCCGCAGGTTTTCGATCCAGCTTCTCCACTGAGCTGCTTGATCGTCTTCTAAAAGCTGGTCCCAATCGATGCCTCGCCTCCATGCCTCTTGCAGTATTTGCTTGGCTCGAATCGTTACGGGTGAGGCGAGTCCCAGCGGGTCGTACAGTGACATGACGATCTTGAGGGCCTCTCTTTTTGTAGGGGCCTCCTTCTCTAGGATTCCTGGCGGCAGTCTCGCAAGCGTTAGGTTGAAACCTAGCGTGTCTTCACTAGGTCTCCAAATCAGGCCGAGAATTTTCTCCGTGCCTGTCGCCTCTCCGATGTTCACAACCTCAGCGCAGGTTTGTGTCGGATCTAGGTTCTCTAGTAGGCGCGAACTGTTCGATACCCATTTTGATAGGTCGAATTTCGCCTCTTGGTGAATTTCCTTCACCCTGGTCGCGACTTCTGTCGCTTCTTCGACCGTTCTATAGCTGTCCAGATAATCGTCCATATAATGGTTCTCAATGATAGCTTTTACTGCTACTGGATGCTGTTCGATGTGCCTTCTTGCGTTCCAATCTTTCGCAAAGATGGCGGTGCACGGCGAACTTGCCGCGCCGAAAATGATGGACGTCATGCGGTACTCTTCTGGGGCTCCCTCTCTCCTGTTGCCTCTCCATAGGTAACGAAGTGAGTCTCGGTCTTCACTCCGCACCTTCACTTGCATGAACATCTCGGCTATGTCTCCAGAGATGGCCACGCAGTGTCTACGAAATCGCATCATGACGCCGGGCAGCGACTGCAGCAAGTCCGGTCCAGTTAGCAGGAAGTCATTGAGTGACTTTCCTCTCGATTTGGCAGCGGCATCATGTACTATACGAATTTTCTCTGGCTTCATTGGGTTGAAGACATCGAAATGAGGCAGGTACCAGGTCCTTCCTGGCGTGCTTGATTTGGGGGCCCTTTCAGCATATCCCTTCTCTATTAGGGAGTCCATCTGTTGTGAATATTTCACACGAAGAGCTGGGTTTCTATCCAGCTTCTTTTCTATAGAGACCAGCCTTGTAAGGGCTGTCCCATAACTGTCGGGCATTTCTATGGCTTCTTCCCGCCATAGCATAGAGGTTTCTATGTGCCCGCTGTCGAGCCGCCTTATGTCGCGGTTCAAAATATCTTCTGCCCTCTTCTGAGGGTCAGAAGCTGGCTTTCTTGGATTAATAGCCAGTGACTCGATGGCGAAGAATTCACGGAGCTGCTCGTTCAGTTCCGCATCTTGCCTTGACCGTCTTCTGTCGCGGTCCGATGCGTCTTCTGCCCTCTTCTGAGGGCCAGAAGTTTCGCTGGCGAAGAATTCACGGGGCTGTTCGTTCAGCTCCGCATCTTGCCTTGCATCAACGGTCTGAGTGCCGTTGACTTGGTTTAACCGCCTTTTGTCGCGGTTCGAAGCGTCTTCTGCCCTCTTCTGAGGGCCAGAAGTCTCGCTGGCGAAGAATTCACGGGGCTGTGTGTTCAGCTCCGCATCTTGCCTTGCAACGGACTGAGTGCCGTTGACGTAATGCACCCGCTGGCCCAGTGTTCTGGTGTGTGCACCATGCAATGTCCAGCCCATCATGGTCCTTGACGCGATGGGTTGGTCTCTTGGTCCCCTCCGGACCTCAGTGGCCAGCAGCAAATGCCAGTTGTCCTGTCCGACGAGTATCTTCGGTACTCCCGCCGGATATGTAAGCTCAGACGTCAAGTCTTGAAGGTGCCTGCATCGTGCCAGGTCCTTATGATTGACTGCCTGTGGAGACAGGTTGAGCTTCGAAATGGTGCGCGCCTTGAAGGGCACCCGATTCTTCAACTGGCTTGTGAGAACGACCGTTATTCGTCTCGATAGTGGAGTATCGATCCTAGTGTGTCCTATGGCATCGATCTTCAGTGGCTCAATTGGGCCCACTGCTCCTACTCGCTGAGCGATTGCTTCGTCGATCAGCGAGACGGTAGACCCATCGTCAAGGAGTGCGTATGTGTCTGCCTCTCCCGCCGGTCCAATAACCCGGACCGGTATCATCTTCAGGAAGGCTTTACTTGAGGCAGTTCGCGAACTGGCTACCGTCTCCTGAGACTCCTTCTTCGCTTCTGGAACAGCAGGCTTCCTTGTCCTGTCTGTCTGAGGCTTCCTTACCCTATGAAGAAGTCGGTGATGAGTAGCTATGCACCCCTTGAAGCCACACTGCTTCTTTCCGCAGGTGTGGCCCTTACGGTGGTTCCTTAGGCAGCGAAAGCACAAGCCATATTGCTTGGCTAGCTCCCATTTCTTGTCACATGTTGCGTCTGTAAACTTTATGCAATCAGACGAGTAGTGACCCTCTTTGTCGCAAATTCGACAGTGGCCTACCGGCTTCGCGGTAGCTACGTGCGTCCTCTGTGTGACGCGTTTTCCCGCCACCGAGTCCGTTTCTTTAATGTTCTCGGGCGGTGCGAATGCACTGCAGAAGTGAGCTTGCTCTGTTATAAAGTCGCTGAAGAGTGACAGGTCTGGCAGCGACTGATACTTTTCCGTGTACGTCCTGTACCATAGTACACGTAGAGAATTGGGCAGCTTCTCAGTTAGCTGGCGCATCAGCTCAGCGTTGAGTAAGTAGTGTCCCTTCTTGAGGGCCCTCAAGGTGACGACTCCGCTCCTGATCCGACTTGCAAAGGTGCATATATCTTTGGGCTGTTCGCTGCAGCGTGGCAGCCCTCTGAGTCGGTCGGTTTCAGCCTGAGCTATTGAGTCGGGACGTCCAAATTGTAGCTCCAATTCTCTCATGATCTCATCCGGTTTCGCGTTCCCGATGAGTTCTGAGCTCACTGTCTCCAGTGCGCGACCACGCAAGCTCCTTCTGAGTCTTGCTGTGTTTTCAATGTCGCTGAAGTAGGCAACAGTTGCCTCGTAAATGGCTCGAAAAGTCAGCCATTCTGTGTGAGCTCCACCGAAGTTCGGCAGAGTCAACATAACCTGCGACGCCGTTCGGTTAGGCGTCCATGGTTCGATTTTTCTGTCGGCTAGCGACGCTATAGCGGTTGTCAACTCCGTTAGAAACGGACGGAGTGACTCTTTCGCTTCTATTTGCCCTGGTGGCTCCGTCTTGGACGGTTCGATGTTAGCCCTCGTCTTTGGTTGGTCTATATGGGTCTGGGAGTCCGCTACAGCGTCGCCGCTCGCAGGTGGAGGCCTATCTTGCTTCCCATTGGCGACGTCGTCCTCCCTCAACGGTGTGGGCTCTGGCGCCTCTTCGAGCCAGGAACGCACGTACTCTTCATTCGAGTCTCTGTCATCCATATATTCCGCTTCAGAAGGTTCTTCTTCTGCTCTCTGAAGGGCTAACTGTGCAAGCTCCAACTTAATCTTTAGTAAGTCTTCGCGTGCCTTAGAGATTTTTCTCTGTGACCGGGTCGTCTTGCTTGTAGACGGCGGTCTCCTATGTTCATTACGGGCGTCACCCCGGGTAGCCATTATTTCCTTATGTACAAAGGTCTTGTCTTGGATCCTTTGTTTTTCATCAGAAGGCTTCAGTGTTCCCTCTGAAGATCCTTCCTCTCTCGATGCCTTCCTGCTTGTGCTCGGTTCCTGTGGTTCCTCCTCTTGGTGTGTGGGCGTATTGTCACCTATCCGTGACACGGTTGGGCTCCTGTTCGGTACGGACTGTTCAGTCCCATCAGTCGTTGTCGGCGAGCGTGGGGGCAATGGATGGTGTATGCCTGCACCCGGTCGCTCCATGGCGACCGTCCACGCCTCAGGTCTCTTGTCCTGCGATCTGGTTATCGGCATTCTGACTGGTCCAAAATGTCAGCTCGAAACGGTTAAGTCCAACTCTAGACTTCAGTTCAAAACGTCAACTCGTACGGGTTAAGTCCAACTCTAGACTTCAGTACGATTGGGTTAAGTCTATTTTCGAGCTTCCAAACGGCTATGTCCAAGTCCAGTCTTCGCTTCAAGACGTCGACTCGAAACAGCTAAGTCCAAACTTCAAGTTTTCTCTCGAAAAACCCAAGTCGTAACTCCGGGTTAAGTCCAATTTAAATCGTTGACTCGAAGAGGGTTCGCTTCCTTTTTCAAAATTGAAAAAATATTTTTAAACTCCGGGTTAACTTTTAACTCCGGGTTAACTCTGGCCCTCTTGACTCCGGGTTATCCTTCAGACTATAAGTTTTTATTCAGTCTTCAAAACTATAAGTCCCAAATCAGCTTCAAAACTGCTATGTTGACACGACACAGGTTCACTATATTACTATCGACCCACAAGGGGTAAGCACTTGAGTAAGTTTTCACTGTACTTACTGTTTTATACGTGTCAACCTGTCCAGCAGCCTTCAAGGATGACCAGCTGGTCTGATACCACTCGCAGAAACTTCTGTCTAACACTTGACGTTAGTAGTCAGTCCAGACTCCAGCTATCGAAGGTCCAAGCTTCGATTGAGAACTTCTGTCTCTTATATGACTATTTGTTTCCAAACAAATTCTAAGTCAATAATAAGTCTTCAGCTATAACGCTTCAGGAAATTTACAGGAACTATTTTTCGTTCTATTTTTTATAGAACAAGTCGCCCACACGACTATACAATATGCCTCTGTGTGTAAGCCTCCTCTAGGATAGCGCTTCAGCGATAATCCTTCAGCCGTAATCCTTCAGGAATTCTATGAACGTTTGTATGTTCGTTCTATCTCCTAAACAAGCTTTCGACACGCTATATATGAAATTTCCGATTCTGAAATTTCAGCGATAACTCTTCAGGCAATCTACTTGTTCCTTCAGGATACAGTTTCTATGTATTCTCAGATACTACTGTTTCTCAGTATGCAGGTTACACAACAGAGGCAACTCAAAATTCCGTCTTTTTGCGACGGTAATCTAATCGGACGAAATGCTTCTCTGGAAGCAGCTAGGCACCACAGGAAACGGCTCAGGAAAGGCAGTTGCGTCCCAGCAAAAATGGTTATGTTCTAGAGCTAGTCCACGCGTGGGTCCCAAACCACACGTGCACTTTTCACTCCGGTAGTCGCTCTAGAAGCTTCTACTAACCAAGGTCAAACGTACGCGCGCCTTTTGACGACGCTAATCTCCCAGTTACTGGGTTTCTACACTGTTTTTGACTGTTAAAGAAATATGATCTTAACCTCGACACTTGTAAGGTTTACGAGGGGGACGTCAGGTTTCTTTATTCACTGGAACTTTTCTCACGAACGTGACGTTACGTACCCCGGTCGGTACTTTGTGTAGGTGTGTACTCTTACCAGATTTATATTGAGGGTAGATACGTTCTCAGCAATGGTCGTCAGGCTTCTTTGTTCTCAGGAATTTTCACTGGCTTGGGCCTCGGTTTTCTTTGTTCTCAGGCACAAGCTTCACAGGAACGATACGTTTGACTTTCGATAAAGAAATAGGAATGTAACCCCACTTAACAAGGTTACGGGACGTCTATCTTCTTTGTTCTCAGGAACGGGACAACGGTTTTCTTTGTTCTCAGGAACGGGACAACGGTTTTCTTTGTTCTCAGGAACTAGGCTCTTCAATATTGGCCTGTATTTTCACTGGAACCCAGGACGCCAGGCTTCTCTGTTCTCAGGAACGGGACAACGGTTTTCTTTGTTCTCAGGAACTAGGCTCTTCAATGTTGGCCTGTATTTTCGCTGGAACCCAGGACGCCAGGCTTCTTTGTTCACTGGAACTAGGCTCTTCCTATTGGCCTGTATCTTCACTGGAACGCTGCGTAGGTCATTTGCTCAAAAATCCGGCTCGACAGGACCAGCAAATGTGCGGGACGGACGTGATCGATCAAGGCCCCAGGCTGACTGAAGGTTGTAAGGCTTCAGCTTGAACGCGTTGACGCCCCTTGCACCTATTGTTCAGTTGTCTTCGAGCAAGTATTGACCCTGCAGTGGTTGGAAGGCTGCCAAGGATGTTGAGGGGAAGGCGTGATGTCCAGTTCAGAAAAAAAGTCAGGTTTTCATGTCCAAAAGCGACGTCTCTTCATGGTCTCCGTTACGCAAAGTGACGTGGATTTAATATTTCGGAAATAATGGCTACGATTAGGACGGTGCCTCAGCGCACTATCCTACTACCACACTTGACCGTAACGAGGACCTCAAAACAACGACCGCGCATAAACTTTAATTAACAAATTAATACCTTACGGCTAGTCGCTGAAAACCGACAGAAACCCCCCTTCTACTGAACCGATTTTGATGAGACTTGTGTCTCTGGATAGGTCTCGAGAAGACCTTCCCTCCGGACCTTGGTCCAGGTTCATATCTGCTACCTTCACGGAGCCCTTGCGTGGAGAACGCCTAATAAGGGGAATTTCAGTCAGTTTGTAGCTTTATATGCTACTTTACAATACAATGGTGCACTTTAGTGCCAGGGTACCAGCGAGGGACTTGTAGCCCTACTCCTGGACCATCGATCTGTGACAGTTCCACAGCTTCATCTGTCACCTTCACGGGCACAGCCACGTGAAAGTGCGAAAACATAGCTTCTGTGCCTGTTTTCGGCATATTCAGTGAGTTTGTACTCGAGCTGGTGGGCGGATCCGCATTCACCAACCGTCATCGGATAGCCCTCGCGATGGGCTACCCCATGGTGGAAGTCCGGTGGATACAGCTCCAACCCTCGATCCAGTATTCACTCTGATGTGGTCGATGATGCGAGAAAACCATGGAACCTCTTACTATATTAAGTCGGTTAGTTCCCTAACCACCAGAGCTAGGCTCCTTCCAAAAATGTGGTTGGGAAGCTGGAGAATTGGGCTATCGAATGGTAGTACCCTGATGGGTGTACCACCAGCCCTTCTGGGACTTCTGATGCCGGGAAGCGGCCGAAATAGAAAATATCGTGTTGTTCCACGGCTTTAACGCCTCTGTGTGTGTATGTGTAGCCATATATTAGCTATGTGTTGTGACTGAGTCCAGGCGTGTGCCCGAGGGTCCCCAAAGGTAATGCTTCAGATAGCATATCAATAATCCTTCAGGCACCAAGTGTGTCTGAAGGTAGTGGGCCCTCTGGCAGACGCGTAGAAACGTCCATGCTGGCACATACAGACACATTATTTCAAGTAAGTAATATCTATGTACTAGAATTACATAGATGCCATCTATATATAGGGCCTGGACACAGTTCCAGGTCACCTAGAAGCGCTAAAACGCTTATAACCAAAATTCTATTTACTTACTTGAGCAAAAATGCATGTATTTACCATCTCAGAGTGAAACTGTTTTAAACCTGGCTATGTACTGTTATTATGTACAGTTTTTCAGTCATAGCACCAAGGTATACTATCTAGAACACCTAGGTGGTGTTTCCTAACAAAATAAATGTGTAAGGTAAATAATACGATTGGTAGGTGGGCAGAGCGCACCTATCGATACTTGCGACCCGGCCATTTTCGGGGGGTCCAAAAAACGTAAACAAATATTTTTTATTTGCTTAAAATACTACTTACACATTTTATCTATAGTATATTAATTCTAATTATACTAGATAACTATATTTTAGGTACTATAGGCTATTATAAAGCCCTCAAAACGCTATTCTAAAATACCAAATTTGTCTGCTTACGCGCCAGACTATATATATCGTGCACCGCCATCTGACTGCTCATTTCGAACTAAACTGTCATGGCGGTAGGTCGTGTTTACGGAATTTGACTTGTTTTGATTTTGCTTTCTTTCCGTAACTACCGCATTTAGTATGTATGTAACGATTCTAATTTACTCTTTAGACCCCATATTTACTTAATACATACTCATATACACTAAAACATAATGTTTAGTGCCTCAAAAAGTGGTCGAAATTTTATGTTTGAAAAAACTATAAAAGAAAAATTCTCGTCTAAAACTTTTTAGTACGAGCTCGCGCGCTGGGGTAAGCAGACGTATGTTTTGTTTATACTATTTATATCTACAAAACTATTCTAACATTTTTGTGACGCCTCGTCGCGAACAATCTATAAAGAGCAGTCTAATAAAACAAAGATTAGTACTTGACTTTTTTATTGAGCATAATAATAATTATAATTTATCAGATATTCATTCAGGCAACATACATTATGATTGATTTTAATTTAATGAAATAAATAAAGAAATGGTACATTATTATTTTGGTTGAAGGTAAATAAACCCGACATTTTTGTTTCATGTTTAAACGATGTTGATAATGATTACACGTCACACTATCTACAGCATTGACTAAGGCTCGTCCATAAATAAAACACAACATTTCATGCGCTATACATTTTTGCCCGGTGCTGGGACCAGACACCGGTAGGCCTCGAGGCCCTAAGCGGACCGGGGCGGCCAGCGCACGGCGTCCTCTCCGTCGACGCGCGTGTTATGGTGTCGTCGGCGGAGAGAAGTAAGTATTCGTCGCACCGATATCGCTTGACTCAAGGTTGTAGGAGATTCCGGCGGCTGCGAAGGCGAAACTAAGCGACCGAACCCGAAGATGTTGGTAGGGAGTGTGTTTAGTGGCTTGGTCCGGCTTTTAGTCAACATTGTCTTGTTATCAATTTCGTTATGGTGTCGTCGGCGAAGAGAAGTAGGTATTCGTCGCACCGATATCGCTTGACTCAAGGTTGTAGGAGATTCCGGCGGCTGCGAAGGCAAAACTAAGCGACCGAACCCGATGATATTGGGTGGGAGTGTGTTTAGTGGCTTGGTCCGGCTTTTAGTCAACATTGTCTTGTTATCAATTTCGTTATGGTGTCGTCGGCGGAGAGAAGTAGGTATTCGTCGCACCGATATCGCTTGACTCAAGAGTAGATTCCGGCGGTTGCGAAGGCGAAACTAATCGACCGAACCGGAAGATGTTGGTAGGGAGTGTGTTTAGTGGCTTGGTCCGGCTTTTAGTCAACATTGTCTTGTTATCAATTTCGTTATGGTGTCGTCGACGGAGAGAAGTAGATATTTGTCGCGCCGATATCGCTTGACTCAAGGTTGTAGTAGTATCGGCGGCTGCGAAGGCGAAACTAAGCGACTGAACCCGAAGATGTTGGGTGGGAGTGTGTTTAGTGGCTTGTCCGGCTTTTAGTCAACATCGTCTTGTTATCAATTTCGTTATGGTGTCGTCGGCGCAGAGAAGTAAGTATTCGTCGCGCCGATATCGCTTGACTCAAGGTTGTAGGAGATTCCGGCGGCTGCGAAGGCGAAACTAAGCGACCGAACCCGAAGATGTTGGGTGGGAGTGTGTTTAGTTGCTTGGTCCGGCTTTTAGTCAATATCGTCTTGTTATCAATTTCGTTATGGTGTCGTCGGCGGAGAGAAGTAGGTATTCGTCGCGCCGATATCGCTTGACTCAAGGTTGTAGGAGATTCCGGCGGCTGCGAAGATGAAACTAAGCGACCGAACCCGAAGATATTGGGTGGGAGTGTGTTTAGTGGCTTGGTCCGGCTTTTAGTCAACATCGTCTTGTTATAAATTTTTTTCAATATCGATTGACATTTTCATGTCAAATAATTTTCTTTTTTGGCACTGTGCTTGCATACATTTTGTTAATTTGATTGTAACTTCTTATATTATTGCCAAGATTATGCATTTTATAATATATTTTATAGAAAATGTTTCAACTGTATTTTTGACAGGCGGACCATAGATATTTTGTTTAATAAGTAATACTATCAATAAAATATGTTATAATTTTTAATAAAAAATATTAGTATGGCTGCCGAATAATAGCATAATGTATTTGCAAGGCCAATTTACTTTTCAAAACCAATTAATAAGCTCATTATTAAGCAGAATACGAAATTGTATTTTTAGTGGCAACATTATATAAATGTATATAAATATTCATTTCTTTTACTCTGATGTTTTTTTTTATTGATAGGTTGCGCTTTTACCACTATCTCACCTGATTGTAAGCGATGAAGCACGCTTGTCTAGAAAAACCTACCTAATTCACTCTTGACTTAAAGACTTCCAGATTGTAGCTATCAGGAAATACAGACACCGGCAGGGAATGCCATTCCTCTTTTACTGTACGCATAATATAATTATTCTCAAAACTTTTAGTGTGTTTGGGAGGAATGTCCACTATGTACCGCTGACGCCGTACGTCTTGTAGTCCGATGATGGAATGGGCGTGGAGAAATTAGTTCGTACAATTCCAACGCACACTCCGATAAAAAAACGACAGGCTGGCAACTTGGCGCCGTAGTTCAAGGCTCTGGAGCCTCTTGGCCCGTTTTTCGGTCGACTCAAGTGCATCCAGCTGGTACTTGGCAGATCCATCCTAGAGAAGAGAGCAGCACACCATGCATGATCGAACTTGCGCTTTATACAAGTTGAGCAACTATTCTGGCGTGAAGTACCGTCTCACCTTCGCGAGGATTTTTTAGAAAAAGTTGGGGCTTTCTTTTTGGCAGCCAGCTGAGCCTTTGCCTCAATGAATGTTGTTGTCTCTCTCTCTTGTTTTCTGGCCCACCTACATAATGTTCGTATAAAAAAAAGTGTTGACAAAAGGATTCTCTTTCTCATATTTCGAATAGGTTTGAAATATTTTAGAATTGATTGATTTAGTTTGTTCGTATTCTACGAGTTTTCAGCTGTTTAATTTAGTAGTATTGCTGCGTTTCCATAGTACTATAATGAACATCTCAATAAATCTTACTGCAGGTAGGTATTTATATTTCACTTGATATTCAAATAAAGTTGATGGATAAAGGCGGGCTTACTGTAATAACCAGTATCTTCCATTTTTTTAATCCAAGCTACTACTCAGTTGGAAACTCTCAAAAGAACTGCACCGAAGATTCTTCTGTAACATCAACAAATTAACCAAAAGTGCTAATAAGGTCAACAAATCGCAAAATTCGTTTGCTCAGTAAACGAGGTAATGGCCGACTATTACCTCATTTGCCGCGCAAACTAATTTCGTTTAAGAAGCGTTCGGCGAGCGTTTCGCGAAAATGTTTGAGCATTTGCCGAGGTTAGTTACTCCATATATTTTGATATCGCGCTGTACCAATATGTGCTATAATTTACTTGTGGGACCCCACAAGGTACAGTAACGAAAGCTACTGCATTTTGGGATAATTTATCAAATTTCGACGCTAACATAAACTACATTAAAAAACCCGACTGTAAAGATGTAAACAAGTAAAAAATCATGCTGTGCAGTCGGAGGATACATATTCGCGAGCTGGTTGACCAAAACTATAAATATCCTCCGACTGCACAGCATGATTTTCTTCTTGTTTACATGTTTGCAGTCGGGTTTTTTGATTTTATTAACTTTTTTTATTTAGGTACAACTGATTAGTTATATCTTTTTTTTTTCAATGGCCTTTAAACATATAAATGGTATATATTTTTGTAATCACCTCTAAAAACCCTTCATTTTGATACCCCAGTCGATAAAATTGGAACCCCTGCAATATGGCGCCCAAAATCCGTAATGTTCCTTTTTTCCTCTCACTTATCTAATAAAACTTGGGCGGCCAAGACATATCTAACGATGTCTTAATTATAAAAATCCGTCAAGTGGTTTGGAAGATACGAGGTAATAAAGTTTAATATTACATACATACATAAGAACATAGAAGATACGCGCGAAAAACATAACCCTTTCCTTGCAGCCGGGTCAAAAGTGACCGACACTTGAAAATGTTAAAGGAATGGAGAGTGCCTGCCAAAATGGAAAAAAAAAACCTTTTATAAATTGGGGTTTACACAGCCACAAGAATTAGCAAAGAAGTGAAGGTTGCTACAACAACAAGTACCTGAAGTTCAATGAACGGTAGTTTTTTAACCGACTTTCCAAAAAGGAGGAGGTTCTATATTCGAATTCAAGTATTTTTTTTTTTTTTATGTATATTCACCGATTACTCCGTCAATTATGGACCGATTTTGAAAATTCTTTTTTTGTTTGAAAAAGTATGTTCCGAAATTGGTCCCATTTTAATTTGGTGAAGATCTGATGAAGAACTTCGGAGATATACAACAGAACTCTTCAATAAATAACGGCAAATCGCTCGGAATTGCTGCAATCGCATGTCTGTTTGTTGTTTATAACATTTCATAACATAACATCACGCCAGTTCACTCTTAAGGGGTAAGCAGATCTCTCATTTCACCGGTTATGTTCAAGTTTCATGCAATCTATTCTGGCGAAATAGTTCCCTTACTAACTTGCCTATTAGGTACGTACAACTAAAAAGTGAAAAATAAAAAAACTTTTTGCAAAAAAATACTACCGACTTCCAAATATAAAACTACAAAGTGAAAAATAACTTAATTTTTTGAAGTCGGTGTCCATAACGCAAAAAATGCTACCTACGAAAGACACCGACTTCAAAAAATTAAGTTATTTTTCACTTTGTAGTTTTATATTTGGAAGTCGGTAGTATTTTTTCGCAAAAAGTTTTTTTTTTGTCTTCTGGAATTGTGTCACAGTTTCATGGGGTGCTAAAACATTCGATCGCGAGAGCTTGAAGAAAAAAGAAACTTAAAAAAATGAAGACGATTACTCATACAATATCTATAGTTTATTTCACTATGTCTAAATTAACGCGTAAATAGATAAACACATTGAAATAGTAATCTTTATTTGTTTCGATTTTGAGTTTTATGGAGTATCTAGTAGGTTGATAGTCGAGCACTTGTTGCTTATATTATAAGGAGGATCGCGCACACAGTAAGTCTGAGCACCCGTCCACAGTATTGATTCTCAATTCTACTCGTTTATTACATTCCATAATGCATTACTTAAAGTTGATAGCAATTATGGACCCAGTCGGGCACAGAAAAGAGGCACCTTATTAAGATTTGTTTTACCTTGTGTACCAGGAAAAGGAAATACAATACAAGCTTAGATGCTGCCGGTAACCGGTCCAATAAAGTAAAATAGGATTTAGAAAACTATTATTTTCAAGTAAGATACTTGAAAAATGATAGTACTGGACTATTATTGGTATTAAATTTGTCTGGAAAACTCGAGAGGACCTACCTGAAACGTCTTTGAAAGGAGTATGCTTTTTAAGTAATATTTATTGGTTACATATGAGAGAACAGATCGAGAACTCTATTCAATTTAAGTTCGTTGATTTTATAACAAGCAACTTCTTAAAAGAATTGCGTCCGTGCAATTTATTGTGCGATTTCTGTCGACTTCGAGCGATGGCGATGTTCAACGAAGTCGTCCGAGTCTATCAAAATATGTTTATTATCGATCCGGTCACGCTTTGAACTGTTTCGTCAAAGGACAATATTAATCCTCAATCGAGCTAATTAGGTACCTACACACGAAATGTAACTATCTACTAAGCACGCGTCTGCTTATTTCATGTCGTGTATAGTTCTCGTTCTCGCCAAACTTCTTGGCCGCCCTGAAGTTGGCTACAATGGCTGCGCAGTAGTCAATCTCAATCTTTTTTTTAATATTTAACTATTTTTGAAAAATCACCTCTTAAAACCCTTTATTTTGATACCACAAACGATGGGTTTGGAAGAAAAAACATTGGACCCCCACAATATGGCGCCCAAAATCCGCAATTTTTTTATTATCCAATTTTAATGTAGCCATTGACACTCGCAAGTTTAAGACGAATCGATTGACGTATGAGTCATCGAAATCGGCCAACGCTTTTGGTCTCTATAACGCCACATAGGAACAAACATACATACATAGACTCGGCAGCAGTCGGGTAAAAACAGCATGACGACGAACGATGCTACTCGTGTGTAAGCTTTGCTTTATAAGCCAGTAAGCAGACGATGTCAACAATTTAAGAGCGCGCTTAGAGCCACACTACACAGCTGTATCGTTCAAAGACCTCCATTGTGCATACAGCGACAGAATCACAGAACTTCGTCTAAAAGTACTACAGTAATCTTGTATCACAGACGTGATTCATGCAGTTTCTGTTACTTGTATTTATGTTCATATTATGTTACATTATTTTTTGCGAAGCTTCCCTTTGAGCGATTGCTGATTTTAATTAGAAAATGGAGCGTTCAGCAAAGGATTTAATTAACAAGGCTAGCTAATAAACAAGTCTAGCTAAAAAGAGAGTACACCCTTTTCTGTTTTTCTTTTAGTATGCTTTGACTTTGACGTCTCAGTGAGGGACAATTTTATTACGAAAAATTGCCACCGAAATTCGAGTTACTGATAACGAGTTTTTCCAATAAGCTTTGACAGTAAAATAAGCAAGACAACTGAGATATTTTCCGTCTAATTATTAAAGGAGCTCCAGACTACACGTTGCCGAGAGAACTCAGTCTTCTTTTAATTCATTTCATAACTATCGCTAAGAAGAAATGAAAAGCATTGAATAAAAAGGAAATTAATTGTTATAGGGCGGAATCTATCTTGATTTGCATGGCTGGATGGTTTAATTCCGGCTTTCCCTATAGCCGCTATCGAAATTAAGTCAATTGGCTTTCCAGCTAGGTAGGAAGGTACTGTTTAAACAAATAAAAAAGCTTTTATAAATCTTAAGCTACCATTTGGATGTTACGTTGTCTCTACTTAATAACTCTTTACTTTGAGAGTATTTGCGTAGCGATTCAAGCACACCTTTGGGGGCTGAGTCAGCCACGTTCGTAGAGGAGTACCCAATATGTATGTTTCACTATACGTGGTCCCCGGGTGGTGCCAATCAAGTTACACTAACTGGTGGTAGGTTTCGGCCGAAGGCTGGCGACCATCCACTGGGCAAAGACGTACGTAAAACGACCAAGTAAGCTAGCCGTGTTCCGGTACGAGGCTCGGTGCAGCCACTAGACCAGTTGGGTTATGATAGCTGTTCCACTGCAGGCTAACCAGCCTGACTTGCGCTGTTATGGACGTATCGGACGGGGGACTGTATCGCGGAGGGTATTTTTGGGAGAATACCACCGCACTATTCCCAAACCACTACAACTCCTGAAAGCCAGAATCAACAGTGGCGACCACTAGAAAAGCGCCGAGACAATGAAGCTCGACGAAGTCCCGGCGAGTGATTTAACTGTCTTGGATCCCGCAACGAAATTAATCAGAAAATAATAACAGAGGAGTAGAAAAAGAAATCCCACTTCCCTCCATATCAAGCAGGAGACAGAACAAACACTGCCAATAGGCACAAAGGGTCTTTTACAACTGGGATCCCCGCTGGCCGAACGCAGGTAGTTGAGGACCCAAGTAGTGTGCCAGCCACACATGAAAAGCTGCTTCGCATACTGTCGAAAAATCCCAGCATGCACCATCGTGCTGGTTCACGACAAGATAGGAAGGCCCGATGGTCATTGCTCGGGCGTCCCAGCAGTCTCCATACTAGTCCCCCAATGATCGTATCCTTTTAGCGCGTGTCTGTCTATGTACGTAGCCAGCGTGGAACCTTATCTCACTTCCTTCTCCTCTCCTCCCTTCACTAGTAACTCAAATGCAAAGCCCAACAAAGGCAGCACGCCCGGCGGGCACTCGAAGTTTACCTCACTAGCAGTCCATCACCACCTGTAGTCTGATAAGCCAGCTTTTTTTCCTTTCGGAGACGAAGATCAGATGTCCGTCAGACGTGTCGTACCTTTCATACCCAGGGTTCACCCTGGAGCACAACATCAAATCACACGCGGGTGTATGCATGTACGCCCGAGACGACATCTGTTATCGGCGTCTCCGTAAACTTGCGGACTCTAGGTTTTCCGTGCTTTGGGCTCTGGTGGACACAGGTCTGGATAAAACTATCTACGCCTATGTGGGGATTAGGAGACAACCGGGCTCACAGAGTACCTTAGTGAGGCGGTTGATTCGGCACAGCAACGGCCAATCAGTGGTACCAGAACTTATATGCCCACCACCAGTAGTGCCTCTTCCCGAACCAGTGCACTGATCATGCTGAGCGAGAGAGACGAAAACTTGCGATTGCGCTAAATCTCACCCAGCTGGTCCAAGAGGCAACGAGTATGGTGGTGATGGTGATTCACAGTCAATTGCTTGGACCTTCTGCTGACATCAGATCCAGACTACAGCTCGGTGGTCAATATATTACCACAAACCACTACCACTGTCCGGTGAAGTCTGTATCCGTCTACTGCCCGCCCTTTTTTCAAGTTTATTAACCCAAGAAATAAGATTCTTCAAAAAAAACTTTAACACCCCTATACCGTCTTTTAGAGGTAGGTGGTTGAGAAAAACTTATAATGATAACCTTTATTGTTTATTTACTTTAGTATTTGCGCCAAGTTTTAGGTTTATTAACCCAAGAAATAAAATTCTTTCATACAAACTTCAACATCCCCTAAATCGTCTTTTGGGGGTATTTTCGAAAAAGTAATAATGACAACCTTTATTGTTTACTTAGGCTGGTATTTATGTCAAGTTTCAAATTTATAAAGATTCTTCAAAAAAACTTTAACATCACCTATATCGTATTTTGGGTTTAGATAAAAAAAAAAATACAACCTTTATTATTTACTTAGATTACTACTTGTGCTACGTTTCAAGAATATTAGCCGAAGGAATTAGATTTGCCAAACAAACTTTTAACACTCTTTTTAACCCGTAGGAGAGAAATTAAAAAAACCGTTGTTTCATTTACGTCATTTGAGGAACCATTCTGCTAAATTTCATGCTTTAAGGCGCGCGGCGGTTTTGTCTGCGAGTTGATCGATCAGTCAGTCAGTTTCTTTTTTTAAATACCTAGTAGGTAGCTTCTGCCAGCGGCTTCGCCCGCGTGAATGTCGAAAATTCTCCCAAGGGAACATATTCCCGGGTTATAAACCCTATTTGCTATTCCAGACTATAATCTATCTCTGTGCCAAATTTCATCCAGATCCGTCCAGCCGTTTGAACGTGAAGAAGTAACAAACATACAAACACACACAAACTCACAAACTTTCGCCTTTATAATATCAATATGATGATAATAGATAAAAAGTACCCTACATAAATTCGTTAAAGGCTTGTCAGGAAAACTAGCCCGGCTTATGCTCATCTATTTTTTACGTGGTATTTTCCCCAAAATAGCAAACGGATAAGCCTTTTATAACGAGAATAACCGATGTAATCACATAAGGTTCGTTTATGAAAAACCTCAAAAGATAAAGAAAGAAAGAAAAATATTTAATAGCTACAAAACGACATAAAGCTGGATACATGAAGATGGTCGAATAGGATTAAAGTAGATTTAGTGAAAGTTAGCAACTTTTAACGAAGTTGGAGAAGTATTCGAAAGATATAGGTAAGGCTACCGAGACAGGCGATTACCAGTCGTAGGTACCTACTTTAAGTAGCCTGAAGGTAAGAAAAATAAAGTCCTCGATCACAAGGTACACAAAGTTGCACGTTTTTAATATGTTTGTAAAAGGAAATCTCTGGAAACACTGATCCGTGAGAAAACCGGCATGTCCATTTGAAATAGAAATTTAAAAATCCCTTTTTACATTCTATTCAACCGATTTTGAGTTCTATTCTGTAAATATAAAGCTGATATAAAAAGTATAAACCTGTTACCAATACCAACTGTTTACTACAGCTGCCATTTGTCATATCACAAACGCAATAAAAATCAAAATCGGTTGAACGGGCTGTAAAACGGGATTATTTAAGACGCTGATTCCCTTGAGTAGCTGATTTTAAAATGAGAATCACGTCTAAATGGCTAGTCGTAATTTTTTTGAAAAATTTATGTTATATTACCATTTTCCTAATAATTTAACCTCGAAGATCAGTTCTTGTGATCGCCATACGCCTCTTTATCTCGTCAATGCAGCCGCCATTATTAGAGATTAAAGCACCAATATATAAGTAGGATTGGACTACGTCGCAGTTAGCGATCTGAGTAACTTCTAGCGAACTATTGTTAACACGGTAAACAATCATCACCTTGGTCTTGCTGCGATTGATCATTAATCCGAATTCAAGGCTCACTTGTTTCATTTTGCGTAGAAGTTCATCCATATGACGAGCACCAGATGCAAAAAGAGTGGCGTAGCGCAAATTCGCAATGATGTAGCCACCAACCGCGACCCCATCTGTCCAATGTTCCAAAGTTATGCGCATTATAAGCTCTGTGTAGGTATTAAATAAGAGCGGCGATATAATGCATCCTTGGCGGACACCTGCACTGGGGTGGAAGTTACTGGAGAGAATGTTCTCTGTTCGAACCGTGGCTGTGCTTTCTTCGTACAACCTCCTTAGAAGATGAACTTGGTGTTTCGGCGTGCCCATGTCAAGTAAAGTTTTCCACAAGATTGGCCATTTTACTGAGTCAAATGCTTTGGAGAAATCAACAATCAATTATCTGGTGAACAATAAGAATCTGTTCCCGTCTACCCTTTCCCTTAACAAATCCAGCCTGTTCTGGTGCGATTTCTTTGGACAGATACGCCTTCAGCCGCTTATTTAGAATATGTAACAAGATTTTGCTGGCGTGGGATATCAGTGCAATAAGGCGATAGTTGTTACATTTCTTTGTGGAGCCTATTTAAGGAAAGGTGTGAAGACTGTATGAGTCCATTCAGAGGCCAAGTTCCTGTCTGCCATATTCTGTTACTAATGGCATGGAAGATATAGACACCACGTTCTCCTAAAGCCTTTTTCGTTTATCATAGTATAATTAATTTGTAAAGTTATGTCTAAAACGGACAAAAGCACGACAATCGCACCAAAACCGCTGGGCGTATTTTAATGAAATTGACACCATCTCAAGCCTGAAGCCTTTTTTTTTAAAGTCATAGAATAATAAGGAAAGTACAAAAACTACTACATTTTGGGTCGCGCGGGTGTGAAACGGGTGCGCGTTTTGTTCCGCAAGGTCGTTGGTGTTAGTCGTCATCTAAATGTCTAATGTTATCTCATACGGAGTATAGAACCAGAAAATCGAAGACATGTGACATCCACCAGCCCGCACTGGGTCCACGTGGTGGATTAAGGCACATGCCCTCTCTCACAGAGAAGAGGCCTCCTTTGTCCCCACAGTGGGAATATTAAAAGGCTGATAATGATCACTGATCCCATTACGAAATTATTTTTACTGCTAGAATGCTGTACATAAATATTATCATCACCGAATGATATGACTACTTTTTTTCATCTTAAAGGTTTTGGTAATCAAACTAAATTATTACAGGTTTTGTCACACGTAGGTACTTGATTTAGACACGGGGCACATACATATACCCCGTTTAAATGTGACTAATTGGGTCGCAGCTTAAGGGCCTACATACGCTTTAGTGCCGTAAAACGGTAACTTTCTAAAGCATACTGCTTAGTAACGGCTAGGTTAAAAGGTTTGAAAAAAATATATATTTATTATTGATTCATGTACATAATTTGGAACAGAAGGTTTTTTCGTGTAACTAATAGTTTTGCTTTAAAAAAATTATTAACAACACGATATATTTTCGCAACTTTTGGAAACTCCTCCAAAACGACTTAAATGTTTAAAAATATTTTTACAAAGTAAAATTGATGGCTGGCATTTCTTCATACCTAACATAGCATATGTAAATCAAATAATATTTTGCAAACAAAACTGTTCAAAAGGAGGTTCAATTTTGATATTTTGGCATCGAGCGGGCGCACGGCCAGTACTGCGTTACATTGGGACGTATATATCACCTTAAGGCTTGGTCTCGATATAACTCACAATCAGCTGCTAATTGAGAACACACCGACTCTGAATGTGACTAACAAAGGAGAGCGCTAGAACACTAACATATAAAACCAAATCCATTTCTGTGCAGTGTGACTCCAGAGTTAACATTGAAAGACAAAGTCATAGTACAAATTAGATTAAAATGGTGGTCTAGTTGAATCCAGGTTATTAAAGCACTAGCTTCTGCCAGCGGCTTCGCCCGCTTGAAAAGTGTTTTATCATCCCAAGGGAACATTATACCGGGATAAATAATCCTCTGTGCTATTCGAGACTATAATCTATCTCTGTGCCAAATTTCATCCAGATCTGTTCTGGCGTGATTGAGTAACAAACATACATCCACACACACATCCATGCAAACTTTCACATTTATAATATTAGTAAGATTTATAAATACTTGTTTTGTTTACAGAAATCATTCTCGTACTATATATCTACAACCGCGCCATCGCACTTCACTATCCACTAATGCATTTTCCGTGAATGCGACTGTATTCAATTGCATCTCGCATCCACCAAACCCCTTTGAATAATATTAACATGTGCGGATAATGTTGACTGCACAATAAAGACATGAAATACGATGAAAACACAGCTTGAAGCTAGCTGAGTCAATCCAAGACGACTACTTACGAGATTGAAGACTGATACCGATTATGTAGAACATGTTGTAAGTAAGGATCTCTGAAGTTCTGTCACAGTCTGCTGGACACTTATAGGTTGAGACGGCATTCTGAATAAAGCAGTGGTCTCTATTCATTCCTTACGTTGTGTACCGCTGCCAATCCAATACTAATCAGTTCATTCAAGTACCGACTTTTATTCGATGCTCTAAGGTAGTCCAATAAATTCAAATATTCTTTCGTTGCTGCGGATTTCCTTAGCACACAAGGATGACTTATTTACGTTATCAACTATCCTTCTACCACTTAGTGAAATATTTATCGGAGTATGATCAGTCTGGTGCAAGCGCTTCTGTGAGCTTCGTGCTAGCTAGGGCATGTAGTTTCGTACATTTTCAATTTCGAAATTATATAATGGAAAATAAGAATAATACTTAAACTAAACTCAATCAATATGCAAAATGTGTAATCTGGAGAGGTGCCTAAGTGCAATTTATATCCAAACAAAGAGAATTTTCTTTTTCTCAAGACTTCTACTACAAATACTCCACTGCTGGGGACATCTTCGACGATATCATCCAGTTTTCCGAGCTCAGAGTGGCAAGAGACGTTCGGTCAGCGTTGCTTCGCGAGCTGGGGTTAAAGATAGCACCTCATAAAATTGAGGCACTGCCGAAAAGCAAAGAGCCACCCAGCTCGTTACTGACAATAGGAGATCCGCATGTCCACTATCTTGGTCCACCATGTACGGTGGGACTTCGAAGAGCATTTCAAGCGCCTTTTTCTCTGCATTGGTAGGCCAGTGGCTGCTTTGCATAGACTGCTGCCCAATCTCGGAGGCATAAATAGACTGTCAGATGTCCGACGCTGCAGGACTAAAATCAACATTCTGCAGCGGAAAATAGTTATTTGAATAGAGCGGAGCGCTTTTTAATAGAGGTGGTGTAAATGCAGAAAGATACGTCATGGAAGCTCATGTGATGCCATTTGTATCGTTTCTTTGGAAGAATTTGTGTTAATGCAGGATAAAGCTCGGCTACACATCGCAAAAATCGTGGCTCAGTAACTTTACGAGGTAGGGATTTGATGATTACCATAGCATGGCCATATATGTGACACTCTAATAGTGCTGTCACACGTCCGGATTTGGTACGGCCGGACTAACTCCGCCCACAAATCCGTTCTCGCTTACACACGCTTGAGTATGGTACCGGTTCCGTGGCGAATCCTAGTCAACTGCACGAACTATTTTGTGCGTGAGGTTAAATGCATGCTGTCTCATCCGACAACACGTGCGAAAGAGATTGATGCTGTGATGAGCAGTAAGAAGCTAGTTCTCGTACGAATTAGCACGTTTGCAAATTTGTAGCGAAATGGATGATGATTTAGGACGAAAACGAGCTCGCGAAATTTTATGAACAGACCTTTGGGAGTCTAGATATCATGAAAAAATTACTAAATGTATATTTCCAAAATAAAATTATTTGCTTTGTTGAATTACTTATTGTATGGAGGCCGTTTTGCAATTTTCCTTCTTCTTATGGTATTTATTACCGCACAAAGATGCGTTAAAATTAGTGTTAAAATATGGAACTTTCGACGCTCATAACATTTTTTTTTTTTTTTTTTTACTTTTCTGTTTCCATACAGGGCTAGATAATGATGAGACAAATTGATATCATTTTTTATTATGAACGTACCGACACCGTCAAACAGTGGAGTAATCGCCAGACTACGTTTGTATGGAAGAATTTTCGACTAGTGTAACCTTAAGGGACGTCCTCACTGGGAGCATTCTTCCGTGAGCATTTGTAAACAAGCAATCGTAAGCGAGCAACAAATGCTTCCCAGCGAGCCCAGCATTCACTTTCGAGCAAAACTATGATCGTTCGAATTTGAACATTCCCTTGCAAGCTTGGAGCATTATGTAACGATCTCGTTAAAAGTCATTCATTTAAAATGTGAGATAGAGCGGTCGTGAAGAAGAAACAAAAGAAAAAACAAAACCAAGAAGGTCACTGATCAAGGAACTGTCCCGTGCTCTACAAGTGGCCAGTAATATTCCTACATACAAACTCATTCATTTCATTATCTGAGTATTCGCTTTCGAGCGTTTTATTTGCGTGAACATTCGAATGCGAGCCGTTTCCGCGAAAATCGTTGCGACGTCCACACCGGCCGAAGTTCGCGCTTGCGTGTAAACTTACAAAGTCGCTCGGCTCAACTTCCACACCACTCGAATATACGACGTCGAATGCTCATTGCTCGTTACACGTGAATGCTCTCAGTGAGGACGTTCCTTTAGAACAGTGCTTTTCAAACTGTGGGTCGCGACCCCCAGGGGGGTCCCGCAGTTTTAGTTTGGGGGTCGCAGTCGCAGGCCAGGTAACAGTTAAAAGTGAGGGTTATAGGTCGTAGAAGGCTGTGCCTGTTCATTCTTAGATATATGTTACTAGCGGACGCCTCGCGGTTTCACCCGCGTAGTTCAGGGATAACAAGTAGCCTATGTCACCCGGGGATAGTGTAGTTTCCCAAGGGTGAAAGAATTTTTGAAATCGGTCCAGTAGTATTTAAGTTTATTCGTTACATGCATACAAAAATACAAATCTTTCCTCTTTATAATATAGATAGTATATAGATATATAGATTACCTTGGATATGTCTTTGACATTATTTGTATGATTTGAAACATATTAAACATAGACGTACTTATAGATTCAAAAAATAATCTCAAGAGTGCAGTTTGCTCGCCCACTTACCGCATTATAAAATTATGATGGTCCTGGGGGGTCGATACATTTTTTTACTTAAAAGGGGCTCGCATATTCGAAAAGATTGAAAAACACTGCTTTAGAACAATGTTCGGTGCTTTAATAGTTATGAACATCAGAAGAGAGCAGTGGTGGCCCAGTGGTATCGGCTGCGACTTACAAGTTGTAGGTCGTGGGTTCGAAACCAGGCAGGCGCTTTACTTTGTGTAAATTATTTAATTATCACTGCTCTCAAAAACGGTGAAGGAAAACATCGTGAGGAAACCGGCATGTCCTAGAACCAAAAATTCGAAGATATGTGACTTCCACCAACCCGCATTGGGCCCGCGTGGTGGATTATGGCCCTTCCCCTCTCACAGAGAGGAGGCCTGTGTCCCAGCAGTGGGAACATTAATAGGCTGATGATGTGATGTGAACATCAGAAGTGTTACATAATTATTTAGATGAAATGTATGGAAATGTATGTATGTACTTTTTGTATGGAACCCTTCGGTGCGCGAGTCCGACTCGCAGTTGGTCGGCAAGGAGTTTAATTTAAACTCTATCCAACCGACCAAATCGGCCAATCACACAAAACGGAAATCCACATCGCGTCATTCATATCGCATGTGATTGGTCGATAGGATAGAGTTTAAACTCTTTGCGCACTTACGCAATACAGCTGCTGGGCATCCGATGGCGCATATTGAGTTTTTGTACAATTTGTAGGTTACGAACGCGATCGAATATGCTTAAAAACTTTCGCTAAGCCCACTAAGAGCTCATACTTCAATTAAGTAAATGAACGGAAACAATTGTTATGCAAATTAATTGCGAAATACATGATTATGCGCCTTATTCCCGTGGGGGTAGGCAGATATTTCAGAACGCCATACATTTGCTCCTTAAATTGTGCAATATTTTGGTTTAAGGCCGTCCCTGACAAAAAACAGCGTGAGATATGAGCATTCCTATTGGCCTAGCGGCACTGGTGGCGCATGAATTACAGTAGTGAATACGCCCAGATTTTAGAATAAAATCTTTATAAAATGAAATATTGGTATTTAAAAAAAATAAAACTTCCAAATTGTTCGTTATCAAATTGTGTATCCATTAGTGTTAGAACAAAAAAATATTAATGAACACTTTACGAGGAGATGCGTGCTATCGATCATTATTTCTCATTTTCATGGTTTTGTTAGAAGGAGATTAGTGAAACATGTACTTCATTAAAAAAAAAAGAATTCTACAATTTCGGAATCAATAATATGTAGAAATTTAATGTATTTTTATTAGTTGATATTTCATTTTAATTAACGAGTAGATAGCTCCTAAAAACTGCACGAATAACGGCTAGCGCGGCGTTTTGCTCGGGGTAGCGCCTTAATGTTTGATAATAATGACAATATCTCAAATACACACATTCACAACATGCCCGTTATAGTTTCTAAAATTAAATAGAAGTCATGAAAAAAAAACCGGCCAAGTGCGAGTCGGACTCGCCCATTCGATTAGTTCCGAACCATTATCGCAAAAAACGGTAAAAAAATCACGTTTGTTGTATGGAAAAAATCACGTTTGGTTATTTTATTCTGATTTTAGTATTTTTTTATAGCGGCAACAGAAATACATCATCTGTGAAATTTTCAACTGTCTAGCTATCACGGTTCATGAGATACAGCCTGACAGACAGACGGACCGCGGGGTCTTAGTAATAGGGTCCCGTTTTTACCCTTTGGGTACGGAACCCTAAAAAACAACGACCGACGCCCCCTGGTCGAGCGAATTTACACAGCGGACTGAGCGAATTCGAAGCCGCGAAAAAACAAAGAGGAACATTAATTATCCATTCTCTTCTAAGAATTAACATAGTGGAGACAGTTTTTTATTAAGGCTCATTTTTACTTTTCAAAGGACTTTGTTCTGCAATGAATGGAAACGATGTTGCCCTAATTTTACAATTAACTGTCTAAAGCTTAGCTTAAGCCCTAATACAGAACGATCGATCCAAAGTTTACAGCGGTCAGTGTACCAAATAGTGGTACTACTATTTTGAAGAATCATCGAGGGAACGACGCCGGCAGCGCTGACGGATAGCACAGTTGAAGTCTCGTTGGTTACGTGGTAAATGAGCTGCTACATAAGGCCTATATTTTCACTAAAGTTAAAACAGTACTGGCCGTGCGCCCACTCGAAGCGAGAATTACGAAGTAACTATTTAGTAATCTGTGGCGAGAATATCAATATCGAACCTCATTTTGGACGGCTTGTTTGATTTACATATGCTATTTCAGTTCTGAAGAAACTCTAGCCATCATTTTGTCTGTGTAAAAATATATCTAAACATCCAAGTCGTTTTGGAAGAATATCCAAAAGTAGCGAAATCTAAATATCGTGTTGTTAATATATTTTTATATGTATCAATAATATACTTTTTTTTAATACTTAACCTAGCCGTTACTAAGGAGTATGCTTTAGAAAGTAACCGTTTTACGGCACTAAAGCGGTGGAAGGCCCGTAAGGTGCTCCCTCACCTGGAGCGTTCGCCTGTATAATGTAACATTTCAGATTTGATTTTGAGCATTACATTACAATACTTCGTCTCTGACTGACGAGCATTCGCCTTTAATGTAACTTTAGATTCGGTTTTGAGCATTTCGTTGATGCCACAATGTCAGACGAAGCGGTCGTTGATGTTAAAGTTCTAGCCAAACTTCTTGGCCACCCTGAAGTTGGTTACAATGGCTGCGCAGTAGTAAATCTCATACAAAAACAGCACCGTTTCGTGCTATGCGAATCCGGAAAGCCAACAACTTCCAGTGCGGCACAGAAGTTTGGCGAGAAATATACAAGTTCTATCAAAATATTTCACACTAGTTTCTTCCAGCGGCTTCGCCCGCGTGAATGTAGAAAATTATCCCAAGGGAACATATTCCCGGCATAAAAATTGTCCAATGTGCTATTCCTGACTATAATCTATCTCTGTGCCAATGCTCCAAGTGAGGGAGCACCTTTATACTAGGTAATTCGCGCATTCGAATCTGCTTTAAGTAATAATTAAGAGTTTTTTTCTACAAAGCTTCTTGCTTAAATCAATCAATCAGCCTAACATCAACTATGTTGGGACCGGCTTCCGAAACAACCCGTTGCAGATGAGTACCAGTTTTTTACATTGAGCGAGTGAGAGTGTGACCTCCACACCCCAGTAACTGGTTAACAAAATACTCCTTTGCTAAGACTGGTGTGAAGTGTCAGATTTTCTAGTAGGTCTCAAATGACAGCCTGGACCAAGAACCACCGAGGAGTCTGTGTATGTAATGGATGTTCACCCATCCACAGTCCGACCTCGGCAAGCGTTGCTTAACCTTGAAGATCGACGCGTGAGGCTTTTATTATTTAACCACAAGCTTAGAACGAGCAGATTATCTTGCTTATAACAGACAAAATGCAAGTGTTAATTTCAACTCTGCCCAACCCTTCTGTTGTGTTATGTTATGTGTGGGTCACATTGAAAGTTTATAGAATAGGCCAGAAAGAAAAGCAGCCGATGAAAAATGTATTTAAGTTTCGAATTAGGAACTCTTTGGAAATCTGTAGATGTGTAATGAATGAATTCATAAATACGTCATTGCTAAGCCAAACTCCGCTGAAGAGGAAAAAAATAAACCTCATTTGTTTTTACAAATTGGCGGCAATTAAAAAACTCTGTCGTGCGTCGAAATATGGTCGAAATGGTTTTGACTTTTTGCTTAATGGTTTATTACGACTTTCGTTGCGGTCCTACTCAACAACAATGTTTATGATAGACTTCAATAAGCATTTCATGATGAAGCCCCTTCCCGTGCCAATGTTTACAACTGGATTAATAAGCTTAAACATGGTCGAATGACTGACACTGATGATTCGCGAGAACGATGTGCTTCTACGGCGACTATTCACTAGTACTATTGAATACTGAAGATAACGTGAGCTGAGCGCTGTGCGGCAAATAATATAGGCTAATAGAAAGGTGATATATCAACAGATTCCGGCAAGTTTAGGCATTGGTATGAGTCAAGTATAAAAAGACTTATATGAAAATTTAGGCATCAGAAAGCTCTTATAGATGGATTCCTCATAATTTGATGGAAGAAAAACGCCGTCATTTGGATTGGTACAATGGCTCAATGCTTGAAAAGTATGATGGAGGTGACTCGACATGCTGTGTATGACATCGTCACAGGTGATGTAGCTAGATATATTGTTACGAACTAGAAATCTGCCCAATGGATGTTTCCATTTAAAGATTTGCCAACAAAAGTAAATAAGTCAAGGGAAAAGGATGGTTGCCTCATTCTTTGGACAGACCGGTTCTTTTGCAACAGTTGTCCTAGAAGATAAAAGTACTGTTAATGCAGATTGGTATGTCAGTCATTGTTTACCAGTTTTCTTGCAAAATGTTAGACAGCAGCGCCCAAGGAGCAGAATTTGCCTCAACCACAATAACACTCCAGTTTACTCTGCCAGACAGACTATCGAATATTTGTCTATGGAATGTGTAGATTTAAGAGAGGTACCCTCCTTACAATCCCAACCTGGCAGCTTGTTAATTTTATTTATTTCCAAAAATAAAAGATAAATTCAGAGGAATTTGTTTCATGAACCCTAAAGATGGCCATGGCTGCATTTGAAAAAGGTGTGCAAGAAATCCCTACAGAAGAGTGGGCCCTCTGCTTCATACAATGGTTCCATTGCATGCAACATTGCTTATAAAGGAACAGAGACTACTTCGAAGAGCAATAAAAATATTAACATGTTTCTAAATCTTTCTGTTTTTTATTATTTTCTTTTCTAAAACCTTGTGCCTTTGACCTTTTCCTGGTGACCTCTGTATATTTCTTATCAAGCCTAAGTGAATCTTGGAAAGTTTAATGTTTGTGACTATTATAAAGACTTTCCTCTTTTCTCACTTGGAAAGTAAAGCTTGTATTAACAATCTGTTCAGATATCATCAAAATCAAGTTAGAATTTTTTTTAACAGGAAATGGTCAACCAACTAAAGCTGTTCATCTTGATTAATCTTTGAACGAAAGTGGGTATTAATTTTGTACTGTTTGTACTGGCCACTCCACTTCCAAACCCATTTTAAATGTACGGGGGCGAAAACTATCATCATTTGATTGAATAACAAAAATAAAAAAATACCAAGTTTAAAAAAAAGTACAGCATAGGCCACTGCCTGTCTGCCTCAAAAAAAGTATTCATCATAAAATACTTATAAGGTTTTATATGAGCATGGGCATTTAAATTCTTTATGATAAGTTGCAATTGCATGGTTTTCATTAAAAAAAAAAGTTATCTGAATAATGAACTGGATTTGATTTGGTGGTTAAAGATTGACATAAAAACGCAACTTAGCTATCAAACTTGCTTAGTAACATCTAATTATACCATTCTGCAGTGTTCTGTATTGCGTAGTTAACATTGTGAAAACCTCTTAGAGAAATCATAAATAGGTAAATTAGCCATAATGAGTATATTTTCCTTAAATACCTGTACAAGTTTTTAACAACCATTTAATTTTAACAAGACACAGTAATCAGTGCCAGTGGACAAACAATGTCATTGCTGAGCCTGTCACCACTGATAGCCATCAGACAGCCATTGTCCTGCAGGCATTGTTGCTGGTGACAGCTAAAACTTCTGACTTTATAGTAATAAGGATTTAAGGTTCTTCTACAAAATTATAATAAGGCCTTCTTTGTGAGGGGAATAAAGTTTTATGCGATTTTTTTTTGTTTATTTGGAAGACACTATAAATTTAAAACTATAGCATTGTTTTTTTTTTATTCAGATTGTTAACTTGAGTTTTGGTCATAGTGCCAATAGCAAAGCTGTGCAGTTTGCTACTTTGTTAAAGTACCTAGAGAATTGAAAAAAAAATATATATAGAGACATTGATTTAAAAATAAATGTATTAATATCTGTCCCAGAGGGTTCTAGGCTGTTACTTTAAAATAAATATTGTGATGGAAGTCATAAGGAGGGATATGTTATTATTGTATCGAAAAACATCTTTAACTCCGAGATAATTTGAATTACGCACAAATTTACAATATATTTGAAATAATCAATCATGCAGTCAGTAAAATTAATTTTATTATGAAGAACTTAACATATTTAACACTACTATTATGTTCTTCATAATAAAATAATAAGAGCATACGGCTATTGACCCCGATAGGAAGAAGTTTACGAAAAAACCTAAGCATAGGTGTTTAGATATTTACGTAAAACAAAATTAATGTCAGCACCAAAAATATCAACAAATTCACAACTGTATTTTACAAACCGTTTAAAGTTGCAAGCAGGCTAGCATATCAATCAACAAGCATAAAGAAAGGAGAATGTATTCGTGTACAAGGAGGGCCCTTCATAGCCCTACACGCAAGTTATTTATGTTAGCGCGAGTGTTCAATGAAACAAAGGCTCTAAGTATTCGCATTCTAACAGAAATGCTTCCAGATTTAAATTCCTTAGTAACCTAAATTTAACAAATATTGTATAAACATCATGCAACGCACCTTCAAGTGCCAGGTACATAGGTGGAACCCGGTGACATGGGGAGTAAATTAACATAACTTCGTCCTTACACTTTTTAAAACACTGGCCATAACTTGTTATAGTTCACACAGAAAGCTCATTCACGACTGAAAACGTTCGACAGACACCATTCTACATTCACGTTTAGTTAGAATACTACGGATAGAAAATTTCACTCAACGAAATAAAATAATACAACACCTCCAATTAATCGACCATAGCATAAAGCCCTTTGAAGTGCGTTTGTAAAGCCCGATGAAAGCATAGTCTATGCCAAATTTTCAGGCGAATGAACATTGAACAAAAATAAAACAACCATAGAGAGAGACTGAGTGAGAAATAATGAGTGAATGGTTTACAGGTTTACTTCTTAAGCGGAAGTAAACAAATTCAAGCAATAGTCAATTTTCTACAGAGACGATTTTCTACTAGAAAAAAATATAAAAGATCTCACCATTCTTTAAATATTTATTTAAAAGAATTCTAAAAATATTGTAAATTTATAAAATTATTTTCAATGGTATTTTGTGGACCGCTTTAAATAATTTCTATCAAGTGTAAATTTATAGGTGGTTCTGGTTACTGTTATTTACTTTAATTTTCAAAAGACTATTTTTAGTTCCTTATTTCAAATATAAATATATATATATATCTTCTGTACCTTACATTCTGCTTTTCTACCAAGTTAAGTGGTACAATTAGCTAATCATCATCTGGCAACACAACATTAGTGTCTGCCAAGTATTATCTATGTGCCAATCTGCCATCTGCCATTCTGCCTGCCTGCTTTCAATATTGGTTCTCGGTTCACAGAGACTTTTTGAATAATATCACCTCATATAAATTTGTAGTAATGGCAAATATAGCAGCCAAACGCATAAAACGGGAATTCAAGGAGGTCATGAAAAGTGAAGAGGTGAGTAAACAATAATAACGTGTCTGGTTAAAAACAGATAGACGGTAGCAGTTACTTGCACTTTTGTTAGATGTCATATTTTTAAGAGAACATCGATCTGTGCGAGTACAAAGTGCGCTCGAAAGTAATACGATTTCGTTCAATTATAATTTGAAATATTGTTGTTGATTTACTGCGTTTGTTTAATGTTGTGATGTGAATGATTCAGCATGTTTTTCGCTACTTTAAAGTAGTGATGTGTATAACTCTCCATCACCAATCTAACGTTGACATATTTTTATTTGAATTTCGTAAATATCATGATGATTTACGAATAATTAACGACAAATCATTTTCTAAGAATATCTATCTTAATACTACTCTGAATGTTTTCACTGCCAAAATGATGATGATGATGTTGACCTACCTACATAATATACATACTGTGTTGCTATTGCGATTAACAAATTACAAGTAAAGCAGTGTGATACTTTAATAGAACTAAAATAATGAACATCTGTATAAAATAGATAGTTGAATGATATTTTTACTACAGTAAAACTGAATCCTATTAGAATCTGATTAGTACTTCTTACCTTACGGATCATTTTTTAAACATGTTAGTTTAAACTGTAACTTTATTTCAATATCATGTTTGACATTTCTCAGAATCCTGGGGTCCCAGACCTTTGTGAAATTTGTTAGAAGTTTGATTTCTAATTATCTTTTCAAATCAGAGATACATTAGTGTATGTCCATATCTAGGCTCTTAAAATCTTCTCGTCTCTTGATGCCATACAGATAAACTAATAATAATTAGTCTACCTTCTCTGTAAAAAAAACGAATTTTTAAAAGCTGTTCTATGTGATCTGCAAGTTTTTAAGCCCTTCAGCCCTATCGACAGTAACCTTTATTAGTTTAGCTAGAAATTAAAATATTTTGTCATTTGATGAAGAGGGATGAAACGCATGTTACTAAAAGAGTTATGAATATAAATGTGGATGGATGAAGAGGTAGAGGCAGGCCAAAAAAAGAAGAAGGATGGACTGTGTGAGGAGTTTTTGAAAGAAAAAGGTATCAGTGATAGGAGACGAGACAGTATGGAAGAAGAAAACATGTTGCTCCGACCCCAAGTAACATTGAATAAGAGAAGTAAGATGATGATTATGATGGTCTTGAAAATCAAGGAACAAATAAATATAGTCGACTAGCTTCTGCCAGCTGCTTCTCCCGCATGAAAAGTGTTTTATCATCCCCAGAGAACATTATACCGGGATGGATAGCCTGTGTGCTATTCCAGACTACAATCAATCTCTATGCCAAATTTCATCCAGATCTGTCCAGCTGTTATGGTGTGATTGAGTAACAAACATACATCCACAAATAGATCCATCCAAACTTTCACATTTATAATATTAGTAAGATTTTAAAATAACTTTGCTGTAACTCACAACAAGGTCTACATTATTAAGGTCATAATACTGCCCTTATCCCAATTCATGCGGGGTTGGCACAGCATATCTTCTGCCATACATTTTTATTAGCTGTTGTCTCAACAGTCATTTCCTTTTTAGCCATAATAATATTGTATAGGTTAGTTGAGATGGACTGTGTGCAAGTTTTATTTATTTCATCATCATTGTCTTTTAATGTTTCCTCTGATGGGATACAAGTCTCCTCTCTGTGAGAGACAGACACTGTCCATCCATAGATTCTTTTGGTCTTCCTCTACAACTATACTCACTCATCTACATTCATACTCAAAAGTTTCCTCACGGCATGTTTATTACTCCTCATTATTGCGAATAAATCCTTTTTTCTTGAATGAGTGAAGTTTCATTTCATTAGTTTCATTCCTAAAGTGTGATATTTGCTGTTGGTCATTAAATTGATCTTCTGGTTACATTTTCCTTTTATGCTTTTTTAATTAAATATCTTGCCTAGCCCAGTATTCAGCCACGGCCACGCCCTCCGCTGACACAGTCATATGGTCCTCACTGGAACAGGCAACAGGAAAATTTATTAATATTAACAAACAGCTTAAATATCAGGACAGTTTAAAAAAATTGCTGAAGATTTAGAATAATATTATATATCCTTATCCTATCCATGATCCAGATTTCATGTTAATTCAAGATTTCGGATTAACCTAACTTTCATTTTGTTATGCTTACTTCTCGATTCCTTGCAAATCTCTTAAAATATTTTTCTCAGAACAGTAAACACGTTGGAAGTCATCATGACTTTGTTTATTCATTATTATAATAAAATATGTCGAGTCAGGTTTTTTGGCACACGACATACAATTTCTACTTGCCTTCTTTGTTTTTAAAGCTTCAGTAGTAAGTGTATGAATCCAAATATAGAAGTTATACTGTATATTGTAAAAATATTTTATCATCTAGCTATAAATTGACTATAATTGGTAACCTTGACAGTGAATAAGCAAATGAATACTTAATAACTCTTTATTGGCTGTGCATCTCCATTTGATTGTCTATTTCCTATGCGAATACTATTCATTTCTTCTTCATCATTGCAGATGCCTTTGTTCCTAAATACCATTCCAATTAAATCTGTTGACAAACTAAATTGATTGTTTTTACCCGACTGCTGAAGGAGGGTAATGTGTTTATCAGTCTATGTATGTATGTATGTTTGTTACTATGTGGCGTTCCAGAGACCAAACATGTGGGCCGAATTTGATGATTCTTACGTCAAACGATTCGTCTTAACCTTGCGAGTGTCACTGACTACATTAAATTTGGAAAAAAGAAAAATGGCGGATTTTGGGCGCCATATTTTGTGGACCCATTTTTTATTTTCTGCCGTACCTATCGTGTGGTGTATCAAAATAAAGGGTTTGAAGAGGTTATTTCAAAAATATATAACACTTGTAATGTTTAAGGTACCTAATTCGAAAAAAGAATATTAACTAAAAATTTATAAATAAAAAGAGTTAATTCTAAAAGTCAAAAACCCCCCCCGACTGCTTCAAAAACTAACTATAAAGATGTAAACAAGAAGAAAATCATGCCGTGCAGTCGGATGCTACGAATATGTATCCTCCGACTGCACTTTTTATTTATTTTATTGTTCAGAGATTTTGTTTGGTTTTCAGGAATGAAGCTAAAATAAAAAATTATAAAGTCGAGCATTATTAGAATTGTTTGTATGTAGGTACAAACTGTAATAATGTCCAAACCGCCTTAAAAGATTCAGATTTGATAAGATTGCACCCAAAGAACGCATCGGAATTCGGAAATGCGATCATGTGATGTGACTGTGTATATGAGACATTGCAAATGCCAAATTACTGTAGATTTTAATATTATTTGGTCCTGGCTCGCAAATGCTTTTGAATTGTGTACCTACAGAAGGTTAATTAAATTTTGACATTTCATTTCATTCTCTAAGGTTACTCAGTTCTAAATGAACCATCATCTTCCCTTGTCCATGTTACATAGGGTTGCCACAAAAGATTTTTCTTCCATTCCACCCTGTCAACTACAACGCTATTACTTAGGTACTTCCATTTCTTTCATATCTCTCTTCACACCTTTTCATCTTTTCTTCGGCCTCCCTCTCCTTCTCCACCCATAAACATTTATACTCACTTGGATTGAAATCCATGTGCCTGTCAATTTAAATATGCAGGTATGATTCAACAGTATAATAAAGATATCATAGTTTATATATTGCAAGTGAAACTGACTTACAAACAATCAAATCTTCCATCTTTATAATATTAGTGTAGATTTCCCGCTAGACGCACTTGTAATTTGAAAGTATTTACTTCGTTGTTACAGGTAGCGGGTGGCAGCATTAAATTAGAGTTGGTGAATGACAGCTGGACAGAACTGCAAGGCGAGATAGCTGGCCCACCAGACACACCGTACGAAGGAGGAACATTCCTACTAGAAATCAAAGTACCAGAGACTTACCCGTTCAATCCGCCGAAGGTAATATTGACATAGCTATTAAAGTCCATGTAAACTAAATATCCCTACAGAAATTAGGTTTGCTCCATATTACTTAAACTACAGATTTATGTCAATAAGATGTGTTCTTTCATTTTGTAGTTTATTGTGTAACAGCTAACAAGCTGTCTGATGGAATTATGCAAGGGCAAAAATTATAATTTTTATATACAAGCGTTAAAACCATCTCTGTGATTTTTTTATCTCGATCAAGACCCAGCAGTTTAGACTGCATTTAGTAGCTTATTAGGGATAAACGATACATTGCAATAGAGAACTGATTTGTAATCGTATTGTTTCCAGATTCGCTTCATGACAAAGATTTGGCATCCTAATGTATCATCGGTAACTGGTGCCATCTGCCTAGACATACTCAAAGATCAGTGGGCGGCTGCTCTCACGCTCCGCACAGTCTTGCTGTCCATCCAAGCCCTGCTGTCAGCGGCTGAGCCCAACGACCCACAAGATGCTGTGGTAGCAAAACAATACCTAGAAGACATACAACTATTCAACTTGACTGCCAGACACTGGACTAACGCGTATGCTGGAGGCCCAACCATCATTTGGGAGTTCAATCAGAAAGTTCAAGTATTACTAGATATGGGCGTTGACGAAGATCAAGCTAGAGTTGCGTTGTCAACGTTTAACTGGGGTCTGGAAAGGGCAACAGAACATCTCTTTAGTTAGGTTTAATGCTACTGTAATGTAACTAAAACATATACTTGCGATGAATGTTTCTCCGATTCATCGCCTGCACTTACTCACATATTTTATAGAATGGTAACTTGAGATAGAGCATCAGGGTTACTCTGACAATTGTCATTGTTTCATTGCGTGCAATATTGTTTTGTTCTATAATGCGTTTTTTTTACTTTAATATTTATTATATAAATTACTTTTTTTGTCAAAAAGTATGACATAAAAGGTAATCTAAATATGATATCTTACTCAAGGGACTAATAACCTAGACCCCGCCCAATTTTAATGATTTATAGGTAAAAATTAAAGTAAAATCGAAAATACGTTCAGACTTTAATTTTTTAATTTAATGTAAAGTTTTAAGATAACTTGATTTAATGTACTTAATGGTTTTATTTAATTTATTTGTATAATAACGATTTAAATAAATATGATATCAGATATAATAACTTATATTAGATAAATAAAATGCAGCTATTTGTTTAACCGAAGATAAAATCACGGGCGTAAAGTAAACTACACATAATTCATAACTGTTAGGTATCTGTTAAATTTACAAAAACACGTAAGGTTTTCTTTTTTAATGCTTTACGCACACAAACATACAGAGGTTAAGTTAAGTTAGGTTTTATCCTTTGCGTGATGCAGATACAAATTGTTGTGGTAGGTGCAATATTGAGAGTTAAACGCAATTAGGTAATATAGATTTACAATTTAAAAAACAATATATAATCAAACAAATAAAATAAATACACTAATTAGTGTTTAACCTAATTTCTTTATTTAGTTTACTTATATTTATACTGGACTTAATCATTGTTGCTACAGGAAAACTTCTTGCTGTTTTCTATTTATTTTTTTGTAAAAAAATAGAATTATGAATTAAAAATCACTTTTATTTTATGTATGCATTTTTTTCCTAAGAATGTTATTTTGCGGATACAATGGTTATAAAGGCAGCTCTAACTACCCCATCTCAAATTACCATTTTATACAATTAGTAAAAACATTGTAACTTTACCCATTTACTGATTTACATAATTATTTTCTCGAAATATTTCTTACATTACTTAGGTCTTACACATTTATTTTTATTTTTGTTTTATACCACATAAATGCCAGGTATATTTAGGTTAATTTTCCGATAATGTACATCAATTTAATTTAGGCATACGTAGACGATTGTCAAGATGCGAGGTCTCCAAAGATTGACTAAAATCGTATTTGAAATCAAGAGCTTTGCGGCCAACCTCGCATACTGAACATCTTAGCGTTTTCTTGCAGAGCTTATTGTTCGAAGAGTTTGATACATATTTTTATACATAAATTGTTATTTCTGTTTCCTTTCTCTAAAGCCAAAATAAAAACCTTTTCTTTTTCAAATAATTTTGTTGTATTCGAATGTTATGAAGTTCTGACTAATGATGTTTGTATAGTTCTGAATTTCGTTAGTTGAATTATTATTATGTTATTAGTCGAATTTTGAATTCTATTAATTGTTTTCCTTTAGAAAAGAACTTTTTCTCTATGTCTGTACTTTCTGTCTTCTGAAAATATTGAATATAATGTAATAGTTTAGGTCCTAGTTATAATGATTCAATTTATCATTAAAGTGATGTAATTATATTGCCTCCAGCAAAACTTACGGAAATGTAACTGAATGTTAAGACCTTAGGAAGGGAGACAGAAAGTGTACGCTGTCTGATAGCGCGTGACTGTTGATTATTATGATTGTTGCAATAAAGCAAATTGATAAAACTAATCATCACTATGAATTTTTGTTGCATACTGAAACATTCAACTTCCTTGTGCATGGCTATTCTGTTTAGAATTAATACCTTAAATATAAATGCACTGTGTTCATGTGATGAAGCGAACATTGTAATATCTAAGTCTTCAAACTAGCATATATTCCGAAAAAAAAATTGCATCTGTTATACTCATGCCTACACCGAATTCCATGGAAAGTTAATCAATAGGATAGTTGACAAAACATATCTATTTAGTCCGTCAGTTAGATAACCTAAAAATATTGGACACGGTATTTTTTATTTCGACACGTTAACAAAAAAATACGACGATGTATAATGTATTCTACACTTTATATTGACAAAGTGACGCCACAAGCCCCAAATCCAGAACTTTGTTGCGCTTTATCTTTGCAGTTTTTATTTATTTGATAAAACAAAAAATACGGGTCCAATATTATTTGATAATCTCACTGACGTACTAAATACCCAGGACACGTCCCTATTATGATAGTGCAATCGGTGAATCTTTTAAGGCCGTTTTCATTAATACGACACCTAAATACTTATGATTGCACTTTTGTTTTGTCAACTGCTATTAAGACGAGCGTTGAAACTACAAAAGCGGACTTTTATTTAAACACTCATTTGACTGTGTCGCCAAGTGTTAGTGAAAACGTACATTGATTTTACTAATAGGTGTACTTTATGTGCACCTCTGCGTGATCTGATGGTTATTCTATGTCATACACATTTTTAATTTAGTCTATTTTTACAAGCCTTCCCGAATTTATTGAATCCTGCTCCAGCGAATTCCAGAAGGGTCGTTGTTTGACGTAGATTAATTTTGACGTAGATGTATTTTAATTGAATGTGAGGTGTTCGCTTACCAACACCTCAAATTAAAACTTTATTAAATAATCGTGCGATGATTTGTCAACCTTTATTTTTATCGGCATCGTGTTGCGTATTATAGTCACCGTATAATAACGCCACAGACCAAGAATGACACTTATTTGGAGCATTGTTTACCTCCTGTATCTTAGATTATGGATGCAAGGACCTAACTGTATACGCTGTAGGTACATGATTAATTCATGCGATACATGGAATTTGAATGTCATCCTACCATATTATGTAGTTATTGAGATATCATATGGTTTTTGAGTAAGATTGAGACGTCTCGTCGTAGTCGTCATTAGCAAAGTAAATAAAGATACCTACTCGATATTCTTGATAAATAATGCAACAAAAATATAAGCAAAATTAGACCGTATCTTCCTTCACCTTGGTCAAATATTCTTAGTTTAACATCTAGTTAGTTTTATGTACAGGCAGATAGGTGGAGTGGAACGCGTGGGTAAGGATAAGGATTTAATGTTGTAATAACAATACATGTAAGAAAATTCTATGTCACTGTCTTTTATTGGTGATTTCCCAGTGACCCTTTTTTTTCCCTGCCAATACGGTGAAAACCCGATAAGTATAGACCTATATAGGTATATACCCGATATATATATAGGTAACCTAACCTAACTACCCTAAAAGTTTTGAGGCAACCTGGGACTTATAGTTAGTATTACTTTTAAAACGCCGTCCCGTCTTGAGCAATCTTGATGATTAATTGTCTTGCCTTCGCTATATGAGAAGAGGGCAAAACCCTGCATTGGGACAGCTGCAGGCTGGGACTATTTTATTTAAGATATTTTTTCCCAGAACAGTTGTGTTACATGCAATCGCGCGCGTACCACGGTCTTGAAAGTGCTTACGCATCTAAATAACGCCAAGTGCATAACTCCAGCTTCCTCATAAGTGGTAGAATAATTCTAACTATGCCAATCATCATCAACATTATTTCAGCCGAAAGACGTCCACTGCTGGACAAAGGCCTCCACCAGACGTCGCCACATTAACCGATCCCGTGCGTCTCGCATCCAGCGCCTTCCCGCAACCTTAACCAGGTCATCAGTCCACCTAGTGGGAGGCCTTCCAACGTATCGTCTTCCGCTTCGCGGTCGCCATTCCAGAACTTTTCGGCCCCATCAGCCATCCGTTCTGCGAGCAATGTGCCCTGCCCACGTTTGGAAATTCTTCGGGCTATGTCGGTAACTTTGGTTCTCCTGCGGATATCATCATTTCTGGCGTGATCACGCAAGGAAATTCCGAGCATAGCCCTCTTCATTGCCCTTTGGGTGACTGAGCTTTCTGATAAGGCCCATTGTGAGCGACCACGTCTCGGTCCCATAGGTGATCACTGGCAACACACTGGTCATACACTTTTGTCTTGAGACACTGCGGTAAATTGGACGAGAAGATACCACACCACGCAACTTCCCGAACGCCGCCCAGCCGAGTCGGATTCGACGGTTGACCTCTTTCTCGAAATTGGACCTACCCAACTGGACCCTTTGTCCCAGGTAGACATAATCGTCTAAAACTTCGAGAGTAGAGTCTCCGACCTTGATAGGAGCGGGTGTTACATGAGCATTCACCATGATCTTGGTTTTGTCCATGTTCATTTTAAGACCCACTCTTTCGGAAGTTCCACTGAGGTCATCGAGCATTTTACTGAGGCTCTCCATGGTCTCAGCCATGACCACTATGTCGTCGGCAAACCGAAGGTGAGTAATGTACTCGCCATTAACGTTGATGCCCAGCCCCCTCCAGTCCAGAACCTTGAAGACATCCTCCAGCGCAGCAGTGAACAGTTTCGGAGAAATGACGTCTCCCTGTCTCACGCCGCGCTGGCGAAGGATTGGTTTCGAGGTCTGATCCTGAAGACGGACTGACATGGTGGCGTTTTTGTACAAAAACTTCAACACCTCAATGTACCGGTAGTCGATCTGGCACCGTTGGAGAGACTGCAGATCAGTCTATGCCAATATTTGAGGCATAATAGCAGCGATCAAAGTTAATAAGAATCCACTTTTTAATATTATATTTATTTATTTATTATATGCTTTATTATACACCACTTAAATAATTACAAGACAAAACATTTAGAAAGATAAGTGTACAATGGGCGGTCATATCGCACAGGGCAATCTCTTACAGACATCCTTTATATTCATAGTTCCATTAAAGTTCAGTCGGCGCGGTTAGTCTTTCCCCCAGTTTCCCAGCTCAAAATTATCGGAGAATTAATGTAACAAATTGTTAAGCAAGCGTTATCTGCTGTTATTGGCTGTTGAAATTTCATTCAACCAATCACAGCAGACAACGCTTGCTTGGTATATCTATAATAAAAAAATATTTTGAGCGCTAAAATTACTTCTAATAGAATGCCTGCTAAGTGCAAACTTGGTTGCAACAATGTAGCGCATGGGATGGCAACGACGCTCCGTACCTCCTCCGAAGTAATAATTTGATCTTTTTGGCGCGGAAACTATTTTTTTTTTACTACGTGGAAACTACAAGCACTAGAGATTTGAAAATTTTGCTGCCTGTGGCAGCATTATTTCTTATGTTTAAATGCATAATCATATCTTCTTTCGTTCGGAAGATTTTACATGAGCAGCTGGGGTGCCGGCACTCCAGCTTACACATATTTGTCCGTTTAATAACTTACAAGAGTATTTTCACCAGAGATTTGAAAATTTTCCTTAATTTTTGAGCTATAATACATAATCATAACTTGTTTTGTTCGGAAGATATGTCATGGTAGCTGGGGTGACGTCACTCCAGCTTACACACACGTTTTTTTTATCATAGTTACAAGTATTATTGTTCAGTTCTTTCCTTCCATGTGCAGCTATTATGCCTTATTTTTTTAAATAAGGTCAAAAACCCTAACCTCACTGGTTTTCCTGTATTGAATGTGGAAGCTGGGATGACGTCACTTCAGCTAACACTTAGTAAACGACTCATATTAACGAAGTTTTTGTGGCAGCTAAATTAAGACTCGGCACTTTGATTGCAGCTATTATGCCTCAAATATTGGCATCGATAGAATTATTCTATCACTTATGTGAAAGCTGGAGTTATGCACATAATAACGCCGACCAGTCTGATGCACCGCAATGACCTAGTTATTGCGTAATGCTGACGGCTGCAGGCGAATATTATTGTTAAGGTGAAGTTAATACTCACTTAACTTCTACAATGTGTTCGAAAAAGGCAAAACTTAGCGTGAACTTATCAATAGAGACAACATGTGTTATACCTTTGTCAAGAACTGTATTTTATATTTCTATGGTCAAGAACAAAGGCAGCGTGCAAAACTGCAAAAAACCTAAATTACTTAAAAAGTCAGATAGAAAATCTCCAGCAACAGCTGAAACTTCATCGGAGATGCCACAGAAGATTTCTGCCCCGTGAAGAACTTGCTCAGAAACAGGAGGGATACCTACGGCAAAAAAGCAGAAAGAAAATTAATTGAACATTTCTCCCGCCCAACCCACTCTAAATGAACAAGGAAGTGAAGATAATAAAGGGTTAGAAAAAAACCATTAAAACTCCTTAGCCACCACATATTGTAGTAGATGGTACCATTTTTTTATTTTTTTTTGTTTGGTAAATCTTCCAATGACTTCTCCCGCTCTGGGTGAGGCGGAAGGGCGTGTCAGACTTTTACTGACTAAAACCCACCCGTGTTCCTTCAGTTGCTTGAGCCAGTGCCGCGGTAACTCTTTTTCAAATTCATCCGCGAGCCCGACAGGCATTGGCCCTAGCGGACCCCGTCAGTTCTGCTGACATCTCTATGAGGCGCGCGTGGAACACAAAGCGTTGCCACCGCCGATCGCCTCCACGAGGACACGGCGGTGCCCAGCCTAAGCGGGCAGATCTCCACCGTATGCTCCACCGTATCCTCTGAGTAGATGGTACCTACCTACCAGAAATTCTTTGATTTTCTTTCTGAGAGCCAACCAGCTGATGCATTCAGATGCGATTAGCATCAAAATGATAAACGGCGATCAAAGTCAAAGTAAATTCCATAAACAATGATTGGTACAGAGCAATTACAAAGGTCTTCCCAGTCAACTATTGCCTTTGGCAAGTAAGAGAGATCAATAAGAGTTTGGCAAAAAAAATGGAAATTGAATTTTGAATATTGAAGTTATTTCAGATGCATCCCGGAGAGAATTGTTGAAGACTTGCGTGGCAAAGGCTACAAAATTTTAGAAGCAGTCAATAAATGGAGTTGGAAAACCAAAGAGCCACTCAATATGTTTATGCTAACATTCTCAAATGATGAAGAAACTAGCAAAATTTATAACATCAAAACTGGATTGGGATGTAATATGGCAATACAACCGAAAAAATTCACAAAACTGGTACCTACCTCAGTGCAAACGATGCCAGGCTTTGCGGCAATACGCAAAAGTACTGCTCCAATGAGCCGAGGTGCGTAAAGTGCAGAGGCAAATATCTCACGAAGGATTGCAGTAAATCAAAAGAGGAGAAGCCAATGTGCGTCCACTGTGGAGCACCACATCCAGCTAACTACAGGGGATGTATCGTAGCCAAGGAAATCCAGCAGATTGAAAACAAAAATCGAAAGGCAATAATACGGACAGTATTATTATTAGACAAAATACACCTACTAGAAGAGCCGAAGTCCCCACCCAGTACAAACGAAGTCTAAGCACAATGAAAACTACAACTAAAACCGTATCTTATGCCCAAGTAGCTACAAGAGGTATAGCCAAGGCGCCTTTGGTTGATATGAGCAGTGAATAAAAGTTGGAAGAAATCTTAAAATATCCTCATTCGACAAGAGATAGAAAAAAATTGCAACAAAGCTTCTAAGCCACAAAAATTAATACTTCACTGAAAATTATAGCTTTCTCTAACCCATTTGAGTTCCATCAAATGGGTTACAAAAAGATCAAAATGAGTTACAAGTAGTATTAGCAATAGAAAAGATGATGTGTGCCTGTTATCCGAAACTCACTTCACAAAGCAATCTCACTATACCAAACACTTCACCCAGACAATTCTACTAGAGGCGGTATTGTCATCATTGTATAAGAAAACCTACAGCACTATGAAGAGTTTAAATACGAAGAGAAGGACATCAAAGCAGTTAGTCCAAGAAAATTAGTCAAATGAGGGCAAGTATCTCGGAATGAAAGGTAGTCAACTATAAAGTTGTAAACCTTTTCTCAAACATGCTTGGAAATTTGAGCATTATTTTGACAACCTTCTTCGAGATAAATCGCAATTGCTGTACTGGCCAAATACATGCGCGCAGCGGCCGGCAAAAGTTGTATGAAAATCCATTTAATCCATATCTGTCGTGTCTAGCGGCCAAATAAATTCCATAGTAAACTCATATCTGTCGTGTAATTTAAAAATGGAACGATCTTTTACTCCGAAGCATGGCCACCAAGGAGGTATCTTATCAAAGGTTTCATTTAAATTTCGAACTGGCTTGCAAATAGAACGCTGTTTATTGAAAAAAAAAACAAATTAACACTAACGCGGGAACAATTATTGTTGTTCATCATTGATTTTGACAAAATGAGTTCTAGGTAATACTTAGTTTAAATTTCCGCGCATATTTGAGAAAAGTACTATACAAGCCTTGGCCACAACTAGGCATTGATGGACTTACGTATGTGTGCCTCGGCTTCGCCTCGGCCCACATTTACACGTTCGTCCATCAATGCCTCTTTTGCTGGCCGCTGCAGTAATGTACTATTATTTTGGCACCCTAAAATATAGCGGACACCTTATCGTAGGGTGTCCGCAACTACAGATATTCCAAGGTCAAATGTCAAAAAATCGATGTTTACACATTTATTGCAAATATTTAGTTTCCTATGGGTTTTATGCTTTGTATTTATTATGAATATTATATGGGGTTGCACCAAACCGATCAATATAAATATTAAAGCGAAAGGTCACTCACCTATCACGAAATATCGAAAACCGCTTGAAGTATAAAGATGAAATTTGTCAGGGAGGATCCTCAAATGACGTAAGTGCGCACTAAGAAAGGATTTTTGGAAATTCTACACTTAAGGCTCAATTAGTTCAAATAAACGGTGTGAATTAGTCGGGGTTAAACGTGAAAATGGGGGTACCCTAGGGCTCAATTTTAGGTCATTTCTTATTTTTAATATACATAAACGATTTACCCCGTTAATTGAAAAACAAACTAAACATGGTGCTATTTGCTGATGACACATCTTTAATTTTTAAAATAAATAGACGTACTTGTCAGGTTGACGACGTAAATAACGCGCTACGGCAGATTCAGGATTGGTTCACTGCCAATAATTTAGTTTTAAATGGTAAAAAAACCAAGTGCGTAAAATTTTCCTTGCCGAATTTAAAAAATACTGATTATGACATTATATTAAACAAGGAGAAGCTAGAATTCGTCGATAAAACGGTTTTCTTGGGGATCACGCTAGACTCAACGTTACAATGGGGTCCTCATTTAATATCAATTGCAGGGCGGCTAAGTTCGGCAGCTTATGCTGTTAGAAAGATTCGTCAATTTAGTGATGTAGATACCGCGAGGCTGGTCTAATTTAGTTACTTTCATAGTATAATGTCTTACGGTATTTTACTATGGGGAAGGGCTGTAGACATTGAGTCTTTTTTTATTCTGCAAAAACGAGCCATCAGAGCGATATACAATCTTCGCCGGCGCGATTCTCTAAGGGAACTGTTTAAGGGCATTAACATCATGACGGTTCCTTGTCAATATATTTATGAAAACATCATGTACGTGAGAAAGAATTTACATCATTTTAGTAAAAACGGAGATAGACATAATTACATTACTAGAAATAGGGACCAATTAGTTCAACCAGGTTTCAGACTGGCTAAAGTAGCCTCATCTTTCATGGGGTACTGTACAAAATGTTACAATAAATTCCTCCCCACATTCTAGAACTGAATGAGACGAAATTTAAAACTTGTATAAAACGCACACTATGCAGGCAGGCATATTATAAGTTGGGGGATTACATCACTGATAAAAATGCTTGGCTCAATGCTAGTCTTGCTCCACAAACACTAGGGCGCAAAAACAAGTGATATGCAGAACATTATTGTTTTGTAGAATTGTTGGACCTGCTGAAGACTGTATGAATATATTTGTATTATAAAGATTCAATTTCTTTTAGTATTGTATAACTGCGCAGCACGTGTGTGAGTACTATGTACCCAACTGTAAATCTACCATTTGCTGTACCTTTGTGTCGTTCGTTGACTTGTGTTTGCCCTGGCGTTGAGTGTGTCATGCTCTCTCAAATGTCTCTCTGATGGTGGCGCGTGTGTTGGATCATTCGGTTCCCTTCATGATGGTTGAGCTGGGTGGTGCCGATTCATGCGTCATTTTGGTGAACGGGCGCCGTCAGTTGGGATTGGTCTTAACTTAACTGCTTCTGATGCTAATGTATTTCTAGTACCTATTATGTAAATGCACAGTACATGTGTGAGTACTTTTAATACTTTGTACCTGTACGTAGTATAGTGTGTAGTGATTCTGGGTGCATTGGCCTCACACATATAAATTTATTAATGTATGTACTTATGTACCTAAATATAGACAATATGGATTTAGGCAAAAGTCTAATACACTTTCAGCTGCAACTGACCTACTTACTAAAATTAAGACTAACATAGATCAAAAACAAATAGTCCTCGGTGTATTCATTGACTTAAAAAAGGCGTTCGATACCGTCAGTCACAAAATACTACTGGATAAATTGGCAGCGATTGGCATAACTGGAAGTGCATATAAAATGTTCGTATCTTTGAAAACCGATATCAGGTGGTAAGTATAGGACTGAATGCACTAGTGAACCTAAAATAATCAAATGTGGTATTCCACAGGGATCTATTATGGAGCCACTCATATTTCTTATCTACATTAACAGCATGCATGAAATAGGACTTATAGGACATATCTCACTATACGCGGACGATACATGCCTATTTTACTTTGGTAATTAAACAATCCGTGATGCGGGAAGCACAGGATGATCTCAATATTCTAGAGAAATGGTTTTTGAGTAACTTACTAACTGTAAACGCGTCAAAAACTAATTACATAATATTTTCAGCGAAAAACAAAAAGGAAGGAGAAATATTTAGGGCTTCCATAATCAACTGCAATGGACACCACATATTGAAAACCTTCGAGATTTTATAAGATGTCTTTCCCTAAAAGTACGTTACACCATCTATAATTCATTAGTAAAACCTCGCATATATTACTTGATAGATGTGTGGGGATCAGCTGCCAAAACAAATCTTGATAATATAATGATAATTCCACTACAATTATTTAACTCCAACTATCAAAATTGATAATAAGACAAAATTATTTAATATTGCACAATGGTTGTTGACGCCAAGGACCTTCCAAAGCCAGTCAAAATGGCATGGAAGAGTCGCAACTTGGCGTTGCAGGACTCTGCCCGGGCCATTCGACTGCTCCAACGGCTTAACCCTGCCTTGAGGACGAGCGACTGGAAGGTCGTGAATACTCTCACAGAGCAGACCGGCATCCGTCGTATCGTCCTCATGGACGGGGTGTCCGCTGGGGTCGTCAAGGCCGCGGGCTACTCTCTTCCAGGAGGAATTGAACGGTACTCGTTCAAGCTCCTGGAAGAAGATAAGGGAGAGGCACCCACTGCGGAAGCAGAGGCGGAACCCTCCGAGGATGGACTACACCGACGTGAGGAGGCCATCGAGGAAATCTCTGCTTACGGCGCATCGCAGGAGGCAGAGATTGGGACCTGGGCGTCAGAGGCAGACCACGAGGATGACATCCTCGGGGACTTCGACACCCTGGGGATTCAGTCGCCGATTGCTCCTGAGGAGAGCCAGGCGATGGAGGAGGAGCCTCAAAACTAAGGCCCTCCTATATTAACACAGGCCCATCAAATCATCCAAGATGGAGGGACTAAGGTGTGTACAAATTAATTTGCATCATTGCAGAGCCGCTACTGCCCTTCTGGCTCGGCAACTGAAGCTTAACACATTTGACGTTGCCTTGATACAGGAACCTTATCTGTATATGGGGACTATAAAAGGCTTAGGTGGGACAGGAGGCATGGTGCTCTATGACTGTCCAACTAATGACGCGAGGACTTGCATCTATATCAGGGGCGGTATAGAGGCAATGCCCGTACGTACTTTCTGTTACAGGGATCTCACAACAACTCTGATCCAAGTGGGGATGGGCACAGAGAAAAGGAAAATTATCCTTGCCTCTGCCTACCTCCCATATGAACAAAAGGAACCAGTAACACCACTAATGAGAAGACTGGTTGACTACGGCAACCAAGAAAACCTCGACCTGATACTTGGCTGCGATGCGAATGCACACCATGTCGTTTGGGGCAGCTCAGATGTCAACAAACGAGGGGAGGATTTGTTAGACTTTGTGGTAAGCTCTTCTTTACAAATCCTTAACGCAGGCAATAAACCTACTTTCAGGACCTCGGCGAGAACTGAAGTTATTGACCTGACTCTGGCTTCAAACAAGGCCAGCGCTTACATCGAGAATTGGCATGTATCGGACGAAATCTCTCTGTCTGACCATAATTATATATGCTTTAGGTTTAGGACGGCGGCCGAAGCCGAAACTAGACGAAGGAGAAACCCAAGACATACAAATTGGGAATCGTACAGGAGGGACCTAAAAGTAAATCTAGGGAGCCCTAAAGGTAAGCTCAATTGCATACTAGATATAGAATTTGAAGCTGATAGAATCAAGATGGGCACCATCGGTGCACGGGTAGATAACTGCCCAGAGAAAAAGGCCTTTTGCAAAAAGGTACCATGGTGGACTCCTGAACTAGCTTAAATACGTCAGGAAACACGACAGGCCTTCAATGATGCAAAAGTCAGGAAAGATTTCTCTGACTATCATAGCATGCTGACGAGTTATAAGACGGCGGTACGCAAGGCCAAAAGAACTAGTTGGCGGCAGCATTGCACTTCCATCGAAGCTTTGCCGAATGGAATGAGGTTGTGCAAAGCGATGTCCATGACTAAGACAAACCCACTATCATCTGTAAAGGATGAGAATGGGTATCTAACGGAAACTGGACAGGACACTCTGGGCGTGATGTTTAGAACTCACTTCCCGGAATGTATACTGCGCGACAGCGATGAAGAGGATCCAGTCACAAGGGACGAGCTCACAAGGCACACGTCCAAAAATAACTGGCTCACGGCAAATAAAGTGGTAGATGAAAATAAACTGAAGCTTGCCATAGCGGGCTTCCAGCCTCTCAAATCCCCTGGTCCGGATGGAATCTACCCAATACTATTGCAAGAAGGGGCATCTGTTTTGATACCTCATTTGAGTAAGCTCTACAGAGCCTGCATAGCCTTTGGGTACGTACCCAAGGCATGGAGGGAGGTCAAAGTCACCTTTATACCGAAGGTGGGAAGGCCGACTTACGAAGAAGCTAAAGCTTACAGGCCAATTAGTCTATCATCCTTACTCTTAAAAGCTCTGGAGAAACTGGTAGACAGGTACCTAAGAGAGGGACCACTTAAAATCTTCCCTCTACATAAACTACAGTGCGCCTACAGCCCTGGTAAATCTACAGAAACGGCATTGCACTATGTTGCGAGTCGAGCCGAGGCTGCGCTAGAGGGACAAGAGATCTGTGTCGGGGCTTTCCTCGACATAGAGGGAGCCTTCGACAAGACAACATTTGAGTCCATACGCTTCGCTGAAAAGGAACATGGCATCAATGATACCACGTGCAACTGGATTGACTATATGCTGAGAAGCAGAATAGTCAGATCGGAACTGATGGGAGACAGACTTAGTGCAAAAACAACAAGAGGTTGTCCGCAGGGTGGAGTGCTGTCACCATTATTGTGGTGCTTGGTAGTAGACTCGCTACTTACCAAGCTCAATACTGGACCATTTTACACAGTAGGCTATGCAGATGACATAGCTATAATGGTTAATGGTAAATTCCCGAACATAGTCTCTGGATGATTACAACAGACATTGAGGATGACAGAGGAATGGTGTACAAAGAACCACCTCTCTATCAACCCAAGCAAAGCAGTCATTGTTCCATTCACGAGGAAGAGACAATTAGGAAACCTAGGAGAGCTCTCCCTCAACGGAATAAAGCTGCCCTGGTCTACCGAAGTAAAATATCTGGGTGTAACGCTTGATAGAGAACTCAGGTGGAAAACTCATGTGGAAAATATTACGACGAAAGCCCTACGAGTGTTCGGCATGTGTCGTTCCACCTACGGTAAAACTTGGGGGTTAAAGCCCAAAGTGATACGATGGCTGTACCGGACAATGATAATACCTATTATCACATACGGCAGCATAGTGTGGTGGCCCAGAACAAAGCTTGCCTCGTGCAAAGCGCCACTCACCAGATTACAAAGAACAGTGTGTCTAGGCATCACGGGTGCTTTCAGGACAACACCTACGGCAGCGATTGAGAGATACCTCAATATCCCTCCTCTGCATATGATGGTTGAATTCGAGGCAAGGAAGACATTACATCGACTTGCTGTGGCTGGACTATGGGATGCCTCTAAGCCAAGGACCAACCATACAAAGTTTGACGGGAATGAAGGCCTGGATCGGGTAACAAGCATGTTATCCGAAAAAATGCAAACTATGTTTGTGTTTGAAAGGTCTTTCAAGGTCCAAATCCCTACAATAGGGGACTGGACGAAGGGAATCGATCCACCAGAACAAGACAGTCTGGTGTGGTACACTGATGGATCCAAAATGGAATCAGGTACAGGGGCGGGAATATACGCAAAAGGTTACAAATGTAGCAAAAGCCTAGGGAAAATGGCAACTGTATTCCAAGCGGAAACTTATGCCATAATAACCTGTGCTCAAGAGAATATAGATAGAGGAACCAGAGGTAAATCCATATATATTCTTAGTGACAGTCAGGCTGCAATCAAAGCCATGGCATCCTACAAAGTGGACTCCGGACTTATTCTGGATGCTGTCCAAACCCTAAACAGGCTTGGGAAGCACAACAGGGTAAGACTGATGTGGGTCCCTGGGCACAAAGGAATCCATGGTAACGAAATGGCAGATGAACTGGCAAGAGAGGGCTCAGCAAATGACTTTGTGGGTCCAGAACCATGTGTAGGCATCTCGACGTGCCTCGTAAAAGTCGCATTTAGGGAGTTTGCAGATCACAGACAGCGAACTCATTGGCAATCTAGCACCGGTCTACAACACTCCAAGAATATCCTAGGCTCTACGTTCAAAGCCCGGGAATGCATTTGGAACATGAGCAGGGGGCAAATCCGCTACCTGCTTGGGGCCTTTACTGGGCACTTTGGAACCAACGACATGCTCATGAAGATGGGTTTAACCGCGACACCCATGTGCAGGTTGTGTGGGGAACATACGGAACGCATGGAGCACCTTCTTTGCACATGCGATGCACTGGCTGGTAAGCGAATAAGTCTCTTAGGGGTTGGATATCCAAGACCAGAAGACTATAGGCTCATATCTCCCAGTCTCGTTGTAAAATTCATGAAAAGAGTTTTCAACGAGATTGGGGAGGAGTAAGGTATCTAGGGGACCACAATAGATCCCAATGGGTCGAAGTGTCCGAGTTATTTCTCGGCCCCTCCACAAGATAAGATAAGATAAGATAAGATAATATTGCACAAATTTATCATAATAACACATGTATTTTAATACGAAAAATCTTAAACAAAAACATACAAACACAAATAAAATTCAAAACATACAATCAAATATATACCCGTAGCTCTAGCTCTAGGCGAGCACATGATATGTAACAACTATATAAACCGCGAACTACTTACGGTAAAAAGTGTATTTTGTATCAAGGAGCACAGATCTACAACTCTATACCTAAACATATAAAAGATACTAATATCTCTATTCAAAAAGTTATTAAAACAACATATTTTCAAAGGCATTACAAGAAAGCAAATCTCGTACTCACTCCATGTAAACCGTTCCTTTTAACTGCTCAAAAGCTGTCGTTACGAATGACAAAATTAATTCAAATTACCCACTAACCCAGAAATGTAATTTTCTTATTATTACTTTTTTTACAATACCTACCGTCTATGCGCATCTGTACTTGAAATTGCTTAAGTTTTGTTTTATATTTTATTTCTCCTCGTAAGTGATTTGTAATCTTTGAGAAATAAAGCATTTTAAACCGTAAACAACTGTACCTATGATCGAATTAATGATCAACATTCACTAATTTAATAACAGTTGACCCTATACATCATACTTCCTACTGTCACCCAGTGGCATTTCAATTAAATTCGGCCTTGCTTTGAATAGTCACTGTTTAGAAACTGACTGCATTAATTTGTGTTTATATTTTTTTTAACCTAAAGACGTTGCCCCACACTAGGAATTTCTTCCTGTATCGTAGGTGCGTTTACAAATATATAAACTCACAAACACGACACCCAGAGCCGGAACAATTATCTGTAGGTCATACAAATATTTATTCCGTGCGGGAATAGAACCCGCAACACGCAGCGCAGCCGTCAATCGCTCAACCACTGCGTCAACCGAGCGACCCATTTGAATGAATTGAATCCACAAAAGAATCAATGGGGTTTGCTCGTGGCTAAAGAGGAGCTTGTGGTTAAATAATAACAGCCGCACGGGTCGATCATCAAGGTTGAGCAACGCTTGACGAGGTCGGTCCGTGGATGGGTGACCATTTCAACATACTGAGATTCCTCCTTGCCTCGGCAAGCACGTTAAGCCGTTGGTCCCGGCTGTCATTTGAAGATCTTTGACAGTCGTTACGAGTAGTCAGAAGCTTGAGATCTGACACCAGTCTAGCCAAAGGGTTACCGTGTTACCCAGTTACTGGGTTGTGGAGGTCAGATAGGCAGTCGCTCCATGTAAAACACTGGTACTCAGCTGAATCCGGTTAGACTGGAAGCCGACCCCAACACAGTTGGGATAAAGCTAGGCAGATTAATTGACATTATATTTTTTTTTACGATTAGGACTGGATTATTTTAAATACAATTAAATGCAATTCCGAATTACTGGCAAACTGGTATACATGATTTTCATTTTATTTTATGGATATTTATAGAAAACTAGCTGTCCTCGCAGCTTCGTTCCCCTTAAGTGGTCACCTACCAACTTACCCTAGCCTATCCTGCCTACTTACCCTACCCTACATACCTATCTACCCATCTACCCTACCTAGACCTACCTGCCTACCAACCAATTTTTTTTTCTATTTTTAAAACCCTCTTCGCACAGCTATTGCCTTAATAATTAAACCGATTTGGTGCATATCGGTTGGATGGTTTCAAAGTCTATAATGGACATAGGTAGAAACATTTTTTGTTTTATATATCTATATACTGGCTGTTACCCGCAGCTTCGCCCGCGTTTATATAGATTTTGTCAATCAATTGTGGTTGTGTTGATACAGGGTAAGAACTATTCAATGTTACAGTTCTAGTTTTAATCAAAATCAGCCCCTTGACTCCTTTGATGGTTTTGTGCTATTCTTCATAGTGATGATTTGGCCATCCACGCCCACTTGGAAAATTCAGCATAGGTAAAGGAAGCATTAACGTAAAAACGATTAACTTATTTAATTGAAAACGTTGTTCAATACAGGTATAGGTTAAATACACTTGGGAGCAAATAAATCGAGCCACTACCTTTTTTCACGTAAAATGGTAAATATTTTTGGTAATATGGAACGTATCAATTCGAACTATATATCGCCTAAAAGTTTAGTTAATAACCTTTACAATGAGGGTAAATTATTGAATAATAACCTTATTGAATGATAAATTATTGGCTCTGCAAGAAAAATGGTCATTTTGATAAAAAATTTAGTAGGGCTAAAACAGTCCATAAAAACAATAAAAAACAAAATTATTGCAAAAAAAATAAGCAAATAACACCATGTTTAGTTTGTTTTCCAATAAACGGGGTAAATCGTTTATGTATATTAAAAATAAGAAAGGACCTAATATTGAGCCCTGGGGTACCCCCATTTTCACGTTTAACCCCGACGAATTCACACCGTTTATTTGAACTAATTGCTGTCTATCACTTAAATAAGATTCAACCAAACTTAACGCTGATTGACCTAGCCCGTAATGCTCAAGTTTCAGAAGTAATGTTTCATGATTAACGCAATCAAACGCCTTCGACAGGTCGCAGAAGATACCTATGGCATCCTGCGACTCTTCCCACGCATTAAAGATGTGTTTTAATAGGGTGACACCAGCGTCAGTTGTACAACGTCCTTTGGTGAAACCATACTGTTTATCATGCAAGATATTATTCGTATTAAAATGAATGAGCATTTGATTAAGCATTATCTTCTCAAATACCTTGCTGAAAACCGGCAACACGGATACTGGTCTATAATTATTTGTGTCTTTACTGTCCCCGGATTTAAAAAGTGGTATAACCTTACTATATTTCATTAGAGCCGGAAAGACTCCTTGATCCACACACAAATTAAAAATTACAGCTAAGTACGGCGCTATAGTCTGAATAATGGAGGTACAAGCTTTGATGGACATTCCGCACAGATCTTCAGTCGGTTTGATCTTGATTTGCTTAAAAGCTTTTATTACTGTTATGAGGTTTATATGTGAAAAGTTAAATATTCGAAAAAAAAATGAAATTAAAATTCGGCCAGGCTGAAACGTTCGCGTTTAATAATCCAAAAGCAAGCGCGGGCGAAGAATTTAAGGTTTCAGTAGTTTTCATTGGGATGTTGGTAAAGAAATTTACAAATTCTTGCGCAACTTTTTTGTTATCTCTAATAAGTCCGTGTGTGGTCTCAAGCGTGTTATCAGGATTATTTTTTTTATTCCTGTTCGTTTCATTATTTATAATTTTCCAAACCGTCTTGATTTTATTTTCTGCTAATTTAACCTTATTTCTAATATACAAGGCCTTAGCTGCCTTACATGTACTTTTAAAAATTCTCGAGTAACTAGCAACATACTTATTAAACGTTTCAGTGTTCATACAAGGCTTAAGGCCATATAGCTCGTAAAGTCTTTCCCTACTTTTTCTAAGTCCTGTAGTCGCCCAGTCACTGAATAAAAACTTAGGGCATACAGTTTTAGTTATCTTCTTAAAAGTGTTATTAAACTCTTTTTGAACCACTGAAAAAACTTCATCATACAAAATATTACCGTCATTCACTGTGAGGTCCTGATCGCTTAACTTAGCGATTAAAGTGCTGTTAAATTTATTTAATTTACCGGATGTTATTGGTCTGGATTGAATCTGCACTTGTTTAATTAGCATATTGGACTCAAATGTCACAAGTAGCCCACTATGATCCGAAGGCAGATAATTTATAATGGCATTGTCCAAGTAGTTGCAGCAACAAAAAACATTATCAATACATGTAGCAGAAGTCAGCGTAGTTCGGGTTGGTTCCGTAAACACATGTGACAAATTAAATGATTTAAAGAGATTTAATAACCTACTTCTATCTGAATTATCTTCTAGAATATTAATATTAAAGTCACCACAGACAATTACTAGTTTATTACCCATTGCGAGTCTTGCCAAAACATCTTCCATCACTGACTCGAATATAGAGTAGTTCTTATAATTAGGGGGTCTGTAGACGCACACTATGACATGCTTATCCAGCTCAACACAGGACAGTTCAACACTATGTTCAACTGAGAGGTCTACTATATCTTTACGAGGTTTTGATTTAATACCATTTTTAATTAATATAAGTGAACCCCCACGCAACATAATATTTCTGTTAAAACAACTGCCCACAGTATAATTTTCATAATTGATTAGCATTGCGTAATCTTTCAGCCAATGCTCAGTGAAACAAACAATTTCAAACATTGTTTTTTCTAAAAACAGTTCGATTTCTAATTCCTTTGAAGAAAAGCCCTGAATATTTTGGTGAAATAATTTCAGAGAATTCTGCTCAGACCCTTTTCTTAAATTATTTTTTTGCGAGCAAGAAGGTACCTTTTTGATGGTGGACATACTCGCAACTATTCCGTTATTGATACCCTCCCTTGTCCTATCAACTAGTTTAAAGAATAAATATTAATAGCATTTTTGCTAACGTTATTCAAGGTATTGACCACCTTTAAATTAGTACTATTACTAATATCAATAATAACTGTATACTTCGACATACTACTTATGTCTGAGTTTATTGTATAAGATAATAGCCGAGCTATTTGATATCTTACCCTAAGAGGCAGATACAAAGTATCGCCTGTCGACTTTAATTTATCAACAAAAATGTTGATGTCAAAAAAAACAAGTTTGTCACTATAGTGACTCACAAGAAAGTGCAGATGCTTATTAAGCATGTGAATGTGATTATTTTGTCCATTTGACAATTTATCCAAGTGAGGGAAGGCATTATTGGGATTCGACGTATGAACACGCTTTCCCCTTTTCTCATACCTGTTAATATATTGTAACCTATTATATTTTGCCCTTATTGTGTAATACGAAGCCTCATCCCATTACATAATCTAAATAAATATGCAGATCTCAATAATTTGTTATTAAAAATATGCCTGCAGAGTTTCACCCAATTCGGAAGCCGCAATTAAAAGTTTTTTTTTTTTTAATTCATTATAGGCTTGCGTTTGACCACTATCTCGCCTGGTGTTAAGTGGTCGAAGGTGGAGCACGCTTGCCTAGAAGTAACCTATTCACTCTTGACTTGAAAGTTTCATACAAAGTTCAGAATTTTCCATTTCATCATCATCATCATATCAGCCGAAAGACGTTCACTGCTGGACATAGGCCTCCTCCCCCCAAGCGTCGCCACATTGACCACATTAACCCTTAAAATTTGAATTTACAAAAACCTTTCTTATCTGACGTTTACTGTCTTTATACTACCACCTGCCAAAATTTCCTGCTTCATAGAGAAAAATTGTACATCTTCTTTACAACCCCAACCACCTTTTAGGGGTAGTTAAAACAAACAATACATTTTAATTATTTGTTATGGAAGTAAGTATTTCCGAAAATTTTGAAGCGAATCGATTTCCATAATAAGAATTTTCATACAAAGCTAACCGTCCCAGTTGTACCCCTTTGATTTTTATGCACAAAGAAGTAGCCTATGTCCTTTTCAGGGTCTCAAACTACCTCCATACCAAATTTCATCTAAATAGGTTCATAATAAGAAGAGGTTGCATGATAAGAAGTTACATACAAAATGAACCCTCCCCCCATTTCTCCCCCTTCGTACTTTATGCAAAAAGAAGAAGCCTATGTGAAGGACATAGGCTACTCTCTCTCTCTCGCTACTAGCTCAGGGTCTCAAAGTATCTCCATACCAAATTTCATCTAAATCGGTTCACAATAAGAAAAAGTTGCATAATAAGAAGTTACATACGAAATTAACCCTCTTCCCATTTCTCCCCCTTCGTGTTATATGCAAAAAGAAGTAGCCTATGTCCTTTTCATGGTTTCAAACTATCTCTATACGAAATTTCATGAAGAGTTCCATGATAAGAAGTTACATACAAAATTAATACTCCTCCCTTTTCTCCCCCTTCGTGTTTTATGGAAAAAAGTAGCCTGTCCTTTCCCGGGTCTCAAACTATCTCCATACCAATTTTCCTCTAAATCGGTTCGTAAGAAGAAGGAGTTGCATGATAAGAAGTTACAAACGAAATTAATCCTACCCCATTTTCACCCCCTTTGTGTTTTATAAAAAAAAGTAGCCGATGACATTGCCCGGGTCTCAAACTATCTCCATACCAACTTTCAACTAAATCGGTTCAGCGGTTTAAGCCATAATAAGAAGTTTCATCCAAAACTACCCCACACTCCATTTCTCCCTCTTCATGTTTTATGAAAATAAAGTAACCGATGATCTTTCCCGGGTCTCAAACTATCTCCATACCAATTTTCATCTAAATCGGTTCATAATAAGAAGGAGTTGCATGATAAGAAGTTACATTCGAAATTAATCCCCCTCCCTTTTTCTCTCCCTTTGTGTTTTATGAAAAAATGTAGCCTATGTCCTTTCCCGGGTCTCAAACTATCTCCCTATCAACTTTCATCTAAATCGGTTCAGCGGTTTAAGCCACAATAAGAATTTTCATCCTTAGTTTTCTTGTTTACATTAATGATCTCAATTTGGTGCAATTTTCATCCTACAAAAGAGGACAATCTGCGCAATCTATAAAATGGGTCCTCGCGAGTCCCTCAGAGAAAAATTTAAAGAGATCGATATACTGACTCTACCTTCACTTTATATTTTGGAATGTATTTTGTATGTCCGTAAAAATCGAGGGCTCTTCAAAACTAGAAGCGACTTCCATAATTTAAATACACGCAGTAAGCACGAAATTGTAATACCCAAAGTCAGATTAACGAAAACTAGCAAGTCTTTTCTTATAAACAGTATACGCTTTTATAACAAGTTGCGAAAGTCAGTTATAGAACGGACCGATGGAAAGTTCAAAAACTACATCAAACGTATCCTTATTAAAAAGCATATTATAAAATCAAGGACTACGTTGAAGATAAAAAACATTTGGCCTTAGCTCCTTCTGCGCATGCAGCTTCCCTGGTAACTTGTAAACGGCACAAATATGTGGATGTCTCTAACTATTCTCAATCTCATTTTTTCTTTCCTTCTTTTAATTAGACTTTTTACAATGGTTTTCAATCATCTTTATAACCCTTTGCTAAGAATAGTTACAGCACAACATTTGTGCCACATGTTAAATTTAGGGCCGGTTTCTGAAGTAGACGTCACATTTCAAATTAGCTGACAATTTGTCACAAATTAACCAGCCGTCAGTTGTCAGTGAGTTTCTCAACACTTCATCATCGAGAAATTACGTAATCGCTTGTTACAATAAATAATCGGCATTAATTTATTTCGGTTGGCCACCCTAGCTGGTATTCATTCGCTTCATACGCTACTATAACGTAATCAACTTTAAATAGTATTTTATCTTGAGCGGCAGGGTTGGTTTAGCCGCCAAGTTAAGCAAACCGTACCAAGGACGATTTTTGGATGGGTACCCACTTTTTTTTTTGGTTTTTATTGTTTTTGGATAGGTGACCGAACACAGGTTAAGCAACACTTAGCAAGGTTAGTCTTTGGATGGGTGACCTTTTTTTTTTTTGGTTCCTTTGTTTAGGATGGCTTACCCCGCCAGGGTAAGCAACACCTACCAAGGTCAGTCATAGGATGGGTGACCGCTTTTTTTGGTTCGTTTGTTTTGGATGGCTGACCCCGCCAGGTTAAGCAACAATTACCAAGGTCTGTTTTGGGATGGGTGACCACTTTTTTAAGTTCGCTTGTTTTTGGATGGGTGACCACTTTTTTTGGATTCGCCTGTTTTTAGATGTGTGACCCCGCCAGGGTAAGCAACACATACCAAGGTCAGTCTTGGGATGGGTGTCCACTTTTTTTTGGATCGCTTGTTTTCGGATGGGTGACCTTGGTAGATGTTGTTTAACCTAGTGAGGTGACTTTAGGATGGGTGACCAACATTTTTGTGGTGATGGTCACCCATCCAAAGACTGACCTTGGTTAGTGTTGCTTACCCTGGCGGGGTCACCTATTCATAAACAAGCGATGCAAAAAAAATGGTCACCCATCCCAAGACTGACCTTGGTTTGCTTACCCTGGCGGGGTCACCACCCCAGCCACTTCAAGTAAAACACAAATCTATCCAGAAACTAACCTCGGTAAGTAGTAAGTACAGGGTACAGTCAACATAAATGCGCGTGAGGAAGGTTCAATTCCCAGGTCAGTAACAGTATGCTTTTTTTTTACTTAAATACAAAATAACTATTTTTGATAATTGTGTCAAGTTTATATAATGTTATTAATTTAAAAAGTATGGAATATTTTTTTTTTTTAATCTTTCTAATTAAATAATTGATATAAATTAACATATTTTTTATAACTCAACGAATACCATAGTTTTCGCCGACCCCTATTATCTTTTTATCGTAATATAAGCCTTTAAAATCATAATATTAATTTTAATCTCCGAATAATCGACCAATTTCCAACAATTATAAATTAGGCTCGTTGACAAGAGATTAACATTGAAAAAGGTTCTCAGAAACCCAAAACTGTTGTAACATGTGGTTAATTCGAGATTTTTCTCAAATGTGGCAAATTGTTAAACGCTTGTCACATTTGGGTGTTGAGAAACTGAAAGTAGAATTAACAGGCGATTAATCGTCGATTACGTTAACAGCCCGATAATTGAGACCTGGGAAACTGGCAGTTAGTCTTGTTATACTTTTTTGTTTTTACCTTTGTATAGATTCTTTTACCGATTGTTTTGTGAATGTATGAACATTGTAGGCCTTCTAGATGCTAGTTAACATTTGTTAACTTTTTTATATAATATGTTTTTTTTTTTTTTTTTTTCTTACGACTCACTGCCAGTTTCCCACGTCTCAATTATCGGGCTGTTAACGTAATCGACGATTAATCGCCTGTTAATTCTACTTTCAGTTTCTCAACACCCAACTGTGACAAGCGTTTAACAATTTGTCACATTTGAGAAAAATCTCGAATTAACCACATGTTACAGCAGTTTTGGGTTTCTGAGAAATATTTTCAATGTTAATCTCTTGTCAACGAGCCTAATTTATAATTGTTGGAAATTGGTCGATTATTCGCAGATTAAAATTAATATTATGATTTTAAAGGCTTATATTACGATAAAAAAGATAATAGGGGTCGTCGAAAACTGTGGTATGGGTTGAGTTATAAAAAATATGTTAATTTAGATCAATTATTAATTAGCAAGATTTTAAAAAAATAGGATGTTACAAACTTTTTAAATTAATTACATTATAAAAACTTGACACAATTATTAAAAATAGTTATTTTGTATTTAGGTAAATAAAAATAAAATAAATTACTGACCTGGGAATCTAACCTTCCTCACGCGCATTAATTTTAACTGTACCCTGTATTTAGTACTTATCGAGGTCAGTTTCTGGATAGATTTGTGTTTAGCTTGAAGCGGATGGGGTGGTGACCGCGCCAGGGTAAGCAACACTTGCCAAGGTCAGTCTTGGGATGGGTGACCACTTTTTTTTTGGATCGCTTGTTTATGGATAGGTGACTCCGCCAGCGTAAGCAACACTAACCAAGGTCAGTGTTTGGATGGGTGACCATCACCACAAAAATTTAATTATTAATTAACATTACCAAGGTCACCCAACCAAAAACAAGCGAACCCAAAAAAAGTGGTCACCCATCCAAACACTGACCTTGGTAAGTGTTGCTTACCCTGGCGCGGTCACCACCCCATCCGCTTCAAGCTAAACACAAATCTATCCAGAAACTGACCTCGATAAGTACTAAATACAGGGTACAGTTAAAATTAATGCGCGTGAGGAAGGTTCGATTCCCAGGTCAGTAATTTATTTTATTTTATTTTTATTTACCTAAATACAAAATAACTATTTTTGATAATTGTGTCAAGTTTTTATAATGTAATTAATTTAAAAAGTTTGTAACATCCTACTTTTTTAAAATCTTGCTAATTAATAATTGATCTAAATTAACATATTTTTTATAACTCAACCCATACCACTGTTTTCGACGACCCCTATTATCTTTTTTATCGTAATATAAGCCTTTAAAATCATAATATTAATTTTAATCTGCGAATAATCGACCAATTTCCAACAATTATAAATTAGGCTCGTTGACAAGAGATTAACATTGAAAATATTTCTCAGAAACCCAAAACTGCTGTAACATGTGGTTAATTCGAGATTTTTCTCAAATGTGACAAATTGTTAAACGCTTGTCACAGTTGGGTGTTGAGAAACTGAAAGTAGAATTAACAGGCGATTAATCGTCGATTACGTTAACAGCCCGATAATTGAGACGTGGGACCTTGGTAAGTGTTGCTTACCCTGGCATGGTCACCCATCCAAAAACAAGCGAACCCAAAAAAAGTGGTCACCCATCCAAACACTGACCTTGGTAAGTGTTGCTTACCCTGGCGGGGTCAGCCATCCAAAACAAACGAACTAAAAAAAAGCGGTCACCCATCCAAAAAAAACCTTGGTAAATGTTGCTTAACCTGTGTGGGGTCACCTATCCAAAAAAAAGCAAACAAAAAAAAAACGTGGTTACCCATCCAAAAATCGTCCCTGGTAAGGTTTGCTTAACTTGCGGGCTACACCAACCCAGCCGCTCAAGATAAAATACTATTACGTTATAGTAGTGAAAGAATTGAATGAATACTAGCTAGGGTAGCCAACCGAAATAAATTATTAAATGTAACAAGCGATTACGTAATTTCTCGATGATGCAGAGTTGAGAAACTCACTGACAACTGACGGCTGGTTAATTTGTGACAAATTGTCAGCTGATTTGAGTTGTGACGTCGACTTCAGAAACTCGCCCTCACATTGTCATAAGTCGGGCATTTTTAAAACAGTACCTAACCATGGAGTTTCTTGCCGGTTCTTCTCCATAGGAAACGACCAACCCGAACCGTGCACCTTTTGTCGACGTTTTATAAGTTCCCATGTAGGCCTAGGTGAAATAAAAAAATTTTTTTTTTTTTTAATCCATAACTACCCCACCCTCCATTTCTCCCTCTTCATGTTTTATGAAAAAAAAGTAGCCGATGATCTTTCATCTAAATCGGTTCAGCGCGTTTAAGCGTGAAAAGCCAGACAGACAAACAGAGTTACTTTCGCATTTATAATATTAGTATGTATTTAATAATAATACTATAAAGAGGAAAGATTTTTTTGTTTATTTGTTTGTATTGAATAAGCTCCTAAACTACAGGATCGATTTTAACCTTTTTGTCACCATTATAAAGCTAAATGATCAGAAAGTAACAGCCAGTATTGTAACAAAAAGTAGCAAAATAATGCCTATAAAATTCATAATTTGGCGTGCGCTGAGAAAACTATTGATCATACATAAACATTATATACTACATGATTAAAGTATTCAGTACCTGGGCAACCGAGCTCTGCTCGTTTGAAAATAGAGAAAACGAAGTTTTCTAAAAAATAAACCTAGCTAGATCGATTTATCGCCCCCGAAACGTATGCAGGGGGTATACTAAATTTCATGAAAATCGTTGGAGCGGTTTCCGAGATTCAGTTTACTTAAATACAAGAATTGCTCGTTTAATAGTATTAGATTATTACCTAAAAAAAAGTCCGCGAGGGCAAATAATGTAATTATATTCGAGACGTATGATGCAAACGAAGCAGCTGACAAACTGGTTCACATACTTAAAATTATAGTAGAGTCAAACAATAAAATGATTACCGTCTCCAAACGAAAAACATTAAGTAGACCATGAATAACCTAGGTCTCTTGAGATCAATAAAAAACAGAAAAATCTAAATTAAAAAAACAATAAACAATCTGACAATTTAATACTAAAGACAACATATCTACACAAGGTATAGAAACTAGAGCAAAAAAAAAAAGGAATTTGAAAGAGAAGAGGTAAAAGAGGCGGGCAAAGACAACCGCCGCCTTTGGATAGTAATAAATGAAGTGTCGAATAGATCAAGACCTAAGACATCACCTACTGAGTTAATAAGCCCACAGACTCCACCAGTCCATTCCTAAAATAAAATAAACCACTGTTTTGCCAATATTAGCTCAACCTTAGCTAGTAAAATAACCGCCCAACAGCAGTGTCATGATTACCCACCTACCACTAGTACCCACCTACCTACCTTTTCCCATTCCATAGTTATCCTTCCCACTGATGAGGACAAGGTAGCGACTGTGCCGTGCGCTGCGACAATATTTCTTCAAACCTTCTCATTGCATATAAGAATCTTTTAGTACCATCCATTAACTCACGTCTGCAACTTGGCGATAGAACCTGGCACCTTTGCATTTGCGTTTAAAAAGTCACTCACCCATCCCATTCACAAGAGTGGGGCAAGACATTGTATTAATAATTATAGATATACCAATATGCTATTCCGCCTACATTATCAAACATTCTGGTATGGCTATTGGACAACAGATTAGTGAATAATTTAGAGTCAAATAACCTGCTGTCCCAGTATCAGTTCGGTTTTTGTGTAAAGAAATCAACTGTAATGGCGGTACACGAGCTGACAAACTTTATTATATCTAACATGGATGATAAAAATAAGTCCGTAGCCATCTTTTTAGACCTAGCCAAAGCCTTTGATACAGTGTCGGTTCCAATCTTGCTACGTAAACTTGAAAGCTTCGGCACACGTGGCAATCAGTTGCCACTTTTCAAAGATTACCTAGCTACCGCACGCAATTTATTAAAATAGATAACCACTTTAGTGTCACTCTTCCCTTAGCTTTTAGAGTCCCTCACGGAAGCATCCATGGGCCCATGTTATTTCTGGTCTATATTAACTACCTCTGCAATGTCTCTCTCTTCAAAACGGACGCATTATTACCTTTTCAGATGACACCGTGCTTCTTTTCAGTGCTGAGTCATGGGAAGAGGAACTTTGCCCAAGTCGGATTTAATACTGTAAATGGTTTGCTGAGAACTAACATGCTCACCTTAAATGCCAGTAAGACAAAGTATATAGCCTTTATCTTAAGGAACAGCCCGCAGTCATCTTTCCAACCATTCTCCATTCTCGCTCACAACAATACATTCCCTCATAACGGTAATTTTTCTTGTTCAAGTTGCAGAAAGTCGACAATATTGAGTACTTGGGGCTCACCTTGGATTCTAAAATTAACTTTGCCGCACATAGAAATTGTCTCACTAGCAGAATGCGGGCATTAATTTTTGTGATTAAAAATCTCCGGTCTATATCCTTAACTTCAAACAACTACTATCTGTTTATTGAGCGTTGTGGCAATCGCTTCTGACTTATTGCATCACTTCATGGGGTGGAACGTTTAAAACTAACCTTTTACCACTTAGGAGGGCTCAAAGGGCAGTCCTTAAAGTTGCACTTTTCCTTCCTTTCCGTCGTCCCAAGGTAGAAGTTTATAAGTCCTTTAAAGTCCTCTCAATTCTTCAGCTTTTTATGCGCCTTGTTGTTTTAAAACAACGTTCTCTTATTCCTTTTAAAAATACCCATCACAATTCTGCTATGAGAAGAAGAAGATGGAATATAAGCCAAGCTAAATCAGTAAAAACCAAATTTGCCCGAAATTACTTTTCTTTTCTTGGCCCAGTTCTATACAACAAACTCAATAATCTACTCTCTATTCATGCCCTAAACAAAACAACTTTTAAAAGTAAAATACCTAACTGACTGGCTTATCACTTTAGATTATAACTAAATTGAAGATCTTTTCAAAACCATCTATCTCCTAACAAAATATTCCCTTACAACGCACACTCACTCCACATCACACAAACTCACCCCGCACATCACATACATTCACATACATGCATGTATCTATACTTCTATATTATACAATATTATAAAGAGTAAAGGGTTTTTTTGTTTGTTTGTACCGGATAGGCTCCGAAACTTCAGGACCGATTTAAAAAAACCTTCACCTATGGAAAGCTACGTTATTCCGGAGTAACATGACTTTAATTTATTTTCAAAAAAATTAGAGATCCTTATGAAAATTTCAATGATAACATAAAATCAATTATTTGGCGTGTGCTGAGAAAGCTACTGATGATACATAAAAATTATGTATTATTTACAAAAATGTCTGCGAGAGAATATATCTGACTATCATAGTTAAGTCACAATAGCAGCTTTTGTGTTCTAAAATTTAATTATATCGCCGGTAGAAAAATAGTTGGTTACATTCGTATTGTAGTATTAATTCTTATTTAAATAAATACTTTAACAAATTGGAAGGTAGGTAGGGTAGGGAGATTAGGTGGGTAGGGTATTTAGGGCAAGTGAGTAGGTTGATAGGTAGGGTAGGTAGGTAGCCAGTTGACGGGAACGAAGCCGCGGGGGGCAGTTAGTAATATAATAAAGAGGTAAAGTTTGGAGGTTGTAGGGGGTAATCTCTGGATCTACTGAACCTTAGATGCAATTTGGCATGGAGATGGCAGAAGCTAGTTCTTAATAAAAAAAGTACTTATTTCACTATTTTTATTTTTGTATATATAATTTTTATGAGCAATATTGCAATATTATAATGTAGGTATGACATTTTTTTTGAATGAATTTTGTTTGAATGTTATTTATGTGAATCATTTCGTCTCCAGTTAACAATTATAATGTCTAAAACTTTGTTTAGTGGTGGCCTGACATACAGGTTTTGCAAAACACTTAGTTTAGGCACCAGTCTTCCACAAATTAATTGTACCATTGTGTCTGTAGACTCTTTAATTTTTTCTCTGTAAATTTGTTGTAAAAAATAAATAAATAATATTATCTATCTAACCAGGGCCGGATTTAAGGGAGGGCAATCGGGGCAACTGCCCGAGGCCTCCACAAGAGAGGGGCCCCCACATAAATTGTATTTATTAAAAAAAAACTTACACAACTATAGGGTAGTTATAGTGGAATCTCTAACTCGAATGTCAAGGGAAATGCAAAAAAAATCGAGACAAAAAGTTTTTGACTTAACAAGAACTTCGAGATACATATGATTTAACTGCTGAAATTTCGAGCGACTAAGTCGCGATTTTTAAGTATATTTTTCGATATGTAGAGTCAAACCCAACCTAAAAATTGAATTGAACTTAGAAAATTTAATGAATGTATTCATTAATTGCACGTGTACAAGACAAAAACAATAGATTAGAAGCCCCTAACCCGAACATTCATTTTGGATTTTATTGCAATTATTTCGGAGAATTCCAAGTAAGACGTCAGATGTCATTGTATTTTACTAACTACGACTTTTGGAAACTCCTTTTTGAAATTCGAGATATAGAGTATAAATATGTATTATCAATACTTCGTAGCGAAATAACATTTTGTTCGAGTTACAAAGTTTAAATAATTCGAGATACCGCGTATCTAAGGGTTCAGCGGAAGGAAATGGCATTTTTTTCGACTTACTGAGGATTTTGACTAAACGAGGTTCGAGTTATAGAGATTCCACTGTATTACTATTTGAAAACTTATCTAGTAATTTTTATTTTATATGATTTTAACATTATTTATTATATCTTAATTTTACTTGCAGCAGCGTATTGTTTTACTGTGTTTGCGACGGATGGTCGATCCGTGATCTCGTCTCGTTAGAGCTATCGCTCTGGGAACACAATGCGGGGTGTTGCAGTGCGCAGGGTTCACGCCGCCCACTTGCCTGTCTCCCCTCCCATACGATTATATATATAAATTATTGAAACACTTGCAAGAAAAATATGATTTAACCTATTTGAAAAATAATTAGGGTCCTCCACTCCCCTGTTGCCCTAGGGCCTCCACACCTCTAAATCCGGCCCTGTATCTAACTATCATAGTTAAGTCACATTAGTAGCTTTTGTGTTCTAAAATTTAATTAGATCGCGGGTAGAAACAAAAGTATTGACATAAAGTATTGTTTTGTCTGTAAGAGATTGCCCTGTGCGATAAGACCGCCCATTGTACACTTTGTTTTTAAAAATGTTTGTTCTGTATGTTTGTATTTTTGTGGTGTACAATAAAGTATATAATAAATAATAAATAAATAGTTTAAAATAATTCAATGGGAGGACAATGACCCCGGGCGACGATATTCAGGGGGCGGCAGCGAGTGGAGCCAGGAGGCGGCGAACAGGGCTAAGTGGCAGAGTCAGATTATATGCAATTACTCATCAGGTCAAATAATTACTATTGTCGTCGGTCCCCTATGAGTAAAAAGAAGGACAACCAGTCACATATTTTCCTAACTTTATACGCCATTGGACAAGACTGCGAGGGGAGGTAAGAGCCGCCCTTTCATACAAATCCTTACGTATATTCGTATAGCTTGCCGGCTACCTTATAAAACTGTATTCATGGTAAAAACAAAATCAAAGCTATTTATCCGAAACGCCAAAAAATCGCCTGTTGTCTTTTTGTTTTGCGACCCCTACCGCCGAAACGAAAATTAAGAAAAAACACTCTGTTTTCCCTTTTATTTAAGTATACGTTGTACCACAGATAATATAATACTACAGTATGCATGCACCGTTTTAAATAAAGGTGTAAAGCAAATACCTGTTTCCGGCCATATTGAATAAATTAAGGTACATACGAGTATACTGTGCCTCTTACGGCTGCTTGTTGCAAACCATATGTTAGGTATTAGTGTTAGTGTGGTGTTAGTTTGTATTGTCGTCATAGAATGCAATGTCGGTAAACCGTACATTACCAACTTTGATTGGTACTTTACGAAAACCAGTGAAGCAGTGATTTAAAATAATTTAGTATCAGATCCTATGTAACTGAAACATCCACAAAAAATAATGACATGCAAGTTGCAGTCACTCTCTTTAAGCCCAAAGGTTGTATTATATTACTTCTAACGCCATCTAGCGGGCCACGTGATGACTCGATGCAAGGCTGGTGTAGAACCTGCGAGAGGGGCTGCGCCCGCGCCGCGTTTATCACGCATGAACAAACCGCGAGCGGCGAGCGAGTAACTTGAACAACATGCCAAGCAAGGTATCATTCATCAGTCACAGTTGACGCTACTCTGTGGACGGTGCTCTCGCGCGCGCCACCTTTATGCTTCGCAACAGTACGGGGAAGGCAGTGCATCACACATCACCAGAATGTGACATTAAAAGTGCACTATTTAGTTAAAACTTCCCTTCGCCTTCCCTAGTAAATAACGCCAACAAACTTTTTATTACTTTCTAAAACGTATTTAATTTTCCGCGTGTGTCTCGTTCCAAGCTCGCGCCAACAAACGTGTGTGTGTATAAATAAATATTAATTTTATAGTGTGTTAAGCTGTACCAAACATGACTATATCATACGCCGGTGAAGTACCTAATGGCAGCAGTTTCGGATGTTTCTGGAGGATCCTTTGCAAGTAAGTTGGAATCTTATTAGTGGAGTGCAAGGCTTTGACCGCGGAACCGTTCTCGGCGGCCCCGGAGCCCGAAGGCACTCAGCTCGGGTGAAACAGCTGTTCGGAACTCGCTCCTACATGACGAAATCACACACCGATGGTCCGTAACCACACAATACATTAACAATAGCAAGTCTCTTGCCGCCCGTCTATTGTGACGCCCCACTTGTATATGTTTTATTTAGAAAATAACTTTGTTCTCACCGTGGCATGTTTACGTCGAAAAGTAATGAAAGTTTGTTATTAACTGCCATAGCTAATGAGAGAGCTCAGAGAGCGAGGATCACGATGACGACGACGGCGACGCTAGAGTCGACCTCGGCAGGCGCGGTGATGAATGCTACTTGTACAGCGCGAACTAGAATCGATTCAATGTCTGATCGCAGCTCGCAGTTCGCTTGGCCCTGACAACGAAAGGCGGCGAAAGTAACCATGACGCGTGCACCAATCGATTAAAACTTTATTCAATCATGCTTATGATCACTTGATTTCCGTTAGTGTATTAATTCCAATTGAATTCCACTACAATTCCCAAGCATTCATTATCATTTTAAACAATTAAGTTAGGATACTTATTATTAATAAATAAGCTAATAATTAGGTAGCACCTTAATGAGCCGATCTTTTTCATTCGTTAGTTCCAGCAAAGATTTAATTACGTATTGTATTTAATTAATATCATCGACCACCTTATGGACAGCTACGTAAAACTGTCTGTGCAAACTGTTTATTTTGAGAATTAGGTTCCTATTATTATATACTTTATTGTACACCACAAAAACATACAGGACAAACATTTACAAAAAAAAGTGTACAATGGGCAATCTCTTACAGACAACCTTTGGATGGACTTTCCAAGACATATTTTTGACATAGGTACCTTCGTAAGCTAGCCTAACTAGTCAGCGACCTAAAACGAAATCTATAGGATGATTATTTTATAACATGACAACAAAAGCAATAAGCAACAGAAAAAAATCTAAAGTTATCTGAGTAGGTAAGTATGTAAAAACTTAAATCCACATCATCATCCATTACACTACAGCTATTGCGCCTTAATAAGTTCAAAATAACAATAAACACGTATGGAGTTCTATAAATTATATATTAAAGTCTGACTGAAGACTAAAAACCCAATTGGTTCTAACATGTAGATAAAATACCGCTACGAGCGAACTACGTCTATTTATTTTATTTTTCAAATGGATAACTGAACGGTAAACGCAATAAGTCACAATGAAAATAAGTTAGCTGTTATATGCGTACCTACTACATAACAAACCCGTCTGCGTCAGGTTACGGTATACCTGCCTATTTACACGAAAGCACTAACTATCACATTCATAGACATATTTGTTAGAATATACATTAGAATCTTCGTATTGTAAGGCATTTTCACTTAACGCTTATTTAGGTAGAGAAATTAGCAGATTTTTTTTCTTTTATTGAATTTATTTTCATGTAGGAAGAGGTAAATTAAAGCAACGACGCCATTTTTTAGTTCCATTCCAAATCAATAATAATCACGAAATCAACGTAAAAATTAAAACCAACCGTGTAAATAAATGTGTACAAAGCAAAAAATGCAGTTTCCTGGATAGTATCGTGCCTGAAATCAAATCACGAATGACATCAAATCCAAATTAAATTAAAATTAAACTTCGTAAGTACATAACAACTTTATTACAAGCACGTTCATGTAAAAAGGCATGAGACTAGCTGTTTTGTTCTTCCTACAAACTTAGTCTGAAGAATACCTTCTGTGTACGCACGTAAATAAAATATTAGCACAGCTTCTGTAAATACAGCTCATAAGTATATAATGTACATAATATTATATGAATCTGCACACGGACTGGTTGAAGTTGCAGTTCCGATGTTTAAGCACCCTGAGAATTAACTACAAGGTTACGACAATTATACAACCTGTATGTAACAACTAAGGTATTGTATATATAGCGATTATAACACCTCATAAGAATCCAGTTGGAATCCAGTGTGCAAATAAATTGTGAAGCACACGAACCGTCCACGGTAGCGAGCCGAAAATCCATTCTATTCAAAAATTACTTTTGATATAAAAAGTTAAAAACCACGTAGGTTAAATTAGTTATTGTTCTTATTATGTAGGTAAGTAAGCTACTCGTACCGCATCCTGTTTTTTTTTACTTTTTATGACAAGTAGCTCGGTCAAATTATAAATTTTGGTTTGCATGGAGCTGCAAAATTGGAGGTCTTGTCTTATGTACACTATAATAAGTGATATTTTGAAATCCTACGTCTGCTAAAAAAGATATTCAAGGTCGAAGGTCTAAAATATAGGTATTTTGTATTTTTCTCGTGTTATCGGTGTTTCAGAAGAAGTCGGACGTTTTCGTTTCCGACAGAAAGTAGATCAAAATAGACGAAAAAGTAAAGGAAGTTTTGCATTTATTCGCATAGAGCTGAAAATTGGTTAAGGTCTTAGGTAGCTACACTATTAATTTATTTATTTGCACGATTGTAAACGAAATGACGAAAGTCCCCAAAAAAAATCTTATAGGCACAAATATTGCATTTTTGCATTTTTTCTCGTAAACTATTAGTATTATCGTAACAATAATTCAGTCAAAATATTTAGGTCATACAATTTATGATCTACAAAATTGTTTTATTTTTTTTAATATCAGTATATTACCATTTAAAACAAATAAAATACTATTATAATATATGAACGCGTATGGCCCCTATGTACCAAGTGCATTCCTTGCAGTAATATTTTGATGCATTCTGTCGAATTCTCTAATACCCCCTAAGAGCTAATTTGCAACTATTTTGACTACGATAAATCGCCTTGACCGTCTGAAAGAACATGTAAAAATAAAACTGGGAATGACAACAAATCTTGCCCAATCAGATCGATCAGAACCAGTCACAGTAAGTCAAACAGCTAACATCACATACCATTTTAAAGAAAAACCGCATAAACGTGTATCTAAAGATACGTACCTACTACCAGTTACTATCTAAATACTACCTTGTCGGGAATCTTCGAGTTATTTTTCCAACATTAGCTAAAGTAGGCACTGTTGGATCTTTATATGATGCCAAATTCTCCTGTAATTTGTACATCAAGTACCATACATTTGTTTTAAGACAAGTGCCTCGATACACAAGAAAAGTTTCAAGAAAATTTCTTAGTGTGAACCTTACGATGTCACAAATTACCGCAGCAAGACATGCACTTATTACATAATTCTCTTTGTTTCAAATGTTTATATCTCAGGAATGGTGATTCGTAGGAAAAAAATGTACACGAACAATTTTTTTAGATAATTGCATGACCTAAATATTTTGTCTGAATTATTTTTACGGTAATAGGTACTAACCGTTTACGAGAAAAATGCAAAAAACAATATTTGTGACCTTTACCTACCTGAAGATTTTTTTTTGGGACTTTCGACTTTTCATTTATCATCGTGTAATTATATAAATTAATAGTATACCTACGACCTGTACAAATTTTCAGCTCTATCAAATTTTTCGCCGATTATGTATTTCGGCCTTTGTATCTATTTTCTGTTGGAAACGAAAAATTCTTACTTCATATTGTGATGCCGTATGAAAAGCTAGATAATAGTAGCGTCGAATTGTGAAGACAATATACACAGTACAAACGCAGTAAACACTAAACGTAGAATTATGTTCTATTCTGACGTAGATTTGTAGTATAATTATTTGACTCTTAACCCAGTATTAAAGATTCATAATCCGAGATCGATTAAGCAATAGATTTTTTGCTATTAAGTACAGATTCCGAAGGTCGGTCGACACTGTTATTAGTGATTAGTAAGCGGTGTTCACTAGCAGCACGACCGTGGCCACTTCAGACAAGGTCACAGAATTTTGAAGTTATCTTAGTATTCCGCGTGTACAGGTGCTGTGCAACTTGGCAATTTCTCAGATCATTCAAAAACTCATGTCAGGGCCATGGAAAAGGGAAAATACCGCAGTTTTCACTATTAGTATTCGGATCGTAAAATGCATCATACTCTTTTCGTAAGATACAGTTCTGTCAGCCAAAAGTTACGCGAAAGATTTTCCTGTTGTTTTCTTTTAAAAAGTTTCTTCACACGGCCTTTCAAGGTCAAATAATATAGCTAGTGGAATTTTAATCAATTTGTAAGTCGAGCTGCGAATGTTGTGATCAAACATCAAACTTGGGTTTGTTATGTGTTCGCGCGGTCATTTTAACTCGTACCGGTTTTAACGCAAATGCTTATAAACGTGGCCGGTTGTATTATATTTAGATTCATCATCGTAATATCATATCAGCTCAGTGTTGATCTGGGCAGAAACAAAAAATCTCACATTGTCGAATTCATGGCATGTGTTTTTTTTAGGGTTTTTTACTCAATGAGTATTTAAGCTTCAAAGGAATGTTTCACGGTTTCACCTCTCATTTTATTATCCCACTAATAAACGGAAACTACTAAACGGTTTTTGATGAAACTTTATAGTAATATAGCTTAAACATCAGAATAACCAATAGCATATAATTGATAAAGATTATATGCTATTGGTGATAATTGATATAGATACTAATTTCACGCTGGCGGACAGTAGCTTATTTTAAAATGAGTATCACGTCTAAACGTCTAGTCATATTTTTTTGGAAAAATATGTTATATATAGACCATTTTCTTAATAATTTGATCTATGAACATTTTTAATTTTATTCGTGTAAACACAGACAAAAAAAAACGACAATCGCACCAAAACTGACGAACATATATTAATGAAATTTTCTCCATCTCATCAAAATTAAATATCTACATTTTGATCGGCGATTGTCTTCGTCTTAATATACTGAAATACAAGAAAACACAACATAATATCCAAATTCCTTTGATTCAAAACCGATGACCGCCTAAGCTATTCAATACGATTTGTTTACAAAAGAGTCGGCAATCATGTTTCGGTTGTTTGATTATCAGTTCATCATAATTATGCACCGTAAACTGATTGGTATGCAACACGTAAACTCACGTTGTATGTATATTACGTGTCACAAGGCCTATAGGGGCACTTTTCAAAGAATTTTTGCCTAGATTCGAAAGTGGAAATTGCCTACCTATGCCTTTACATGCCTTGGGTTATGAGAATACCTACTAGCAGAGAAAGTTTCGAAACCCATTGAATAGAATATCGAAACAGTCTCAAACAGTGTCACTCTGTGTTGTCTCCATGTTATAGGTAGGGTTACCATTTCGAACATTGAAAAGTCTTGACAAAAAGTCGGACTTTAAAAATAAGTCCGGCCAGTTTAGTAAAAAAATAGATAAGATAAAAACTAAAACCCGACTACGAAATAACTCGACTAAAAATCGCAACCAAAAAGTGATGTCTCCATGTTAGAGGTAGAGTTAACATTCCGAACATTGAAAACTCCTGATAAAAATCCGGACTTTTAGAAATAAGTCCAAGCAATTTAATTACAAAATAGATAAGATAAAATTTAAAACCCGACTACGTAATAACTTGACTAAAAATTGCGACCAAAAATTTTTATGTTTTTTATTATGGGTAGATTCACGCTTGACCACTATCTCACCTGAATGTTAAGCGATGATGTGGTCGACGGTGTAGCAAGCCAGCCAAAAAAAACTATGAAAAATCTGTACAAATTAGAAGGCCGGACCTTGTTCGGACAGGAGGTCCAATGTCCGACAAATCCGGACGGATGGTAACACTATATTATAGGGCACTTAGTGATGTTGGGAACGTAACGTTTGAAATAAGTAGAAATAAGAAAATATGCATCTATTATTTAGAATTCATGCAGTTTCATTGCTGAAGGTCGTGTCCGTCTTGGAAAGCTTTCACGGAGTCATTGATGAGCTGCATCCAAGCCACTCTGTCTTTGGCTCTTTTCAAGGCAGTGGTCACCGTGAGTCCCGTAATCACCCTGATCTGGTTTGACCATCGGGTGAGCATCGATGTGGCCATTTCCCGTCCACTTTTCCTACAACAACCAGTTTTTTCGGGTTCTCTGGCTGTCAGCAGGCGATGTGACCGAAGTAATTTAGGTCTCTTTGGAAGCAAATTGTGGAGAGGATGGTTTTGATGTTCAACTGGTCAATAATTATCTGATTTATTTCTTATTTATCTTCTCGCGAACAGGACTTATTTGTGCGTTTTGATGTCCATGGAGTGCGCAACATTCTCCTTCAGCACCACGTCTAGAAAGCCTCAATCTTTTTTTATTTATTTAGACTTCATGCACAAAAGGTACAAATGCGGACGTAATGTCTTAGGCATTCTCAGCCAGTCAATCAAAGGTGGTGAAAAGATAACATGGCAGGTACATTGTTTGAACTAGAGTTGCCGTGAATAGTGTTTATAGCGAATAGTCGAATACCGATTAATCGCCATTCACTTTGGCGAATAGTCGAATAACTCAACATTACTATTCGACATAAAAAAAAACATTAAACACATTAAAAATATTTCTAATTTCTTCTAAGGTTGTGAGAAAAGAAAACAATAAAGTTAAAGAAATCTGTTTCATGTTATACATACCTACATATATGTAGTAAATTTAATTTTCCATTTTTAAATGCTGGCAACCCTTTTCTTGTACAAGTCTTTCTCTTTAGTAAATTGCCAACTACATCGTATTAGCAAAGGCTGACAGAAAAATAAACCCATATGAATGGTGGGCTTTGAGTACCAATAAGAATAAATTTCCTATTTTAAGTAAGCTTGCTAAACGATACTTAATCACACCAGCAAGCTCTGTTTATTCAGAAAGACTATTTTCTGAGGCAGGTTTAATTTACGAGGAAAAACGAAACCGACTTGCTCCAGAACGTGCAGAAAAAATTGTTTTTTTGCACCACAATCTGCCTCTGTTGGATTTTAAATATTAATTAAAAAGCCTTATTAATTTAATTTCATGAATATGATAGGCACAGGCACATATTACAGATAATAATTGATATTGTGTATTGTTTTATTAAGGAAAATAATTAAAAAAAATATTATTTTTAACTCATTAGTTCTTTTGTTCGTTAAAAGTTTATTTTCGACGACTATTCGCCGAATGCCGAATAATACTAGCTATTATTCGGTATTCGACGAATATAAAAAAATGACGAGTAATGCCGAATACCGAATAATAGCGAGTATTCGCGGCAACTCTAGTTTGAACAATTTAAAAACAGTTGTTATTAACATACTAAAATAGGTAAAATACACGGACAATTTAAGACCGTAATATACACTTAATTTTGTCGATAAAATACTCCACATAAGAGGTATTATCCCCATGAATTTACATATATCTTGCAAAATTACATTTAAAATTTGTCTTTTATGTAGGTATGGCTCAATACAAAAATATCTTATCTTTAGAATGCTAGACGAATTTATTTTTATATTCATTTTGCTATGGCCGTAAAAATAACATTAAATGTATGCCTCTGGTGACCTAGATGAGACCTAGGTTTGGCTCCTGAGATACAAGTATCTTTTACATAGTTCAGGAGCCAGCTGTTCAATCTGATTCTGACCACCGTTTGTACAAATGTTTAGTGTATAATTAACCTTGTGTTACTGTTTTGTACAATAAACTTATTTTTATTTATTTGTTTAAAGTTATGGTTAAGTACTAAAATTGCTCTATTTTTGAGGGTGTGGTGTTTTGCCTCTGTATGAGGGGTTATTTTATCGATAAAATTAAGTGTATTTTACGGCTTTAAAGTTTTATTACTACAAGTCCGGACACATTGTAAATGCGCGAGTATTTTACCTGTTTTAGTATGTCAATAACAACTTTTACCTGCCATGTTATCTCTTCACCACCCTTGATTGACTGGCAGAGAATGCCTAAGGTATTACGTCCGCATTTGTACCTTTTGTGCATGTTTATTAAGTGTTTTATCATCTCAAGGGAACACATGACTTATATCCTTCCCCGTGTCTCAAACTATCTCTTTACCAAATTTCACCTAAATTGGTTCAGCCGTTTAGTCATGAAAAGGTAACAAACAAGTCATAAGTCATAAGTCATTTATTCATTTGTTTAACATAGGTAAAATAATTGGTATACAGGTAATAAAGAGTGCGCTATGTTATGCCAGAGGGCGTACAAATGTTTGCAAGTAGGTAATTAAAAATAAAAATCGAGCCAGCTAAATCTCAATAATCAAATAAAATAAGCCTGGACAATAAAACAACAATTATAAAGAATTGCATAATACAAATCAATGAAATCAATGTCAATGTAAATATCAATATAAATCAATGTCAATAAAAAAGAAAAACAATAATAATAACTTAAAAAAACAAAATGTCAATACAGTACATGTCAATGCACAGACTGAAAAAACAGATAATAAGACTATGTCAATATATGTACAAATGTCAATATACAATAATAATGATAATATACAATTTTAAAGTCAATATACAATTCCAATGTCAATATACAATTCTAATGTCAATATACAATTCTAATGTCAATATACAATACAGGTATCAATATACAATACTAATGTCAATATACAAAAATTATTTGTAGGCACAAACAGTCGTGTATTTCATTAGCATTCATTCTGTCATTAGATTTTTGTCTGATAAAAATTCCGAGATACTGTAATATGCTTTGTTCACCAGTAAAGATTTTAGTCGCTTCTTAAATAAACTCACGTTCAATTCTTTGATTGACCGTGGTAAGTGGTTAAATATGACTGGCGCCATGCAAAATACACTTTTATACATCAATGCTGTGTGGGACCTTCTTACACATAAGCTACTGTTATCCCTTCGACTTCGGTTATTAATGTCCGACATTTTTTTAAACAACTTAGGATTGGTCTTAACAAATACAGAGTTACAAGCAGAGTTACTTTTGCATTTTTAATACTAGCTTCTGTCAGCGGCTTCGCCCGCGTAAAAGCTTTTTAGGGTTCCGTACCCAAAGGGTAAAAACGGGACCCTATTACTAAGACTCCGCGATCCGTCTGTCTGTCTGTATGTATCTCATGAACCGTGATAGCCAGATAGTTGAAATTTTCACAGATGATGTATTTCTGTTGCCGCTATAACAACAAATACTAAAAACAATAAAATAAATATTTAAGGGGGCTCCCATACAACGAACGTCATTTTTTTTGGCTTTTTTGCGATAATGGTACGGAACCCTTCGTGCGCGAGGCCGACTCGCACTTGGCCGGCTTTCTTATAGATACCAAGGGAACAGTATATCGGAATGAAATAGTTGATTATGCACCAAGGGGATAAAGCAGTGTCTAATGTCACGGGCGGCATAATATTGAACCCTTGAGCGTAACGAGGGAGTCTAGAATTTTCAAATACAATTTCAATAAACAACAAATTTTTGAGTACATAATTATCCTTAATACTACCACATAAATAAAGCAGGTGAATGAGGCACGCTGCAGCAGAGGGCAGAGCAAGACCCAGTTCCGCTCTAGGAACTAAACTGTGTTACAGGCACATTGCACCTACTCCACCGTCACACTTGTAACACACTTACAAACATCGAAGTAGCATAGAGGGATTAAGACTCGCTAATTTCCCAGCTTAGGCAAGCCTGTACATAGGGAATCAGTATATTAATATTAAAGTAATTTAAACTTACACGATCAGTTCCAACAATATTAAAGTAATTTAAACTTAGCTAAACCATATCTAATTGAATTCAATACAATTGAAATTACAATTCAAGTTAGATTTATGCAGCAGTGTCCTGATTGAAGCGAGAGGTTCAAGCTGATTAAGACGAAGACTGGGTTTATCTCAGAGGGCTCTAATCTACTTTTCACACCTTCTGCGAGACATTAAAAAGCCTGGGCTCCATAGGTATCTTTTTTATATTAATTTCAGTATAAATTAAGTACTTATATTGCAATTAATATAAATCAAAAGTTAATATTGATGTTTGACACATTATTCCAGTTAAATTCGAAATTTCGAAACTGGATTTAATTTAAATATTATATTATTTTGTATACAGTTATGAAATTTATATTGAAACCAAAAGCGGATCATCTGAAAATGAGTCTGTATACGAAAATAAAGCCAATGAGACCGTTGTGCCACCGTGTGACCGTGTTTGCTAACATTACAACAAAAGAAAGACTAACCGAAGGGTAGTGAAAACCTTTACATTATTGCAATTTTCATAAGTATATCATTTTTTTTTTTAAATATATTATAGCCTATGACTATCAGGAATAATGTAGCTTTCTACTGGTGAAAAAGTTTTGAATATCGGTTCAGTAGATCCAGAGATTACCCCATACAACGTCACAAACTCACAAACTTTACCTCTTTATAATATTAGTATAGATATAGATAGGACGGTAAAATTTCGTTCTCTCATTCAAAACATTCATAATGTACTATTTCTCCTGAGCTAAACAAAGTATTTTCAGCATAAATAGTTGTAATTATTTCTGCTACTAATAACTAGGTGTAATTAATCTCGGCTCTAGCTATCTAATGAAGCTTGAGATAATTGTTCATCACCAAAGGGATACCTTGACCAATAATCATAATTATTCTAAGAGCACAGGCGTTAAAGATGAATTAAACAGTGGATTTTCTGCACAGAAAAATAAACGAAAACGCTGCTTGAGTCCTTTGCAGTTTCCCCAATAAACCAAAAGAATTATTCGCGACTAGCGGACGCCTCGTGTTTTCACCCGCGTAGTTCCAGTTCCCGTGAGAATACAGGAATAAAAAGTAGCCAATGTCACCCGCGGATAGTGTAGCTTCCCAACGGTGAACGATTTTTTGAAATCGGTCCTGTAGGTTTTAAGTTTATACGTTAAGGTTACACTAGTCGAAAACTCTTCCATACAAACGTAGTCTGGCGATTACTCCACTGTTTGACGGTGTACGTTCAAAATAAAAAATGATATCAATTTGTCTCATCATTATCTAGCCCTATATGGAAGCAGAAAAAAAAAGAATACAAGATTTTAAAGTTATGAGCGTCGAAAGTTCCACATTTCAACACTAATTTTAACGCATCTTTGGGCGGAAATAAATACCATAAGAAGAAGGAAAATTGCAAAACGGCCTCCATACAGGGATTGATTAGTAATTCAGCATTGCAAATAATTTTATTTTGAATATATACATTTAGTAGTATTTTTCATAATATCTAGACTGCCAAAGTTGTCTGTTCATAAAATTTCGCGCGCTCGTTTTCGTCCTAAATCATCATCCATTTCGCTAGAAATTTGCAAAAGTGCTTATTCGTACGAGAACTAGCTTCTTACTAATCATCACAGCATCAATCTCTTTCGCACGTGTTGTCGGATGAGACAGCATGCATTTTAACCCCGCGCACAAAATAGTTCGTGCCGTTGACTAGGAGAACCTTAAATACAAAAATTTCCTCTTTATTTTATTACTAGTATAGATTTATAGCAAGTCCTATTGCTTCTGCCAGCGAACACTCCCGCGCATTAGATATAAATCATCCCAAGGTAACACACTACCGGGAAAAAAAACTATCGTATGTCCTCCCAGGGTCTGAAACTATCTCCAAACAAAATTACCTACATCTAAATCGGTTCTGCCGTTTAGTCGTGGCAAGGTAACAATCAAGCAGAGTTACTCTCGTATTTATAATATTCGCATGTATTTATTCCTAATACTTAAATTAATTTTTAAAACATCACATGAACCTAAACAGTGTAGGTGTTGTGGCCAGATCTTGGAATTGATCAATTCATGTTGTGGCCAACCATTTCAAGAAATGGTTGTACTTCATGCAATGGCAACTACCCGCTGCCCACATCGTGATATGGTCCGGCCAGATCAATGAATAATCGCAGATTGAAGATATGCAGGGCCAGATCTGGGGGTGGGCGAGCCGAGCAAATGCCCAGAACGGCATAAATGAGGGGCGGCCAAACTAAACAGTCCTTTTAATTTCATCAGCAAACCTAACTTATTCGTGGCATTCTTTACAAGTCAACCAAGTGTGGTGAAGATATAACATGGCAGATGCATTTTCAAGCTCGCTTCACTGTCGAATGTTATTGGTTCTTGTTGTAAACGCACCATTAAAACTTAACATTCATAATATTGGGCAAATTTTTTGGTGAAAGTTTCGAGCTCACTTCGTTTTCACTTCGGTTAAAACCCTATTTTTTTAAATAGAAAATAATATGACATTTACCTGCTTATAAGACGTCATTTTATTCAAGGGCGGCAAAAATTATCTATGCCCGTAGCGACGAAATTGCTAGATCGGGCCCTGACGATATGAACAGCTTAACGCAGGGCTCCTTCATGATGTGGTCTATCGTTAGTGATCATATCTTAAAATAGTTACATTATCGACCTTTTAATCATATGTAATTAATACCTTAAAGCACTTTTAAGCACTGGTCAAGAAATTCATTGACCAGTTCTCTGTCTCATATTCGCCATATCTAATCTGAGGTATCGAAAATTATTGCCAACAATAATATCTCATTAGACGGGGTGAATAGGAATGCAGGGGTATGGCAGGGGTGAACAAAACTGGTTTGGTTGGTCGGTTTCAAACAAAGCATCGGTTTTTTTTAAATAATGATTTAATATATTTGATTACCTACAAAAATACTGCAAACAATTTTTAAATAACGTGAAAATAACCTTCAAAGTTTTGTGTCTATTCACTCCTGCGTTCCTATTCACCGTTTGAAGGTAATCAGGAAAACACCCGCCCACTCACAACACAAAAGGTGGAGTTTGACATATGGGAGACCTTACGCTACACCAGCGCCTCTAGAGTTGAATTCAGACCCATAAACAAAACACAAAACAAAGGCAAAAAAGATATGTACGGCCGGCAAGCCACGAAACCCGCCACAAGATAATTCCATTAAAATTTTAAATAAATTACTTGCCTTCTTTAATAAACTGTTGAAAGAGTAATTTGATGGTTATAGTGTTTTTGTGCACGACGAACTTAAACAAAGAATACTGAAATCATTTTATGAATGCGGTACCTACATAGCAACACAGCTAAGAAATATTTTTTACCGACTTCGAGAATAAAAGTGAGGGCGCTTTAGATTTAACTTTAGTAGGTTTTAAATTGGTTTTACATTCATAACTCAGGCTTACGCTACATCTAGAAATCTAATAAGTTCATTCTTCGTATTCTCACCAGTAAGAACTATCTCGAATATTCTAACGAACATTCGTATTCGGAAAACAATTTTTATTAATTTCTAGAACAGAAAATACATATCACAATAAATAATAAAATTAAAATAATAATAGATAGTTATCTATATTATTACAATGCAATAAGATGCATAAAAATTTCAAAGTAGAAATAACCTGATCTGCTGTTGTCCGTACATATAAAGTAGGTAAAGGACGTACGGACGCAAAAAAACCACAAAATTTAATCCGATTTTAAGGATAATATTTAATTTGCCACCTACGACCTCACCTGTACCTGGACCTGTGTGTGGGAAAACTCCTATAAACCTCTCAAGAGAGTCTCAAAAAATCAGACGGCATTCAGACCACCCATCGGCAGATATCACCGTATCACCCAATAATGTTGAAATTAGATTGCATTTTGTTTTCGCCTAGCTATTTCTGTCCCACTTCTCTGCAAAGGCCTCTCTCAAGTCCATCCAGACATGTCTGAAACTACCAATCCACGATGTCTTAGTTGATTCTAATCACTCAGACAAAGCTAGCAAACAAAGTCAAAGGCAGGGCTCAAAAAAATAAGTTAAAACTTAAAACTCGACTACTGAAAAATCACGCTCTTAAAAGTATGTGACAAGAAAATATTCTCATCTGATATACAAACTATTCGATATGTATCGAGTATTAAATGAACAAGTTACATGTAATAAATATTTTATTGTATTACATACATATGCATAGTAGTATTCAAAAGGACAACCGTGGTCGTATGCCACCTACCGTAACTAAACAATACATTCTGCAAAGTAAATGATACCAGACAAGATGGGGTCAGGTGAAAACAAAGTTGTTCTTGACTTAGTGCCCCCTAGAGGGCGCCATATTCAATTTAATGTAACGTCATATAAGCTATAACCAGCGAACAAACAAGCACGCTTCCTACGACACCTTATTTGTCAAATTATGATAAGTAGTTTAGAAGTTATGAGGGAACAGATCAATATACATACATACGGGTAAAAACTAGGAACTGTTGAGCGTTGCCAATATCGATACCTCTGGGGTCAACGGGCGTAAAGCATAAAACAGACATGGGTTATTTTGTGCTATGCTCAAAGGGCGTAAAGCACAAAACAAACATGAGGTATCGATATGTATCGCTATTTTAGGGTGTATCTTGGTTGATAGAACCAGAAAACTACAATGTATTGTTAAATAATTACTATCCCACCCATCAACTCAGTTATCGCAGTCCACTGCTGATATAGGTCTTTGCCAAGCTGCGCTACAACAGCTGGCCCTCCTACTTTGGCATCCTGACTGGTTGGACTGGTCCCAGCCACTTTTTTGAGATCGTTATCCATCGGTCCGTCTAGCAGGGAACCGTCTTACGTACCTCGAGATCCTAAATATATGTACACGTATATTTATATAATAATATTATTATTCTTGTTTTACAAACATTCGCCGATACAAGGTGGCAGTTATAGTAACTCGGCACGCCGCTGTATCGACTAAAACGTCAAGCTTGAATCTTATGCATTCGTGGCACGTTCATGTAGCGGGCCTTAAAAGACATAGAGGTTGTTAATATTATATACGTATTAAATATGATACACTAATTCGACAGCCTTTACTTCCGACAAAAACAGGTGTCATGTGTTCATTTACGTTCCTAATTCGTATTCGCGCACGCTTACGGCAAGTCGCCTGCGTCCAAATAAGGATTCAGATTCTATTTGTTTATATGTATTGGCCCCAACATCTGAGGCAAGGGCACTTTTAATTAACGACTGTAGTGGGCGTGTCCTATCAAAGTTTCCTAATGCAATTATTGGTGCAAAATAGCGAAGGATTTTAATCAGACCATGCACCAAATTAGAAAGCCATGCTTGTAGTTTTGTGACTTCTATTTCATCTGTTCCCTTGTTATTTAGGCGTAGGTGTATTGTTGTGTACTATTTTCTACAGTAACAATCACACCAGTTTCTTTCTAGTTTATTTTTTCCTCTACCTACATATTGTTTTAAAGATCTACCTTTTGGCTCTAAAACATCTTTAGATGTAATGGTAGCATCATCATTACAAGCTGGTCTGTGTTTACAGTCACGGGAGCCCAGCGCTAACAAAGAAAATTTGGTTCAAATAAATGTCACTAGATGGCGCGATTTGCATGGATTTGTTATTGAATTGTGTGTAAAATTAACGTTTTCTAGAATTAATCATAAAAATTGTATATTCTTTTTTAATCAACTATTTTTTAATCACAAAATTATGGTATATTGGGCTCGTAATTCACATTTCAAATATTATTTGAACGGATTATTTAAAATTGATTCCAATAGATAGCGCGGCTTTAAATCTCTGAGGCATGCCACACGATTTTTTTTTTTGAATTGGTATTGCAACACATTTTGTTACAATGAAACTGTAAAAACGCGCAAAAAATATTATAAAACAAATGGTCACTGTATTTAAAGAAAAAATAAACATGAACTGAGAAAACCATTTTACTTGTAAGTCTCTGCTAACACCATCTATAGCCTTGGAACGGAACCGAACTCGATCGAAGTACTTATAAAAATAATCAGCTTAATCAGATGAAAAACGCTAGACGTTTCTTTGTATGGGATGAGGCATCTGTATGCTAGTATTATATTATCTGTGGTATAGTGTAGTCAGTATTTTTAAAAACGTTGTTATGAACTTACTAAAACTTTGATGGGATTAGATACAAATAGAATTGCTACAAAATCACTAACTCTAGAAAGAAAATAACAAACTGTTGTTAATATAGAGCAAATCGCTGAAGTCAATAATAAATTGTAACATACATAAGGCGATACGTAATTTAATTGGTGTTGTGTCATGGCAAATGCGTGTGAAATGGAAATTTATCACGAGATCAGGAGGCTGAAGCACTCAACAGAGGAATGAAGGCCGATGAGCGACAATTGGCCAACAATTCAATTGAACTCATCCTACTATTGATTGTATTTGTAACCCATCGATCCATTGTCTTAGCTGAATTAATAGACAGTGACTGCGCGAGAATAAGAACAATATGTTTTGGTCCATATAATCGAATCGAAAATACACAAAATCTTTTTGTAACCTTAAATCTTGGAGAGGACATTTTTGCATATGGAAATCGCTAGTTATATCATACACATTATCTTCTTTCAATATAAAGAAATGATTCTAAAATTCTGACAGCCACAGAAGGTTCTAAATTAGTAGATATTCTGTGATAATAGAATGGATATCCCGGTCCTGTATCGTCGTTGTCTAAATAAATAGTGTCAAATATTTTAAGAACATAGTTGTGATCATATAGAGAGTACCGAATACCGATGAACATGAAGAACTTGCAACTATTTGCTACGATATTGTTGACTCTCGTGTTGTCACGTTCCTAGAATCATCCGGCTCACGGTTAAGCGATTAGACGTGCAATTATTCTCGATTTTTTGTCTGACACCCTGACGCTAAACAAGTTTTTAGAAGCCCACATCGCTCGTATCACGTCACGGACTGCCAATTCAGTTTTATTTCTGTTAATAAAATCCTTAGATTTGTATAATAATCCCGCACCTGCTGTAATTTGTGATTTAATTGATTCGCGAGTTTTGCTTTTTTCGTTTATCTGTACCATCGTGGTTTTGTAGGTACCTATTTCATGGATATTCTTCTGTGATGATGGTTTAAGTTCAAAGCCATGTATAGTATAATGTGTGTTTAGTATCGGATAACTTTTCTGATAAAACTGAAGTGACACGCGTGTGTCACGCATAATCGTTGGCAAGGTCGGCTGTAGCCACAGTGTGCAGTTTGCGGCAAGAGCGCCGTTACACAAACCTGGTAGCTTTCTTCCTTATTTTGTAATAAGCTTATAACGAGCCTTACTTTCGCTTGCAGATGGAGAGGCAGCGTGTACAAGCTGGTGTGGCGGGAGTTACTAGCATATCTCACACTCTACTACACCATCAATTTATTGTATCGGTTTGCGCTTACAGAGCAGCAACAGAGGTGAGTTATATCTTCGATTATGGATCACATTCAGCGGACCACCTGGCAAATCCTAATATCTATACTAATATTATAAAGCTGAAGAGTTTGTTTGTTTGTTTGTTTGTTTGAACGCGCTAATCTCGGGAACTACTGGTTGGAATTGAAAAATTCTTTTTGTATTAGATAGTCCATTTATCGAGGAAGGTTATAGGCTATATAACATCACGCTACGACCAACAGGAGCAGAGCATAAATGAAAAATGTTGCAAAAACGGGCAAAATTATTCCTTTTTGAGAGCTTCCGTTGCGTGCGCTGCGTAAACGGTTTAATTACACAACAATCATGTATGTAGAGTAGGTAGGGTTGCTGGGTAGGTAGGTAGCCAGTTGACGGGAGCGAAGCCGCGTGGGACAGCTAGTTATTTATATATATCATACATCTTTTAATTTAGGTACTATTTTCTTGTTTAATATATTTGTAAATATTAAAAGAAAAACATTTCAAAATTAAAAATCAGGGTCTAGGGCAGAGGAACCTTTTTCTTTAAGAAGAGCTTCAGCTAATTTAGATGAGGAGGGAAGAGACTTCGTAACCTCTAACGGAATGTTGGTAAAGAAATTTTCTAATGTCTCAGCGACTTCTAGCTTATCAGAAATGGTTTGATTAGTTATTTTCAAAGACAACTCATTCTGATCGCGTTGTTGTGTCTTTCCAGTTTCTCTATTAATTACTTGCCACACAGTTTTTCTTTTATTGTTAGAAATACCAATCTTGTTAATTATTATTTGAGATTTTGCTTGAGCGCAGACTCTTTTGAATATTTTGGAATAGTTTCTAACATAAGTGTGAAAAACGTGATCGGAAGTCAAAGATTTTTCGTAATATAAATTATATAAGATATCTCGGCTTTAATATTAATACTCTTTTTCCTATATCTAGGACCCTTACGACTCAAATAAATAATAACAACCATATGGGTCGATCGTCAAGTTATGCAATGCTTGCCAATAATGACAAACAGTTTTGCTACAGGGATCACAATACAATTTGATATTGTAATGTGATATTGGATGGAGAGGCAGGAGAAGGCTAATAAGAGATGGATGGACTGTGTTAGGAGTGATATGAAAGAAAAGTGAGTCAGTGAAGGTATGATGGTGGACAAGACGGTATGGAGAAAGAAAACGCCTTTCGCCGACCCCAAGTAGCATGGGATAAAGGCAGGAAGGCAATGATTGCCATTTTCGAGAACTGGTTCGGGCAGCCAGGCTACGGCTTTATCATACTTTATTATGTATTGGCATATTTTTCATTATTCAAATAATACCTTACGATGGCGTGTTATGAGTTGTGACAGTCAAAACATTAGTTCCGAGGCAGCCAACTCCTAAAATACTCATCACTTCTCGCGCATCAATAAAATAAATATATGTAAGTGGCACACTTTACTTAGCATGCAAAACAATAAACTTGGTGGCTTTAAAAGTCTTATTGGATGCATTTAACCTATCCACTAAAACGAGGAAGGTCAAAACTGCATTATTTAAAAAAACTGTTTTAATTAGCAAGCAATTGCTATGAGCTCTGTTTACTTTACATTGCGAACAAAAAACTTAAGATTTTGGTGTATTGGTATATGTATAGCCATTTGGCAAGAACACTTCTTCGTTAGGCACTATAACAGGGATGAATAATATTTTTTTTGTAACGTGAGGTGCAAAAACTGTAATTGTTGGCTTCACCTGATGCTGAGTATTGCAACTTTATTTTTGGCGATCTTAGCGAATAAAGGATTTCAATCGAACTTATGTATGTAATACAAATGTGTATACTTAATGAATTTAAATTGTCATCTCAGGGTTTAAAATTGTAGGTACAGTTGGTTGCGTGAAATTGGGTCGGAACAAGAAATAGTCTGCGAATTGAGGAACAGAAATAAGTTGTGCAAACAACATTTCTTCACCGCATCATATTCGAGTGCCTTACAGAACGTCTCCCTTGTAGATGTCTATCTTTAAAGTGAATTTGCTGTGAAGTGACGAGGTTATATGTGACAAGTGGACTAAGCAATCATTGTGGCAAGAGTCGAGACAGCCAATGCCATAATAGCAACGAACTTGGACGGACACTAGAAGATGTGCTCTCGTTAGGTAGTTGGATTAAGGACTCACTTCTCTTTCTGATCCGGATTCCGGTGTGATACATCTTTGAACAAACACCATTTCGCAGGCACCAGTCCGCTTGTCAATCATGAGGACCATTTTATTCCGTTCATTGAATCGTGGTTAACGACATTGATTTGGTTACATACATATCGGCAAATGGGTACGATAAACAAGTCTCGTTCAAAGAATTTGCAATGTTTTTCTGGATTTTTCCAATGATGAAAATCAACTTGAAAGTATACGGGTATTCTAGTCTATTTATGAATAATTTAAGTGGAATACCTATGCAAAATACGTTGACGTGATATTCAAATACATGTTAGGAACTTTCCAAAAGACTGGATATGGAAAATATTATGACCTATATTCAAAGTGGCATTCAAGTTCATACTTTGGTCATGTGATGCGTAGGAGGAAAGAGGAACATTTCGTTCAAAGTTCAGAGTATACACGTAAACGGCTTTATAATTAGGGACAGGACAAAGAAAATATGTAAAAGAACAGTACAAAGAAAATAGGAGTAAAGAAGAAGATCTTTACCATTATCCATATACAGACAAGTGAAGGAGACAATAGAACTGCACCGTCACCAACTTAATCTCTCTCTTTTCTTCTATCACAGCTTCTACGAAAAAGTCACCAGATTGCACACAACCTGTAGCAAAACTGTTAGTGATTCTTTCGAGCTTCTAACAATTCGTAAAGACTGTCAAAGATCTGCAAATGATGGGTGAGACCAACGGCTTTACCTGCTTTCCGAAGCAAGAAAGGGTATTAATAAAATTAGAGACTTTATCGTTAACCTTCGCGCTATGCAACCCAAGGGAGGACTTTTATCAAAAATCTATGTTTGTAAACGAGAATCCAAACCCCGTCGCCCGTTTTCTCTGTCATAAATAGACACCTAAATGAATGCCTCAATAAAAACGTACTGTTGGTTTAACAACACTATGCTCAGCGCAGACAATTGGAAATTCAACAAAGCTATATTTAGTTATTTAGGTGTTTCACAGTATGACGGACCTAAGCCAAGTGAGGTAGATCATTTTAAGTTCGTTATAAAAAAGTGCGGAAGTAGACAACAATATCTCAGAGAGTGGCTGCGAGCACTTTGTGACTAACATGTTTTACGCAATAATATATTTTCGGAAGAAATAACAAGGTTGTGACTTGTGTGTTGTGACGTATACAGCCACAGGTAAAGTGTGAATTTGGACGCTGTGATTCCCCGAAGCACGCTCTCTATATTCATCGTATCAATACTTAAGTAAAAGAAACTTTTTACATAAATTTAGGTTACTTTTGGAAATTTTGTGAGTAGGAAGCTCATCTTCACTCAGGGGTACTCTCCAGTGATGAGTGATGGAATCAACCTATCTAATTTATCTTTTATGTCCCATGCTAGGCAAAGGCATCCCCGTTATTTTTAACCCCCGACGGAAAAAGAGGGGTGTTATAAGTTTGAGGTGTGTTGCTGTGTATCTGTGTATCTGTGTATCTGTGTATCTGTGTGTCTGTGTATCTGTGTATCTGTGTATCTGTGTATCTGTGTATCTGTGTGTCTGTCTGTGGCATCATAGCGCCTCAACGGATGAACCGATTTTGATTTAGTTTTTTTTGTTGGAAAGGTGATTGTGTCGAGAGTGTTCTTAGCTATGTTTAAAAAAAAACGGTTCAGCCGTTCAAAAGTTATGGGCGTTTTACTGTTTGAATCGGGATGTTTTCGCAAGATAAATGTGTCGGGGGTTTTTTAAATTTTAAATTTTACTTGTTAACTGACGAAAAAAACCGGCCAAGTGCGAGTCGGACTCGCGCACGAAGGGTTCCGTACGATTATGGCTAAAAACGGCAAAAAAATCACGTTTGTTGTATGGGAGCCCCACTTAAATATTTATTTTATTCTGTTTTAGTATGTGTTGTTATAGCGGCAACAGAAATACATCATCTGTGAAAATTTCAACTGCCTAGCTATCACGGTTCATGAGATATAGCCTGGTGACAGACAGACGGACCGCGAAGTCTTAGTAATAGGGTCCCGTTTTTACCCTTTGGCTACGGAACCCTAAAAAAGGAGGAGGTTCTCAACTCGACATGTACTTAGGATATATGTAATTTTATTTAATTTTTGTCCACGCATCATAACTCATTATAGAGTGGTCAGATTTCAAAAAAATCTTGGACCCATTTAAATTTGAAAAATAATATCCACCCCAGGTAGAAATTCAGTGGGCAAATGGTGAATAAATAAAGGATTTATTTATTGACCATTTGCCCACTGAATTTTAATTGTGAACCGATTCTGTTGAAATTAAGTAAACTTAAAAGGGACAAAATAACTTTTAACAAAAAAATTTGCCAACGAAATAACGAACAGAAAAATTAAAAAAAACTTTTTAACAAAAAATCAAACCGACTTCCAGAACAAAAAACTACAAACCAAAAAATAACTTTCTTTTCCGAAGTCGGTGTCTTTTGTACCCAACTTTTTTCAGTTTTTCGACACCGACTTCGGAAAAGAAAGTTATTTTTTGGTTTGTAGTTTTTTGTTCTGGAAGTCGGTTTGATTTTTTGTTAAAAAGTTTTTTATTTTTCTCTTTTTAGTTTTGGAATGTATCTCCAATTAACATGATAATCATGTATGGCCAAAGTACATCTCATCCTCCTCCTTTTTTTGAAGTCGGTTAAAAAATCTTATAAATAGCATTTTGACTTCTGAGGCGAAGCAAAATAAAATATCAACGAAGATCAACATTTAGCTACAACCATTCTACGCATTAGGTAATTAATTTGCATGTTTGTTTGTTTGCCACCAATTCAAAATGTTAGACTAAAAGATTTTTTTATCGTGTCATAATTACGTGTTTGATAGATTGTTGATCGAAGCGTGTCTACTACTAGATAAATTATGTAGTACAAAAAAATATGTAATAAAAAAAACTGGGGGAAATTTTGATTTTTTCTTGTGTTACGGTTATCCTCTGCGACGTCGCTCAGTCTTTTCGGCAGGAGTCAAATTCGTCGGGCTCCGTCTTGTTCTTTCAGCACCGGGCTCATCTAAAGTGACGAAGACTGCAAACACATTACAGATTGTTTTCTAGCCTTTATATAATCCCACTGCAGGGCAACCGGTTCTCTCTCCCTTTTCCACTTAATTCTGTTTATATGCTGATATTATGGTCCAGACCACTGCAACTCCTGAAAGCCAGAATCAAAAGTGCCGACCACCAGAAAAGCCGAGGAGGCCGGATGGGTTATGGAGGCGGGGCATTAAGGTACAGTCTTATCGTATCTTATAAAAAATGTTATTCCCGAAAGATCTTATGACAATTCGTTAGCGCTTGACAATGCCATACATGTTTAATCCCCGACGGAAAAAGATGTGTGTCTGTGGCATCATAGCTCCTAAACGGATAAACCCATTTTGATTTAGTTATTGTTTGTTTGAAAAGTGACTTTATTGAGTGTGTTCTTAGCTATGTTTGATGAAAATCGGTTCAGCCGTTCGAAAGTTATGGGCGTTTTACTGTTTGAATCATGTGGTTTTCGCAAGATATCGTGTCATTATTACGTGTTCAATAGAATAGATTGTCGATCGAAGCGTGTCTACTAGATAAGTTATTTGGCATGTAATAGAAATATGTCGGGGGTTTTTAGGGTTCCGTATCCAAAGGGTAAAAACGGGACCCAATTACAAAGACTCCGCGGTCCGTATGTCTGTCAGTCTGACCGTCTGTGATACCGTGGTAGCTAGGCAGTTGTAATTTTCACAGATGATGTATTTCTGTTGCCGCTATAACAACAAATACTAATAATAGAATACAATAAATATTTATTTTATACAACTAACGTGATTTTGTTGCCGGTTTTGGCGATAATGGTACGGAACCATTCGTGCGCGAGTCCGACTCGCACTTGGCCGGGTTTTTTTAAACCAATCCCTATCGCTACACTTTAGTTGACAGAATGTAATTTGTTTATAGCCCTTGGTCCCGCCATCTATACGCCTCGTATTCGTTCAATATCATAATTTTGTATAGCTCTATGTATGTACACATAGAGCAAGTTGTTATATTCAATAATAATAAAGAAAAACTCCGTATTTTTTTACCCGTGCGTCACTAGCTGGCATTGATAGCTGTGTTGATTGGTTAATTCGATCTAATTGGTATCCCTGCGATCTCTCATTGCGCATTGGCGTCCTACTCTCTATAATCTTCGAAGTCTGGCACCGGCACTTGTTTGTACCTATATATGTTGTCCTCATGACATACATCATGTTATATGTCTACATCATATTTTAAATCGCTTTTAGTTGTCTATCAGTCCGCATTCTTCATTATATACGTGTCACTGGATTATTGTAGACCTCGTTAGTTTTTACCCTATTACTCCACTGCCTGTCTGTCTGTCTGGCACTGTCTCATGAGCCGTGATAGCTAGACAGTTGAAATTTTCACAAATGATTTATTTCTGTTGCTGCTATAACAACAAATATTAAAAACAGATAACTTTTCGAGCGCGAGTCCGCCTAGAACTTGGCCGGTTTTTGAACTATCCAAAGGGATTATAAAGTTATAAATTCCCGATAAAGAACTGAACATTTACTTATCTAAATTTAATCGAAGGTTTTCAGTGTATAAAAAAGAAAACTCAATAATGCTCACTGCTACCTAGTAATACAGAAAAATTAGAGACTTGCCAGTTGGTATATAAAGTTAAAGCTTTCTTGAAGAACCATGATCATCAATTGTTACAAGCTTTTATTTATTACTAGAGGACGCCTCGCGGTTTCACCCGCGTAGTTCCCGTTCCCGTGGGAATATAGTGATAAAAAGTAGCCTATGTCACCCGGGGATAGTATAGCTTCCCAATGGTGAAAGACATACAACATACAAATCTTTCCTCTTTATAATATTAGTATAGATTTTTTATTATTATTAATTTGCAATGTATGTATGTCAAATCTTGCAACTGTATTTTAAAGCAGAGTAATCCTCAATCGATTACGATGAAATTTTGCATACACGTTTGGTTTCTAAGCTAAAAATCTTGTTTAATTAAAAAAAGTTAATTAGAAGAACTCAAAAAACCCGACTGCTTAAAAAGCGAACTAAAAAGACGTAAACAAGAAGAAAATCATACTGTGCAGTAGGAGGATACGTATCCTCCGACTGCACGGCATGATTTTCTTCTTGTTTAAGTCTTTTTAGTATTTTTTTTTAGAATTAGTTACATTGAAACATATAAGTGTTATATATTTTTGAAATCAACTCTTAAAACCCTTTTTTTTGATAACCCACACAATGGGTATGAAAGAAAAAAAAATTGGTGACCCAAAATATGGCGCCCAAAAACCGCCATTTTATTATTTTAATGTAGCCAGTGACAGTCGCAGGTTTAAGACGAATCGATTGACGTACGTACGAGTTCCATCAAAATTGGCCAACGCGTTTGGTCTCTGGAACGCCACATAGGAACAAACATACCTACATACATCCACAGACTGATAAACACATTATCCTCCTTCGGCAGTCGGGTAAAAAGCTTTTTGTTGTAAATGATATTTTGGGGACAATTTAATCGCAGCCTGAAAATTATAGGAATATAGTTTTCGCACGAGATTTTTTTTTCAATCCGTCGTTCTGAAGGACCAACAATACTTTAGTTCCTAGTTTGTGGACTTTTTTTGTTTTTATATATTATTTATATATTCAATTGATTTGATTGCCGGGAGGATATCTACGGTAACATTATCGAGAAAAAGGTACATTTATACTACTAGGATTACTTATCCAATAGATACGATACCTCCACGAGCCAGGCAAGGGCCCATTTCACCGCTCTCTGTAAAGTCCCCATAACCAGACCTTATCTGACAGGCAGCTCTTAAATGTCTCGTATTTAAATGACATTTTATCAGTTATCTCGTTACCGGAGACCATAGCCTAAGGCATAAGCCCAATCAGTAACACTAGGAGACACCTGAATACTATATATAACAATGTATTACATGTAGGTGTCCTTGTTTGTGAAAACAGACATAAACGAGACTGAAATATCAGGGGATATCATCGGTCCGTGGATGGGTGACCATTTCAACATACCGAGTTTCCTCCGTGCCTCGGAAAGCACGTTAAACCGTTGGTCCCGGCTGTCATTTGAAGATCTTTGACAGATCGGTTGCGCACCCAGGTAGGCCGCTGCAAATTTAATTTGGCAAAATGGGGGATTATTGGTTGATCACATCATCACCGAACAGTTCAATTCAATCAACCTTCAAAACTCATTTGACATATCTGATTTGATAGCTATTTCCGACAAGAGATGAGTTGACAGCTTTTTGAAACTTTTTGATGACAATTTTGACAGCTATGACTCTACCCGAAGACACTGACAGATTATTGGTCCATTGCACGCTGGGTGCGAGTGCGGTGCTCCTGTACAGACCATGCCCCACTTGCTGGAGTGTCCAGACTGTCCATTCACTTGCACCTTGGATGACCTGTATAATGCATCTGACGCTGCAATAAACGTGGCTACCTACTAGCCGCAAATGTACCATCGAAACGAAAAAGAAAGAAGAAGTCGTTACGGGTAGTCAGAAGCTTGAGATCTGACACCAGTCTTGCCAAGGGGTCCCGTGTTACCCAGTTACTGGGTTGTGGATGTCAGATAGGCAGTCGCTCCATGTAAAACACTGGTACTCAGCTGAATCCGGTAAGACTGGAAGCCGACCCCAATATAGTTGGGAAAAGGCTTGGCAGATTGAACAAAGTTGTAGGTACCCCGTGGGATTCAGATTAACGATACGAAACGACTGCAAATTATTCAGATGCGGAAGGAACTAAAACTCAAAAGTGACGTGAGAAAAGACAACATTATTTAGATACAGCATTAATATAAGAACACAAATATTGTATTCATCAATATATTGAAACGAGTCCTGTGAATGAACCGACTACATGTACAATGTCGTACGAACGAGTAGTACATAACAATATAACATAACTGGCGACGAGTCACCGTCATTGTCGAATACACGTACATGTACAAAGGACAATGGTCTAAGTTCGACTCGTTCTTACATATGCAGCCGCAAACAGATATACAGGTACACTGGCTTACTCATAGTATACTCGCCGACCAAAATATCGAATGAAACCTTATCACTTTATAAGTAGCTGAAGAATTGGAACAACCAAATAAACTTTGTAAAGTGGGCCGGTGTCCTGACGGATGCATACAGGTGTATGTAAACCAGCTGATATGTGAGCTCAGCAATACCAATATCGGGTGCTCCATTGATGGCCACTGCGTCGATAAAATCAGTTACGCTGACGAAATGGTATTGCTGAGCCCTTCAATCAGTGCATTTAGGAGGCTCCTCCGTATCTGTGAAGACTATGCGGTGGCACACGGCCTCAGGTACAAGGCAACCAAGAGGTAGCGTGTACTCTTCTAGTGTTTAAGGCTGGTAACAAACGTTACGACGAAGTCCCACCTGTAACCCTGCGGGGCACTCTACTTTCCAGAGTGATGAAGTTCAAGTACCTAAGGCAATTGGGTCACCGATAGTCTCTCCGACGACGCGGACATTGGAGGGAACGCGGAGCATTGGCAGGTAAATGTAATATGCTGGCCTGTAGGTTCGCACTTTATACGAGGAAGGTAAAAATTACGCTCTTTAGGGCTTTTGCTAATCTCTGTTTGTACATCCTATGGGTCGGTTATACAAAAAGCTCATATAATGCTCTGCGAGTCCGATAAAATAACGCTTTCAGGATAACGTTGGGGCTACCACGCTATTGCGTTGAATAGGGAGGGTTCGCGGCGTCAGGCGTACTAGATTTGTATGCCATTATGCGGACTCTGATAGCATTTCCGATGCGGCAAGTGCGCGATAGCTCCAGCAGCCTTGTAGCTGTTATGACGACTTATAACCTACAGACTAGACAGCCCATTGATGTGGCACTAGATGGCGGCGCATAGTGTCAATTATATATGATACTAGCTGTCCCACGCGGCTTCGCTCCCATCAACTGGCTACCTACCTACCCATCTACCTTACCTAGCCTACATACACGATTGTTGCGTAACCGCATACGCAGCGCACACAACGGAACCTCTGAAAAAGGAATATTTCTTCCCGTTTTTGCGACATTTTTCATTTATGCTCCGCTCCTTTTGGTCGTAGCGTGATTTTATATAGCCTATAACCTTCCTCGATAAATGGACTATCCAACACAAAAAGATTTATTCAATCCCAACCAGTAGTTCCTGAGATTAGCGCGTACAAACAAACTCTTCAGCTTTATAATATTAGTATGGATGAGTTTTTGTTTATTAAATATATGTAGGTACACGAAATTACCTACTTTAAGCGATCCTTGTAACACGCCGAGTAGCTATAGAAATATATGCCCTCATGCCTTTGTTTACAAGTAATTCGCAAGTATTCGTTGACTGTTTCCCTGACTTACTTTCAGGGTCTTCCTTGCTAAAAGAGAACTCGTGCAACAAACGCACGACTAGAACAAAAAACACAAGATAAATAAAAATACTACGAATCAAGTACAAGTGGGTCAACGTTTTTGCCACAGGTCTCTTCTTGGAAGTTCATTTATGTATAATTGTATCCTTTCACCTAAGAAAGCCAGTGGCGGCACTTACGACATGAAAATTCAGAAGAAAGAGAAAATGAAATGTTACTCAATACTTCAAATCACAAACAACAAAAAATCTTTGTCATTTTCATTCTAAAAAAAGCAACTGTATAGTAGTGTACAATATTATGCAAATATCTAAAACTATATTAGTAATAGTCTCTCTCAGCTCAACTATTGTATTGACACAATAATAGAACTGAAAACCTAATCTAAAATTACATTGTTGCCGGAAACATAGTTGACAATCAAATTTTAAATTATATACAGTTGTCCGACTTTATAGTTCAAAATGGTAAAACATATTACTACCTACATGTTAGCTAGCTTTGTAACAATATATATATATATATAAAATATAGTGAAGAACTGATGATAGATCTACGACAAACCAGGCAGATGATACTGCAACAATGAGATAATTTTAGTCTAGCTTCTTCTAGCGGCTTCGCCCGCGTGAATGACGAAAATTATCCCTAGGGAACATATTCCAGGGATAAAAAGTATTATATGTGCTATTCCTGACTATAATCTATATCTGTGCCAAATTTCATCCAGATTCGTCCAGCCGTTTGAACGTGAAGAAGTAACAAACATACACACTCACAAACTTTCGCCTCTATAATATTAGTGTGATGTAGCTAAAGCCAATCTGAGGATATAGTGAATTTTTCAACAATGCTTGGATCGCTAAATACGGAACTAAACCTAATCAAAATAGTAGATAATTCCCACCATGTTCAGACGAGTTTCAGACAAAATTAATAGGTATGATTTTAACAAAAAAGAAAATGATAGAAGCATAGATATATTTATCCTCTAAATTTTGATATGAGATTTTTTTAGATCAGTCCAGTTTTGAAGAAGCAACAGCGGAATACGAAACATCTTTTGGTCAAAGTTTTTGTAGGTAATAGCTTAGCTTTAGCTGTGTAGTTGTCTCTTTCGCACTTTACGGAGGGAGGTTGGAGACGAGCGAGGGACACTAATAGGGAAGTGGCAATTGTCGACATTTTTTATAGATACTCTAGTGATATACACCGATGTCGATAGTTCCCCAATTTTTATCAATATTACGCAGGGATAATATTGATAAAACTGCATAATAGATTGGACTTTGAACCCTGGTGATGAATGTTGCAATTATGGAGTTGGTATTCTAGAATAATATTTTAGATGACATGAAATAATAGTTGTGTATGGCGTACGTATTGACTGCCAAGTTGTATCTATAAACAATATTATTTATATATTAAAAATTAACTTAGCTTATACGATAACAAACTATTATCAATAAACTACCTATTTATTATTAACATAACACGAAGGACTGCTCCCGCAAGATATAGTGTCATAATTACGTGTTCAATAGATTGTCGATCGAAGCGTGTCTACTACTTGATCAATATTATCTATACTATCTATACTTAATATTATAAAGCTGAAGAGTTTGTTTGTTTGTTTGTTTGTTTGTTTGAACGCGCTAATCTCAGAAACTACTGGTTGGAATTGAAAAATTCTTTTTGTGTTGGATAGTCCATTTATTGAGGAAGGTTATAGGCTATATAACATCACGCTACGACCAACAGGAGCAGAGCATAAATGAAAAATGTTGCAAAAACGGGCAAAATTATTCCTTTTTGAGAGCTTCCGTTGCGTGCGCTGCGTAAACGGTTTAATTACACAACAATCATGTATGTAGAGTAGGTAGGGTTGATGGGTAGGTAGGTAGCCAGTTGACGGGAGCGAAGCCGCGTGGAACAGCTAGTGTAGTATAAAAAGGGTAGTATTTAAACGAGCGAAAATAAATTCAAATAAAAGGTGTAAAAAATATTGAATATGGCTTACTGAAATACTAAGTCAGCGACAAACAGAGGACGAAAACAAAACAAAAATGTTAAAAACAGCGACTTGAAAATAAAAGTTTGTCGACGGAGCCCCGCTCAGTAACAATTTTATTTTAGTTAAAGACAAAGACATGTTTGATAAACCGGCCAAGTGCGAGTCGGACTCGCGCACTAAGGGTTCCGTACCATTATCGCAAAAAACGGCAATTAACACGTTTGTTGTATGAAAGGCCCACTTAAATATTTATTTTATTATTTTTTTAGTGTTTGTTGTTAAAGCGGCAACAGAAATACATAATCTATGAAAATTTCAACTGGCTAGCTATCACGGTTCATGAGATACAGCCTGGTGAGAGACAGACGGACCGGGGAGTCTTAGTATTAGGGTCCCGTTTTTCCCCATTGGGTACGGAACCCTAAAAACTAATACCGAGATATACAAAAGTCCTAAGGATTGACTGGATTTTCCAATGTCAACGTCACAAATACATTATGTATGCAGAAATTACTTCCTATATACCTATAGCAAGCATTTTTATTATAATGTTTTAGCCCGTTGTTGTTAATAAGTTGTTATTCGACAATGTCGACAATGACGATTTTATAATTACGTCTCAAATTGTGGCAGAACAAACCAGTTACCGATCCCAATGTATGCACACAACGAGAACTGGTGTTTTTTACAAATCCCTACTAGATATTATAATTGAAACGAGTTTTACATTACAATATTAAATCACTGATGTTTATGACTAAGTAAAAAATAATATCATTGAGGAAAATGATAAGATAAAATGAACTTACCATGAGCATCTTGATTGACTACAGTGGTACATATTATTTTCATAATCTTTAAATCATTAACTGTGTGTTTTCATCTTTTGTTTTTCATGAAGTCGCCAAAGGCTAACGTTAATTGGTTGGGGAATATAATATTCAAAATTAGTACAAAAGGCACTTTGATGGCTTTGCCTCTTTTGTTGCTGAATCCAGAACCTACATCTAGGGTTGCCAACCGTAGGTACTCTTAAATAGAGTATTGTGCTCTATATAATGTAGGCGTACTCTATAATAGTAATATAGTATGCTGTAATACTCTTTTTACAGTTTACTATACTAGTGCCCGCCACTTCAGCATTTACTGAGAGAGTATTTTCGGTCATGAATGTGAAGTGGCAGGAAGAGAGAAACAGAGCTTCATTGGAATTGATTTAATATGAGCTCTTGGTCTATATACATTTAGAGTTGAATATTTAGAGTCATACAATCCATTTAATAACTAATTAATGTTGCCAGTGACACTCGCAAGGTTAAGACGAATCGATTGACTTACGAATTATCAAAATCGGCCAACGCGTTTGGCCTATGGAACGCCACATAGGAACAAACATACATACATAGATTGATAAACACATTATCCTCCTTTGGCAGTCGGGTAAAAACAAGTGTTTAAATCAGTTGATGTTATTTAGGTAAACAGGATGTTACATGATTTGGGAAAACTCACTTTTTCAGTCGTGCATTGTTGTAGATTATAATGTTGTACTTGTAATTCCTTTTTTTGTTTGTTTCGTTGACTCCTTGTGTTTATCATTTAACTTACTCTTATGATACTTCTTCAACTCATTTTTTTTTTGTTATAAGAAGCATGCCGAGAAGTCTCATTTTAGTCTTCATGTTGCCCGCATCTTTTTTATTTCAAGGTTTCACATTAAGCTTAAAAAAGAGAAAAATATCGGCCAAATGCGTCTCGGACTTCGCACATTTAGGGTTCCGTACCAAAGAAAATTATTTATCAATATATTGGTATTTGTTAGTAAAGTATACGTAATAATAAACAAATCAATCTGCCTAACCTTTTCCCAACTATATTGGGGTCGGCTTCCTGTCTAACCGGATTCAGCTGAGTACCAGTGTTTTACATGGAGCGACTGCCTATCTCACCTCCACAACCCAAGACTGGTGTCAGATCTCAAGCTTCTGACTACTCGTAACGACTGTCAAAGATCTTCAAATGACAGCCGGGACCAACGGCTTATCGTGCTTTCCGAGGCACGGAGGAAACTCGGCATGATGAAAATGGTCACCCATCCACGGACCGACCTCGTCAAGCGTTGCTTAACCTTGAAAATCGACCCGTGTGGCTGTTATTATTTAGCCGTAGTTCAATGGGCAGTTAAAAAAATCATCGGAATAAAATTGTGAGACAGACAGACGGACACGTGGGTGACAGCAATAGGGCTCCGTTACTTCAGATATTGAACCCTAAAAAGGAGCTTAGAGTAGAACAAGAAAGAATAGAAGAAGTTACCTCTAGCCATCACTAGAACTGTGGGTTAGTTATAATTGTAACTTAATAATTATCATTAATTTTACTGTCGTGTGTACTGTGGTCAGGCAGGGTCAATAGTCCTTCTATAGTATTTTGTTATCAGTCCACTAAACCAACCAAACCAATAGCCTACTTTTGTTAAAAGGTGCCAAAATATTACAAAGAAATATTCGTTCTTTCTTATGATGTTTCTGTTGCACATCAAATAAATGTCCAGCAACAACAGTGTTCGATGGTTCGTGGTGGTATTGCCTGTGAACAGTCTGAACAATGTCAGTCACTTTGGTAATGAATCATGTTGTTTATTGCTCCTGCATGCTGCATGACACACAGTATTGTTGTAGTGTTCTGTAGATCTTGTCATTGGATAAATCTTTACTTCAGTCACGAATAGTGTGTGATTTTTTTATCATAAAGGCCACTTGAGTTACAATACGTACGATTAATCACTATCTCCTCCAAAAGTAAACAAAATTCATGCACGAAAATACTTGAAATATTAAATTGTTCTTGGGATTGAGTGCGCTAGTTTCATTATCAGCCTTTTAAAGTTCCCACTGCTGGGACACAGGCCTTTTTACCCGACTGCCGAAGGAGGGTAATGTGTTTATCAGTCTATGTATGTATGTTTGTTCCTTTGTGGCGTTCTAGAGACCAAACGCGTTGGCCGATTTTGATGATTAATATGTCAATCGATTCGTCTTAACCCTGCCAGTGTCACTGACTACACCAAATTGGAAAATAGAAAAATGGCGGATTTTGGGCGCCATATTGTGCAGGACTAAATTATTTTTTACTTCCAAACCCATTGTGTGGGGTATCTAAATAAAGGGTTTTAATAGGTGATTTCAAAAATATATAACACTTATATGTTGAAATGTACAAAAATTAAACAAAAGAAGGTAATTCAAAAAATCAAAAACCCGACTGCTTAAAAGCGAACTAAAAAGCCGTAAACAACATGTATACTCCGACTGCTGCGAGGTTTTGGTCAGCCAGCTCGCAAATACGTATCCTCCGACTGCACAGCATGAATTTCATCTTGTTTACGGCTTTTTAGTTCGCTTTTAAGCAGTCGGGTTTCTTGATTTTTTGAATTACCTTCTTTTGTTTAATTATTACTAGAGGCGCATTGTATGGCGAATACGAAAGAATGCGTTGTTGACATATTTTCGTTAAGCGAGTTTTAATCGTATCTGGGTCCGGATCGATGCATTGGTGCGTTTCGCAGTCCAAAATAGTCTTAACATTCGTCTCCAGAACCACATCTCGATTACATCAATCCTTTGTCTTTCTCGGGCCAGAATAGTTCAAGTTTCCGCTCCAAACAAGAAGATAGGGAATACCAGGGCTCGTATCAATCCGATCTTGGTTTTGATACCAATTCCTGTTTTCTTGCAGATGTTGTTTAAAGGAGTCATAGCATCTTTTGCCATTCCGATTCGCCTTTTTATCTCGGGGATACTGCCGTCATTGCTGATTTGAGAACTCAAATAATCGTAGCGGTCGATGAAATTAATGTTAGAAATTTAGATTTTTTTAATATTTTGGGCATGTTGCAAGTGAAATTTGTTAGCTTGCCGGTTCGATCCACTATCATCACTAATTTTCGCTCTGTTCAATGCGAGATCGATGTTGGCACTTTCTAAATCGAGTCTTTGGAACAACTCACTGATACTTTCCATGGATATTGTTAGGAGAACGGTGTCGTCGGCATATTGGACAGTTGATAATCTTTTTCCATCTATATGGAAACCCTTCGTCCAATATTCGATGGTATTCCGAATAATGTACTGTCCCCATTGTATATGTTAAAAAAGTGCGGGGGACAACTTGCAACCTTGTCCCACTCCTATCTAGTTCGGAACATATTGGAGCACTCGGTGACATTCCTGATGAAAGAACGTTACGGTTTACAGAGATCGTATTCGAACATTATTCCAGAAACCAGATGCAGAAGGTTACTAAGCGTTTAAAAACAACCTAAAATGTGCACTTGCACGGCTCTTAAAACTTGTGCTTATCATTGATCGGCCAATTCTCGGTATTTGTGCGTCGATATAATGAATCGGGGGAGGACGGGAATTACACGGATTGTTATACTGCCGGTAAAATAAGCATACCTACAGGGAAACATTTAAATTTGCACTTTATTTAATGTTGTGAAACTCTGAATACATAATCGAGCAAATCCTTTTCTTACCGTAGTTATAAAATAATAGGTAGAGTACACTAATTACCTCCTACTCATTGGTATTTCAACATTTTAAAGCGTATTACTTATATAAGCAAAATTAACTATACAAACATCGTACTACTTGCCAGTCCAGTCAAACAACTTCCAAAAAAAACATTTTTTATATCATGAATAAATAATAAAAAGAACTTAATACTTGATCAACACTTCAATTAAAAACGGATTTCGAAGTGATTTCATAATTTATATCGATTTTATGATCCGGAATACCGTTATTCGACTGATTTTCTTCCAATGAAGTTGTCATATTGTTACTCAAAGTTAAATTTGCTTTCGTGCTCGTATATTGAAATATGAATGTCAAAGCGGTCTGACTGGTTTTCAAGGATGTTCTATCAATAATGTAAATATATCGTGTGGATATGTTATAGGATTTATAGCAACTTTAGAAACTCGATTAGAAGATACTGTCGTAATTATGTCCTCAATATTGATTTATTTTTAACCGACTTACCAAAAAGGGCGAGGTTCTATGTTCGGCTTCTTGTTTGTTATTGTTTTTTTTGTATGTTCACCGATATCGCCGTCAATTATGGACCGATTTTGAAAATTCTTTTTTTGTTTAAAAGAGTATGTTTCGAAATTGGTCCCATTTCAATTTGGTGAACATCTGATGAAGAGCTTCGGAGATATACAACAGAACTCTTTAATAAATAACGGCAAATCTCTCGGAATTGTTGCAATCGCATGTCTGTTTATTGTTTATACCATTTCATAACATAACATCACGCCAGTACGTTCTAAAGGGGTACGCAAAACTCTCATTTCACCGGTTATGTTCAAGTTTCATGTTATTCGGGTAATCTATTCTGGCGTTATAGGCACCTTACTAAACAACTTGCCTATTACGGGTAGGTAGGTAAAACAGAAAAGGGAATAATAAGAACGAAAAAAATGCAAAAAATATATTACCGACTTCCAAATAAAAAACTACAAAGTGAAAAATAAATTTATTTTTGGAAGTCGGTGTCTATATCGCAAAAAATGATACCTACCTACAAAAGACACCGACTTCCAATAATAAAATTATTTTTCTCTTCGTAGTTTGGAAGTCGGTAACATTTAAATTTTTTTAAAGTTATTTTTTAATTTTAATTTGTTAAAATTATAGTAGATAGAAACACAATCTATATGAAAGCTGTATCGTTAAACTGGAGCCTGAAGATCGCAAGATATGTCATCTTGTAACGCATTCGTAATTTGTTAGTTTACATAAGATATGTTAATATTAGTTATGTATTTAGTTAGGTACATAATATTAAACCAACTTGCCGGATAAGATGTTAATTATACGACAAATAATGAATACACCTCTGTTAGTCATCTGATTTTCCTGCAATCCTAATTGTCTGGGTACTTGTTAAGATCATAAGGAAATAGCAAGAAGTAGTTTTTTATTTAAAGTTTATAAATCATCAGGAGCTAGTGGCTCAATAATAACAGCCGCACTGGTCGATCATCAAGGTTAAGCAACGCTTGACGAGGTCGGTCCGTGGATGGGTGACCATCCAACATACCGAGTTTCCTACGTGCCTCGGAAAGCACATTAAGCCGTTGGTCCCGGCTGTCATTTGAAGATCTTTGACAGTCGTTACGGGTAGTCAGAAGCTTGAGATCTGATACCAGTCTTGCCAAGAGGTATCGTGTTACCCATGTTACTGGGTTGTAGAGGTCAGATAGGCAGTCGCTCCATGTAAAACACAGGTACTCAGCTGAATCCGGTTAGACTGGAAGCCGACCCCAATATAGTTGGGAAAAGGATAGGCAGATTGATGGATTGAAATCATCAGGAACGTTTTTATAATAAGCAGAAACCCTCAGAAACCATACAATATACAATCAGTTGAATACATTATCTAAGAAAATTGTCAAGACGGTATAATTATAAAGACATCATTACAGTCATAATAGCGCACGGGTGCCTTTACCTAAGTCTCTTTAGTTTATTTATTCTTGTTTTACATGCATCGTCATATTATTTACTCGACAAAACAGGCTTGAAGATCTTAAATTCGAAGTAAAGTCACAAATGAAGGTTGACAGGTGTCAGGTGTGGAAGTTTGTTATAGTTACAAGCTAAATTTCAAAATTTAAATAACCCCCGACACATTTTTATTTCATGCTACTTAATTTATCTAGTATATAGTAGACACGCTTCGATCGGCAATCTATTGAACACGTAATTATGACATGATATCTTGCGAAAATACCCTGATTCAAACAGTTAAACGCCCAAAATTTTTGAACGGTTAAACCGATTTTATTCAAGCATAGCTAAGAACACTGTCGATTAAGGCACCTTTTAAACAAAAAAAAAAAGTCGTGTGGCACTCGGGGACTGCCGCGGTAAAGCTATTGCATAGCATTTATTCTAGATCCAGTCCTGGAAAATGCGCCAAAAAAATTAAAAACGTTAAAAACTCGAAAACGTAGCGAGCCAAACCCGCATTTATTTACGATTAATAAAACTCTAAAAAAATTAAAAACGTTAAAAACTCGAAAACGTAGCGAGCCAAACCCGCATTTATTTACGATTAATAAAACTCTAAAAAACAAAACAAAAATACCCTTATTCACATTGAAATAAGGTCGCTTTTCTTTGTTAAACAAAAGTGACCCTTATTCTCAATAGCATAAGGTCCACATTGATCACCATTGTCACAGAAACAGCTCAGAGAGACCGATAAAAGGCAAAAAATATTACGACCAACAAAAATTTTAAAACCCTCATATCTCAGAAACGCATTTCTGACAAAAAATTTGCCCCCCTGCCCTCCGCTACTTCATCCAGGAGAACAAGATAGTATTTACCCCCCCCCCCCCTTACCCGTTTACCTCCCCCCGCAAAAAAATTTTTCATTCTAAAAATACCAACACGGAAATCGAAAACACGTGCAACAAACCTCCCCCCCCGCCCCCCTGCCCCTCACCACTCAGATTCCACAGAATTCAAAAACCTTATTAAAAGTCAAAGTATCACCGCCGTGCCCGTCGGAGTGGGGAGCGTGAGGCTTTTTCGTTACGGAATTTCTGGATTCGGTCCCCGCGCTCAAGGCCCGCGATAGAAGCTACGAGTATGCAATAGCTTAAAACTAAATCAAAATCGGTTCACCCGTTTGGACGCTATGATGCAACAGACAGACACACAGATACACAGCAACACACGTCAAACTTATAACACCCCTCTTTTTCCAACGGGGGTTAAAAATACAATATGGTCGTCATTTAGAAAATAGACTTCGAATATTCATTATACATAGTTATCACGTACTCCACACTGCTGATTGCTGGACAAAATACTACCTCCAATCTTTCCATCGGTCAGCGTTACAGCTAGATATTCTGAGCAGCTTCTTGCCAATAGGGATGATGACAAAAAATCTATTTAAACCGTCAGTTACATTACCTAAAAATATTAAACACGTATTTTTTCTTTTGTCATATAAACAAAAAATGACGACGATATAGTTGAAATATTGTGTGGCGTCAATCCGTGCAACACATTTACTGACAATTTGACATCACAAGCCCCCACTCCTTAACTTTAATGCGGTTTATCTTTGTATTTTATTTATTTATTTAATGAAGCTAAAAATACGTGTCTAATATTATTTGATAATCTCACTAAAGGACTGAATAGAATTATAGTATACTAGAGGACGCCTCGCGGTTTCACCCCCGTAATTCCGGTTTCCGTGGGAATACAGGGATAAAAAGTAGCCTATGTCACCCGGGGATAGAGTAGCTTCCCAACGGTGAAAGAATTTTTGAAATCGGTCCAGTAGTTCTGGAGCCTATTCGGTACAAACAAACAAACAATCAAAAAAATCTTTCCTCTTTATAATATTGGTATAGATATACCTAGGAAACATCCCGAAATTACCAAGTCTTCACGCCCCACCAACTTTGTGGCACATCACTGCCCGGTCGCTCGATCAGAGAACTTCCTTTTCATTCCTTCCTAACATTCCTTTGGCGTCCACAGTTCGTTCAGCATGTGGCAGATATATAGAGATCCAAAAGTTGGTGTAATTTTACTTTTATTTTTTTTATGTATTTTAAGGAAAATATTTCGCACGTCCTTGGATATGTCCTCGTACGTCCAGCTTTGTACTTTGCAGTTGGGCTTTTCCATTTTCCCCTTATTATACATTTGTATGTATAGTTCCCAAACTAACCTACAAAGCTAATATTTTTTAGTCTTCAGAAGGTCAATAAAATTCTCGTACTTAGAAAACGCTCACATTCAAGTTGCTATATCATCTCAGCGTCAATAAATGTCAAAAAGTTGACAAAATGTACGGAAATTACAGAGTTTCTAGACAAGTGTCATTCTAACAACGAAAGTGTCGCTTGAGCGATTGGAAAAATGTCAATATACCCATTTATTTTGACATTGTCAAGCGCTATCGACATTTTACATGATCAAACCCTTACACTTGGCATTCAACCATCTCCATCGCTGACACCAAATCACACTTGTCTAGAGTTCCTTATATATACGACAATTGCCACTAACTATGTATTATTCCAAAACTTGACATATTGCTTTATGATTCATACGAGGAATATATCATAACGACCGATCTAAAAATGAATGCAAAAAGACCCCATCACGATTGTTCTTGTCTCAAGCAACGTGCCATACCTAGTTTATTGCTGCGCGGAAAACCGTTTTCCTCAAAACCTACCGGGTATGCAGTGCGCATGCGCAATTCTAAATAATCTGTTGCAAAAATATGATTGACGTATGCCTTTAGAAAAGGAAAATCGTTCACTATGATCACGGACAAATATTTATTTTGTCTGTGAATACAATACCAGCTCAAAAAGGGCTGTCTCGTTCTTTGCCCAAAGAATCAGCACTGCCGTTTAACGTGGCAATGCTGCCAGTCTTCTGGGCACGTTTCCGGATAACAGCGATGGTGAAGATTACTTCGACACCTAAGTGTAGCTTGTTTTTGTATACGTTCATAATATTATGTTCGTAATTAGGTGTAGCATAAGTTAGTATATAGTAAGCGAGCTCCTGTGTAAGGAGTAGTACCACGAGATTGTTAAACTGTCATACGGAACTCTTTCTGAGTGTTGTTTTTTTTTACTTTTACTTATGGATCAATGTTAGATCATTTCTTCATGGTCTTAATCTGTATCTTATTGGATTTTACTTGCAATTCACTAAATAAAAACTTCGCTAAGAATACAACACATTAAGGTTTTTGGCAAACGGTATAATCTTTTCATTCATTTCCGTCTATTATTTGTTTGTCAACCTTCGCTCATACTTATTAAATCCGCATGCTATCATCAGTGTCGAAGGATTTTCGCCAAACGTGACGGGGTCACTGCGCCGTTTATACACGACGCTAACTAGTTATTATAATTGTTACCATCAAGATTCAGGTGATGGAACGTAGCCTTAATTAAGTCCCACATCAAGAGTTTTCTCAAGACATTAGGGGCCGCTAGTCTGGAATGGAACCGATAAGTCACTGTTTTATTAGCACAAGAAGAATAAACAGCAGCTTCATCTTATGACAATGTAGCTCAAGGAATGAACAAAAAATTTGACCTGACTGGTTTTAGCAAGCTAATAAAGTGACAGACAGTGCGGAGGAGGAGGTAGATTATACAGAGGAGGTATATTTTCACCAGTACCTCATCATCAGCCTTTTAAGGGGGCTCCTCTCTGTGCGAGAAGCCATAAATAAGCCATAACCACCACGCGGGCCAAGTGCGGGTTGGTGGATGTCACATGTCTTCGAATTTTTGGTCCTGGGACATGCCGGTTTCCTCACGATGTTTTTCTTCAGCGTTTTTGAGAGCAACTACAGACAGTAGACATCTACTATATACCATTTCCAATCCTACTACTCAGGTAGATAGGTACACGGCATAATATGTTTATCAGTTCTAACTTCTAATGAATATTTGTTTGGCCAACAGGGTATTCGAGAAAGTCCGTCAGTATTTCGGTGCACAAAGCGAATCGATCCCCATGTCGTTCGTGCTGGGGTTCTACGTGAGCCTCGTGGTGAAGAGGTGGTGGGAACAGTACAAGCTGCTGCCGTGGCCCGACACGCTCGCCCTCTTCATATCCGCGGGAATACCTGGAGCGGTTAGTAAAGTAAAGTCAAGTATTCAATTTATTTAACTATCTACTCTTTTCGCTCTTCGGCACGTCTTTCGTCATCATCACTATTTCTGCCTCAGCGAAATTAACATTTCCTATTATGCGATTGAGAGCAATAAAAGCGAATTTCTTTACGTGTTTGTGTTTACGTAACTACAATTTGATAACATGCATAGATTGCTTTCGATTCTGTTTGAGGAAAGAGTGGTAGAGGATTATTTACATTATTTACTGCAGATTTCTTTTACTGTAGTCCTTTCTTATGAACGCTGGCGCTACTGTCTTAAGTTTTTGCGATAGAATTTGAGATTTTTGATTTCAGTTGGTTATCAGTGGTAACTTCCTACTACTGCATTATTTTCATACTTGGCAGTAATTGTATAATTGCGTCATTTATTCTAGTTGTACAAACTAATTTACCATTAAATGTAATGTCTAAGTGTTTTATGTACCTATCCACTCGTTTGGTATTCATTGTTCTACTAGATACAACTTAATTGACTTATAGAAATATGTTGATTACCCGCTGTCAGCTGGCTGGTTGTAAATGTAATAGACAAATAAATGATTGTGTAAATATGTTTGGATCGACAGAAGCGTGGGCGTTCATATATTATACTGATCCCATTGAGTTTATCAGCATGCTTTAGTACAGTATTGTGCACCCGTAGCACGAGCCTCAAAGATCTGAGTCAGTCGTTTCCTCATACTATTTGCGATGTTGAAACATTGATTAAGTACAGTTTCGCGAGCTCCGTACCGCGACTATGACTAGCATGATAACACTTTCGTTTCTTTACTAACTATAAAACTTTTTACTACTCAATTTTATGCGATTTTACTCGATTTTTTCCGGCACGAACGTTTGTATTGCTCATTATAAAGCCTTGCGAATTCCACTATGAGAACTGTTTGAAGTCTTCCAGTTGATATTTTAGGTGTCTCAACAAAAAGCAGTTTTCCCAGCAATTGAAAACAATCGGGAAGCAACTACAAGGTAATGTTTGTTAATGATGGAGTTAATTAAATGTTTTTTATTGTGTTGTTGTAATGTTATTGTAGAAGTAATGAGTGAGGTTTGTAGCGTCGGCATCGGTAGTGTGACGCACGCTTGGCAGATAGTGTCGCTGTAATGTTTAACTATATACATGTTGCACACTACGCTGTGCTCGCTACGCGTTTTTTTAAATACAAATTTAACATTTAACCGTAGGTATGTTAAGTTTAGATATTTTTTTTATCCCTCAAATATAATAAAACGGATATTACCAGCCGTTACTCATAAAAATCTTACTCATATAATGTCATGATGGTTAGTTTACTAACAAAACTAGACTCTTAAATATTCTACTGTGATATGGAAAACATATCCTTCCTTATACGTCAAACTTTAAAACAAAACCTAATAGTGATTTTTCCTGGGTAGAAAAATGATAAGTCTATTTAGTCCGTCAGTTAGATTATCAAAAAATATTGGACCCGTATTTTTTGCTTTATGAAATAGGTAAATACAAATTGACAAAGTTATAGCGCATCAAAGTTAAGTAGTGGGGGCTTATGACGTCACTTTGTCAGTAAAAATTGTAGCACACCGTGACGTCACACGAAATTTCAAAGCACTGTATAGTAATTTAAAAAAGAAGTACTTGGGCAATATTTTTAGGTTATCTAACTGACGGACTTAATAGTACCTACATTATTGCAAAGGCCGGGAAAAAGGGAATTGCAGGTCGAGTATGAGACTAATACGAGACAGGCAATTGCCTTTTCCACCGAGGCATATATAGTGCTTTTCTCAAAAAAATGCAGGGAAATAAAACATAATTTTTATATTATACATTTAATTTATTAAAAGTTACAACAACATTGCTGGAACGTTGTAATGTTCCAAATTCAAAAAACGCTCCTGCAATAGATTTAATCAACATTGCTGGAGCGTTGTAATGTTCCAAATTCAAAAACGCTCCTGCAATGGATTTGATTTTCTTTGTCCGTAAATTCGATACTTCGCGTGTTCTTTTTTCGAAAATAATAACAATATTTCCATACCTGAGAAATAGATATTTTATTGATTGTATTCAGAATAGTAATAGCAAAATTTCAACAGTTCATCTATCCTAATATTAAATCAATCCAAACAGTTATAGCTTCATATTGTTCGCGTGTAACTGACATTCATCAGATTGTAGTCAATAGTCATCCTCGTTACTTATTAATTTGCAATTGTTCCTATTTATCGACGAAGCATTTTAATTGGATACTTAGTGGCGAAGGTTCGTGACTATATTTTCATTCGCCAATGTTTTAACCTTGACCACAATGCTACTTAGCACTGTTAGGCTTAGTACATATTATGTACCTAGTAACTGATTGTATTTTTATTTATTTTAATGAGGATCGACTAATTCACTAGTTTAAACTTGTAACATTGACTTAGGTTCAGAAGTATATATCTGTGAAAGTTTTTTACGTACCAACTACGGGCGAGTTTAGATTTTAATCATATTTAATACCTTAAAGCACTGACATTCAATGACCCGTAACTCGTATCGAAAATTATTCACAACAATAATAATTATAATTAGGAAAAAAAACCTGCCCACTTACAACACAATTAGTGGAGTTTGACCTATCGGAGAACTGACGCTACACCAGCGCCTCTAGCGGCGAATTCGTATGCGGTAGCCCCAAAAAGGTAGTTTACTGAAAATTTGTTTTTTCGGACAGGTAGATTAATAAAAAATATTGGACACGTGTTTTTCTTTTGACACGTAAGTATAAAGTGACGACGATATAATGCGTTGAAATATCGTGAAACGTCACGCCGCTAGTACACTGTATACTGGCTTAGTGACGTCACAAGCCCCCATTCCTGAACTTCGATGCGCTTTAACTTTGTAATTTTTGATTGATTTGGTCAAGCAAAAAATACATGTCCAATATTATTTGATAATCTCACTGACGTACTAAATGCATTAATCATTTTTCTATCCAGAAGACATCCCTATTGGCTCAGTATAGATGCGTGCTTTGCTTCTCAAAGACACATCACTATTTAATGTTCTTTGAACCGTCCCGCCATAAACATCCAGTCACCATACCTTTGTTGTTGTCATTATTATTATATCAAAACAAAAACCGTAAAACTAATTTGTATTGTGTTAAAAACAAAAAGGTACTTGTCATGCGAGGACGTTTCACACAAAACGTGCCATTTAGCTTCACGGCATATTTTTACTGTTAGTTAATTTACCGGAAACAACTTATCGAAACAATGATATTATTGGAAAATTCTGTTGTTCTCTGATGGTACCATAATAGTGAGATACGGAATGAGCCATGTATTGCCAAGTTGCGACATTATTATTTATTGATAATTGTCTTCGTCACGTATTTAGTGTTACCGGCTACGGTATTTACATTATACAATGCCTCTAGCCGCGGCTCCGTCTGTGTGGTACTCGTATATTGATAAACAAATCGCGCTCTGAAAAGTATGAAACAAGTAATAGTACATTACTGCAGAATCCAGTAAGTAAGACTTCCTGGCCAAGTATGAGTTAACCGGACCGAACCGCAGGTGAGGTCCGGTTATATACGAGGCCAGGATGTCTTTCTTACTGGTTGAGGCTTGTATAATGCTTTTCTCAAAAATTAAATAAAGTTTAACAACAAATTCGTTTAATTAATATTTAAGGTTACATTCATATTAGGGCAATTACTGATAGATATTGTGATTGATTTACCGGCGGCATTTATTTATATTTTCTCAAACATTCTTGGAAATTTGAGCATTATTTTGACAACCTTCTTCGAGAAAAATCTAAATTGCAGTACAGATCAAATACATGAGAGCAGCGGCCGGCAAAAGTTGTATGAAAATCCATATCTGCCGTGTGTAGCGGCCAAATAAATTACATAGTAAACTCATATCTGTCGTGTAATTAAAAATGGAACGAACTTTTTCACCGAAACATGGCAACCAAGGAGGTAAATTATAAAAGGTTTTATTTAAATTTCGAACTGGCTTGCTAATAGAAAGCTGTTTATTGAAAACAAAACAAATGAACATTTTAAGGCTTAGCAGGCACTGCGATTTTATTTGCGCGGTTTTATGTAGTTTTTTACCGCAATGCGTGCAGCTTCATACAATTCCATAGGCCGCAGAATGGGCGAAAAATCGCGCGAATAAAAAGGCCTAACGCGGGCATAATTATTTTTGTTCGTTGTTCGTCATTGATTTTTAAAAGTAAATGGTTTGGTTCGGTTTTCAGATATCGGTATTAGTAGTACAGTTATATTAGATATAGTTTTTGTAATATCGGTTATTTTGATATTGATATCGATATGATATGATATCTAACACATATCCGATATAAGTTACGTTTTGATATATCGGACCTATCCCTACTACTGTCCAGTAAGTAAATTACATACTTACTTACTGGACAGTTGTGAATAAGTCTCCGGTAGAATTCACTTTCTGGAGACTTTTTAGAGATGTTATGGCAATATTACATACCATTTTTGAGAAAATATTCTTAGGGGCTTAATATCTTACTAGCGGTTTGCGAACGGCTGTGGGAGGAGCGAGCGCGCTGCAATTTCGTCGCGAACACGCCGCAGCTGCACAGCGAGGACGTCGCGGACGTGTGGCAAATACGCAACGTTTTTGTGATGTGTTTGTAGCGAGTTAACGACGTACCACGACGTACACTCAGTAACAACATGGATTCCGACGAGGAAACACTGCTGTTGGCTTTGATACTTCGAAGAAGACTGAGTTCGCTGCGCATGCGCGGCATGTTCGTTGAGCGCCCGTAACGTATTCGTTGCGCGCCCGCAAAGCTTTGAGGACGCTTGCAATCCGCTAGTATGACAAGTATGGCATGAATATCGGCATATCGGAATCTCGTAATATCGGAATCACGGGTCGATATTACCGATATTTCAATTCCGATACTGTGTGATCCAATATCATATAAAATATTTTAGCTACTTGTGAACCGTCTAGCGAGAAACCGCGGTTGAGCCCGTTGACTATGGTGATTAGCAAAGGTCGGATAATCTTTTTACTAACCGGGCTTTTATTTACATAAACTTCACTTCATGAATAAATAATATGTGCCTTCCCGTTTGCCCTGCTTTAAAGTCACGAAATTGCTAAAAATGCTATCTTTAAGAGTACAAGTAAATATTCAGTTTCATAGAACCGTTGTAGCGATGATATTTTCATTGAATAATGCTTAGGTTACGGGAATCCGCTGGATTTAAGACGTACGGGATCGGCTAATGTGACGATAATTATGGTAGCTAATGTTTAGCAGTGGCCGTCTGTCGGCTGAAAGGACGATGACGATGATGATGAAGGCTTAGATAGTTTTTCATAATATTGAGAGGGCTGTTTTAGAACGAGTACCTATCCTTGTTAAACTTTATTTCAAATTCAAGTGTAACTTACTTGGAAATTTAAATAAATTAAAGCTTAATATTTTTCAGTCTTCTGCTTCATCATTCATCATTTCAGCCAAAAGACGTCCACTGCTGAATATAAGCTTCCCCCAGGACGCGTTATTAATACTCACTACACTTATTGGCACTACTTTCAGATTGACCGATAAACGTTTATTTTCTGTTTTATCCTTTTTAAGAAAGTCATGTCTTATATTCTTTCTTGGGAACAAATGTACAATTTAGGTGAATAAGCGCCATATTACCTAGTCACTGGTGATTAGAGTCAGACAATAGAAAATCCAATTATGTCGCGGCAGGGACCGAAACCGGTATGAATAATACCGGTATGTTTCGGTTAGTTACAGGTATTTTAAAAGGTTACCTTAATTTTTAAATATTAAAAACAACCTTTATTAATACCGGTTACCGAAATAAAAATTACCTCTATCTTACACGTGCCGTCCGTCGGCATTAGTCAAAATATTAAAGGGCGCGCATCGCCTGTGTGTGTGTCAAAGAGTCGAGTCTACACGCGCGCGCCGGCGAACGCCGACCAATCACGGCTCTGGCTGGCACGGCGACGTGTCTCTCAGTTTGCTAGCGAAGCGTGTGTTGGTCGTGTTGGATAGTTGGATAGTTTTGTTGGCTTGGTAAATTATAGATAAAACATATTATTAATATACTTAGAAATGGGCAGAAAGCAAAAAAAATGTGTCACACACCGTTTAGTCGATACATAAAATAAGCTATTTTGTGCAATTGTCATATTATTTGTAAGCAAATATACCTTTAGAACTAACATAATCTAAATATTTATGGATGAACAGTAATTTCTAATGTTTCTACATGCCCTGACTATAATAACTTTTGCTAATCAGTTTTTTTTACTTGTGTAAATAGTAATCTGTGGAAAATGTAGTGCGAAGTATATTTTTTTTATTCACATTTTTAAGACACTTTGTATATTTTTAGTACACTACTGTTAGTTTTCCCTACAAAAATAAATAAATACAAATTTCGCGTTTAGCGTTCTGATTGGTAGGTACCGCTGAGAAACTACCAATCTGAACGCTGTATTTGCATAAACTGAGTTTAGTTGAACGAATCGCGCGCGTACATTTGGCATTCTTCATTGTATCGTTCGCAGTGCTGTGTCTTGTTTTTTTTATTTTGTCTGTGGCTGTGGCTAACGTTAAATTTAATTTAATTAAATTGATTTAATTTATGCTTTCGGGCAAATGAAGGTAGTCAAACAGAACACAGAGCGTGGCTAACAATTGTGCATCGGTCATGGCCAGATCTTAGAATTGATCATTTTATGAAGATGTTCGGCCATTACATGAAATAGAACATCGAACGCTCATGTTGTGGTTAGACGCACGACTACTTCATGATGTGGCTAAATATTTGTGATCTTAATTAATTTTCCGGTCTTGATAGGAGTGGGTGTATTATGGGCATTCAACATCACCTTGGTTTTGTCCATGTTCATCCTAAGACCCACTATTTTGGAAGCTCTACTGAGGTCATCGAGCATTGTACTGAGGTCCTCCATGGTCTCAGCCATAACCACTAAATCGTCGGCAAACCGAAGGTGTGTGATGTACTCACCATTGACGTTGATGCCTAGCCCTCTCAAGTCCAGAACCTTGAAGACATCCTTCAGTGCAGCGGTGAATAGTTTTGGAGATATGACATCTCCCTGTCTAACACCTCGCTGAAGAAGGACGGGTTTCGAGGTCTGATCCTGAAATCGAACTGTCATGGTGGCGTTTTTGTATAAACACTTCAACACATCGATGTACCGGTAGTCAATTTGGCACCGTTGGAGAGACTAAAATACAGTCCGTCTCGATCGAATCGAAGTCTTTCTCGTAGTCCACAAACGCTAAACAAAGAGGCAGGTTGTACTCTTCGGCCTTCTGTATTACCTGCCGCAGCGTATGTATGTGGTCTATGGTGCTGAAGCCTTTACGGAATCCGGCTTGTTCGGGAGGCTGGAAATCGTCAAACTTGCGCTTGAGACGATTCGTGATGGCTCTTGAAAACAGCTTGTAGACATGACTAAGAAATGAGATGGGCCTATAGTTTTTCAGTAGGGCATTGTCGTCCTTCTTGAAGAAGAGTACCATCACACCCCAGCACCATACCTGTGGCGTTTTCTCCCAAGTATGAAGGAATCAAACAGCTTCTGAAGGGCCTACTACTGGTTCTCCACTCGCTTTCAGGAGTTCGGCCGTAATTCCGTCATCACCCGGTGTCTTGTTGTTCTTAAGCTGTTTCGGAGCCATCCTTATCTAATATAGGCTGACGTCCGTAATGTCTTTGGATAGTATCGGGTCAATCTAGCTCTAGGATCATTTGCTAGATTCGCGACGGGTTTACTGGTTGACGTGTACAACTGCCCATAGAATCTCTCGATCTTCCTCAGAAGCTCCGGTTTGGCGGATACGATACTGCAATCATCGGTCTTCAGTTTCGTAAGCTGGCGCTGCCCAATTGACCAGTAGACAGATCTCTTGCATAGACCTTGGAGCCCTTATGCCGCTCAATCGCGTCTTAATACTTTCGGCATGAAAGCGGTGGAGGTCGTTTTTCAAGCACTTTGAGATCCGTCTATTTAGCTGCCGGTATTTCAACGCATCGTCTGAAGACTGCAAGATCATCTCACGCCTCTCTTTCATGAGCTTAAGAGTAGGATCAGAGAGCATTTTGTTCCTATCTGTACGGCGGGCCTAGAAAACTTAGACCCGACCGCATGGACAGCTTCCACAAACCTATCGCTGTATTCGTCCATGGAGCCCCCTAGGCACTTGAAACGATTCTGGAGTTCGAGCTGAAAAGTGTCGGGGTTTTGGATCTGGATCTGTGCTGGACGGAGCGTAAACTTCATCAGTCGAGACCTTTCAAGCTTGGTATTAATGTTCAATGTGCCTCTTACCATGCGGTGATCGCGACCGGTTTTCACCGAATTGATCTTGTATCTGACATTTTTGAACATTTGCTTCCTGGTTGACATGATGAAGAAGATCAGAAATCATATACTACTTTTTTATTTAGTTTTGTCAAGCTTTGGCACCTAAGCCCAAATATTAAAACGCTACTCAATTTTAAGTTAAGTCTCTTGCTGTCTCTATCACTCTAAGTCAAAGTGACTGTATCACCACGAGACTTAAGCCCTATTTATAAGATGCATGTTTATTATTGCCTGTAGCAATAAACTTCGTATAAATAGGGCTTCAGCGGCATCTCGACATCAAGTGGCGTTTGAATATTTGGCCAGAAGTCCTGTAATAATAAACATATTATGACTAATTTGCACAAAGGTTTCGCCATCTTGTCATCTTCCATACTTTGTACTGAGTTTGGCACGTTTCCGTTATCTTTCATTTGTTTTGATGAATTATCAGAAGATAAATCTGGGGCAGAGGCAATTGAATTTAATTGGAGTAGATGCATCTGGATCCAAAGTAGTAGATATCTGCATCAGTGGTTTATTTGAAGTTTCCATATTCTTTACTTCATCAGCAGAATGGATAACAAAATAACATCAGTTTTCGTATAACCGGAGTCACACTTTTTTTTTGTTGGCGTTTTTTGGCAATACTATCCTCGTAGTTCAGACTGTTCCATAGACTTAATAAGTAGTATGGACTCGAAATACCTACAAAAAAAACGTGCCTACCTAAACCTTAAAATGGCACTTAAAATGGCTGTCGATGCTATGGTTGTGTTAATCACGGAACACACACACATTAATAATACAAAAAGTAAACAACCATTTGACAGCAGGACTACCACGAACACAACCACAAATTTCGGCAATTAATATCGGCAATTAATATGGCACGTACTGACAGCTGTCACTACGTCATAACAAAATGTTGCCATAATGAGCAACAACTGAAATATGGTTGTCTCTTTTGTTAAATACGATTACTACATTAGAAGAAATGAGACAAAATGATGTTTCACATTCTGTATCGTATTTCACTCATATTTGTATAAGCTAATGTATGTATAGAATAATAGGGCGCCTCCATGTTTTTACTAGCTCAATGGACTGTTCACTATAACTTGTCCCTTGCCTTCATGTTGGCACCATGGCTTGCCAAGCTTAGGCAGATTATAGCAGGTGCTTTTTTCGACAGTAGCAGTTGCTTCTGTCAACAGCTGCGGTTGCCTCTGTTGACAGTTGAAGTTCGCTTAGTAGACACAAATTGCTGCTCGTCAGTTTGACGCCTTAGTTTCAATATTTAAACTTATTGTATTAATATTAACAGTGATACCAATCGCTTCACGGGACAAGTTATAATGGACGCACTGTATGTATTCACAAAAAACCGTAACCTAACCCATTTCGAACACTTCATGATAATATTTTAATACAAAAAATGTAGGTACTCTGCTAGCGCGCTCAAACAAATTTTAAGCAAAAAGATAAGCGCTTTGTTTACGAGGTAGTGCTGCCCTCTTGTAGAAAAACGGGCGTATACGTTTCTCCGCAAGTTAAATAAACAAACTACCGACTTGATTTCTATGATGAGAGAAAAAGATAACCAAATGGTATTTTACCAATTTACAATTTAATATTATCTGACTATCTTAACCTTTGTCCATTTCCTTTTTTACTTTAACTCAAATACGCCGCAAAAAGGCGTACTAAATTAACGTAAACAGGACTTGTGTGTGTGTAGTACATGTGTGTGCAGACGCACACACATGTACTACAGCACGCACGACGATCTCCCTGGTAATGTATTTTCTAACGCCAAAAAATTGTCGGCATTGCGATATTCTGTTTCTTTCTAATCAAGGTCTTTTTTAGGTAACCGGTATTAAAACGGTAACCTAAATAAAGGTAACCTGTTTCTTCTTCTTGGGTTACCCAGATAGCGGTTACCTAAATCGTAGAGGTTACCAAAATTCTTCGATACCGGTACCGTAATTTATAAGGGTTTTCGGTCCCTGTGTCGCGGCATGTAAATGTTTTTTATTGCTCTCAATCCACCTTAATATCTACTGAATTTGAGCAATAAACAAAAATAAATGTACGATGTTTAACGAAAGTGCGCAATTCCTATATTGAGATCTAATATCGTAAAACGATATCGGAAATGAAAATCTTCCGATATTACATGCCCTAATGACAAGGCCGTTAGAGGATAGACTTGGTAATAGTCCTTTTTGCTTCGCCATAGTCGGGTAAAAAAGTAGCCTCTACAGATCCTAGGCTATATCTTCGTTAAATTTCATCAAGCATTTAGCGGCTTTGGCTTGAAAAGGTGACTAATAAACAGTCAGACAGGCGTTGACTACTTTCGAATTTATAATATTAGCAAGGATTTTGGTGCCTGCCTGGGGAAATGAGAATCTCTGACCACCTACATCCATTGTAAGAATATGGTCAGATTATGCTTTCACTAATATTCGAAGGGCTGTAGAAAATATGGGTTCTCCAATTCAGTAAACCTATAAGGTTAGAGCTACATCTCGCTCCTAATCTTATAATTCCATCCTACTGCGTTTATTTACATGATTATCGCATTTTTCCATTCAATTTATTACGGTTTCTTTTTCCTTATTAAGTTTCACCTGTTTCATAAATATTCATGAAGCTTCTATACATATAACTTATTGTAACAATCGTGAAGTATTTACGTCACAAACTCGATTAACTTTCGTTTTGAGAGCGGTGTCCGCGTCACATTCAGCCTTACTTATCCTTTATGCGGGCGAAGCTTGTTTATGTGTAAAGTAATTCATAAAATAATCTAGTTAATTCTCGCCCACGTGTGGGAAAATTAATGTAATACAACAAAGGCAATTAGCAGCCTTATTGGATACGAACTCGGCAAGGCAAAGGATTTGATCCTATTTATCGACCAATCACGTGCGAGAAGAAAGACGCGATGTGGATTTCCTTCTATGTGATTGGTCGATTGATGAGGTCATATCGTTTACCTTGCCGAATTCACTTACGCAATAAGGCTGCATCACTCTCCTTCGGTTTTCCGACGATACAGTGGTCATGGCTGAGACTATGGAGGACCTCAGTACAATGCTCGATGACCTCAGTAGAGCTTCCAAAAGAGTGGGTCTTAAAATGGACATGGACAAAACCAAGGTCATGGTGAATGCCCATGTAACACCCACTCTTATCAAGGTCGGAGACTACACTCGAAGTTGTGGATGACTATTTCTACCTGGGGAAAACGATCCAGTTGGGTAGGGTCAACTTCGAGAAAGAGGTCAACCGTCGAATACAACTCGGCTGGGCAGCGTTTGTGAAGTTGCGCGGTATCTTCATGTCCAACTTAACACAGTGTCTCAAGACGAAAGTCTATGACCAGTGAGTGTTGCCAGTGATGACCTAAGGCTCTGAGACGTGGTCGCTCACAATGGGCCTCATCAGAAAGCTTGCAGTCACCCAAAAGGCCATGGAGAGGGCTATTTTCGGAGTTTCCTTGCGTGATCGAATCAGAAATGTAGAGATCCACAAGTGAACCAGGGTTAAAGGTTCTGGAGCGGCACCAGGTGGATCTATGACCTGGTGAAGGTTGCGTGGAACCGCTGGATGCGGGACGCTCGGGGCCGGTCAATCTGGCGACGCTTGCGGAGGCCTATGTCCAGCAGTGGACGTCTTTCGCCTGATATGATGATGCTGATGATTTTACTTTAAGGACACGGTCAACTCAGTTGTTCGTTTTCGCTGTCAGCGTTGTCATAAATGACAACTTGGTGCGTGGCCAATGTGTATTTTAGTACAAATACGCGTAAATCGTGATGTTAGTGACATTAAGGCAGCCTTGATCTGCAAAAACATTAAAATGGTAATTTCACCAAAAAACTGGACAAAGCTGTAGAATCATTACGATTGCCGCCAAGGCAAATAGTTAGGGCTCTATAATATAAGATATAAGATGTAAGATGTTTATAGCACTAGCTGTGCCCGCGACTTCGTTCGCGTGGTTGTCGAAAACTAAAATTAATCCAAAACTTTTCTTTTGCCCGCGGGAGCGCTTTCGTGCCCGTGTATTACGTACACGTGCACGTGCAGTAGATATGGGCAGGCGTGTGTGCAAAGCCTTAATTACATGTGTTGTGATATTTTACTTCTTAAACACTTATAATTCCTATATATTTTGAAATATTGATCCGATTGCGATGAAACAAAAACTAAGAAATACTTAAATTTACGCACAATTTTTATATATAAAAGTTATCTACATTAGTTTCGTATATTTTACGTGATGCATGCACAACTAAACAGAAAAGGTAGCCAAAAATGCTAGAACTTGGTTCTGTTGGTTATACTTTAACATCCTGGATATTTTTTTTTGGAAATATTTACAATGAATAAAAGCAATGAATAATCCAAAGGTAGAGAAAAGTTATTGTCCATTTTATAACGCCCACATACGAACGCGACCGCGACGACGTACCAACATAATGAAACTTGATTGTTAAATTGTCGGTGTTGTAACATTGGTTTTCGACGTCTAATCCCGGAAATGAAACGTAAATAAACCAATACGGATTACACACAACACAATTGGTACTAGCTGCGAATATGACTGTGCTATAACTTCGCTGTGTCGATGATGGCGAACATATTTACAATGATAAGGTTAGCACAGACGCAGTATAGTCCCCGGCATGTAACTTGGCAAGGTTTGGGCGTTGTGGGGTTAAGTTCGCGTATAGTGTGTGAACTGACCGACCACCATAAAGAGCGTACGGAACGTGGGACGCGACGCGATTGGTCAGTCGTTCCCTGTGGCAACTGACCAACCAATCGCGCGCTCGGAACGTTGCTAAATATTCCCCGCGTACCGCTTACTAACCAATGATACCTAAAAACGACTTGTGCGCATCTAACGACTCTTACCAAGTTATGCCGCTTCCACACGCTTGGCGAACAATGACGGACAGCAAACAAGAAACAACTGACACGAACTTGTGGATGGGTGTTTGATTGTGTTCGCCTGTTTTTGTCTTTGTTCGCCAAACGTGTTTGCTATGAATCCACACGCTTGTTCAGTTTAGTGACTAAACTGAACAAGTGTGTGCTAAACTTTAGTAGTTCGCGCGAGCTTGCGGGTGGCAGACGGAGTTAATAGTGGTGGTCAAATTTACGAATCGTGACATTTTATGTATCCTAAGCTAAATTGTAAGGAAAAATTAGGAGTTTAACCCGAAAGTAGTCGCTGCCACAACAAGCTCGTCGTCCGCCATGTTTGCCAATCCGGAATAGACTAGCATGTTCGCCAAACATGTGGATGCCGTGTTTGTGTTGGGTGTTTGTGGTCAGTGTTCGGCACGTGTTTGCTGTTCGCCCTGTTTGTGGCAAACAGCAAGCTTGTGGAGGCGGCATTACCTGCCGACAACTATTGCTACGCTACTGAATTGTCGGTTCCAAGTTCCAAAGTTAGTCATTCTGTACGAGTGCGGATGTTTGATACCCGACATTCATTGTTTCTTTTCGCACCGTAAAAATACCGCAGATATTTATCAACTGTGGCTCACAATGACATAACTTTGTACGACTTCAACTTACATTAATTAACAAAATAACGTAGAAACTTCTCGATTTACTAGTTAATAACAAACATTACATAACTTGCACATTTAAGAGCTGCTTCTATCTGCGATCACGTCAATATAGTTGTACATAATTACTAATAGGTAGTTGTTGGTTTGTGATGCTATTTTCCTTAAGAATAAGAAAAACACTGGCACACACAGGCACAAAACTATTTAGAATGTCAAAAGCAGTAAACCATCAAAGCGTGCAACCACATGCAAACTAAAACAACCTCGCATCCAGCACGAGAGTTATACTCCATTCACACGGACAGTGTTTCTTACAGGTACTCCGGGGTGGCTTTGCCCCCCCGGAGAAGCCTTACTGCCCCCCCGGGGCGTTTGGAACTTAATCAATAGCAATAAGTTGCCGCTCGCTCACTTTCACGCGTCTACAGCAGATTTACGTGAAGTGGCACTCAATCAGCCAATCAGGAATTGAGTAGTGCATGACATATTAAAGTAGCCAATCAGAAACCAGAATAGCGCCTACAAAGAACGACACACTTTCGAGAATATCTCCATCCCTTTTCCTCTAACGACATCCCATAAGGCTCTCTCACTCTAAACAGATGTTTACAGATAGTAATCTCGCGAAATTTTGTAGAATCAAAATTATAGCTGTGTCCTTATCGTTATGTGTACGCAAGAAAAAAGGCACGAAGAATAAGATTTTTGTAAAGAATAATATTCTTCGTGGCTTTTTACAATGTTACTTTGACAATTTTGGTTCAGCTTTCAGCATGTTTTATTCATTAATAATAATTGGAATTGATTTTAAATATTACTTTGGTTTCTTTATTTACTTCGTCCCCCCCAGATCTATTAAACGCCCCCCTGGAGAATTTTGCCTGAAAGAAACACTGCACACGGACACATCTGTTTCCCTACCGGGTCGGTTTATTCAGGATCCGGTTTAGTGACAACAGTATTTCGATATATGAGTTCACACATGCATTCGATGTCAAGATCCGGCAAAAAACCGAGTAAAGTTCACATCCGATTTGCCACAAACCGATCCGGCCGTACTGCAAAATGCATGCTCCGGTTTCGATACATGCGTTCACATGAGCATAGATTCGGTTTATTGCAGAATACCGCAAAAGGTTTCACCACTCTGAAAAATATTATCAATTGTAGATATAATCATTCTAAAGGTGATTATTTCATATATCCATTCTGATAGACTAGCATCTTGTAACAGAACATCGAGCATTCACCGTTATTGAATTTGTCGAACTGAACAACGAACAGAGCTATATAAAGTCAAACATCGCGAATATTTTCACGATCATACTAGCAAACGCGCTCTAGTAAATGCTCGTCATAATTTTTTTCTTAATGAAATATTTAGACTTATGAGCCATATTAAAAAAAAGAGTGATAGAAGATGGTGTCAAACTAATCTGTTTCTTCTTAGAAATGGAAGTGGTGGACAATTAGTAGCAGAGTTAAAACTACAAGAAATAAGCGTACACTAGAAACTTTCTTTCGGCCGCGGCAAAAGCACGAAGCAAATTTACTGTCGTTTCGCTATAATGATCGCTAGAATGCTCGCTAAAACAATCCTGTTTATTTTAACATTCGCTAGAATGCTCATTACAAGTGCATGCTCATTACAAGTGCATGCTCATTACAAGTGCATGCTCATTACAAGTGCATGCTCAAGTCAATCAGCGGCTTTAAGTAGTTAAACAAAATATGTTGATCCTTTCTCAATTGGCCCAAAAGAGTTTTAAAAGTCTGTTGACCGTCTTCTTACAATTGGATATAACCAAAATATTTTGCCACGACCCCTCTGATGGCGATAATATCAGTATATTATAGCAAGACTCTTCACGTCCATCGCTTCCTAATGGCAGTAGCCAGTGAGAAACTGTGCGCTTTCCTGCAAAAAACCGGATGGTGTGTTCACACGGGCTCCCGTTTACAGGACTGTAGGATACGGCAACGGAAAGTGTGCCGTGTGAACACAGCATTCGGTTTTGAAATAAGATCGGTCCGATCCGGTATAAATAAGATCCGGCAAAACTTGACGCCATTTGAACTTTGAACGCACTATGAACAGTAGAAACACCGAACTTCATTTTTTTTTCTAGGGTTTCTAATTTTGAAGGAGAGTCAAGCTTCTCGTGTTTTTTTTTTATTTAGAACAAAAATACATATTTATTTGTTGATAAAAACAATTATTTGTTTAAAGATACTTAATTATGATATTAAATCAATTTTATTAATCTAGTTTAAATTGTGAATATTCACTAAATAATATACCTCTTTGCTCGGATTAAAAAAGAAACGCTAGCTCTCACCTCGTTCTGTTCCATAGGAATTGGACTACGTTTACTAATAAGTTATGGAAAAAAATACCGGGCAAGTGCGAGTCGGACTCGCGCATTTAGGGTTCCGTACCATAATCGCAAAAAAACGGCAAATAATCACGTATGTTGTATGGGCCCCACTTAAATATTTATTTCTTGTTATAGCGGCATCAGAAATACATCATCTTTGAAAATGTCAACTGTCTAGCTATCACGTTTCATGAGATACAGCCTGGTGACAGACGGCCAGACAGAAGGACCGCGGAGTCTTAGTAATAGGGTCCCGTTTTTACCCTTTGGGTACATAACCCTAAAAAAGTAATTCTCAAGATATAAGGCAAGAAATGAATAAATGGCTGGCCTCCACCATATCTTCATGAGTACGATATACACTTCATATAGTAGATACCTAATAAAAACGGCTGGCGTGTTGAAGAAAAGTTTTTGAAACAAAATCTTAATGCTTAAGTTTCACGGAAAATCCTAACAACAGTAATGACTGCGGGTCGCTCAGCCTTATTAAGATGTATAATAAAGAAACAATAGCAAGAGATTGTGATCAAATAATGAAACCAGGTACAAAACAGACACAGCATGGCATTACGGATTACCACGGTTTTTACGTAGGTCGATACGTACGTACTTTTCACACTATTATCCTTGAATTGACTAGCAGTAGGCGGAAATGTTTAAAATTGTATACAAGTACATTATACCTACTGAGGGACCATCGCTGAAATGTTTAAAAGAAAAACTGCTGTTACATGTGTCGGTTTATGCGAACATAATGTACTATCTACTGAACAGCTGGTTTTCGCAATTTCAGGGTTAATCATAATAATGAATTCCAAGACTCCTTCAAGGCTATGCTTGTGCATAGGCATTAGAGCTACTACTTACCAATAAGTAGCGAGCCACCCCTGCTTCGCACGAAACGGAGTGGAATTCCCTGCCGGAGTCTTTGTTCCCTAATATAGCTACAACCTTGGGGTCTTTAAGTCAAGAGTGAATAGGTTACTTCTTGGCAAGCATGCTTCACCCAAGACCATACCATCATGCGAGATAGTGGTCAAACGCGAGATAAAAGAAAAAAAATGATGAAATGAATGAGGATAGATCAAAACCCATGATGAACTCTTTTTATCATTTCCCTACCCAATTATTGTATTGTATCAAAATCTGTTGCGTGGTTAAGAAGTAAACGGCGAAACAGACGGGTAGACAACGACTTTGTTTTATAATTTTTTGAGATACCTGTACAAGTAGGTGTATACTTAGGAGAAACGATGATACTCGTACGCTTGAAGAAAACATCATTTTCCTTTCGTCTAAGTTTAGGTTTTAAGAACATATAGAAATAGACCATTCAACAGAGCTAGGTACTAGATAAACTTCTATAGCGTTTTTATTTAACCATCTTTTGAAGTCATACATGATAGATGATTGAATATCAGGACCACCTTCGGTCAAACCACAGCAAGACAAACCAATCAATGCAAAGAAAATTATACAGACTTAATTATCTGTTGACTGGCAGAACCTTCAATTCTGCAATATGTAATTATTTTGTACCGATGAATGTCGCCTACTGGCATCGATCGATAGCTTGCGCGCGCGCATGCCATACAGTGCCGCAACGAATGTATGATGGACGATAAAGTATTATAGAAAGGATTTGTTATGCCTCCGCTGCACACATACAAAGAAAATTATTGATTGTAGCGCTGGAGTTTTTGCCATTTGCGCTCAATTTAATATTCGCAAGAAGCAAACGAGCGGTTTTACGATGTAATTTAAGATGTATCGAACGTGATTTTATGGATCGTGCACTGCGTAAGTTACTTCGTTCTTCGTCTTCGTTCATAGTTATCATCTTCCTACCCTTTTCGTATGTTACTTGGGGTTGGCGCAACACGTTTTCTTCAATACCGTACTGTCCCCTATCACGCCTTTTATTTCTATCATCTTTTCTTTGGCTTTCCTCTCCCTATCCATCCATCCACATTTATATTCATAACTCTTTTAGTAACATGCGTGTCATCCCTCCTCATCACATGACCATACCAGGACAAACGGTTACCTTTCAACTTTTGCGCTCGTAAATAGTACAGTACTTTATAAAAATACAAATAGTAGATTATTGCATCGAGCACAAAGTAATTTATTATTGCACCGAGTGCCTGTTAGCGAGGGCTCTAATCTAACAGGCACGAGGGCAATATAAATTACTTAAGGCGAGTTGCATAATCTGCTTTTCTTTCAACTATTACCTATAGGAATAGTAGATAAAAGAAACTCATATCAAACAGTTAAAATAGAAGTTTCTATAACACTGTCGGCTTCATTTAGAATGTTTTGTGTCGCTAGATGATTCTATTTTAATTCGAAGCCGAAGCACTCAAAAACAGATAGTATCACACTTTATCGTTTCCAAAAATATTGTCAAGCAAAATTAACAAAGTTCCCGCCAAATCACTTTTTTAAATTTCTTTCATTTTTAAATTAGAGTTAGCAGCAATCATTTTTAAATTTGGAACAAGTAGGATAGAAACGAATAATACGTACGTAAAAAAAAAAGTATTGATATCGGCTGGCTGAATAGAGCTAATCCATTGAGATTGGCACCTTTTGGTGCGATTAAAAAATAAACTGTGCAATAATGAAATTTCATACATTTTTATTGCTCCAGAGCATTAAAGACTCGCTTTGTACTGAGTTTTTAGTGTGATTGTGATGAAATTAAAGCATAGTTGAAAGAAAAATCTTTTATTTCATCTGAGTGAGCAACAAGATAATGGGAAAAGTTTTAGAGTGAAAAACAGGGTCAATTCATGACAGTGGTAAAATATGACTAGACGTTATAATGCTGTTCGTTCCCGCGTAAATAATGTAGTCTTTGCTGAGAACTTTCAGAAAATCATCCAGCTGCTCCCTGAATCTTATGATCTTTACTTAACTGATAATTTCAATTAACTGCATTACCAGTTCCACATTTGCAAACGCCGCTGTATTTTCAAGCATGCTATGACTCATCTCTGAAAAAAATTCTACCCTACAGGAAAACCATTCGGAATGTTAATTTGCACTACGTTTCGAGCTACACTTTTTTGCACGACATGTTTTCGCTAACTCCTTGTCACTGTCTAGTAGGCCCTCTTGTATTCATATTAAGGTTCCTCTAGTCAACGGCATAAACTGTTTTGTGCGCGGGGTTAAAATGCATGCTGACTCATCCGACAACACGTGCGAAAGAGATTGATGCTGTGATGACCAGTAAGAAGCTAGTTCTCGTAAGAATTAGCACTTTTGCAAATTTGTAGCAAAATGGATGATGATTTAGGACGAAAACGAGCGCGTGAAATTTTATGAACAGACCTTTGGGAGTCTAGATATCATGAAAAAACTACTAAATGTATATTTTCGAAATAAAATTACTTGCATTGTTGAATTAATAATCTATCCCGGTATGGAGGCCGTTTTGCAATTTTCCTTCTTCGTATGGTATTTATTTCCGCCCACAGATGCGTTAAAATTAGTATTGAAATATGGAACTTTCGACGCTCATAACTTTCAAATATTGTAAGTATTTTTTACTTTTCTGTTTCCATACAGGGCTATATAATGATGAGGCAAATTGATATAATTTTTTATTTTGAACTTACACCGTCAAACATTGGAGTAATCGCCAAACTACGTTACTATGGAAGAATTTTCGACTACTGTAACCTTAATACTAATATTATAAATGCCAAAGTGAGTTTGTCTGTTAAGTTTTCACGTCTAAACTGATTATCGGATTTCGATGAAATACGGCACCAAAATGTGAGTTAAGATGGTTTTCCATGCAGGTGTCGAAATGTTCGTAAATATTTGTGAAACTTCTGCATGACACAACATCAATGACTTAAGTAATTTAGTCACTGGTCTTTAATATTGTGTCATACAATAATTCCACGTTAATTATGATCGTTTCACATTCAAGCCATACTTTTGTGCCATGATGTAGGATTTGTAGAGATCGTAGATTTTTTTAGAGGTTAAGGGACCTTACTCTAACATGTCACAACAATCATGGTAACACTATGAGAGAGAGAGACGGAGCTCTACAGGACGAAGAGCACTAGTTTACAGCGGAATCATGATGGCGTTGAAATGTTATGGTACGGCCCCTGATAACTTTTTAACTGATTTGCTGTTATGCGTTATAACATAACGATTCCAACGGCATAACTTTAAAACAGCACCCTTGGATGGTTTAGGAGATATCGTCATTTTAATGACAACACCCAGAAGTACGCCACGGTTGCGACGACCGCCCAAAAATGGCCGTGCCAGACAAAGGGTTATGAGTCTTGGCAATCTATTTACAAGAAGCATTAGTATTATTAGTTTTTTTGGTAGATCATTCTTTTCTCGACTAGATGTCAGCTTCTAGGTGGTCTGGATGAAGCTGAATAACAGTATTTTACACAGATTGACAGCTACGAACACAAACACAAACATTGGTAAGACTGTCAACCTTTCAGGCATTGAAATCAAACTTCTTCAACCTTTCTTCTTTACTGTCCGGGCAGCGACTGTCGTTAGAAATGTAGTAAAATCAAAAAACCTTTTTAACAAAAAAGAAAATACCTAAGAAATAAGAACCCGAAAAGAAAAAATAAAAAAATCTTTTGGTCTTTGAGTTGGCGTCAAACAAACAAACATGCAACTTAATAACCTAAACCATAGAATGATTGTAGCTTGGTTGATCTTTGTTGATGGTTTGTTTGGCGCCGCCTCAAAATTCTAGACCTCTTTATTTTTTGCTTTTCAGTTCCTTATTTCGTCAGTTAATTTTTTTGATAAATATCAATGATATTCAAATAAACAGATATGTTATGAGCGTGCGCATTGTGAAGACTCGAATAGGTCACAATTGTGAACTTTAAGTCTTTAGTTTATGTCACGCATGGCGAAGAGCGATACGCTTTGTAGAAACAAAAACAAAATAAAAAAATGCCAGCGTGTGTATTTAGAAATTGTACCAATTATGATACCAAAGTACATAAAACAGAAGGGATCTCATACCGTATGTAAGTACGCAATACGCCTCAATTTACTAATTTATTTAATTTTTCCCTAATATTCTGATATTTGGAGGTTAGAAAAACATAACAACATTGGGGTCAGAATAATGTTTGTTTACATTCACACGCAAGTGACAAACACTAGCTGTCTCTTTTTTTCTTGTTGGTTGTTCACAATTATGATCTATTCGAGTCTTCACAATGCGCACGCTCATAACATATCTGTTTATTTGAATATCATTGAAGCCATCCCTTTCGACTTGTATTGAATTGTTTTGTATAACGAATCTGTTTATTTGAATATCATTGATAAAAATATTGGTTTTCGCTTTTCATTTAATTTAATTTCAACAGAATCGGTTCACAGTTAAAAATTCAGTGGGAAAATTATCAATAAATCCTTTGTTCTACCTTTAGAGATGGATTTTTTTAAAATTTAAATTGTATCTATTTTGAGGTACCTATACTCAAACTCATACGATTAAAAAAAAGAATTTTTGAGCTCGGACGATCCTATAAAAAGTTATGCTTGGTCATACAGTAATATATGTCCAAATGAGAACCTCCTCCATTTTTTTCGGCGGTCAATAAGCAAACATAATATTTCAAGATTTTGGGATGTGGTCAGTGATTCTTATAATACTATGTTTATAAGTCATTAATGTTGACTAATTTCGGATTGATCGACATTAATTACCTATTGATAATTATTTTCTATATTTTCGGAGCGTTGTCTTTTCATTTGTTATTGCAGCTGTACAATTAAGAAATCAAAATAATAGGTACGATAGTTAATTCTAATGAATACCGTTATTGTTGTTATTATTACTATCATAATTTGTATATTCCTAACCATTTTTGGGTAGGCCAAAGGCCGCAGTGCCACAGTGCCTTCAGATCGAAACGGACAGCATGATAGGTATACTAGTATTTCCAGCGGCTTCACTCACCTTGCATTTGCCGGTACAAAAAGTAACTAAATATAACACTCGGCGATAGCTGTATACGACATATTTTCGTAATTTTCGTTCATGTGGTATAATTTTCGTAATCGGAACAGTACACCCAGAGCTTACGCATTACAAACAATTGAACATACAATTTTACCTCTTTATAAAATTTGTTTAGATTAAATAGCTATAATTTTACAAGCTTTTATTTAACTTGCAATATAATGTATGTATATAAGTGGGTTCGGGTCTAATCTTGCATATGAATTGTAAAAATGTTATCCTACACCGATCAAGGTGAAATTTTGCACTTTTAGTTTGGATGACAATGCATGGTTAGCTAAGTGACATTCTAAATCCAATCCAATTGCGGACCGCCCAAGATGGCGGACTAGTTATTTATTGTGCACTGTCATGATATGGGTATCAAATGAAAGGGTTTGCTGAGAAGAATACGCAAAAAGCTTGTTTAAAAATATATTTTTAATGAATAATTTTATTTATTTTCTATGTGCTATTTATTTTTCCAAGTTTCCCATTATCTGTTTTTACGATTGCTGAGCGAAGTAGGTGGGCTAATGTAGGGCGCCAAATCGGATGTATACATCTTTTCTTGCAAAATTTTATCATTTTGGTTATCGAATCATTTGATCCCGAAACTCACCAGATTCGACACATGAATTTTTCTGTGGGGTTATCTAAAGGGACAAAGGGGGAAAGGGAGCGTATTGTGGCCAATCTTGAACACTAAAAGCAGGATATTTGTTAGTCTGATACCTAATAAAGTATGTGAGAATTTGATGAAAAACACAACAAGATCTAGCAGTTGTTGAAGATATGGTAGTTTTTGTTATCCATAAAAAAAATGCACAGTATCACCTGCCCAGTAAATCAAGATTATTTTTTATTAATAATCGTTTGATAAAAAATATTTTTAATGTAAGTTGTATACATCCGAGTTTGAACAACCTGTACCTATAAGAGGCTGAGCGGTTTTCTTATGAGAAGATTCTCAATAACATCCGATGTCGCAGTATATCTACAGACATGATGTTATGTTTATAAAACCAATACGAGCTTCCTGTTGAATCTGACCGTATTAACTTGTGAAAACTGCACGAATGAGAATTTGTCATGTTTACCTACCTACTTATTTCCATCTAGTAGGTACCTATTCTCTGATGCTATTTTCGGAGCGCAAAATGTCACGTACATAGTTGTCAACACATGGTGACAACTATGTTCAGTATTCATATTATTGGTGATCTAAGTGTACCTTGTCCTTGCGTAGCATTGTTTCAGCGGAACAATGCTTCGGGTAGGCACGTATTTGAGCGTCGCTGTGCGTTGTAGCAATTTTTAATGCAATCTTACAAACAATAATAGCAGGCTTTTAATTTTATAAATATATGAAAGCGAAAGAAAAAACTGCAGAAAAATATCGCTCTCGTGCTCCCGCCTGAAGCGAGAGGGTCAGTTGCAGCTCGATCTGATTTTGCCCGCGTAAAAAATCGAAATCAGTGTATCTTATTCCCCTGTGTTCTCCTACAAAACCAGACCGGTTTTTTTTTCAACTATTTAAAGAATAAATATAAGATTGAAGCGACATAGCTAAAGATGTTTAAAAATATCTTTGTCGCTATGTATCTGTTTACATTCTTTTGCCGGACGTTTTAAAAAAGTAACGTAACTATGCAATTTCGCCCATATTCATGAGTGCATATTTTTAATATAAATTAATTTATAGAAAAATCAAAGAAATACGGTAGGGATGAATGAAGATAATACAATATTTTTTTTTATTAATTACTCTAGATTTATTTCCCAGGGAGAAAACAGGGGAATACTTCTATGGGCTAAACGCCGCTTAGTCCTCATTGTATAAAGCTACAGGTATAAAGTGTAGTGTCATGTTGTGGCGTAGGATTCACTGATCAAACGAATCTGTTCAAGCCTACGTCATATCAGGCGTTTTGATTGGCTTACAATAAATCAGAAGGCGTCACGACACGACACAACACAGTAATGTGAACCCGGCTTTAGCCTACCATCAAGTTTTCTGCCCTGACTTGAGCTGCTGCTACTACACATTGACATACTACATTGATAGTTTTCACAATGCCCCGCTCTTTGTTACAGGACGAGACCGGTCGTCTAATGAGAAGAAATATTGTGAGATATGCCATCTTAGCTTACGTCATCACGCTCCAGAGGGTTTCCCTACGAGTAAAGCGACGGTTTCCTACATGGCAACATGTCGTGGACTCCGGTAAGTGCACAGGCAACATGAGATCCAAGTGCAATCTTATCTAATAATTTTAAAATTCCATAGATAACCAATCTTTTTTTTCACTTTCAGGTCTTATGTTGGAGAGTGAGAGGAAAGTTTTCGAAAAGATGGATGGGAAAAGCCCGATGTCCAAATATTGGATGCCACTCGTTTGGGCAACCAATATAATAAATAGAGCAAGAAAAGAAGGCTTGATAACTAGTGACCACATAGTCCAGACGCTATTGGTCGAGCTGTCAGACATCAGGCGGCGTCTGGGGGCGCTCATAGGCTACGACACCGTGTGTGTTCCTCTCGTGTACACTCAGGTTAGTAAAGTAGTTCAGATTGCCGCGTGTCACGGAAATCTCTACAGTAAGGCTGAGAACAAACGGAAGTAATTTTTTGAGATGCGAGTCGCGTAAAATGAGTCGCTGAATTTACGCTGCAGGTTTTATACTAAAGTCCTGTTTGAACCAAAAGGCGACGCAAAATAAGTGAAATATTCTAGTAGAATGTAATTTACGCGACTCAAAAAACGACACTCACAAGTCACAACTCATAAAATTACGTTCGTTTGGCGTCACCGTTATACTCGTAATAGTTTGCAGACAGCCGTTTGTTTCGGACGCTTTTGTTGCCGTAAATTGTTCGAATACCGAGCTATTGTGGCGCAAGTCTAATTATACATAAGTAGGCAGAGTCACACATATTTGATTTGTCCTAAACAGTTTCAATTTCGTCGAAGTTGCAAAGACGTTGTTGTAATAATTATAATATATTCTATGTAGAGAGACACAGGTGCATTTACCCGGCATTAAGTATATCTAAGAGGACAGGGTCACAGGGCGTCTTGAAACATTATATGTGAGATGCAAGCGTCACTTGGCAGAGAGTTAATGTTTAAATACCTGAAGAAAAACAAGACGTGACGACCGATATGATCTGCCATGTGTCCAAGTTAATTCGTTCCGATGATAAAACATAGCATAATAAATGACTGTGCATGCGGCCGAGGCCTCACGCTCTAACATCGTTATACGTGAGGTTTTGTATTACTTGACGATACTAGAAACACTAACAAATCTTTCTACCCTCCCAATGGAAATTCTTAGTCTCTAGGATTCCGTCTAAACAAGGTAGAAAGTGTCCAATCAACCTAGCTATAAAAATAAAATAAAAACGTGATGTGCAAAAGTTATTTCAATAGCCTATTTACAGAATAAATCATTTCATTTTAAATAAATCGACATGCGCATTTGCGTCAATAATTTCATAAGACCACGGGGATGCGCATTTTGCAACGTCCTTGTAACATTGACAAGCTAAGCGAAATCTATGTCGAGAATTTACAGATCATCTAAAAAATGCGATCGAGGTCGCAGGCACGAAAACATTGTGTAGTGAGTGTGGTTTAGATATTGTCAAACAAATAGTGCTTGTTTAGATCCTTTTTGTTCCAAGCTCAGATCAAATAAAAAGTCAAGATGGAACGTTGCAAACAACAAAGTGAAGCCGGTTCAAACTAAGCATTGCCGTATAAATACACAATTATACGCTCACAGGTATAACGAAACTACCCTTTAGCTTGTCAGTTGAGCTTTATTATTTGATCTGTAAGCTCGAAGGACAAGCTAAAGGGTAGTTTCGTTATACCTGTGAGCGTATAATTGTGTATTTATACGGCAAGGCTTAGTTTGAACCGGCTTCACTTTGTTGTTTGCAACGTTCCATCTTGACGTTTTATTTGATCTGAGGTTCCAAGTGCATTCAGACGATAAACATAAATATTTTATGACATGTTGAATCTAGATCTGTGCCACCAAGTTGAATTTCTTGTATTTGACGAAATTTGTCAGTGGTCATCACAGACTACTTAGAGATATTACGTATGTGATGTTAATTACCTACTTCTGGGTACATCTAAGTGCTCTAATATAGGATGGTAAATGATATCGCTTAATCCATTTGAGATGAACGAATGACTTTATCGGTTTCCAACCGTCTTCTTCTTCTCCATGTATTACGCCATGGGTGCCTTACGTCTGCGGGCCAGATTCTTGTGTGCGCCTGCACTGCTCCTTGAAAGGACGTGTTTGTAGTCGCAGTCTGCGGGCCCCCACTTCCGACTTGCTTCTAATCGAGCGCACAACTGCCCAAGGTGGCATCCTCATTACACTATTGAGCTCGATTTGTTAGATCCCCTTTGGCGCCCGGCTGCCCTTTTGTGGAAGAATTATCAAGCGAAGAAGGATTCGCTGACAATATGAAACATCTCGTGACGCATCACACGCAGCCTCGGTCCCTCCTGAATCACTACTAGTCTACTGTAAATTTTTATTTATTTTTAACGCTGTGATCACTATTGATTTACTAGAACATTAAAAATGGAGGCTCCAGCTTAAATGGAGCCTTTGGGCTAGGAGAACTCGGTATGAGTTCAGTCTAAAGTCCAATCCACATCGAAGGGTCAGAAACTCAGAACTCGTAACTCAGACTCAAGTCATCCAGCTCGTTAGACAATGTTTAGCCAGCATTCGTCATCTTCACCGCACATACCCGGCAATGATTGAAGCCTAAGGTCTTCAACCAGGGCGTCCTGTCCGTTATGATATACGATGCAGTATAGTGGACACGGCGTAAACAATTCCTGACGTGGTGAACGCGTAATGGCAGGCGTAGCATAGGACCCTCCAGCTAGGTGGACCGACTCCCTTAGAAAGGTTGCTGGCACAGACTGGATGTGGAAGATGAGTGCCAAGTGCTGTGGCTCAGTTTGCAGACCGCGGTTCTAAAACTTAAACTCCACAGTTTACTCGAGATGTCCATGTAAATAATTCGTCACTTGAATTTGAAGATACACTTATACTTACTTAATTACTGCCATCGGTCTGCCGTTGCACTGCGAAACCGCTGTGCGGTATGAAATCAAGTCCCTGTCTAAAGTGTCATTATGAACAGTGGCCATAGACAAGTGGTAGTTATTCTATCAATAAAACGAAGAGTAGCGATTGCAAAAATCTCAATAATGTTTCGGAATGTCAACGCTATCGAAAAGTCACGTGGTCAATAACAAATTTTAAGGGCATTTTGGTATTTGGACCATCAGTATCGCAGACATCGAATGGCATTTTTCTAAGGCCCCAACACCTACAATAACATATGATTCATTATATATATAATATATGATTTAATTTCCAGGTTGTAACGTTGGCGCTGTATACTTACTTCGTGGCCGCCCTGATGGGGCGTCAGCTGGTGCCTCCTGCCCCCGGGAGCACATCCAAGTACGAGCCCGACGTCTACTTCCCACTGTTCACTGCTTTACAGGTACCAATATGTATTATATTTAGATAAAGAAAAAGAAAATAAAGAAAAAATATTTATTTGTGACCCGCACAGGATACACGAGAAATAAGCATAAACTTAAACAATAATAAAAAATAAAAACCCCGTGCGAGACCAAAAAGACTCCTATCTCAGCATGTGCAGCGATATCCACAAAAGAAAACAACGCTGCGCTGATATTCTGATATAGCCCACTGTTGATGCCACGGTCACACTTACGGGAACGGATAATAATTATATAAGGGTTAAGGTTAAGGGGGGGGGGGGGTTAAATCCTATCTTGTTCTCCTGGATGAAGTAGCGCGGGGCAGGGGGGCAAATTTTTTGTCAGAAATGCGCTAACTCCAACCGTTTCTGAGATATGAGGGTTTTAAAATTTTTGTTGGTCGTAATTTTTTTGCCTTTTATCGGTCTCTGAGCTGTTTCTGTGACAATGGTGATCAATGTGGACCTTATGCTAATGAGAATAAGGGTCACTTTTGCTTGTCAAAGAAAAGCGACCTTATTTCAATGTGAATAAGGGTATTTTTGTTTTGTTTTTTAGAGTTTTATTCATATAATAAAATAAAATATATAAATAACAAACTAAATAGAATAAACACAGAAGGTGGGTCAAAGTATATATAATATGAATATGATGAATAGATTTGTAACTGAAGAAAATGACTCGTGCCGTGGTCAAAAGTTTGTCCAATCTTCTATAAACTCGGTATTGCCAAAGTAGAAGAGCTCACCTGGCCAACACTACCAACAACATGAAATGTAGGTACTTATTATATGTGTGTAAAAGCAGAATTAGCTAAGATCCGGTTTGAAGGGTTCAAAACCCTTCCACTATGTTTCAATGGTGGACTCCACCTGCGAAACCTTTGGCTTTGCATTCTGTGCCCGGCAGAATGAGACATTGATTGCCATGATATTCATGAGATTCCTTTTTTTTATAAATGTATGAACTTCGAAATTAAGGTCCCAGTAGAGATCACTGATCCTGATCCAGTAGGTTGCAGGTAACGACTTACGAGTACCAATATCCATCCCTGCCTACTTAAATTTGGAAACGCTGTTTGACACGACTGCAATGTCAAATTTTGCTCGCTTGTATGTGCTTGTATCAAAATCAACAATTAATTGTCTTGGCAATAAGTAATACTTTTTACCACTTCAGGTACAAAAGTTTTAATTGCTACTTAGAAAAAGTTACATAATTATCAAACTAAAGTAAAATGGATTAAATATTATGTTCCAGTTCTGCTTCTACGTTGGTTGGTTGAAAGTGGCTGAGGTGCTGATAAATCCTTTCGGCGAAGACGATGACGACATCGAGTTGAATTGGCTCATAGACAGACACATAAAGGTACGTCGAAAACATTGCAGGATCTCCCAAGTTGTTCAGACCAGATACCCGACCGATAATAGGGACCGAAACATTTCATAAGATGGCCACTTATAAACGTTACAGTTACTAGTAGTATGGTTATGTGAAATTGAGGATATGTCATTTCGTTTATGAACCATATTTAATATAGGCAATCTGGTTCATAAACGAAATGACATTGTTTACAAAATATTTAGAATCATTATGACATGGCATGATTTATTGAAACTTGCTGGAGACGCGGTATATTTTAAGAATTAATCTACTAATGACAGACGCAAGATTTTTGAACAGCATAAGACAAATTATGACCAGCGTATGTGCTGTGTTACATAACCCAAATACTGATTAACTAAAAGTAACCATTCTGCACAGGATATTTAAAAATAATGAGCATACAGTCATATTAAATCTACTCGAATCTTTATTGATAGCGAAAAAATAAAAGTCGGTTTCAGAACCGACTTTTATTATTATACTGAATCAGCCTGCATAAAAGATTATTAGGGAATGTTGTACTCTTAGATCAAATAAAAAGTCAAGATAGAACATTCCAAACAACAAGGTGACTCCGGTTAAAACTACGCCTTGCCGTATACATACACAATTACACGCACACGCGTACAACGAAACTAAGCCTTAGCTTGTCAGTCGAGCTCTCAGATCAAATAAATAGCTCGACTGACAAGCTAAGGCGTAGTTTCGTTGAACGTGTGTTGTTTGCAATTTGATCTGAGGTTGTACTCATGAAATTGGACAACATTTGCAATTAAAGGTTTTTGTCATTTTCATGTAACTACCTAAAACACTCCCGTTGAAGTTAGTCCTGTAAAACGAAGCTGCGCGTTTCCCATCTGTCACACAAAAACACAGTTATTCCGGTACAAGTCACATTAGCATGTCGATAACACTATTACATTAACATGTCGTTGACGCAAACACATAAGTTTTGCGCCCACCAAAAACAGCTCAACACGGCGAAAGAAGTTTTCACTTCAGAAATTAATAAACGACTTTCAACTTGCAGGCTGCCTACATGATAGTTGACGAGATGCATGAGGAGCATCCGGAACTCCTGAAAGACCAGTACTGGGAAGAAGTGGTGCCCAAGGACTTGCCGTACACCGTAGCGTCCGAACACTACCGCAGACACGAGCCAGCCTGTTCTGCCGACCACTACAAGGTGAAGGCCGAAGACGCGGTCTACGCGAATGTGCAGGCCCCGAGGAAAAGTCACGACGAGACTTACGCTGATTATGTGAGTCTAAATTAGTTTAACATCACTTCTTGTAGAATATACGGTTACTTCTATTACTATAAATCCTAAGTTCTGCTCGAGAACTGTCTGGTTTACCTAAAATCGCTTGAAAATTCAGCAACCCACATATTGCGGCTATTAGCTGCCTGATGTTGTAAACGCAAACACGACGTTAGAGAAATTTGTAAGATGGGGCAACCTTTAAAAAAAGACACAATTTGTGGTTTAATATTGCCAGACAACCCTGCAGTAATCTTTAAACCCTGAACTAACAAGTATCATTAATGAAAGTAAAGATTTAACTGAACTTTAAAATATATCAAAAAACGTTCAATATACTTAAATATTCTTACCTATTTCCAGGAAAGCGTTGATACACCATTAGTGGAAAGAAGGAAAAATTGGTTCCAAAGACAAATATCAAGAATGGGGTCAGTGAGGTCTGCTTCGACCGCATACTCATCGGGTGGATTGTTCGGGCGGAATCGGCACAACTCGGTGGTGTACTCGAGTCCAGAGGCCGGGCAGGCAGCAATGCCGCCGCAGCCCCATCATAAGATGTCGCTGTATGAACGTCTGGTGGGCCGCAAGTCAGGACGTGGACAGCACAGACCGAGCTCTAGACACGGTAATCTTAATCTTCTCAATCGATTAAAATCATTCACAAGGCCAACGCCTTGTAGCCAGTGTTTCTTTCAGGTACTACTCCGGCCTTACGGCCCCCCCGGAGCGTTTGGAACTTAATCAATAGCAATAGGTTGCCGCTCGCTCACTTTTGCGCGTCTACAGCAGATTACATATATTCGCAACGAATATCCCTACAATTTGGCAAATTATTTAAAACTGGTATCATTTTAGAGCTGGAAACCCTTTATTGACGTGTCGTGGCACTCAATCAGCCAATCAGGAATTGAGTAGTGCATGACATATTAAAGTAGCCAATCGAAAAGCAGAATCGCGCCTTGAAAGAACGACACACTTTCGAGAATATCGCCTTGAAAGAACGACACACTTTCGAGAATATCGCCATCCCTTTTCCTCTAACGCTATCCCATAAGGCTCTCCTACTCTAAACAGCTGTTTATAGATAGTAATTTCTCGAAAACTGTAGAATGAAAATTATAGCTGTTTCCTTATCTTTATATGTACGCAAGAAAAAAGCCACGAAGAATTAGATTTTTGTAGAGAATATTCTTCGTGGCCTTTTAAAATGTTACTTTGACAATTTTGGATCAGCATATAGCATATTTTATTCATTTAAATATTAATTATAATTGGTATTGATTTTAAATATTACTTTGTTTCCTTTATTTACTCCGCCCCCCCATATCTCTTAACCGCCCCCCCCCCCCCCCTCCGGAGAATTTTGTCTGAAAGAAACACTGCTTGTAGCCTTACAGGAAGGAATCTATACAGGTTTATAATGCATTTCGTCTATCGCCTCCCGATTTATTAGACAGTTTCTAATTCAAAGTCACTTTATCTAGAGAATCTTCTCTGGTGAAGGTTTACCAAGCTTAAGGATATTTATTTTTACCAACTGTTGCCGATCGATCTGCCTTCCTTTACCCATATTGGGGTCTGTTTTCGTCTTACTGGATGCAAATGAATAGCAGTATTTTACATGGAGCTACTACTTATCTGGCCTACAAAAGCTAGTAACTGGCTTTTCGCGATATACCTTGGCATGTAGGCAAGAATGATATCAGATTTTCGGGCTTATCCTTAACGACGGTCATTGATCTTCAAATGAAAATCGAAACTATCGGTTTAACGTGGCTTCTGAGGCATGGAGGAGTTTTGGAAATCTAATGGATGGACACGAACTGATCTCGGCAAGCGAAGCTTTAGCTTAAAGATCGACCCTTGTGGATGATGTTATTATATCCAAGCGCAAAATCTTCATTCAACCAAGGTCTGAGATTCAGTATTACCCTAAACACAAGTTAAAGCACACATTGGGTGCCAGAGTTCATCGTAAACCTTATTTTCCCTAGTTGTAACGCAACGTGTTTAGATAAGTGTTTTCTTGTACAATTGAAGTAAATAAAAAACTAAAAACAAAAAAAACATGTACCGACTGCAATCACATAAGCTTAGCTGAATTCAAAATCATCAAAATTTATTTATCCAATTAGGCCATTAACCCTCAGTTTCCCACCTTAAAATTATCGCAGAATTAATGAGACAAATTGTCAAGCAGGCGTTATCTTCTGTGATTGGCTGTTGAAAATTCATTCAACAAAATTCACAGCAGATAACGCGTGCTTGACAATTTGTCACATTAATTCTTCGAAAATTTTAAGGTGGGAAACTGAGGGTAAGCGACACTTTGGAACGTCAAAAATTTTAATTTGAAAGTAATAATAATTGATTCTACCGTCCATTCCGTCTGATACCGTCTGATGGCACCCCTTCACGAACATGACACATGGATCGGCACCACTCAGTTCAACCATCATGAAGGAAACCGAATGATCCAACACTTGTGCCACCATCAGAGATAGAGAGAGCATGACACAACTAACAAATTTTTTTTAACCTCCCTCTTAAGTTGTTGTTTTTTTGACTGATCTACCTAATTAGGTACAGTAGATGTTCTTTTCTGCTTGGTAGTTCAACTACAACTATAATCATTTTGATATTTTCGGTTCCAGGACAAAAAAGCAATGGGTCCGCAGTTCCAATAACATTACGCAATAGGCCTCGTATACCAACACCAGACGTCACAAAAGAGGTTATGGATCGCGAAAACAGAATTGCCATGGGCATGCAGAACATGGGTGTTATCATGGCACACCAGGGTTACCAGAACGAAGTACCAGTACTTGGTGCTCTCGTGCTGTCCCCCATTCAGGAACTGGATAGTGGATCAGTTAACAACACGTTGCATGCCGGCCAGCCGGGCACGACGGCGCTGGCACAAGCGGTGCTGTCGCCGGCGCTGGGCGGGGGCATGACGCCGATGATCACCGCCGCGCCCGTGACGTTGGGCGTGTCGGCGCTTAGTGGGTTGGTGGGCTCGGCGCCCAGCACGCCGCGCACCGAGCGGGGCGCCGCCGACGGCTCGCCGCACGCGCCGCGAGCTTCCATCATTGAGCTGCCGCCCGAGGACCGCGACAGCGAGCACAGCAACGCCAGCACCGGCACTCCACCAGAGTTTGCACGAAAACGCAGCAGCTCCAAAAGAGGAGAAGTTTACGTATAAGTTATATCCGCCCGTAACGCGTGGTGCTTATGAAATTGTGATCGATAACGTTTTATTAGACGAGTTTTTCGTCTGATAATGATACTAAGTACATGTACTTAGAACCTCAACATGGTTATAATGAGAGAGCTCATTTATATAATTGTAAGTCTATTTCCATTGCAATAATGGAACGAATTGAGTTTTACGCACAGACAGGGATTGAATTGTATTTTTATTATAGTTTTTCATTTAATGTCTTTGTTTTTCTCTCCACCCAACAATTATTGTAGTACCTACTTTTATACTGTGTAAGTCACAAACGCACATGTTTTATTGCAACTCTGTAAAAGAAATCTACAAAAAAAACAACATTCTATGCTCAAGAATGATTCATCCTATCGTCTCCACTCCACATTACTTTCTGTTTTGACCCACATATTTGACTTCTTCTTGGTTTTCTTACACTGTTCCCGAAGTTTGGAAAATATGTAGTCTATATTATTCCGTTACCCAAAAACTCTAACCTGGTCAGAGTGACCGATTTCAGAGCCATTTCGATCTTATCGTTCCAAAGTTCTTGAACAAATTGTTCATCAGCAACTGTCCCTGTTTCTATCTAGTCATAATCTTCTTAGTCCTTTTCAATCAGATTTCCGGCCTGATCACAGTACTATCGCAGCACAACAAGAATAGCATCCACTGAGATGGGATTCACAGCTCCAAGGATTGCAGACCTGAGCATTTCATATTAATTTAAAATTAATCTATACTAATATTATAAAGCTGAAGAGTTTGTTTGTTTGTTTGTTTGTTTGTTTGTTTGTTTGAACGCGCTAATCTCAGGAACTACTGGTTGGAATTGAAAAATTCTTTTTGTGTTGGGTAGTCCATTTATCGAGGAAGGTTATAGGCTATATAACATCACGCTACGACCAATAGGAGCGGAGCATCAATGAAAAATGTTCCAAAAACGGGGAAAATTTATTCTTTTTGAGACGCAACCTATTTAGAGTAGGTGGGCTAGCTTGGTAGGTAGCCAGTTGACGGGAGCGAAGCCGCGTGGGACAGCTAGTATGAAATAAATAATAATTATTTAAATAATTACTAGTACCATCCTGATACCTCCAGGCGTTCCTGAGGAAAAAGGTTCTGACAGACGGACGGACAGACAACGAAGTGATCCTAAAGGGTTCCTTTTTTTCCATTAAACGCGCCCGTAGTAAAGTAAAAGAGCCGGGAGGGGAAGTCACGCGACAGTTAACTTTGGCACTCTGACATGAAGGCGTACATGCGTAGGCCCAGTCTCTAGAATCCTATTCTACCCCTAGCCAATACCCCTAACATCTAGCGCACACTGTTCTATCGATTATTTATTTTAATTTAAAACCCTTAGTCGGTTTTTATACATGTGAATAATGTACATCTAGAAACTAGAGGCTACAAGAGCTGAGACGAATAAACCCAAAATATTGAACGTCAAGCTAAGATCACTGTTAGTCTGAACGTAATTTACCCACAGGTTAGGTTTAGCAACAAAGTCGGGGTGACCCAAAAAGGCAGCATTGGAGAGACTGTCTTTGCAGCCATTGGAAGCCTGAAGAACTGCTAAAGCTTCCTCAGACAAGGCGATAGGCCGATTTATTACATGTCAACAAAGCATGTAAAGGTGCTTGGGAATAAATATCCTACTTATAATAAATAGGCATACTTAATTACTATTATGTCCTTCGCAAGGTCTCAAACTATCTCCATACCAAATTGCATCTAAATCGGTTCAATGTTTTAGGCTTGAAAAGGTAACAGACAGACAGTGCTACTTTCGTATTTATAATATTAGTATGAATAACAATCTGTGATTAATTTAAAGGTTTTCCCTAACAGATAAATCCTAAACTTCTTGAGATAACAACCACGGCCAAGGTTTCGAGTTCAATCGCATGAAAGTTCTTCTCTTCCGGAAACGTTTGGCGGCTGCAATAAGCGACAGGCCTAAAGAGTTCATTACTGCTTCGAGAACGCTTTAACAATATTCCACTATTGCGAAATCTGCTAGCGTCGTGCGAAGTTCAGTGTAAGCATTTGGAACATAAATATTCAATAATGGTCTGTCGATCAGCTTGGATTTACAAACGATGATGTTAGTAACATAAAATGATCAGCCTGCTTTTTGTCACGGAGCCATGCCACATCCTTTGATGTGGCTCTGGATGAAGCAGCAAGAAATTCATAACAAAACGGAAATATCCTACCAACCGCAGAAATTGGCGCACGGAATGGACATATAATAGGCAAGGGAAATCTTGGACAGCCTGAATCTTTTTATCTCCAGGCCGTACCTACACCGTTAGCACGTAGGTAGGTACGTGTTTAAAAAAAATGTGTTTTAGTTTACACAATAACTGGGATGCCAGTGCCGCGGATTTAGATATTAAGGTTACACTAGTCGATCATTCTTCCATACAAACGTAGTCTAGCGATTAAGCCACTGTTTCACGACGTAGGTTCAAAATAAAAAAAATATATAAATTTTTCTCATCATTATCTAGCCCTGTATGGAAACAAAAAAGTTAAAAATAAAATGTTTAAAAGTTATGAGCGTCGAAAGTTCCATATTTCAACACTAATTTTAACGCATCTTTGGGCGGAAATAAATAGGTACCATAAGAAGAAGGAAAATTGCAAAACGGCCATCATACAGGGATAGATTAGTAATTCAACAATGTAAATTATTTTATTTTGAAAATATACATTTAGTAGCGTTTTCATGATATCTAGACTCCCAAAGGTCTGTTTATAAAATTTCGCGCGCTCGTTGTCGTCCTAAATCATCATCCATTTCGATACTTTGCAAAAGTGCTTATTCGTACGCGAACTAGATTCTTACTGCTCATCACAGCATCTATATCATTCGCACGTGTTGTCGGAAGAGATGGCAAGCATTTTAACCTCGCGCATAAAAGGAGGGCATTTTCAGATTTCGAACAACTATTGCCAATTCAAGAGAAGAATGTGCCCAATAGCCACAAGTTTTTTTATTCTTAATTCTTAAAGGAGGCTTTTATCCACAATGGCATGTCAGCCTCATCATAACTTGAACTTGTTCGAAGCTACACCCACATACATTATAAATTTTAAACAAATCAGTAAGTAGGTTTGCTATCTCTGGTGAAGGTTGCGCTAACATTTTTACATATGTACCAATATCATATTCGTTTACTTTTATTCTGCTCAACAGTGTCTCTCTTTCCTTCAGCCATAAGTTACAAAATATGAAGAACTTTTCGAGAAAAATATTCGTTAACAAACGAATTTGCTAACGGAAGTTTTTACGGAGTTAATGATGTAAATAGTTAATTAATAATAATAAGTCCACGAAAATTAAGTTTTTTTTGCGTCTAATAGCCATAAGATATGCACCAGTAGAAAGAGCTTTTTAAGAAGAACGTTTGCTATAAAACCACTATTTCTAATGGTTAGTTCGTTTGGAGTTAATGACCTCAAGAAATTAATTGAACACCGAAGTTCAGGATTTTAAGCACGGGACATTGCTTTTATAAAAAAGAAAAAAAACCCGACTGCTTAAAAAGCGAACTAAAAAGACGTAAACAAGAAGAAAATCATGCTGTGCAGTCGGAGGATAGGTACATATGTTCGCGAGCTGTCTACTCGTGTATGATTATTTTACATGCGCATATATAATGGTTTTAGAGATACACGATTCTGCAAAATGTTACTCCAGCAGGAAATGCAATTTCTCGAAAACCTGATGACGCACCAATTATATTTTCGGCGCACATTCTTGCACAACTATAAGCTCTCTGCCCGTGCACAATGTTTTGCACTCCGATCATTCGTTTAGAATTTTCCTGCTTGAACAACGTTACCCTAGCACGAATCGCTATTTCCGTTTTTTTCAAAAACGACGACACGCACAATTTTTTTATGTACCATTCACAGCAGATTACGCACTAATTATAAGTTCCACTCACATCACTCCAGGAGCCACTTTCCTGTTGGGGTAACGTACACGTCTGCACATGGCAAACTCGCGTGCGGCCCACGCGGCTTTGATGTGTGGATGTGCGGCGCGACATCAACGCAGCGCAGTGCGGCAGCCGTATTTCGTAAGTGAATATGGCAGTTAGACCGCTATCCAATCGACCAATCACACAGACGGACTCCACCGCATCAGTCGACACCTCTCTCTTAAAACCATAATATTGTTTGACCGGGACAGTTATTTGTAATTATAACGGCATTAAACCATTCGCCTAAAAATACAGTCCACTAATTTCATCCACAAGCTAACACTTGCTTCTACCCGCGGTGGTACTCAAATAGATAATATTTTAACTAACTTCACTTGTGAAGTTGGATTTTTAACCCCTTTTTCAGTTGCCATCGTCCCATGTGGGCCCATTTTAAGGCGTTGTGAGCCGCAGAAACCGTTTTAATGTTCATGTAATCATGTAACAACAAAAAACCCTCTTCTTAGTCCGCATTAATAAGCAACTGCGGGACCCTATTACAGCGCGTGTTCCGACACGCACTTGGCCGGTTTTTTTTAAATTGTGGAACGTTATAGTACTATACCTACCTGCTGCTAGCCTAATTGCGTTAAGAAATAAATCGTTGTATATGTTTCTTTAAGGCGAATATTTCTTATATTGACGACTTCTCTGGATCGTGGATAGGAGAGGATTATTTAATCTGTTTTAAAATTCTGGCATTTCGACAATTAATTAACTTTCATTAATGCTTTGCATTTCAGACATAAGTTTACAAGTCTATAGAAGTAAACTTTAATACATTGGCCTCCTTCGGCTCCTACTTAGATGCTGTTTTAGGATATGTAGTGGCTCGGTCAAACAAAACCTTTAGCCTGGCCAATGTCGTTGGATAGTTCGATTATCATCGATTATTAGTTAGTGAGGAGCTACCATTGAGCTAGGAAAAATATGGAGGCGCCCCATTATTCTATACATACATCAGCTTATACAAATATGAGTGAAATACGATACAGAATGTGAAACCTCATTTTGTCTCATTTCTTGTAATGTAGTAATCGTATTTGACAAAAGAGACAACAATATTTCAGTTGTTGCCCATTATGGCAACATTTTTTTATGACGTAGTGACAGCAGTACGTGCCATATTCGCCATATTAGTTGCCGAAATTTGTGGTTGTGTTCGTGGTAGTCTTGCTGTCAAATGGTTGTTTACTTTTTGTATTATTAATGTGTGTGTGTTCCGTGATTAACACAACCATAGCATCGGCAGCCATTTTAAGTGCCATTTTAAGGTTTAGGTAGGCACGTTTTTTTGTAGGTATTTCGAGTCCTTGTTTATTAGGTCTATGGGAGCTACAGACACAGAGGTCTAATTGTGAGTAATTAAGTAGGTGTCAATAATAGGGTTCCGCAGTTGCTTATTAATGCGGACTAAGAAGAGGGTTTTTTGTTGTTACATGATTACATGAACATTAAAACGGTTTCAGCGGCTCACAACGTCTTAAAATGGGCCCACATGGGACGATGGCAACTGAAAAAGGGGTTAAAAATCCAACTTCACAAGTGAAGTTAGTTAAAATATTATCTATTTTAGTACCACCGCGGGTAGAAGCAAGTGTTAGCTTGTGGATGAAATTAGTGGACTGTATTTTTAGGCGAATGGTTTAATGCCGTTATAATTACAAATAACTGTCCCGGTCAAACAATATTATGGTTTTAAGAGAGAGGTGTCGACTGATGCGGTGGAGTCCGTCTGTGTGATTGGTCGATTGCATAGCGGTCTAACTGCCATATTCACTTACGAAATACGGCTGCAGCACTGCGCTGCGTTGATGTCGCGCCGCACATCCACACATCAAAGCCGCGTGGGCCGCACGCGAGTGTGCCATGTGCAGACGTGTACGTTACCCCAACAGGAAAGTGGCTCCTGGAGTGATGTGAGTGGAACGTATAATTAGTGCGTAATCTGCTGTGAATGTGCCCTACATAAAAAAATTGTACGTGTTGTCGTTTTTGAAAAAAACGGAAAAAGCGATTCGTGCTAGGGTATCGATGTTCCAGCAGGAAAATTCTAAACGAATGATCGAAGTGCGAAACATTGTGCACGGGCAGAGAGCTTATAGTTGTGCAAGAATGTGCGCCGAAAATATAATTGGTGCGTCATCAGGTTTTCGAGAAATTGCATTTCCTGCTGGAGTAACATTTTGCAGAATCGTGTATCTCTAAACTAAAACCATTATATATGCGCATGTAAAATAATCATACACGAGTAGCTCTTGATTTGTGCGTATTTGTGCAGGAATTAGATTTAAGAAATTATTTATAGTTTTCAAGTAATCGCACTTTTTTGAAAACCCGAATATAATTCGCGGTGCCTAAATGAGAAAACTTATAAGCTCGCTGAAAACAGTATTCAGTCTATCTTGACGCTTGTATTAACCATAAAAAGTTTCAAAAGTATACACGCTTGCGTTATCGAATAATATTGCTAAAAGTCAAAACGAGGGTGTCATAACTTGGACGGCAAAATACAAGAAACCGGCTCAACACAAGATAGGTAGGTGTAAAGCACAAATAAGAGCGATTAGTCAAAAATATGTAGTTAAAAATATAAAGCTTGGAATGTTTCGCATTAAGTAGATTTAAACAAAACACTAAACATGTAAACAACGTGTGGTTATCCGACCAAATTCTAAAAAAGCGACGGATTCATACATAACGATGACCTTCTTAACTTTACTCACGAATCGGTTGAAACGTGTTCTGCCTGAGTACACACGAAGTAGAAAAGTTGTAAAATAATTAACTTATTACTTTATATTGGATTACATTATACTAGCTGTTGCCGTGACTTTACCCTTGATTAGGTAAGAACATTAGAAAAAGGACGACACGTAATATTGTTTTATGTAGAGCACGTTCACAGCAGATTACGCACTAATTATACGTTCCACTCATTTTACTCCAAGAGTCACTTTCCTGTTGGGGTAACGTACACAGTGCAGACGTCGCGCGCTGGCCGCGAGTGTTGGGTTAAAATCCCCACAGCAAGCATTTGTAATAAAGATTTAGGTGAAAGTTAGGAAGATGGCTAAATGATACCTACTGCTGCTTATAAATTTAAATTAAATATATTATCCGGACCAAAGGTTTAGTAATACAAAGGAGCGTGGGAGCACACGCGATGACCGCTAATCGAGTACTGAATGCTCTACTAATATCAATTAGTGAAATGAGGTAAAAATGCACGAATAGGCATTATTGCATTATTATTAGTGTATGGTTTCACTGTACAATTTATAACCATCGGTCTATGATCGGCCGAATTAAGGTTTAGGCTAAAAAATAATTTGTATTCAATGGCAGGAGAATTTGAAGATTTTTTAAAGAGTGAAAGGAGAAATGCACCTTACGACTAACTTCATTTACTTGCGCTCGCCAAGTAAGATTGCTGTCAATTAAGACATAGAGATTATTTGCCGTATCGGTGTAAGGAATAGTCGAGCCGTTAAGGGTTAGTGTAGTCAAGGTAGAAGTCTCAAGCGCAGTGCGATAACACCTACTGCCTATGGTCATGGCCTGGGACTTGGGAGGGTTAGTCTGTAAGCCATAAGACTTAAACCATTCACTGATTCTCTCCAGGCGTGACCTTAATTCATGTCATTAATCGCTGTGTCCGCGTCTGCAAGCAGGAAACGTCCATAAAGCTGCAAATCGTCCGCGTAAAGATGGAAGTTGGAGGTGATAACCTTGGTAACAGTGTTTATGAAGATAGAGAAAAGAAAAGGAGAGAGAACGCCAGAACGGTGGCGTTCTCTATCCTTTTCTCCCTAAACACATTCTCTCTGAACACCAGCAGTGATATCACACCAATCAGAGAAGATCTCTTCTAGGCGGACACACTAAGAGCGATCCCGAAGATATCAGTCAAACCAGGCGAATGCAGAAGAAGAGAAGTTAATAGATTGCATGATCCCAAGCAGAATGTCGAAATCCACAGAGTTGAACGCACAACTGAAGTCAAGTAGGACTAACACGGTTAGAGACTTATTGTCCATAGCTCTGAGGATGTCATCAGTGACCTTCAGAAGTGCAGTTACAGTACTTTGGTGTGACCCGCACGAAAACCAGATTGGAAAGGACAGATAAGTGCATTAGACGAAAGAAATCTGGAAATTTGAGTATGAACGATTTGCTCGAGAACTTTAGATAGGAAAGGTAGTATGGAGATGGGTCGGAAGTGAGATAAAGAAGAAGGATTGGTTATTTGGGGAAGTGGAATTATGTGAGCCTGTTTCTGTTACTTAAATACCAACCTAAACAAACAATAGAGGTTGTCATTAATATATTTTTTTAAACTACCCCCAAATGACGATTAGGGTGGTAAAGTAATTTTGAATAATCTTGTTTCTCGGATTAATAAAGTTGAAATAAATTGTTACTGTAGCGTTACTTATAGCTCAGATGAGCTAAACGTAAGATACGTTAATATTAGGTAATTACATATGAAATTGGCGTTTTGTAAGGGAGGAACATAAAGTCGTTTTTTTTTAATATAATATATTTATTTAATCAAAGTAGGTATGTACCTACCATTGCTATCTATGCACTTTTGCCATCTCATTGGTAGTTCATTGATCCCTTTACTAAAAAAACCATTCGGACGGGAATCAATAAAATCTTTGAAGGCGCTTTGGACTGCCCCATCGGAATTGAATTTTTTCCCTTGCAAGAAGTTATCCCAAATTTCGAAAAAAATGGTAATCTATTGGAGCAAGGTCCGGGGAGTACGGTGGATGTCTTAGACATTCCAATTGAATTGAAAAATTGAACTCCTCTAATTTGGTGGCCGCCTGTTTTGCCAGCCTCGGCTGTTTAGCAGCTACCTTTACCATCATGGTTTGCAGTTGCTGACAATAGACATCCGCCGTAATCGTCTGGCCAGATTTAAGAAAGCTGTAGTGAATGACACCGGCACTAGCCCACCAAACGCTCACAAGTTATTTTGTTTTGAGTCATATTTCGCTTGGGGTAGGATTTGGCTGGTTCGCCAGGGTTCAGCCATAGCGATGAGCGTTTCCGATTATTGTACAGGATCCACTTTTCATCACAGGTAATGATTCGATTTAAAATCCCTTAATTATTGTGCCGGTTGAGTAATGTAACGCAGCTGACGACGCGCGTTTATCGGTTTGCTGCACTCAATTCACAAGATACCCACCTTTCAAGCTTTTTCACCTTCCCAATTTGCTTCAAGTGGATAAAACAGTGTTATCACTAACACCGCAGCCTGCAGCTAACTCGGCCGTGGTTTGTGATGGATCCGCTTCCACAATAGCCTTCAATTCTTCATTATCAGCTTTAGTCTCCGGCCTTCCTTCTCTTCCTTCCTTGTTCTGCAGGTCGAAATTAAAAGAAATTTCCAGAATGAAAACGTTGGCACCAAAAACGCACGGTGTTTTCATTTGCGACACCGTCACCATACACATCATTAATCCTTCGAGCCGTTTCTGCAGCACTGGTGCCACGATAGAACTCGTACTCGTAAATAACGCGATATTTCAAGTTTTCCATTTTGTAAACTGAATGGCGCAAAAAAAAACAAATGAATTACGTTTTCCCAAACAAAGCATGTATCAATAGCTGTATAAATTTAAAATTGGAATTCCAAACCAAAGATAGATATTTGAGAACAAAGTGGCCAGTACAACAAAACGCCAATTTCATAGGTAAGGACCTAACAAAAAGAGATTAAAAATAAGGGCTGGCTTCGTACGACGTGCCACCCGCGCAAAACTACTGACAACGGAATCAGCTACGACCCTTACAACCGCAGACCAGGGCGGCGTGGCACGGTGCGATGGAACGGCTGGTGGAGCGCTACCGCGAGATGTTGGCCCTCGTGTTCAGCGTGCGCACCCTGCTGGAGGGTACTGATTCAGCGCGCGCGGCCACAGCGCGTCTATCGCCTCGCCGCTGAGGACCTGTCTGCCGTAGTTTATACACCACGTGCCAGACCGGCAGGCACATCTTGATATTAAAACAGTAAAAAGTTCATTTGAGAGAATAATTGTTATTTATTTGTAGGCTTCAGGGATTTATGACACTCATTCACAAACTGATAACATTATATATTTTATCTACTTCGGTTTCGTTATATTCGAATTACAAAATTGACAGCGGTTTCATTATGATACCCATAACGACATCGGGTTGCATTATGCGAATCGTCATAAATTCTAAAACACAAGCAAAGACATTCTGAACATACAGCCAGGTACCTATAATATTACTTCGAAATCGAGACAATGTAAATGATGTTTTTAAAAATGGAACAAGTTTAGAACAAAAGTATTGTATACTATTTGGCTGTTGCGGCTACAAGATCTTTGCCTTATACCAAATAAAGACTAAAATAAAAAAAAGTGGACGCGAGAAAAATATTCTGAGTGAAATTTTATTCCAAATTTTATTAAACATGTCTTCAACATCAAGTGATATTGAAAATACTCCACCAGATATAACAAATAGAGCAGTTACGGCTACAAATATTTTAATACCAGAAATATCAAGACACGTAACGGAACGTAACAATATTTGTCTATATCTGTGTTTTATTCCTTCCTTCGTAGATAAAATCTTGTATGCAACTGTACGTTATTGGTCTTTTAATAACTCGTGCCCACCTATTTCGGTACGCGCTACGCTTGTACCGAAAAATGGCACTCGTATTAAAAGACCGTCCATAACGTAACAGTTGCATAAAATAGCTATTTTAGTACTTTGTAGAAAAGAATATCTTTGTAATTCAAGGCTAAAACATGTCCTTCAAAGAACAATAATTTGGCTGGTTCAATTCGGATAGAAAGAAATCATAATAAATAAAAAGTTATCTGATCCTTTAGCTTAGTGTTGCCATTATATATATTATCTGCTAAGTGACAAGTAGTAACTAAGTATATTAAGCACTGACCTCTATTATACAAGTACGCTGGACTAAACATACTATATGAAATGACAGTTGATTTTTGTGCTGATTCAAAGCGCCCCGCTCGAGCGTATCAGGAACTAAAATTGACACATTTAGAGATAGGATACTACCGATATTTCTAAAAATTAGGTAATACTAATATATTTGACTGGAAATGTTGTAATATTGTAACTAATATATCAGTATTAGTGATATTTTTAAATTACACTAATATCAAAATAGTAGTCTTGGCAAGACGTATCACTCATTTACTGTATTGACTTCTCGTAGTATGTTTGAACTAAATATCTCATATTGGTATTGGTGATGAATGTTAGGTATATGAATGCCTAATAATCAGTAATAAGTTAAGTTCAAAAGCGATGTGTAATACTAAATTCTGGAATCATCATCATGATCATCCACAGCCCGACTTCGGTCACTGCTGAGCACAGGCCTCTATCTTGTACCAATCACCACGTTCCTGAGCCTGGAATTAATTCTGGAATAATATCATGATAGTTATAAATATATTAACAAATGTTTTGAAGTCAAATAATTTATTATCTGCATCTGAAACAGAGTTAAAGTCTTCACCTTGCTGGAATGCGATACCACTCTTATTTGCACCTTAACACTACAGAGACAGGATCTCAGCGATGATAGCGAGAAATACGTCCGTTGTAAATGATTATCCATCTCATTTATTATTATTATTGTATAAATAGTGTTCCCTTCACGAACCCGATGGGCGTCAACCGAGTGAATCCGAACGATTGTAAGTATTAACTAACTAGTGTGCGAGGAGATACTTGCTCAAATATACTTGTTTTAAGGATAAGTTGTTAGCCTATCCCCGGTATTTAAATCTCACTGATCTGACAGTAATGTGCTATAACTTTACTAGCACGCTATCCACTAGTTTATAGCTTGCAATCTGACTGAAAATATTTTTCAGTTAACCTTTACAGCAATTATTCTATTACTTAAAAATTAATCATAATAAAAATAACTGGTTTTTTTTTCTCTTACGTATTAAATTATTCTCACGATCGATAAAACCCATAAAAGTATTTTACCGAAAGCTGTGTCCCATCTCTAATATTAGTTCCATGCGGCTCTCACGTTAATTCACGTTGCTATCAGCGCCAAAATGGCGATAATCAAATGTCTTCATTTTGTCATCGATAGTATGAAGTCCAGTGTACAATGTATGATAGAGGTCAGTGATATTAAGTAATAATTTCATTATTGTATTTATTGCAGTAAATGAGTTAACAATACAGTTTATGTCTAATTGTACATGTTCCTTGCAGGTAGGTAAGAATATTGTAGTATAGTAGAAATAAATCAATTACTTTCAATTAATGATTAGCAAAAAGACTAGTTTCCAAGTCTCAAAAAAACATTTGCTTGGTTGTTGACGACGACCTTTCATGTCAAAGTAATCAAAGTAGCTTTGTATAAATAAATATACCATTTTCAAAGAGATTTCACGCTGAAATAACTAGGTAAGGGAAATACTAATGCGATATTCCCCTTTTACTGCCACGAAATTGAATAACATTACTTATTATTTATTTAATATATACTTTATTGTACACCACTGAAATAATTACAGGACAAAAAAATTATAAAGATAAGTGTACAATGGGTGGTCTTATCGCACAGGGCAATCTCTTACAGACCACAGACTACTTAGAGATACTACGTATCAGACTGCCAACTCTAGAACAAAAATTCTCATCATTCTGTTTTAATGATACATGACGTTTTTTTATTTTTTGCTTTACATAGACAATGGCGAAGGAATAAAACGGATACAGCCTGAGACGCCGTGCTTATTAATCGACTTCAAAAAAGGAGGAGGTTCTTAATTTTTTTTTTTTTATTGCTATTGCTGCCCCAAATTGGGGCAAACTTATTAATTTTCTGGAATTAATTTTGCGGATAAGTAATTAAAACAAAGAATTATTTATTAAATGATATATTTTTTAATCTTTCAAATGCTTTTTTTTGCATCGCAGGCAAATTACGGTTGTGTACCGTAATTTAAATACCCTTCGAATATGCCCTTTGAAATTCTATTAGTCATATTGCAGCAATTCATTATTGTAAACCTCACAACTAAGGAAATGAAATGATTTAGGACAATTGCCTTGTGTTCGGTACAGTCAATAAAATCAAATGAATACTTGGAAACAATAACATCATTTACATTTGATGCTACATTGTTTTTTATGGGCATTGTGTTCCAAGTAAGCATTTCTTTCAGTTATTACTGTACCAAAACACCGCACTGCTCCTTCAGATGGGTAGTTTAGGCTTTTTTTTGCTGCCTTATATTCCCGGTAGTTTATCCAGTCGTGGATACTACTTTCATTACTCGTTAGGCTAGTTTTAAAAGAATTACATTTAAATTTATCAAAAAATTTGCGTACTACCCATCCGGCAGTGTAGGCTCGCAAGTGGACATTCAATCGTTCTCTGAGAGCCTGCTCCACAATCATTTGAATATTTTGACCTGTACTTGAATGACCTGGCTCGACATTTCCAATGAATTCTTCAGTAAAAAATGACTGTAAATTTATTACTTGGTCTGCCAGGTCATTCTCACAATTAAACGTTTGGTTGTGGGACTTTATGACTCTGAAGCTGTGGCAGCTTGGGTCATTATTATGGTAATTATATGCCCTTACTTGACCAAAAAAGTTTTCCATAGGATCAGAATTAAATTATCTGGGTCTGATTATTTTTATATTATTGCTTTTAAATACCTGCCACAGCCTCATGTAACTTTTTAGTGTTATAATAAAATTTACTAGGGGGCACAGATTTTTCCTTTCCATTGGAATCAACATAACATATTTTTCCAATTTACTAACTGCCTCTTTCCAAAGCTGGTGGTGGTGATTTTTCTACCACTGCTGTTCTCAGGATTTTGCCCTTGCTTATTTTTGATAAGGTTGCAGCTCCATTGACACTGTCAAATAGTGGGTCAAAAATTAAAACTGTCTCTGCTGTATTTTGTAATGTGCTACTGACTGGTCTTCCATCTGCATAAAGGGCTGAAAAAAAAGATGTTATGTTTAATATTATAAACCAAACCGCCCACTCAACCAAACTGCCCCCAGATTTAGAGTTTAACCTCTAGAGTTATATGAAAACAATGTATGTATTATGAAATGATTTCTCTTAATAAGATGTACTAACTAGATGTATAAACCTGAGTGAAGCAATATAAAGGTCTATCCACACATATCAGGGACGTGCCGGAGACTTGGACAGACCGTGCCCCGTCAGAGGCTCAAAAAACAATCAGTGCATATATTTTATATGAACTCGTGCATATATTTTATATGAACTCGTTCACACATGTCTGTGCAAGGGCCAGTGACAGAGCTTCAATGTCTGGGCCCAGCCCTGTCATGTCCCGGGCACTGCCCTGATATGTGTGGATAGATCTTACGTATGTAAAGATCGTAGCAGGTGACGCTTTGTAGTTTCTGTGTACCCACATGGGAAAAAGGCATGAATTTATGTATGTGTGTCATACGTCTATCTTCTACCACGCAGGCACCTATACTTAATAAAACTATGCAAAACATTTATTTTCATATATTGTTAGGTACTTACAAAATTTTGCTGTATATGACAAGGCTGCAGATACAGTTTCGCTGAAGACCTTTACACAATAGTTACCTGAAAAATAAAAGTCATTAATAAAATCTGTCATAATATAATCTGACGGTCACTATAGCAGAATATAAATAGCTAGCTAAATAAAATAAATTTGAAACTAACCTTAATTTTTTTAATCTTTTCAGGAATGACTTGCTGGTCATTCAATTTATACAGAAGTCTGGCTTCTGCGTGATGGCAATCGGATAAAATTTCCATTATGGGCCGTTGATTTGGAAGTTCATTTTTTTTTTAATAGGGAGTACTCATATATAGAAAGCTTTTTACAAATTTTCAAGACTCGGAAATTTAATGCTTTTTTGTATGTTTTTCATGAGGTAAAAAATGAGAATTAGTCCAAGAGCGAGCGAAGCGAGCTCGGGAGCTTAGGGCACCCCGACACGGACAGGTTAGGTTCGAAGAGATGACGGGAGCTGAAGTGAGCGAGCAAAGCGAGCGAACTCAACTCCCGTCATCTTCTTCGTGTTAGGTTACTTTAGACCCTTCAGGCAGAAATAGGAGCCCCGCGCAGCGGGGCTCCGTCGACATTGTTGTTAAATAGTAAATGTAAAAATTTGAACCATGGATATCTCCTTAACCATGGGGTTGCGCGGGGTGGGGATGGTACAGTGGGGTAGCCCCACTACCCACCACTTCGCATCCCCCCTTCCCGCCCCAAAAATCTATGGAAATTGATAGAAATTTTTATTCTTACCTAAAAACTTTAACCATGGATATCTCCATAACCATGGGGCTCCGAGTAGTGGGGATGGTACAGGGGGGTCGAAATACCTCCCCCCCACCCTCCCCCCTCCCCTACGCGCCAAAAATCAGCGGCCCATAAAGGAAATTTTAACCTGGCAATCCGTTTCATACACATCTACTATATCTTGCCATTCATTTCCATATTTGTGTTCAAAAAGTTGTTTCTCAGTCCCTTTATACGTGTGACGGGACATATACAATACTCAGATTGACTCCGCTTATTGTGACTGTGCCATCTGAAATTATTAAACAATTTGAACCAAATTATAATTTCAATGTGCTATCAAGTTTTACAGTATTCATGTAAATATGGTTAAAAACATTGGTTGTTGTAAATCTTTGCGACGCAAGTTCCTTAAACAACATGCCCACCGCTGAGCCAGTTGATCAATACCAGCAATTTTACCCTTAGAGATGAACATTCGCAAATGTTGTTGGTCAGTGGTTCGTCTTAGGGACGGGGTTCAAATGTTACTGAATATATGGATCACTAGGATGGAAAAGTTAACTGAATAAAACTAACCTGGTCCTTGATTTGCAAATAATTGGTCACGTGTTGTGTATGCTTTCAGGCTTCATATAGCAGAAGCAGAATGAAAAGCAGCTCCGTAGTCACAAATTAATACAATTGGTTTCAGCATGCTTCAGTCACATATTTCAAAATATTATGATCAAGGAATATAAGTACTCTCTACCGAGAGATTATGATCAGCAAAGTACCTGTAATGTCATGTTAAAATTCAAATGGTACAAAACAAAACAAATGGCGGAGGCGGCCTACCGGCGCCTGTGACAGCCAATCACAGCCAAGCAGATTAGCAGAAACGTTATACATCATTAAAACCAAAACAAAATGGCGCTACATCGAGCGTTTCTTTCTATGAAGATTATCAGCCGTGGTAGTACATTTAACTCAATGTCGGCAACTACGTCAGTCGATCGGTAGAATGATATTTGTGCTTACTTGTACCTACGTCATTAATGAGTTGAAAAAGAAAAACCTCCATATAGAAAAATACGAAATGGATTTACCCTCAACTCCCAATATCTCGGCAATTACCTTCCAAACGTTGTTTTTCCTGGTAATATTCATGTTTAGGTCATTTTGGAGGTCATATATTTCTGGATATTGCCTAAAAATAATAATTAATTTTTCCTCTTTTAATGCCCTTTTCACAAAACAAAAACATGATAAACAGTCGGGTTTATTATTTTTTAATAATTTGTTTTAATTCAGGCTTTTTAGTTTTATTGATGAACGAATTCTCGAAAAAAGTTATGTGATAAAATATTACTTATTTTGCTATCAATGTTGCGCTTATCTTAAATTTTTGACATAATTGTAACTTAAAAGTGTAACTTTAAATATACTCGAAATGGTCTATTTAGTAGCTTTTAGCCCTCCCCCGCGACTGTCACGGGTAAATCCGTGGCGTCTAGTTTAGAACATTCAAATTACTGCTTGATATTACTGGATACCGTGCAACTTCCCGAACGCTGCCCAACCTAGTCGGATTCGACGGTTGATCTCTTTCTCGAAGTTGGGCCTACCCAACTGGATCGTTTGTCCCAGTTAGACATAGTCACCCACAACTTCAAGTGTATAGTCTCCGAATCTTGATAGGAGTGCGTGTTACATAGTCACATTCACCATGACCTTGGTTTTGTCCATGTTCATTTTAAGACCCACTCTTTCGGAAGCTCTACTGAGGTCATCGAGCATTGTACTTAGGCTCTCCATGGTCTCAGCCATGAGCACTATGTCGTCGGCAAACCGAAGGTGAGTGATGTACTCGCCATTAACGTTGATGCCTAGCCATCTCCAGTCCAGAACCTTGGATACATCCTCCAGCGCAACAGTGAAACGTTTCGGAGAAATAACGTCTCCCTGTCTCACGCCACGCTGGAGAAGGATTGGTTTCGAGGTCTGATCCTGAAGACGGACTGACATGGTGGCCTTTTTTGTACAAACACTTCAACACCTCGATGTACCGGTAGTCTGGCACCGCTGGAGAGACTGCAGTACAGCCCAAGTCTCGATCGAATCGAAGGCTTTGTCGTAGTCCACAAACGCTAAACAGAGAAGCATGTTATACTCTACGTTCTTCTGTATAACCTGCCGCAGCGTATGTATGTGGTCTACGGTGCTAAAGCCTTTTCGGAATCCGGCTTGTTCGGGAGGCTGGCAATCGTCAAACCTGCGCGCGAGACGTTTCGTGATGACTCTTGAAAACAACTTATAGACATGGCTAAGAAGTGAGATGGGCCTATAGTTCTTCAGCCGGACATTGTCGCCCTTCTTGAAGAAGAGTACCACCGCACCCATGCACCATGCCTGTGGCGTTTTGCTCTCAAGTATGACGGAATCAAACAGCTTCTGAAGGGCCTTAAGGAGCGGTTTCCCACCCGCCTTCAGGATTCGGCTTTGATTCCGTCGTCACCCAACGCCTTGTTGTTTTTAAGCTGTTTCAGAGCCATCGTAATCTCGTACAGGCTGACGTCGGGGATATCTTCGGTATAGTGTTGGATCAATCTAGCTCTTGGGTGTTTTGCTAGATTCGCAACGGGCTTGCTGATTGATGTGTACAACTGCCCATCGAATGTCTCGAACTTCCTCAGAATCTCCGGTTTGGCGGATACGATCCTGCCATTGTCGGTCTTCAGTTTCGTGAGCTGGCTCTGCCCAATAGCCAGATCCCTTGAAAATACCTCAGAGCCTATATTTCGCTCAATCGCGTCTTTATTACGCTCGGTATTAAAGCGGCGGAGGTCTCTTTTCAAGGATTTGGAGATCTGTCTATTGAGCTGCCGGTATTTGTAAGCCTCATCTGAAGACTGCAGGATCATCTCACGCCTCTCTTTCATAAGCTTCAGAGTAGGATCAGAGAGCTTGTTTCCATCTGTACGACGGGTCTTGAAAAACTCGACCTGACCGTATGGACAGCTTCCACGAAACCATCGCTGTATTCGTCCACGGAGCTCACTAGGCACGCGAAACGATTCTGAAGTTCGAGCTGAAAGCTCTCGGGGTTTTGGACCTGGATCTGTGCTGGACGGAGCGTGGACTTCATCAGCCGAGACCTTTCAAGTTTAAATATAATGTGCAAATAGTACAAACACATAACTTATGCGGCCAGCACTCAATTTTAGAAATGTGGTTCAGATTTAAATTATTGTTGTAGATTTTGATACCAACGTTTCTCGTGGTAGGTTCCTATTATACAACACATACCTACGATTTAACGTGACGAAATCGAATTTTAGATTTTCAGGTGGGAGTGAAGCATAGCCTAAGCGCTTGGCCTTAAAGGCATGCAAGATATTTTACGCTTATCTAAACTTTTTTTTTATGGCCAGACGGGCGTTGGAGCGCGGGGCCCCCAAAATCGCGGGGCCCGTAGCATTTGTTACTCTTGCTACGTGGCTAATCCGGCACTGATATCAAGCAATATTTAAGTGGTGCTTGTTTTTGCTAGCACGGAAATGGCGGGCGTTTAAAATTTTATCTTTTTCTTTCACTTTTTGCAAAAATATACAAAACAAAGTAGGCGTTTCTAAATTATAGCGTCGGCCTAATTCGTAAGGCATAGCACGCACTGCGATTTTTATTCGCGCGAATTATTTTCCGCGCGAATTTTTTAGTACTTTTTGAGCGCGATTTTTTTTCCGCAATGCGTGCAGCTTCATACATTTCCATAGGTCACAGAATGGGAGGAAAAAAATTCGCGCGAATAAAAATCGCAGTGCGTGCTATGCCTTAGGCTTAGCACTCACTGCGATTTTTATTCGCGCGAATTTTTAGTACTATTTGACCGCGATTTTTTTCCGCAGTGCGTGCAGCTTCATACATTTCCATAGGTCACAGAATGGGCGAAAAAAATTGCTATACCTTAACCTGCTAAGTGCATTTGTTGGCAAAATGTACTTTTTATAAAATCAAAAAATTCAGTCAAATATCTAACGTAATGCGTAAGCTAAAGGTAACAAATGCTATGCCCGAAAAACTGCTTTCTAACCGCCACAGCGCAAACCTGCTAAATCCCATTGGCGCCTCAGTTTTGCACTGACAAGTGACAACGTTCCCAAATGCACGTGCTGTTTGCGGCGCGTCAAAAGTTTGTCGTATTTTTGTCAAACCTTTTAACCCTGTTTCCTATTAAAGAAAACTGAATGTTTAGTTTTTATTTTTCTAATATTTATTATTATAAAATAAACGAGTGCTTGAAACGAATGCAATCAGTAATCACAATTAATTAATCGATTCACCATAATTAATTTAACTCTAAAAGTGCTGAGTCAGTAAGTAAGCGAAAAACTGCAAAAAAAGTGTTTTCCTGAATTTTATAAAATGTGTATAAGTTAAGCTACTAATTATATTTTAAAATTACAAGATACGTTAAAGAAACCAGCGGGGTTTTCAGAAATTTGATTGCTGCATTATTAAAGATATTATTCAGCTTTTCTTCGTCCTGTAAACTATGAAAAAAACTTAGCAGGTTAACGAATTAGGCCGACGTTATTAAAAGTTACTTAAAGATTTTGAATAATTATAGTAACTGAATGTTATACTAAATGAATATTATATCAAATGGTTATTATATTTTATAAAATTAGGTGAAATGAAATTATAAATTTCTATCAATAATTCCTCGTTTGATCGTTATGTTAAAAAAAGTATGAAATGAAATGAGGTCATACGATCATTAGATCTTTTGTTTTTATATCAAACGTTACACACCCCTTTTATTTGCCCCTACCCTTTGATATAGTTAGGAAAACGAAAAAAAATATGTATATTTCCCATTTTTTAGGGAGGGAGCGGATTTCTAAAAATTATGTAGGTAGCCTAATTATGCCACAATGGGGATGTGAACGCAAAGCTGAGCGCAGATGTCGCTGGCGGCGCAATGGCTGCTGGAATTGAAAGACGTTCGTCTTTCAATTCTAAAAAAGAAATGAGGAGCAAGGATAACTGAAAAAAAAAACAGATCTTATTGAGAGACAGATTTTTATTTAAATAATAAAATATTTTTCATCGGTGATATGTTCTAGATTTGGCTATTTTTTTAGTTGTGACGATTTATTTCTTACTCGACTCATGGTAGGAAAATTTACATAAAATGAGAGAACATAACTTTAATGTCTTTAACTTTATGTTAAAGTTTTATTTTATTTTCTATATCATTCTATCAAGGTCCTCAAGCTTCTGAATCCCAAGTAAATGACATTCCTGCTATAGAACTTTAACAATACGTTAATAGCTCCATTAAATCGCTGCCTGAAAGATAACTAAAAACTGAAAAGAGTTTAGTGCCGATTTTTTATTTATTATTTTATTTTATTTATTTGGGACAAAAAACAGTTATATAGTACAGCATATACAAAAAGTAGTTATATTATAGTCGAAAAAACGTATAACCCACACTATTGTCCACGAAGTGACATCTGAGAATGATAACGAACGAGAAAACGAAACGAAAATGAGAAAAATAATAATATAGCAATATTTAGCAGAAAAGCACTGCATACGCGAATCGAGGGAAGCGGATGACAAGAGCGATCTTATGGGCTTGAATAAAAGAAATTGAGAAACCATTCTTTTAAATTTAGATAGCGATAGCGCGAAAATGTCAAAATCAGTAAATTGTGAGTTATTTGTTTCTAAAAGTCGGCGGACAGGGGCCCGCACCCCAGCATTCGTTCTACATCGCGCAGTGTAGAATAGTCGAGGTGCGCGCACCTCCCGTCGAATAACAGTTCTTGGCACTACGTAACACAGTCTATTTGACAGCTCAGTACAATTGTATTAGTTATTGCTTAAACCGTATAGCATCACAACCATGATCAACGAACGTCTGAAATCCAAGCTCAATACTTCGTAATGTTTTAGCAAATCTGCATAGGGAATCCTAGTACGAAAGCATTTGAAGTGCGTGGCACGAAGAAATTTTTTCTGAACCATTTCTATTGCTTGCTTATATTTATCATATTACGGGCACCAGATAGGTACCGCGTATTCCAATTGTGAACGGACTAGTGTTTTATACAAGCTCAGAAAAGTAGAAGGCTTTTTGAAGTCTTTACAAGACCGCATGACGAAACCATACATCTGAAAGGCTTTGTTAATTATGTTGTAGATATGGGTGTCAAAGTGTAATTTACAATCAAGTAGTACGCCAAGATCACATGTGCACTCAGTTTTTTTCAATTGTATATCGTTCAAGGTATAAGGGAAGTTAATAGTGTTTTTATTTTTGGTAAAAGAAATGAAGTGACATTTTGGAAGACTAAGATGAAGTTTATTGACCAGACAGTATCGTGAAAGCCTGCATAAGTCTTCTAGCAGTAGCAAACAGTCCCGAGAGTTCGCACAAGCCTTATAGATTTTAATGTCATCGGCGTACATTAGAAATTCAGAGTTGACTATGCAGACTTTTATGTCGTTTATAAACATGATAAAAAGCAATGGGCCTAAGACAGATCCCTGAGGCACACCTGATTCGACGACCACATAATCAGACTCGAATCCATTAATAACAACCTTTTGAGTTCTATTAAATATATATGAAACAAACTATCTGAGTAAATTGCCTCTTATGCCATTGAAAGCAATTTTATCGAGAAGTAATTTAAGATCCACCATGTCAAAAGCTTTCCTAAAATCAGTGTACACAGCATCTACCTGCATGCGCATGTCCATGTTTTCAAATAAAAATTGAGTGCAAATGATTAAGTTTTTGGTAGTAGATTTGGATTTAACGAAGCCATGTTGCTCGGGTATAATTAGGTGATTTAAATGTGGAAATAAGTGGCTGTGCACTAGACCCTCAAAGAGCTTAGACAAGGTGGATAAGATAGATATGGGTTGATAATTCTCAACGTTACCTTTGTCACCACTTTTGTGAATGGGCGTAATGAAGGCCCTCTTCCAAACACAAGGGAAAATCCCTTCCCTGAGACATTTATTAAATATTATGTGTAACGGGACACAGATGGCTTGTGCAGTGTTCTTAAAGAAAGAAGGGGGCAGGCCATCCGGGCCAGCTCCTTTAGTTAAGTCTAATGAAGTGAGTGCCTTAAGTATGACACTCTTTTCGAGGTAAATATCCGGAATGCATACAGAATTCTCGTCAAGGGTTTCTGGCAGTGTCCAGGTTTTAGGGTCGAAAGTTGAGGACTCTTATACCGAGTTGAAGAAGGCAGAAAACAGTGAACATATTTCCGCGGGGCAGTTAGATGATTTATTTTTATACTGCATGTTAGCTGGGATTCCAGAACCTTGCTTTCGCTTAGAGATGTACGTCCAGAAGTGTTTGACATTAATGGGTATGCTTTCTTCAATAGTTTGCATATACTTATTGTAACACTGTTCACAAAGTAGTTTGAACCGTTTACGCTGGATAGAGAACTTTTCATAATCAGATAAGTTACGCAGTTTTTTCCATCTTATCCACGCGCGTTCTTTATTTTTGAAAGTTTTAATTAGGGAAGCGCTAAACCAAACGGGAAAGGAGGTTGATTTTTGACGTGACAATGGAACATGTAGTTTGACGATTCCATATATATAGTCATAAAAAGCATCTACGGCCTGTTCACTGGATAGATTAAGAAACAATTCGTCCCAGTTCAACTTATTTAGTTCTACACAATGATATTCAAATAAACAGATATGTTATGAGCGCGCGCATTGTGAAGACTTGAATAGGTCACAATTGTGACCTTTATACCTTTTTTTAGTTTATGTCACGCATGGCAAAAGAGCGATAGGCTTTGTTGAAACAAAAACAAAATAAAAAAATGCCATCGTGTGTATTAGTAATTTATTTATTCATTGATTAAAATAAATATTGTTTAATGTCAGATGAATGAAAAGTGTATGTCTGCTGCCGCTGCTGCGCGGAACACTTTTTTCAATTGTTTTGTAAGTGTATAACAACTTGGGGGTTAAAGCCCAAAGTGATACGATGGCTGTACCGGACGATGATAATACCTATTATCACATACGGCAGCATAGTGTGGTGGCCCAGAACAAAGCTTGCCTCGTGCAAAGCGCCACTCACCAGATTACAAAGAACAGTGTGTCTAGGCATCACGGGTGCTTTCAGGACAACACCTACGGCAGCGATTGAGAGATACCTCAATATCCCTCCTCTGCATATGATGGTTGAATTCGAGGCAAGGAAGACATTACATCGACTTGTTGTGGCTGGACTATGGGATGCCTCTAAGCCAAGGACCAATCATACAAAGTTTGACGGGAATGAAGGCCTGGATCGGGTAACAAGCATGTTATCCGATAAAATGCAAACTATGTTTGTGTTTGAAAGGTCTTTCAAGGTCCAAATCCCTACAATAGAGGACTGGACGAAGGGAATCGATCCACCAGAACAAGACAGTCTGGTGTGGTACACTGATGGATCCAAAATGGAATCAGGTACAGGGGCGGGAATATACGCAAAAGGTTATAAATGTAGCAAAAGCCTAGGGAAAATGGCAACTGTATTCCAAGCGGAAACTTATGCCATAATAACCTGTGCTCAAGAGAATATAGATAGAGGAACCAGAGGTAAATCCATATATATTCTTAGTGACAGTCAGGCTGCAATCAAAGCCATGGCATCCTACAAAGTGGACTCCGGACTTATTCTGGATGCTGTCCAGACCCTAAACAGGCTTGGGAAGCACAACAGGGTAAGACTGATGTGGGTCCCTGGGCACAAAGGAATCCATGGTAACGAAATGGCAGATGAACTGGCAAGAGAGGGCTCAGCAAATGACTTTGTGGGTCCAGAACCATGTGTAGGCATCTCGACGTGCCTCGTAAAAGCCGCATTTAAGGAGTTTGCAGATCACAGACAGCGAACTCATTGGCTATCTAGCACCGGTCTACAACACTCCAAGAAATTCCTAGGCTCTACGTTCAAAGCCCGGGAATGCATTTGGAATATGAGCAGGGGGCAAATCCGCTACCTGCTTGGGGCCTTTACTGGGCACTTTGGAACCAACGACATGCTCATGAAGATGGGTATAACCGCGACACCCATGTGCAGGTTGTGTGGGGAACATACGGAGCGCATGGAGCACCTTCTTTGCACATGCGATGCACTGGCTGGTAAGCGAATGAGTCTCCTAGGGGCTGGATATCCAAGACCAGAAGACTAATAAGGCTCATATCTCCCAGTCTCGTTGTAAAATTCATGAAAAGAGTTTTCAACGAGATTGGGGAGGAGTAAGGTATCTAGGGGACCACAATAGATCCCAATGGGTCGAAGTGTCCGAGTTGTTTCTCGGCCCCTCCACAAGACAAGACAAGACAAGTGTATAACATATCTGTATATTTGAATATCATTGGTTCTACATTAATTTCTTGGTAACTAGCTTTAAAGAAATTGTATTTTATTATTGAATGACGCTTCATGGGTGTGAGTGGTGTCATCAGGGAAGATAATATAGAAAACGGAGGGTGATGGCTGTCAGGCTGTAGCAGTAAACTGTCGGACTGTATCTGACATTCAGTGTTGCTAATGAATAAGTCCAGAACACGACCCAAATTATTTTTTATCGTATTGTATTGAGAAGCATTCGTAATAGCCATCAAATCCAATAAAGATCGACTCACATTATTTTATAATAAACACTAAACCATGGTATAGTAATATATTGCTTGTTATTATACCATGCACTAAATTGTTGTGGAAGTGTGTTATGCACAACAATCATTAAACTATTCAAATTAATACTTTTCTAATAAAGACTTTGCTTAAAGGTCTTGCAACAAAGCCAGTAAAAAAAAAGTGTTTAGAGGTATAGAGTATAGAGTTATCTGTGGACACACAGCACAGACACAAACAATACATTTTCTTTTCATCCGTGCTCCTTGCTCATTCTTTCTCAATGTTCGTGGTGCTAGTGCTAGCCATCTTGTTTATCAAAGCCCTTGTTCATTTAAACATATAAGTTTTAAAGCCATTTAATGCTCGTTTTGACTTTCTTTTTTAATTTAATCATTAAACTAGTCGCGCAGCTGAGTAAGCATTTGCTTCAATAGTAATAACGCGACGTCAACGTCTGGGCAGTGGGCATTAATGTGTGGCTTTTTAACAAATGCAATACTTGTCACACGTACTACGTAAGGAAAGGAAATGCAGGCAGCAGAAGATGGTAAGCTCTTTATAAATAATTTATAACCTTCATTTGTTTTTATTATATACGAGTAGTCGCCACCCGCGTGTTATTTTTACAAACTTGACTTTCTTTTGTTTTTATTATGTACGACTAGTCGCCACCCGCGTGTTATTATTACTAACTTTTTAGATCTTTTGTTTTTATTACGTTCGAATAGCTGCTGCCCGCGGCTCCGCCCGCGTGGTATTAATACTTCTCCCAATATCATTATAAATTAGAGCATAGTTGGTGGATCTGATGTACACGCTATATTTATGTAGAGTTTTAACAAAATCCGTCCAGTACTCTTTGCTTGAAAGATTAACAAACATCCATCACAAACTTTCACGTTTTCTAGGTAATAAAAGTAATATTTTAAGTCATTTTGATCTATATTTAAAACATGGGTAAACACTTAGATAAACTATCATTTTGATTAACGAAATTTAATTAGGTACTTTAATGAACCTATTTTTTACCTTCCCCCATAATAAACCTCACCTCACAATTTCTAATGTATGGTATGTTTCCAAATATAACTATCACAAACTATCCAGGTTGCCTAAGTATCTGAAGGGGAGGGTTACAGTGGGTTCATGTTCCAGTGCTACTGTACCTATCTAGTCTATTTATTTGTTTTTGTAATGTATGATTTTAGGTCTTTTGGATCATTTTATTTAAAGAAAAACTTCTACGTTCATAATAAATATCACCTCACTATTTGTAATGTGGGTCTTTGGTATGTTTCCAAACTATGCAGAGACTAGACAAGTGACATTCTATGAACGAAAGTGTGGCAATAGCTAATGGAAAAAAATTATGGAAATTTCTTGAATTTATGTAATGAAAAAGACATGTGTTCAATCTCTTATATTTTGGCATTTGTACCATCGCTGACATTGAATGAAACTTGTCTAAAGCCTCGGGTTGCATAAGTATCTTGAAGAGGAGGGTTACATTGGGTTCATTTCCTAGTGCTACTGTACCTCTCTGGTTTAAACCTTCATTTGTTTTTGTAATGTATGATTTTAGATCATTTTAATGTATTATTTTTTAGGGTTCCGTAGCCATCAAGGAACCCTTATAGTTTCGCCATGTCCGTCTGTCCGTCCATGGCTTAGCTCAGAGACTTAGTACTAGAAAGCTATAACTTGGCATGGATATACATATTAATCATGCTGACAAATCATCGGTAAAAAATTAATAATTAAAAAAAATATGGTACTTCTTGTACATGTAAAGTGGAGATGTTTTTTTTCTGGTCTATCCCATGGTGTGGGGTATCGTTGGATAGGCCATTTAAAAGATAACGGGTCTGTGAAAACCATTTTTCGATTCAGGTATCCGTTTGCATAAAATCAAGCTTTAAATTGCTAATTTTTGTGCACTTGTCCTCCCTGCCAGTTAAATGGTTGACGTGAATTTTTCACTTATCCTTTTGAATAAGTGAAAAAATTCACGACAGCCATTTGGTATATATATCGAAATTAAAAGGAAAACTATCACAGCTAAGTAGGCTTTACAAGTTTATGAATAATAGTTTACCAACATATAAAATGTTCTTGGACAGCAATTTTTTTTACAAATTTAATTGAAAAATTACTTATCTATACTAATATTATAAAGCTGAAGAGTTTGTTTGTTTGTTTGTTTGAACGCGCTAATCTCAGGATCTACTGGTCCGATTTTAAAAATTATTTCACTATTCGATAGCCCGATTGTTGAGGAAGGTTATAGGCTATAAAACATCACGCTATGACTAATAGGAGCGGAGTAGTAATCAAAGATGCGAGTGAAACCGCGAGGTTCAGCTAGTACAAAAATAAAATCATAACATCCTTAATAATAATAATTTATAAATTAATAACGTTTACGCTCGAATAACATTGGAGTGAGCGAGAAAAATTACTTATACAAAAATAAAATCATAACATCCTTAATAATAATGATTTATAAATTAATAACTTTTACGCTCGAATAACATTGGAGTAAGCGGCGTCGGGGGCGTTTGTGTTCGTGCGTTTAAATGTTCATCTATACTAATATTATAAAGCTGAAGAGTTTGTTTGTTTGTTTGTTTGTTTGTTTGAACGCGCTAATCTCAGAAACTACTGGTTGGAATTGAAAAATTCTTTTTGTGTTGGATAGTCCATTTATTGAGGAAGGTTATAGGCTATATAACATCACGCTACGACCAACAGGAGCAGAGCATAAATGAAAAATGTTGCAAAAACGGGCAAAATTATTCCTTTTTGAGAGCTTCCGTTGCGTGCGCTGCGTAAACGGTTTAATTACACAACAATCATGTATGTAGAGTAGGTAGGGTTGATGGGTAGGTAGGTAGCCAGTTGACGGGAGCGAAGCCGCGTGGGACAGCTAGTGAAACAATAAAAAGCCCTCTTCTTAGTCCTCATTGTTGTGCAATTATGGTACCCTAAAACTGCGCGATGCCCGACCCGCACGTTAACAGTTGGATTTTTTTAAAACATTGATGACATTTCGTTAAAAAAAGTTTTGCTATTCTTCATATTAACTCATTCATTGCCTTACCTCACAATTTCTAATTTTGGTCTCTGGTATGTTTCCAACCTATCCAGGTTGCATAAGTATCTGAAGGGAGGTTTGTTGTTTTATTATGGAGGGTTCATGTCCTACTGCTACTGTACACTTCTGGCAAGTTCATACCCACCCAGGGGATTTTTTGATACATTGAATGGGTATTTTGATTTCCATTCACTTGGACCATATTTTTTTATTGTTATTGAAAGTAATCTAGTCAATGAGCCATTTAAAAACTGAAACCCAACTACATTAAAAGTCAGAACTGCCTATAGATAACACTATATGCATATAATACTAAAATATAAGCAAATTGTTTTTATTTGTATAAAATGTGAGGGTATGTATGGACACGTTGGACATGAAAAGAGGTTACTGTCTTACCAGATATTCTTTTCACATTTTTCAGAAAATCAAGGAAAGTCTCGTAGTGATGAAGAGCTAATAAATTTTAGGCCTTCGCCTAACTTTAAGCACAAGAAGTACTTAAGATCAAAATTTGAAGAAGCAATGATGATTGAAGCCAACTCATCCTTGTTGGAGAACGAGAAAGCCAATCACGTAGTGGCTGAAAGTTCTGGGCAGCCGCCATTGCCGCCCAATCCGCCACCACCAGATACGCCACCCTTATTAATAAACGTTAAGCAAGAGATCGAAGATGATGGATATGCAGGCAGTACAGCTGAAGTATCACCGGATTTAGATCAAGCAGATGAGTTAAAAGCTGCTACTGCCACAATAAAAACTGATTACACTGAAGAAAAACCTGTTACAATGTGCCGTAACTTTGCACGAGGCACATGCAAAAAGGGCGCTGCGTGTATATTTGCGCACGAATTAATTTTAGCACAACTGCCTGGGGTTTATACTTTTTGTAGAAACTTCCAAAATTCAGTGTGTTCTTTTCCGAAGTGCAAATTCGTACATGCAACTGTCTTCGAAAAGGAGTATTTTTTTAGAACGGGGTATTTACCACCTCATACACTAGCACATTTGAAAGAAGCTGTAGTTCAAGCACCTCCTCCACCACCACAGTCTGAAGGTAAGAAACTGCCATGAACTCAATGTGTTTTCCAAACATTTTTATTGATTGAACTAACCAAAATAACTTGTGGGTTCAGTCAGGAAATATAACAAGATTGCAAGTGCAGGTCATCTATTCATGTAAATGCCTAAGACATTAAGTCCGCCTTATTACGTTTCTGTGCATGAAGTACCTATTAAATAAATAAATGTAGGTACCTATCTATTTTAAACAACAATATTTTCTTTTCAGAACCATCAGTGGGACTGCCTGCTGTTTATTCGAATGCTGCACCAAACCCTTCCTTACAATGGTTAGTTTTCTTCCTTCCATTAGTAGTTTTGAGTTGAAAAACTTAAGATTTCTAACAATCTTTTTAAATAAATACTCACATTTCAGTGTTCCGCCTGCTGTGGGACAATACAACACGGCGACTGGCGCTGAATCAAACCTGTTCAACATCGCGCACTCAGTCACGAACAACACATCTCCAAAACGCGAATGGAGTGATATAGATGAAGGTACAATCTCAACACAATATTGGTATCCACTAAAAGAAGCTAATGTACATTATTATTTCTCAAGTTGAACACTAAGCCATTCAATAAGTAGTTTTATTGGGATTGTTTTTTGTAAACTTTCGGTTAGAAATAATAATTAATTTTACAAGCCTCTTTACAAGGAAATAAAATATATACAATATTTAATTGATGTTAATATTTGTTTCTCAGGAACAAAGAACTGAATAAAGTTAAAATTAATATCAAATATGGGTCTATAACCCCTTGAACTAGTAAATTTTTAAAATTAATTGAACGGAATCCAAAGAATCTTATGATTTGATACTCACAAAACATATATGCTACTTTCGGAAGGAACAAGATCACAAAGTACAAAAAAACTGATTTTATATCTATAAAAAACATTTTGGGTTCACAAACTTACATTTGCAGTTGGGTTGGATTAGTATGTATGAAAAAGCATGTATCCGACTCGCATTGGTGGTACGTATACCGAACCCTTGTTGCGCGAGTGTTATTATTTAAGGGCCTACATACGCTTTAGTGCCGTAAAACGGTAACTTTCTAAAGCATACTCCTCAGTAACAGCTAGGTTTAAATGTTTGAAAATAATATATATTTATTATTGATTAATGTACACAATTTTGAACACAAGGTTTTTTCGTATAACTAATAGTTTTGCTTTAAATAAATAATTAACAACACGATATTTTTTCGCAACTTTTGGAAACTCCTCCAAAACGACTTGGATGTTTAAAAATATTTTTATACAGAAAAAATTATGGCTGGAATTTCTTCATACCTAACAGCATAAAATATCAATTTTGAACCTCCTTTTGACCGGTTTGTTTGCAAAATCTTATTTGATTTACATATGCTATGTTAGTTATGAAGAAATTCCAGCCATCAATTTTTCTGTGTAAAAATATTTTTAAACATCCAAGTCGTATTGGAGGAGTTTCCAAAAGTTGCGAAAAAATATCGTGTTGTTAATTATTTATTTAAAGCAAAACTATTAGTTACACGAAAAAACCGTGTGTTCAAAATTATGTACATGAATCAATAATAAATATATATTTTTTTCAAACCTTTTTAACTAGCCGTTACTAAGGAGTATGCTTTAGAAAGTTACCGTTTTACGGCACTAAAGCGTATGTAGGCCCTTAACAACGTGCTTGCTACTTGCCACGACGTGAACTTAAGTAGCGCCCTCGCACAAGTTTTAATATGAACCAAATCCATTGCGAATAATAATTTGTAATATTCATGTAAAGATTAGAATTAATTAATGTCTGTGAATATAATAATTATCTGTATTTCATCATCATCATCATTTCAGCCGAAAGACGTCCACTGCTGGACACAGGCCTCTCCCCTTATCTGTATTTGATGCTATCTATTGCAATACATAGAAAATGTCTGCAAAAGTGCAAACGTATTCTTGCTTTGCAATTTGCATTGCTAGTAATAATTTATGAATTTTGATACATATACAGTAGTGTTAGAACAGATAAACCAATCAACGTAGCCTATTGCAGTCCACAGCTGGACATAGGCCTCATCCAAGCTGCGCCACATTTTTCAATATTTTTTATTTATGCAACTGTTTACTGTTTATGCTAAAATAATTATGATGTTATTTCATGAACTGCATTCTCATTTTCATTTTACATTCTAAGTATTCACTGCTCAATATCCATTAAACAATTGTAGTAAGGCTTTTCAAATGCGATTTTTACATTGAATTACATAAAATATAACTACGATGATGGAGCTAAGCAGTCTTAAAAATTTATTCAATATCAGATCACCATCAGTTATTGGGAGCAATTTGGGATAGAATGCATTTGCATAAGCCTAGCCTTGCCGCAAGTGCAGTGGCTCGTTTAGAGACTGCAATAACGTAGAACATAGGCCCCTTAACATTATAACGTGACAGCCATATGTCAAAAACTGTAATTATAAAAGTCCATGTAATACTTCCGAATATCTATCAATCTATTTAATGTTGAAGGCTTAGATAAAGAACCGTTGAAGGCGAAGCAGAGGTAGTTTGTCTTAATTTTGACATATCCTGTTTGGCGAGTTGAAATGTCAGTAATCTATATTTATTGTTGACCTGCGCATCCTGAATTATCAACTGAATGTGAACACTGCATGCGCAGCGATCGTAATAATTTGTTTTGTCTCCAGCTAGCAGCTCCACGCGTGACCACGAATCCGGCGAACCGCTTGCAAAGAAATGCAAAAAATGTGATAATTTTGAGATCAGGTATCATTTTGCATCTCTTAGCTGCAGCTGTTTAGAACACGGGGTCAAGTATGTATTTACTGATAACCACGATGTACACCAGTGACACGATGACATAATAAAAACGCATGCGTAGATGATGTGCTCAAATCTGCTATTAGGCACGCTTCTTTTACGTTTAAAATGCGAGAAATTTATATTATCATGTGTTATTGTTAAAATAATTGACTTTACCGCGGGTTACGAACAGCTGGCTAGTTAAACTTTTTTGTCTTTGCTAGTATATGGCATGAGCATAATTTATCGGTGAGTTTATAAAAGTTACTGCTGAATTGCTTTTACATTTTTTGGTCTTAGTGTAAGTTTGCGTTTTTTTTTATTAACTTATATAAATGAATTACACTAACCAAATATTAAAAGCGAAATTAAATAACAAAATTATGGCAGAAACATACTTAGCAATTTCTTTGATTATGTACAATTGTTAGCACAAGCTATTTCTAAAACATATGAACATGTTTATAGTGCGCATTACGCAGCAATTTTCTGACATGCCTTATTTTACAGAGCGCAGCTGATGAAAGCGAAAGTCGAGAAGGCAGCTCTCGCTAATAAGGAGTTAAAACAGAAGATAGCAACACTCAACAAAAAAAATGCTTTACGTGCCTCACTGTTCCGGGTTTTCCTAAAGCCAGCGGTATGTATAATTTATCCTACTCAACTTCACTGAACATTTTTGTAAATAAAACAAAATATTCTTACGTGTTTTACCTTCTTTGTTTAAGATCACGCCTAGCGCTGATGAAGGGTTGCACATCACCGCAGACTCAGAACTTCATGTAAGATCATTCTGTTCGGTAATCACTACCACTATTTTTTTTTACCTTAGCACAAGGGGGTAAAATATATGACAAATATTTTAATCACGTCTAGTTTTTTTTAATACACCCACAAGAGTCAAGCGATGCTGTTCTTGTTGTCTAGTTGTCAATAAAATCTTGGGAAACAATAAAACAGAAGATTGATAATGAAAAAAAAACTAATTAATTGAGTATTGTCACAATATTATAGGAGTCCATGAAAACTTATTTTTGACAGACTTAACTCATATCCATAGATTTAGTTGACACCTAGTTTTTTTTATATAATAATGATAGAACGAACATTCAAGAGCGAGTCCTTTGGTCCGGTATTACAAACAAGATCATTCAGGCTTCATTCAATTTTGGGATAAAAGTGAAGAAAGTTTTGCAGATATCTCATAATTGGCCTTCGCGAGATAGTACTAGGCACCAATCGCCCAGTGCGACCTGTTACGAACCTTTTAGAACTTTTGTTCTACTTTGCTATGCTCTACGCGCTACCTCGGCTAGCGAATATATAATATATATATAGTATAATCGATTAGGCCCGCTTGCGCAACGCTGAGTTATCTTACTAACTCCGAGTTAGTAGCTAACCCCGTGTTATTTTTAACATTTTTGTATGACAATTTTAATTTAACCTCGTGTTAGCAACTAACTCTGAGTTAAGTTATTGGCGCAAGTCGGTCTTGGTCTACGTTAGCGCTGAATCGCAAGCCTGTAATGTTTTGGAGACTAATATTTGCCCTGCAGGGGGATGTTAAAGGCTGACAGTATAAACTTGGTCCAGGATCCCGAGTGCGGGAAGACCTGGGGCGCGACTTGGGGGATGTACAGGCTGACAATACAAATGATAAGTGGTCTACTTTAGCCCTGGATCACAAGAGCGGGAAGTCCTGAAGAGCAATCTTTGCCCAGCAGTGAGATGATGCAGGCCACAGACATAAATCAACTAGATGACGCAATTGTATGTACTTCGCGTGCCAAAAAACGGAGTAAAGTTACGATCAGTGATTGTAATCTGAGCTTTTCATTTAGCATTATCGGCTCCGGAAATCCACCGAGGCATTGGAAATGTTTACTTTCATTGGTAAGTAAATTTTTGTTTATGAAAAAGTGGCACGCTTGGTTTTCATACAGATGGAGGTACTTGCGTTATCTATTTAGATTTGTGTCTGTGATGCAGGCTAACGGTACAAATCCTTAGATCACAAGAGAGGGAAGTCCTGGAGAATAATCTTTGTCCAACAGTGAGATGTTGAGGCTGACATTACAATAGCAGTGATCGATTTCCATAAATATTCATGATTGTATTAAAAATATATTCTTTCGGACGTCAATAATTGTGGCTTTAGTGATAGTATTGTTATTATGAGATTTTCATACTTTTCAAGTGATACAAGTAAGCTAAAATCTATATTTTAAACCTCTTACTAATAAACACAGAATAAAGTTATACCAAGTATAAACCTATGAAAATGTATGATTATTCCTTTATTATTCCTGGTATAACTTTATTCCGTGTTTATTAGTAAGAGGGATAGAATTTCATCTAATTATTATATCCAAATTTGTTTGCAAAATGACAAATTAAACGGTTTCGATTCTATTACGTTAAACGTATGTAATAGAAACGAAAACTCCACGTATCAAATATTTATCCACTGTTTAGGAGAAATACTCGAAAGAAATGTATATTTATTGAGTATTTATCCGGATAAATACCCGAGATACGCAAAAAATTTACTCACTAAAGTCTGCAGAGCGCTGATATTTATGTGTAACTAGCTGTGCCCGCGGCTTCGCTTTCATCTTCTTTACCTAACTACCTGCATACCTTACCTTCCTGCCAAGCCTACCTACTTACTCACCCTACCTGCCAAGCCTACCTACCTACTTACCCACCCTACCTGCCCTCCCAAGTAAACACTTTTTTATACCACCCCTATATTCTAGCGAATAACAAAATAGGTATTGTTCAAATTGGTCAAGCCGTTTTTGAGTTTTAGCGAGACTATCTAACATATGTAAATTGATTTTTATATGTAAGACTAGCTGTGCCGCTATACACTTATTTTTATCTATTAAAACACCTTTCATAAGGGGTTACACATTAACATTGCATTTCCTAAAATTTTGTAAAAACAGGAAGGTAAAATGCGCAGGGGATAAGCCATCAATAAAATTAAAACAGGGCTTAGATCTGTGTTATTTATATGTCAGTATGTAGAACAACTCAAAGACTATAAAAAAAGAACACCTAAAAATGTTGCAGAAATTAAGGCAATGCAATAAAAACAGTGTGAAATTATGTTTAAAAGTTGAATTTTGTGGCTCAATACAAAAATATCTTACATTTTGTGTGTTGCTTGAATATTCTTTTAGATTATCCATGCTATGGCCGTAAAAATAACATTAAATATACGCTTCTATGACACCTTGGTCCAACGTTATGGTTGTTTAACTATATGCATATCGTAATAAGTAATTCCGCGTTTCATAATTGAGAAACAATATATCACGGGAATTTAAAGCGATGATGATTATCCGCGGCGTGGAAGCCAGTGATTCAAAAAACATTACGTCGTTTTGTGCAGTCTGCGAACTTACAGAATAAGGACACGGTCAGTATAGTGTGTAGAAATGTGAGGGTAGAGGAAGAATTTTCTGCCCCAACGGAGCCAGTACACCGAGACACCATTCTACCCAGGACCACGGTCGTTGCAACACGGCCGAAACGTCGGGTGAAATAGGTAAATAAACAATCGAAATCATCGCGTTAATTTCCCGTGATATATTCGTTCTCAATAAATAGTTCCGGTACTAAAATTGCTCTATCTTTGATGTTGGGGTGTTTATATCGATAAAATTAAGTGTGTTTTACGGCCATAAAGTTTCATTTATACAACAAGTCCGGACATATTGATTGTATAAAGATAGTTTTACAGAATATTCTTAATAATATCCAACGCTTAATAAGTAAAAATATAATTAGAGATGGTCGCCACCTCGAATGACGTTCTTATTCACATCTTGGTTGAAATTTACAAGGGCTAAGCGTACCTACGCAAAAACTTAACTCATCTTAAAATCAGACTTTAAGATAAGTGAGTTAAGTTATTGCGCTGTTTTTTATGTATAATTTACAGAATATTGATTAATAATATTCAATGCCTAATTATTAAACATATAAAAGAGCTGGTCGCTACCTCGGGTGAGTTCCCATTCACAAGGTTGAAATTTGATCACAGTTTCAGAATTTGATCCAAATTTCAACATTGTGAATATGAAATTCACAATGTTGAAATTTACAGGTGCTTAGCGTATGCAAACACTTTATACACTTTGTTAAAGTCTAAACGCTGACTTTTATGTATAATATACAGAATATTGATAAATAATTATGTAATAATAAACAACGCCTAAGTAAAAATACAATAATAGTCTAAGATCTGGTCGCCACCTCGAGTGAGTTCTCATTTACAAGGTGGAAAATTTGATCACAGTTTCATTAATAGATGAAAATAATGGAAATATATAGAAACACATATCTAAACATATTATGGAGAATAATTATGTTTCTTATATGGCCAATAATAATAAATAAGTACCTATTGAATTGAGTATTTTATACCATTTAAATTTGTATATATGTAAATAAATACAGTATCTTATATGGCCAAATATTTAACATAATTATATCATCATACATGACCATAAATGACATATGTCTATAACATATTACAGAGCAGATTGGTTGTATCATAATATTGTTACTGAACAAATGTTTTCATTAGTAAATAAATGTTTCAGTATATTTATTAACTAGTATACCTCGTTAGCAGCTACACCATAGAAATATATTTAGATTTTAATTAAGACAGACTAACAGAACATTGGTTTTTAGAACAACATTCAATTAGACAGTTTTTAAACAGAAACAATAACCTTTCGTGGCTTTTCTGTCAACAGAAGATCTTTTCCGTAAACATCTCACTGTGAAAACTAAGGTGGAGTGAACGTGAAGCAAGCTGTTCACCTATGCAATTAAGGTGGAAAGACAGTCCATTTCAAGCTCACTCCACCTAAGTATTCACATGAGATTTTTACAGAATAGATAGACACACAAATTTGTATCACAATATTCTATCAATTTTATGTCATCATATTTTCTAGTTTGTAATGCAGGGTGTAAAGTAAAGGTGCAATCATATTTTATAAGTCATAGTGAATTCTCCAATAAAAATGTACCTATCTCTCATACATATTTTGGTCAGCTAAAACTTTGTATGTAAAATCAATATTTTTTTGGGAATTGCCTATGATATCCTTGAAGAAAGTAGTTAATTTACATGGGCAGAAGCATTAATTAAATTAAATATGATCGCATATTTCCGTGTATAATCTATGTTTCAAATATATCACTCTCTTCAATGCTGACAGTAAAGCAACTTTCGTTTTGTTTAGATTTATTTGTGTATGGATTTTGATAAAAGCTCTGCCGAAATGTCACGTGGGAAATCCCTCATTTTGACTAGATTTATCTCATTTTGAATTGAACACATACATTTTGACTTTGCGACAATAGTTAACGCTGGTAGCTACTGATAGACTGTATTTTTTTTTAAAATTGATTTTGTCTGTTTGTCTGGTTTAACTACAATTTAATGTTCCATTTGAAAATGTTTCAAAATATTTTCTGAGTTAATTCAGTGACACCTGTCTTTAAATCATGTTTTACATTACTTGTTAGCCAATGAATTTTGGTATAAGTATCTTCAACATAAGATTTCTTTCAGTTCAATTACACTGTTTTCACTTGTTTCAAAAGTTTAAATATTCTCTACATACAATAACACAATAATTATATATTTACCATTACACTTCACCACATACCTACCATGCCAATGCCATTTTTAACCGACTTTCCAAAAAGGAGGAGGTTCTATGTTCGACTTCAAGTTTGTTTTTTTTTTTTTTTTTTTTTTTTTTTTTTTTTTGTGTATGTTCACTGATTACTCCGTCAATTGTGGACCGATTTTGAAAATTCTTTTTTTGTTTGAAAAAGTATGTTTCGAAATTGGTCCCATTTTAATTTGGTGAAGATCTGATGAAGAACTTCGGAGATATACAACAGAACTCTTCAATAAATAACGGCAAATCTCTCGGGATTGCTGCAATCGCATGTCTGTTTGTTGTTTATAACATTTCATAACATAACATCACGCCAGTTCGCTCTTAAGGGGTAAGCAGAACTCTCATTTGACCGATTATGTTCAAGTTTCATGAAATCTATTCTGGCGAAATAGTTCCCTTACTAACTTGCCTATTAGGTACGTACAACTAAAAAGTGAAAAATAAAAAAACTTTTTGCAAAAAAATACTACCGACTTCCAAATACAAAACTACAAAGTGAAAAATAACTTAATTTTTTGAAGTCGGTGTCCATAACGCAAAAAAATAGTACCTACGAAAGACACCGACTTCAAAAAATTAAGTTATTTTTCACTTTGTAGTTTTGTATTTGGAAGTCGGTAGTATTTTTTTGCAAAAAGTTTTTTTGTATTAAACTTTTCATTACAGTTCTTAAGGGAGTTCTTTAAGTCATGGAATTCATATATGACCCAAAGAACTCTCCTTATTAACAACATTATTATTATTCTCATAACCAACCCCTCTGGCAAGTAAGGGTATCTTTTCATTAATTACCCTTTATAGAAAAGTTCCAGTGACATCCATTTGCTGAAGAGGTAAGTTTAATTTAGTTGCAAAGGAAACAATCTGAAAATGTAAGCCAAGGGGTCTTTAAGATAAGAGTGAAAAGGTTACTTCTAGGCAAGCAGGCTTCACCGTCAAACACATCATCGTATACCATCAGGTGAGATAGTGATCAAATGCGATTGTTTACAAAAAAAAGTAATTATCCTAGCTACAAGTGAATTTATAACAATAATTCATTTTGTTCTAACCTAGCGTTTTGTTGCTTTTTACAATTATTATTTTAAATTCTAAATACTCATTTCCTAGTAATGACCTTACACTTCTTTATTTTTGTGGTTGACCGTAAAGCTCGTTTGCCCAGAAGTAACCTGTTCACCTAACCTGTAACCTATTCAGTTATCTGGATTCTCAAAATATTCCCATGACCTGTTTTGCAATTTAAAGTTGTCCTCTTTTCATTTTAAAGCGCCTTCTCTTTCCGTTAGGTTTATCCTTGTCCAATACTACATTGTTGCACTAGTATCACAATGTTAGCTTCTATCTCAGATCAAATAAAAAGTCAAGATGAAACGTTGCAAACAACAAAGTGAAGCCGGTTCAAACTAAGCCTTGCCGTACAAATACACAATTAAACGCACTCACGTACAACGAAATTAGGGCTTAGCTTGTCCTTCGAGCTTACAGATCAAATAATAAAGGTCAACTGACAAGCTAAAGGGTAGTTTCGTTATACGTGTGCGCGTATAATTGTGTATTTATACGGCAAGGCTTAGTTTGAACCGGCTTCACTTTGTTGTTTGCAACGTTCCATCTTGACTTTTTATTTGATCTGAGGCTTCTATATACACATAACTACAAGGCTTTCTCTTTTCTCAGGCTGTGAGGTCCCATCTCTCAAAAATCATTCTTGGACAGCGCCGTTGCACTCATTTTGAAAGGCATACGCTGTGCTTTGTCCTTCAAATATCCCTGACTGACCAACAGTCATCATATGCCTCAATGTTATTGTTTGTAAGCACCTTTTTCACATACATTATAGTTTTTATTAGAGCTCCACATTCAATACAAAAGTCATGATGGTTCCACAACAATTTGCAACCGTTATCATTCATTATTTTTTTTGGAGAAAATAGATTTATTTAATATAGGTATACTCTACTGTACTACAGGACAAAGATTTAAAAAACAATTGTACGATGGGCGGTCTTATTGGATCTCGTCGCGCAGGGCATTTCCAGATAACCATGTATAGTTCTCTACAATGGCTGCGCAGTAGTAAATCTCAAACAAAAACAGCACCGTTTCGTGCCTTGCGCATTGGCAAGCCAACTTCAGGGCGGCCCAAAATTTTGGCGAGCACTATACTCTGTGCAGGCAGACAACTTTCTTTCGTTGGATGGACTGAAAGTTCTGAAACTGAACGAAAGATGGGTACGGGGTTGTCAGTATACAAAACAAAATAAATACTCTACATAAACATACATATGATACATAGAGATACAATACATATATATATAATAATATTCTGATAAATTATATCAAAATAACAGAGAAAGGAGAAGAATAGTAATAGTGAAAGGTGAAATTGAATTTGTTTTGATTCTTTATCGTTTACTGTCACGCGGTACACAACTAATAGTATTTAAGAGAGTTACTGAGTTGTTATTGTAAAGATTCAGTTTTGTATAGATTATGATTATTACCTGCCAGAGTTTATCCACTGACATCGTTAATAATATTAAAAACGTTTACGTAAAACAATAATATTAAAAATAAAGTACGGCATAGACTCATATATACAACTACAAGCTTCGCTTTACATTATCTGTGGCGCCCTATGTAAAATGGCGGCACACTAACCATAGTCAGCCATATGTCCATAGCTATTATTATTATTCCGAAACGAATGATTGTTGTTTTGCAAGGGTCGTTATGGGATAATGCTGCTCTTAAGTTATGTTGCGAAATATTTATTAATAAAATATATTATTTTATTAATAAATATTTCGCAACATAGAACATAAGGTATTAGTATGACAACATGTCACTTGTCTAATGCCTCTGAACAAAACGAATGTTGCTTTACTGTCTGCATTGAAGAGAGTGTTAGGATATATTAAACACACATTATGCACAGAAAGATGCGATCATATTTTATTTAATTACTGCTTCTGCCCATGTAAATTAACTACTTTCTCCAAGGATATTATAAGCAATGCCCAAAAAAATGGCTTTTACATACAATGTTTTAGTCAGCCGCCCAAAATTTGTATGAGATACAATTTTTTGAGATTTCGCTATGACTTCCTTGGAGTACGTTGTTCAGTTTATAAAATATGATTGTACCTTTCCTTTACACCCTGCATTACAAACTAGAAAATCTGATGATATAATATTGATAGAATATTGTGATACAAATTTGTGTGTTCTGTTGCCAGAAAAGCCACAAAATGTTATTGTTTCATGTTTAAAACTGTCTAATTGCATGGTGTTCTAAAAACCAATGTTCTGTTGGTCTATCTTCATTAAAATCAAAATATATTTCTATAGTGTGGCTGCTAAAGAGTTATACTGGTTAATAAATATACTGAAACATTTATTTACTAATGAAAACATTTGTTTTGATTCTTGATCGTTTACTGTCACGCGGTACACAGATAAAAATAGTAGTTTTTAAGAGAGTTACTGAGTTCTTATCGTAAAAATTCAGTTTTGTATAGATTTTATCCACTGACATCGTTAATAATATCAAAAAAGTTTACGTAAAACAATAATATTAAAAACGTTTACGTAAAACAATAATATTAAAAGAGTTTACGTAAAACAATAATATTAAAAATAAAGTACGGCATACATACAACTAATCTCCGCTTTTACATTATCTGTGGCGCCCTATGTAAAATGGCGGCACACTAACCATAGTCAGCCATATGCCCATAGCTATTATTATTATCCCGAAACGAATGATTGTGGTTTTGCAAGGGTCGTTATGCTGAGGAGAATGCTGCTCTTTACTTATGTTGCGAAATATTTATTAATAAAATAATTTATTTTAGTCAAACATTTTCTACCACATACAAAAAGGTTTTGTATTTGTAGCATTCAGGTTTTGTAGCATGTGTGCTCATATACAAAAACTTTCATTTATTTATATTTTGCTCCAATAACGAAAACGCTGATTGCGTGAAAAAATAGCTCACAACGCGTTGTGACTCCCTTTAAAGGGAATTGGCGTCGTAGCACTTAAAAAAAAGATCATGACTCGTCGTTGTGGCAAATACAATAACAGTACAATGAACTGCCCCGATTGCCAGCAAAAAAAAAACCATGAGATCCACTTTTTTTTAGCTAAGCCTTACTATTTACTAGAGTTGCCGCGAATACTCGCTATTATTCGGTATTCGGCATTACTCGTAATTTGTTTTATATTCGTCGAATACCGAATAATAGCTAGTATTATTCGGCATTCGGCGAATAGTCGTCGAAAATAAACTTTTAACGAACAAAAGAACTAATGAGTTAAAAATAATATTTTTTTTAATTATTTTCCTTAATAAAACAATACACAATATCAATTATTATCTGTAATATGTGCCTGTGCCTATCATATTCATGAAATTAAATTAGTGAGGCTTTTTAATTAATATTTAAAATCCAACAGAGGCAGATTGTGGTGCAAAAAAACAATTTTTCTGCACGTTCTGGAGCAAGTCGGTTTCGTTTTTCCTCGTAAATTAAACCTGCCTCGGAAAATAGTCTTTCTGAATAAACAGAGCTTGCTGGTGTGATTAAGTATCGTTTAGCAAGCTTACTTAAAATAGGAAATCTATTCTTATTGGTACTCTAAAGCCCACCATTCATATGGGTTTATTTTTCTGTCAACAACATGAAACAGATTTCTTTAACTTTATTGTTTTCTTTTCTCACAACCTTAGAAGAAATTAGAAATATTTTTAATGTGTTTAATGTTTTTTTTTATGTCGAATAGTAATGTCGAGTTATTCGACTATTCGCCAAAGTGAATGGCGATTAATCGGTATTCGACTATTCGCTATAAACACTATTCGCGGCAACTCTACTATTTACTACTGAGCTATATTTATTACTGAGTTCCTAAATCTAAATGTAAGTATAGTGCGCGGCACGTAAGTTGACCCAAAATTTAAACGTTTTATTGAAATTAAACGATTTAAACAGAAATGATTCCCATTTATACGACTTAACTGTTCACAATTTGTTTATTGTCAACGGTTTCCTTATAAACGACCCTTTGATTATATACTTAAACGACCACTGACAATTTGTATAATGTTAATGGTTAGGTCGTTTTTATGGAATTCATTTCGGTGTCAATCGTATATAATTTTATTAAAGCTTTAGTACATTTTGGGTTAACTTACATGCCGTGCGCTATAGTTGGTAAATACTCAAAACGTTAAGTAGAACGGCAGCCTAATTGCGTTAGTGAAAACGGCAGGGCAAAACAAATTTCCTCTAAATAATTAGGTATTGCCAAAATTATACGATTTGTCTGAAGGCAGGGCCTGGAGATATGGCCCCATAGGATACATGAAGATGATGAAAATTCTGTCTGAACATAACTTTATTTTTTCGGCACTTTCCTTATTTACCTCAGATTGAATGATCCACTTTTCAAAATATCTGTATGCGACTGTATCAAATCAACGCGCCCTCGATCTTACATGTTTGCGGACTCACAATATAATGACATACAAGATCCCTGTATCTGGGCCGCCAAGATACAGGCTGTGCCTAGTTATTGTCACTTAAATTGTGTATCAAGTTTATTATATCCCATTGTACATTTTTTTTGTTTCTTGCAACTTCTGTCAATATGAAATAATATTTAAAAATAATTATAAATTATTAATGCATTCTTTTTACGAATTTCAGAATTTATTGGGCAACAACAACCTGACATCGGTCCTGGCCAAGATGCTGCGGAACGCTGATTCGCCGCCCGACGCTTCGTGATATAGATAGAAGCGGTTGAATACAATCAACAGAATGGCTACAACTAGGTCTAACTGTACAATGATTGTAAAAAAAATGATTGAGAGCTGACAAATGTTGAAAACTCAATCATTCCTAGGCTGACCATGAGCTCTTAAACAGATTGAAATAAGTAGGTACAAAATTTTGTTAAAGTGAAAATTGAAAGTAGAGCGATTTTTGGTAGGGCCAAAACTTATGGCAGGTGATGTGAGGTGATGCAGTAGTGAAAACTTTAAACTATGGACTTTGGTCAATGAGGCCGCTTAATAAACAGGATTAAGTTTTCACTTCTGTCGGCAGTCCTACCACCAGCCACATCTGTTTTGGTTCATGGGCACAAAATCTCAAGGCGAAGTATCATTTTATCGGCGATGTGATTGTCGATAAGCAAAAAGGTTTGGGACATTTGCGCTACATTTTTGTCTTTCGACCTCTGTCGCTGGTAGAATGTCACTTTGTAGAGACTCAGCCCCCCTAGCCAAGTTACAAACTTACGTATCCAATCTCTTTTCACAATCGGTCTGACCACGTGACTATGTGTCATTCCTATACATTGATTAGTTATCTCGATTGTAGAATGTCAACTTGGCTACAGGTGCTGGGGCCCTGCCATAAGCTCTTAGAGCAAAGTTATTTTGAGTGTGCGTAAGGGAAGATGTATATGACCTGTTTAGTATACATCTGTCCCTTTTCACAGTCGCACCATGATAGTTTTGACACGTAATGATACTGGTTCATACTTTGGCCAGTGTCCTATCGCTAAGACTTTGTTTAATTTTATTGTATCAGAACTTGTAGCTAGCCTTGGGAGGATTGTTTTTATTCTGATTGGTATATTTGGTCAAGATGCAAACGTGCGATTGCGCTGCTCACCTCTTACATATATCATTTAAGGGGAAGATCTGTAACTGATTTCAAAATGCACATCACGTCTAAACGGCTAGTCGATTTTTGTTGAAATAATATGTGGTATACTAGACCATTTCCTAAATAATTTGATTTTGATTTCAATAATCCAAATGTAGATAATTAAAGTCAAAGTCAAATTTCTTTATTTCAATTAGGCCAATAAGCGACACTTTTGATTAAGAATATGGTCTTATATAAAATATAAAAAAAAAATGCAAATAGCCGTTTAGACGCAATGTGCATTTTAAAATCAGTTAATCATATCCGCCTTAGGGTGCCTATCCATTTGGCGCGGAGCGGAGAAAAGAGAAGCAGAGCCAACTAATCGAATTGCACAAAAACTTTAAAAAGTTTTTTGCAATTCGTTTGGTTGGCGGAGCGGTGTTTTTATGCAATTCGATTAGTTGGCTCTGCTTCTCTTTTCTCCGTTCCGCGCCAATTGGACTGGCAGCCTTAAACGCGCTTGTTTTCACGAGTAGCACAACAACACACCGAAAAAGCATGTTCGTTAAAATGCACTTTATTCTTCTTCGTATTTAACATTTGTTAACCCTGAATTAAAAAAAAAATTTCATCATCTAAGGCCCACTTGCACGAAAAATTTAACTCGGAGTGAGTTGTTGTATAACAAATGCTCAATTTAACCTCGTGTTAGCAACTAACAACCGTTAAAATTCAACCGTCGAATCCGACTCGGCTGAGCAGCGAACTTCCCGAAGAAGTTGCTCGGTATCGCGAGGGCCATGCTCGGAATATCTTTGAGTGATCGAATCAAAAATGTAGAGATCCGCAAGAGAACCAGGGTAGACGTAGCCCGAAGAATTGCCAAACTTAAGTGGCAGTGGGCAGGGCACATTACTCACAGAACGGCAGCCGTATTGCGTAAGTGCGCAAAGAGTTTAAACTCTATCCAACCGACAAAATCGGCCAATCACACAAAACGGATATCCACATCGCGTCACTCATCTCGCATGTGATTGGTAGATTTCGTCAGTTGGATAGAGTTTAAACTCTTTGCGCACTTACGCAATACGGCTGCGGATGGTCGATAGGGCAGAAACTCGAGTTAAGGTTTTCGTGCAAGTGGACCTAATAATTTTAATTCATAGATTAATTGGTTTATTCTGTAATCTAGATTCTATGATGGTTATATATTTAAATATTTCTCTGTAATATTTCTCAAACCTAATACTAAAATTAATAGAAGTTCTAAAATCGGCGTTATAACAATCGGTTTTAGAAAACAGATTCGGATATTTTATCGATCCTTATCATAATATTTTTTCCTAAATTTAGATTTTTAGATATTCTAAAATAGTTTAACGATAAAATAAATAATTATTGTGTAAGTTCTTGTTAAATTGTACGGGGTGTTTGGTATTGCTGACTTCAAATAATTGCGGTCCAAATTGTTGCAAATCGACTCTTGCGTAACCCACTACACCAAATCATCACCCTGTATACAGGATAAAGTTAATGTAATTAGTGAAAAGCCACAGGTGTGATGGGTACGAAACTATGAAAGCTAGCGCAGCTGTCTGCGGTTTCAATGGCCACTGGAAGCGCAGCTGACTGCGGTTTCAATGGCCACTGGAAGCGCAGCTATCTGCGGTTTTAATGGCCACTGGTAGCGCAGCTGTCTGCGGTTTCAATGGCCACTCTTAGCGCAGCTGTCTGCGGTTTCAATGGCCACTGGAAGCGCAGCTGTCTGCGGTTACAATGGGCACTCTTAGCGCAGCTGTCTGCGGTTTAAATGACCACTGGTAGCGCTGCTGACTGCGGGTTCAATGGCCACTCTTAGCGCAGCTGTCTGCGGTTTCAATGGCCACTGGTAGCGCAGCTGTCTGCGGTTTCAATGGGCACTCTTAGCGCAGCTGTCTGCGGTTTCAATGGCCACTGGTAGCGCAGCTGACTGCGGGTTCAATGGCGCGTAGTTCAAATTAAGATTTTGATATCCCTTGCATTTGTGAGTTTGGCTAGATAATTTAATAAGACCATGTGTAATGTATCTGTAAGTTAATTTTCTATAAGTATTTTTAAATGATAACATTAGGTATAGTGAAAATAGTTTGTTAAATAAAAATCTTACAGTTCACATATTAGCCCAGCAAATAAAGATATTTGTTGCGACAAAAATCATTGTATAATAATTTTACCGGCATTATGTTCATTAAGGTAGTAATAATGAACATAATGCCTAACAAGTCCAAAAAATTTTGCATAACTGTAAAAAAATGGGCTGTCAAACGGCCCGAAAATCAGTATTTTTGCTTAATTCTCGTAAAAGTTTATTCTTTGTTTAATTGTGCACAAGAAAATCCTGTAAAAGATTCGCTAATGTTCATTAGATAATCTTGTACTAAATCTGTGCGTTTAATAATTTAGGCTTTTTAAATTATGTTTTTATGCACAAGAGAGCCGTGTAATATTCAATTGACGTTTTTTGGGTATGTTTTTATGTTTTGGCTACAATATTATCAATTTTGGTTACTTACAATACGTAAAAACAGAAAGATAATGGTACAAAAATATACCCTATATCAGTGTTATTCACTGACATTACTAAAGGAAAAAATGGTAGGGATATAATTATTTTTCACATAACCTCTGATAATTCTTAAGTATTTTTTTATTTTCGCTGGGTGGATAACGTATGTGAATTCATTACTATGTACAAAAATGCTAACAGTTTATGTTAAAACTAGTTTTTAACTAATAAAATAAGGAACGTAGATTGTAGTGACAGGAAAAATATAATGACATGTAACAACGATTGCTAGAATAATTAAGTATTGAAATGACAAAGTAAAGGTTTATAAAAATATAAAGAGGTATTAAAAAACAAGGTTCTATTCTACTCTTCTTAACATCCTTCCTTTTTTTTAACGCTAACTCTATCAAACCAATCTGCATTGTAATTGATACAATTCGTGGCTTATGCAACGCTTTGGTTAGCAGATCCGCTAGTTGGAATGCAATATCTTCTGTGTAGCTCTAGATTATGTGAGATCTTTATGCTGCATCATTATCGACTTTCAATTTGGGTATCTCCTTCAAGTTAGATATTTCATCAAAGAGTCTTTTGATCCAGACAATCTCTCGGGCAGCTTCACTAGCAGCAATCAATTCGGCTTCGGTACTTGATATTCCTACACATGTTTGTCGTCGACTTGTCCAAGATATTGCTCCTCCAGAGTATAAGCATAATATACCTGATGTTGATCGACCAGTAGTTTGATCTCCACCGTGATATGAATCGCTGTAACATTTCATAATTCCAGTTTTCCAACTCTTCTTAAAACTATCCCAAGATCAAAAGTTCCTTTGATATATATATCTTAGGATACGTTTTAGCTTTTGAACATCTTCTTTGGAAGGGTCCTCTAAACTACGGGATATAACGCTTACAGCGTATGCTAAATCAGGTTCCTACAGTCAGGTATGCAAGTGCACCCACAGCTTCTCTATACGGAAATGAAGTAGATTAACAACTCTTTATCCAGTTCTGGCAGTCCGTCTTTCTGTATCGGAGTGGTGACGGGTTTGAAATCACTCATACCAAAGCGGTCTAACACTTTTTGAGCATAGTCCTTCTGTGATACTCTTATATTGCCATCCTGCTCCTTTATTTCTAAACCAAGAAAATATGTTGCATCTTTCATAGTGGTTTTGAATCTCCTTTTTCATTCCCTAATGAACTTTTCAGAATCATCAATCTACGTAGAGACCAATAATGATTTTGTTATTGCCACGGTTTCATTATTATTGGCAGGGGTCTGTATCACAGTGGTTAAATTCAATTGTTTTTAAATAATCCACCATCATTTTATTCCAACACCGAGGTGCTTGTTTTAGACCATATAGACTTATCTTGAGTCTACACACCTTATTCGATCCATCGCAATAGCCATCAGACTGATTCGTATAAAGACCTCAATTCAATTAACCGCACAGGAATGCGGTTGATACATCAAACTGTGTGAGTTTTAAACCCTCATTTGCAGCTACGCTTAGGACAGATCTTATCTGTGTCATCTTAGCAACTGGACTGAAATTCTCATCATAGTCGACGCCCTTCTTCTGGGTATATCCTCTAGCAACTAGCCTTGCCTTGAATTTGTCTAGTGAGCATTGGTTTTAATTTTATATATCCATTTACATGATAAAGGCTTTCGATCTCTTGGAAGATCAGCCATACTGGTTTGTTGGTTTTGTTTTCCTTTAAAGACTTCACCTCACGATCAATTGCTTTGACACACTGATATTTATGCGAACTAGTAATTGCTTGTAACATTTGTCGGAGCTTTAGATGAACTTCCGATATCTGTCGCATGAAATAAACGTGTGGCTATTTGCTGTAATCGTCTTTGAATAGAACGAAGTAGCGAAATTTGCTGAAGGAAGGGGGAAACGGACCACATAAATCAGCGTGTATAATTTCCGCAGGTACTTTACCGCTCGTTCTCTCGTTCCAAATACTTGTCTGTATGTTTTTCCATAAATACATCCAGTACATAATTCTGAATCTAGACGAACTTTAATACCAAGTTCCTTATAAATAACTTCTTTAACGTGTTTCTAGTTCTGATGGACTAATCATTCGTGGTAAAGTTATAACAAATTATCTGTTGACAAGGCGATCAAATCTGGTATAGGCTTTGTAATAGTCGATACATTAAGCTTATAAAAGCCTCCATTCTTGACTCTCTTACCTGTCAGTATTAACTGTTCAGTAACTTTCAGCAGTGATCCCTTTCAGACATAAAAACACTATTGTTTAGTCTGTCTTGAGCGGCCAGTACAGAAAATAGGTTTCGCTCTATATCAATATCAGGTACGTACCATACATCACAGAGTGTTAATCTGGATTCTCTACCATTGATTACAGTGTTTAACTCAACAGTACCTTTGCCAACAGCTTTGACATCAGCTCCATTAGCTGTAGTCACTGTCCGAGTATCATTAAAAGGCTGACACTTGCAAAATAGTCGTTTCAACAAGTGGCATGACTCGTTGCTCCATTGTCGACAAACCAACTTGTAGTTTCACTGTTTGTATGCATTGAATTCATTTGTCGACTCTGTCTCTGTCACCTATGACATAGACTAGAGTCAAGAGCAAAACCATCTCAAAAAAAAAAAAAAAAAAGAATTTACGTCGGAGGTGATGGTGACTGGCAAGAGTATTAAGTTGAGATTGCTTGGCTGTTTAATTTCTGGCTTAGATGGTTTCCCGTCAGCTTTCCATTTATGACACTGTCTGATCATATGACCGACCTTTCCACAGTATCCACATCTCATTTTCGACTTATTACTGACTTAGTTTATTATATATGCTTCTGCTGGACCTTCGTGTCTCAACGAGATAGAGCGCTCATAGGCACAGAGTTGCGTCGTCAGTTTTTTTATTGTTTGGTCTGCCTTTGACATTAACATCCAACTTGATTTGAAATGAAGTAGGTTTCAGATAAAGTATCGAGAACCTCACAGATTAAGAGGATATCTGGTAAGTCGTATTTCTCTATTTTCATTAGTTCAGCTTTCAAGTCTGACCAAAAGGTTTTCATTTTTGAGACATGAGTCGTAATGTCGTGTGACGGATCTTTACGATAGCCGAAAAGCTCCATACAAAGGGCGTAACTTTTGTCTTCAGATGTGCCGTCGAATAAACGATGCAATTCATACCAAACATGTTTAGACGAGATGAAGCGCTTGATTTTTTTAAGAGTTTCGTCTGACATATTCGCAGTAAGTAATAGTAATGCGGAACTATCTATTTGGTTGTATTGATCAAGAGCCTTTTGGTATCGAGAAATTTCTTGAGGATCGATAGTAATAGGTTTCACTAGTGTACCAGTAACTGCAACTAATCTACCTCTAAGTAGTAGTGTAGCCTTAAATTTCCATGTATACCAGTTTCTCGTGCCTTTCAGGTGGCCAATATCAATTTTACAACTTGGCGATTCCATTTTGAAATTTTCCTTGCCAGAACGCTTAGAACAATAGGTCAGATAAAGACTCGCTATATTAAAACTAGGTTTTAACTAATAAAATAAGGAACATAGATTGTAGTGACAGGAAAAAATAATGACATGTAACAAAGTTTCCTAAGTATTGAAATGACAAAGCAAAGGTTTATAAAAATATAAATAGGTATTATAAACAAGGTTTCATTCTAATCTTCTTAACATCCTCCCTTTTTTTAACCCTTACGCTATCAAACCAATCTGCATTGTAATTGATACAGTTCGTGGCTTATGCAACGCTTTGATCAGCAGATCCGCTAGTTGGAATTCGCTGAGAACATATTCCACATATTACACACATAAAAATGTCTAATTGCATGCTTGGTTCTTGTAGCTCGGGGTTACGTGAGATCTTTATGCTGCATCATTATTGACTTTCAATTTGGGTATCTCCTTCAAGTTAGATATTTAACCAACGAGTCTTTTGATCCAGACAATCTCGCGGGCAGCTTCACTAGCAGCAACCGATTCGGCTTCGGTACTTGATATTGCTACATAATCTTCTCGTCGACTTGTGTAAGATATTGCACCTCCAGAGTATAAGCATAATTATACTTGATGTTGATCGACCAGTAGTTTGATCTCCACCGTGATCAGAATCGCTGTAACATTCCATAATTCCAGTTTTCCAAATCTTCTTAAAAACTATTCCAAGATCCAAAGTTCCTTTGATATATCTTCGGATATGTTTTAGCTTTTCAACATCTGGGATATAACGCTTACAGCGTATGCTATATGAGGTCTGGTTCCAACAGTCAGGTATGCAAATGCACCCACAGCTTCTCTATACGGAAATGAAGTAGTTTCTATCAACTCTTTATCCAGTTCTGGCAGACCATCTTTCTGTATAGGAGTGGTACCGGGTTTGAAATCACTCATACCAAAGCGGTCTAACACTTTATGAACATAGTTCTTCTGTGATACTTTTATATTGCCATTCAGCTCCTTTATTTCTAAAGTAAGAATATATGTTGCATCTTTCATAGTGATTTTTAATCTCCTTTTTAATTCTCTAACGAACTTTTCAGAATCTTCTTGATTTTTTGCAGCTACAAGGCTGTCATCTACATAGAGAGCAAGAATGATTTTGTTATTGCCACGGTTTCGGATAAATAGGCAGGGGTCTGTATCACATTGGTTAAATCCAATTGTTTTAAATAATCCACCCATTCTACATTTATTCCAACCAAGAGGTGCTTGTGTTAGACCATATAGACTTATCTTGAGTCTACAAACCATATTCGATCCATCGCAATAGCCATCAGGTTGATTCATACAGATTTCTTAATTCAATGAACCATACAGGAATGCGGTTGATACATCAAACTGTGTGAGTTTTAAACCCTCATTTGCAGCAACGCTAAGGACAGATCGTATCGTTGTCATCTTAGTAACTGGACTGAAAGTCTCATCATAGTCGATGCCCTTTTTCTTTTTCTGTGCATACCCTCTAGCAACTAGCCTTGCCTTGAATTTGTCTAGTGAGCCATCTGCATTGGTTTTAATTTTATATATGCACTAGCTGTCCCACGCGGCTTCGCTCCCGTCAACTGGCTACCTACCAAGCTAGCCCACCTACTCTAAATACGTTGCGTCTCAAAAAGAATAAATTTTCCCCGTTTTTGGAACATTTTTCATTGATGCTCCGCTCCTATTGGTCGTAGCGTGATGTTATATAGCCTATAACCTTCCTCGATTAATGGACTACCCAACACAAAAAGAATTTTTCAATTCCAACCAGTAGTTCCTGAGATTAGCGCGTTCAAACAAACAGACAAACAAACAAACAAACAAACTCTTCAGCTTTATAATATTAGTATAGATTTACATGATATAGGCTTTCTATTTCTTGGAAGATCAACCAGTATCCAGGTTTTGTTTTCCTTTAAAGACTTCACCACACTATCCATTGCTTTGACCCACTGATCTTTATGCGAACTAGTAATTGTTTCTTTGTAGGTGTTGGGGTCCTTGATCCCTTTAAAAACATCAGCTAACATGACATAATCTTCAAATCGAGTAGGCGGTCGTATCTGACTTTTATCTCGTAGTCATTCTATTAGTTATCTCAGCTATATTATCTGACTTTTCTGGTGCCTCATCATCAATAACATCATCTAGGGTATCTTCATAAGGAGGTGATCCTGGCAGTGATGCTTCTAGTGATCGTTGAACTGGTTCAGTAGTACCAAAAGTAGTAGTAGTAGTAGGGTTATCTTGGCTGCTTTCTACTTCCTGACTTATACCTTAGACCCGGATCCGGCGATGTGGAAGGCATAGTCGAGCTATGCTCATCAGGGCTACTTGAAGTGCGATCTGAGCTGATTTCGGTACGATCATCCTCCCTTGCATTACATATCGGTGGTGCTGAAAGTGGAAAATATATTTTTACAGAGGGTTGTTCTTCTGAATCCCCGGTTGGGCCAAAAGGCTGTAAGTACTGACTCAATAAATGTAACGTCTCTTGTAGTTACAGTGCCGGATTAAGCCTGCGCGGGGCCTGTAGCAAATTCGGCCAAGGGGCCCTTGCTTTAGGTTCTCAAGTTTATGGTATTAAATTCAGATTAGAGAATAAAACCGAAAATATTTGTGTGTGACAACCCTTCTCACCTTTGCAAGAATCCCCAACTTTTTTGCAACTGACTGAGCTTTCGCCGCAATGAACGGACCGAAGTTGAGGGTCGATGTCAACGTAACACCAAGAAGTTCGTGATGGTCCGTTAACGGCACGGTTACACCACGGAAAGATGGAGCCGGGTGGAACTGGCTCTTTTTAGCGGGAAAAAGACACGCCTGGGTCTTAGCCATTCGGAGACCGCCTTCAAGGACAGGTTCAAACGTTCTACCATGGCCTCCCGGAGAGACCGATTCTGAGGCCCAGTAGCCCGTGCGCCGGACACGTATCGCTCAACAACAGTGCTGTCGTCTGCGTACCCAAAGGTTGCAGGTTTTAGCAGATCATTAATGTGCAGTAAGAATAATGTTGCCGAGAGCACTGAGGGACTCCAGCGTTGATATCTAACTGACCGGACTCGGATGGATCGACCCCTCAGGAAGTCCGCAATCCAATCACACAGACCACTAGGCAGACCGAAGAAAGGAAACTTACCAATGAGGCTTTCGTGCTATATCCTGTCTAAAGCCTTCGAGATGTCGAAGGATACGTCTAGCGCTTCCCCGTGTCTCTCGATGGCCTGACTCCAGATGTGAATGGCATACTCTAGAAGATCCCTGGGCACCGAAGGCGGTTTCACCGATTTCGGCGGAAGCCGTATTGGTGGTCACTGATGATGTCTTTCGCTTCTAGGTATGCCAGAAGCTTACCGTTGAGTACACGTTCCATACTCTTACAGAGGATGGACGTTACAGATATGGGTCTGTAGTTGGCTGGGTCAGCTCGACTGCCCTTCTTGGTTACGTTGGCTTGCTGTCAAGCCTTCACCACTTTTCCAGTCTCTATCGAAAGGCGATATAGGCGTGTCAAAATCGGAGACAATTTAGGCGCACAGGTTTTAAGTACAATTGCTGGTATCCCATCGGGGCCACTCGCTTTGTTTACATCAAGGCTACGCAGAACCCTACGGACGTCCTTTTGATGGATGCGAATGTCCGACATACTCGTGACACATCCATCAGGAGAAGGAGGAGGCTGCGCGCCATCATAATTCAGATTCGAAGATTCCGCAAAAAAGGAGGCAAACAAGTTTGCCTTCTCCTCCGCGGAGTGGGCCAGTGACCCGTCAGGTTTCAGCAGTGGTGGTAGTGAGGGGCGACAGAAGTTTGATTCGACCGACTTAGCCAGGGACCAAAACGCTTCGCTACCCGCTGGGTATGAAGCAAGTTTGTTCTCGATTCTGCTAATGTGGTCAAACCGTGCTATTCGCATCACCTTTTTGCAAGACTTGGCAGCTGTGTTGAAGGCTCTCTTCTTCTGACTCGCGTCATTTGGTCTTGCGCGTTCGAGCGTTGACCCATGCCTGGTAGGCATATAGCAAATAGTTAGTAGTAGTAGCAAATAGTTTTCTTCTATTAGTAACTTTATTAGATTCGCTTTGTGGTGACGTATTTGACCATTCGTAAGTTTAGCCAATTAGTGCGAAACAATTATACACCTACAGATAGTTTGCCCAATTAATAGGAGTCAAATTTCGATGAAAACTGAAAACACTTAATTTTATATTCGCATATGAATTTGTATTTGCTTTGGTGGTTTCACTTTTGTTTTTCAGTACGCATCATCTGGTTTTTCTCTGAGTCTCTAAATTTGTTCATTTTAAATCCAGAAAAGTTATTTTTAAGTATTAAATAAAACAAAACTATAAAAAGTTTATTTGTAGTTTTTGTGTTTGTAACGAATAAACTTTTCTGGATTTATTACGAGCAAATTTAGAGATAACACTTTCATATTCAATTTAGATTTAACGTGACGAAATCGAGTTTTCGATTTTCAGATGAGAGTGACTTTAAGGCATGCAAGTTATTTTACGCTTATCTAAACTATTTTTCTACGGTCAGACAGGCGTTGGAGCGCGGGGCCCCCCAATTCGCGGGGCCCGTAGCATCTCTTGCTACGTGGCTAATCCGGCACTGTGTACTTATGAGTTCACCATGTTTATTCAGTAAGCGATAGCTTTCGTCACCGTCATATCCGATAAGAATACATTTCTCAGCCTTTTTGGATAGCTTTGTTCTCTTTTGTTGAGGAACATGAGCATAACGTTCACATTCAATTATTTTAAGGTGACTGATTGTTGGCTTTTTCTTATACCACAACTCAAATAGCGATTTACCATTTTCTAAACTTGGACCAGTTCTGTTAATGACGTATGCAGCGGTGTTAATCGATTCTGCCCATGTAGTAAGGGGTAACTCTTCATGAGCATGCATCAATGTGCGAGCTGCTTCGACTAAGGTTCTGTTTTCACGTTCACTGAGCCCATTTTGTTGCGGCGTGTATGCCATCGTGAACCTTTGTCTTACTCCAGCTTTTAAAGTGCACTTGACATTCTCATTATTAAATTCGCTTCCTTTGTCGCTAAGAAATTCTTTAACAGTATGTCCAGACACTTTACATTCTTGTAAAATTTGTAGGAGCTTTAGGTGAACTTTCGATTTCTATCGCATGAAATAAACGTGTCGGTATTTTCTGTAATTTTCTTTGTAAAAAAAGTAGCGTAATTTGCTCAAGGAAGGGGGAAATGGGTCGCAAAAATTTCCGCAGGTACTTTAGCTCGTTCTCTCGTTCCAAATACTTGTCTGTGTGTTTTTCCATAAATATATCCAGTACATAATTCTGAATCCAGACGAACTTTAATACGAAGTTCCTTTTCAATAACTTCTTTAACGTGTTTCTTGTTCTGATGGACTAATCGTTCGTGGTAAAGTTGTAACAAATTATCTGTTGACAAGGCGTTCAAATCTGGTATTGACTTTGTAATAGTCTCTTCTTTAAGCTTATACAGCCTCCATTCTTGACTCTTTTGCCAGTTAGTATACTGCTCAGCAACTTTCAGCAAGCAGTGATCCCTTTCAGACATGAAAACACTATTGTTTAGTCTATCTTGAGCGGCCAGTACAGAAAATAGGTTTCGCTATATCAGGTACGTACCATACATCACAGAGTGTTAATCTGGATTATTTATCATTGATAACAGTGTTTAACTCAACAGTACCTTTGCCAACAGCTTTGACAGCAGCTCTATTAGCTGCAGTCACTGTCCGAGTATCATTAAAAAGCTAAAAACTAGCAAAATAGTCGTTTCGACAAGTGACATGACTCGTTGCTCCATTGTCGACAAACCAACTTGTAGTATCACTGTTTGTATGCATTGAATTTACGTCGGATGTGATGGTGACTGGCAAGAGCATTAAGTTGAGATTGCTTGCATGGTTTCCCGTCAGATTTCCATTTATGACATTGTCTTACCTTATGACCTGCCTTTCCACAGTATCCACATTTCTTTTTCGACTTATTACTGTATTGTACATTTAGAGCTTCTGCAGGACCTTCGTGTCTCAACGAGATAGGCACAGAGTTGCGTCGTCAGATTTTCTTTTGTTTTGGAGAGACTTTGCCATTAACATCCAACTCGATTTGAAAGAGAAGTAGGTTTCAGGTAGAGTACCGAGAATCTTACAGATTAAGAGGATATCTGGTAAGTCGTATTCCTCTATTTTCATTCGTTCAGCTTTCAAATCTATGCAAAAGGTTTTGATTTTTGAAACATGAGTCGTAATGTCGTGTGACGGATCTTTACGATAGCCGAAACACTCCATACAAAGGGCGTAACTTTTCTCTTCAGATGTGCCGTCGAATAAACGATGCAATTCATACCAAACATCTTTAGACGAGTTGAAATGCATGTTTTTTTAGAGTTTCGTCTGAAATATTCGCAGTAAGTAATGTAATGCGTGACTGTCTGATGCAGAACATATGCTTCTGACGTACTTTTCCTTTAATTAGCATATCTGCAGGCATTAAATCAGTCTGACAATAATTGATCCTGGTCACCTCACTATCAGCTAACTCTCTAACAAAATAAAATAATTTATATTTATATGCTTAGACCTTGTGCCGATAGCAGGACTATAAACTAACATGCTAGCGCTTTGACTATCACTAAATCCAGACGAAAAACAATCACAGTCTCTGTCCGATTAGTCAGTTCAGCATATAAACCTTTCATATTTGCAACAGCATCTATAGCAGCCTCACAAAGAGCAATGTATTCTGCCTCGGCAGTATTTAATGCTACGCATCGCTGTTTGCGAGCTTGTCCAGCTACAGCAGTACCATCAAACATAAGGAAATAACCTGTAAAAGAACGAGCATCAGGCCCATTTCCCCAATCAGCATCCGCATAAGCAACCAAAGATTTGTCGCACTTCTTATAGCACAGCGATAAATCAATCGTCCCCTTCAGATCCCTAAGCACACGTTTTAGTGCTGCCATATGAGCGGAATTGTTAAAATTATTAAATTGCTCAGCATTGTAACCGTAAACGAGATGTCTGGTCTAGTACTACATGTCAAATACATAAGAGAACCTATAATCGCCTGATATTCAACGTTCTCATTCCTCTTTTCTGGCTTCAAGAGAATGTTGGTTTCAACTGGTGTACTGACTGGTTTGCAGTCTTTCATACCATATCTTTCCAAGATCTTTTCAATATAGGATCTTTGAGAAAGAATAATTACTCTCCTTTTTTAATCTCTGAAAATTCGGACCCCTAAACATTCTCTTGCTTCTCCAAGGTCTTTTATCTTGAAATTACTTGCAATATGCCGCTTTACTTTTTCCGCCTCGATGATTTTATTTGTAAAGATATAAAAATCATCTACATAAAGCGCAATAGCTAAGAAAAAATCTTTAGTTTTCTTTGTATAAACGCATGGATCATATTTGGATCGAATAAAGTCCATTTTCATAATATATCCATGGATGTTCTCGTTCCAACAACGAGCTGCTTGTTTCAAACCATATATTGCTTTCTTTAACTTGCAAACTGCGTTTATCCTCAATAAAACATTCTGGTTGCTCTATATATAAATTTTCCTGAAGCTCACCATTTTAGAAAGCCGTGGTCACATCGATATGATGTATCTGCAGATCCTTTTCAGCTGCAAGAGCTACCAGAAGACGGATTGAAGACATTCTCACCACAGGAGCAAAGGTTTCAAAATAATCTTCTCCTGTTTTCTGGGAGTAGCCTTTAGCTACCAATCTCGCTTTATGACGCTGCATGCTATCATCTCCGCCAATCTTGAGTTTAAATACCCACTTTGATTTTATCACATTGACTTCTATTGGTCGATCAACTAATTCCGCAGGTAGAATTCGCCTTAAGGGAATCATATTCATCCTTCATTGCTTGCAACCACAATTTTTTGGCCGAGCGCTGCATAGCATCTTTAAGAGATACAGGATCACCAACTACATGAAAATTATACACCATGTCCTCATCACGTTTAGGACGCCTATTCCTAAGAGGATATCTTCCTTCTGGAATCTCTAGTTCACGAACGTTTTCATCCGAACCAGAATCGGAAGCATCGTAAAAATCTTCTTCCGGGCTTGACAACGGATTAGCGCCTTCGGGTCTGGCCAACTCTTCAATCATCACGTACTTCATGAAATCTAATAACTGGACTAGGGGCAGTCCATATGGGAACATTTGCAACACTGCTCTCAGTAATAACAATTCCTTCACGAATATCTTGATCAGTAATCGGAACCACCACAGTAGACGGAGTTTCCAATGGCTGAACATTAGTATTCGTCAATTCAGGAACACCTGGTTGAGCCACTCTATTTGGCTTAACATTCCTTTCTATAAATGTTGCTTCTCGAGCGAAAATTACCCGCTTTTTGTTGTTCATGTTTATGAACATATATGCCTTCTGATTCTCACCATATCCTGTCATTATCATTTCAGCAGTCTTGGAATCAAACTTTCTCCGGCCATGATCTTTCACCAGGACATGAGCTTTACATCCGTAAGTCTTCAAGTGTGAAAGATCAACTTTCTCCCCAGTGAACACTTCCTCCGGAACTTTATCCGCGAGGGCCATTGTCGGAGATCTATTTTTCAAATAAACGGCACATCCAACGGCTTCACCCCAAAACTTTTTATTCAATCCAGCTTCATGGACCATACATCTCGCCTTCTCAACAACAGTTCGAATAGTGCGCTCAGATACCCCATTTTGTTGTGGCGTGTGCGGCACTGATGTCTGGTGGACTATTCCATAAATCTTCAAATAATTGTGAAAATCATTGCTGGTATATTGAGGTTCCATTATCGCTACGCAATTTCTTAAATTTTCTTACCGGTTTGGTTCTCAACAAGCGCCTTAAATTCTTTAAATTTAGCAAATACTTGGGTTTTGGATTTCAATACATAGCCAAATGTTTTCCGACTATAGTCATCTACAAAAATCAGATAGATAGTTTCCACCACATGATTCAACTTCCATAGGTGGCACTAAACCCGAATGCACTAGTTACAGTAATCCCTTAGCCCCTTTACTGTTTTTCCGCCTTGGCAACTTCTTCACACACGGCTAACCCTGGCAACATGCTGTTCACTTCTCGAAACGAAAGACCATCCACCATGCCTTTCAACTTGACCATTAGTGGTCCACTTAAGTGACCTAATCTGCTATACGATATATATATATAAAACATACGCACTTGGAGCACTTGAAATATCTGAAGGAGTCGTGAGAACCATCGCTGCCTCTTTCGGATCTAAAATATATTAACCCTGTTTAAGTGGTGCTGTTAACAATGGTTTACCAGCTATGGTTACATCATTTTTCATAAAAACCTGACAACATTTTACATCAAAGACAACAATGCAACCATTATGACATATCTTACTCACCGATAGCAAGTTAGTAATCAGATCTGGCAGCAACAGCACATCCTCAAATTTAATTTTACGCCCATGGCAAAAACATCACCTTTTAGTTTGGAAACAATTTTGTCATTGTTAGCAGTAGTAACATACTTTGAACTGCCTGCACTAATATTTGCCAAAATTTGTTTTTGCGTCGTCATATGTGATGTTGCTCCGGAATCTATAACCCATTCCATAGGTTCTGTGGTTGTCGATAAAAGAGTTACACAATCTTTTTGTAATAATAGCGACACATTACCTGCAGTATCCTTACTAGAACTATCCTGAGTAGATGTTACATTGCCCTTACTGTCTTTAGACTTGCGCTGCTTACACTGCCATTTATAGTGGCCTTTCCGTTTGCAAAAGTGACATATTATATCCTTCGCGCCGAGTCCATTGTTTCGTAGTTGTCTTCTTCCGTTCACTTTCCTTCAGAAGCGCTGCCATCACTGTTTCCGTAGTGATTTTCATGCTGGAGTGCTCAAGTGACATTACAAGAGGGTTAAATTCTTCAGGCAGTCCAGCCAACATTCTAATTGCAATAAATTCGTCATCCAGACCAGCTTTTATCCTAAACAAAGCCTCACTTGTGGCTTGGATCTCATTAACATATTCTTCTGTTGAGCTATAGTCTGTCTGTCTATCATTGAATAAATTCCGAAGTAAATTCAGCCATTTGCATAAGCTCGCCGTAGCGCCTCCCAAGTATCCCTCGCCGTTTTAGTTTTCATAATGAGGGGGTAGATCTTCTCTGAACACATAAGGCAGATCTGACTCCTAGATTTGGCGCCTTTTTTAATCGCCTCCGCCGTTTTTGCCTCAAAATCCTCATTTAGACATTCCCGTAAATTCAGGTCTGTCAAAAACATTTCCATCGAGAAAGACCAAGTCACATAGTTGGACGGGCCCGACAACTTCTCAAATGTAACGGCTTGCATTTTCGTATGTCCGCAAAATTTTAAATTTACAGAGATACTACGTTATGCCAAGCAAGTCATGGGCTGGGCCCATAACCTGTTGGGAATTTAAAGTATAATAATAACACAGTGAGTGTGTTACGTGACTTAGAAAAGTGTAACACCGAATAACACGTCCCCGTAAGATTACAAACACGAAACACTTAACAACGAATGCACGCTAACACGAAAACCTTAACGCCGTACCCATGCGATCTCGAATAACCAAATCTCTAATTCATCAATTCGAATCACTTACCAACAAATGCGCGCTTCTACGAAAAACTTATCGCCGAAGCCACGTGATCACGCTTAACCTAACCTCTAACGAAAAGATACCAATTTTTATTAGATATTGACAACCATTGTTAGGAATGTTGCTAAGCATCTGAACCTACCATAAACCCTCTATGTTCTTACTGACATAATGGATTTTTCTTGATGGACAACAAGGATCGATAGTAATAGGTTTCACTAGTGTAAAAGTAAATGCATCTAATCTACCTCGAAGTAATAGCGTTGCCTTAAATTTCCATGTAGACCAGTTTCTCGTGCCTACCAAGTGGCTAATATAAATTTTACAACTTGGCGATTCCTTGGTGTTTCATTTTGAATTTTTTTTTTGCCAGAATGCTTAGAACAATAGGTAATACAGAGTCTGATTTTTTATTTTCTTTTCCCCTCAACCACGCTATGTTAAAACTAGTTTTTAACTAATAAAATAAGTAACGTAGATTGTAGTAACAGGAAAAATATAATGACATGTAACAAAGGTTCCTAAGTATTGAAATGACAAAGTAAAGGTTTATAAAAATATAAAGAGGTATTAATATACAAGGTTTCATTCTACTCTTCTTAACAGTTCAGAGTCATGCAACAGGTATGAATTAGGTATTTCCTATTGTTTCGTGTTATAACAATAAATAAAAAATAAAAAAAATGTTTCTTTGTTTATTTAAGCCTTATTATTCAGATAATTCAAAAGTACTTAATACAATATTTTTACATGACATTGACACATATAATACGAGTATCTATTTGCCCATTTTCGGCAAAAGGCCTCCTCCAACCTCTTCCACACCTCTCTATCTCTCGCCGTCCTTGTCCATGTTTTTACTGCGATTTCCTTTGGTGCGTCCTCCCACCTTTTGAACGGTCTCCCCCTCTTTCATTTTTTGTATTTTGGGAACCAATTCATCAATGTTCTACTCCATTTCTCCCTTCCCCTTATGGTGTGGTCTCTCCATCTCCATTTTAATTTCTTTACTTTCAGTGCAACATTTTCTATTTTTGTACGTCTTCTGAGTGTTTCGTTTTTCATTTTATCCAGTCTCCTATTCCCGAGCATACTTCTTTCCTTGGGAACTTTGACAGACTTCTAACTTTTTGGTATGGGCGTTTAGGCCGATAGCGCTTCGTTTTGAGGTTTCAAAAATATATAAGTTGTTTGTGTTTCGCATATAGTTTCCGGACCATTTGCCCAACCTAATGCATTATTTTGTGTCATCATAGGTATTTGCAAATTTAGGTATTTGTATTTTCGAACAGTATTGGACGAAAAGAAAATTAGAGATGACAATTTTACTTTGATGATATTCAAAGTCAAAGTCAAATATATTTATTCAACTAGGCCAAAAAACGGCAATTTTGAACGTCGTACACAAATTATAATTAAAATTTACAAGTAATAAAAGTTGATTCTACCGTGCATTCGGAAAAGTGGCTTGTTATGGAGAAGAATTCAAGAAACTCCATTAACGAAGTAGTAAGTACTGATGTACATAGGCATTTTGTGTCATCTCTGCCCACGAGAATCCTAATACATATCCAGTACCTAACACGTCGACCAACTAGCTTTAAAATAATATTACAACAGTTTAATTAGGTGTTACGCGTTTTAGAGTACTGGTATCTGTTGTTTAAAAGATTTTGTGTCTAATTTATCCACGACTTTAATAGATATTTTATTTTTTTATTACAACATCCTGTAAAATCCACAAAAAAAGGCAAGTTATTAGAGTTTACGTTTTTTTGATTTTATAATGCAACAAAGACTAATTATAATTAGTGTTGTTTTTATCCACGAAATATTATTATTTAAAAAAGAAATACTAGACTTCTTCGCACGAAGTGCGAGCGCAGGAAAAAGCGCGGCGGGTTTATTTGTTTATAGTTCTCGCCAAACTTATTGGCCGCCCTGAAGTTGGCTACAATAGCTGCGCAGTAGGAAATCTCATACAAAAACAGCATCGTTTCGTGCCTCGAGCATCCGGTAAACCAACTTCAGGGCGGCCATTAAGTTTGGCGAGGGCTATACATTCGGTTTGAAAGTTGTGTTATTTATGATGTATTTGATTGATTACTTTACTTACTTAACTCAGATTTAGTTGCTAACACTAGGTTAAATTAACAGTTTCTTATACAATCTGCCTAGCCTTTTCCCAACTATGTTGGGGTCGGCCTCCAGTCTAACCGGATTCAGCTGAGTACCAGTGTTTTACACGGAGTGACTGCCTATCTGACCTCCACAACCCAGTAACTGGGTAACACAGTACCCCTTGGCTAGACTGGTGTCAGATAGCTTCTGATTGCTCGTAACGACTGTCAAAGATCTTCAAATGACAGCCGGGACCAACGGCTTAACGTGCTTTCCGAGGCACGGAGGAAACTCGGTAGGTTGAAATGGTCACCCATCCACGGACCGACCTCGTCAAGCGTTGCTTAACCTTGAAGATCGCCCGTGCGGCTGTGATTATTTAGCCACGAGGTCCTTTAACAGTTTCTTATACAATATTGTCAAATAACCTCGTGTTAGCAATTAATTCTGAGTTAAGTTTTTTGCGCAAGTGGGCCTTAAAAGTTAGATGAAACTGTGAAAGACTAAAATGGAGGTACAATATAATAAATGTGTTATATCGACACCCAATATTAATAACATTGTAACTCAATATGGCATGGTTTTCAATAAAGCAATTTTTTAACATATTTATTTGCAGCTGCAGGCATAAGTTGTTCTGTACAATTTTAGGTTTCTATTTGTTAATTTTAATTGATATTTCAGTTTAGATAAAAACACTTCAAGTATATTTTTTGCAATGTTACATCGTACATATTTTAAGCATTTTTAATATGAAAAGCATTGTAACTACCGTTACAATTGCTTGTACCTTCTGCTGACAACAGATCCAGACCAATAGTCTGTATCGATAACTCCACCTTGGGTTGTTCCGAGCTCCGACCGCTGTCTTTTAAAGTCTTTGTCCGTCTACTCTCCACCCAAGAGGCACCCGGCGGGTTTGTCAGTACAAGTCATCAGATTGGGATGGGATGCGATCTTTCTTTACATGCTATCCTTGGCTGCCTACTTGATTTTCTTCGGCTGATCCCTCATCATTCGCGGACACCGTGACGGATGTGTTGCGTCAGAGAATGGAGTACTACATTCCGTTCTCTGACTTACCAATGTCTAGCAAAGGCCGGCCACGGTTTGGCACCAATTGTGATCGCGCAGGCGCGCTTAAGCATGGGTCGGCGCTCGATCGCGCAATGCGATTCATGTATGTCAGAAAAGAAGGCCTTCAACAGTGTTGCCAAGTCCTGCGAGAAGGTGTTGCAAAATGCTCGGTTCGACCACATTGGCCGAATAGGGACATAACTTGCTTCTTACCCAGCAGGTAGTAAAACGTTTTGGGCCCTGGATAAGTCGGTTGAACTTCTGCCATCCTTCACTACCACCACTGCTGAAACCCAACGAGTCACTGGCCCGCTTCGCTGAGGAGAAGGCAAACTTATTTGGCTCTTTTTGCGGAATCTTCGCGTCTGCATTCTAGTGATGCGCGGCCCCTTCTTACTCCTGTTGGATATGAGACATATGTCGGACATTCACATCCATCAAAAGGACGTTCGTAGGTTGCTGGGCAACCTCGACTTGAACAAAGCTAGTGACTCGGACGGGATACTACACTTGTCCTTAAAACTGCTCGTCGGACCAATTGTATATTAATACAACGTCCGTCCTCTACGAACGTGCTTTTGATGGATGCGAATGTCCGACATACGTCTCATATCCAACAGGAGTAAGAAGAGGCCGCGCATCACTAGAATGCAGACGCGAAGATTCTGCAAAAAGAGCCAAATAAGTTTGCCTTCTCCTCAGCGAAGCGGGCCAGTGACTCGTTGGGTTTCAGCAATGGTGGTAGTGAAGGATGGCAGAAGTTCAACCGACTTATCCAGGGCCCAAAACGGTTTGGTTGCAAGAGTTGGTACTCTCAGCAATATTATTTTTGCTGCACATAAATGATCTGCCAAAAACTTGGGTATGCAGACGACAGTGCTGTTGCTGAGTAGATACTTATCCATCCTTGTTCTTCGTAAGGCTATCGTGGAGCGTTTGAGCTTATCCTTGAAGGCAGTCTCCGAATGGGGCGAGGCCAATTTGGTCAGGTTCTATGCTGCTAAAACTCAGGCTATGCCAATTCCACTCGGCTCCTTCCTTCCAAGGCGAAAACTATTTTTTTTTCTGATAGGCTTGCGCTTGACTATCTCATCTGATGGTAAGCGATGATGTGGTCGACGATGAAGCACGCTTGCCTAGAAGAAATCTATTCACTCTTGACTTAAAGACTCCCAGGTTGTAGCCAAAAGGAAATACAGACTCCGGCAGGGAATTCCACTCTTGCTGTACCCATAATAAAAGTATTTCCAAAACGTCTGGTGCGTATAGGTGGGATGTCCACCATGTACCGATGACGCATCGCCGTACGTCTTGTAGTCCGATGATGGAACGGGCTAAGAGGAATTAGTTCATGCAATTCCATCGCACACTCCCCGAAATGTAACCGATAAAAAACCGACAGGCTGGCAACTCGGCGCTGATGTTCGAGGTTCTGGAGCCTAGATTCGACTAGTACTTAATTGCCATTGAGCCTCTTGGCCCGTTTTTCGAGCGACTCAAGTGCATCCAGCTGGTATTTGGCAGATCCGTCCCAGAGATGAGAGCAGTACTCCATGCGTGATCGAACTTGCGCTTGATACAAGTTGAGCAACTGTTCTCGCGTGAAGTACCGTCTCACCTTCGCGAGGATCCCCAATTTTTTGCCAGCCAGCTGAGCTTTTGTCTCAATGATTTCGATGTCAACGTAATGCCAAGAACCTCAAGATGGTCAGTTATCGGCACGGTCACACACCGGAAAGAAGGAGCCGGGTGGAATTGGCTCCTTTTAACGGAAAAAAGACACGCCTGGGTCTTAGCAGCATTGAACCTGACCAGATTGGCATCGCCACATTCGGAGACTGCCTTCAAGGACAGATTCAAGCGCCCAACCATGGCCTCCCGAAGAGAGCGGATCTGAGGTCCAGTAGCGCGCGCGTCGGACACGTGCCGATAATGGACCATTTTGAGTTTCTTGGCGTTACCTACGTTCAACACGATCCTCAATTTTGGTCCATATATTGAGGAAAAGGCTCAGCTGGCTGCCAAAAAGTTGGGGATCCTCGCAAAGGTGAGACGGTTCTTCACGCCAGAATAGTTGCTCAAGTTGTATCAAGCGCAAGTTCGATGATGTATGGAATACTGTTCTGTTTTCTGGGACGGATCTGCTAAATACCAGCTTGATACAGTTAAGTTGATCAAAAAACGGGCCAAGAAAATATTTATTTTATTCCGTTTTTAGTATTTGTTGTTGTTGTTATAGCGGCAACAGAAATATATCATCTGTGAAAATTTCTACTGTCTAGATATCATGGTTCATGAGATACAGCCGGTGGCAGACATACAGACAGACGGACCGCGGAGTCTTAGTAATAGTGTCCCGTTTTTACCCTTTGGGTACGGAACCCTAAAAACTAAGACATGTAACATTCATCAACCCACACTAGGCCCGCGTGGTGGATTACGGCCCATTCCCCATTCATTTTTAATTACAATAAAATAATTCTATTTCGCAATATGTTTAAAAGGCAGAAATAGAGGTCTGTTCTTGCTGATTTCATATGACATAAAGTTGCACCAATGTGTCACTAAAGTTACATGTTATTCATTTTGGGTGTTGATATGTGGTCTCATACTGGATGTTAATACAGTTATTGTTAAAGAAAGGGGATTTCTAAAATTCATAGAATCAAGCATTGTAAGGTATGACGGAAAAGCAGACTGTTTTAAGGACCGTGCAGAAATAAAATCACTATCACCACAAAACAATTTTTTTTTTACTTTGTGTATATTTTGTTTTGCTGACTGTACACTACCTAGTACCTACCAACTCGAAGCTGGGCGCGGGATATCGAAAAGAAGTAAAACGAAAAAGCGGTAGGTAGGTAGGTATCGGCATACCTACCTACCTACCGCTTTCAGGTTCAATTCGAATCGAAGCGTCAATCTAAAATAATACCAGTCAATCAAATCGACCAGTTACACAGACGGATATCCACATCACGTCATTCATCTCACATGTGATTGGTCGATTTGATATTGATAGCGGTCAAACTCTTTGCTTTGCCGTATCACTTACGCAATACGGCGAGTGCATTACTCCAGCCAGATTATGTCAAAAATCGTCATCTAAGTGCAATAGATAATTAGATATACAGCTTCTGTAATTGGTAAGTTTTTTTTTAAATTTGGTAAGTTTTTGAATTGTTTGATAAAAACAGTTCCGGCTGGAATAACGTTACCGCAGCCAGAACTTTTGTTTTCTAACGTGTATGTTGATATAAATGCTATCTAATTAATTAGATATCAATTTGAAATAAATGTTACAAATTAATTTATATTTGTTATGGTTGCGAAGATATTTAAAATCCTGCTGCGGTAACGCTTGCACGATTGCTCCATCTCGAAATTGACTAAACGGATGATTATAATTTTTGTACATGAAATCTGGCTAATTAGGTATAATTTGCTATGCAATAAAAAAAATCCACATTATTGCACCGTTTTGAAGTTATTTTAGTAAATAGAAATATTCATTAATAGGTCCTAGCACTGCCAATAAGCGGTCCAAAGACTAACTTGAAACGTTATTATATAGGTAATTCCTGCCTATAAATGGTACTGAAGTTTCATTAGTATCCTATAAGTAATTAAAAAGCTATGATGAAACTTCAATTGGTTCCGGCCACGGCTCGGAGCTGAGTTATTTGAAGGCCGATTAACCGAGTTTCCTGTAGTTGTGGTAACTGAATCTTATATCAATAATTAGATATACTAGTTCAATTATATACTTGTGAAATATCAGACTTGTACACTAAATAATTATCGAGATAATCGAAAAACAATACTTATGCGTGGTAACCCGACCAAATCTAGAATGTTATAAAAAAGCGGCACCGCAATAATATATTATACCAACCTTTTAAAATTATTAGCATAATTGTCCTTAAAAGTTGGTACAGTCACGAATGGTAAAAAGCGAAAAAAATAGTAGGATGAAGTCCATTGGAAAAGGAAGAGAAAATAACAGAAAACTGTCCAATTGCGAATCGGATTCGCGCACGAAGGGATCCGCACCATTAACGCAAAAAACTGCGAATAAATCACGTTTGTTGTATTGCAGGCCCACTTTAATATTTATTTTATTCTGTTTTCAGATATACATCATCTGTGAAAATTTCAACTGTCTAGCTATCACGGTTCATGAGATACAGCTTGGTGACAGAGGGACAGCCAGACAGACGGACTGCGGAGTCTTAGTATTAGGGTCCCGTTTTTACCCTTTGGGTACGGAACCCTAAGAAGGAAAACATAGGGGCACAGTATATATCTCTATTTTTTAGTTTATGGAATATCTTTTAAATGGTCCAGTAATGGAGGAGGAAATAGGCGAGAGCCAAACCTCAAATTATGACTGTTTACTTAGGAAATTTAGTAGGATGTCTGCGACCGCATTTCCTTTTAAACGCCGCCGAATCTAACTTCTATAGCTTAAGAGAAAATAAGAAAATTGAAAGTGCGACGAGGGTTCTGTACCTACCCATTATACCGCCTTATTAAAGTTTTAAAGATGGGCAAATTTAGATTTTCGCAAAAACTTGTAAGTACCAAAATTTACCTTAAATTGCATATTTTTATGAATTTTTCCTTTATTTGTGATGTAACCTTACTTTTTGCCAAATTTCGTGATTGTAGGTCAACGGGAACTATCATATAGGTTTTCGACCCAAAACCTATAGGGTACTTCCGGTTGAAGTGGAATTGTCAATTTTTGTTAAAAGCAAGGTCTTACAGCACAAGAAAAGGGAAATTACGAAAAAGAAAAAAATAAAATTAAGGTAAATTTTGGTACTTACAAGTTGTCGCGAAAATCTAAATTTGCTTATATCTTTTTATCCTGTTGACTCGGAACCTTGATTTTTATACAGTTAATATATACCTATATAGAACTCAGTATCTGGTATAAATTCAACTTGCTAGGTCCACCCGTTCCTGAGAAAATCGGTAGTAACACACAGATAGACGGACAAGAAAGTGATCTTATAAGGATTCCTTTTATATCTCTTGAGGTAAGGAACCCTAAAAATTAGAGGACGGGGCCAAAAACTTGGTTATTTGAATTTTTCACATAAATTTTGAGGCTATGTGAAAAAGTGTAAATAAAAAAGTTGTAGATCTTTTTATTAGCTACACCCAATGATATTCAAATAAACAGATATGTTATGAGCGCGCGCATTGTGAAGACTCGAATAGGTCACAATTGTGACCTTTAGTCTTTAGTTTATGTCATGCATGGCGAAGAGCGATAGGCTTTGTTGAAACAAAAACAACATAAAAAAAATGCCATCGTGTGTATTTAGAAATCCTACCAATTATGATACCAAAGTACATAAAACAGAAGGGATCTCATACCATATGTAAGTACGCAATACGCCTCAATTAACATTTTTTTTTTCCTATGGTTTTGATATTTGGAGGTTAGAAAAAGATAACAACATTGGCGGTTCAGAATAATGTTTGTTTACATTCACACGCAAGTGACAAACACCAGCTATCTCTTTTTTTCTTGTTGGTTTTATCAAGCCATCCCTTTCAACTTGTAGTGAAATGTCAGATGAATAAAAAGTGTGTATGTGTGCTGCCGCTGCTGCGCAGAACACTTTTTTCATTTGGCTTATGAGTGTATAACGTATCTGTTTATTTCAATATCATTATTAGCCTACAACTTTGACATTTAACTTTATCCATATCACTTGTAGGTTTGCCGGAAATCGAGATAAATCGTTTTTACCCTTAAAACCTCACACCCTTCCACTTCCCGACCTCAGATCGCCCGTAAATTATTTTTCCTTTCGTTTTTGTCTCTTCCTTTTCCAATGGGTTTCATCCTACTTATTATTTTTTTTTGGTTTCAAAAGATAACGACCCTGGTCTAATAGTACCAGACATAATTTTAATATTAACATAATTCAATTCATAATTTTAACATAATTCAATTCGCACGGCGAAGGCTTGTACTTATAACACACGCCTGATTACCTATTTTAGTGATCTTTATTTTCGTAGCAATAAGGTTGTAAGCAAAATAACAGTGAGCGGTCTGCCAGACCACAAAATAGAAATTATAGAAGGGCCACTCCCGCTATTTAGAAAATTGACAGCTAAACTGGACAGATTCACTAGGTTTGGTACAATATGGATTCAGAATTAAAAAAAAAAAGTAAGTTGTATAAGTTACAAATATTAAATACATTAATTCGTCTTAACATATCTACATCATATCATGCTTACATGCCTTAGAGGGTAGACAGAGCCACATATAATATAATACTAGCATACAGACGCCTCATCCCATACAAAGAAACCTTGCCATTTATGTAGCGTTTTTCATCTGATTATACCGACATTTTTTTATAAATAGATCGTTTTCGGATCACCATCTAATAATCAATCGATATCGATAAATAAATCAAATAATCAGTACAGTACGTCGGGACAGTTTCTTTGTATGGGATGCGACTCCACGACAGAGCATCAAATATCCATTAAAGATCACGACTCCACGTACGATGAAGATTGGATGGGAACAAGACGTAGCAACGGTGTAATAAACTAATAAGTGTACGTTACCCCAACAGGAAATTGATTCCTAGAGTGATATGAGTGGAACGTATAATTAGAGCATAATCTGCTGTGAATATGCGCCAAATAAAAATAAGTGCGTGTCGTCGTATTTGAAAAATACGATAAAACGCTTCCTGCTGGGGTAACGTTGTTCCAGCAGTGTACGTTACCCCAACAGGAAAGTGACTCCTAGAGTGATATGAGTGGAACGTATAATTAGAGCGTAATCTGCTGTGAATGTGAAACTTTTTCCTGCTGGGGTAACGTTGTTCCAGCAGGAAAATTCTAAACGAATGATCGGAATGAGAAATATTGTGCATGGGCAGAGAGCTTATAGTTGTGCAAAAATGTGCGCCGTAAATATGATTGGTGCGTCATCAGTTTTTCGAGATATTGCATTTCCTGCTGAGGTAAAGTTTTGCAGAATCATGTATCTCTAAAACCATTGTACGTGCGCCTATAGAATAAACATACACGAGTAGCTCTTGATTTGTGCGTATTTGTGCCGCAATTAGATATAGATATATATAGATAGTAATTGCGCTTTTTTGAAAACCCGAAAAGCATTCGCAGCACCTAAATGAGAAAACGTATAAGCTCACTGAAAACTGTATTCAGTTCATCTTGACGCTTGTAATAACCATAAAAAAGTTTCAAAAGCATACATGCCTGCCGTATCGAATACCTAATATTGCTAAAAGTCAAAACGAGGGTGTCATAACTTTGACGGCAAAATACAAGAAACCGACATAACCCAAGATACGTAGGTGTAAACCACAAATATGTGCGTTTAGTCAAAAATATATAGTGAAAATATTCAGCTTGGAATGTTTCGCATTAAGTAGATTAAAACAAAAAACTAAACATGTAAACAAAGGCTGGTTATCCGACCAAATTCGAATGACTAGAAAAAAGCGAAGGATTCATACATATCGATGACTTTCTTAATTGGACGTATTAAACATAAGCTGTTGTCCGTACAGTCGCGTTCTTTCAAATGTTTGTTGGTATGACCTAATTTTGGGGGCTAATTAAAAATACATTAAATGCATCTTGTGACCATAACTAATGAAAGAGGTTGTTGATGTAGAAATTATAGTCGATTATGCACTAAGCGGATAAAGTTGTGTCTTATGTAGCGGACGCCGTATTGAATCCCGAGCAAAACGAAGGTTTCTAGCGTTCTTTTCCTCGCTCCTCTCGGGAGTTAACGCTAGAATCCCAAGCATAGCGAGGGATTTAAGACAAGAATCCTGAGTGCAGCGTGGGATTCAAGGTCGTCCAAGACGAAGGCACCTTTATACCCGAGGAGAATACTCTACTTTTCACACCATCTACGAGACAATAAAAAGCAATAGTTCTGGAATCAAAGAATTTATTAAAATTACAATTACAGTCCCAGACCAGACCTATTTAAAACAATTAAATGTTAACTATTATGTTTGATACATTATACCAGTTGTGGAAAGACAAAGTTATGTTTTTATTCGGCACATTTATTGAAGTTGAGCTAGAGTTCATTTGAGTATTACTGTTAAGTAAAGTTTCAGAAACTTGGGTCTGCTGAGGACCATTTTAGATCGTGAAAGTTGGTCAAGGTGGTGCTTGAGGCAGCGGGCTAGATTAATAGTGTTTTAATGTGGAATGTTGTGGTGACAAAGGTGTCCAAGACTCAGCTACCAACGGTGTTTTTAGTTTGATTTTTCACCAATGCGGCAGCTTATTTTATCCTTATTTTATGTAGAATTTTCAATGTAGCCCTCTGCCCTCTCATCAGATTGCAAGCCACCGTGACTTTTAATCTGGGTCATGTCTGCTCCTGAATCCACCAATAGAGTAGCCGATGTTCTCCTGAAACAATGGGCCTTGTAGAGCTCGGCAATTGTCAATTTCAGGTATTTCGCAATTTCTTTCAGCATGCTGCTGATCTTATTTTTTCCAATGACTTGCCTGGTGCACTTAATGCCATTATTATAAGCTACGAATAATCTGTTAGTGTTTATATTAGAGGGGCGTAGAGCGTACTTTTCGATAATTGTTACGTATTCTCAACAGACTACGAATGACCGTTCTTTCTTTGATTTTGTATCTGGCAAATTTACCATCAACAAATCTGAATGTTTTTCGATATCTTCGATTTTAATGTTTATGAGTTCATTTCCACGACAAGCACCATTCACTCCAAAAATCAATGCCAGCTGTAACAAAAATAGGTAGGTAAGTTAGTATTTAAGTTAGAAGGTAACTTAAGTAATATATTTGATGATTAAACAACTTACTTGTGCCTGAAGTTCGATCATAATTATACGAAGTGCTTCGCTCGAAGAGATTAGTAAGTCCCTCTCGCCCAACCCAAATAATTCCGAAAATATCAACGACTAGCTTTTGCCCGTGGTTTCGCTCGCGTGGAATTTGGTCTGCCACATAAAGTTTCGTGATGTGTCACATTTTTTTTAACTATATTTTCTACTCGTATCCGGAATATCAGATGTCTAAATTCAAAACTGATGGATTCCGACGCGTCATTGCTTGGATGGATCACATCACCCCTCCCCTCGCTCCCCCGCTTTACCCGCCGCGCGTATTTATGTCGCTCGAGCTCCATTCAAATCAATCTTGTTCCGCCAGGGTGCCGTGAAAAAGCGGCGAGACGTTCAGTAACGCTCGCCGCCGAGGCGCGCCTACAGTCACATACAATAAGTCAAACATAGCGAGCGTTGGTTTGTAGACAATTGCGCTCGTAGCACGCTGGGTCCAACGGATCACCCAGGGACGGGCTCCTAGTTGCGAGTCCCAGTGCAGCACCCGCGGCCAGGGAACCAAGGGTTCCGTGACCGCTCGCCTTCCAGAGGAGTGTCAAGTCAATCTTATCGTCATAACTTTTAAACTATGCGTTCAAATTACTTAGTGTAAAAGACAAAGTTTATCTACATTCAATATTTAAAGCGACAAATGTGTCGATTTTCATAAGAGTTTGATAAATATTCTTAAATGTGCATTGTAAAAAGTATCCAATTTAATTGTAGCTTCACTATTTTGGTCATAGTGGATTCCACATAAAAGATAGATATATGCTGTCGCGTACTTTTATTTAGAACCATTTAAGACAAATAATCCTACATTATATTTGTGTATCTGCAACGGTTTAGGCAGCGCACGCGAAGATAGCTCTCAGTGGGCAGATTTTTTTCCGACTTACTTGATATTTATCGTTATATTATGACCGAAATACATAATTACAAATAGTTTATTATTTTATGTTCATATTATAGATAGGTATAACTATAGTACGGTATTGTATTTAACTTTTATATTTTAATAGTTATGTTGAAATCAATTACATAGTTTCAACAGAGTTTAATCATCTGTATTATTAATAATACGCTCTTGCAAAGACCGATGGGTCATTTGTAGTTCTATATCTCTGATGAAATTTGAAAAATGTTTCTATATTGTTACACCAGCCAGCAGTTTCTTCTGATCAGGTCAATATTTACGCCTAGCTGGTGGGCCCTAGATGTAGAGGTGTGTCTCATGCTATGCGCCGAGAATATGGATACTTCGATCCCGCTCGCATGAAGCGTACTCTTTATCCAGCGACACGCGTCTGTGTGGTTGCCGCTTTATGGGGCGTTTTGCATCCGATAAAGAAAGTATCATCTTTACGTAACGATGAAGTTTTATCAATGTATTCAACTAATATCTGAGCAGGACATATTAAAAAGTAAGGAAATACCAAGAGAGGTTGACTGGTTCCTTTTTTGAATCAGGTATTTTTATTATGATTTCGTTAGGTTTGATTTCAATGTTTTTTATATTGATTTTCGTAAAAGGTCTGGACCCTATGAGCCGTAACAAGAGCTAATAAGATTATACTTTTTTTTTGTCAATTGATCTAGCAACTAATGTTTCATTAGGATAACAAGTAGCTAAGTGAGATAGAACGCATGAGGTATCCTATATTATGTTGTATGTAGGCATAGGACGTAAACGGAACATACCTTTAAAAAACCTTATTATTCTTTCATCTTTCGAGGCACTAGGTCCCAATATAAAGCTTAGGGCTGCTCCAAAACTATTCAAACTACTGTATTTAGTACCGGCATCAAAAAACATTGTTAAAAATCTCAGTACATCGGTAATCGATGGAGCATAAAAATCAAGGGAATTCTGAACACTTATATAGAACCATTTTTTTTAAAACAAACTTCATATTGTCAGATAGAACGATATGGCTCCCCTGATAAAATCCCTGCAGCCAGGGTAAGATGGTTTTGAATGATCAAAAACTATATTGTGACTGTCTGATTTAAGGTTTCCCTAGTCACACGCACGAACTATTTTGTGCGCGGGGTTAAAATGCATGCTGTCTCATCTGACAACACGTGCGAAAGAGATTGATGCTGTGATGAGCAGTAAGAAGCTATTTCTCGTACGAATTAGCACTTTTGCAAATTTGTAGCGAAATGGATGATGATTTAGGAAGAAAACGAGTGCCCGAAATTTTATGAACAGACCTTTGGGAGTCTAGATATCATGGAAAAACTACTAAACGTATATTAACAAAATAAAATTATTTGCATTGTTGAATTACTAATCTATCCTTGTATAGAGGCCGTTTTGCAATTTTCCATCTTCTTATGGTATTTATTTCCGACCAAAGATGCGTTAAAATTAGTGTTGAAATATGAAACTTTCGACGCTCATAACTTTCAAGTATTGTATTTTTTTACTTTTCTGTTTCCATACAGGGCAGATAATGATGAGACAAAATTATATCGATTTTTATTTTGAATGTACACCGTCAAACAGTGGAGTAATCGCCAGACTACGTTTGTATGGAAGAATTTTCGGCTAGTGTAACCTTAAAAGTTATTAATTCCGATATTAATAAGTTTTTAAACAATGGGAACCAAGGATGCGTAGGCTATAAAGTTACTATTACGATGCCTTTTGCTTGATCATTTATGTTTTAGCGGCAATGCATAGGAAATATATAATCTTAGACCAGCTAATCGTGAAGGCGTTTATTGCGAAAGCGTCTGGATCTCTTTGCCAAGCAATGTATATGTTATACATTTTCTGTTAAAAACGACTCGTGAATTAATCAATGCATGGTGTGCCAAACTTTTCAGGTATATAGGAAAACATATTTTCCGTTAAGGACCATTCTAAACACATCAACACGGTCTAGGGATATTTTTAATAAAAGCGAATTACTATCAATGTGTTAATTATTTATGTGACATGTATATATTTAAAAGATACGTTATTTAATATTCTACTATTTTTTAATAATGGTTAAGGTACTTCGATTACAATTTCAGGATTTTATGGAAAAAAAATGAAGCATAGACGGAAACCGTATATGAATTAACTTTTAATTTATGAGTAAAAACTGAAAAAAATAGAAAAATAATTTAATTTGTGTTTATAAACTTGAAGTTAGTAGTCTGAGAAAGCGCCCATGATGTTCATAACACATCGGCAACGATTCGGCATGCTCAGAACAAGGTTGTCAATGTCTTGCTGCGGAATATTGTCCCATGTCCTTCTGAGGTGCGCAAAAAGTTGATCTTCTGTAGCCAGATTTTCAGGAACTTCCTTCAGAGCTCTTCTTTGCAGCATATCCCACGCATGCTCAATGGGATTTAGATCTGGCGATTGAGCAGGCCAGTCTAAGGCCCTAACATTGGGTGTATGTAACCAAGCTGCTACCGTTCTCGCCGTGTGTGCCCGGGCATTGTCGTGCATGAGCAGGAAATCTTGCCCCATTTGTGTTCTGTGGAGCAAGATTACGGGCCCCAGCACCTGTTGGACGTATCGTTCTGCCGTCATATTGCCCCGCACCCAAACGAGATCTGTCCGTCCTCCAAGACGAATTCCTGCCCAAACCATAATTGTTCCTCCTTGGTATGGGTGAACTTCCTGAGGGTTCTGAAGACGGCTCCATCGTCCAGGAACTCGCCAAACACGCGTCCTTCGTGAATCTGGATGGAAGCCGAACCTGGATTCATCCGTGAACAGCACATTGGACCATTGCTCACGGCCCCAGTCCACGTGGTTCCGAACCCATTCTAATCGTCGTCCACGATTGCCTCTCCGTAAAGGTGGGACCCGGAGTGGTCTACGAGAGCGTAGATTGCTTTCATGCAGTCGCCTTCTTACAGTTTGGTCACTCACAAGCACTTGGTGTTCCACTCGCAGCCTTTGGACCAATTGAGTCGCCGTTGCATTTGGTTGAGCTCGCGCAGTAATTTGCAAAAATCGGTCTTGTCTGGGGGTAGTGATGCGACTTGGCCCCCGGTGCCTCTCCGTTACTTCACCTGTGGCACGATAGCGTGTCCACAATCTTGAAATTACATTTTGGTGGGTCCCTATGACCTCAGCAACATTCCGCTGAACAGACCCAGCTTCCAGCATTCCCACAGCTCATAACATCTCCGCCCTCGTGAAATGTTGGCGTTACATGGCTACAATACCTCAATTTTAACTTTATCTTTCGTTAAAAATGAAAAAAAACTGTAACTAAACGTAATTCGTATTGTTTTCTAAATTTCGCACAAATGAAAATTCCCTCTCCTACACATCAAGACATTTTTATGCCACCGAAACAAAAGAATTTTCAGAAATTTGAATTTGGAATTAGTCTGAGATAAATTACAAACAAATCGGTGTATAAAAGATTCCAATGCGGCCAGTACTTTTCGAGTTATTTAATTGAGTATGAAATATCCCTAGACCGTGTTGATGTGTGTATATCTGGATAGTTGCGTCTTGATTCTATAACTGCTATGGTATTGTCTGCAGATTTAATGTAATAAGCATACACACACATTTTTCGGGATTCGCACCATTGCCAAATATCCTTTGTTATCTTGGTTAAGTGTGGGTATTGAATTCCACCCATCCGATTGATATAACTAATAGCAGTTGAGTTATCAACGCGTAGAAGTATTTGGCAATCGTGAAAGTCCCTTGCAAAAACTTTAACTGCATAAAAGGCGGCTAAAATTTCCAAGTAATTCATATGTTGTTTTTGCTCTGACAACGACAACTCGTCCCTGAGCCACACGCTGCACCGCACCCGTGTGTCAGTCAAATCTAAGAAAGTTTATTATTTTTAATAACAACACATAAACCTCACGAAGGTTTACAATAATAATCATTATTTAACTTAGAGTCGATATCACATATCAATAGATCGCACACAAGCGATCGGTATTCACGTGAAGAACTTAAAATCCACATAAAGACCGGCTGTCATCAATTTTGATTGCTGGTTCTTACATTGCACTTTTTGTAAGTGTTCCTAGTAGAATAAATTAATTGAAAAATTGTAATAAAATGATAAAATTTACTAGTTTCTGATTTATTCCTTTGTATTCACCCAACTACCTATCTGGATGCCAAATTTGAACTTTCTAGGTCATCTGGAACTGAGTTAGAATTTTGATCTATAGATCAGTCAGTGATAAAATTGTCGATTTTAGGACGTTAATAACTGAATAACCGTTTGAGCAATATTTATGAAACTTTGGTTTATAGTTCATCTTAGGGATTTTAATACGTAAACCTAATTTCTTGTCTTTATTTTAAATAGATTTTGAGTTACTAAGATGACAAAAGTGGCTCCAAATGGTTCGTGTATAATTTTAGGTACTTGATCTTGGCTTGACACGCTGCCGCTTGTCTAGATAGTTCAAAAAATTTAATACTGATCGTACATACCTACACCGTGTCCCTCAATACCAAATTGTTTATTAATTATTACACTAAAGGCATTTACAACATTTACAAAAGTTTAAACACTTGAGTTTAAACACGTGTTTAAACTTTTGTATGGTGGCTGAGTTTATTAGTCGCAAAATTATAAACTTAAATATAATATTTCGCTTATCACAAAGTAAAAATACAATTACCTGTGCAGCATAATACTTGGTTTTAAGAAATTTTGTTGTAAGGTATAACTTATCTGATTGCACTAAGAAAGCGGACACATCGAAATGCGCAACTTGTTCGCGCTTTAAAAAGCCCAACAACCACAAAACGGGAGACCCTGAGTGCCCTGCTAAGAAAATAGCAGAATACAGGCACATCAACTCTATCGACTATGAGGGCGTCTAGTACGTCATAATCAAGGTCACACGCGTTGAACGTCTGCAGCTGACATTGTAATAGCCTACTAACCGTAAATTTGTTGCTGGCTAAGCACATTAGTCGCTAGCTGCAAAAATGAAGTGCCTATGTTTTAATTTTGCAATGTTAAATTTACAATTCTGCTTCGCAATTATTTCTTAATCTTTAGTTATGTGTAATCAAAGTGCACTTTTTTGCAATATTAGTAAATAAGACATTAAGTAATATTACGACGATCTTGCCACTATTTTTAGACTTCTTATGTTAAATATTGTTAAAATTCTGTTGTCCTATGATAAGCATATTTTTAGAGCTCCTACAACCTGTGATACAGGATTACCTAGTACAGGCATCTTAGATTATTATACCTACATTAGTTATCTAAGATTGAAACTATGATTTTACCTTTTAAATTTTCTGAATAAAGATTTATTATTATTATTTTATTATCCCTCTATGCATATAGGAAATGATTTGAAAACTTGCCTCCTTTAGTGAATGAGTTACCAGCCATTTTCAGTTTTCCATTGTTCCACAGTACGTTTTCACTATATAAAGTTTAGATAGTACTAATAAAGAAACAGTTAATTATTAAAATTTTATATTATTGTTATAACACGAAATAATAGGCAATACCTACTTCATACCTGTGGTGGTCACTAGTATCACTAGTTAGGGTTTGTTTTTTTATAATAAAACAACCAGATTATAGTATATAGTATATTAACAGTAAGTAGACAGCACTGAATGGCACGTCGGTGCTGGTGTCAGTGGCTGGTGCAATCTAATAATGAATAGATGTAAACATTAAAGTGCTGACTACATTTAGTAGTATACACAATACCTATTGCACAACTCTAAAATGATAGCATTTTCGTACATAGCCATGAATTTAGAAAAGTTTACATAGCAAAAATAAAACACTTTTGAATCATCGAAGGGCATATTTTTCTGGCTATTGGACTATAATTATATATGAGAAATAATAAAAGGAAAAAAACTGTAATTGTAGGACAATCTGCGAAAAAGGTTTCTATTTGTGTTGTTTTTTGAGTTTTGTTTGAATTATGTTTATTATGATTATAACAATGCTGTGTGAAAAAACCATAAGGATATCAGGTGCGAATTAAAAAATTGGATCTCTAATATCCCAAAAAAATATTAAGGTCTGGCATTATTTCTCAAATTTTCTTATGTTCGAAACTGTTTCATTCCATTGGTACTGTCAGTGACAAATACTAAGGTGTGTTATCGTCTTAATAAACGTTGCAAGAACTTGAATGCGCGCCTACTGCCAAGCGGTGACTGGACGTCCCATTCAGTGCTGTCTACTTACTGATAAATCTGATTGTTTTACTATAAAACCCAAACCCTAACTAGTGTTACTAATGAACACCACATTTTGTCGTGTCCGTTTCGATGGCGCGGACACGGCGTTTTTTAAAAAAAAAAACTATGCCAAGATTATGTAAAAATTTGTAAAACTTGATTCCCAAAACCGCCGTTTCGCCGTAGGGTTTTGGTCTTACAGCTCCTGAAATACAAACCTAGGATTTTTCTTTGTATTTTTATATATTTTGACAAATTCAAATCTAGGTTTTACAAAAAACTTCAGTCCTCTGCGATGATTTTTCAGCGAGATATCGGCGATTACGTGTTTTACACCGTTTCAATGGCGCGGCCATAGGGTTTTGGTCTTACAGCTCCTGAAATATAAACCTAGGTATGTTTTGTGTATTTTTACATGTTTTGACAAATTCAAATCTAGGTTTTACAAAAAACTTCAGACCTCTGCGATGCTTTTTCAGTGAGATATCGGCGATAACGTGTTTTTCACCGTTTCAATGGCGCGGCCATGGGGTTTTAGTCTTACAGCTCCTAAAATATAAACCTAGGATTTTTTTGTGTATTTTACATATTTTGAAAAATTCAAATCTAGGATTTACAAAAAACTTCAGACCGCTGCGATGCTTTTTCAGCGAGATATCGTCGATAACGTGTTTTTCACCGTTTCAATGGCGCGGCCATGGGGTTTTAGTATTACAGCTCCTAAAATATAAACCTAGGAATTTTTTCTATATTTTTAAAAAAAAATTACAATTTCAATCTGTTATCTGCCAAAATTTCAGGTCTCTGCAACGCTTAGTTTTAAAGATCTCCGTGGCCGCGCGGTTCGCCGCGTTTCAATGGCGCGGCCACGTTCAAACCCTTAAAACTATTTAACCATAACTTTGACAAATTTATGGTTTTGGGAATCAAGTTTTACAAATTTTTACATAATCTTGGCATAGTTTTTTTTTAAAAAAAACGCCGTGGCCGCGCCTTCGAAACGAACATCATTTTGTCCCTCTCGGCTGTCAAACACCCCGGGTGGTCCGGGTGGTTTGGTGACGCCACGTGTTATTAAAACGCTGATATCTCTAAAGTTTGTTGTTGGAATCGAATGAAACATATGTTGTTGGCATCATTATGAAATAAGCTATCACATTTCCAATGAACTAGACCAATTTGCCTTGTAATATACATTTTAATTCTAGTTTGAAATCAGTGAGCGAAATTTACACAGTTTCTTGTACAAAAGTAGTTGGAAATAAATAAATTAACCATTGTTTCAAAAAGTTTTATTTTATTCACATAAACGTACCCTATTTAATATTAATAAATTAGAAGACTACACCTTTCCATACACACCACAAGCTTTACAAAAAAATGCGTCGGATAGACGACCCCAGCCTTATTGCGTAAGTGAATACGGCAACGCAAAGGGTTTGACCGCTATCAATCGACAATCACACAGACGGAAATCCACATCGCGTCATTCATCTCGCATGTGATTGGTCGATTTGATAGCGGTCAAACTCCTTGCGCACTTACGCAATACGGCTGCTGGTCAAGGCTGTGGGAGGCCGGTGGATACGAAACGCACGGGACCAATCAGTCTGGCGAAGCTTGGTGAAGGCCTATGTCCAGCAGTATGTATTCTTTTTGATATGATTAAATTGTAATCTTTCACTTTATTGAGCATAACCGTATTGTCTTTATTTTTTTAAACAAAAACACAGCTTTGATCAGTGCAAAAGCAAAAATCAAGAAACAATGCGGCATGGAATGTTTTCTGGATAGCAAAATAATACTTAATTCTATTTAGTCCGTCAGTGAGATAATCTAATTATATTTGACCCGTGTGTTTTAATAAAGAAAAATTAAGCGCATCAAAGTTCAGGAGTGGAGTTTTATGACGTCATTTTGTCAGTAAAAACTGTCGCACACGTGTGACGTCACACGATATTTCAACGCACTGTATCATAGTATTTTATATCATATCATGGTATAAAAAGCATACCAATACCATATCATACCCAATATTGTTAGGTTATCAAGCTGACGGACAAAATAGATTTTTTTAGGCATCTATCCTATTAAACAAACCATGTTCTGATCCGCTCGCAGACGGCGGGCGCGGCGGCGGTTGCGACTTGCCCGCGAATACGCTGCAAACGAAGCGTAACAGACGTTGCCTAATATAGTTCTTGCCAAACGTATTGGCCGCCCTGAAGTTGGCTACAATGGCTGCGCCAGTAAAAAACAGCACCGTTTCGTGCCTCTCGCATCCGGTAAACCAACTTCAGGGCGGCCAATAAGTTTAGCGAGGGCAAAACAGCGAAACGGCGACCACACGTGGTTATGTGGTCGATACCCCGAAGCCATGGTCGGCTTGGCCGACTAGTCGGCCTCTTTACAGCCGGCTAGTCGACCAAAGTCATAGTCGGCATAACCCTAGTTTTTAGATAAGTACATTCTTCTGCATTATAGTTGTAATAACAGATGACTTGGTAATAATTTTATAATAAAATAATTTTCAAAGATCTTATGTTGATTTAATTTTATGATCTTTAAAATAGGTTGGGGGTTTGTATGTTGGAAGTGGAATTTGAACTCCGAAGGGCACGAATTTACATTCTTTCTAAGTAAGACTGCAGATAACGCGGGTGAGGAATTTAAGGCTGCTGTAGTTTTAAACGGGAACCAAAAAGCTTTCAAATTCTTTTTCATTTTCATCTGAGTATATGGGGCCATGTGCAGTCGCTAGATTAAATTCAGTATTGTGCTGATTTTTTGTACCTGTTTCATTATTTATTATTTTCCAGGTACCTCTACTTGGTTTTTATTTTATCGTCTGCTGAATTTATTTTTATTGCGCTTTAGCTATTTTGCATCTAATCTTAAAAGATTTTGAATATTTCGCAACATACCTATTTATCAAAACTTGTATTATTCATAATATAAATAGTAACATATTATGTTGCTTGAGGCCATAAAGTTCATATAGCTTTTCCCTGCTTTTACGATTGCCTGTAGTCGCCGAATCGCTAAATAAGAACTTGGTACAAATACTTTTCGCTTTCAGTAGAAAAGTGTCATTAAATTGCGTGTTAAGTACTTTAAAAAACTCGGCATAGAACTCATTTGGATCATCTATATTATTAAAGTTTTGAACACATAGTTCACTAGTCACGATTTTATTAAATTACATTAATGAAATTGTCGCCAGGTAGCTAGATGTCATAACATTTTTGTCTCTACGAGAGGTACAGCTCGTGCGGCCGCACGGCAATTATTACTGGCTGGATCAAAACTTTCATGCGTCAGGCATTGTTGCTACTCTTGGAAGTGTCCGTTCTGCTGTTGCTTCCATGAATTGGTTGGACAACTTTCCCGTGAAAGATGTTATGGCTCGGGAAAATTAGAGGAAGGTACTCCAACACCTATATTCGATTTTATAATAGACAAGTTTTGAACTCTTCTAGGAATAACAGCATAACTTCAATGACTATGTCCTAGCAATTTACAGATATTTTTTGAATCTATACAGAGAAAAAAGAAGAAGCTAGCTAATTTTGCTTTTGAAGCCGGTTTATATTTACCCGACTGCCGAAGAGGGTAATGTGTTTATTTTCGTGAAAAGATTTTATTTCTCTCTTTTAAGTTTTTAGTAAGGGGACTAAGGGGATTGACAAAATACCCATAATTACTCAATTTACACATTGCACAATTCGGCTGCCGAATTATTCAAGTGAATTCGGCAAGGCGAAGGGTTTGACCGCCATCAAAAGGACCAATCACATGCGAGATGAATGACGCGATGTGGATTTCCGTCTGTGTGATTGGTCGATTTGATAGCGATCAAACCCTTCGCCTTGTAGTATTCACATACGCAATAAGTCTGCTGTTGTATATCTACGAAGTTTTTAATCAGATCTTTACCAAATTTATATGGGAATAAATTTCTTTCGAACAAAAAAGAGTTTTGCAAATCCTGAAATGACAGAGTTATGCCCGAAAATACATAAAAAACTAATAATATATGTACATCCGAATTGAGAACCTCTTCCTTTTTGGGAAGTCGGTTAACATTGAGTAAAAGGAATAAATAGCACGTTTTAAGGATATCGATCCTGGGGCCGTCCGGGAACTACCAGCTTTTGTCACTTAAGCCTTCGTTGGATTGATCTTCAGCCCGAACTCTGTGCTCCAATCACCTATTCGAGCCAGGTCTATATTAATTGTGTCAATGGCATCTGATAACTCTCCGAGAGGAGATTGGGTATAAATTTGGAGATCATCAGCATACAGTTGTTAGAAAGAAGAAAGTCGTTGAGTGATAGCGAATTCGAATTCAACAGTATTGAAGGCATTGCTAAAGTCAAGCAGGGCAAATACCGTTATCTTCTCCATCTCCATGCAAACTGGGATTCAGGGATAAATTATTTAAACAGGAGTTTAATTAATCACTCTTTATTAGTCAAACACTTCTTAAACAATTTTCATACTCTGCTCTATTTTCGCTCTGATCGCTTATCGTTTCGCTTCCCAATCGAAACTGTCGATTAGCCTGACCGTTCTTTATATAGCATAGAAGATGTTTCTGGCACGTTCCCTATTGTTCCAGATACGTCGAGAACTTTCCAGGATATTCGACTTTCCAACCGATTGTTCCCGAAGTAACGAGAAATTGGACACGAGCTTTCGAGACGATTAGTTTCGCTATTCGATACAAGATGGCGCTACTAGTTCTTCCTCTCGAGTTGTTCTATCTCACGAAGGCGGGTTACGTGAATTTTATGACTTCGAAATAAGAGTCATTTTGTTACGATTCATCCGCCTTCGTGAGATAGAACAACTATACTAACTAACTACTTGTTTAAAAGCTTTGCCGGTAACTACATACGTTTATCTATATACAACCAATCATCAACAATTGATATATCTGTGTACAAAGCCACTGGCTAGTACCTAATACTTCACTAGCCAACGGCTTTGTACACCAAAAGTCGAAAGTTTTCATAGGGCTGCTATATATAAAGTAACCCTAGTTTTCCTTCTTCAAGATCCATTGCATCACAATCAATACAAAAACTTATAAACTTTATCGGCGTGCAAACATAACAAACATATAGTTACTTTCGGTTAAATAATTTAACCTACTAGCTTGCACACGCGGCCTCGCCCTCATTCAAAAGTTCAAAAAAAATGCTCCGATCGTCACCTAACTATACAGCATTATCCGCTGGGTCAATCTCAAAATTGTCTGAAAATTTCATTAAAATCGGTTCAGCCGTTTCGGAGTCTATAAGGAACATAAATAATTTCTATTTTATATATATAGATTACTTTATTACATAGTAGAACTTAGTACCTATGGATTTCTATAGATCAGGGTTAGCGACCGCTAGTATCTAATGATGTAGTCAATTTGTAAATATTGATTTACATTAGGTCGTCTGAGAAGTATCGTTTATCAATTTAATTTGAGTCTCTAACCCCCTGTTTCCCAGCTCTAAATTAACGGCGAATTAATGTGACAAATTGTCAAGCACGCGGTATCTGCTGTGATTGGTTGAATGAATTTTCAACAGCCAATTAGGGGTGAGACAAGCTGGGCAACTGGGGGTAAGACCTACTATAATCGTGACAATTCTCATTCTCACTCATTTTACTTGCAGCGATAACTTTTTATGAACGTTCCTCAGATCAAATGAAAAGTCAAGATGGAACGTTGCAAACAACAAAGTGAAGCCGGTTCAAAGTAAGCCTTGCCGTATAAATACACAATTATACGCGCACACGTATAACGAAACTACCCCTTAGCTTGTCAGTTGAGCTTTATTATTTGATCTGTAAGCTCGAAGGACAAGCTAAGGCGTAATTTCGTTGTTAGTGACTGCGTGTAATTGTGTATTTGTACGGCAAGGCTTAGTTTGAACCGGCTTCACTTTGTTGTTTGCAACGTTCCATCTTGACTTTTTCTTTGATCTGAAGAACGTTCAAGAAAAATTAGGTTCATAATCCTAATTAACTACCTACTTAGACAAAAGTTTATACAGTGTATAAAACACTTAATTAACTAAGGCTACAAACATATACATTTAAACTTAAACTACTCACTAATTAAACCTAAAAATATACTGAACTAAAATATGGCGTCGGAAAACTGCTCCACATCGTTGTCCACTGGTAATGCGCCCAGAAGACTAGCAGCATTGCCACGTTGTATGGCAATGCTTATTCTCTGAGTAGTAAGGTAATACCTACTATGTTATACATACAATAAAACCACGACTATCATTCGTAAACATCAAGTTTCTATAACGTATTTTTATAGCTGTCAAATCCGACTACTTAGATTGTCATGACTTTAGTGGAAGGAAAAAACGTGCTGCGCGGACGCCAAGTAATAGGGGACAAGAGCAGAAAGATGATTTATAAATAATTGTATATTTTCACGACCATTTATCAAAAACATCGGCGGTGTTAGCAATGATATATCCTTAATAATGATAAATCCTACTCCATCCTTTCTTTCCTTCTTTTAATTAGACTTTTTACAATTGTTTTCAATCATCTTTATAGCCCTTTGCTAAGAATAGTTACAGAACTGATAACAACATTTGTGCTACATGTAAAATTTTGTCTTGTTATACTTATTTTTCTTTTTTTACCTTTGTATAGATTCTTTTACCGATTGTTTTGTGAATGTGTGAACATTGTAGGCCTTATAGATGCTAGTTAACATTTGTTAACTTTTTTATATAATATATGATCCTTTTATTTTATTTTTTTAGTTTCTTACGACTTATTGTCTTATGTCGGGCCTACGTTGTCCCCCCATATCTAAGTACATGGCTGTAACATGGAAATATTGTAAAACAAAACCATTTTTAAAAGAGTAACCATGGAGTTTCTTGCCGGTTCTTCTCCATAGGAAACGACCAACCCGTAGTAACCATGTAGGCCTAGGCCAAATAAAAAAATATATTTCGTTTTTTGATCTTACATAGTATAAAACAAAGTCGCTTACCGCTGTCTGTCTCTATGTATGCTTAGAAATTTAAAACTATGCAACGGATTTCGATGCGGCTTTTTTAATAAATAGAGTGATTCAAGACGAAGGTTTATATATATAATACACGCAGGTGAAGCCGCTGGCAGATGCTAGTTTATTATAAATTAAAATTGTCTATAGAGATTTTTATAAATAATGGATCTTTTTACCCGAAGGAGGGCATTGTTTTTATTAATTATTTTGACATCTGTAATTTTTAGTTTTGTTTTTAATATGTTTGTCTTACTGCTTTCTCTCGTGTTAAACAAGGAGACTGGTGATTGTATGTGTTTTTTGAAATTGAGTGTTAATTATGAGGAATCTCTAGAAAAACTTAAAAATACTCGATAACTCGAAGCTCAATTTGGCCGCCAAGTTATCGGGTCAAAAACGTTGCATATCTCTAGAACACCATATTTCAAAAACAATTAGTAACGCATCCGATTATTAGCAGTCACCCTGTATGTTTGTAAATAGATATATTTTATTCTACTTTAAACATTATAAACTGACATAACTTAGTAGGTACTTATAAAAGAAAGAAAACTTTCTTATTTGCGCCAGATATGACGCATTCTATGAAAAAAACGGGGACAAAACCAATTGAAAAATACAAAAAAAAAATATCACCCGCTCTCTTGTAAACGGGAGCTCTAATTGCTATTAATTATATGCGAAAAGGGCTCACGTTTTGTTATCTAATATACACCTTTAAACACCTACCTTTATATACACACAGAATATAGACATTACCACCGCTAATTAGCCAATAAGCCGTGATAGACTCGCGAAAACCATAAATATTATTTCTGTTTATTGGATGTTATAGGAACACGAATGGAGGGACGAAGTGCCTAGGTTGAACTAGGTTCGGTTCGGCAGCCCGCCAGTATATTTCTGGCGTACGCCGCGGATGGGCGTGCGTATTTACCTGACGTTTCGGACGTCTCCGGACGCTTCCGGACTTGCTACGAAGTTTCCTTGCCCTATATCACGTAGGATATGGGTTGCATCAAAGACCCGCGCAATTCAAACGAACGTACTTTTGATATTGTTTCTGCCGTATGTTATTTCGACTCAGTGAGTGTTTGTGTGGTGCCCGGTGCATATACCAGCATATACTACTAGTCAACAAAACACTTCTCGTATGTAACTTAACAAGAAAATATTTATCTGATTATGTTACGAATATACGAAACTAGAATTTTAAAAAAATATTAGGAATTAAAAAATCCGACTGCTTGAAAAACGAACTAAAAAGACGTAAACAAGAAGAAAATCATGCTGTGCAGTCGGAGGATATATATTCGCGAACTGGCTGACTAAAACCAGATGTATCCTCCGACTGCACAGCATGATTTTCTTCTTGTTTACGTCTTTTTAGTTCGTTTTTCAAGCAGTCGTGTTTTTTTTTAATTTTAACTGACTTTTTTTATTTATAACTTTTTAGTTAACATTTTTTTTTCAAATTAGGTACATTTAAACATATAAGTGTTATATATTTTTGAAATCGCCTCTCAGAACCCTTTATTTTGATACTCTACACGATTTATGAAAAAAATATTTGGTCCCCCTTAATATGGCGCCCAAAAGCCGCCATTTTTCTATTTTCCAATTTTATTGTAGCCAGTAACACTCACAGAGTTAAGACGAATCGATTGACGTAAGAATCATCAAAATCGGCCACCGCGTTTGGTCTCTAGAACGCCACATAGTAACAAACAAACAAACTTACATACATATAGTTATACATTACATACAAACGTACATTATATACATACATAGACTGATAAACACATTTCCCTCCTTCGGCAGTCGGGTAAAAACAGATTGGAATTAGAATTATTTAGATAGGAACAGTTTTTTTACCATATACACTTTTTCTTATAGAACGTTATATTTTAAAAATGAAATCACGTCGGAAGTAGCTACCCTGTCTTGTTTTGGGCGTCATCATGTATCAATGTCCCTCATATCTGTACTCGAAGCATGCTTGGATACAGAGGCGGCGCTAGACGTAGGTGACGTGGGCCGCCGCCTACGGTACTGCCTCGCAGACATAGGGGCCTCGCGCCTTTGGGCCAACTTATTTGCGAAAGTGGAAGTTTGAATGGTGAATCAATATTCACCATTTAAACTTCCACCCCCATAAGAATAATTTCCGGGAAAACTATCCTATGGCCTTCGCAAGGTTACAAACTATCTCCATACCAACGTTTCAGCGGTTTAAGGTCTATCCACACATATAATGGGCCGTGCCCGGGACGTGACAGGGCCGGGCCTATTCATTGAAGCTTCGTCACTGGCCCGCGCACAGCCCGTGCACTGAATTGTGTGAACGAGTTCATATAAAATGTACACACCGATATTTTTTTGGGCACGGTCCGTCCACGTCCCGAGCACGGCCCTGATATGTGTGGATAGACCTTTAAGCGTAATAAGGTGTGTCAGACACACAGAGTTGCTATCGGATTTATAATATTAGTATGGATTCATTAAAATTAAGAAAAATTTAGGAGCTCGTGGCTAATTATTAACAGCCGCGCGGATCGATCATCAAGGTTAAGCAACGCTTGACGAGGCCGGTCACTGGATGGGTGACCATTTCAACATACCGAGTTCCCTCTGTGCCTTGGAAAGCACGTTAAGCCGTTGGTCCCGGCTGTCATTTGAAGATCTTTGACAGTCGTTACGAGTAGTCAGAAGCTTGAGATCTAACACAAGTCTAGCCAAGAGGTACCGTGTTACCAAGTTACTGGGTTGTGGAGGTCAGATAGGCAGTCGCTCCATGTAAAACCAACCAACCTAACCGGGCTCAGCTGAGTACCAGTGCTCAGCTGAATCTGGTTAGACTAGAAGCCGACCCCAACATAGTTGGGAAAAAGGCTAGACAGATTTATTGATTCAATAAAATCATTAAAGTCTTATCCTATCTGAGGTGGGCTAAAAAAAAATATCTAAAATATTCGAGCTCACTTTGTTCGCTGCCTGAATTATCTTGGTGCATTATATTTTATGCAAGAGAGAGACGACAAAACCTACCCCTAGTACTGTATAAATGCTAGTTCTCGAATTATTCTCTTTATTTCTAAGCGTTTACACAAGTAAAAAGAAAATAATGAAAAATATGTGTATGTTATCAATTTGTTTAGTTGAAACTGTAGCTTTCAATTTTACTTAAAGTCTATTTATCCATTTATTTTTATTCCAAGAATCCGTTTTCTTACATCACCAGAGGGCCTCGCGAAACAAATCAATTTTAATGACATTAACATTGACAAATCGGTTACTTAAGGGTACACAAGTCAAAAATTCTTCCATACAAACGTAGTCTAGAGATTACTCCACTGTTTGACGATGTACTTTCAAAATAAAAAAGATATCAATTTGTCTCATCATTATCTAGCCCTGTATGGAAAAGAAAAAAAAAAAAAAAAAATTTGAAAGTTATGAGCGTCGAAAGTTCCATATTTCAACACTAATTTTAACGTATCTTTAGGCGCAAATAAATACCATAAGAAGAAGGAAAATTAAAAACGGCCTCCACACAGGGGTAGATTAGTAATTCAACAATCCAAATAATTTTATTTTGATCAGATACATTCAGTAGTTTTTTCATGAAATCTGGACTCCCAAAGGTCTGTTTATAAAATTTCGCGCGCTCGTTTTCGTCCTAAATCATCATCCATTTCGATAAAAGATTGCAGAAGTGCTAATTCGTACGCGAACTAGCTTCTTACTGCTCATCACAGCATCTATATATTTCGCACGTGTTGTGGGATGAGATAGCATGCATTTTAACCTCGCGCACAAAATAGTTCGTGCCGTCGACTAGTTTAACCTTAATTCTTATTATTATTTAAAAAAAGATTCCAACGAATTGAGAACTTCCTCCTATTTTTGAAGTCGGTAAAATTTTTATCCTTTTCAGTTTAACTTCAAATGACAATGGGCATTCCTACCTCACCCTCAACAGCGTTAGCATAATCGTATAAGTAGATCTCTTCAAGGCGAGTGTCGACGAAGCATGGGACCAGTCAATGTGGCGACACTAGGGGGAGGCCTATGTCCAGCAGTGGACGTCGTTCGGCTTAAATCATGATGATGAAGGTATTACTTATTATGACGAGTAAGACATTAAGGCCGAGTTTCTCACCTCTAAATTATCGCATAATTAACGTGACAATTTCTCAAGCACGCCTTATCTGCTGTGATTGGCTGTTGAAGATTAATTCAACCAATCACAGCAGATAACGCTTGCTTGACAATTTGTCACATTAATTCTGCGATAATTAGAGGTGAGAAACTCGGCCTCATCATCATCATCATCATATCAGCCGAAAGACGTCCACTGCTGGACATAGGCCTCCCTCAAGCGTCGCCACTTTGACCGATCCCGCGCGTCTCGCAACCAGCGTATCCCTGCAACCTTCACCATGTCATCGGTCCATCTGGTGGGAGTCCTTCCAACACAACGTCTTCCGGTTCGCGGTCGCCACTCCAGAACCTTTCTGCCCCATCGGCCATCCGTTCTGCGAGCAATGTGCCCTAAATCTCATTTAAATTCTGTTGGAATTACTTTCATTAGTACAGTCGGTAATAGTTGTTACCTAACCCACCCTGCCGTTAGCAGACCCACTCTGCCGTGCAGGCCCTTAAACGCAGTATGCGATTTTATTACGTTTTTGGTTGAATATTGAATTTTAACGGGCATACTTTAAGGAACACACTGGAGTAACCTAAAGGAGAATGCCCATTTTGTATGGAGAAATGTACTGACCGAAACATTTGCGTGTCCTGATAAAAACACCTTTATTTGATTATATTACCTTAATTAATTACACGTACCAACTTTAGTCAATTTTCATCGCGGGAGTTAAGAGATATTGAACAAAATATGTTCCTTTTCAGGTTATAATAGATTCACAGCAATATGGACTCTATGCCAGCATATTTAAGATTTGCATTCGTTAGACATTTGTTCAAGTGCTGGTAAGACATACAATGTTATTCTTACTTACCGGTGTAGATCTAAGCCCGTAATATGGTCAATATATTATCAGGAATTTAAATGCAAAAATGCAGCATTATATTATGTCTTCGCATATGTATATGGTGCCAACATCAAAGAACATTTGAGACACCAACTTCGAGCCGTAGCCATGTCGGAAATCACAAAAATAAAGTCCTGTCCTATTAAGCACTATTTTCATAAACACACGGCGGTGTTGTATTGATAAGATAAGTGTTAAGTAACCCAACTCGGCGCAAAAAAAACATACAAACAAATCAAATGAAAAGACGACTACTGTCACATGACTGTCACTGTCAAATGAAATGTCTCGACAGTTATAGGCATGTTACCAAACCGGTAATATAATCGATTTCTAAAAACGTGATTCATTTGTTATCTTGGTTTGCATTAAACTAGTAAATCAAACCAATTTCAAAATCAATTAGTTCTTAACATTAAAGAAGTGAATCGGTTCGATACAGGAGATCCTTGGATCGATTCAGTGTTTCAGGTAGATTATAAAAAAACGTTGCTTCAATTAATCGATGTCAGATCATGTCAACATGCCTCAACCCTAATATAAATGGCGGAATATGTTTGAGCTGAGAAACGGAAGTTAAATACTTATTAATTCAAGGAAATTAACCCCACTTCTTTCATCTTTTAGAAAAGAAGTCAAAATACTTGAAATATTTTTGTTTAATTTATTGTCCAGAAATGATTGTGACACAATTCTTTTTTTGAAAGTACTGTCCATGGGCATTCTCCTTTGATTCGATGATTTACACGATAAAAAAACCAAATTTGTGAAAGCAGTAACTCAAAATCGCATAGCAAAATATTTTTTTAAGTAACTAAAATACAGTTAAGACAGTTACGTCAACAACGACCCGTCACTTTACCAAGTTAAACGCAGTAAATGTCTTTATTACCACATACAATCTGTAATCTACACCTTACATTTTTTTTTGGTTTATACATTAAAACGCAGTAAGTAGTTTTTGTACCAAAAATGTTAATACAGCATGGTTGATCACTGATTTATTTAATATGAATTACAGATTAAAATGCAGCAAAAAGCTTGAATGTGGTACTTTTTAGGGTTCCGTAACTCAAAAGGTAAAAAAAAGGAACCCTTATAAGATCATTTTCTTGTCCGTCTGTCTGTCTGTCCGTGTGTCACCACCGATTTTCTCAGGAACGGGTGGACCTAGCAAGTTGAAATTTATACCAGATACCACAAAGTACATAAGCGGCGGCGCTCCGCAGACGGAGAGTCCACTACGACCAAAGCGCCATTTTGAACAGGGAATAATGGGCAACATTGGACCGAGCTTTTTTTTTTATATAGTTGTTCCTAACGGAACAGGCTAAGGTCTGTGACCATGCTGCCTAGTCATCAGTATTTGTATTCTTTAGTATGCATTAGAACGCGGATGCAACACATTCTAATGTTTCTTGGAGCATTTGGCAGCAAATTACATCGAGTCAGCCTTCCCAGTAAGCTTTGCAGAGGTCAATACTACAATAAAATACTCCGCTCCACTATCCCGAGATCGCTTCTGTCAACGTTTTTTTCATATTGACCAGTTGCGTAGACAGTTGAAAAACACAACTACACCAATTTTATATTACAATATCCACTATAAATCAATTTGCAAATAATATTAACAGCCGCTGAACTGCACTCGAGAAAATCCCGCCAAAAACTCCTATTAGACCGAGCTCAGTCGCGGCTGTCACGAGTGCTTTGTGCGGGCGTTTGTCACGTCATTCATACATAAAGTAGGTACTGTAAAGAGTTTGCATTGGCTGGGTTACCAATATTAATTGTTACAGACCGAATATACTTTAAATTAATTCAATATGATTTAAATTCGTTCTTTAATTATTCATTTTAAGTTATAAAGGTCATTAAATTTTTAAGATGATTAGTTAGAAATTAAATAGATAATAAATTATTTTAAGTCCATAGACAAAATTGGAAAGGGTATGAAACTTGTCATATTAATATGGTTTAAGTCATCTAGCTCATAAATAGGTTTCCTCCGATTGCAAAGCATAATTTTCTTCTTGTTTAAGTACCTACATCTTTTTAGTTCGCTTCTTAAGCAGTCTGGTTTTTTGATTTTAATTTAAAAAAAAACACATTTATAATTTTGTCTAGCTTGGTGTTTTTTTACATTTTTATGTTTTTGGTTCGATCATTATTACCACATTGTTACGTCTTTTTACCATCCAATCTTCGTCGTATGTGGAGTCGTGATCTTTAATGGATATTTGATGCTCTGTCTACCCTCTAAATCATGTAAGCATGATATGATGTATGTTTAGACGAATCGATGTATTTATGTTTGTAACTTATACAACCTACTCTTTTTTTTAAATTCGGTATCAATATAGTAGCAACCCTAGTGAGTTTGTCAAGTTTAGCTGTCAATTTTCGAAAAGGCGGGTGTGGCCCTTCTGGTGCAGATACTGAGGTCTATGGTTCCTATCAGGTATATAAAAACCAAGGTCTTGAGTCACCACGATGAAAAGATATAAGCAAATTTATTTTTTAGCGAAAACTTTTTATTTTTTCGGCCTTTTCCCTTTACTTGTGCTATAAGACCTTGCTTTTGACCAAATTTGACAATTCTAGGTCAAGCGGAAGTAACCTATAGGTTTTGGGTCTGGTAGTTCCCGTTGACCTAGAATCACGAAATTTGGCAAAAAGTAAGGTCTCACAGCACAAATAAAGGAAAAATAAAAATAAAAGTTGAAAATTAATAGTAGATTATTGCATCGAGCACAAAGTAATTTATTATTGCACCGAGTGCCTGATTTAGAGCCCGAGCGTTAGCGAGGGCTCTAATCTAACAGGCACGAGGGCAATATAAATTACTTAAGGCGAGGTGCATAATCTGCTTTTCTTTCAACTATTACCTATAGGAATAATTGATAAAAGAAACTCATATCAAACAGTTAAAATAGAAGTTTAATTATTGAAATTAAAAGATTTTCTATAACACTGTCGGCTTCATTTAGAATGTTTTCCGGAGTTAATGTGTCGCTAGATGATTCCATTTTAATTCGAAACCGAAGCACTCAAAATCAGATAGTATCACACTTTATCGTTTCCAAAAATATTGTCAAGCAAAATTAACAAAGTTCCCGCCAAATCACTTTTTTAAATTTCTTTCATTTTTAAATCAGAGTTAGCAGCAATCATTTTTTTAAATTTGGAACAAGTAGGATAGAAACGAATAATACGTACGTTAAAAAAAAAAGTATTGATATCGGCTGGCTGAATAGAGCTAATCCATTGAGATTGGCGCCTTTTGGTGCGATTAAAAAATAAACTGTGCAATAATGAAATTTCATACATTTTTATTGCTCTAGAGCATTAAAGACTCGCTTTGTACTGAGTTTTTAGTGTGATTGTGATGAAATTAAAGCATACTTGGAAGAAAAGTAAATTATGGTAGTTTCAAGATTTCGCGAAAATCTAAATTGAAAACTTAGCCACCAATAACCAATTTTATTATGGCGGTAAAATTCAAATTCTATATCTTTATTTCGAGCGATGACTCTCAAAGGGTTGGTAACAATGTACATTAAAACTAAGTATTAGTAAACAACACGATACGGTGACTTATGTAACTGAAAGCAGTGAACTACGTATAGATACTCGTACGAACAGTCCACTCTGTCAGCAATAATTTTCAGAACCCTGTTAGGACTGCCCGTAACTCGGACCCTCATTGTTGTTGCGCGCTTGCGCATTATCGCGTAAAAACAAACGTGCCGCCGCAAACATCCGTGACGCACTACAACGCCAAGGCAACCCCATTAGTTTTCTGAACGCGTTATTATACTGGACACGAAGGGCTCCATACGACGCCCGTGAATACTTATCCCACAGGTTGCAAGTGTAGAAGGTGGTACAGAATGCTCTAAAGAGCGTCACCTTTATTTCTGCAGTACAATGTGCAAACCTGCGAACTACCATATTCGCACGCTCGGAAAGAGCCCTCCGATTCCTTTCAATGTCAGCATTGTCCTTTAAAGCTTATTTTTGACACAGACACCGTCAATATGATAACCGAAATGTTGACTGCTAAGCGCCTCAATCAGGGCATTCATATATAAATTGAACAGGGCAGGGGAGGTCAATCCACTGTCTCACTCCACACTCCAATTGATAAGGCCCCGACAGCAGACTCGCCCACCGAACTCTGTTGATCTGGCTTCCACACCAATGCCTGAAGATACTTATAAGCTCGATAGGCAAGCTTATAGGTTCATGTTTCCTCCATAATATATCTTAGGAAACCAGATCAATATCCCTAGACAGATCGAGGAAGCAAACAAAAACAGGTGTTCCTCTTTTTGTGTAGTACCTAACGGCCTGCTTGAGACACAGAACTGCACTCTCTGCAGAAGTAGAAAGTCCTGGCCGAAACCCGAACTGATTGTCGTGCAGCACAAGATGTTCGTTTAGCTGTGTATCAAGCAGACCATCATGCACCTTAGCGACTATGGTTGCTAGAAAAATAGTTTTATAGTTTCCCCTATCCGAAAGATCACCTGTTTTACTTTTAACAATGGGAACCACGATCCTCCTCATTAGGCAAGTATGAATGCCCAATACATCAATTGTTCAGCAGTGCCAAAACCCTCGGTAAGTGAGTATTGCAAACGCTCGAGCTACTGAGCCCATCATGTCCAGGGGACTTACCTCTAGACGTAGACCTGATGACCCTGGCCAAATATTTGGCACTGAAACGTGTGCCCATATTACCACTACGGGGCTCAGCATCCAGCATCTCACAAGAGCTCCCTAGCGACGACTTTAAAACAATACTTTGCAATATCACTCACACCACAGACAGGCCTGTCTGTCGGCACTAACAGGCAGGCCTGGCCGAATGCTCAATTTATTAGTGTTCTTCCAGAAACCGCGAAAATCACGCTTTGCAGGGTTGGTACGGAACCCTCGGCGCACGAGTTTCACTCGCACTTGGCCGGTTTTTTTTTTAGCGTTAGTCAAGTAGGGTTATTTAGTGAAAACCAAATAAATTGCAGTACGTTCATTATAAACTGCATTATAGTCGGTATTGTTCTAAAGCTGAAAAATAACTAAATGCTAATTAAATAGCAGTACTACTGTTACTGCATTATAATTAGTAAATTGAACAATGATACTAAATTTCAGATCATACTTGACTGCGTTCTAGTCAGGATCTGTATCTCAATCATTCGCTTGTCGAACGCTGCTGAAGTGCAGATGGCTAGGCACTCACGGAGTGGGAGTGTACAACGTACAACACCCGTACGAACAAGAAATACATGGAAATTTAGATAGCAAAGAACAATGGCCACGCTCCTAGCATGGTTGCACTAGTAAATTTAACAAAATGTCCCTTGATGAAACACACTTTGTTTCATTTGCCTATATAACTGTAACTATGTACGGCCTTCAATATATTTTTAAAGATGGGATAGTCAAGTAATTAAGAAATATGTTTTTTGCGGTTTGGTGGTATAGTATTAATCTGTGGCTTTTTGAATTGAGAGGATTTCACCTGTTCTTTTACATATATTACAAATTATGTCAAATGCAAGCCAGATAAGTCTGTGCGTGTCCAAGAACGCACAAAATCACACAATATAGCACGGTCTGCCAGAAAACAATCTGTCCAATTTCAATGTCATTATTTCTTTTGTTTATATTACAAAAGTACCCCTAATTTTAAAATAAGACCAATTCTAAAAAGCTAGTTTGAATTTTTGGGCAAAACATATGTTAAGTACTATTAAACCATTTTCTTAATAATTCGATCTTAAAAAAATTGTGTTTTATTCGTATAAAATAGGGTAATTAATTTGTAAAGTTGTGTCTAACACGGACAAAAAAAACGACAATTGCATCAAAACCACTGGTCGTATTTTAATGAAATTATTACCATCTCAAAGACAATATTTTAACTAATGATATTCAAGTAAACTACTAACTAGAATAAAGGCGCCGATTCCCTTTAGTAGCTGATTTTAAAATGAGGATCACGTCTAAACGGCTAGCCGTAAATTTTTGGAAACGAAAAAATGTTACATTAGACCATTTTCTTAATAATTTGATCTCAGTAAATTTTGAGTTTTATTCGTATAACATAGTGTAATTAATTTGTAAAGTTATGACTAAAATGGACAAAAACAAGACAATCGCACAAAAACCGCTGAGCATATTTTAATGAAATCGACACCATCTCAAAGACGATATATGATGATATTCAAATAAACAGATACGTTCACGTTATACACTCACAAAACAATTGAAAAAAGTGTTCCGTACACACACTTTTCATTCATCTGACATTTCACTACAAGTCGAAAGGGATGGTTTGATAAAAACAACAAGAAAAAAAGAGACAGCTAGTGTTTGTTACTTGCGTGTGAATGTAAACAAAAATTATTCTGACCACCAATCTTGTTATCTTTTTCTAACCCCCAAATATCAGAATATTAGGAAAAAAAAAAAAAAAAATTGTGAATTGAGGCATAAATTAGTCTGTAAAATAGCGTATAAATCAAAAGATTTTGCAGTATCAAGTATTTTTACCGAATTTTTATCTGCATATGTTCCGTTTTGCGTGCAGTAACAGTTATGTTTTTTTTTTTTAATCGTTTTTATTTTGAATGTATTAAACTAAATATTATTTTATTCCAAAATTCAATCTTTTTTATCACTTAGTCTTCTTGGCAATAAATAATCCACCACATTATAAAAAAAACAGCGTCAAAAAGTTTTTCGCGATTTTCTCGAAACCGCATTTTTACTCATACTGCATTTTAGGGCCTGCACTAAAAGGAACTAAAAAACTATTTTGCATTTGACACGTGATACTAAAATTATAAAATATAAATTAAAATAGAATGGAAAAGGACGTTGTTATGTAAGGGAAGGTAAAAAATGTTCGCGCGTAGTCACTGCAATTGTGCGTAGTACTGGCTTTAGCTGTACTGGCTTTAGCTGTACTGGCTTTAGCTGTAGTGGCTTTAGCTGTACTGGCTTTAGCTGTACTGGCTTTAGCTGTACTGGCTTTAGCTTTATTGTGGCGGTTAATTTGTATTTTCTACCCTTAACCTTAGTAACATTTGACGACCAGTTTATAATGAATGTGAACTACCTACATAAGTGTTTTGTTATTGTTTCTTTATCTACGCTGTATCTTCTATTGCCAGTTATGTTTTCAAGGCTTTCTGTCACATTAGCGAGCACCATATTTGCCCCTCATAAAGGAAGCAGTTCCGCTCTTCAACTTGTTGAGCGAACAGTAAGGCTTATCCTTTAAACCCTTGCTGACTATACTCGCAGCGACTATCTAGACGTAACACTTTAATAAATGGTTTAATTCGCGAAATCGATCTCGACTCGATTTAAAAAAAAAAACGGCAAGCAAGTTCCTCTGGGACAGGGGGAATGGTCATATTATTCCAAAATGCATTTAAAGATCTTGTTATCTTTATTTTTGTTATCTTACTCGCACAACTGTAGCAAAAAGACATACGCTCTGGCGCTTTAGAAGGTGGCACTGTTATATTAGCAGTTCCTTTGAAATTACGACATTGTTTAGGAAACAGGAAGGAAAATAGGTACTTCTGCGCAATCGATTCTTTAAATCCATTGAATACTGTCTTCGGGCATGAGATCTATTCCTCAAGACAGACAGTCTTTCTCACAACAAACAGCAGATAACTGAGTGTAAGTTTGGGATATTTGTTCCAGTCTAGCTGTTCGAGATAAAGGAGACTCGTTCTCTCGACTGGACGATACATATCTTATATATAAAATTCTCGTGTCACAATGTTAGTTACCATACTCCTCCGAAACGGCTTGACCGATTTTTATGAAATTTTATATGCATATTCAGTAGGTCTGAGAAATGGCTACTATCTATTTTTAGGTAGGGACTTCCACCGCAACTGTGGATGTGGGGTAGGGTAGGAAGGGTTTTTTTTAGACTAATCTCCACGAACAATATTGGTGCCTATTATTTGCAAACTTCATTCATTACTTTCAATCTTTCATGCCTCTCGCACTTTTATTCTTCATAATTTAGTTCATCTTGCATTCATCCTCATGTATACTGTGTGGGTTCATTTAACTAATTATGGCCATGTTTTTATTTATTTATCACAGTAAAAAGAAAATATTCAAAATACAAAAAATATACATGAAATTCTGTTCATCTCAGAAATAAAAGTTACAAAAAGGATTTTTATCACAGTTATACAAGATATGCAATTTATTTATAAATAAGGTTGTGGGCAGGTAGGGTAGGGTAGGTAGGGTAGGGTAGGTAGGGTAGGGTAGGTAGGGTAGGGTAGGTAGGGTAGGGTAGGTAGGGTAGGGTAGGTAGGGTAGGGTAGCTAGGGTAGGGTAGGTAGGGTAGGGTAGGTAGGCTAGGATAGGTAGGGTAGGGTAGATAAATGTTTGGTGTTTTATGACAAAAAAATGTTTTCCGGGTCAGCTAGTTATCTTATATTTCCCATTCTATCGAATGGCAGAAATATATTCTCTCATATACTCTAGTCTAGCTGTTCGAGATAAAGGAGACCCGTTCTCTCGAATGGATGAAATATATTCTCTCATATACTCTAGTCTAGCTGTTCGAGATAAAGGAGACCCGTTCTCTCGAATGGAAGAAATATATTCTCTCATATACTTTAGTCTAGCTGTTCGAGATAAAGGAGACCCGTTCTCTCGAATGGAAGAAATATTTTCTGTCATGTACTCTAGTCTAGCTGTTCGAGATAAAGGAGACCCGTTCTCTCGAATGGAAGAAATATATTCTCTCATATACTCTAGTCTAGCTGTTCGAGATAAAGGAGACCCGTTCTCTCGAATGGAAGAAATATTTTCTCTCATATACTCTAGTCTAGCTGTTCGAGATAAAGGAGACCCGTTCTCTCGAATGGAAGAAATATATTCTCTCATATACTCTAGTCTAGCTGTTCGAGATAAAGGAGACCCGTTCTCTCGAATGGAAGAAATATATTCTCTCATATACTCTAGTCTAGCTGTTCGAGATAAAGGAGACCCGTTCTCTCGAATGGACGAAATATATTCTCTCATATACTCTAGTCTAGCTCTTCGAGATAAAGGAGACCCGTTCTCTCGAATGGAAGAAATATATTCTCTCATATACTCTAGTCTAGCTGTTCGAGATAAAGGAGACCCGTTCTCTCGAATGGACGAAATATATTCTCTCATATACTCTAGTCTAGCTCTTCGAAATAAAGGAGACCCGTTCTCTCGAATGGAAGAAATATATTCTCTCATATACTCTAGTCTAGCTCTTCGAGATAAAGGAGACCCGTTCTCTCGAATGGAAGAAATATATTCTTTCATATACTCTAGTCTAGCTGTTCGAGATAAAGGAGACTCGAACAGCTAGACTTATATTAATATTAATTTGCAACAGTCCTGCACCAATCCTTGGGTGCGGTTGCGTAGTGCATACAGGTATAATCATCGGTTGGTGTTACATTTCCTGAGTTGGCTTCGTCTCCTCGAACGCCTTTCAAAGGACCGGGACCCTAGGCTCCCGAGATTGTCAAAGAATATTAATAAAAAACCTTTATTTTTATTTAATACCTATTCAAAGATTGCATCTCTTTCGCGTAACCTTTATGCATTGTTTGTTACAATGTGTGTAAGCTACGCAAAAAAGAAACAAAAAGAAGTTTGTGCTGCTGTGTTTTGAATTTCTCACAACTCTGCCACGGCTAATTTGATAACAATGAAGAATTTTAGGATTATGTTTGAACAGATTCGCAGACGCCGCGCACACATGCAGAGAACCGTGAGGGCGAATACAAATATTTCGATGAGACTAGCGATTGCAATTTTGATCGCGATAGTACATTGAAAACGACGTTAATGATATTAGGTATATCCCAAAAACTGAACCTGATCGAAACATAGTTTAGTAACGAGAGAATTTTAAAATTAGTAAGCAAAACATTGACTACTGTATTAAAGTTCACTTAACTTTTGCAATACAGTTTAAAGATCATATTATGCTTTATGATTTTACAGACCCTCGACAATGGACAACGAAGACTCAGTGCGCGAGGAGTCAACACCAGCTCTGGGACGGGTCGCGTGCCGCCCATATTACCTAGCACCACCGCATGATTTTGCACCAGGCCCAGCAACCGCACCGCCAAACTTCCAGATGCCGAACTTTTGGTCGCAGCACTATTGGTGGCCAAAATATGGGCTAAACCATTTTTCGTTGTTGAAATTGAACCTATTCTTGGAAAGTGAGAACCTGCGGGAGAATTATCTTCAAAGGGTAGTGCATATAATAAACAGCAGTCGTCAGCCACACGAGGGGTATCTTACCTCAGAGCAGGTGGCACAAGTGCGACTGGAGATAATGGAAGAAGCAGTACAGGTCTTGCTTTGGTACCGGCAACAAGCGAGGGCACTTACCACAGAAGAGCCACCACGGGTGCCAAATTCGCAACAGTTCGTGGAGGTCACCCATGAAGAAGAGTTGTCATCTTCACAAGGTAAGCTTTATAATTATTGCCTTTAAATAAGCAGTTGTTTTCCTCTCAGGAGAAATAAATGTGTAATATATTGTAGGTCCGCAATATCTGTTTTATTGTCTCGTGTCCAAATCTTGCGCAAAGTCTAAGCCGCACGCCGACTGTCTGTCGTCGTAAATATAGAAAACTATTATTTATATCATCATCATATCAGCCGAAAGACGTCCACTGCTGGACATAGGCCTCCCCCAAGCGTCGCCACATTGACCGGTCCCGTGCGTCCCACAACCAGCGGATCCCCGCAACCTTCACCAGGTCATCGGTCCACCATGTGGGAGGCATTCCAACGCAACGTCTTCCGGTTCGCGGTCGCTACTCCAGAACCTTTCTACCCCATCGGCCATCCTTTCTGCGAGCAATGTGTCCTGCCCACTGCCACTTAAGTTTGGCAATTCTTCGGGCTATGTCGGTAACCCTGGTTATCTTGTGGGTCTCTACATTTCTGATTCGATCACGCAAGGAAACTCCGAGCCCTCTCCATTGCCCTTTGAGTGACTGTAAGCTTTCTGATAAGGGCCATTGTAAGCGACCACGTCTTATTTAAATATAGCAAAAGATTTTTTGAATAATTTTTCTGCTCTCAACTGTAGGTAGGTATAGTCAGCTACACAAATGGATTCATGATGCCTACGTTTTACAAGTCTTAATCAAGCAAGCCAAGTCAGAGGCCTGTCGGGTTCCAAGAGGTGGCCTACTTAACTCTGACACCAGAGGTAGCCACATCCTCACACGAAAAGAAGAAGACAAGTCTTAATTAATGAGCAAAATATTTAAGCAAATGTTTTAAAATATTAATTCTCATAAACGTTTTTCTTTCTTTCTTTAATTCTCATCTTTTATATAACATGCTAAAAAGCTGATTGAAATGATTTGACCTATATTTTTCAAATATCGTGATAAGTATAAGTAGTGTTAATCGACTTTTGTCGCTGACCGTACCTATTTAAAACTTCAAACAGGGTCTGCTTGTGGTGCATAGGAGTCTAAGTAATTATCTTAGTCCGGGACTCCCGACCCGTTAGCTCTTAAAGTCAATAAACCTCCGAATAAGATGACCCGTTAGCTCTTAAAGTCAATAAACCTCCGAATAAGATGATTCTTTAGATTTCTATGTTCTTTTTAATGTCCATTGTAATAAAAAAAAACTTTTAACAAAAAATCAAACCGACTTCCTAAACAAAACACTACAAATATAAAAATAACTTACTTTTCGGAATTCGGTGTCTTTTTACCCATTGTTTTATTTTTTTTGACACCGACTTCGGAAAAGAAAGTTATTTTTATATTTGTAGTGTTTTGTTTAGGAAGTCGGTTTGATTTTTCGTTAAAAGTTTTTATTTTTCGCTTTTTGTTTTAGAGGTACCTCCAATTAACATGAACATCATTTATAGCCAAAGTAAATTGCATGACGATTCCAATAAGCCCAAACACGAATAGGATACATTGTTTTATTTCGGAGTTCCAGTGCCTACCTTCCGGTTTCATATTCAGATCAGTTCGATGGTACCGCTTTTATTTGCTTCATCTTAGTCGGTTAACTATTGGAGATATCTACCCGTGTCATACTTAGCATTACAGAGTTCCATTGGCCATCTGTGGTCTTCTTCATCAGTTCCACTTCACCAAATTATACTTTCTGAATGCAAATGATTGCATTGTTGATGAAAATACCAAAATTGCTATATATGTATGCCTATAATATTTGAAGAGTTCATTCGATTTCTTAAGGATCACATCATCAGATCCTGACGTGATGACTATGGGACCACCTGTAAAGACCACCCTTTCAAACTAAATAAGAATTTTCCAAATCGGTCCAGGCGTCTTTGAGTAATCGGGGAACATAAAAAAAAAAGAAAAAAAAAATAGATGCCGACGAATTGAGAACCTCCTCCTTTTTTGAAGTCGGTTAATAACAGTTTATAAAAAGAATTCTCAGAAAAAAGTTGATAACGATAGTAATATTAATATAAAGTCCCTTACTGACAAACATAAATATGAAACGATAAAATAATTGTAACGGCCGAGGCCTACAAGTTTTTGGTCGCGCGGTAGGCGCTTTACTTTTTGTAAATTGTTTCACCATCACTGCTCTCAAAACAGTGCAGGACAACATAGTGAGAAAACAGTCTTAAAACCAAAAATTCGAAGACATGTGACATTCACCAAAACGCATTGGCCCCGCGTGGTGGATTACGGCCCCACAGAGAGGAGGCCTGCCCGCACAACCGGCCAAATGTGAGTTTTAGTACGGCAAACGGTGTCTATCTATTCTATCCTACCAGGAGATTTTACACAAAATCTTCGGCATTTCCTTGGCCATGGCAGATGGTAAACAACTATAAAGCTTTAAGTTGACCCGCAGCCTAATTGCTTAAGTGAATTCAGCAAGGCAAAGGGTTTGAATCCATAAAAGAGTATGAACAATCGACCTATCACATAGACGGAAATCCACATCGCGTCTTTAATCGCGCATGTGATTGGTCAATTGTTCATGCTCTTTCATGGGGTCAAACCCTTTGCCGAATTCACTTACGCAATTAGGCTGCTGATGACCGTATTTAGTTTTGTTTCGAGTCGCACTTGCATTTGTCCTGAATTACAGAAGAAAAAAAAAATGTGAGTGTGCTAATGCACCGCTGACTATCCCTTCGGGGAATACGGCAGGCTTATTACGTATCTTGCAAGAGCAAAACGATAGCGATTTTTACGCAATAATTGCTCTTCAATACAGAAGTTTTAGAGTTTGTGGCGTTTTTTTTTAGAAACAAGTGCATTTGACAAACAGCGAGCGATTAGCAAACGATTGTGTAGGACCTACCGTACCTTTTTCTTTTTGGGTCGGTTATCATCCAATGAATCTTAGCAGGCATTCTGTAGTTTCTGTCTACCCCCATGGAAAAAAAAGGGTGAGTTTATGTATGTACAGAAGTTAGGGACTACAACTCTTCGAGCCGACCCCTTGTTTCAAGCCATGGACAAAGAGGTAATATGCTACTGATTGAGAAAGATCCCGCCCCGATTCCCAGAGAGGAAAAAATGTCGATATAATAACCTGCCTGACTTATTTTCCGTAAATATAACAATAATATAATATCTGTATAATCATCAATATCTGAGTGATACACTTACATAGTAAGAATGTAGGTTCCAGGTACTTAGCGATCTTTTGAACAATACTTGCTACAAAATCTTAAAGCCGGACGTATTTTATTTCATTTTTATTTCACCTATGTAATAACGCATTTCATTGTATTGATTGTTAATATGATTAGTTATGTAGTAACTAGACATTCTAGGTAATATGTAACCAATCTCGGCTAATGGTTGTTCTAGTTCTAGACCCCAGTACAACCATAAGCCGTGGGGTGCGTGTGCAACACCTTTATGCCGTAAATTCGAAGGTATCAAATTTAGATGTCTTTCTTGTGAGACAATAATTCTGCAGATATTCCCGATATATACAAATAGCGTATTGACAAATTCATACGCTAATTTTGTATGTTCTATTATAGTATTTGTATGTTTCCAGGTGACAACCAATTTTCCTTCAGAAGGGTCATTCGGGCTTCTTCTTCTGCATCAGCGGCTCCACCGACACCCCAATGGGCGCCACCACCGCCACCACCCCAAAAGACGCCACCGCCACCGCCACCACCACCCCAATGGACATCACCACCACCCCAATGGACGCCACTGCCACCACTACCCCAATGGACACAACCGCCACCGCGTGACTGGATGCAGCTACTACAGCAGTATTCACCACAAACGGCGCCGCCATCGCCCCCACTGCCACCACAAACGGCGCCGCCACCGCCACCGCCGCCACCACAAACGGCGCCGCCACCGCCTCCGCCGCCACCACAAACGGCGCCGCCACCGCCATCACAAATGGCATTGCCACCGCCGCCACCGCCACCGCCACTGCCGCCACCACCACTGCCGCCACCGCCGCCGCCACCGCCGCCACCTCCACCACAAACGGCGCCGCCACCGCCGCCGCCACCACCACAAACTTGGCCGCAACACTTGGCGACGCCACCAGAATACTCAGCGCAGCAGATGCTTGGGATTCGGCTAATGCCTCCACCTCCACCCTCGACCTCGCCTCCGCCGTCGCCAGCCGAAAACGAGCCGCAAGATTTGAGTTCCAAAACTGGAACTTCAAGGGACAACATCCTAGATAGATACCCTAGTTTGATTTGCCGGGACTCGCCGACTAACCCCAGACGAAAACACTTGTGGACCATACCCCAAGATGAAACGTTTGATAACAGTAAGCATTTGATAAATATTAGCTATACCTACATACTATCAGCTACTACTTTTGTATGTGAATTTAAATGATTGTAAATGCACCCTCGATACATAAGTAATTTACTAGTGTGGGGCAACGATTAAAACATTTTTATGCGCCTTATTTAACGCTTTAAAATATAACGCCATAAACGAATGGCTAAATTTATGGAGTTCGGCTACAATTTATTTGTCGTGAATTAGTGCGTGACGTGCCGACTAGAGCAGTGGTGGTCCAGTGGTAACTTACGAGTCGTAGATCTTGAGTTCTAACCCAGGCAGGCGCTTTACTTCGTGTAAACTATTTCATCACTATTGCTCTTAAAACGATGAAGAAAAATATTGAGAGGAAATCTTGCCTTCTTATAACAAAATGTTCTTTATCTTAGTAGTTACTTCTTTTTTGTTTTGAGGCTTATACAGTTATACGTTCATTCGTGCAAAATGATGACAAAATAGATTGGGCTGACAAGCACAGAATTAACACAGCGTGGATGACATGGCAATGGCGGCAGGTAATGCGAACCACATTCTCCTAAATCCTAAGAAAAGACCGGTAAAATAATGGTCAAGTCGAGGATCAAATTGTTGGGAGAAATAAACGAGGTGATTGAAATGGAGATCATCAACGATGATGATGATTTGTGAAAAAAATAGTTTTGTTTTATTTATTTATTTATTTTATTTGTGAAACTATTAGTTTTATTTATTTATTATTAGTGACTGCAAATTGACGCCGCCACCACTGCTAGTGCTGAGAAATACCCCAGACAAAATGTTTCCTACCTCAATCACTGTTTTTTTTACCCCAATCGATCAGAATCAAGGCGAATTTTGCTAATATTTGCGATATTTTTACAACATTTAACACTGGAATGCTGTCTAAAAACGTTTTCAAAAAACATGATGTCGACACAGGATTAATTCTTGCTGATTATATTGTTAAATTTTTCATCAAAATAGAGATTAATATACCTTACAAAAGTGCCAGAACTAAGTTTCTAAAGCGTTTAAGATGTTTGATGTAAACGTCAGGAACTTTCGAGTGATGCGACGGATGTTATGTATGGTGACTTTTTGGAGCATGTGAAGTATGTGACTTGGCATCAAGTTTTATGCCAGTAGACGAAAGGACAATGTGGACAATTATGAACGGTTTGAGCACCCCAATGGGTTTTAATAGAAAGAGATCCCACCGAAAAAGTCCGCAGGTATTTTTTGATAACCCTTGATTTTTATGAATAAAAATTGACAGCAGTTTATGTTATTGCTAGGTGGCCTGGCAATATCTAACTGCAATTACAAAAGGTTAAACAAGAGGTACCAAAGACACCGACTTCCGGAACGAAACTTATATTTTTTCTTGTATCGGATCGAACCTCCACGGGATTAAAACGACCAAAATGTAACGGTGTATATCTGGGGTTAATGAACACACATTAAATACAATTTATTTAATTATGGTACTTGCAGCCAAATACTGCTAGGCAACCTGCCGCAATCCATTCCACATTTTTTTTATAATCTATAGGCTCGTGTTTGACTTGACGTGTTTACTGTGAAGCACGCTTCCTTAGAAGTAACCTATTCACTCTTGACTTAAAGACCCCCAAGGTTGTAGCTATTAGGGAAAAAAGACGCCGGCAGGGAATTTCATTCCTTAGCTGTGCGCAGAATGAAAGTGTTAGCAAAACGCTTTGTACGTATGGGTGGGATGTCTACCATGTACCGATGGCGCATGGCTGTACGTCGTGTAGTCCGATGATGGAAAGGGCTAGGTGGAATCAAATTGTGCAGTTCCGTCGCACACTCTCCGAAATGTAACCGATAAAAACCGACAGGCTGGCAATTCGGCGTCGATGTTCAATGCTCTGGACTTTGACGCGACCAGTGCATCATTGCCAATAAGCCTCTTGGCCCGTCTGTCAATGGAGTTAAGTTCATCAAGCTGGTATTTGACAGATCAAGTAATATTCATGAAAAATAGTTACAAAAAAAGAATGCAGATTTTACCGACGGGATATATGCTATAAGTGCGATACCTTGATACTTGCTGAGCTTTTTTGAATATTGTGTGAGTTAGATATTGATATATTACTGTTCTATTGGGTTTGTAGTGAACAGTGATTTCGAAACGGTTGTATAACTTTGACTACACTGTTGGCTCAGTGATTGAGCGATCGGCTGCTGCGATGCGTATCGCGCGTTCGATTCCCGCACGGAACAAATTGTTGTATGGCCTACAGATAGTTGTTGCAGATCTGGGTGTTTGTGTATGCAAGTTGAAATGTTTGTAAATGCTGAGTGGGTTTAAAAAGGAGCCTAGCTCATCTCGTCATTTCAACGGACGCGTTGTCATTTCCTGCTATTTGGGATCCGCTGCGCTTTTGCCCATTGCTCCTCCGACATACGGCAGATGCAGCCCAAACTGCGGTTCTTAATCCAGTAGCCATTCGGCCAGCGTCAGCTATTTGTGTTCTAAAACGAAGTACAGAGTTTATGTTGCAGACATGAAGTCTGCAACATAAACTCTGTACTTCATTAGGTAGGTTTGACTTTCATTAGGTAGGGATGTTAGGCTCAAAGACTGAAAACACTAATTGAGCGAAAATATATTTATTTCGAAACGCGTTGTGGTTTCATTCAAACACGAATTTCGCTTTACAGCAACTTAAAAACCGGCTAAAACGTGAATTCGTGTTGTGGCTTTCATAATACTCCTAAACTATAAGGTATAAGGCGCACGGTTGGCGCAGTGGTTGAGCGATTGACTGCTGTGCTGCGTGTCGCGGGTTCGTTTCCCGCACGGTACAAATATTTTTATGACCTACAGATAGTTGTTCCGGCTCTGGGTGTTTGTGTATGTGAGTTTATGTTTGTAAACGCACCCACGATACAGGAAGAAATTCCTAGTGTGGGGCAACGTTTTTTATAAAAAAAGAGAAAGAGAATTATAGTTTAGTTGATGCGAGTGGAGTAGATATACCTACTTACTTCGTATTATATTTTATCAGACAAATCTAACCTTAAGTTTTTAAGCTGATATGGTCACAATCACAAGAATTAATATTTGTTTCGGAATATTTAATAATGTATATTTAGGTTTTCCATGTATTTTTGGTTTGCGTAAATAACTATTTATAATTTTACCAGTTACCTTTTGACGGATCGCGGTGTGCTGGCACCTCTAGCCACTGGTTCCAAGTTAATTAAACTGTTTCTGTTTCAATTGTGCAGCTCCAGCAGTGCGGGCGCGGGGTATGACAACTCCTTCGCGCTCAAGAAAGCGTCAACATGCCTCCTCGTACGAGCTCCAATCGGCGCGCTCTAGGACACCATCCCCACATTCGCTCACGATAGATCTTACGCACACTAATACACCAGCCTCCTCTCCAATTCTAGTAGTTAATCCCTTTCACGAGCCCGTAACACCTCCCTTGACAGATACCGAGCTCGTAACACCTACTTTACTAGACACCGCGTTAAAGTACGAGCCCTCTCCATTGTCCCCTTCTGAATCTCCCATCGTGAGCGTATTTACAGCACCATCTCAGCGTCATTATGAAACATCTAACTTTCGCACTCCGACGCCGAGGCTCCCACCGACGCCGCCGAGGCTCCCACCGACGCCGCCGAGGCTCCCACCGACGCCGCCGAGGCTCCCACAGACGCCCCCGAGGCTCCCACCGACGTCGCCGTGGCTCCCACCGACGCCGCCAAGGCGCCCACCGACGCCGCCGAGGCTCCCACCGACGCCGCCGAGGCTCCCACCAACGCCGAGGCTCTCACCGACGCCGGAGCCCCCACCGACACTACTAAGACCTAGGCCCCCAACGACGCCTATGTACCAAGAAACGTTTTTGCCCGTCCACACATCAGCGCAACACATATCCTTGTATGCCTCGAACTTGACGTCAATGAGCTCCATGCCGCCTGCACCCTGGTCTGTCGAGATCAAACGACTTCGCTTTCCACGGCCACCTCCACCGGCACATGGTCACGAATCGACGAGATGCGCGCTATGCGGGACTGTAACAAACAGGTAACGTAATTTTCCTTTTTATATAGGGTTTAAATTAAGATACTTTAAGTATATTATTTCATAATTATATAAATCAGGCTTCGCAATTTTTATGGACAACCACATCTATCATATATCAGCATGTTTGCTGCCTTAAAACGGCTAGCTTTTTGTCGTTTTATTCATCACATGGTCATTATCTCACTAACAAAATAACAATTATCCTGCTTGCTGACTCGAAACGAACGAACGAACGAAGATTAGCCACGATACTTCCCTTAGGATAATCCCTCGGCAAAATTCTGGATCTGCCCAATCTGGGGCAATTTTCAATTCTCGTTGTTACCTACTTTAGAATATAATTATTGAAGTCATTGTCTTAAAAACTAGCCAAAACTAAATTGCAACTCTTTAACTTACCGTTAAATTTAGGTCTTTTAAATCCCGTGGAGGTTCGATCTCGTATATAAAACAGTATAGATTTGTAAAGATAAAAAATAATTTAAAAAATACACATGTAAATAATAAACCGTTTTCCAAAGCAAAAAAATAAAAAGTGCAAAAAAAGATTCACTGATTTATTCTGATAAATAATTTTATGCTTAGAAAATAAACGATGGTTTTACTTTCTTAAAAGCAATGTATTTTACAGTTACAGCGGCCATTACTGCATGTATGGGGGAGACTACGATGGACCTCGAGATCAGAATGGCAAAAGAAGATGCAAGTGAGGTGAGTCACAAGTATATATTGCCAAAGAAAATTAATTAATTAGTGATCTTGACTGCCTGATGAGTTCTTTATCTGACTCGCTAGTGAGCTGCGACCGCAACCGACTGCAAAACAAATATTATTATATATATAATTTCGTTTATTTAACTTTTTACACACTTTATATTTACATTTTTAAATATTTCTTTATAAAAAACAAATAATTAAAAAAATCATTTAAAAATATAACAAAAATGGCTGTCCACCGGTGTCGGGAGCAGGGTCCAAGCTACCGGTGGTTAGGGCTCGAGAGACAGGAACCTCCTCACAATGCGAGCCGTATCGAGAAGTACTGCCTTCTGTATCAGGCCCTTGATCCAACCGTGCAATGACAGCCTCGTCAGATGGTCGTCGAGGCTCTTGGCCATCAGGATCCACATGTCGACAACCTGGTGTGCTAAGTCGAGATATTTGATTTGTTTCTCTTTCTCAGCTTTCACGAGGTTCTCGTCATGCGGGATGGTGACATCGATTATCATTGTGCGGCGCGCTAATCGGTCTATCACCACTATATCTGGCTTATTGGCATACAATAGTCCTATCAGTGATGATAGACCGATCCCAGTACAACGTGACATGGTCTTTTTCGAAAACTAGGTCGGGCACATACTTGTAATACGGTACCTCCGATTCCACTAGATTGTACTTCAAAGCAAGTTGCTGGTGAATAATCCTGGCCACTTGGTTATGCCTGTATAAGTACTGGCCGTTAGCCAGACGAGAACAACCAGAGATAATATGTCTGATGGATTCACCCGGACGGTGGCATGCCCGACATATGTCAACCGTGCCGTCCTTCATTATATGTCTCCGGTAGTTATTCGTCAGGATAACTTCGTCCATAATTGCACAGACAAAACCTTCAGTTTCCCCGAAAAGGTCACCAAAACGTAGCCAGGATACGGACGCTGGGAAATCTACATCGGACACATGTAGAGCCCGATAGAAGCGCCCGTGTAGCTCCTTGCCTTGCCATATATATAATATTATTATTATACCTGTCGGTACTTCTTAATATTTCGTTCTGAAGAGAATAGTAGTCTAGGGAGATATGTTTTCGAATGACTAACAGGGACAGATGTCAACTTGACATAACAGCACTAGGTTTTGGCGCGAACAAGAGATACGAGATCGAGGAAGGAGATGGCGGGTTTGATCGAGTTGTGAATTGGTGATAAAACTTATGGAGAAATACAGTGAGAGTTACTGATTGTTCGTGTAAATCAAATTACGTGCTTAGTGGAATGTCGTTTAAATAAATGTTATTCTCCAATACGTAACGTGATTGTGACCCTACATACAAGAAAAGAAGTTCATTTGTTTTAACATCTAGACCGAAAGAACCCATGCAATAATGGCTTTTACTGGCAATTACACAGTCTTCCCTACATACCTAATAATAATGTGTAAATAAATAAATGATGACAAAATTGTACGCTATTTTAGTGGTATTACTATCGTAAATTTTCAAAACTTGTGAAACACCTATTGTTTGTACTATTGTAATGTATAAAATAAAGGTTTTTATTTTGTAAAAAAGGTCAGTAAATTATTAATACATGATTACTGTAGACGAACTAACATATCAGATTGCACATCTTCTAATCTATAATGTGATTATAATTCAAAGATAAATAATAGATAATTATATCCCTTTCAGATAACGGCTGGGAAGAAACAGGGATTCAATTGTGTAATTAGTTATGTACTTGTAAATTTTTACTAAATATTATTTTTATTAAATGTTATACGGACAAAATGATTAAATTAGGGAACTTCTTTACTTGCCTTAATTTAATTGTTTTGTTAATCTATTTTATATGAATGTTGTCAACTGTAATTATAGTAGATTTGTTTTACAATTCAATTTACAATTACAAATTACAATTCTATTACAGCCCCGTGTGCATGTATCTATTGCTTTCGATTCCGTCCATTTTTTTTTAGCTATCCCGCAACAATGTACTATTTCTAATTAGATATTTAATATTAAAAATGGACTGACTCTTGACTGATGGAGTAACTAGGAGACTGTACAGTATGTGCTTTTAGTGGTGTAAAGCTAAAATACTAAGAATAATATAAATGATTATTTGACGCTAAGGTAACACATAACATGATGATGCTAACCACTGTAAAAAGAGAGGTACGTGTTGCTACATTGCCTAATGTACTACCAATTTAACAAAAAACTCATAAAAAATTAAAATCAAATTATACCCAAACCATATTAATTAAATTGAAAGAATCAATTAAAATTAGAATAAAAACAAATTTAATCAAATAAAAATCAAGTTACAATCAAATAAAAGTCAAATATTAAAATCAAATTACAAAAAAAATAGAATGAAATAAAAATAAATTAAACGAAAATTAAATCAGAATCAAACTAAAGCCAAATATCAACTTATAATCAAAGTAAAATCAAGCCAAAATCAAATTGAAGTCAAAATAATAAATCAAATTAAGATTAACATAGAATCAAAGTTAAATCATATAAAATTCATTGAGGGGCCAAGAGGGTAGAATAAAGCTAAGGCCCGGTTACGCTAAACTTATTACAAGCTTTTATTTACTTTTATCTGTCCCGGTGTCTAAATCAAATCTTGCAAGTAATAGACCCACTTCCCAGTGTCCGATTGAGCAAAAATTTTGCACATGCGTTTGTTTTTTGTGTCAATGCAATTTTTAATATAAAATCTTGTTTTATAATATTCTAGCTTCAGCCCGCGTGTATTTTACATTTAAACATTCCTCTTGAATCATTCTATCCATTAAAAAAACCGCATCAAAATCCGTTGCGTACTTTTAAAGATCTAAGCATACATAGGGACAGACAGCGGGAAGCGACTTTATTTTATACTATGTATAAGGATATGTTTTATAAAAAAACTGGTGGTTATCTTATCACCGCTGCAAAGGCCGGTGCATATATATGTTTATTTGTAAACTAACTTCTTTTTCGCAACTATTTATTTGGCGTAACTGGGCCTAGGAGGGTAACATTACGGTACATTTTTCGAAGTATAAATTGTCATTATTGAGTCTACGAAATTTTTTAAATTTGATGTCTAAGAAACCCTTTTCCGTCCTTTTATATTGTTTTTTTTATTGATATTCTATTCTTCTTAGTGTGTGAATGGCAAATATATTATATGTCGATATTTATAACTTATAAATGTTAGTGTAATTAATATTAATATATTTAAAATTATCTTCAAATAGTAATAAATATATAGTAAAGTAGTAGTTCAAATTCAAGGAGTAATATTAACTGCCAGTTTTCGTAATGAAATTATCGACGTGCTACAAATAAACGCAAGTCTTTCTAACAAGCCCAACAACTAATGCGCGTTTGATGATTGGTCACGTAAATTCTTAATTAGAAACCGGGCCTTAGACAAGGGATAAGGCAAGTTTTAACACAATGTATTAAACATAATTTGTGATGAATAATATTTTATTTTTCTCTTATTATAAATCTCGGTGTTGTGATCAAATAATCGTTTAATGTATAGTCATGATTGGAAGGAATATTAGATTAAGATTAAGTTAAGACAAAGTAAAACAAAAAACTGAATAATAATATGTGTTAATTATGAATGTAAACGTGAAAGTAAAATTTAAGATAAATAAATATTTAAGTAAATGAATGTACTAAATTTATTCCATATTAAAATTCTAAATGTTAGCTGTTAAATTGCCGTTTTATTTAGAGTACTTATAACCTCGTTAATTAGATATATTAGAGCAATATAAACGAATGCCACATACATAACATAGCAGGGTAATCTACAGAAAATTAAAAATATTTGGAGGAAAATCGAAGTCGAGCTTCCGCGGGAAAATGTTCAAACCACTTTAACTTTTGTATCAATGCCGCATCTATTCGCCACGTTACTCAATACAAATTCAAGTAGGTACATATATATACACAGAACATAGTAGTTTTTTTTCATCATCATGAAATGTGTACATTAAAAAAATCAGTAACATTAAAATGATGATTCATATTGGAGAGAGCAGTGCTGGCCCAGTGGTAACGGCCCCGACTGACATTTCGTAGGTCATGGGTTCAAACCCAGGTAGGCACTTTCCCTTGTTTAAGTTATTTCATCACCACTGTTCTAAAAACATTCAGCGTAGCTAAGCGACACTCCGCAGCTCGCTTTTCGCCCCATGAGAACAATTGACGTGGTGTGTGGCGAGCATCACCGCCGTCTCCGAGTAGATTATTTAAGCTCATTTTGTTCCCACGAATAGCAAGGGAAAACTATGTCCACGCTCTACTGAGCCCCGCTTGTAGAGTTAAGGCTGGATAGTGCCTGGGGGCGCCCGGTCCCAGACAACAGGCACGCTTGCGACTAAGGCTCTCCCCTAGCCATGCAGCTCTCGGCACGGCGACCTTAGCTCGGGGGTGAGATGTTCGCACCGCACAGAAGGAAACAGAAGTGTCCTCTGGCATATACTCATAACCGGCGTGTGTGTATGACTAGATGCATGAATGTGAGTGAAGCAAAAGAAGTATGTAAGGATCGTAGCAGGTGGCGTTCTGTAGTTTCTGCCTACCCCCATGGGAAAAAGGCGTGAGTTTATGTATGTATGTTCTAAAAACGGTGTAGAGAAACATCGTGAGGAAACCGGCATGTCCTAGGACCAAAAAAAAGTTAAAGACATGTGACATTGATCAACCCGCACTGGACCCGCATGGTGGGTTTAAACCCATGTCCTATTCCCTCTCTCACAAAGAGAAGGCCTGTGTCCCAGCAGTGGGAACGTTAAAAGGCTGATGATGATGAAGATTCATATTGGAGAGTAGTTAATCTATACTAATAATATTATAAAGCTGAAGAGTTTGTTTGTTTGTACGCGCTAATCTCAGGAACTACTGGTTGGAATTGAAAATTCTTTTTGTGTCGGATAGTCCATTTATCGAGGAAGGTTATAGGCTATATACCATCACGCTACGACCAATAGGAGCGGAGCATAAATGAAAAATGTTGCCAAAACGGGAAAAATTATTCCTTTTGAGAGCTTCCGTTGCGTGCGCTGCGTAAACGGTAGGTAGGGTAGGGTTTTCCGTATGGAATTTCTCAGTAGCAGTCCAGAGTTTTCGACTTGTGCCCGATTGCTGGCAATTGACTTGCCCGCTACTACATTGGATGGGACTTTAAAATAACTGACTAAAATGTACTAAAAATGCTCGTCTGCCTAGCTCTTTGGGGAATACTGGATGTTATTATTATTAAATTTATTTATTTTAGACATAATTCCAGTCCATAGTTATACATACATTAAATTACAAACATGAAAATTCGAAATAAAATGAATGAAAGATTCAATTTAAATAGTCAAAAGGATATTAAAAGTAATAATTAAAACATTAAAAGTAATAATTAAAACATTACATATAAAATGTCAGAAAAGTATAAAACAATGACAAATGTACAGGCGGATTCAGACATTGCGAGGCATGCGCAGCGCACGGCGTTCATCGCATGCTTCGCAATGTGTGGACGTTCATATTCGTGGAGAGGCATGTGCTACGACAATTCAATTCAAAGCAAAAGGCGTGCGTTGCGAGACGAGCGCGGCGCATGCTTCGCAATGTCTGTATCCGCCTTAAAATTGCCAATTGTAGAATGTTATAAAAATATTAAAATATTGTTATTGTATGACTGTGCGAGTGATGCGCATTGACGCTATGACTGCGTCCAAATTTTTATGACACGATCAAACCAGTATATCTAGCTGGACATGACTTTACATCAGTGGAAGATGCCGCCTTCACCTAGTGTGACCAAACCATCAAAATTTACACAAGGAGAAAAATGCTTATTTGGGCACCTGATCTTCGCGTTCGTGATCATCTTGATAATGACCCTGACGTACTTCATCCACCTGTATGTCGTGCAGCACACTCACAATGAAGTATTGAAAACATACAGGCGATCTTACGATCAGAGTGAGTAGCTGAATTTTCTATTTATATAGGTGCTGATTGAATTTGAAGGTCTGCTGCAGACGCATTCTAATTTCGAGACCGGTTTGTAAAGTACGTAAGTAATTGTTTACGAGTCATTGTAATTTTTTGAAACTTATATTTTATTAGGAAGTTATTGTAAATCCTTGACTATACTCGTTTAAAGTAACATACCGAATGTAGTAGTAATGTGGTTTTGATTACCGCTACGCTAGGCGTAGCTCACGAGCTTCCTGCTTTGCTACGAGCTACGCACTGTGCTACGAGCTACGCACTGTGCTACGAGCTACGCACTGTGCTACGCCGTAGCAACATGCTACGGCCACATAAACTCTTTACAATCGCTATCGCAGATCTATCTATGAGTGAAAACTAAACCTTACAAATTAGTTTTGAATCAAACAACATAAGTCGCTATCGTTGCCCTAAGTAATGTTATAGGAAGACTAAAATGGCTTAATTTTCTATATCATTTAAAAGTGGTTGATAAAAGACATTTATGACTTCGTTATTTTTATTGTGTTTATGTTGTTAGTTCAAGTTATTTTGGAATCTGCCAACAACAAACTTCATGAGAATCAGTTGTGAAATGCGACCTGTACAGGAGAACAGCCGGACATCCAGATGTAAGAAAGAATTTTTGCCCAAGCTGAAACAGAGCCGCTTCGCGCTCGCTCGGTCTATAACGTGACCTATTTTTGTTTAGTAAATAGTGTAGGTGCAGGGGCACTGATTCCATGTGTATAGCGATCTGCCGTAATTTCTCCAAAAGCACCAATATACTCCTCTAGCCAGACAAATTCTTGTCTCTCTGATCTAACTTATCCGAAGTGCAAAAAAATCCGAGCTCGCTTCACTACTTCTACACTCTTAGTACTTGTTCGTTGACGAAGAAACTTCTACTATCTGAAAAATTAAATCTAAACTACACGAGGCATGGTGTTAGATTACCTCGCTGGGTCTTGCAGTCTTAATTCTATGAATTCTGATTTTCTGTATAAGTCGGCCAAGTAAGCTACCCGAGATGGTAAAGTTTTTGAACTCGTATTAGCATTGAATTTTATGATTTCAAGGAAAATCTCTGTTATAAAAATCATAAATAACACAGCATAGAAAAATATATTCTTCTTATTTGTGGTTTTCCTTTACTATTATTCAAGAGCGCTTAATCTTGGAATATCATCATGCCATTGATTTAAAGTTTTGGCGCACAGTTAACTTCGATCGACGTTTCTTCAAAGTCAACTATGGTAATCAAGTCATCAAAAAGGCTTGTGTTGAGCACTCACATGTTTTTTTTAAAGCGGCGCATCTGTGTAGGTGACAAGTTACAACGCATTGTGAAAATTAAAGTTTGGAAACTGTGCCTTTAATTTTAAATTGATCCTTAAAATAAAAACAAGTGGCTAAATGAGTAAAGGTTGTTCGTTCGTGCAGGTCAGACTGGTTTGTCTCTCTCGGATTACCAATGTGTCGGCGTGACTTTCCTCAATGAGACAATTGTGTGTGTGACGCTGCTGCTCGCAGAGAGGTGGTCGCTGGCCCCCGCACAGTGCACCACAATGCGAGAAGACCCCGATATGGTCAACTATCTCCTGCAGTGGAAAATTAAGTACAAAATTGGTGGAAAATATATACGTAAGTTGTTTATCTTTTCATGGAAATTACCAGCTGCAGTGCAGGTACTTTTTAACCAACTTTCAGACACCATATCAGGATCTGGTAGGGGATTCCCATGGAAATCGAGAGAACTCGTCAAATTTTATAAGCATTGCGTTTTTGGTATTTTCATCAATATGGCAAGCATTTGCATTCAGAAAATATCATTTGGTGAAGTGGAACTGATGAAGAAGACCACAGATGGCTAGTGCAACTTCTCAATGTTAAGTATGTTTTGGGTATAAGATATTCCGAATAGTTAAATGAATGTGATGAAGCAAATTTAAATAAATAAGTCTAATGAAAATGTTATCAACGAACTGTTCTGGTGATGAAGTGAGGTAGGAACCGGAATTCCGAATTAAAAAAATGTATCTCAGTATTTAGGCTTGGTGGAATTGTCAAGAGAAGCCCTCTGGCTATAAATGATTTTCATGGTACTATAAGGTTCCAAAACTAAAAGAATAATAAAAAACTTTTTACAAAAAAATACTACCGACTTCCAAATACAAAACTACAAAGTGTAAAATAACTTTATATTTTGAAGTCGGTTTCTTTCGTAGGTACCAATTTTTTTGCGTTATGGACACCGACTTCAAAAAATAAAGTTATTTTACACTTTGTAGTTTTGTATTAGGAAGTCGGTAGTACTTTTTTACAAAAAGTTTTTTATTTTTCACTTTTTAGTTGTACCTACCTAATAGGCAAGTTGGTAAAGTAACTATAACGCCAGAATAGATTTCATGAAACTTGATCATAACCGGTGAAATGAGAGATCTGCGTACCCCTTAAGAGCGTACTGGCGTGATGTTATGTTCTGAAATGTTATAAACAATAAACAGACATGCGATTGCAGCAATCCCGAGAGATTTGCCGTTATTTATTGAAGAGTTCTGTTGTATATCTCCGAAGTTCTTCATCAGATCTTCACCAAGTTAAAATGGGACCAATTTCGGAACATACTTTTTCAAACAAAAAAAGAATTTTCAAAATCGGTCCACAACTGACGGAGATATCGGTGAACAGATACAAAAAAAAACAAACATAATGTCGAACATAGAACCTCCTCCTTTTTGGGGAGTCGGTTAACAATAAAAAACATTTTAACAAAAATACTAAACCGACTTCCAAAACAATACACTAAAAAGCCAAAAATACCTTTTTCTCGGCAGTCGGTGTCAAAAAGTAAAATTATTTTTCTTTGTAGTGTTTTGGTTTTGGAAGTCTGTTTAGTTTAATTGTTAATAAGGTTTTTTCTAGCTATTTTTAAGTATGTAAATAGTATTTTTACACCTTGGGCTCTAGACAAAGTGATACGGTAGATAAAAGTCTAACATATTTATAATCACATAATATTGCGCATAGATCAGTTTCTATGATCTGTGATATTGCGCTGACGCAAATCAATCCCATATAGTCATCCATCCCATTTTTTCTAGGCCCTCTGAACAAAGTCTCTGGAAAGTTTAAAAGTAAATAAGAAGCCGTGTTGCGTACCACCACGTGCTTTCTCTATCTACTCTACATCATGATATTGGTTTTATAAAATCATGGCGTACCTCTATACAATCACGCTCGTTTTTCTTAAAGGCAGTACATTAGCTTGATTTCGCTAATTCTGTGATATAATAGGGTGAGCCTGTTCTCATGAAACTGACACATCTATTGTCATGGCCAATATTCAGTCACATATCACAGGGATTGCCCCGGCTAAACATAAATCGAGAATAGTAAAGCTTGCCTAATGGGTCGAACATGTAATATGTCAGACAGCTTTAAATACAAGTCGACAATATCGAAACTGACTATCGGTATCACCCTTTTAATCCCAACTACGTAAATGAACCTAACACTGTAGCCATCTAACGTGACGAATTAAATTAGGCGGCTATCACTGACCCTATTACGCACCGGCACACGGCGAGCCAGGTACGCAATTTTGTTTTCGGTTTCCAGCCAAACAAAGCAGCTGCCGGATACTGTTAATTACTGCATATGTATAGAGCACTGTTGCTAGCTCGAGGATAGATTTAGACCTGAGTATGGCGCCGAAAAAGTAACGAACATTTAAATTAAAAAACAAAAAAATAAAACTTTTGCCATCTTTCTCGATGATATTAAATCGTGAAAGATGACAAAAGTTTTATTATTGTGTGACGTTCAAGACTATTTCTAACAATAGTCTAATCTCGAACTGGTGGTGGCAATATAGCCAAGAAGCACCTTACTTTCAAGTGCTAAACGAAAGGGAAAAATATTTAGATAAAAATTGTGAGATTTTTCTCTCTCTTGTAACAAAATTTGCCATTTGCCTAAACGAAATGCGTTCTTGCAATTTTGCTCTCAATTCACGTCTAATATTGAATGGCTGCTCGCGCCTTAGAAGTCTCACTTAAGAAATCATGTTTCGCGGACAGCCTTTCGGCCACGGTTTTATGATCGTCTCGCACTGCTTTGCATGATAGAATCATGTGATGCTGGATGAGCTGGTTCTGTTATGACAACCAATCAATAAATACAATACGCAATACACTTACAGGCGTAGAAATGGATAGCCGCCCGGCAGCGTAATATTAAAAATTAAGTAATCGCCGGCTAACCTGCCACCACGATATTTCATACACTGGCGGATTTGAGTAAAGGATGAATTCAGCGTTGCCAGAATGTAACTTTTGTTACATTTTACGTAACTATTGACTGTCTCATGTAACCTCCATGTAACACGACTCAAAATGTAACTTTTACGTAACTTTTAGAACCGCCCACGCGAAAATTCGAAAAGTGGGCGCGTTCCGCTACCTAAATAGTAGAAAAAAAAAAGTATTCTTTTATTATTTTGGTGTCGTTTTCCACAAAAATAAGGTAATGTAACTTTTCTCATGAAAATGTAACTTTTTGAGATGTCGCATGTAACATTTGACTATCTGCCACTGGCAACACTGGATGAATTACGCTAGACTGTAGCCGGCACGAGCCGAACCCAGTGCGAGGCACGGACAAGGCACGGATCAAGAACATTTTATATGATGCGCACCATGGCACCATGCGGCGTCCGCGTCCCGGACGAGGCGCGCGGATTTCTGTATTTTTTGTAAAGACATTTTCTTGTGCTCATTTGATAAAACTAAAGCATGATCTAGGTAGAGTCTAGATCTAGTCCAGTCAAACAAGTAAAATTTCAAAATTTAAAAAACCCCCGACACATTAATCTTGCGTAAACATCACGATATAAACAGTAAAACGCGCATAACTTTTGAACGGCTGAACCGATTTTATTCAAACTTAGCTAAGAACACTCTCGATACAATCACCTTTCAAACAAAAACAACTAAATCAAAATCGGTTCATCCGTTGAGGCGCTATGATGCCACAGACAGACACACAAATACACAGATACACAGCAACACACCTCATACTTATAACACCCCTCTTTTCCGTCGGGGGTTAAATAGACATTACCCCATAGATATAGTATGTACAGTAAAAAAAATCTAAATCTATGCATTACCCATTGCATAAATTCCAAAGAAGCTGATTTTTAACCCCCGACGGAAAAAGAGGGGTGTTATAAGTTTGAGGTGTGTTGCTGTGTATCTGTGTATCTGTGTATCTGTGTATCTGTGTGTCTGTGTATCTGTGTATCTGTGTATCTGTGTATCTGTGTATCTGTGTATCTGTGTGTCTGTCTGTGGCATCATAGCGCCTCAACGGATGAACCGATTTTGATTTAGTTTTTTTTGTTGGAAAGGTGATTGTGTCGAGAGTGTTCTTAGCTATGTTTAAAAAAAAACGGTTCAGCCGTTCAAAAGTTATGGGCGTTTTACTGTTTGAATCGGGATGTTTTCGCAAGATAAATGTGTCGGGGGTTTTTTAAATTTTTAAATTTTACTTGTTTTATCTCTATTTTGCAACCTACTTGACGGGACTAATCATTCTAGACTCGCAAATTACAAAAAAAGACTTTTTAAATACAGGCTTTTCCGTACTCCTCTTAGCTAATACTTTCTTTTGTTACCTACCTATGGAGCGCATGATAAAATAATGGTTCGCCATATTCGATTCAAACTTTGGGAGTCCGCCATACTAAATTTAGAATTATGTTACTTAAACCGAGAAATATAAAAAAAAACAAAACCAAATATACAAAATAGTGTAACTGTTTTAAAATCCAGTTGCAACAAAACTATCAAATAAATAGAATGACTAAAAGGCCAGTTAAATAAAAGCTTGTAAAAACGATGTAAAATATTAAATGTTCATGTCGGATCAAGTGGATCAGCGAGAGAGTGCTGTATTAAATTGTGCTCTTGTTTTGCGTAAGTGGCGGCCAGTTCGGTCTTCCCATGGCTTTATAGCACTTTGTTGCGGTCCATTATCCCAACCAAAGCTATCAACTTAATAAAATACAGAGTTATTTTTGTTTTGTTTTTTAATATTTCGGCTCGCGTGTGACCACCATTTTGCCTGATGTTAAGCGACGATGTGGTCAAAGATGAAGCACGCTTGCTTAGAAGAAACCTTCTTAACCTAAAGGCCCCAAGTTTGTAGCTATCAGGGAACAAAGACTCCGGAAGGAAGTTCCACTCTTTAGCTGTGCGCACAATGAAAGTATTAGCAATACGCTTTGTGCATATGGGAGGGATGTCTACCATGTACCGATGGCGCATGGCGGTACGTCTTGTAGTCCGATGATGGAAAGGGCTAGGCGGAATCAAAATGTGCAGTTCCGTCGGCGTCGATGTTCGAGGCTCTGGAGCTTTGATGCGACCAGTGCATGGATGCCAATAAGCCTTTTGGGCCGTCTGTCAATCGACCCAAGTGCATCAACCTGGTATTTGGCAGATCCATCCCTTATCTTTACTTATTTTATGATTTCAATATTACATGAGAGTGAATAAGGTTTATCGCTGAACGGGCGCTTTCTGTAGTCTAGATATGCTTTGAAAGTAAGTTAGGTTAGTAGGTAATAGCTACCAACTTTTAACCCTATAAAGCGCTATCTGCATCGAACCCGCTATCTCAATTAGCACCATTTATGCAGGCGGCGTAGCGTTTGTGTGATTCTTTACAAATAAGCAGCCGGGCTTAGAGATCGGCAAAGTGTTTCTGCCCAGCAGGAAAATTTGGTAAAAGTCTCGTCATTTTGGGAATGTATTTATTTTTGCCCGATATGAGCAATCACAGGGCATTTAAATATGGAGATGTTAAACGACGATTTAATATGGTTCTTCAGATAAAATAGAATAAATAAAAGAAGGAATATCAATGATTGAAAACATTTTTATTTTTATATACTTTTTCATGTGAAAATAGGGATACAAGAATTAACAACATAATTTTATTATGGAACAGTATCAACATTGAAAAGACGATGTACGCTTTCACCTTTTAAGTGTTTTTTACCGGCGCTTTGTTATTTGTAACATTTATACCATTAAAAAGATTGTAAAGATATATTTCAAATAAAATGCAATTTAATTCATAAAACCATGTAAGTACATACCTAAAACAACTAACCATAATAGTGTACGCATCTCTCGCCCCACACCCTTCCGTTGATGCAATTATTTTATGCCGGCACCGCGTAATTCGTAACATTTTTGTTCGTAAACATGGTTAATTGTAAAATTGTAAATACACCTATAAAGAATTAACCATTACTAAACTCAACTAGTTAGGCCAGCTTTCAAAGCTAACTTCAATTTTATAAAGAAATTTTGAAACAAAAATTACATGTGCAGATAAATGCCTAAGGACAGAAATTTATGGGCACTTATTAGGAATTTTCCCAATTTGCCAATAATGCCCAGGCATTTGCCTATAACTATCCGGGCTGCAACAGCTGGTTCTCGAAACACGACACTGCGGAGATCAAATCTCCGCACAAACTTGTTGCATCTAATAACAATTGAATAGCTTCTTAAAATGAAAACTCTAAAATGCTCAAAGGCAAAATATAACAAGTTGTTGGAAATGTATCTGATTAATAAAATATCTGAAGTCTATCAAAGTGGACGCTTAACGCTATTTAAGGCTTGCAAATGTCTGTATGTCAGGAGGGAATCCTGTCGATACAATTTGCGCAGAAGCTTCTACCTGCCATGTAACATCCACTTTGTATCTGTTGGAACTTCATGGAAAGACCTATTAGTGTACAGAGTCCCGTTTCAATTGTCCGATACTAGCGTGCATTCGAATTTCGTGTCAATATGTTGTATTGACAAGTGCGTTGACCTTATCGACCATTGCAACATACGTCAAACGCCAGACCTACCAAATCAAAAGTTTATGGCGAATGCATTGTTTTCCTATTCAATCAATATTCTGCACGTTAAACGGCACCTATGTTATTACAATCAATATTCTGCACGTTAAACGGCACCTTTGTTATTACAAAACTACTCCATCGACATTCCCTTAGCAGATCGACAACCGTTTATGGCTTCAGAGAAATCAGAATACGACGTTTTCTTAATGTAATTATTATCGATAATTTCATTTATTCATTTTATATACATATTTTAACATTTTTAAATATTTTCTATAAAAAAATAAAATAAAAAAACATTTAAAAATAGTAGCCCACCGCTATCGGGAACAGGGTCCAAGCTACCGGTGGTTAGGGCTCCTGAGAGAGGAACCTCCTAAAGATACGCGCCGTGTCCAGGAGTACCGCTTTCTGGATCAAGCCCTTGATCCAGCTGCCCAACGAGAGTCTCCTAAGGTCGAGGCTCTTGGCTATTATGCCATTGGCCGTAACGACTATCGGCACAATGATCGCTGTATTCACGTCCCACATGTCGACAACCTCGCGAGCCAGATCAAGATACTTGCTTTTCTCGATAATTTTATTATTATCTTGTTTAGAATGCAAGGGAAATCTATATCGATCGATAGCTGCCTCTCCTTGTACAATAATGCTGAGTACCATTATTGCATCGGTTTAGACTAGAAGCCGATCCTTATATAGAAGAGGGCTAGGTTGAATGTTTCAAGAATAATATTTCCCTACAATAAACTTTTTCCACACTAGATAATATTTTTAACCAATTTTATTTCAATAATTATCTACTTTGTATGCATCTGCCATGTTATCTCTCCACCAACCTTGATTGATTGTCAGAGAATGCCTCAGGCGTTAAGTCCGCCTATGTATCTGTATGGTGCATGACGTTTTAGTAAATAAATCACGATTGGAATCACTACCTTAACAACCGAACTAAATCCTCTTGGTTCACAGATGATTAAGTTTTCTGTCCACCCTCAAAATCAAAGTAAACAATGTCTTCTGCACAACCAAAGCTCTGAATACTGCGATTGAGAATTTGAATTTGAGTAAATAGCATCCACTTGCAGTAGTGACTTCTCGGTATTATTGGAATAGGATATTTAGCGGAATATAGTTTATAGTAGAACTGACCTAAACGCTGCAATCACATTCTTGAGATTTCAGCATAAAGCAATTATCTGCAGTACGGATGATAACTTAATCAATTATACAGCTGCTCGGCTATGTAAAAGCTGTGGCTGCCTGTAATTGAGTGTGCATTACAGGATAATGATGTATACCAATTTTTATATTTTGGTAAATTTTATGTTTTTGTTACACTCGTGATCCTTAAATAAATAAATAAGTATCCATTCGTTATAAACACAAAGCACTCTGTGTGGGTACCTAACTACGTAGAGAATGATTTAATCTTAGACCGCTACCTACTAAAGTTCTTTTTACCCGACTACGGCGAAGCAGTTAGAGGAGGAGGGTTATGTTTTTGACGGGTGTGTGTGTATTTATGTATGTTCATCTGTTCCCTCATAACTTCCAAACTACTTATCACAATTTGACAAATGAGGTGTCGTTGGCAGCGTCTTGTTTGTCCGCTGGTTGGTTATAGGCTATGTGGCGTCATATTAAATTGAATATAATGCCCACTAGGGGACAGTCAAGAATCAAAGTGAATAACAAAAAGAAATTTCAGCCCTCCCCGTCATGTGTGGTGTCTTTGAACAGTGATTTTAAAATGAAGGTAGGATTTGGTACAAAAAAAATGTCAAGCATACAGTTTGCGAGATATATATATAGATAACCCGTTAAAGTCATGAAAACAATATTTTTACTCGACTACGGCGTCGCCGCGTCGCAGTGTTTGTTGATCGGTATGTATGTATGTAAACATGTATGCTAGTAACAAGTGAACATAAATTGTTCACTTGTTCCTTCATTACTGAGCCTCTCAAATTTCGGTTCATAAACCTGAGTAGGTATGTTTCGTTAGCTTTTTTTTTGTTTGTAAATCATCCAATGACTTTTCCCGCTCTGAATGAAGCGGGAAGGCTTGTCAGACTTTTATTGACTAAAACCCACTTCAAATTGATCCGCGACCTAGACAGGCATCGGGCCTAGCAGGCCCCGTCAGTTTTGCAAGCCCGCGCCTGCGATGGCCGGGAATCCTTTCACCACGATGCACATACGGCAAAATGACCACCTTATGGGGTCAAAAATAAAAAATGTGAAATAATATGTGCGTTTATGTCTAGATATTTTTCTGACTTTTACCCATAGCTAGAAATAAAACAGTATTGAAAATGAAAAATAAATAATACATATTTTACTTAAAGTAGGTAAACATAATTATAAGTCATAAATCAATTATGTTGTAAACAGTTATGTAGTAATTACTATCACGTCGTCATGATCATCTACTGTTTCTTCGTCATTAATTTTCATATTTAATATTGAATGCCGATTGTCTTGGTCTACTGAGGACCTGAATATTAACCTGTAAAAAAAAGGGTGTCACAATGAGTTGGTTTCAGTTCCTAGAATTCACATAATTAGTAGTCAACAAACGCTATTATTTAGGACAGAAAGCGATAATAAGCGAAATTTTTTTTGAAAGTTTAAGGAAATATTTCTTTTTAATGAAAAGTAGGAGTGAAATGAAATCGTCATTTATTATTGCATAATCGATGCTTCCGACAACAAAGGTCGTAAACACCAAAATAGCACTTTTGGTAATCAACTAAAAACAAAAAATAATTTCGTTTTTGGCTTATATCTTTTTAACTTTAAAAGTTGTAAAATTGTGTTCTATACAAGAAATACGTAAAATACGATGGTGTTTCATAATATATTATTGCTATTTATGTCAAAGCCTTATTTTAAAAGTTAGCTTGGACATACACCCCAGAAAATTCAAGAAGTTGGTATTTACGACCACTAACAAATCAATGGAGAACGATTTGTAATTACAATTAATTATGTATTCATGTTTTTACGACCGACAGCTGTTTGTACGTTGTATTATACGACCTGCACGGTTATTCGGTTCTAAGCAATATAAGTTATACATACCCTCTTTTCTAAAAAATCTTGATTATACTAGTAAAAATTTTGGGTGTAAAAGTATTTTTTTTAGGCGAATATTTTTTTCACATTTTTAGATCGACGCAGCGCCAAAAATTAAGTAGGGCTGCATTCTTAATTCATTTTCGCCAAAATGGCGTTTAAGACATTTGTTGCCGGAAGCATCGATATAGTGTATAACTAGAGTAAAAATAAAAATGTTATTGATAACCATACCCGTGGCTTCTATGTCCATAACAAATATTTAGCTTTTTCCAAGGTGAAAATAACACGTTATAATGCTTACGGGTTTCGAATGCAGCTAGCCATACACTGCACAACGCTTATTAAATCTGTCAGAGTCTCGGACTCCTTTGTTATAAACAAAACAAATATTTATGGTCAGCACGATGGACCAAGTACTTAACTCGAAGAATACAAGTCATTTTAGACCTTATATTAAAGTAGAAATTTTTATTTTTGACCGCCTAAAGTGGTAATTTTGCCGTACGTGCGATGGTAAACTCAAACGGCTCTCTCTCTTATGCTACTTTGTAGAATGTATTGTTAATGGCCTACGACCACGCTTATCCTCTGAATACCACTATAAATATGTATGAAATACAATAAATTATTTATAACAAGTAAGTTTATTATTTAAAAACCCATCGATTAGTGTGTACATAACAATTTCACATGAGAATATTTTCTTGTTTCATACTTTTTATACTCGTAGCGTGATTTTTCAGTAGTCGGGTTTTAGTTTCAAACTTATTTTTTATTGTTAAGTGAAAATTCGGGTGGAGAAAACACAGGGACACATTATAAATCCTTCTTATTCAGTTTATCAATAAATCTTTAAAATTAATTAAATTAAAATTGTACCAATATTTCAGGAAGAAATAGGCGAGTGTCAAAATTACAATTATGACTTTTACTTATGATATTCACTCGGTCCTCTCTGTTTACTTTTGTGTTTATAGTTTGAATAAAAATAAAAAGAAATAAAGAAAACATTTATTTCCAACTAATAAAAGACACACAAATTAGTTCTGTAGCTCAGAATTATCTAATACGAGTTCCGTTGAACGTTGACAGGACTAGAATAACAGGCTTCTTAGCACCACTGAGCTTCTGAGAATCAAGCTGCCTTGAAGCTACGGAGAACCTTAGCTTATAATATACGAAACCCCTTTGATAGTGATTGGACGTACAGACCCGTGTGCACAAAGTCAAGTACATATATAGTGCATGTTTAGTTAGGTATTTACAATATATAGGTTGGTATTCATCTTTGGTTCGCTTCTTATTGTTATTATTTGTTCTTGAAGGCACACGAGTTCTAAAATTATCTAGACACGCAGCAGCGTGTCAAGTCAAGTTCAAGCAAAAAAGGACTGGCGACGTAGCTGCTGTGTGTAATACGAACCATTTGGAGTCACTTTTGTCATCTTAATAACTCAAAATCTATTTAACATAAACACATGAAATTTGGTTTATGTATTAAGCTTACTAAGATGAACTATAAACCGAAATTATATAAATGTAGCTAGTACGGTTATTTAGATATTAACGTCCAAAAATCGTCATGTTTATCACTGACTGACCTATAGATCAAAACTCTAACCCAGATCCAGATGACCTAGAAAGTTCAAATTTGGCGTCCAGATAGGTAATTGGTTGAATACACAGGAATAAATCTGAAAATAGTAATATTTTAACATTTTTCAATATGTTATGTTTTTATGTGGATTTTAAGTTCTTCACGTGTATATACGAGTATAACGAGTGGAATACCATCCTTAATTCTATAACGAGTCAAGACCAAGTTTCAGATATTAAGTTATGTATATGTTAATTAACAGGGAACAATTCCCTATTTGCTTAGCATATTACTATCCACAAATCGCAAGGCCTTAGCCTTGACAGTGCTCGTCTCGACACAGGCTCCTCTATATTTCGTAAAGGTCAGACTTACGTTGGACTCTCCAGAGTTAAAAACCTTAGATGGAGTACATCTTATCAATTTAGATCCAAGTCAAATCAAGGCACAAGGGAGATCTATTGTAGAGTACTTGGCCAAATTAAGGATAAACAGAAACCGCATAAAGAAAGATCCGGGTACTGAATAGGCAATTCATTCGAACATTTCAAAGGTACAAGAAAATATAGATAACAACACAAAAAAGAAAATTATACCCCGTAAAGTTATCTTATATTTGGCTAATAAATATATCTTCTTTATGTTACACGCAATTTACGTTTGGTAAAAACTATATGACACTACACATCGGCTACTACTAGCTTACTACATATTGGTGTACAATGTACATTAATGTCACCAACCAAGGCTTATTTGGAAGAAGTTGTGAATGTTCACCGGCAGATCATGTTGATCATAATGTGGCAATTATAATTATAAAGGTATTTATTAAAATGTTCGAATGTATGAATATTAAAAACGATATAGTATTTGTGAAAACCAGCCAAGTCAAATCATGAGCTAGAATTTATCCTAAGTTATCTGATTCTTATAAATAATTCGACTATTCAAATTTAAGAAGTTATATTTTAAAACAGCAAATATTTTTGTAGCAGAAAAATCATGAAATTGTGTTTTTAAACTAATTTTAGAATGTTTTATGCTCTTGTAAATAAATTTCAGGATACAGTACTTGGCACCCATTTAGATCACAATTCTTTTGTCGCAGTTATCAACAACCGCGCATATACCTAGTATTAAACTTGGCTCCCTTTTTCACATTTATGTTTTTGATGGTATTTAAAATTCAGGATCAAAATTAAAAACAAAAACCTTCGATATTTTGGCAATACATTTTATTTTATATTTTTTATTTAAGTTGGGTTTGTTGAGTTTTTTTCTTTTTTAAAGGGATTCATGCCCCTTTTCATTATCTGGGCGATACCTAAATGAGTGTATAAGTAATTGGACTTTTGTATTCTTCACTCTAGGAGAAGCTGAGCGTTGAAATTCTAATAGCTCGCTTGCATTCACACATGGGATTAGTCAATTTCGTCAATGGTACCGTTTCCCTGAATACAGATTCGAGCTAGCATGTCAGGTGTTCAACGATCCGTTTTCAAATGTAATTGTACAAAAGGTATACAATGTGTAGTGCATTTGTTTTTAGGGTTTCGCACCCCATGGGTCTACACAGAGACTCACGTTTCCGTCTGTCTTGCCGTCGTCCGTCACACAGGTTTTGCAGCAAAACAATTTTATTTTATTTTAAGGCCGTTCCCATAAAATAAAAGGGCGGAGAAAAAATATGACTTACCACATGGACCTATCGCTGTTTAGAACTCGTTAAGAAGATAAATCCTGTATAAAAATATTGGAGGAATGAGAAGCCACCAAAGTCAGCTATTTTACAAAAATAATGCTTTAGTATTTTTTCACTATGGAATTGTGATTGGAAATGGAATTCTTTGGAGGAGGCTTTTACCCTGAGACCCCCTCTACCCCTACATTAGAAGTAGATTAAATTGCATGAGAAGAGTAGATTTATTAAGGTTACTTAGTAATATAATTATTAAATTAATTAATTCTATGTAATTATTGTGGAATCAAATAAAGCTAATTTATTATTATATTATTATTTTTTTCACTGACCATTGACCTATGAACTTATAATTTGGTGACTAACCCCCATCTGCTGTGTTTGGCTGTTGGAAATTCATTCAACCAATCACAGTAGATAACGCGTGCTTGACAATTTGTCACATTAATTCTCCGATAATTTAGAGCTGGAAAATTAGGGGTAAGTTTATTATTACGTATATTTTACTAACAAATACCATTTTTCTTTGAAAGTCCTTCATTTTTCGTATAGTAGTTGGTGTTACCAACTTATTCTCATTGTTTTAATTTAATTGATTTCTAATTGTTAAGTCACGATTCTTATTTTCTATTTATAAATTTGTATTGTAATTTTGCTTATTTTATAACAATTTTTTTTCTTTGTTAAATTAGACTTTTGACATGTGAATTTATTGAAAATGCTGTGCACATCTGTAATTGACATAGACACTAGAATAAGACCCCAGAAAATGTATTATGTCCTTGTTTGTGCTTGTGTTGTTGATGTGCCTTAAATAAATAAATAAATAAAAATAACTTGATTTTGCGGTTTGGTAAGAAACCCTAAATGTGCAAAGCCCGACACGCGCTTGGTCGGTTTTTTGTCACTATTACGGGGTTGCTCCTTGTTGTATATGTGTGTGTCAACATCGAGTATGTGTGCATTGGCTGCGTCCCTCATCTGCACTAAACCGATAATTAAACAGCGTGCTTATAGTTGTCCTACGCACCTAAATAACGCTCCTACAATAAAAAGTGTTCATAATGAAGAGTATCATGACCCACTTTTCAGTAATTGCGTTGCTTTTCTTCCATGTAGAAACAAAATCTAACAAAGCATCCATCCCCGGCCTATCCCAGTTATTTGGGATCAGCGCTGATTATCTTCTTCTTCGATTCAACTCTATCTGCCGTCATCTCAATAGTCACCTTTGTAGTCATATCACCTTTTACACAATCCATCCAAGCATCCGTTTCTTTACAATCGTGAATATTGAATATTTAATTACTGTGGTAAGTCGCGGTAGCATGCGTCTTTGTATTTATTATTTAAATCATCATTGCAGTATATATCGTAACAATGTTTCACGGTATCGATTACAAAAATATCATACAGTAACCGATGTATATTTAATAAGATAGGCGCGAGGTAATTTGCACTATTACGGACTGCGGGAGCTTACAGCTGAGTACGGCAGGGTAGTCGGACGAAAAGGCTTTTGATGTAGTAAAAAGTACGAAATGTACGAAAAAAGTAAAAGTACGAAATGTATCAAAAATCTAACTTCTGCCAGTGGCTTCATCCGCGTGAATGTCGAAAATTATCACAAGGAAACATATCCTGTATTTTTATTGTTATGATCTAATTTGACATCGTCTATTATAACACTGTCACAAATGCACTGTGTCACATTAGCACTGAATAGTGCTAATTTGACATAACCTTGATCTAAACATTAATTGAATCTAGTTGTATTTCAGTGTTATTTTGATTTTAATTTAATTAATTAAATATGTTTTTTTTTATGTAGAGCATGTATACTCAATAATGTTGTAGCTGTGGTTATCTATAATTGAGTGTGCATAACACGATAATGTTTTTCAATTTATATATATTTTGTAAGTTTTTGTTATGTTTACTCGTTGGTGATACTAAATCAATAAATAAAAATATATATTCCCGGTATAAAAAGTATCCTATGTGCTATTCCAGCCTATAATCTATCTCTGTGCCATCATTTCATCCAGATCCGTTCAATAGATATTGCGTGAAAGAGTAACAAACATACGAACACACTCACAAACTTTCGCCTTTATCATATTAGTAACATAACATAAGATCCAATGTGTCCAAAAACAGTGGTGCTATCTTGTTTGATTAAAGAGTTCCTATGATCACCTTCCGACTCCATCATGATACCAGCTCCAGCTCCAGCTCCATATTATTTCAATGTTTCCAAAGTTACATTACTTCGCCAAGTTTCGGTTAAATCGGATGCCAGAAAGTGCTTCAAAAATCGATTATTACTTCCGTATATCCAGTAAGGAATATAAAGCTTATAATAATAAAAAAAAACAATTTTCCTTTCTTGCTATCCAGTGTCTGTACAGGCCGTAAAGGCAAAAGCCTTCTGCCTGTGACATTCAATTACTATATGCAACTCCGAATACGGCTTTCAACATGAATGACATTTTCAGAACAAACATACAATTGAAGTTCGCCGAAATTCATTCGTTCGATACAACGTAGGTACTTTCCACTGGCTGTAGCTTTAGCTTAAGCGAAGGGATTAAAAAAAAATTGACAAAGAAAATTACCGACTTCCAAAACAAAACACTATAAAGCGACAAAAATAACTTTATTTTCGGAAGTCGGAAGTCTTTGTTTTTTAAATATTTTGGTAAGTATTTTTTTTTCTTTTCTGTTATTTAGTTTTGTTAGGTGAATGAGTGTTGAGTAGTAGATATTACGATGAAAATTATTTATACCCAGAGGTCTTCTCATACCAATTTCAACAAGCCTAAACACGATAGGGATACATTGTTTTATTACGGAGTTCCGGTGCCTACCTTCCAGCTTTATCATCAGATCAGTTCATTGGTACCATTTTCATAAAAGCTATTTATTTAAATTTGCTTCATCTGTCATCACAGTCACTTTACTATTCGATATATCTTATACCCAAAACATAGAGAGCAGTGGTGGCCCAATGGTAACGGCCGTGACTTACAAGTATAGGTCGTGGGTTCGGACCCAGGCAGGCGCTTTACTTTGTGTAAATTCTTTCATCAGCACTGCTCTCAAAACGGTGAAGGAAAACATCGTGAGGAAACCGGCATGTCTTAGAACCAAAAATTCGAAGACATGTGACATCCACCAAAACGCACTGGGCCCGCGTGTTGGATTACGGCCCATTCCCTCTCACAGAGAGAAAGCCTGCACGCACAACGGACCATATGCGAGTCTAAGTGCGTAAAAGGGGTCCATCTATCCTATCCTATCCATACCCAAAACATATTTAACATTGAGAAGTTACAGTGGCCATGATACTTTCTGAATGCAAATACTTGCCATATTGATGAAAATACCAAAATCACTATATGTATGCCTACCAAATTTGAAGAGTTACCTCGATTTCCATGGAATTCCCTGATCAGATCCGGACTTGTTGACAATGGGACAATCTTGAAAGCAAAATTCAAATAAAAAAAATGTTCCAAATCGGTCCATAATTGACTGAGTAATCGGTGAACATAAACAAACATAAAGTCGAACATAGAAACCCCTCCTTTTTGGAAAGACGGTTAAAAATAAAATCGCATGTAGGTAACTGAACAACTATTATTACGAGGAAAAGATGTTCTCGGAACCAGACAACAAGGGGACGTGCTGTTATTGATATTATTTCCATATATCCGTTGCAAAATGAAATCATGTTAGTGGAAATTGAATGAAAACGTTACACAACGTTTTCCAGGTTGAATATAGTTTAAAATAAATAGAGGTAGATATTCAATTTATTGCAAAATAATGGATAGGTTAACATAGAGGTTACATGATAGGATTTATGATTTGGTTTGATATTTGATTATGGGATAGCCTTTGAACCGTTAGACATTTTCTATTCTCTGCCGGCTAGTATGACAAATTCAAATTCAAATGTGACACAAATGTTCTTATACACACATGGTGTCACTTACAAATATATTTTCTCTGTGTGCTGCCTTGCTTCACAAATGTGTAGGTGTACAAATTACTGCTTATTATAAGGATAATGTCTGTTATAAAAATACTTTTAGAACAAGACTTTTCTTTTCTAACGAAAGATGAAGCTTTGCTATTATGATTTTCCTTAGACGAGTTTTCTCAGAACCGGAACGTTTTCTTTGAAACCCACTTGTTGAAGCGAAGTAAACAGACCTAAGCTAGTAGGTAAATAGGTATCTTCACAGCTTGTAACTGAGTAAATACAGGAATTAACACTGAAGTAAAAAAAAATCCTGCTATAATTTTCAGTCCGAATAAATGCAAGCTCCATTACGAAAATGTTTTAATTGGTACTGCTTCAATGTAATATTTTCACAGCTCACTAGGCTCACTGCTTCATGTAAATTAAAATATGGAATTCGATTGCAAATAATTGAGAACTTTAATTCATCATGTCTGTATTCTTCTAGTGCTGTTGTTCCCGTGATTTTCTTTGTGAAGGGTTTCATTGTAGTACATTACAAAACCATAGTATATTATGATTATTTTGATTGCATATTATGAGTTTGAATGCTCTACATTGCACTAGTTAGTAAACACTAACTAGTGTTTAACTTGGGAGGGACTGGTACCTGAAACGGGATTCTATAACCTGTATAAAATTTATCAGCCATTCAAATATCGCTGAATTATTGTAGAGAAGATATTAGAACTGTTAGTAAACATCTATCTAGAAACTGATAATGTAATTAAATCGTTAAAGCGCAAGAGGGAATAGTTCCGAGAATTTCACGCCATGACCTACCTAGGTACTCCTTTTGCTTCGTCACATCTTTCTAACCTGTAAGTATAAGGTCCAAGGCGCAATCTGCTGTAGACGCAAGGGTGTGGAACTAATCGCGAATAGAATGTAAATCACTTTTTTTAACGTTTTACAATGTGTACAAAAGTAATACGTTAATAAGCGTGTATATTGCTGCGTTGCCTTGTTTAGAATGAGAAGTCGCTTCTTCGTCTACGTTTGGCATAATATATAAAATTATTTATTCATCCCGACATCAAAATACAGTGACTATTTAACATAATGCATAACCTTGAATGGAGAAGGGTGTCTGAGATAGGTAAGGCCCTGTGTTAGTGATCACCCATTTTATATATAGGAATAATTAACCATGAAAGAGATAATTAATATTATAGACTCTTTACAAAATCGAATCATAAAATTAATAAATATGTAACCATAAAAAAGAGTTAGTAAAACAAATATGCGAATGGAGAATTGAGAAGAACGTGTGCATGTGTATAAATCTGTGAGTGTTAAGACATTTCCCCTGGACAAGGTTTAATTGCTTAATTTTCGTTGACAAACCTCTTTAGTGTGCGTGTAGATAGATACTTGTAGTTTATTATTAATAGAGTTATACAGAAAAGTACCAAGAAAGTAGTAAAACCTTTGAGAGAAACTTGTGTTGTAACTAACGGATGATTGGACGAATATTAGTTGATCTTCTGTTTTGTGTTAGGAGATCGGGATCTAGGCTTAGTTCAGTGTGTTTTTTTAATACCGTTATTATAATGAATAATTGCCGGACTGTAAGGACTTCGCAGTATTGGTAAAGTTTAGAAGTTGGGTATAGGATTGGGCAAAAGCAACTAGTTTTTAGTACCGCTCTTTGAGCTCTTTCTAGATTGATCATGAATGATTTAGAGGAACTGTCCCATGTTGTAATACAATAAGGTATTAGTGATTGGTATAATATAAAGTAAACTTTCTTATGAACAGGTGAATTGGAAAATGTCGTAGGTTTTTAAGCGGAAAGATATATAATCTGTCCCGAGATATATTATTGTATATATGTATTTATCACACTATACTAGCAGAATGTAACACGGCCGCAAAAGAGATGAATCAAAGACAATCACATTTAGCTTTTTTTATTATATATTACCTATCTCCACCATACAAAAATGCAACCATGAACTTTCCTATTTTTTTATTTTTGATAGGCTTGCGCTTGACCACTATCTCACCTGATGGTAAGCGATGATGTGGTCGACGATGAAGCACGCTTGCCTAGAAGAAACCTATTCACTCTTGACTTAAAGACTCCCAGGTTGTGGCTATCAGGAAATACAGACTCCGGCAGGGAATTCCACTCCTTTGCTGTACGCATAATAAAAGAATTCCCAAAACGTTTGGTGCGTATGGGTGGGGTGTCCACCATGTACCGATGTCGCACCGCCGTACGTCTTGTAATCCGATGATGGAACGGGCTAGGAGGAATTAGTTCATGCAATTCCAACGCACACTCCCCGAAATGTAACCGATAAAAAACCAACAGACTGGCAACTCGACGCCGATGTTTGAGGTTCTGGAGCCTAGATTCGACCAGTACTTCATTGTCAATGAGCCTCTTAGCCCGTCTTTCGATTGAATCAAGTGCATCTGTGAGTGTGGTACTATGCATATCCGTCCCAGAGATGAGAGCAGTATTCCATGCATGATCGAACTTGCGCTTGATATAAGTTGAGCAGCTGTTCTGGCGTGAAGTACCGTCTCAACTTCACGATGATCCCCAATTTTTTGGCAGCCAGCTGAGCTTTTGCCTCAGTGAATGGACCACAATTGAGCGGCCACTGAGGATGTCGTTAGCTTCTAGATATGCCAGGAGCTTGGAATTAAGCACTTGTTCCATACTCTTGCAGAGGATGGACGTTATTGATTTGGGTCTGTAGTTGGCCGGGTCAGCTTGACTGCCCTTCTTGGGCATAGGCTGAACGTTAGCTTGCTTCCAGGCATTCGGCACTTTGCCCATCTCATACGAAAGGCGAAACAGGCTTGTCAGGATCGGAGACAATTCAGGCGCACAGGTTCAGAGAACAATTGCTGGAATTCAGTCGGGGACACTAGCTTTGTTCACGTCAAGATTGCGCAGCACCCTACGAACGTCCTTTTGATGTATGCGAATGTAAAACATACTCGTCTCGCAACCACCAGGGGAAGGAGAGGGCCGCGCGTCACCAGAATCCAGACGTGAAGATTCCGTAAAAAGAGAGGTAAACAAGTTTGTTTTCTCCTCAGCGGAGTGGGCCAGGGACCCGTCGGGCTTCAGCAGTGGTGGTAGTGAGAGACGGCAGAAGTTCGATTCAACCGACTTAGCCAGGGATCAAAACGCTTTACTACCCGCTGGGTTAGGAAGCAAGTTTGGTCCCAATACGGCTTATGTGGCCAAACCGAGATCTTCGCATCACCTTCTTGCAGGACTTGGGTGCCCTGTTGTAGGCTCTCTTGCGCTGATCCACGTCGTTTGCTATGCGCGTCCGAGCGTCGATCCATGGCAGGTACGCCTCATGGCCCTCATGTTTGAGCGTGTTGGCGCGCTTGCAATCGGCGCCAAACCATGGCCGGTCAGCGCTAGACATTGTTACATCAGAGAATGGAATGAAGTACTCCATTCCCTGACGTAACACATCCGACACGGCGTCCGCGCACGACGAAGGATCAACCAAAGAGAAGCAAGTAGGCTGCCAAGGATACGATGCGAAAAAAGAACGCATCCCATCCCAATCTGCTGACTTGTACCGCCAAACCCGCCGAGTGCCTCTTGGGCTGGGATCGGGTGGGGAATGGACGGATACAGACTTGATCAGACAATGGTCGGAACTACCCAAAGGTGAAGATACCGACACCGAGTAGTGGTCTGGATCTGTAGTCAGCAGAAGGTCCAAGCAATTGGCTGAGTGCGAATCAACATCCGGCACCCTCGTTGCCCCTTGGACCAGCTGGGCGAGATTTAACGCAAGCGCAAGCTTTCTCGTCTCCCGCCCAGCATGATCAATGCACTGGCACGGGAAAAGCCACTCCTGGTGGTGGGCATTGAAGTCCCCCAGTAACACTAATTGGGCAGAAGGGTACCGCTGCTGTGCCGTATCAGCCGCCTCACTAAGGTACTCTGTGAGCCTGGTTGTCTCCTGATCCCCGCTGTGCGAGCGGTAGACACAGGCGTAAGCAATGTTATCAAGGCCCGTGTGCACCAAAGCCCACAGCACAGAGAACCTAGAGTCCTCAAGGTTTCGGAGACGCCGATAACAGATGTCGTCTCGGGCGTACATGCATACACCCGCGCGTTGCTATAAATTGTGCTCCAGGGTATACCCTGGGTATGTTGGGTACGATACATCTGACGGACATCTGATCTGCGTCTCCGAAAGGAAAAAGATAGCCGGCTTATCAGTCTCTAGGTGATGATGGGCTGCTATGAGATTTGAGTGCAGACCTCTGATGTTAGTGAGGTGCAATTTGAGTGGGAGGGGGTGCAGCCGCTGTTCAACTTTGAACATTTTTCTCTTTTTCATTATTTGCGAGTGAGTGAAGAAAGGTGAGAAGAGGGAAGTGAGAAGTGGTTCCACGCTGCTTACCTTCAGACACGCACTGAATGGACGTCATCATTGGGGGATTAGTCTGGAGACTGCGGGGACGCCCGAGCCCGCCCGGGAATGACCATCGGGCCCTCCCTTCTGGACGCCAACCAGCACGATGGTGCATTCCGGGATTTTTCGTCAGTTGGCGGGGCAGCCTATCGTGTGGGGCTGGCACACTACTTGGGCCCCCAACTACCTGCGGTCGTCCAGCGGTGCACCGTGCCTCGGAGCCCGCTATCCTCCGCGACCAGTCACCCATAACAGCGCGCGCCAGGCTGGTCTGCCTGCAATGGAACCGCCATCTCAACACATCTCCTGAAGTGGCTACACCTAGCATCGCACCGGAACACGGCTAGGCCGCTTGGCGGTACGTCTTTGCCCGGTGGGTGGCCGCAAGCCTTCGGCTGAATCTTGACCTGATTGGCACCACCCGGGGACCGCGTGTAGGGTATCGCATGGGGTACTTTCCTACGGGCGTGGGTGACTCGGCCCCCAAAAAGCTGAGACGAGAATACTACGAGAGATATGTAGACGCGAATGGATAGAATAAGAAATGATTAGATGTGCGTAAGAATAAGTTAAGTCTGAAAGTGGCACCGGAAATCGATTGCCTTTCTAAGGGTCAGTTTTAACTCAACCAATGGTAAAATTAAAATTCGGTAAAATGCGTTTTTATATCAATTGACAATCTAACTAATGTTCAAACAGTTAACTCTCCAACTAACTTGAAAGTTTGTTTCACAAATTGATGAAAACAGGCATTTTCTGAAATGCCTAAACCATTAATTAGCATTGGTTAAAGTATGAGTTAACTACCGATCAAAAAACTAAGCCTAAGTTCATGCGATGCGCAGGAATGTGGAGCATGTCGTGAGGAAAGTTTTCGGCTAGGCTATAAAATTAGGGGACCAGATTACAAAGGAAGCGCCTACTGAGATTGAACACTTATTAAGAGGTAAGTGGAAGGCATGTTGCGCCTACTCCAAATAAATTGTGAGTGATTGTAAGTATAAGGAAGTTGGGAAGACGGGCTGTTAGATTTAGTGAATAAATTTTGATACCAGCTGTTATTATTTTATTTCTAAAATTAACGTCCGGATTCCCACATAATGCCTTTATCTAACTGTCGTCTATTCTATTTCAATAAACCAGCAGCCAGTTAACCTCCGTTTATCAAACATAACTCTCAACTCAATATTACATTTCCAGATTAATGTAGGTACAGCTAGGTTCACGGTTTATTGAGTCTCGCAATACGCAGAACAGCATCGAGATCAGACTCGCCGCCCCCCCCTGCATTCCTGTATACCCCGCCAGGGGGCCAAAATATGAACTGAAATGTATATTTGTTTTCTACCTACCTACACGTTGACGAGTTGTGTGATGTTCGAAAGGGAATGTGTTGGTGTGCGTCACGCTTGATCAATGTGCAACTTTGTTTACGCGTATCGCTGTTAACGGTGAACACTCTTTGTCGTCTGTCCGGGTTCACTCAGTCATTTTTCAGTTTTTCCGGTGCCAATTTTAATAACTTTACTTTGAAAGCTTTTAGTACTACCGAACGAACAATACGCGTTTGGTTGTGGATTGGCGGATGAAAGCCCGAAATGAAATACAGGAAGCTAGGCATTCGATAAAAAGAAGAGACAGGCATGTAATGCAATGGTTGGATCATTATTTTTATAATGACGTTACGAAAGCATTGCGGTCGGTAATATTTGAGTATTTCTACTTGTAGGTTGGAACGTCTGTTACATGAAAAAAGTGCATCAGTCTGATTTCTTATTTTTCTTTTCGTACCGAGTGGGGTTTCAAATAAGAGAGGAGAAAATTCTGGGTTCATCTATATAAGGTAGTAAGATATTAAAATAAACCAAGCGACGGAAAAACAATTTCACTAGTTTTAGAGCTTATGAACGCTTGAAGTAGACTTCTAATCAAATGAGTACTCTCGTCTCACGGTAGGGTAAAGTTGTTAAGAATCGATAGGGCTTTCTGAAAGTGACCTTTAGAACGCTCTTTGTGCTATTTCAGCTTAGATCAGGTAGGTCTTGCCTGCGCTGCCCCATTCGCTAAAACATTACTGAATAATGGACTGACCAAGTACGCATGGTGTGTATGAATTTCATTGCTCACTAGAAATATTTTTTATGTGTAGGTTGTACTTAGAGTGCTGATCAATCAGAATGTCGAGGTAATTGATGGAGTTGATGCGTCCGAGAGAGGGCTAGGCACAGAAATAGTACGAAGTGCCACGAGAGCAATGATGATGTTTATTGTTAATTTTTTTAATAACGATAGTCTCGCTGTTTGGCACGCTTGCCTAGAAGTTTCCTATTCACCGTTGACTTAAAGACTCTTAGGTAGACCCTTAGTTTTCAACAGTCTGGGAGAATAAAAAATATTCAGATTTGGTTCCATTTAGAGTTAGGATATTTCTGTCTAGGTTTTTTGCCACTACTGTATACATATAGGTATGTGCATTTTTGCGTTTGCGTGTTTTCCAGAGTAGGTACATTGTATGCGAACTAAATCATTATGTCGGATATTACATCCAAAAAAGTGGTCACGATTCAGACCTCCATATATTTGTTAATCGGTTTTTTTATTGCACGACACCGCACCACACGCGACACGATTTGCAAACGGTTTTTCCACTATGTCGTCGATGCCACTATGTCGTCCGGACATTTATGCGGTGACGGTTTAGAGGCTGTACTAAACAAGTACCTATGAGCTTGTTGACGACACGACACACCGCACCGCACGGCTCATGCTTGGTCCGTCACTCACGCGTTCATAAAACAATACAAGTGCACTGACTGCAGTGTCGTTACTGAATTGTGACTAGTGAACAAAAGAAGGGACGACAGACCGCAAATCGTGTCGTGAGGTGTCTCGTGAACAAAGGATCTTAGAATGCCACATGTCTAGAGACATGTGCTGCCATACATCTTTGTGATGCCATACCTTTTTTTTTCCTTATCATCAAATTTTAAATCAGTAAATTTGATTGACACCTTTTGAAACTTTTAGTCGATTCATTCAGCCAAAAGCTCATCCATGACTATTAATATTGATTATCTTCTTACAGATTCTAACATCAAACGGACTTTAACACATTCTCATTTCAATAGAGGCAATTTCCACAATAACATCGGACTATTCGAGCATGCGGAGCCGATACCTAAAAAGCAGTATTACGTTGGTAAGTAAACGACAAAATTGCATACGAACGAGTGTAATTAATACGAACTCAATGTTACAAATTCCCAAATAGATAGGTACTTACAAGAGATAATTTACCAACAAACAAAGGATTTTGCAGTGCAAATTTACTCAAATTCATAAATTTTTTTCGCAAAATATGGGATGGTAACAGTTCCGAAATTACATTTAATGCTTATTAAAATTTCCTAGTAGTTCTAGCGAGACTTAAACTGTTTATTGAAATAATGTTTCAATCATAAATTGTGTAGAAGAATTCCAGGTATAAATCAAATATTGAATGCGCGAGATGGCAGAGAAGCACGTAAAATATACCGTGTTTTATTTTAACTTGGCAATTATTGCGGACATTACCCTTTGCCTACCATCTCTTCCTAGGAATATGAACAAAAAACTATGTAGGTAATGATTTTATTCGAAAAATGTTGTGTTTATCGATGGATAGGAGGCAGTGAGTTCCACTCATTCGCTGTGCGCGTTATGAAGGATGTTTGGCAGCCATTGGTACGAATTGGTGGAATGACAACCAGGTAAGGATGGTAACTTGCAGTGCGTGTTAATGTCCGATGGTAGAAGGGTAGTGGAGTTCTAAGCACACTCACCGAAGTACATTCTGGTGAAGACCGATAAGCGGGCCACCTTGCGGCGATGAGCCAAGCTGTGAAGCTTGACATCCAACAGTTCAACGTCGCAAATGAGCCTTGTAGCTCTGTGTTCCACCGGGTCAACTGTGGCAAGTTGATATTTAGCTGAGCCATCCCAAAAGTGGCTGCAATATACTCCATGCAGGATCGGACTTGAGCTTTGTGTAGAGTTAATAGCTGTCCAGCCGTAATGTATCATTTCACTCTATTTAGTTTCAGTTTTTTGGCCGCAATTCTTTGCGGCTTAAAAACGTTCGCTCGCTTTGCTCGCTCAGTTCAGCTTCCGTCATCTTCTTCGTGTTAGGTTACTAAAGGTCTAACCTTTCAGACAGAAATAGGAGCCCGTCGACATTGTTGTTAAATAGTAATTGTAAAAACTTTAACCATGGATATCTCCTTAACCATGGGGTTCCGTGGGGTTGGGATGGTACAGTGGGGTAGCCTCACTACCCTTTCCCCCTTCCCACCATGCCAAAAATGGATGGACTTTGATAGAAATTTTTATTCTAACCTAAAAACTTTAACCATGGATATCTCCATAACCATGGGGCTCCGAGTAGTGGGGATGGTAAAGGGGGAAGAAAACCCTACCCCCCACCCTCCCCCCTCCCCCCCCGCGCCATAAATGAGCGGCCCATAAAGGAAATTTTAACCGCAAAGGGTTTGAACGTCATCAATCTACCAATCACATTGAGGGAAAGCCACATTGCATCTTTCATCTCGCATGTCATTTCACCTAATTTTCTAAGCTAACGCACCGTTCTTGAGAAAAAAAAAAATATTGTTACCTAACGTCAAAACACTAAAGTTGCTTCTGCATCGTCTCCGGCGCTCTGGGAAGTGTAACCCCTTCGCCCTTACGTAACAAAGGATAGCCCAAGCAACACATAAGCCAGATAATAGAGTGAAAGTGTACTAATAAGCAGTTTAAAGCTTTATTACATAGTTATTAAAGCTTACGGGACAGACTTATGCTGTATTGAATGGTTTTTGGGCTATTATTACTCTTTTAGCTTAATAAAGTCTTAATAACACTGATTTCCTTTTTTGAAGCTTAATATTGGTCATGAAAAGAACTATTAAAGATACGCTATTCAGTTTAAGGCATCCGAGACCACTGAATGCTAGATTTTAGCTGATTTGATAGCATTTATCTGTATAACTTTGGTATCAATTTTCATTATACTGCTTGATGCTGAATAACCTATGTTCTGCTCTCTTCAAGCTGTATTGCACTTCAATCATAACCACTTATTCAGTAGCTGAATATTTGAGTAATATTTAGTTTTTTTAAAGCAGAAGCTTTATAATAGAAAATGAGTAGGCTCTTTTAAGTAACTTAAAGCGCTTAGCGCAGTATTACCATCATATACAGCTTATAGCGTTAATAAATATGAAATAAAGATTTTTATACAGAAGATAACTGGATATTGAAGAGTCGTAAGACTGTTATAACTCTACTTAAAAATGACGCCGTGTAAAAATATTAAAAAAAAAACATGGAAAACAGGAAAACAACGGCAGGAATAAAACTGCGTTTGAAATGAAACTACGTTTTATTAATAGAGCCACGTTGTTTTTGCACACTAAAATTCACAAAAGCATTGAAAATTTTTCACTCTTCACACCTAGCGTATTATAAAAACCTTTTTTAATTCTTGAAAGGATGCATTATCTTGAGGTGCTTTAAAAAATTACAGTAAATATATATGTATATTCACAATAAAGTTACATGCGCAGTAATAATTCACTCGCCATTAAAATAAACACTCGAAAAATAAATATACTGAATAATGACTGACTAACTGAATTTGAACACTTTCAACTGGTTAAAAGAGTTGTAATAGCTGTTAAAAAGGTAGATCAGCGATTTTACAGACGATATTAAACTTGTTTTACATTTATTCAGCTACTAAGTGACGATTTTATTGCTATTATATAAATTAAAGCACTTTATTATGTGCCCAAATTGCTTGAATAACATCTGTGTAAGCGCTTATCCAGACATTAATCAGTCAACTAGCATGAAGTTTACAGAAACGCTTTTATACAATGATTATTCAGCCAATTTGTGTTGCTTGGGAGGCATCAGTACGAGCCGTAACGGCTGAGGCTGGGCGCCGGAGGCGACCAGCAAGCCAAAACTGCGAAAGTGAGCATGCTTTGTCACAGCGGGCGGGGTTTGCTCTCCCTTCGCGCCTCCGTTTTTTTATAAACTCTAGGAGTAGCAGCCAAAAGACTACGTGAGGTTGTGGTATTCTGCTAAACAGAACCACATATTTTTAAGTCTATTTACAATTCATAACACTATACAAACCATACCTTCATATCTGTTGATATTTTATCAACTTTTGTAATTCATTTTTATGTTTTCTTTCTATTGTTATCATCTGAAAAGCATACTTTTAGTTATACCTGATTGTTTTAATATTTGAAACTTAAATTATATTGATAATTTGTAATTCTTGCAATATTTTTCTACTGTGACATTTTCATCTGTCTGTCTATTTTATTTTCTTAAACCATAGACCGTAACATAGGAACCATGGACTAGACCTCCTTTAAGCTAGGTGTACATTATTATAAGGGTAGCGTAGACAGACCCCCTTTGTGAACCGTTTTTATTCGTTCTGGTCTTATTTTCTTAATAGAAATTTGAATTTAAAATTTAGAGGATATGACGCGGAACGATGAAAAACGGGCGTCAGCTTTTTAGTTTGAGATTTGGACGGAACGCCGAAAGTCGGTGGATTCCTTGAGACTACCAAGTGTACTATCGTATCTAAATATTTTAAACTGTGATATATACGGCTTGTATATGTTAAAAAATCTTTGAAGTTCAATAAAATATAGTTTTATTGAGTGTGATGCTTATGTGTGTGCATTTTACTGGTACATAATCCTCTTCGGCCATCGCAACTTATCAAGGGGCTTACTGTTTGGCGTATTTAATCATAGCCTGGCCACCACAACTGTTGCTGTCTACTTACTTGCCCGATTGCCTGATCTATCCGTCCTTCTTCCGTTCTGCTGCCTACTCCACTTCCTGCCTGCCTTGACCATCAACCCTTGCTGCTAGCTGCACTGCCTACCTGCCCGATTACCCGCTTATCTGGCCACCATCCGTCTGCTTGTCCGTGGTGCCCGCTCACCTGCCTACCTCGGGCATTCCACGACTTCCTGCCCGTGCTGCTGCCTGGTTAGCTGCCCACGTCGCGTCGTTCGAAGCCGGACCTTACTTTTATTCTAAATATCCTTTTTATTAATTTTAGTTTATAATTATTTAACGTGGCTTAAGTTAAGCTCATCAGAGCTTCACGTAACGCTACAAGGTCGCGGTGTCCAGATTCGGCAATTAGAGAAATTAAACTATTCATACAGATTTTGAATATAATAGTAACTAAATATTATACTAATTTAATATTAATTAAAATTTGCATTATAGAAAATGTTCATTATACCATATAAAATTAGGTAAAATTAAATTATATAATTTGATCGTTATATTAATAAAAGTATATTATATGAACTTCGGTCATAATATGATCATTAGAACTTTTGTTATTTTTTCTAACGTTACACACCACTGACCTCTATTATACAAGTACGCTGGACTAAACATACTATATGAAATGACAGTTGATTTTTGTGCTGATTCAAAGCGCCCCGCTCGAGCGTATTAGGAACTAAAATTGACACATTTAGAGATAGGATACTATCGATATTTCTAAAAATTAGGTAATACTAATATATTTGACTGGAAATATTATAATATTGTAACTAATATATCAGTATTAGTGATATTTTTAAATTACACTAATATCAAAATAGTAGTCTTGGCAAGGCGTATCACTCATTTACTGTATTGACTTCTCGTAGTATGTTGGAACTAAATATCTCATATTGGTATTGGTGATGAATGTTAGGTATATGAATGCCTAATAATCAGTAATAATATGTTCAAAAGCGATGTAATAGTAAATTCTGGAATCATCATCATGATCATCCACAGCCCGATTTCGCCCACTGCTGAGCACAGGCCTCTCTTGTACCAATCACCACGTTCCTGAGCCTGGAATTAATTCTGGAATAATATCATGATAGTTATAATTATATTAACAAATGTTTTGAAGTCAAATAATTTATTATCTGCATCTGAAACAGAGTTAAAGTCTTCACCTTGCTGGAATGCGATACCACTCTTATTTGCACCGAGACAGGATCTCAGCGATGATAGCGAGAAATACGTCCGTTGTAAATGATTATCCATCTCATTTTTTATTATTATTGTATAAATGGTGTTCCCTTCACGAATCCGATGGGCGTCAACCGAGTGAATCCGAACGATTGTAAGTATTAACTAACTAGTGTGCGAGGAGATACTTGCTCAAATATACTGGTTTTAAGGATAAGTTGTTAGCCTATCCCCGGTATTTAAATCTTACTGATCTGACAGTAATGTGCTATAACTTTACTAGCACGCTAACCACTAGTTTATAGCTTGCAATCTGACTGAAAATATTTTTCAGTTAACCTTTACAGCAATTATTCTACTACTTAAAAATTAATTATAATAAAAATAAATGTTTTTTTTTCTCTTACGTATTAAATTATTCTCACGATCGATAAAACCCATAAAAGTATTTTACCGAAAGCTGTGTCCCATCTCTAATATTAGTTCCATGCGACTCTCACGTTAATTCACGTTGCTATCAGCGCCAAAATGGCGATAATCAAATGTCTTCATTTTGTCATCGTTAATATGAAGTCCAGTGTACAATGTATGATAGAGGTCAGTGTTACACACCCATTAGAGACATCCTCATTTAGCCAGTAATTTTTAAGTCCCATGTAATAGAAGGCAAGCCTATTGTCATCAACTGGGCACATATCCAGACTACGGGCTGCTACTGCGAAATTCCAGATTGAAAAACCAAATAACAATTTGCCCGACCCGCGAATCGAACCCAGATCCTCTTTCTCCGCAGTAGCGCATGCGTCTACTAGATCAACGAGGCAGTCTTGATGCACTTGAGTCCTTTTTAAAACGGGCCAAGAGGTTAACCGGCAATGAATCACTGGCGGGTGACCATAAGCTCTTATATCAATCTGCCTAGCCTTTTCCCTACTATGTTGGGGTCGGCTTCCAGTCTAACCGGCTTCAGCTGAGTACCATTGATTCACATGGAGCGACTGCCTATCTGACCTCCACAACTCAGTAACTGAGTAACACGATACACCTTGGCTAGACTGGTGTCAGATCCCAAGCTTCTGACTACTCGTAACGACTGTAAAAGATCTTCAAATGACTGCCAAGAACTTGAACATCGACGCAGATTTATCAGTCACTCGGTTTTTTATGCTACATTTGGGGAGTGTACGATGGAATAGCATGATTTAATTCCACCTAGCCAGTTCTATAATTGGAGTACAAGAGGTACGGCGATGCGCCATACTATGGTGGACATTCCAATCATATTAGACGCACTAAAAGTTTTGGGCTAATGAGCTTACGGCTTAGGAGTGGAATTCCCTGCTGGAGTCTGTGTTTCCTGATAGCTACAACGTGGGGTTTTTTGTCAAGAGTGAATAGGGTACTTCTACGCAGGAGTGCTTCACCGTCGTCCACATCATAGCTTATGATTACGTAAGATGGTGGTCAAACGATCCTAGCAATATTAAAAAAAAACCGGCCAAGTGCGAATCTGACTCGCGCACACAGGATTCCGTATAAACTGCTACACTCACCAAAATAAGTAGGTAACATTACTAACTTTTCTAATACAATGAAAGCACAGAACATTGCTCTAACGAAGGGACAACATTAACTTTGCCGTTCGAAAACTGATGTTACCATACACCAATATACAAAATGTTTACTTTTCCGAGTATATTTTATAAGTTTGTCGACTATATTCATAAACTTGTAAAGTATACTCACCTGTGATAGTTTTCCTTTTAATTTCGAAATGTATACTACTGCCGTGATTTTTTTACACATCCAAAAGGCCGCTTGGCTCTTACAAAAATTACGTATTAAAAATTAAGCAAACGGATCCCTGAAACGCAAAATGGTTTTCGCATACCCTTAATATTTTTGAATCGTCTATCTAACGATACCCCACACCATGGGATAGACGAGAATAAAACATCTCCACTTTATGTAAAAGGAGGTAGGTACAAAATAAAATTGTTTTTGTCTGTCATTACAAAGAGTTATAACAGGGCAATGAAAAGGCTAAGCTCGGTATTTCCTTGCGTGATCGCTTTAGGATATCTGCAGGTGGATCGACATAGCCCGAGGAATTGCGAAACATAAATGGCAGAGGGCAGGGCACATTGCTCGCTGAAGGAAGGCAAACTTAACAAAAAAAAAAACTTTATTTGACAAAATGTCAATTGATTTGATTAATTAGGTAATGTTGCCTTTTAAATAGTTAAGGGATTCCAAGTAACAAAAACTAGTTGTATAAAAAGCCATAGAACGTTTTCGGAAACACTGTTTTTGGTCCTGTTAAACCCCAAAGAAGGTGTATTTTATTCGAAAGGGGCGCATTTATTTCTCTATTTAGTGCTAAAACGAACCAATAGCAATGTTACACATTACAAATCAGTCATATACACGCTATATAACAATGGAAAGGTCACAAAATAGTGATATACTGGTTAATAAACACCTTTAAGGATCTTTTATAGTACTTTTTCATACCAAACGAGAGTTTGTTTCCTTTACCTCACATTATTCACTGACCATTTATTCTTCTATCATGAGAGTGTAAAAACTTAACAAGCTTAAAGTTTTTTCTAAGAATTGTGATAAGACCCCTAGCTTGTTATACCTTGTTGGATAGCTAATAGAACAAAGATATTATTTAGCATATCTGCAGCACAACTGCCATACAATTTTTAAAAAAAATCTCAAAGAAAAAAAATGTTTTTATAAATTTATTTCTTTTTTACACTTTCAGTCCTCTACTATGACTCCTATGGTTCAGATATTTGGACTTTTTGCATTTAGAATAATAAACGAACTTCTCTACTACTCAAAAATCGGAATTAGAAAAAAAATAAGGCCATAGAAGACAAAAAAAAATGCCAATTCTTAAGAAATTGGCATATTTTTTTAAAAAACCTTCTAAGTCCAATATCTCAAAAACGGTTAGGTTTAGGCTGGGGTGTTTCATAGTCAAATTAGTCAGAAATGATGGGCACTATAACCTCTTAATGGATCTAGGTCGACTTAACCAGTAACCCTGTATAGTAGAGTTTTTTGTAACTACTAACGTACTAAGTACTATAAAGTTACCGCCTTGATGTCGTGAACCTAAATTATCGCTTAAAAAATATTTGACTTTATTATAAAAACTGTCATTTCACGAATTGCCAATATTCAAATTTATTTGACATTTGCAAATCAATAAATTATGTTCTAGATTGTGAATATTATAATGCGACATTTTTGAATCCTGCTGAAATCAAAAAACGACTGCCAAGTTGCAAACAAAGTTTTTTAACAAAAATTAATGAGCCCAAGAAGGGGACTATCGCCTTTTATTTCAAAAGTTCCACAAACAAAGAACTGGAAATTAAAGTTACTTGTGTTCCCGCTGAAAAAAATGAACTCATAAAGAAGGGTATCATACCATATTATTTTTTCCCAATAAAAAAAATTAACAATTTATTTCGATCTTAAAAATACGTCACCTAACACATCTTCGCTTCACCACTTTAGGATATTACATCAAAACATCGCAAGCATTCTGTCTAAACAGGAACTATTAGAAATAACATTACAAGAGATGCGAGATAGACATAATGACCCATATGTAATCTGCCTATCCGAAACATTTATCAAGACAGGCCATGAGAGCTATCTTAAGATATCCGACTACATAATCCAAACAGGAGGCTACGGTTAGGACCTAGGGAGGGGCTTTTTAATGTACCGGCAACCCGTACAAATTTATTAAAGTTTGCACCAGTGATTCGTGCAGTTAGAATACTTAATAGCATCTCTCTGCGTTTGGACATATTTTCTTGCTCTTTGGCGGAATTCCAGAGGGTGACACTTAGTGTGTTGTCCACTGTGTGACTTGTGCTTCTACCCAGACCCGTTACTTGGGGCTGTACTATTAGTAATGTATTACTACTTTTGTTAGCTTTGGTCATACCTGTTAAAACAAATGTATGTGTTAATTAATAAATAAATAAATAATGGCTGCCAGCTTTTGTAGAGAAAAAAGCCGAGGTGGAACTTGCATCCTAGTTAAAAAGGATATTATTTTCAAGGAGTAGTTATCAATAGTTAAAAAATATGCATCAGTAAATACATTCGAAATTTGTGGCATTGAGTTAACTAACGAGAAACTATTGATAATATGCATATACCGAACACCACAGTCCGACCCCAACCTATTCTTATCTAAACTAGATAATCTTTTACATTATATTCTCAAAAAATACAAACCTTCAACCCGCATAGTTCTAACAGGAGACTTTAACATAAACACACTGAAAAAAGGTAAAATCACTAACGAATTTGAAGACCTATCAAACAACTATAATTTAAAAATTCATATTAATGAAGTTACTCGCAAATCTGCTTGTATTGACCATATACTGACTAATATCCCAGATGCATCTACATCAGTACTCCCACTCAATCTCTCTGACCACGACACAGCACAAATGATAGACTTTCCCTTAAAACGCCAATCGATAAAAGATGCAATTTATTACGTTTACAAAAGAGATTACAATGCCCATAATACACACAAGTTCAAGAAATGTCTACAAAGTTTGTCTTGGTCAGAAGTGTATATTGTAAAGGATGCAAATTTGGCATTTAATCGTTTTCATGAGTTAATATGCCTTTTTTATAATCTGTGTTTTACGAAAGTAAAGATAAATCAAAAGAAAACAGTAAAACAAACATGGATAAGTAGGGGTCTCAAGCAGAGTTGTAAAACTAAGAGATTTTTGCGTTATCAATATTATAAGAAGAAAACTCAAACCAACAAAACTATATACTATATTTACATTAAATACTCAAATTTGTTACAAAAATGTATATATAATGCCAAAAGAAATACTAATATAAAATTTATGAATAAATATATAAATAGATGTAAGGCTACATGGACAGTAATAAAGAATGAAATCCATAATCCTAGTCCTAAAAACAACATAGAATCCATTAAATTAAATAATACTATAATTAAGAAACCAACAGAAATAGCCTGCACCTTCAACGATTTACGAGTATATCTTAATTATAACCCTAAACAGCAAAGTACAAATAGCCATTGTAATGAAAACCTAATACCTAGCTCAATGTTCCTCTTTCCAATGACAGAATACGAAGTAAAACAACAAATTATGTTATTAAATAACATTACTTCAGAAGGCTACGACGAAATTAGCACTAGAATTATTAAGAAATGTGCTAAGGAAATAAGCGGCGTTTTAACGCATCTTATAAACTTGTCTTTTGTTCAAGGAGTGTTTCCAGATAAATTAAAAATATCAGTTGTAAAACCACTTTTTAAAAAAGGTGAAAAATATGATGTCAACAACTATCCCCCCATAACTTTAATACCAATTATGTCAAAAATTTTAGAAAAGTGCATGTACAAAAGGCTATTTAATTACTGTGAGAAATTTCACATTATAAATAAAGAGCAATTCGGTTTCCAAAAAGGTAAATCAACAAATTTAGCTATCTTTTCACTCTTGAAAGCAGTGCCGACTAATATTAACAATAATCAACTAACAACGGGCTTATTTTTAGATTTATCTAAGGCGTTCAACTTGGTCTCGCATAACATGCTTGTTCAGAAATTAGAGTCTATAGGAATAAGAGGACCTCCACTGCATTGGTTATCGTCATACTTAACCGGCAGAAAGCAGTGTGTCACTATCGCCAATATTAATGCCAATAAGGATATGGTTTTATACCACTCTGAATTTAAAAATACCAAACGCGGTGTTCCTCAAGGTAGTATATTGGGCCCGAATTTGTTTCTTCTTTATGTGAATGACATTGTTAACGTGACTAATCATAAATGCTTTCTGTTTGCTGATGACATTTCAATTATCGTTTCTACCACAAAAAAAAGTAAATCAATAACTGATCATGAAATAGATATTAATAAAACAATAGAAAATCTTATAAATTGGCTTAATAGTAATAATTTATCTATTTATTTAGGATAAATCAGTATATGTACAATTTAATAAATCTTATAATAACAAATTAAATTTTAAAATGAATATATCAAAACTTCAACAAGTAGCACAGACTAAGTTTTTGGAAACGATCATAGATGAACATCTAGACTGGAAAGCTCAAATCGATAGTGTATGTAATAAAATCAATAAATTCGTATACGCTCTTAGACGGATTAAAAATGTCACAAGCATTAAAACAGCTGTAATGTCCTATCGTGCTTATGTAGAGTGCTTGCTGCGGTTTGGACTAATTGTATGGGCTAATAGTACCAACCATAACAGAGCATTTGTCGCTCAAAAGAAATGTATTCGAGCTATTCAGATCATTCCACCAGACGTATCTTGTCGACCAATATTTAAAAAACTCGGTTTGCTACCACTACCCTCACTATATCTATATGAAACATGTATGTTTGTACGGAAATACGAATATATTTTCAGAACAGCAGCAGATGTATGCTCTAGGAATAGGCGTGACAAATTTAGACTTGTTTTAGATGAAACCCCTCGTTTAACAAAATATAATAAAAGCTGTTTAGCTATGGATGTACACATAATAATAAATTACCATGTAAACCTAAAATACTAAATAGCAGACTGTTTAAAATTCATTTGTTTAAATGGCTAAATGATAATAATTTTTATAGCATTAAGGAATACTTTGAACATAAGTTGTGTTAATAATTTTACATGCTTTAATCTTAAGCAAAACATGTATGATCTCACCCTTAACTCATGTAAAACCTTTGTATACCATGTTTTATGCAATAAAATAAATAAATAAATATAACAACGATCCGAAAATCCTCAATAAGATAAGGTCACCATATAGTTGAGTGTTCATCACTGCTAAAACGAAACTATTATAGCAGTTCGTATGTAACCATTATTAAGCAAATCAATGCATCAATGAACACAGCTACACAAACGGCGGTTTCTTTTGTTCGAAATGCCGCGCCCGCTGCCGCCACCGCGCTAGCTCTTCACTCTGCATGAGACCTTATGCTTGAAAATCTTTATGGAGAATCTGAATTAAAAATCTACGTTAGTAGGTAGTTCCTGAACTTTTGATGCTTTTGAACTATCGCCTTCAGGGTGATTTTTAAATGGACGTATAGTGACTATTTTACCCGACTGCCCTAATGTGTTTATTAGTTTATGTATTTATGTATGTATGATTGTTCCTATGTGGCGTTCTAGACTACAACGCGTTGGCCGATTTTGATGATCCTTACGTCAATAAATTCGTCTTAACCTTGCGTCTAAATAAAAATTAAAAAAAATGGCAGGTTTTGCCCGCCATATTGTGGGGGCCCAATATTATTTTTCGTCCGAACCCATCGTATGGGGTTTTAAAAGGTGATTTCAAAAATATATAAAATTTATATATTTAAATGTAACTAATAAAAAAGAAAGTTAACTAAAAAGTTATAAATAAAAAATTTGTAGGTAGTGCTGAAGCGAACTAAAAAGACAACGTAAACCAAAAGAAAGTCAGGTTGTGCAGTCGGAGGATACATATTCGCGAACAGTCAGGTTTTAGATTTCTTGAATTTACTTTTTTTTTATTAAAAGGCCCTAAAAAGTATCTATGGGTTGCAATGGAATTTGAACTTTGTCGTGTCGACTGAGTTTGTTGTTCCAAAATATCAAAATTATTTTGTCGAATTCCCCTGTCTGCTACAGACTATTGTCTCCTATGCCCGCTAGTTAAGCCGCTACGACACGTATCGTGTATGTGTGAGTATGGGCGTAAAGTGCAAACGACGGTTTAATAATGTTTGATACCTCGCGTACTCCTGACCTAAGCACCCGCGCAAACGCCTCACTCTGCTCGTGGCTTAGAGTTTCTATGAATAGCCTGATAGTCGTGTCTACAGTAGCCTTAGGTGGGCTATAATATTGACTCTGAGAGATAGCAGGCGTGCCATCTAGTAAATAAAACTTAATTAGCGTTATTTTAATTAAAAACTAGCTATCAAATTAAAAAAAAACTCTGTCAGTGACAGTAATGAGACATTTATCACGTTCTTTTGCTCACATTTTTTTAATAGGTACGTGTTATAAATAAAAATATATACCACGTGTAATAAATAATATTCGATGTCGATATCAAGACTGCAATATATTTTGCAGTGAATGAAGTATGGTATCCGTTTTCCACGAAGCTGAGGGATGAAAGTAGATATATTAATACATTTTCAGGATTTCAATCTGCAAAGCAAGAATGCATATTGCAAAATCGTCTTTCCAACGATTCAAATTTTGTAGGTAATAAACTTAGTATAAGTTTTGTGCTTCACAATATACAGGGTGGGATTTTGTAATGCCATCTGAAGGGAAAGTACTCTTAATACTGTAGATAGGAAATTTTACGCAAAGAAAACCTTCCTTTATTTTTGAAAAGAAAGAAAAATGCATTGAAAGATTTTCGAAAATGCGCTTGCCACACCCGGGAATCGAACCGACTAAAATCTTTAAAAATTACACCCTGTACTTTTTTTGCATAGATCGTTAGGGTAAATTATAAGGAGAGGAGAAATAAAATAATACTCATATAATCTCCATACTCTGTCTGGTAATTAACTAGATTTTGTTTGTTAGGTAGGTTTTCTTTGGCACGTCCTGAAGCCAGTTTTTTAGCCCTACACTAGGCATTTCTGCCTGTATCGTGAGTGCGTTTACAAACATATAAACTCACATACTTAACACCCAGAGCGGGAACAACTATCTGTAAGTCATACAAATATTTGTTCCGTGCGGGAATCGAACCTGCGACACGCAGCGCAGCAGTCAATCGCTTAACCACTGCTCAAACCGTGCGTCCCGCCCAGTGTCCGGTTATATGTTGTTATATTTTTTGTATTAGCTTGCTTAACATTAAATAACTAACAATGGCTTTGAAAGGTTAGCAACGGATCCTAAACTAGGCACAGCAAATCAAACAAACAGTAAATCAGATATCATTAAATTCACCTTGACACTGGCTATAAATATTTTGAAAAAACACCGGCCAAGAGCGAGTAAGACTCGTGCACGAAGGGTTCCGTACAATTATCGTAAAAAACGGCAAAAATATCACGTTTTTTGTATGGTAGCCCCACTTAAATATTTATTTTATTATTTGTTGTTATAGCGGCAAGAGAAATACATCATATGTGAATATTTCAACTGTCTAGCTATCACGGTTCATGAGATACAGTCTAGTGACAGACAGACAGACAGACAGATCGTGGAGTCTTAGTAATAGGATTTCGTTTTTACCCTTTGGGTACGGAACCATAAAAAGAAGAGATGGTAATATTTGAAATAAAAATAAAACAAAGGTGACAATTCCAAAAATATAAACATATATATATTTTTTTATCTACTCTCATATCGTAATATTCGAATTATAAAATTCAAAACGAGTTTATATTGACATACTTTATAAACACAATACCGAAATTTAAAAATAGAATCTTATTATAACACTATTTCTCTAACAAAATAATGCTATAAAACATTTTTTTTTCTATTACGATACAGGACAAATCCAAGAAGTTAATCACTAAGGAGTTTTCATATTTTTTTTTTGTAATGCCTTTTTATAGTACCTATTATAAAAAGATTTGATTCCAATTTTAAATTGTCTATGACAATATCCCGCTTTAGACTTAGCACGCACTGCGATTTTACTTCGCGCGGATTTTGTTTCCTTCTACCTGTTCATAGAGCTCAAAATATTCGGGTGAATAAAATTCGCGCCGTAGTGCGGTGGATTGTGTGGGAAAACACGGATTTCTTGCGGTATTATTTCCTCACGATTTCTTTACCGCAATGCGAACAACTTCATACAATTCCATAGGTCGCAGAATGAACGGAAAAATCGCGCGAATAAAGATCGCAGTGCGTGCTAAGCCTTAGCGCATGCGCGGTTAATGCGGTGATGTGCTGGGTTTTGGCGCCATACGTTTTGCAAGTTTTGTTGTACCGAATTTCATGAGTTATTTAAATTATTGTTTAAAAATGTCTGATATCAGTGAATGTGAATAAAATTTGACTCCACCCGATATTTTAGATGCGGCGAAGGAAATTACTCTTAATTTATTACCAGCAAAGTCGAGAAAAGTATATGACAAATGCTATCACGATTTTATGGCATGGAAAATGCAAAAAGAGGTATTTTGTAGGTTCAATCCCAATTTATGAGTGTAGATAAAGTAGTGTATGAAACTGCACATAACTAGGTATTAAAACATTCGTGTGAAAACTATTAAAAACCTCGCCTACGGCTCGTTTTTAAACACACACTCATGTTTTAATACCCCTCATTATGCAACAGTTTCATAAACTACTATTATTTCATCATAAGTTACATGAGTGGGTATTATACAAACTATTATAAACCGATCTTATGTCCAATTCAAAATGTAAGTTCCAAAAACGTCCGTTTCACAGATAAGTTGGTTAAGGAGTACCCATCTCCTCAATAAATTACATAAAGAACTGTGTCCCATTTTTTTTTGCCCCTGTTTGTCATAGACAACAAATAGGGCCGGTCATGCTTCAACTCAAAGATTTCATCTGAAAAAAAAGACAAATAAAGAAGATTAGCTCAAATGTTAATTAATCATTAGTAAAAGAAAAGTACCAACAAAGGCTAGAAAAATAAAGTTAATTTAAAGAAACCAAAAAGCCCCACTGCTTATGAATTGAACTAAAAAGACGTAAACAAGAAGAAAATTATGCTGTGCTGGAGGCTACCCAAAACCATTTAATAGGACAGTTTTGGTATTACAAATATAGGGAATCCCACAATATAGCGCCTTAATCTGCCATTTTTCTTTAGAGGATCAGATTACCTGAAAAAGTGGTAATGTTTGGGAAGTTTAATTATTTATTTTTTTGTTACCGATTGAAACGTTGTCTAAACGTTATCTATGAACAAACAAACATAAAAAATAACGCTTTTTGTCTCATGGGGTGGGCGAATGTACATGTATAACTCCGAATGCGCACCAAAAGCCTTCTTGGCTGTTTCTGTCCGATTAGCGAGAAAACATTTAGCCCTAGATTACTAATCATACGCGGCTCGCGTACTTCTGCTTTTGCATATTTTTTTTTTTTTTTTATAGTAGACTACAGGAGAACCAAACATTGCACATACTTGGCTATTTATGTTTAAGTCCTATGTAATCATCATCATATCAGCCGAAAGATGTCCACTGCTGGACATAGCCCCCCCCCCCCCCAAGCGTTGCCACATTGATCGATCCCGTGCGTCGTCCAGCGGATGCCCGCTACCTTCACCAGGTCATCGGTCCATCTGGTGGGAGGCCGCATCCGATCTACGAGCAATGTGCCCTGCCCACTGCCACTTAAGTTTGGCAATTCTTCGGGCTATGTCGGTAACCCTGGTTCTCTTGCGGAACTCTACATTTCTGTTCCGATCACGCAAGGAAACTCCGAGCATTGCCCTCTCCATTGATCTATGTAATAGCAAGATTAGTATTGCCACAAATCGGGCACAAATAAAATCAGACACAGCGGGACTCCGGTTAGTATTTCTGTCACAGTCAGAGCACTTATTACTGAAAAATTCAGTAATACGTGAGTCTATTAAAAATTCATTTTACAGTCATTATGGAACCGGCATAACATACGGGGATATAGCGCAGTTATGTGGGACTCCAACCCACTAAAACGCCACGGTGTCCTCCTGTGCCGCTTATGGCGCGAACACGGGCACGCGTTAGCACTCACCGCCAACCTGCCGCGGCTGTCCGTCACCGGCAGGCTTATTATGTATCTTTTGCAAGAGCAAAGGATCAAGAGATAGCGATCAAACGCTTATGTCATAAAAGTCCTCATTACCTGCAGTGTAGGTATGGCAAGTCCTACACAATCGTTTGCTTATCGCCCGCTGTTTGTCAAATGCACTTATTTAAAAAAAACCGCCATCCACTCTAAAACATCTGTATTGAAGAGCAATTATTGAGCAAAAATCGCTATCGTTTTGCTCTTGCAAAAGATATGTAATAAATGCCTCTCGGAATATTGAAGTTTAATTTTTGCTCTAGTGAGCGGAAGTTTCACCGTTTCTAGAAGGGAAATCTGTTTACTAGCCCAGAGCAGGATGCAGAAATGATTAAATTCTCCTTCGTTAAAACTGTAACGTCACGTTATGTCATTAAGACTACATACACACACCGCCAACATTAGCGGAACAAAATATAAAGTTCGACTTTTTTGAAAATACGATTTTATATTAGAAACTAAATGATAAGTATTTTTACAATATTTAGGATACCACACTATATAAGAGCAGTGGTGGACCTGTGGTAACGGCCGCGACTTACAAGTTGTAGGTCGTCGGTTCGATCCCAGACAGGCGCTTTACTTTGTGTAAATTATTTCTTCACCGTTTTGAGAGCAGTGCTCTCAAAACGGTGAAGGAAAACATCGTGAGGAAACATGTCATAGAACCAAAAATTTGAAGACATGTGACATCCACCAACCCGCATTGGGCCTGCGTGGTGGATTACGGCCTATTCCCTCTAACAGAGAGGAGGCCTGTGTCCCAGTAGTCCCAGCAGTGGGAACATTAAAACGCTGATGATGACGACTATACCGAGTGTTTCCTTCATGTGCTCTTATTAAAGTTTTAAACCGCCTAGATCCGTGGAGATTGAATAGGTACGTGACATTTTGGAGTAATTTCCAGAATCTAGGTAGAAGGTACCATTATCGCAGAAAACGGCAAAAAAATCACGATTGTTGTATGGGAATGAAATGAAATGTAAATAAAAAATAATAATTATTGTTTACTTAAATATTTATTTTATTCTTATTTTTTGTTATAGCGGCAACAGAAATACATCATCTGTGAAAATTTCAACTGTCTAGCTATCACGGTTCATGAGATACAGCCTGACAGATGGACAGACAGACAGTCAGACAGACGCATCGCGAAGTCTTAGTAATAGGTGCCCGTATACCTTTGGGTATGGAACCCTAAAAAATCTTCAATTGAATATTAAAAGCCTTTCAATTGTTTTATCAATTATTAATAATTGTTTTTTTTTATTAAAAAACAGCAAAAAATTACCCTACAGCGCTAAAATAAAAGATTCACCATATATTTTTTAATGTGCCGCTAATCTTGCCGGCGCGGCGGTGTAAACGAAAGCGAATTAGGTCATGCTGCTGGGGCTTGTACGCCGTTTTCCTTAATAGATATTGACGATATTTTTTATTGTGTAAATGTTTGTTTTGACTTCAAGATTAAGACATCAGGGGATGACCATAAGCTCTTAGAGCAGGGGTTCCCAAACTTATTTTGTCTACTGCCCACTTTGAGAATAAATTATATTTTAGCGCCCTCATTTTTCACCTATTTAAAAACCACTATAACTTCAAATTAAATTAATCAATTATTGTGAGCTATATTAGCGGAGATTAAACATTAATTCTAAACGAGACTTTTACTATAACTCGCAATAGTTAATTTGAAACCTGAGCGGAGTAGGTAATACACAACGGCGTTGAACAAGAATAAAGTAACTATGAATAGGTATATAAATGAGCAAATTTGATTTTGTCTACACTAAAGATTGCTCTATGGAGCAGGACCAGCATATTGCCAAGTATTCTTATCATGAATATAATCATCTAATTTGTAATATGATTGTTTGCAAAGTGTGCTTTTAACTAAAGTTTTAAATTTAGTTTATATCACAAGGAACCGAATCCTAATCGAACCGAATCGTCTTATTTAAAAAATACTCCTGTCCTGAGGTATTTTGATCATATCGCTCGGAGACAGCCAGACTACCTTGAAAAACTGGTTGTGGTGGGAAAGGTGTATGATAAGAGACCGGACCCAAGGAATCCTGAGAGGAGAGAGAGAGGAGGGAACAGAAGAGAGAGGAGGGAACAGAAGAGAGAGGAGGGAACAGAAGAGAGAGGAGAGGAGAGAGGGGGTAGATGGGAGAAGGGGGAGGGGGGGAGAGGGAGGGGTCCTGTATGGAAGGCATTGAATCGGGTACGTACCCAAGTAGGCCGCTGCAAATATAATTTGGAAAAATGGGGGATTATAGATTCGTCCAACACCCGGTACAAGTGTGGTGCCCCTGTACAGACTATGTCCCACTTGCTGGAGTGTCCTGGCTGTCCATTCACTTGCACCCTGGAAGACCTGTACGGTGCTTCTGACGCTGCAATAAGCGTGGCCATCTACTGGGCCCAGACAATCTAACTAAATGTGCCATCGAAACGAAAAGAAGAAGAAGAAGAGACCGGACGTTTATCTATTCGTTGATTAGACCAGAAAAGGACGACCACTGACCACTGCCCTGAGAAACGGCAATCGACACCGGGCCTATTTTTGTAAAATTTCCACCATCTCAAAGGCAATTAGATCATCAAAATTATAATGTGTAAAGTAGTATAAATTTTCGACAAAACTTTTGGTAACGCGGGTGTGAAGCACGTATACGTTTTGTGCCCTCAAGTTCTGTCACCTTAAACACCAGCTGTATGACCACTGATGAGTGAATGTGAGTGCGTGACAGGTGAAAGGAAACTGCGTTAATAAAGTTAACATCTGATGAAGCCGTTACTGGTCTTGAGGATGCAGTAGGTCTTTACTGAACTCACTCGCGAACCCCTTGATATCACAGTCCATTCAACCCGGGAACAATGGACGACAGAGAGTCTATTTTTAAATATTCGTTTTTCAACTGGTACGTGCTCAGCGCGTAGCTGCCGCAAGTTAATTGCATCAACTTTTGCGCAAGTGCAAGCAATAAGTGGATCAAGTTTCATCGTAATCGGATGACCGGTATGGCAGCACTTAAAATACAACCACACATTGATTTTTCAACTATCCTACGGGAAACATCAAAAGCGTCGCCAGCCGATGGACCAGGGCGGGGGGAGGGGCACGTTGATATAATTATGGAGGACGGGAAAAATATGAATTTTAAATACGGTACAGTCAAAGGCATATGAAGCTTTTGACTATACCGTACAGCGATTGTTATAAGAACAGTATAAAACTCAAATGGGTAACGTTCCACGAGCTCAATCATCGGGGGTTTTGGGTAAATTTCTCGATCACTTAAATATGTAAATCTTATAAGTTTTCTGTGCACATTCATCATGGCCAGAAAATTGAAGCGATTTTCTCCCATAGTACTTCTTAACCAGGTTTTCAATCTCCTTAGGCTGCTTAACGATTGATTTTAGTACACCGACCAAAATTTTCAACGCTTTTAGTACTCTTTTAGGACATCAATAAATGGCTAGATTTGTTGGGTTGGGTGTATGTTGACTTAAGACTTTGATTTCTTTCCATTTGGCTACTTATTTTTTAATCTCTTAGGGAGAGGGGGGTTGAAACGGCCCGTACCTGCCCCCTTTGGCGACGCCCTTCGGTAACATTGTTTCAAAACATTCGTAAAAAATACGACATGAAAATAAAGCAGAATTAAAAAAGAGAATTATCAAATTTAATTTAATTTAGACGTACGGCGATGCGCCATCGCTACATGGTGGACATCCCACCCATACGCTCTCTCTTCATCTCTCTCACTTTCATTATGCGTACAGCTAAGGAGTGGAATTTCCTGCCGCAGTCTTTGTTTCTAGATAGCTACAACCTCGGGGTCTTTAAATCAAAAGTGAATAGGTTACTTCTACCCCATCATCGTTTACCATCAGATGAGATAGTGGTCAAGCGCAAGAAAATATAAAAAAAAATGTTTTAGAATTTACAGTTCTTTCCTTGATAGTCAGAGAGATTTTTAATAAGGAAAACAATATGCATTTGTTTATTCTGCGTTCGAACACATGTTTATTTTGCGCGCGCTACATTATGGCTTATTATATTTTATGTTAAAGTTTTTTGTCAAGTTTCTTGAGTCAGATGGCCACAGATTACATATTTTGAGGTAATTCGGTTTTTAGAACGATTGCCCTTTCAGGAAAAGAATCGATAAGTAAGATTCGTACTTTTTATGACCCTTACCTTACCTTACGTTTTCTACCTGTGCTCAAATGTTGCACAAAAACGAAACTTTCGTGTATTTAACGAAGCCCTTGCTATAAATAAACAGATGGGTCTAAAACAAAATTACAGCACTTACGAAACTCTTTAGGAAGGTACTATGAAACTTAGTTTTATCTAGGAATCGCCATTTGGACTTAGATCATTTATGAGATCTAGGGCTAAATACAAAATAATTTCTACCTAATTATAATTTCTAACTTTTTTTTTAAATAATCTATAGGCTTGCGTTTGACCACCATCTCGCCTGATGTTAAGCGATGATGTGGTCTACGGTGAAGCAAGCTTGCCTAGAAGAAACCTATTCACTCTTGACTTAAAGACCCCTAGGTTGTAGCTATCAGGGAACAAAGACTCCAGAAGGAAATTCCACTCCTTAGCTGTGCGCACAATGAAAGTATTAGCAAAACGCTTTGTGCGTATGGGAGGGATGTCTACCATGTACCTATGGCGCATGGCCGTACATCTTGTAGTCCGATGATGGAAAGGGCTAGGTGGAATCAAATTGTGCAGTTCCGTCGCACACTCCCCGAAATGTAACCGATAAAAACCGACAGACTGGCGACTCGGCGTCGATGATCGAGGCTCTGGAGCTTTGATGCGACCAGTGCATCGTTGCCAATAAGCCTTTTGGCCCGTCTATCAATCGACTCAAGTGCATCAAGCTGGTATTTGGCAGATCGATTCCAGGTGAGAGCAGTACTCCATGCATGACCGAACTTGCGCTTTATACAAGTCTAATATATATATATCTAATAATAATAATTCAATAATAAAACAATTCTAAACATTTAGTTATAAACCATCTATAATATCTAGTATCACAATCAAAGTCACATAAATGGTATAATAATAATCTTATCATTATTATAGTTTAAATATACAGAACAGTCAGAAATATTTAAGACATGATAATTTTAATTACTGAAAAATTTACCGTCCAACATAAAAATGAGAGTATCAAAACAAAAAGGTTTAAAAAATAATCATTGTTAAATTAAATTTAAAAAAAACCATGCACAATTTAAAATTAAACAATGATACGAATAAATTTTCTCTCGCGGAGAGGAGCCGCGGCTATTATAAATAGTTGATTGACGTAAAATAGTTAATTATACGTAACCCTTTCTTGCTGTTTGTACAAAATAAGTAAGTTTTGCATATACATAAAAAATATGGGCCGTAGAAGGAATATAATGAAGAAGCATTAAAACAATTAAAATTATATTTTGGGACGAATGAAGCATATTGTTTGGGACGACCCATGATCTTTTTATGTAGGAAAAACTCCATGCAGTGAGCCAAACGAAGAATGTCCAATGTCCTTTCTAAGGTCTCAAACCTTCATACCAAATTTCATTTAAATCGATTCAGCAGTTTATTAATGAAAAGGTAACAGAGTTACATGCGCATTTTTATTAATAACTATGTAAATAACAAGTAATGATATGATTTCGTCTGATATTTTGCTCTATGTTATAGTCTTCTACTGTTAGAACATTGTAATGATATAATTCTATGAGACATAATTTCATATCATATAATCTTCAGTTGATATGTTACCTAAGGCAAAAGCCCGATCTACGGTAAAATATAGGATTAGTCAGTCCTTAATAATTGTTTTATCATTTTGTATTATAGTATGTTAAAAACATTAAACATTTATTTTCTTTTCAAAGTCTCTGAGGTTAATCCTAAAATTTACCATGTGATTGCTGATAAGCCTGAAATTTGCGATTATAATTTTCATTAATGATCATTTCGGTTTTACCAGTAAGGCTTAGCAAAACTTAGGTAACGGTAAATCCTAGGTTTTACCGTAGTTTGGGCTTCTACAATAACAGGTATAAATTATACATAAATCAAAAATGTTTACCTGATATCGTACGCGATGTGAAATAAAAACCGGAAGGATGAAAGTTGGATTGAGCCACAAAGGAAGTCAGACAAGAATCGTTTTATTTTGAACAGAGGGAAGACTGTGACTGACCCCGCTGTAAAAATCAAAGCAGCGGATGTGTAATACAGATGTATGTATGTTATAGGCACTTCTAAGTTTAAAGGCTAAAAATAAGAAAACCATTGATTACGCAATGTTGGAATATCTATATGCGAGAAATAGGATTTAAGATAGCTTTTTTTTATAATTTTGTGAAAATATATGTATAATACACTGGATGAAATGCAGTACAAAAAGTTTCTTAAAATTTATTTTAATAGTTTGCCCGACTTTTGAATATTTCCTTAGATGTTATTTTAATTTTTGTATGCAAGTGCATTTCAATATGATTTTCTGGGCATTTGATTTGCATCGAAGCTAGGGGAGGCACTCTCTTAAAGTGCCAATATCTGGTTATTGGCCAAGCCTGCATTTATTATGTGACCGAGGAAGTTTATTTTTACATTACCTTTTGCCTGCGGCTTCGTTCGCGTTGGTATAATTATTTAGTTTTTTCAAACAATTCTGGTTATCGATAAAAAGAAAAATAATATTCTTGATTCTGTTCTCTTGATTCCAGCCCCGGTCTTTTTTAGGGTTTCGTAGTCAACAGCCAGGTAAATGTTTGCTTTTGGTTATGTGAATCAAATCGCGGCAGTAGTATTTTTTTTTAAAACCGGCCAAGTGCGAGTCGGACTCGCGCATGAATGGTTCTGTACCATTATCGCAAAAACGGCAAAAAATCACGTTTGTTGTATGGGAGACCCACATAAATATTTATTTTATTCCGTTTTTAGTATTTGTTGTTATAGCGGCAAAAGAAATATATCATCTTAAATTAATTAAAAATTAAATGTTTATTTCATAAACTTATGTAAATTACATTGTTAACTTTGAAGTCACCTTTTAAGCAAAGATTTGCTTGCATTAACAGAATTATTATTTATTTGCATTATGCGGCAAAAGAAATACATCATACTTGAATATTTCAACTGCATAGCTATCATGGTTCATGAGATACAGCCTGGTGACAGACGGATAAACAGACACACAGATAGACGGACCGTGGAGAGTTAGTAGGTTTTAACGGAACCCTAAAAAAGAAAGTAAAATGACTTTTTTGCAAAAGCCTACTTAGCGGTTATTTTTGCTCATCCACCTTCGTTAACCTTCGTTTCCGCAGCGATCAGTCTACATATGCTCCACTTACTTACGTCGCTTTCCTAGATTAAATAAAGCATTGGTTTTAAAACTGGAATACTTACAGGCAGTTAATGTTTGGTTAGCAGTTTGCCGACGTCTCGAAGCGTTTTCACTTTCACCCATGTCGCAAAGGTCGCGATATCTATTTAATACTAGGTATACAACAAGAACAACTTCTTTTAGAGACATTCTGAATTGAAGTTGCTTTCGTAACTAAAGACAAAGAGTAAACTAAAGTTTTTAGAAGAGGCCAGTTAGTAAAGCAGCCGATTTAAATTTCAAATAAGGAACTCTTTGGGAATCTGTAGATGTGTAATTAATTCATATTATGCCATTTGTTTTTAGAAATAGACGGCAATTTTAAAAGTGTCTTTTATGAGTTGAAATTCATAGATTTGACTAGAGAAAAATTTCGCACAAATATTTATTACTTACGTGGCGGTCTTACTCAAAAACAATGTTATGATAGACTTCAATTAAGGTTACATTAGGCGAAAATTATTTCATACAAACGTAGTCTGGCGATTAGTCCACTGTTTGACGATGTACGTTCAAAATAAAAAAATGATATCAATTTGTCTCATCATAATCTAGCCCTGTATGGAAACAGAAAAGTAAAAAAACAAAATATTTGAAAGTTATGAGCGTTGAAAGTTCCGTATTTCCACACTAATTTTAACGCATCTTTGGGCGGAAATAAATACCATAAGAAGAAGGAACGGGCAAAACGGCCTCCATACAGGGATAGATTAGTAATTCAACAATGCAAATAATTTTATTTTGAAAATATACATTTAGTAATTTTTCATGATATCTAAACTCCCAAAGGTCTGTTCATAAAATTTCGCGCGCTCCTTTTCGTCCTAAATCATCATCCATTTCGCTACAAATTTGCAAAAGTGCTAATTCGCGCACATTCGTTCGTGCCGTTTACTAGGGGAACCTTAACATTTCATGAAGAAGTTCTATCCTGTGACACTGTTTTCAACTGGTTTAATGAAGACCAAAGTATATGTGACCAGTGATTACTTACGGGGCAGAGACATGGTCGCTCATAATGGGCCTCATCAGAAGACTTAAAGTCTCCCAAAGGACAATGGAGAGTGCTATGCTCGGTCAAGTTTCCTTGCGAGATCGGATCAGAAATGAAGACATCCGCAAGAGAAACAAGGCCTACCTCTAGGTGGAGCGACGACCTAGTCAAGGCTGCCGGTGGATACGCATAGGACCGATTAGTGTGGTGACGCTTGGGGGAGGCTTATGTCCAGCAGTGGGAACAATTAATAGGCTGATGATGTGATGTGATGTGACATTCGATTTGGTCATCATCTATAACGAAGGGAAGATTTTGGGATTTTTAAGGGGTTAAAAAGTTGATGCAAGTACACTGGATCCTAAGTACTATTACCTCCTAACTCAAAAGCTTGCTAAGAAAAACTCAATATTGAGTTAAGCTCGTATTTGTACTTGGAATTTATTAATAACCCAATTGATGATTTTTTTTGTGTACAAAATCAAAGTTTCTAAGGGCCGATTTCATACCAATGAAACTAATCGCAATTAGTTCAAATAAGCTCAGTTTATTCAAATACAGCAAGAGCGTGAGAAACTACCAATCATAATCCTGTATTTGTTTAAACTGAGTTTAGTTGAACTAATCGCGATTAGTTGCATTGGTGAAATCGGCCCTTAGAAGTTCGTCATAAATAAAAATCTAAAAAGGCACTCAGTTTATATTTATCTAAATATGTAATGACGTACATTTCTTGTCTGCACCGCTAAACGAAAAACAAACAATTAATATGTGAAGAGGATGATATAAGACGTTTATAATATATAAACGTCTCTCTTCGTCGAAGAGGATTCTCAAATTAATTGTTTGTTTTTGTGAGACTATATTATATATAGTCTCGAGTGCCTACCTAGTAAGTCTTAGGTTGATGATACGACGGTTGAAAACGAGAATTTCATGCCTTTTCAGTTCATATTCTTAACAAACACTTCAGCCAATGAGATTTCAGCTTTAGGCTGTTTGAAACTGTTGTGTTGCCTTGACTTCATATTATCCTATAGATTTCACCTCTAAAAACTTAAAGATGAGATCATTCTAAATTCTTAGTAGTTTAATTTTAGGGATCAGACAGCGATTAATATTTTTTTTTTCAATAAGTTAATAAATAAACTGAGTTTTTACGAAGGAACATGTTAAGAATGTTTAAAAAAAAACAATTCGGTGGATTTTCTAATTAAGCGCCCAAGCAACTCAATGGCTGTAGTTTTCTTTGACAGCCGAAAGTCGTGGGTTCAAATTCAAACTGCTTGATTAATTTCAGTTTTTTCTTAACAATTTAATTTAGGCTTAGCTGAATATAAAAGGGTAAGTAAGTAATAATCGTGGATACCAACGCAATCGCCAGAAATAAAAACAAATTACGGGTAGCGCCGGTTCTTATACTTCGTAAAAAAATATAAAATGATTATTAATTTAAAATATCATGATAGTTTTAAAATAAATCGCTATGATAAATAAAAATATACGCCTCGACCTACACACGACCGGAAACGGATCTGCGGAGCCCTGTTGTCTGCTAGGTATTGCTTTTCCCAGTGCAACAGTCCACTTCCTACCTGGCAGAGGACGGACGTGTCGCGTTGTCAGTAAATTGCATCCGCGATTACTCAGTTCGCATCCCGGTCGACATATACGACGAATCTTCTCGGTTCTCCTGACCTCTGGTTCCAGGGAATCATCAGCCATGTGGGTGCCAGGCCGCTCCCATACCATGAAAAGATCGGACAATTCGGCAAGTCCTATTCAATTATCTCATATTTTTTTTTTCAGCACAAAAAAACTTTTTGGTCAACGATGAGACTTTAAAAAAATACGAAAAAGAAATGGCTATTGTTGATTGGGAAGTGATTTATTCGCAAAAAGGTCTGTTTTGTTGTCGTGATTACGAGTATTGCCGAATAATTAGATGATTGAGTGATTTTAATATAGTTTTTTTTTTTTGTAAATAACTTTAATTTATTAAATACAATAAAATTTAATAATTTTGCGTTATTTAATTATTGAAAGCTGTTATTAGTGGTAGTAGTAGTTATTAATTAGATAGATGAAATAATAATATTTCAAAGCATTTTGCTCCTCTCGTAAAATAACTTCGTTGGACTGAAACTCAACAGTTGTCTGCGACTGAAATCTGCGGATTTATAATCAACAGGTGCACCTGTTGATATCAATGAAGCTATGAGTGAATTATAATCTTGTTTGTAGGTGATGTGTCAGGCTCCGTCACTAACCGGATGCGACCGATTTTTTCTGACAAATGTAAAATGTATGCTAATCCCATAGTCGAGCAGTTACGACCTTATGAGTTTTGTGCGACTTTTGAACGGAATGGACCTATTGCGGGTTAGTGTAGTTAAAATTTACCTAATTAGTTCAAAAGCTTGCAACTTTTTAAGTAGAATTGATTTTAGTAACGTTGGTTAATATCTAAAAATTATAGGCTCAAGCATTTTTAATAAACTCAGAGTTAAACAGTCTCCAAATAAATGTACTGTACATTTTTCGAAGTTTAAGTTTGGCATAACTCTACTTCGTCTTTATAAATAAGAAACCTAATAAAAATATTTTATAAATAGCTCAGAAGCTTTCATTTAATACTGGTGTAACTCACCTAGTTTTTGCAAAAGAAAACTTTAAAGGCTTTCGTCTTTTTTTAGGGTCCCGTACCCAATGGGTAAAAACGGGACTCTTTTACTAAGACTCCGCGGTCCGTCCTGTCTGTCTGTCCGTGTGTCATGAGGCTGTATCTAATGAACCGTTATAGCTAGGCATTTGAAATTTTCGTATTGATGTATTTCTGTTGCCGCTATAACAACAAATACAAAAAACAGAATAAAATAAATATTTAAGGGCTCCCTTACAACAAACGTGTTATTTTTGCCGTTTTTTGCGATAATGGTACGGAACCCCGCGTGCGCGAGGTCAACTCGCACTCGGGTGGTTTTTTTTCTTTTATCAACTTTAGTTGATTTTTTTCTACGAAATGCTGAATGCCTTCAGGTGTCATAGAAACATGTACTTGAAGAGGTTGCAGAATAGTCTAGTAAATATATTTATGTATTTAGGATAAATGGTACTTATTTATTAACATAGAGATTTTATGCACAGTGTATATATAAAATATACACTGAGCATAAAATACTTAATTAACTATCTACGTTCCTATACACTTAAATCATAAACTAGTAACTAAATAGACCCGAATATAATCGAATCTAAATTATAGCATAGAAAAACTCCTCGGATCTTTTATTTAGGATCTCCAATCTGTCTCCAAATTAACAATACATGTCTCATAATGAGTAGTTACTTAGGTATCTATTTGGTATACGAGTACTCTTTAACTTAAAAGAGACCAAAGCGTGCACAAAAAAATAAACAAAGTTATATTTATTTTATTAATTAAAACGGTAGGAACTGAAGGCTAATGGGTGGATTTTAGTCAGTAAAAGTCTTACACGCCCTCCCGGTTTACCCAGAGCGGGAGAAGTCATTGGGTGCTTTAAAATCCAAAAAAAAGTAGGAATTACAGTTATTAAAGAAATTAGAAACAATATACAAACATATTAAACTATCTTAAATAACATTTTAATAAGATAGGTACCACTGTGGCATATTAAACTATTCTCATAATAATAAGACAAAGCTCTTAAATGAGGATGTTGTAACAAAAATTGAAAATTGTAGGTTAAGATGGGTTGGCCATGTTGAGAGGATGAATGAAAGGCGACTAACAAAACGTATATACAAGGCGGACGTGAGTGGAAACGCCGGGAGGGGAACATGGGCATACATAGAACTTATAGGTGATGTTCTTCAGAAAGGCCAGGTACAGTACCAGGCGCAGTACTCATAACCGGCGTGCGTGTAAGACTAGATGTATATAAATGTGAGTGAAGCAAAAAGTGAAGTATGTAAGGATCGTAGCTAGTGGCGTTCTGTATTTTCTGCTTACCCCCAGGGGAAAAAGGCTCGAGTTTATGTATGTACGTGTTAAACTATCCAAAATAAAATAAAAAACCGGCGAAGTGCGAGTCGAATCGATTATAGCAAAAAACGGCAAAGAAATCACGTTTGTTGTATTGCCCCACTTAAATATTTATTTTATTCTGATTTTAGTATTTGTATAGCGGCAACAGAAATACATCATTTGTGAAAATTACAACTGTCTATCAATAACGGTTCATGAGGCATACAGCCTGGTGACAGACAGGTAGACAGGCGGACAGTGGCGTCTTAGAGTTTACCCTTTAGTTATGGAACCCAAAAAAACAGTTTGTTTTTGTGAAAACATAAAATAAAACAAAAACATTCATTAATTAAATTCGATACACTTTTATTTCAGACACAAGACTCCATAATTACACAAATAATGTAATATAAAGGTTATAAAACACGGACCAATACAATAAACATATAAAATAAAACACGACAATAAAATTATGAAATAAATATATATAAGGGACATTGAAAAATATTATGAAATTGATACAAACATATTTATTCCCGGGAAATATATTTGTGAAGTATCTTCTAATAATTAATTAAATTAAAGCGATGGCCTAAAAGTCGAGGTTTACTTGACACTCGTGAAGTCCGATTTCGGCTGAAATAGTTCTAGCTTAACTTTCAAGGGCAGCTTGACTGGAATATTAAATTTCCACATATGACTTTAAATTTGTAACAGGCAGTATCTTGGTGATTTGTGAAGTTTATTACATTTAGAGAGTGGAATAATGTAAAAATCACAGGCTTTGTAGGAGTAGATCAAATAGTAGGTAGCATATATTATTTCTACCGTAGCTCGAAATATATAATGTTAATCGATTCAATATTTTAAAGAACTAATTAATTAGCATATAAATTGATACTAAGATATGAACATATAAAAAAAATTGGTTTCTATGAATATTTCTTTATTCTAATTTTTTGTTGTAGATATTAACAATAGTACCTACTAGACTGAGAACAATAGTTTCGGCTATGTCAAAAAGAGTGTCGTAATTGTATTGAAGACATCGAGAATTTCGCAATTCGATTGAGTAAATTTTCGTAGCACAAAGAGTGCTACGCCGTAGGCTCGTAACTCGGCGTAGCACATGCAATCGCATTACGATTCAAAATTCTAATTGAGTGAATTTGAACCACTTGGTTAATTATTAATTTACAGAGATTTTATAATGTAAAAAAAATATATTATTATAAGATATAACGATAAAGAAAAATCAAACTAAATTTTGCAAAAGGGTTCATTTATAGAAAATTAAATGTGTCTAAAATATGTTTCATTTGGATATGTTTTAACCAAACTGTGAGCTCATTTTCTATAAAAAAACATTTATTTGTGGAAAGTCCGTACGTCGTTATAATACCAGGAGCGAGACAAAAGGAGTTATCTGTCAAAAAGCCCGAATATCACATTTGTTTTCAAATTCTCGGAAAGTTCAGAACATTGTACTTTATGAAAAACATGATACCAGAATAAAATTTCAATGGGATTAATTTCACTGTACAGATACAATGATTCAATCACACAAAAAGATCTCAACGTTTTGATGTCATAGTGAAAATTTTTGCGGATTCAATATCGTTATATTCTATCATACCATATTGTATATACTGCAAATGAATAATTCGAAAATAAATCATTTTGCACAGGTAAACAGAAAAGGAAATGTAAATATATTTTATTTTGATATTTTAATACTTTCACAAAATAGTATGCACAAAATACGGTGTGTTTTAATATGTAGTAAGCCCCATATATACGAGTATGTACACGCTATTACATAAATGATACAACGAATAAATGGATGCTTCATTTTTACGTACTTAGATTTTTGCAAAATCGAATTCAAAAGTTACCAAATCACTTTGTGTGTTATAATTTATGTATTTGTTATTCCGCAATTTATTTATTGAAAAGTAATAAAAACTCTTCACTGGAATAATATTTTTTAATCATCGAAAACTGGATTAAAGTCACAGAGACTCTCGTAGCACGAAACATGCTACGCCGTAGGCCCGTAGCACGGCGTAGCACATTGTAGCAAAAAATTGCTAGTGCATGAACTATGTGAACTTTGCTAGAAGACAGTGCGGTCTGCGTTCAGAGAACAGTGTCGAGATAAATTAACCTTAAATAAAACATTGTAAAAAAAAAAAATATATGTATGTATTGTAAAAAATATTGTGTTTGTATTGTAATTATTTGCGTAATATTACTATTACTAATTAAAATAATTACAAATTACGCCGTTCATTTAACAGTATATTTTCTGCAGATTATTTCACTTTTAATTGACTAATATTGTAGCAGAGCGCGATGACGGTCGGTCGTAATTCCAAATACCTGGATGCAAACTGCAGTAGCCAATCTGGAAAACTCTTTACCGATTGGTGGCTCATATTGGTCGCTGTAAAATTAAACTGGTCAAATGGGGTATACTCCACCCAACACAAACACAGTGCCAATGTGACACGTCACTTCCTGTGCTGCCCGAGGTGTACAAATACCTACACCTGCCCGGATTTAAACGAGGTCAATGAAAAAGCTATACAGGGTGCTAAATAGAAATATAAAGAACACAAATCAATTGAATAGAGATGAACGACTCCATTTCCAGATACAAGAAAAAAATTGGCTAATATAATCCTAAAACAATAAAAATAGTACATTCTGTGGCAATACAAAAAAAGCAAAAAAACACTTAACGCCGCATTAATACGGGTAATTTAGTTTTGAAATATAAGTACACCGAAATATATAAAAGAATACAAAAAAAGTAAAACACTTGATTATTAAAAACATAGAAACACCGCAGGTATTGATATCGAATTAGTTATTTTATATATTTAGTAAGAAAAAACATGATGAAATTTTGACTAGGTTTGAAATTATAACGCTGAACACACGTTCAACGCAATTGCAACCGGTTAGATTCTGGCTCATGCATCCAGGTGGAAACAAATTCTTCACGACATAAAAATAAGTTTCAAGCTGTGGAATTTTAAAAGTTGAAAATAACACGTAATTGCTGGATTAAATGTAAAACAAAAATAAACGCAATACAAAATGATAAGTCAGCGACACGTCGGAGATCAGTGCCTGACGAAAAAAGCCGCCTTCAGTAGTACCGCTCCAATGCTGAATTACGGACAGAAACAGCACCAAAATTCTCGAAGCAAAACTCAGGCCGTTGAAAAATGTACGGAACCTTGAAGTCTGTAGGCTCACAAAAGGTTACGCGCTCTGCCCGTATGTGGGAGCCGCAGTCCAGCTTCTAATAAATGATATCAGATTATTATTGATAACTACGCTTAAATTTGTGCTATATCTGCGGGACAGCAGGAACGCACATAAGAAGTCAATCCATGTTTCAATTCAAAAGTATTGGCTTATACATTCACCAAAGAAAATTATTTCGCCATTCCACCACGATTTTTTAAATCACATTTTCTTGTCAATCGAAATTCGAAAATTCCTAAAATGTAACCGGCTAGTTTGACGAATAAAAAGAGACACATGGTTCCAGTTGTATTCAATGAAAAATACAATTTTAGGGATTACGTATATACTAACAATAGTAATCCCTTTGTATGCAACCGCTTTAAAGATTTAGATACCATAAGCTTAATGCTTTAGCAGATACAAAAAGATCTTAGGGTCAGCCCACAGGAAGGCATTCGATAAACACTGGACAAAATATCTTGTTTTGTATTTATTTGCCAGATCGACTTGTTTGAGGCTGCGGACACACACAATAACATAATATCTTGACAAAATTTATGGCAACTTGGATGTTTCTGAAACACGTTTTAGGAAAAAAAATCGATAGAAGTGAATGCCAAACTTACTTCGTACTTTGACCTTATTATCTGTATTACTTACCAATGCACATCATCTTAATGCAAAACTTGGTTGTTTTGAAACTCAAGTCAGTTTTAAGTAAATCGATCAAATGCTTCATAAATTGCAATAAACTGTAAGCGTGTCATTGCGCATCTCCTTCTTTTCTATGCAGTAATTGTCATGATACTGCCTTCAGATAGTGATACAATATTGAACTTTATTTACTTCACAAACGGTCCGCCTCGTCTAATTCAGTAACAGGATTCGAACACTTCCCGTCGTTCTGCGTCTAGAGGCGCACCGGATGCCGTGTCATTAACCGCGGCGTGCAAGGATCCTCTTTAAGGAATATGTAGGTACCTCGCGGTACGTGTTATTCTGTTAAAATAACACCATTAAATCTTTGGTGAACTGGGCCCGTACCATGAGCTCTTGGAGCAAGCTTATATCCATTGTGCGTAAGATGTATCTGACATTTATTCATCTGTCTCTTACGCGCAATAGAAATAACCTTGGTCTATGAGTTCATGCCCACAAATGCCCTGAACTCCACGCCATCACCTCTGATTATTCACCACCACGGTTCACTTTTCTTAAATTTACGCGGTGAGGCGATATAGAATAGAAGTGCAGTCTCTTCAAGCATCGTCACCTGATTGCGTTGTGTTGTGTGCCGGAACCTTATGCTTTTTTTACGACATTTTAGATCACGGCGCCATGTTTGTTATGAATTCGAAGATCATTGGATTCTTCTCTTGGGGTGACATTAGAGGAAGAGGCGTGCCTTTAATTATTTTAAATCTTTTACATTTTAGAGAATGGTTTGAAAGTATAGTTTATTGAAGTAAGACTTGTTTTATTGTAGTTAGATCACAGTATTTACAAAAATTACGTAAAAAGTAAGCCTCTAAGTCTTTACTTACAGGTTTAAGATACTCGTAGAAGTCAAACTAAAATCAGCCTCCGTAACATATTTGTATGGTATCAAAATAAGTTTATGTTAAATACATATTGAATAATAAGAAAAGAAGAAAATATTAGAATAATAAGGTAGCTAACTTTTGCAAAATAGTTTTACAATTTTTTACCTAAATTCTTAAAAACCAACAATCAGGTAATTTTTTGTTACCATGCAATAAAAGTGATACTGTGTTAACGCAAGAAGTTTTCAAAAATTTTTTTTTCCTCATTAATATTTTGCCGTCAAAGTACGTAGCTCGAACTCTACTCATACACGTAATTGACGCACTATTTGAAATCAATCAGATATATACTGAAATAATAAACATAGGGATCATATGCGTTATTTTTAGCTCTACCAAAAGACGTTTTCCGTATTTTTTTAACATTCATCAATCCCGAACTCCGATCAATCCGCGACTGGTTTGTGCAAGGTTTATTTGTTGTTTTCGCGGGTAGCCAAAATGAACTTCGTGTTAAAAAAAAAATGTAAATAGATAACGTCAGAGAAAGTAATTGCAACAGTTTTGTGTACAAATCCAAAAAAACTTGGTTGAGGTTCACTCACCATTGTTAATCCTGGCTTTCAGGAGTTTTGGTGGTTGGGAAATGAGTGGCGAACATATAGCAAGAAAAAATATCGAAATCATATCTACGGTTGAAAGTAGTTCGAAACTATCTGACTTTCCAGACCAATAAGATCTTACGGTATTATGGAGTACAATTACCCTTAAGTTCATAAACAATTACTTTCTCTGACAATTGATTAAAGACAGTAGATACCCAGGTCAGTGTCCGCTGGATTTGAGAAGCAAAGGTTCGGCCGAAGTAGCATCCTTGTGGGAGACCTATGTCCATGAGTCAACGTCTTACGAAAACTTTGATCACTTTAGGACCTTGGCACATTAAACTCTTTACTTGTCAATTGATATTATAATACATAACTATTTGACGTCACCATTTGGATCATATACGATGACAAGGTTTTAAATATGGTTAAAGATTTCGTAAGTCATCTGTACGAAGGATGACCAAAGAATGCTGCCTTTGTCAAATTGGTCCATAACCACTTTGATAAAACTGTTGATAACACAGTAAATGAAGACTCCACGGAAAAAACAATTAATGTATAATACCTTCAGTTGACTAATAGGTGTATTTATTTTATTGGGTATTCAGAATTATTTGAAACCATTTTGGTCAGTCGAATAGTTCAGTCAACCGGAATGCCGCCAGCAAACCTCAAAAATCTTTTGGTTAATTTTCAACAGTCAAATTAACAGAAATATTATTAAAGTTCATGAGCGGTTGCAAATTTTGATGATATTATTTTTTTCTGTGGCGTATTCAATTACACTATGTACAAGAGCGTGTCCGACAAAATCAATTTTAGCATTCGAATATAATAAAATTTGATTGGGATTCATATTTGAATGCTCTCGAATACGGTATCGAGACTTCTCCATGGTCTACAGTCACATTATGCCATCGTTGATGCCCTTTTCCATATTTTTTTAGCGACGTCGCTGTTTCATGGAGTCCTTATCAATTTCTTGATAGGATTTACGTTTGGCGGGTAAATATTTTGTCGCCCACAACGCCTAAACATGTTAATGGTTAGAAGACAGTGAGCAATGTGAATTAGATTCGATTCGATACTCGATGATATCCCGTCACCCAAAAAAAAAATTCTTCGTGATCTCCACTCGTTGCGGGAGAATTGCTTGAATTGCAATCGGACGCTGTTCTCACGATGCATTCTGGACCAAAAAGTTCCTCTACTGTGAAAATTATACATTTTTCGATGGAATAGTCGAAGATTTGAATTTTATCGGATACGCTATTGTAAATATACCTTTTAGAAATTACTACTAATTGAATACTCATTGCTTGTGGAGATTTTCAGATCCCAGTCGGTGGACGCTGCAATAACAACAAAAGTGGAATTATTGTTCTGCTTGCTCCATAACTATTGTTAGACCTGGCATTTATTCCTTTGTTTAATAAATGGCTTCTGAGTAATGATTCAATTGATTTCTGAAAACATAAAATGTTGAAATAAAAACATTGTTGGTTTGTCTAAATTATATGAGAAGAACTAAATACTTAGTATTTATAAAGCTTCGGGTCTTTTCTAAGGGCCATTGTATACCTTGTTATCCTCTTGGGTTCTTAGGAAACCCCGCGGAAACTTGCTGTAAGCCCTTCTTAGGCTAGTTCCCGGAAACTTACAGAATAGATAGTCAACAAGTAAAATTAAAAAAAAAAAAAATACCTAGTAGTAAACACTCTCCGATCTTGTTTGTACTTGTTTTTCTTGTAAAAATAAAGTAAACAAGTAAAATTCCAGTCAGGCCTCTTGAGAGAGGAAACTCCTAACGATACGTGCCGTGTCCAGGAGTACCGCTTTCTGGATCAAGCCCTTGATCCAAATGCCCAACGTTAGCCTCCTCAGATGTTCGTCGAGGCTCTTGTCAATTATGCCACGACTATCGTCACAATTCACATCCCTCGCGATTCAGTTTAAGATACTTAGTTTTCTTACCTCTGTCAGCCTTCTCGAGGTTCTCCTCATGGGGGACCGCTATATCAACAACAATTGCGCGATGCTCTAGTCGGTCTATCACCACTATGTCAGGCTTATTGGCAACAATAGTCCTGTCAGTGATGTGATGATAGACCGATCCCAATACAACGTGGCAGCGCCATTTTCGAGAACTCGGTCGGGCATATATCTATATTAAGGTACTTCCGATTCTACATGAATCTATTTAAGAGCAAGTTGCAAATAGTATCCGTTAGCTAAACTGGAACAACCGAAGATAATGTGACGGATTGATTGCCGTCCTTCACAATATACTTCCGGTAGTTGTTCGTCATCATAACTTCATCTACAACCGCAAAGACTGTGCAGTGCACTGAGAGAGTTCAGCTTTATTATTAGGCATTACCAATATTTTATTAATTAAATAAATTACTAATACATTACTTTCTCTTTATAGATATATTTATTAATAACAAAATATTATTGTGCAGCTTTTAACATTTCTTGGGAGCCCTTTTCGATTCAATTTGTTGTAGCTAATGCAGCGTCCAGTGTCTTTAAATTACATAATGTAATCATAATACTGTAATAAATAGAAATCTGATATCTGATTAGGGGGCGTACATTAATTACGTGTAGCATTTGATGGGGGGGGTGGGGTGGTTGTCAAATCTCAGCGAATCTCATGTGGGGAAGAGGGGGGCGTTTCGGCAAATATCACCTATATATTATTGCCGCACTCTGTCCTCCACTAATAGTGTCCATGGTCCACAGTGCACCGAGCGAGGTTGAAGGAGCAGATAATTGTACTGTAAATCACAAACAAATTTTGTAGTTCCTATTTAAATATATTTTATTCGATTTGCTCACTGTAATTCTAGACTACGTTCTTAGAAGTCTTATAATTAAATAATTAATGTTTATTTTAAACCTAACACATTCCAGCACAGATTACGCTAAAAATACGCATTTTGTAAAATCTCACAGGGCGGGCAAGGTCGCGTCAAATCTCACGACATCTCACGAGGCGGGTAAAGGCGTTATTAAAATTGCCTAAATCACTTCACGTATTTAATGGACGCTCCCTTATCTTAATTGCAATTATAAACTAAAACCACAAATGTTTCATGATTATGTATAACAAATCGATCTGAATAGCCTATCCCCAAATATGTTTGGTTGGCTTTTCATTCTTACTACATCAGCTAAATAATAAGTATTGGACATGGAGTCAGTCGCCTATCTCTAAAACCTAGTAACTGGGTAACGCAATAACTTGTAGGAAGACTTGTGTCAATCTTTTAGGTTTTTGACAACCCGTAACGACTATCTACAAATAAAATCCGGTACGAATTTAGCATGCTTTCCGAGACAAGAAGGGGTCTATCTATGTCTTGGATGAAAACCAATCTGCATAAAGGATTAGGAGCAATGCTTGTCTAGGTCGGCCGTCTCTATTGTGCCCACTGCTGGGTCACAGGCCTATTTTCTGTGAGAAGGAGTGGGCTGTAATCCACTAGTGCGAATTCTACCTGTGCGGCTGTTATAGGATTTCAGAGAATTATTTACTTACTTCGTCATGTTTTATCACGCCTTTGATCCGGTTGTTATGCAATAAGTCCGCTTACTTTTAGGCAAAAAGGTTTAATGTATACTTAGACTATTATATTGCAATAGTCAGTAAAGGATCATTATGACTAACGGTCAATTTAAATATACAGCAAATGTAACGTTGTCAACAAATATCACGGTGTCGACATATCCTTTTTTTTCAACTCTGCTCTCGCAGATATGCTGGCAGAGATTTCTTTGAAATAAGCGTACCTTGGTACCTATTTTCTGTTTCTTCTTCTTCTTGTCTCTTTATTATAAACTAGCTGACCCTCGGGGCTTCGCTCCCGTCAATTGCCTACCTACCCTGCCTACCCAGCCTACCCTGAGTACCCTACCTACCCTGCCTACCCTGCCCCTACCCTGGCTACCCTGCCTACCCTGACTTTCCTGCCTACCCTGCCTATCCTGCCTACCCGGCCTATCCTGCCTACCCTGCCTACCCTGCCTACCCTGCCTACCCTGCCTACTCTACTTACCATGCCTACCCTGCCAACCCTGCCTGCCCTGCCTAACCTGCCTACCCTGCCTACCCTGTCTATCCTGCCTACCCCAGGCTACTCTGCCTATCCTGCCTATCCTGCCTGCCCGGCCTATCCTGCCTACCCGGCCTACCCTGCCTACCCTGCCTGCTCTGCTTACCGTGCCTACTCTGTTTACCCTGCCTACCCTGCCTACTCTGCCTACCCTGCCTACCCTGCCTAACTTGCCTATCCTACCTACCCTGCCTGCCCTGCCTTTCCTGCCTACCCTGCCTTTCCTGCCTTTCCTGCCTACCCTGCCTATCTTGCCTTTCCTGCCTATCCTGCCTACCCTGCCTACCCTGCCTACCAGGGAAGGCAGGGTAGGCAGGGTAGGCAGGGTAGGCAAGATTAGCAGGATAGGCAGGTTTGGCAGGGCAGGCAGGGTAGGCATGGTAGGCAGGGTTAGCAGGATAGGCAGGGTAGGCATGGTAGGCAGGGTAAGCAGGGTAGGCAGGGTAGGCAGGGTAGGCAGGGTAGGCAGGGTATGCAGGGTAGGCAGGGTAGGAAGGGCAGGCAGGGTAGGCATGGTAGGCAGGGTTAGCAGGATAGGCATGGTAGGCATGGTAGGCAGGGTAAGCAGGGTAGGCAGGGTAGGCAGGGTAGGCAGGGTAGGCAGGGTAGGCAGGGTAGGCAGGGTAGGCTGGGTAGGCAGGGTAGGCAGGGTAGGCAGGCTAGGCAGGGTAGGCAGGGCAGTCAGGGTTAGCAGGGTAGGCAGAGTAGGCAGAGAAGGCAGTATAGGCAGGGTAGGCATGGTAGGCAGGGTTGGCGGGGTAGGCAGGGTAGGCAGGGTGGGCAGGGTATGTAGGTAGATAGCCAGTTGACGGGAGCGAAGCCCCGAGGGTCAGCTAGTGGTTAAATAAATAAATATACATTAAACAAAACTCCGCAGACGATTGACGATAACACAAAATCTTATATATAAAATTCTCGTGTCACAATGTTTGTCCTCAATGGACTCCTTAACCGATTATAATAAAATTCGCACACCATGTGCAGTTCGATCCAACTTGAGAGATGGGATAGGGTAGGGTAGGTAGGGTAGGGTAGGTAGGGTAGGGTAGGTAGGGTAGGGTAGGGTAGGTAGGGTAGGGTAGGTAGGGTAGGGTAGGTAGGGTAGGGTAGGTAGGGTAGGGTAGGTAGGGTAGGGTAGGTAGGGTAGGGTAGGGTAGGGTAGGTAGGGTAGGTAGGGTAGGTAGGGTAGGTAGGGTAGGTAGGGTAGGTAGGGTAGGTAGGGTAGGTAGGGTAGGTAGGGTAGGTAGGGTAGGTAGGGTAGGTAGGGTAGGTAGGGTAGGTAGGGTAGGTAGGGTAGGTAGGGTAGGTAGGGTAGGTAGGGTAGGTAGGGTAGGTAGGGTAGGTAGGGTAGGTAGGGTAGGTAGGGTAGGTAGGGTAGGTAGGGTAGGTAGGGTAGGTAGGGTAGGTAGGGTAGGTAGGGTAGGTAGGGTAGGTAGGGTAGGTAGGGTAGGTAGGGTAGGTAGGGTAGGTAGGGTAGGTAGGGTAGGTAGGGTAGGTAGGGTAGGTAGGGTAGGTAGGGTAGGTAGGGTAGGTAGGGTAGGTAGGGTAGGTAGGGTAGGTAGGGTAGGTAGGGTAGGTAGGGTAGGTAGGGTAGGTAGGGTAGGTAGGGTAGGTAGGGTAGGTAGGGTAGGTAGGGTAGGTAGGGTAGGTAGGGTAGGTAGGGTAGGTAGGGTAGGTAGGGTAGGTAGGGTAGGTAGGGTAGGTAGGGTAGGTAGGGTAGGTAGGGTAGGTAGGGTAGGTAGGGTAGGTAGGGTAGGTAGGGTAGGTAGGGTAGGTAGGGTAGGTAGGGTAGGTAGGGTAGGTAGGGTAGGTAGGGTAGGTAGGGTAGGTAGGGTAGGTAGGGTAGGTAGGGTAGGTAGGGTAGGTAGGGTAGGTAGGGTAGGTAGGGTAGGTAGGGTAGGTAGGGTAGGTAGGGTAGGTAGGGTAGGTAGGGTAGGTAGGGTAGGTAGGGTAGGTAGGGTAGGTAGGGTAGGTAGGGTAGGTAGGGTAGGTAGGGTAGGTAGGGTAGGTAGGGTAGGTAGGGTAGGTAGGGTAGGTAGGGTAGGTAGGGTAGGTAGGGTAGGTAGGGTAGGTAGGGTAGGTAGGGTAGGTAGGGTAGGTAGGGTAGGTAGGGTAGGTAGGGTAGGTAGGGTAGGTAGGGTAGGTAGGGTAGGTAGGGTAGGTAGGGTAGGTAGGGTAGGTAGGGTAGGTAGGGTAGGTAGGGTAGGTAGGGTAGGTAGGGTAGGTAGGGTAGGTAGGGTAGGTAGGGTAGGTAGGGTAGGTAGGGTAGGTAGGGTAGGTAGGGTAGGTAGGGTAGGTAGGGTAGGTAGGGTAGGTAGGGTAGGTAGGGTAGGTAGGGTAGGTAGGGTAGGTAGGGTAGGTAGGGTAGGTAGGGTAGGTAGGGTAGGTAGGGTAGGTAGGGTAGGTAGGGTAGGTAGGGTAGGTAGGGTAGGTAGGGTAGGTAGGGTAGGTAGGGTAGGTAGGGTAGGTAGGGTAGGTAGGGTAGGTAGGGTAGGTAGGGTAGGTAGGGTAGGTAGGGTAGGTAGGGTAGGTAGGGTAGGTAGGGTAGGTAGGGTAGGTAGGGTAGGTAGGGTAGGTAGGGTAGGTAGGGTAGGTAGGGTAGGTAGGGTAGGTAGGGTAGGTAGGGTAGGTAGGGTAGGTAGGGTAGGTAGGGTAGGTAGGGTAGGTAGGGTAGGTAGGGTAGGTAGGGTAGGTAGGGTAGGTAGGGTAGGTAGGGTAGGTAGGGTAGGTAGGGTAGGTAGGGTAGGTAGGGTAGGTAGGGTAGGTAGGGTAGGTAGGGTAGGTAGGGTAGGTAGGGTAGGTAGGGTAGGTAGGGTAGGTAGGGTAGGTAGGGTAGGTAGGGTAGGTAGGGTAGGTAGGGTAGGTAGGGTAGGTAGGGTAGGTAGGGTAGGTAGGGTAGGTAGGGTAGGTAGGGTAGGTAGGGTAGGTAGGGTAGGTAGGGTAGGTAGGGTAGGTAGGGTAGGTAGGGTAGGTAGGGTAGGTAGGGTAGGTAGGGTAGGTAGGGTAGGTAGGGTAGGTAGGGTAGGTAGGGTAGGTAGGGTAGGTAGGGTAGGTAGGGTAGGTAGGGTAGGTAGGGTAGGTAGGGTAGGTAGGGTAGGTAGGGTAGGTAGGGTAGGTAGGGTAGGTAGGGTAGGTAGGGTAGGTAGGGTAGGTAGGGTAGGTAGGGTAGGTAGGGTAGGTAGGGTAGGTAGGGTAGGTAGGGTAGGTAGCGTAGGTAGGGTAGGTAGCGTAGGTATTATTTTTTTTTTTTATTTTTTTTTTTTTTTAAAAATACTAATCCCGCTCAACAAAGTTGGCGCCTATTCTGTGCAAATCCTTTCATTCCCTTCCTCTTTCATGCCTCTCGTACTTTCATTCTTCATACTAATTGTTCTTCTTGCTTACATCTCTTGTATACGGTGGGTGGGAATCCCACTTTCTTAATTATGTAAAGGCAGCTTTATTTAATAAAATTGGGTCAAAAGACAAAAGTGCTAATATACAAAAGTGCTGTTAATAAATACAATGTACAAAAGTGCTATTTATTACAGTCAGAATATATATATCACAGGAAAATATCAAAATTATATAAATAGTGCCTTACAAATAGGGATGAGAAGCACAACAGTGCTTTTCACCATACAGACAATCTGTTGTTGCTAGGTACTACCCCAGTGCACCGTTCGTCATTGCAGTTTTGTGCGTGCTATTCTATGCTTCTTACAAATATTCTTATAATACTAGTGAAGCATAGTGCCGCTTCAACTTCGGTTTCGTGCAATAACGGTGGAAGCCACATGAACACAGTACACCAGGAACTTTTCCCTGTGTTGCTTACTCATGAGCCCATGCAGGCTCTCCTTCGTCAGTCTCCTGTCCAGCTCACATTCGAGTTGGTAGCGTTCCCTAATAAATAACGGGCAATCTACAAGTATGTGCTGGACAGTCTCTGCCACGCCTGGATCGCAGACGCACGATGGGCTCTCCTTACACTTGAAGCGATTCAAGTATTCAGAGAACCCGCCGTGCCCCGTCAAAACCTGCGTGAGAACGCCGGTCGGCCGCACCTGTTTTATAATACGGAAAGCCGCTATGGCATCCGGAAGAAACATTTTCGTCACAGAGGCTGTCTCGCCCGACACATATCTTCGGTTCCATTCATCAAGCGATTCCAAACGGATCTGTCGCTTGATGAATGAAACCGGACACTGGTCGTAGTCCGGCTTCCTCCGTAACGACAATGCTGCTTCCTTTGCTAACTCGTCCGCTCGCTCATTCCCCGGCAGGCCCGCGTGGGCCTTGACCCAGAACAAAGACACAGCTTTGCTCTGGCCCAGGGCTTGAGCCAAATTGGCGCGCGCGTGAACCGCCAGGGGATGGAGAGAGCCATGGTTTGCAAGCGTCTCCAATGCTGACATTGAGTCGCTGTACAAACCATAGCTCGTCTCTTGCCGCGCGAGTATCACGTCCGTCGCTTTACAGATGGCCAGGAGCTCCGCCTGGTAGACTGTGCAGTACGCGGCTAAGCTAAGTTTGAGCTTCTGGACTTCGCCATCATTATCCCATATGGATAATGCGGCTCCGACCTTTCCCTCAATCTTGCTGCCGTCGGTGAAGATTCGCACCGTCTGCACATTGTTGCTGTCTAGCAACTGTTGGTCTGCCAGGCACATGAACTCCAGGGGCATCTGCGTAGCTGGATGAGGAGCCTCTGCAAACCTTACCGCACTTTCGATCTCCCTATCTCCTGGCACAAACCGGGATGACCCTCTCCTCGCTTCATACAGGGCGGCTGCCTCCTGTATGCGCAGATCTAGAGGTAGTATTCCGGACAGTACCAATGCCGAGTTCAGGGAGACAGTACGGTAAGATTTACAGATCTTCTGGACGAACCCTCGTTGGACCGAGCCTAGCTTCTTCCGTATTCCCAGCTTCTTCGTAGCGGGAGCCCAGGCTGCGGCCGCGTACGTTATAATAGGCTCAATCATAGCAGTGTAGATTGTGTGTATGATCTGTGCGTCCAATCCCCAACTCACTTTAGCGGCACGGGACAGCTGCTTATAAATGTTAGCTGCCCTCCTGCAGACGTTCGCGGTGTGCTCGTTGAAGGTGAGCTTCTCGTCTATGGTTAGACCCAACAACTTCATCTTCTTAACCATACCGATGTCGACCCCGGCCATGCTCAGCCTTGGGGTATCATACTTGCGCTTGTTGGTTACGACCATCGCACAGGTTTTGTGCGGTGCGAACCTCAGCTTGTTTTTGACGCCCCAACTCTGAACAAGGGCGAGGGCTGCATTGGCAGATGTTGAAACTTCGGTCGCTGAGTCCCCATCCAGAACCAAGACGATGTCATCGGCGAACGCCTGCACGAAGATGCCGCGCTGTTCCAGTTCCTGCAATAGTGGGTCTAGGATGAGATTCCACAGGATGGGACCACCTATTGACCCTTGAACACAGCCCTTGCTAGTCACTCGCGTGCATTCCTCCCCAGCGTAACGAAGCTTGACTTTCCTACTGTCGAGGTAGCTGTCTAGCAGCCTTCTTATGTTCACCGGGCACTTTTCCTCAGCCAGTCTGACCTTGATGGCTGGCCACCAAGCACTATCGAAGGCTCCCTCTATATCCAGCGACACCAGGACAATTAGCTTCTTCAGCCTCAACTTGTCCTGTACGTGCTTCACTAGCTTATAGAGGGCGTCCTCAGTGCTTCTCTGGGGCATAAAACCAAACTGGCGAGTACTAAACCGCGGTACAAGCTGCCATTTTAAACGCGCTACTACCATCCTCTCCAGGACCTTCCCCAGAACCGGCAGTAGACCTATTGGTCTATATGCCTTGGGGTTTAGGTAATCGTCCTTGCCCAGTTTTCTGAGGACCACGACTGTGGCCTTCTTCCAGATGTTCGGGAAGTGTGCCAATTCAAGGCACTTATTGTAGAGGGCAAGGAACGCATCCGGGTCCTGGTGGATCGCTCGACTGCAGATATCAGACGTCAGTCCATCCCCTCCTGGTGCCTTTTTGGGATTGAAACCTGCCACGGCGGTCTTCAGCTCCAGCGAGGTAAATGGTGGGTCATGATATTCATCATGAACCCACTCATTTACTCGACTGGCTGCTTCTCTAATTCGCCTGTGGTCAGCGTTGTCCTGGTCTACTCTGTCTTCGGGGTAGAACGTATCTGCGAGTAGGGCGGCCGATTCACTTGGGTTGAGGAATACACCATCGCTGCGTAGGGTCAGTTCCTCCTGTCTTCTGGCGGTCCTACCAATCACCCTGAAGATTCCCTCCCAGACCCCTTCCCGATCCTGTTTCCGGCAGAACTCCTTCCAACTTGCGAATTGGGCGCTCTTCGCTAGCATCTCGTACTCTTCTTTGGCCTTCAGGTACTCGTCTACGACCATCGCTCGCCGGACCGGCGCGGCATTGCGGATGCGGTTCTTCAGTCTGGTAAACTCCTTCTTCTTCACAGTGAGCTCCTCGGACCACCATGGACAAGTGATTTTACTTTTAATACTAGTCTTGGGAATAGAATCTTCACATGCTTTTAAAATACTGTCTCTGTAATTTACAATTAATTCTTCTAAATCTACTTTTCTAGTTATTCCCCTTATACTATTCAAATTTATATTATTTTCAATTTTATTTTCCCCTAATTTATCTTTAAATGTATCCCAGTCCGCCTTTCTTGTGTTAAATTTCCTGGTCGTCCTGGTGATATTTACCCCTTTATCCCTTTTAACTTTAATTTCGAAAAATATTGTGTTATGGTCCGAGGATGTTGCTCCTGTGTCGACCCGCCAGCCGTCCACCAGGTCAAAAAGTTCGAGCGAGCATGCCGTGACGTCCACGTGGCTTTTATACACTCGACCACCTCTGACAGTGTCAAATGTGGGAGCGTCACCAGTGTTAAGCACCTGAAGCTCTAAGTCCTCCAGGGTTCCGGACATTTCCTCGCCCTTGGAGTCTTCGATGATGCTGCCCCACCAAGGGCTCTTAGCGTTCGCGTCGCCGCCTATAAGCAATCTACCGGTGGCCACTTCCGATTTGATCCGGGTCAACTGGTCCAGGTATGGCCCTATGGGTTGGTCTGGCTCGAAGTAGTAAGAAACCACTGCGATCTCCCAGGCTTTGGTCCGGATCCTCACCACAACGATGTTGTTTGTGGTGAGTTTCGGGTAGGGAATGACATCCAGGTCATCGTCAAAGACGGCAATTGCCGCCTTTACCCTCCCACTTCCATCAACCTCGCACTGGTAGATTCGCGAACCTCGGTAGTTCTTCATACCTCGCGCCCCTCCCACGTATGGCTCCTGGATAAGCGCCCATGCGATCTTCCTTTTACTGGCCTCTAAAAAGAGTTCCGTCGTTGCCAGGTCCTTACGTTGTAGGTTTGCTTGGGCCACACGGTATGGTCTTGCGTTTTGTTGGGCAGAAGTCTCCGGGGTGCCCTTAGCAGTGCGCTATAACAGAACGGGCTATTGCATCCCACCTTTTTCTAACTTGACACTCCGAGCTGAAAGCATGGTGGTTAGCGCTGTCAATCCTTGCGCGCATGCAATTGCAACACTTTGGAGGTAGACCAGCGGCCCAGTCCGCGCACTCCGTCCTCATGTGGGGACCGCCACAGTGGCTGCACTTTGGCACTGATTCTGTGCAAAGGCGTCGGCTATGCCCATATCCGAGGCAGAGCGAGCATTGGACCAGCGGGGATTGGTCCTCGACCCTCACCCGCTTGAACTCCACGTGCACCGACCCAACCTCGAGCATGCGCCGCCAAACCTCTGTGGCGACCCTCAACACTACGTGACACATTAGCGGGTTCCTGGCTCGCTTTCTATAAATTATTTCCATTTTCGCCTGCTCATCTTGGAGACCTCGAAAGATGGCGGCGTTTTGGTTTTTAAGTGCCTCGAGTACTTCCTCATTTGCGTTGCACTGCATTACGTCGCGCAACACAACCTGCGGGTTTTTATTTTTAATGTTTTGCGCTTCCAGCTCAGGCGCCTTCCTGATCTTTTCCTTCAACTTTTCCCTATCTTCTTCTGACCTACAGCCTAGAATTACTCTCCTATCTTTCGCTTTCCTCACTTTCTCTACCGCTATACCCCCTTCCTTGACATTGACCACCTTCCTAAGTCGGTCTAGGACTTGCTCCCCCGTTTCCTTCTCATCCCTGGCCGACACTACGATGGAATGTAGTGTGGTCTGCTTCGGAGCCTGATTGGATGGCCGACTTGCTGCCACGCTAGCATACGAGACCATCTGGTCTCGGCTAGCTTGTAGCGCCTCTTTCAGCCTATCCATTTTTAGGCTGTTCACGGCCAGGTTTCGGCTATGCTCTTCTAGAGCTCGCCTGAGGGAGTTTGTCTCGACCTCACTGATAGTCTCTGAGCACGGGGGGGGGGATTGCTCAACCCTTGGCTCCTCCTGAACTTGGGTCCCGGTCGATGCCATGGTCATTGTGGTTGGGGTGGCTCTTCCCTGTTCGAGCTCTTTTACCAGCTGGTAGAGCCGGTCTGCCTGCGCCTTGACCTCCGCCCTAATGTCGTTTCTTGTGGTTTTGGAGGTTGTCATTAGGGCCTTGATCTTGTTTGAGGCTATCCTAGCCTCGGCGATTTTGCTCCTTTGGGTAGGCGGGCTGCCGACCTCAAAGGAGATCGACATAACTGGTGATGGTCTTTCCAGTTTTTTAGGTGGAGTCCGTTTTGTAACGGTTTTACCCGCCTCCCATTCACCCACGCTCCTCCTGACGCTCTGCGTCGAAGGACCTGCCTCCTCAGGTGCCCTCTGGGGGCTTTTAGTCAGGGGTTTGATTGTCGCCGAGTGCTTGACGGGTGTGCGCACACCAGGCATGCCGGACATTTTGGAAAGTGAGGAGTGGCTGGGATTAGTATCGTGTCAAGGTAGGGGTGTTGTAAAGAGCACCCCTAATTGTGTTAAAGTAAAAAAAGGGTTTGTAAAGATACCCCTTTCTGTGTGTCAATGTAAAAAGGGAGTACTGTAAAGGGTACTCCTTTTGTGTGTCAGATGTCAATATTTAAAATTCTCTTTCGGGAATGTCCCAGATTAAAATCTAATCTAAACTTATTCTAAAATATAGTATCACAAAAGTACTACTATATGTCAACAGTTAAAATTTACACAATAAAAAAAAGCAAAATGCTTATTGTCTTAACCTAAATGCAGCACAATAATGCTGCAAGATGGCCTTAAATGAATACAATTTTTTCAAAAAATTTCGGTCTGGTGGTGCTGGGAACTGATGTCGTCCGAGTCCGGGCGTTTTGTATTGTGCTATCTGGTCTTAGATTGCCCTTCAGTAAGCTAGTTGTAAGTCGCTTACTGATACTAGCCGTTTGGAAAGTTTTTGGTATTTCTGGCTGAGCTGGTGCAGAAAAGTGGTCTTCTGCTGGGGCCAGTCGAAAGGGCTCCTCGAGCCGGTCAGAATAAGTCCAAGCTCGGATGGTCCAGCTCTGTCATGGGCCTAGACAGTTTTGGGGGAGGGGGTTTCGTTGGGGCCAAAAGATAGGGCTCCTCAGGCCGGTCACAATGGACCCAAGCTTGGGTGTTCTGCCTCTATCCAGGACCAAGTTAACCTAAGGGGGTAAGGTAATTTGAGGGGGGTTGGGAGGGGGGGGGGGCGGTAAATCCAAAGTTCGGAGGGGGTGAAGGCGGGGGAGTGGGGGGAGGGGGATTTTTTGAGGGGGGTATCTATTGGGGCCAAAAGATAGGGCTCCTCAAGCCGGTCACTATGGACCCAAGCTTGGGTGGTCTACCTCTATCCTTGGCCGAAATAGCCCGAGGGGGGTGAGGTAATTTGAGGGGGGTTGGGGGGGGTAAAATCCAAAGTTCGGAGGGGGTGAAGGCGGGGGGGGGGGGGGGAAGGGGGGATTTTTGAGGGGGGGTATCTATTGGGGCCAAAAGATAGGGCTCCTCAAGCCGGTCACTATGGACCCAAGCTTGGGTGGTCTACCTCTATCCTTGGCCGAGATAGCCCAAGGGGGGTGAGGTAATTTGAGGGGGTGAAGGCGGGGGGGCGGGGGCTGGAATAAAAAGGGGGGGGGGGGTATTTGCAAAGGGGAGGGGGGACTGTTCAACACAAGTCCAATCTCGAGTGACGTCAGGCCAGAGGTTGAGGAGTTCCCTCGAAGTTTCCTGCTGAGGATTCTGGCAGCTGTTCTATAGTCAGCTCTATAGTCAGCTCGGCGCAAACAGGTACGTCTATAGCTATCCTCAAAAGTTTTTCGAGCACACTTTTTGTCGAGCACGTTTTTGTTTTGAGGTTAACTATGGCAACGTGGTCTCACTAAAGTATTTTATTACTGCACGAGTTTGCACCTCAAAATTCTGAAATTCAGAATGGAGCTGAAGGCCACTGAGGGGATCAACATCCCGTGATAAAATTTGTATGTCGCCGCTTTCACTTTTGAGTTATTCACGGTCAAAAATCACTTGGAGGTTTGGTGACCGGAACTGCTCTATAAAAATGTATACACAAACTTTTCAAAAGTTTTGTTTGTGGAAACTTCACTGCACAATGAACACCCACAGGTAGGTTAATCCGGAATTTGTCTCTCGCCCCCAGGCGAAGTTTTCGTAGAAAGATGGTTTTCCTCTTTTCGCCTGCAGGTCTCCGGTGTTGCACCGGAAAAATCTGGAGGACACCTCAAAATGTGCGGGCAGCGAGGGCGCAGCCCAGCACTCCAAAAAATCAGGGGCTCACCACTCAGATTCAACAGCGTTTAAGGGTTTATGAAAAATACTTGGCTGAATTTTTTCTTCTTTTACCCAGGAAAAATCCCAAAAGTGGAGTCCGGTGACTTCTTTTTGTGCGCGCATGTAGCACCCACTCGCCCGACCACTTTAAGCTATCACTCACTAAAAACTGCGATAAGTTTCCGACTTTCCCGATTTTTGAGCGCGGAGTCGCTTAAAACTGAACTAGCGAGGGCGGGGAATCGCGAGAGAATCCAGGTAGCGTAGGTAGGGTAGGTAGGGTAGGTAGGGTAGGTAGGGTAGGCAGGGTAGGTAGGGTAGGTAGGGTAGGTAGGGTAGGTAGGGTAGGTAGGGTAGGTAGGGTAGGTAGGGTAGGTAGGGTAGGTAGGGTAGGTAGGGTAGGTAGGGTAGGTAGGGTAGGTAGGGTAGGTAGGGTAGGTAGGGTAGGTAGGGTAGGTAGGGTAGGTAGGGTAGGTAGGGTAGGTAGGGTAGGTAGGGTAGGTAGGGTAGGTAGGGTAGGTAGGGTAGGTAGGGTAGGTAGGGTAGGTAGGGTAGGTAGGGTAGGTAGGGTAGGTAGGGTAGGTAGGGTAGGTAGGGTAGGTAGGGTTGGTAGGGTAGGTAGGGTAGGTAGGGTAGGTAGGGTAGGTAGGGTAGGTAGGGTAGGTAGGGTAGGTAGGGTAGGTAGGGTAGGTAGGGTAGGTAGGGTAGGTAGGGTAGGTAGGGTAGGTAGGGTAGGTAGGGTAGGTAGGGTAGGTAGGGTAGGTAGGGTAGGTAGGGTAGGTAGGGTAGGTAGGGTAGGTAGGGTAGGTAGGGTAGGTAGGGTAGGTAGGGTAGGTAGGGTAGGTAGGGTAGGTAGGGTAGGTAGGGTAGGTAGGGTAGGTAGGGTAGGTAGGGTAGGTAGGGTAGGTAGGGTAGGTAGGGTAGGTAGGGTAGGTAGGGTAGGTAGGGTAGGTAGGGTAGGTAGGGTAGGTAGGGTAGGTAGGGTAGGTAGGGTAGGTAGGGTAGGTAGGGTAGGTAGGGTAGGTAGGGTAGGTAGGGTAGGTAGGGTAGGTAGGGTAGGTAGGGTAGGTAGGGTAGGTAGGGTAGGTAGGGTAGGTAGGGTAGGTAGGGTAGGTAGGGTAGGTAGGGTAGGTAGGGTAGGTAGGGTAGGTAGGGTAGGTAGGGTAGGTAGGGGTAGGTAGGGTAGGTAGGGTAGTAGGGTAGGTAGGGTAGGTAGGGTAGGTAGGG